>CM077001.1:5521178-6771178 GCA_039090855.1 Macrothele yani
GGATTCAAGGACCCAGAATTATGACCAAAAAGCAGAACTTTAAAAAAAAGTGCTGAGGTTGGCTCCAATTCAGGTATACAAATGAACACTAGAAGCCAATATTCCAAGCTGCTTTTTGCATATCAGACACCAAGGGTGGAAGCATCTCAGAAGCAGCAGACTTTGTGGGCTGTTTGCAAAGTGCTGTAGTAAGAATGAGCTCAACACGAAGAATAGACCACTGACTTTTGTTACACCAAGTACCTCTGACGTCATAACTGTGGAGTCCCAAAGGCCATCAACCTCAGAGAGAGAATGTCACCTCCATCCCAACTTGTAAGGAGCAATTGATGCACAACAGTGCAGCAGTTGGCCTAAATGAACACTGGGGCACCTAGGTACATGTCCCCCATTGGCCAGTGGGAAAAGGTTGCCTTCTCCGATAGATCGAGGTTTCTACTCCACAGAAGTGTTGGGTGGTGGCAGATATGACGTCAGACACATGAGAACCAACATCCGGACACTCTTGTCGGTCCAAAGTACAGGCTGACGGTGGCAGTGTGCATGTCTGGGATGTTTTCCTGGTATGACTGGGACCACTAGATGGTCTCTGAACGCCAACGGCTACCTCATCTCCCATTCTCGTTGACCACATGCATCCCTTTATGTTGGACATATTGATGGTGCCTGCTATTTGGATCGACTGGTTTGATGTGCCGACCCACAACCACATCATCTCCGGGATCTCCATGCTCACTGTGATCTGAAAGGACATGTGCACCTCAGGCAACCTTCCAGGACCTCATTGCATCACTTGCCACACCATCTCACCGCTATCATCCAGACCAAGGGTGGTTATTATTATCATGTGAGTAAGTGGTCATATTATACTGATATGACTGTGTATATAAACTACAGTACAGTGATAATATGTGTATGCAGCACAAACTAGCCCTAAGCAAGGTATCCACTAGATGATTTTGACTATCCACTGGCCAGTTAGAAAACTCAGCAATTTTTTCTCTTGAGGGGAGGGTGAATTGTTCGAATGCTGTCATTCATCATCAAAATTCTCTGCCGATTAACTTTCTTTTTTTGACAAGGAAATGGCCCTTACCAGAGATTACTTTTCATCAATGTGCAAAATTTGCTTTATATGTAGTATTATGTGTACTTTTGGGAGAAAGTCTCCAACAAACTTTATAATCGGGGTTTGAAAAATATCTGAAAAGTTACATGCCCAAAAAGCTGGGCATGTGCAGAAATCCCTTTACCTGCCCAAGTAGTAAAAGCTGGATGCCCAGGAAAATTTACCTTTTAAGATAACAAATCAGAACCCTCATCAGTGCTTGAACCACTGCACCACCAGGGTAGTGACACATATTTCAGCAAGTTTTCATCAACACTGATTGTGTATGTGTGAATAAGTTTTCCATTCTTACTATTGTAAACATTGTGAAAACATTCATTAAAGGAAATACAGCCAGGAGGCAGACAAAATTAACAGGGCAGGCTGCACAGTAAAAAGGCTCTAAGGAGAACACTACATAATATAATTAAAGAAATGATATCCGTCTGTCCTTAACACTCCGTAACAATAATGCAACTTCCGGTGATTAGCAGTGAAATAAAAAAAAACAGCATGTGATGACTACTTTTTTTTTTTATTTAAGCAGGGAAATTTTATTCCAAATTTTTTTATTTTTGAATTTAGTTGCCCAGACCAGGTGACTAGATTTGTAATTTACCTACCCAGGCCAATAATTTACATGCCCCGGGCATCGCAGGCATGATAGCTACCTCAAGCCCTGAATTTGTTTTCTTGCATTCAGATCTGGTAAGAACTTTGCACATGTTGTTGTTGTTGATTGGAGTTTTAACGACCACCGTGAGCAACTCAATGTGCTATAAGCAGTCGCCCGTCCCTAATTTGGGGTCACTGGTTGCTAGGGAAGAGAAAGAGCCAGTGCCGTAAGACAAACACAACATCCATGCCCTCACCGGGATTCGAACCCAGACCCCTTACGGACGAATGATCAGAGGCCATCGCTTAGACCACTGCGCCACCGGGGTGAAAGCAACTTTGCACATGACATTAATTCTAACTGTATTACAAAAATGATAAATAATGGAGAACTTGAGTGATATTGTTCGGCTGTCCACGCCCAGATGGTAACTTTTGAAAGCAAGCTTTCCCCATCAAGCTGTAACCTGGCATGGGCAAGGAGGCTGATTTTTGCACACCTGCTCAGATACACTATTTTAAATACCACCAAGGAGACAGCACTCCAAGGTTAGATAGCAATTTGGAATTTATACAATGCTGAAAGTTCACCTTCATGAAAATAAGCACAGATCAAAGAGTATTTTAAAACACCAGATAACAGTGAATGAAAATGTACCACCACATTTTTTAATATTTTTTTACAAGAAAGTTCTTACCTGTAAAATAGTGAGGCTTCACTGGAATTATTTGAGTCTTATTTCTCACTCTGATGCATAACTGCATCATGGCTAACATTGCTAAGTTCATTATGATGCTTTGTAAAAGCAACGGAATTTCAAAGGGATGTCCAAACCTTGAACAAGAAAATTGTATTGGTATGAAAAGAAAACAATGTTTAAAGCAGAAACATAGAAATAGCAGTAGTTATGAACACATAACTAGCTCTAATGATATTCAGAAATAAAATTTCTTGTATTTTATGGATTGTTAACTAAAAAAATATTACTTACGACTTGTGATTTTTTTAAAAAATGAGCCACCTTCACATTTGCGTACACCATACTTTTGTTTGTAGAAAATAAGCATTGTAAACAAAAGCAGCTGTAATTTTGTATGGTTTGTTCATGAAAACTCTCTTTCCTCTATGCTTGCAGATGTACACATACAGAATTGGCTAGTAGATTTATTACTCCCTTCTTATGTAAATCCACACAGCATTTTCACATTATTTGGCTGCACCAGAACAGCTCATTATTGGCACGCATATCTCCAAATTTCCTATCATAAAATTTACTTCTAACAACATGAAAATTATAAAAAAAATTTACATATAAACATCAGCATAAGTGCCCTTACTACTCTCCTACCCTTTCTGTTTTGTAGGAAACCTCTAGTTCTAACATTATCCATTATCATTCATATACCTTTGAGAAATATAAGCTAACTACTTTCAGTTCTTACACACATGAAAAGCTCATCTTGTCTATAGTAGTCCTTCATTATTATTTTTTTAATTTTGGTGTTTAATGACCACCGTGAGCAATTCAATGGGCTATAAGCAGTTTTCCTTCCCAAATTTAAGGCCACTGCTACCAGGGGAAGAGCAAGAACTCCATTGAACAAACCCATGCCTCATCCAGGAATTGAATCTGTGCCCAACTCAGATGAATGATCACAAGCCAGTACCTGAGATCACTCAGCCACCAGAAAATCCCTTGGTTGGCTGGCTGGCATTTATTGGTGTGGGGAGTCAATGAGCTAAATAGCACCAAGTCCCATGATTTATAACAAAACTAAAATCATCAGAATATAAGCAAACAAGGTATGTCATGAAACAGAAACACAATAAATGGTGTAAATGGTTGACAATCACACAACAGATGCACAGAATGAAAAATACTGGTACAACATAAAAATGATAACACAAAAGACACATCACAATGATCATTTAAAAGGTGACTCAGGGTTTTTAAGTCATCTGGAAGAGTGGGTAAAATCAGTAAACTACAACGTCCACAAACATAAAACGGCATAAAACATGCACAACAGTTAGAGGTACCCTTCTGCTTTACAGGCATAAGTATTGGAAGAGCACATAATTTTTTCTCCTATTTTAATACCAGTTTAATCAGCCAATATGAATCATGAAAAAAAAAATCTTGCTTGTTTACTCTTCAAAACCTCATATCTTCTATCACTTTGTATGAATTTTATATCTCCACAACACTTTCACTTCACATAACTGCACATAACACCGTGTAACACAAAAAAATTTTTATGTTGATTTTTTAATGCCTTCTTATACAATTCAGGAGAATTGCTGATTTCAATGGTGGTTTTAGTTTTTTCGTATCATCAAAACTTTTTTTAGTTATCTTAAATTGTGTTTTTAAATCTAATCATTCAAATATGCCGTATTTTCTCTGTTCCATGTAGCAACTCCTTCCAGAAAACTTGAAAATTACATTGACCTGGAGAGGGAACTGAACCTGCATCTCCCTAATTTCCATTCGAGTATGCTATCTGTTACATCACCCAGGACAAGGAAGTTCCAAGCAACTGAAGCTAAGCAGACATAGCTTAGAAATCTGAGAACCATTCAGAATTGTGCTAGTCGAAGCTATTCCGTGCTTCCTCATAGCCAGCACCACAACCTTTTCTCACATCCAGGGTTGAATGTAAGTCACAAGTTCCAGTGCTTCAGAGAACATACATACATAAGTGGGAAACAAATTTCACTGAAGGAAATAATTCTTCATAAATACCATAGAAGGCAATACAAATGTAATCTTTGGCACAAATGTGCCGTATTTTCACTGTTTCCATGTAGCAACTCCTTCGGAAAACTTGAAAATTACACAAAATTACACGAAAACGGGGTGAAAATACGGCACATTTGTGCCAATGAGTTACTTCAGGGAAATTTACTTACCCACTTATGTATGTTATGTGTTTTTATTAATACACTGTCATTCGCCTTTGTTACAGGGTTACAGGGTAAACACTGGCCATACAAAAAGCGTTGTAAGCTCTCCCCAGACTCTTTCTGTTCACATTTGTGGGTACTATATAGGTCCAAAGCAAGTCCAAAGCACAAAATTACCAGCAGGGATTAAGTTCACCTGTGGTAATTTTTAGCTTGACTTGCTTTGGACCTATATAGTACCCACAAATGTAACAGAAAGAGTCTGGAGAGCTTACAACCTTTTGTATGGCCATGTTTACCCTGTAACAAAGGCGAATGACAGTGTATTAATAAAAACACATAACATACATAAGTGGGAAGCAAATTTCCCTGAAAATCATTCTTTATAAATACATGGAAGGCAATACAAATGTAAATTACCACAGGGATTAAGTTCACCATCTGTAATTGATTGGTTAACTGAAATTTGCCAGTTGTTCTGGGAGTTAGGAATGGTCCCTCGAGATTGGAAGGATGCTATCATTGTTCCCTTATATAAGGCAAAAAGGTGATCAAACTGACTGCAAGAACTATCGTGGTATTAGCCTACTAAGTGTGCTGGGAAAAGTGTTTGGTAAGGTCATTATTGAAAAAATACGGGGTCTTACATCAGAGAAAGTGTGGGATGTTCAGAGTGGTTTTATGCCTGGTAAAGGCTGCACTAACAAAATTTTGCATTACACATGATGATTGAAAAATATCTGGCTGTTGGTAAGAAAGTTTTTGCTGCCTTTGTAGATTTAGAGAAAGCGTACGACCGAATAAATAGGACACTTTTGTGGAAGGTATTGGATGAGAATCACTTAATAAGGTATTACTGGGAATCTACTTAATAGTGTAAAAGACATGTATGCTGGCAGTAGAGCTTGTGTACGAATGAATAGTGTTTTATCAAAATGGTTCTTTATTGGTGCAAGAGTCAGACAAAGTTGTGTAATGTCACCATGGCTGTTTAATATATTTATGGATGTGTGCATGAGTGATGCCAAAACAGATAATACTGATTTATGTCTTGGTGATATCTGTATGTGCAGATTGCTGTATGCTGATGACACTGTCCTGTTGGCAGAGAGCAAAAGTGAGTTGCAGTGTATGTTGTCCCAGATGTACGAAGTCTGCATGAAATTCAAACTGAGTATAAATAAGGGAAAAACCAAAGTTATGGTGTTTGAGAGAGGATTGGGTAGCACTGAATGTAATGTAAGTCTAAATGGCACTGTGATTGACCAGGTGAGTGAGATTGTGTATTTAGGAACAATGTTTGACAGTGAGAACAAATTGGATGGTGCAATTAGTAGTCGAATGAATTCTTCATTGAAAGTCATGGCTGCTCTGGGATGTTTTCACGGGAATGATGGGTTCTCTAGAGAGTCCCGCATGGCTGTGCATGAAAGTGTAATTGTTCCTACTCTGATATGTGGCAGTGAAACCTGGGTACTACAGAAGAAACATAGAAGTTGTTTGTGTGCTGGAGAAATGTGTCACCTAGGGGGGGGGGTTGTGGCAAGACACGTTCTGATTGTGTGAGGAATGAAGCTGTGTTGCAGTTTTGTGATGTGAAGCAAAATGTTGTTAGCAAGGTGGAGACTAATATGCTTCGGTGCTTTGGCCATGTTGAAAGAATGAGTGATGAGATGCTTACTAAGAAAATCTTTTAGCCCAAGTGGCAGGAAGTCAAGGCAGAGGAAGGCCAAGGAAGTCATGGGTGGATCAGATTCAGGAGAGTCTGCATGAGAAAAAGGTTATGAGTATGAAGTATAGAAGATCTTGTGTATGGCGTGTGATGGATGTCAGTGAAGCCTGAGTTGTATGTCAGTGAAGCCTGAGTTGTATGTCAAGATCGCTGTAAATGGAGAAGTTTGATACAGCAACAGTAAGTAAAAATTATCTGGTAGTTTGTATTTCTTTTTGGAGCTAACCTTTGAATATCAGAGAACAGCTTAGTGATATGTATGTATGTATGTATGTATGTATGTATGTATGTATGTATGTATGTATGTATGTATGTATGTATGTATGTATGTATGTATGTATGTATGTATGTATGTATGTATTAAGTTCACCATTGCACATTAGCTTACCTCAGAAAGTTTATGGGAGACCAAAACAAGGTTTTGGCACCACACTTTTGCTGAGTAGTTGCAGGTCAACATTGAAAGGTTGGCTTCATGGTGCACAGGAAACAATACCATTTGTCATTCCTTGACTTTGGAGGAAAATAAAGAGTCATCTTGAAGACTGTTTCTATTATATGGTACATATTTCCAAGTACAAGAAGCCTAAGGATTGGAATGCCATTACATATCCCAAAGTACCATCATCTACTGCACCAGTTCCACATTGTGATGAGCTTCCCATTCCACAACTACAAAAAAGTATAAAGTATGGAGACATTAGAGGAAGATGTACAGTCTGGTGGTGATTATGAGGACAAAAACAATATGGACTTCCAAGGTTCATCTTCCAGTGCTCAGCACCATTTTTTCAAATCAACAAAAACTAGGTGATTTAATTGTCTTGAGGCTAAAAAATCAAATGCAAAACTAGGTGATTTAATTCTCTTTGCGCTAAAAAAATCAAATGCAGAACTTTAGACTTTTCATTTGAAAGAGTGGTCCAGCTTAATGCTTTTTGCCACTGCTTTGATATAAATGGGTTCTTTGGGAATGTTGGCATTCCTCACATACCTGAAGAATGGAGACTCTTTATAGACAGTTTGGTTAGAAGTCTGAAGGCAGTGCTATTGCACAATGGAAATACGTACCCTTTAATTCCAGTAGCACACTCCATGCACATGAAAAAAGACTACACCAATGTCAAGCTTCTAAAAAAAAAAAAAAATCAAATACCATGATACAATTGGAATGTCTGTGCTGATTTCAAGATGATTGGGTTCCTTTTGGGCCTGCAACCTGGCTCTACGAAGTATCCTTGTTTCCTTTGCTTGTGGAACAACAGAGCAGTCAGCAAACATAACAAGACAAAAGAATGGCCTCCGAGAGTGTTGCAAGTTGGTGCACAGAATGTCACACACAACACTCTCATTCAGAAAGAGAAACTCTTATTACCCCTGTTGCGTATCACGTTGGGATTGGTGAAGCAGTTTGTAAAATCATTGAATCCTGATGGACAAACACTTAAGTTCGGTCGCTCCACGTTCCAAAATCTCTCAGATGCCAAAGTAAAAGGTGGTATATTTGTGGGGCCACAGATAAAGGCAATGCTGATCTCAGAAGAACTCTAGAGCAAAATGACTGACGCTGAAAAGGATGCCTAGCAGTCATTCCGTCTTGTTGTGACTGAATTTCTTGGAAATGCAGAGAGCACCAACTACAAGCAGCTTGTGGAGGATTTAGTAGACAATTTTGGAAAAATAGGGTGTGTCGAATGTCAGTGAAACTTCAATACTTGCACTCACATCTCGATATGTTATATCATAAGTTCATTTGCTCAATGTTCCAAAATCTTTCAGATGCCAAAGTAAAAGGTGGTATATTTGTGGGGCCACAGATAAAGGCAATGCTGATCTCAGAAGAACTCTACAGCAAAATGACTGATGTTGAAAAGGATGCCTAGCAGTCATTCCATCTTGTTGTGACTGAATTTCTTGGAAATATGGAGAGCACCAACTACAAGCAGCTTGTGGAGGATTTAGTAGACAATTTTGGAAGAATGGGGTGTGTCGAATGCACTCACATCTCGATATTTTCAGATAAAAATTTGAGAGTAGTGAGTGAAAAACATGGTGAGAGATTTCATCAAGCCATGCAAAATGTGGAAAAGAGATATCAAGGAAGATGAAACCATGATGGAGACTACATTTGGAATTTGGCGGGTCAGGATAGTAGTGTTCATAGAAGCAAAGGCAATTCAAATTTACTTTTTAGGGCAGATATATTTCTTGTCTTTGTTTCTATTTATGCTGTGTATTGATAGATAGTATTCAAGATTTGTACTGTCTTACATCCCCTGTCCTATTGCCCAATTAATGCATTATAATACACATGATACATTATAAAACTGTAGATTTTGGGTAGAATAAATTGTGGCTAAACTACTGGTGCTATGCAGTAGTATCAGTAGTTATTTTAGTATACACTTCTTATTTTTCTTAGTGTAAAAATAGCAGCAATTTTGAAATCCTCGCACCAAAATTAATAAAGAAACATCAAAATATTCAGATGAGCACATAATTGTTCAGATTTTGTTACACAGTGTAATCTTTAAATCCTTTGGTTGTAATAAGTAGGGAATGGACTTTTGGTAAATAAATATTTTTATGTAAAAAAAAAAAACATTTTCAAAAAATTTGTATGCAAATGCTCATTTTTCAAAATATTCAATAATAAATACATAAATTTGAATGTATCCTCTACTTTTTATTTTTTTAGTGTAAATAAACCTGAAGTAAAAATACAGCGCAAAGAAGAAGAAAAAAGGAACAGTATTGTAACGAGCTGAAGAATTTAAGCCACTCTTCTTCTCCACAAGGACTCATTTCCTCGGCGCCAGGGCATTGCCAAATGAGTCTTTTTCTGCTCAGAGAAGCGAAACCAGAAGTCCTCCCATACCCACGAAGGCATAGATAACACAGGGGATAGGTCTCAAAGTCCAACACAGAGGGTATATACATGCTGCTCGCATTATTGTTGTCGTTGTTGATGCAATTCTCTTGAATTGCTGCATTCAGCATGTTCTTTCAGTGATAACGTTCTGTTCCTATATTGCATGCTAAAGTGTGGTTGTAAAGTGTACTGAGTTGATTTTTTAGGAGTTATATAACTTTGCCAAAAAAAAAAAAAAATTCTGTGTTTAAACTAGTTAACTTTTTTATGGGATTTATCTAGGTAGATTCTTAAAATTTCTGCAAATTTTCGGAGAGAACTCCTCTCCTTCGTCAGGCAGTCTTTCGTTTAATCTCCGTCACAGTCTTCAGTTACGGTTAACCTTGACAGTTACGGCGATTTTGCAAATGTCTTTGCAGATGTTAGGCAAAGAAAACCCCTTACAGTCATTAATGATGAAGTTCTGGTATTTTCCAATTTCAAATCCCTTGTTCAATTTTCGCTTCAGGAAGTTGGATTGATGTCCAACGACAGTCAAAGAGTCCCAGTCCATGCGGTGTCTGGTTTCTCTAACGTTTCTGTCTTATCCTGTCTTGTTTGGACAAGTTTTTATTGCTACCTTGTGTTCCGCAATATGAGTTTCCAGCCTACGACCTGTTTCTCCTATGTAGTATTTTCCACAGCTGCAGGTTACTTTATAAATTACTCCTTGCATTTTTAACAAGTTTTCTTCTTTTTGAATCAAGCTAGGGAATTTTTTTTTTTTAAGTTTGTTGTCTAAACTAGAAGCTAATCTAACATCATATTCACTGCTTATTCTCTTTAAAGATTCAAACAAACCTTTTTGATACGTAATTTTTTTTGTGAACCTAAACTCCTGCTTGCTTGTATATTTTTGTTTATCTTGTTTGAGTAATTTATCTATTTCTTTTTTTGGGTAGTTATTTTCTGTTAGCAATTACTTCCAGTTCATTCGTGTGGCCTTTTTTCATATCTTCTGAGGGGACTAAATTATTTATTTTTTCTAAAAATTGGTTTGCAACATTTTTCTTCAATGAATATGGACAAGAGTTAAAATCTAGTATTTTGTTTGTATCCAAAGGTTTTTTGTACTTTTTTGTGAGGAACTTATCTTCCTAGAAATAGATGGTCAAATCTAAGAAGTTTAATTTTCCTACAGTTTGAACCTCCAAAGTGAACTTAAGGGAATCATCTAATTCATTAAACCATCTCAGAATTTTTTGTGGAAGATTTTCATCCTTGCTATCTATAATGAATAAGATATCATCCATATATCTGTGATAAAGGCAAAAGTATGAGGGTTGAACCAGTACCTTTTCTTCCAGCTTTCCTACATAGTAATTTGCCAGCAGCGAGGGAGAGTGGGGAGCCCATTGCTAGTCCAGACTTTTGGAGGAAAAATCTTTTCTCAAATTGAAAAAAGTTTTTTTAAGGAGAAAATCAGCATTTCTGTCAATACAGACATATGTTGTGGACCAGGAAAATCCAACAGAGGTCATCGCTCTTTCCACATTTATAAGTGGGTCACGGGAAAATTCTCATTGGCCACCACCGGGAATCGAACCCAGGGTCTCCCAGTTATGCGCCGGAGATGCTTCCTCTGCACCACAGTGGCCTCGAATTTCTCCCAGACTCGCATACACTAACTGCCAAGCCAATTTGGCAGGTTGCTTCTTGGAGCCCCGCACAATGCAGGGGATTCACCAAAGATGGTAAGCAGCAACTGAAGAAATAATTAGAAGGTGAATGAATAATTAATACAGACATTTAACGTGGACCAGGAACATCAAACAAAGATCTTCGCTCTTTCCACGTTTATAAGTGAGTCACGAAAAAATTCTCATTGGCCGCCACCGGGAGTCGAACCCAGGGTCTTCCAAGACCATTGGGCCCTCGAATTCTTCCGGACTCACACACGCTAACTCACCACAGCAGCCTCGAATTCTTCCGGACTCACACACGCTAACTGCCAAGCCAATTTGGCAGGTTGCTTCTTGGAGCCCCGCACAATGCTGGGGATTCACCAAAGATGGTAAGCAGCAACTGAAGAAATAATTAGAAGGTGAATGAATAATTAATACAGACATTTAACGTGGACCAGGAACATCAAACAAAGATCTTCGCTCTTTCCACGTTTATAAGCGAGTCACGGAAAAATTCTCATTGGCCGCCACCGAGAATCGAACCCATGGTCTTCCAGTTACACGCCGGATATGCTTCCACTGCACCACCTGGGTTCAATTCCCAGTAGCAGCCAATGAGAATTTTTCCGTGACACACTTATAAACGTGGAAAGAGCGATGACCTCTGTTGGACAGCATTTCTGTGTTTAGTTTTAATGAGCATTCTGCCTCTTCATTGCGAGTTAGCAAGTGAAAAGGATCCTTCTAATCCGAAGCTCAAGAAAAGTAACAAAAATATGACATCCTATCAAAACCCAAGGGAGGATTCTATGGCATTATTGTCCATAAGGAAAATAAGCCAAGAACAAATGCAAAACAAACACACTTAGCGGGCAGTTTTACTTCGTATTTCTCATGGTTATTAGCAGCGTTCATGGATTGTATGGTTTCCAAATTAAGTTTTTCTACAGTTGCAAGTTTTGATTTGATCTGGCTATATTGTTCCTTCAGTTACAGTACTCAGCAGTCTTGATCAATTGCGGCGTGGTCAACAGCTAAAAAAATATGAAGTGAAATATAATGCTGAAAGTCAAATCAAGTGTAAGTTTTCACTTGCAGCAATGTCATGGAATACTACCAACAGAAAAACACTATTTTGCCAGCCATGTGGGAAATCTATAGAAGTAGAGCAGCATTCCCAAGTACCGAAACATTTGTCTAGCAATAAGAATATTGTTGCTGCTTCACATATGGCATCTAGACAAGCCCTTCTAAGAGAATCTATCCCATCCTCGTATTCCTGCAATACGAAATGCTCCATGTGTTATTTACATTTAAGTAAGGCATTTGTTCCAGAGCTCTGATATGTATTAAAGTGTAAGTGTCCCTACTCTGATGTATGGCAGTGAAACCTGGGTACTACAGAAGAAACATAACAGTCGTTTGTATGCTGGAGAAATGCGTTACTTACGAAGGATTTGTGGCAAGACACGTTCTGATTGTGTGAGGAATGAAGATGTGTTGCAATTGTATGTTGTGAAGCAAAATGTTAGCAAGGTGGAGACTAATATGCTTCGGTCATGTTGAAAGAATGAGTGATGAGATGCTTACTAAGAAAAATTTTTTAGCCGCCCAAGTGGCAGGAAGGAAAGGCCAAGGAAGTCATGGGAGGATCAGATTCAGGAGTGCCTGCATGAGGAAAAAGAAGATTATGAGTATGAAGTATAGAAGATCTTGTGTACGGCATGTAATGGATGTCAGTGAAGCCAGAGTTGTATGTCAAGATCGCTGTACATGGAGGAGTTTGATACAGCAACAGTAAGTAAAAATTATCTGGTGTGTGTGTGCATGCGTGTGTGATTTCTCTGCATAAAGTACCAATCCAGAGTTCAGAAAGTTTCGTATCAACTATACAAACTTTGACCCCCTAATAAATCAACCCTAAGGAAAAATTACCTTTTCAAAGTGTTATGATGAAACTACCAATTCCAGAGACAGAAAAGTGGAAAACGTCATATTCGGTGTGTCAAAAATTCATGAAACTTTTCCAAATGTCCTTCCTACCCTAGCATTCAAAGACATTTCCACAGCAAATCATGTCACAATTCCTAGATTATTTAATGAATCTACACACTTGTGGCCGAATGGTGTGAAGTATGACTCCTGCTTACAGATACATCAGCATACATGAAGAAATCCGCTGACTGTCTTTCCATGAAGTTTATGAAAACAATACATGTAACATGTGTCATTCATGCTTTGCACAGATTGTATGAAAATATCTGAACCCTTTATCCTAAGTGGGCAAGTTAGCATCGAATGGGAAAAAAGCGTTTGTTAAATCACCAACAATAATCAAAGAGTAGGAGACATAAATGGATGAAATCTGAAAGAACAATTTAAAAAGTGTCAAGCATGAAACTTAGGGAAAGTTCTGGTTTTACAAATTGGCCAGGTAAATGCCAAATACACAGCTATTACCAATCGCAGTATTCTAGAAAAAGTGACAGTTTGAGAAAGAATATGAAATTCAAGAATTTAGCTACAGTAATGGTTAGCTTCAAGGATTAAAAAATTAGCAGGGATCACCACTGAGAACATGGCATGGTGAAATAGTCAAAAAACCCCAAAGTTCAGTGGATGTGACAAAAAAATGTATATATATGTTAGAAATCATATTTAGCTATGAATTAAAAAATGTGAGTATCACGGATGAATCTGGTTTGTTTTATACGATGATATCCAACAAATCAATTTCAAATAAAAATGAGAAAGGTTGCAAGAAGATGAAAGATAGAATAACAACAGCTCACAGTGTAAGTGCCAATTGTACTGATAAAAGAAGTATTGATGTTATAGGAAAATGTAAAAAACCATGTTTTAAGAATTTTCATTGTGATCTATACTTAACACTGTGTTTTCAGTCCCCTCCTAAGTTCTCAAATTGATCTGACAAATAAGTATATATATATATTTTCTTCTACATACTGTCATTTGATTGATTTTACCTTTATTTTATATGAACTCCATTAAATCGCCACCCTCAACCAGTTTAGCATGATGAACAAAATATGGCAGTTTAACAAGGTGTTGTCAACTGTAACTGGAACACGTCCTATGCTAAAACAATGAAAATCCCAAAATAGTATAACTATACTAATCCTAATTTATTGGCGTAGAACAGAAATCAAAAGTTTCCAAGCTATCGTACATCAAGCAAGTAGCTTTTTCAAGGAAGGTAGACTGCAACTGAATAACAGAACACTTCAACAATTTGAACATGGTTTGACTTGACTAGATGATGAGAAGATGTGTATGTAATTATTTGTTCAAATAAATTATGCTGAAAATACAAGAAATTTTGAGTACAGTTGGTGCACAGGGTTCCTGGTTATTAATTAATAAAGAGCCTGTTACACCGGTAAACACAATGTTTGTCCCATGGAACATTTATTGTGTTTCTAGGGTAACTTTTTTATGCTGAATTCAAAAACACAATCAGAATTTTTCTATCACCCACAGATTATGTGTAACAATATTTATTTCAACATTGGTTACTGAATTTTTATGTATTTCATCAACAGAAATAATGTACATAAAAACATGTTTTTATCTATCATTATAAAGGCATTAGTGTATGTGCTTAAAAAAAACAGTCTGGGATTATTTATGCACCAAAGTGACTTAAAACCCAGGTTAAACTTCGTCACCAAGACACTGAAGTATTACAATAATAAAACTTACACCTTAGTATTATACAACTTGAAATATTTTATTCCGTATTTATTGGTGGAACAATTTATAAAAATATACAGTCGAACTCTGTTAAGACGAGCTGTTCGGGGATTGAACAAATTGCTTGTTATAGACGTTACTCGTATAATCCGGGAAAGACCCAAAATATCAAGGAAATCATTCAAAAAATAAATTTCGTTATCAAATATAGTACATATAATGTTTAATGTTGAGAAATACATAGTACTTGCGTTTGAGTTGAAATTTGCACGGAATTCTTGAAAAATGAGTACGTACAGTACTACATACACACAGAACTATACGTACCATTATACATACTGCAGTGCATACATATGTAAGTACATACGATGTGATGCAAAATTAAGTTGAAATTATTGAATAACGGACATGTAAACTACATACGTACTGTATGAAATACAATATGTACTATAAAGTATTGTAATTTTTGTACCATACAGTACTTAGATAAAATTAAGCACAGGTACAGTACTATCTGCCCAAAGCACATATCCTTTTTTATTTCGTATGAAAAAATTTGGTTAATTTTAGCTGCGTTGTCCTTGACTTCAACCGAAAATCCATCAGATTACCCTTAACAACTGATAATGCACTGAACACACACTCATTACCATAATTAGTTTCATAAAATCTAGTCAAAACATCCAAGGCATCTTGTGCTTGATTGTAAGTCGCAACTTCTTGTGTTTCTGTAATGTTTTTGCCTTCACTGTTGGTTTCAGTTTCTTCATTCACCGCAATGACTTGCACAATTTGTTCCTCCATTAAAATTCCAATTATTAGGACTGCAGCGTCAATGTCGATAAAATCATCAAAAGAAGTGCAATTGTTAAAGGTGCTTAAATCTCTACTTTTTAACCATTCTGATAAGGGGAGATCATCATCAACCACTTCAGTGCTTTCTACTAAAGTCTCCTTTAGAAGACCAGCCTTCCTATAACAATTTTTAATGGTTGTCGAAGTGACACTATCCCAAGCTTCTCTCATAAAATGAACAAGCATCCAATACGGAAATCTTAATTTCTAGCTTCTCCATTTTCTGGATTAATTGTACGGTTAGAAATACGCAAAAAATGGCACTTAAAGCTCCTAATAATCCCTTGGTCCATAGGCTGTAGAATTGATGTTATGTTTGGTGGTAGGAACACAAGTTTGATATTTGTCAAGTTTTCTACTTTCGGATGTGCTGGGCAGTTGTCTATTAACAGCAAAATGTTTCTGTTTTTCTTTCGTAGTTCACGATCCCATTTATGAAGTTCTCCCGTAAAGATATCTGATGTCATCCACGCCTTTTTGTTTGCTTTATAATCAACCAGGAGATGCTGAACATTATTAAAACATCGAGGCTTTAACGATTTGCCAATCACCAATAACTTTCTTTTTTCATTTCCTGCTATGTTCGCACAAATTAGAACGGATAGCCGATCCTTTGCCAATTTACCTCCAATGCATTTCTCACCTTTAAAAGTTAAAGTCATGTCAGGGGTTACCTTGTAAAAAATGCCCGTTTCATCAGCATTGAATATGTTCTGCTCACTGAATTCAGAAATGAAGCTCGGCCAAACAGCTTTTTAGCCACTGACTTACAGATTCCGTATCCTTGAACATTGATTCCCCCGACATTTTTTGCATAAACAATATTGTGTCTGTTCTTGAAGCGATCAAGCCTCCCATTACTGTATATAAAATTCTCATGACCAAACTGTACTGCAAATTTTTCCGCTTGCACTTTAAAAAATCGGTCCACTGATAGGAAAACCAGCATCACGTTGAACTTTAAACCAACATAGTAAAGCTTCATCAATATCATTTTTTTCACACTTTTTCATTTTTTTGCAATCTAAGATTGTTTTCAAATGCTTACAAAACTGCATCTTTGTTCTTCCACAATGTAGATATGGTAGATGATGAAAGCTCATACTTTTTGCAAACAGCTGAATTTTCTCGCAGTCTTGCAGTTCCTGAATAATATCCATTTTCTTCCTGATGGAGAGAGCCTTTCTTTTAACACCAACCATTTTTGCTCGCAATATCACACTTAATAAAAAAAAGGGGGAGGGAAAGCATAAGTGATGTCGCAAGGGTAGGGCTGCGTGCAACTTTCTGGTTAAAAAAAAGGTTATGATATGTCCCGTATGAAGTTGAAATACTGAATGCACTAAGAAAACATGCGTGGGATTAGACCATAGCAGCCAATGATAGAAAGTGAATTCCAGGAACCCTCTCATAAACAGTGGCAAAGAGAAGGCTGGGAAGCTTTCCCCCACAAAATGCCGCCTCCACCTATCCTTGGGCTGAAATGCAGGGCGTCATAAAACACTCCCCGCTTTTCTCTCGAAGCAGGTGACACACAGATGGTCTTTTTGGGTAGCAGGTGGATAATTGATGCCACCTTTCAATGCTGCGCTGTCTTTACTGGGTGTAAAAAAAAAATCTGAGAGTCTTGCAAATTTGCTCGCTATAACAGAGTTGATACTCGTAACAAGCGGGATAATTTAACACTAATTGCATACGAAACCAAACTTCTTCTGGCATTTACTCGCTATAGCCGGGACCTCGTTATACCCGAGCTCGTCTTAACCAAGTTCGACTGTATAAATATTATAAAATATAATATTTATAATATATTATAATAAAATTATAAAATGCGGAATAACATTTTTATAAATATAAATTCCCGGCGGCATTCCGTACCCACTTTAGTAGAGCAATCACGATTTGCTCCCCCAAAGAAAAGAGGGACAAAGAGATAACAAACATCATCAACAAAGGGGTTACTACTAGATTCTCGGAACGGACTCTAAGATCTATCTCACACAAGATGATAACCATGAACCACACGACACCACGCCCAAGAGTAGACAACTTACAGTTTGCTGGATTCATCTCATACATCCCGAAATTTTTGTTTGTGTTCAAGAACCTTATGAAGCGCCATGGATTACGCATTCGAATTAAATCGCTAATGTCCATAGCAACAACAAAAACGCATAAGAATCCCGACATGAATTCTGGAGCTGGGATGTATGAGATACCATTGGAATATCTAGATGGCTTGTCTCGATCATACATCGGAATGACCAAAAGATCCCTTACAATTAGGGGGAAAGAGCACATAAGGGACATTGAAGCAGGAAAAACACAAACAGTGCTATGCAAAGAAGTAGCCCAATATGACACTGTACCGGTGTGGAAAAACATGAAGAGGATCGCTCCATAGACTGACTACAGAAAGCATCGAAATATTCATGCACCCCAACCCTTGCAACGAGAGCCCTTCCCTTGAACTCTCGGCTGCGTGGAAGATCCTACTGACATAGGATATTAGGGGGAAAGAGAAAGAATGATTTAAAGGTAGGTTGCGTGACATCACTCTTCCGCGAGACGCAATATCAATTGGACACGCAGTAGATACACGCTGCAAGATTTCAAATTATCGTCGTTCCCGAAGACATTCTTGTGTTAACTGGCCTTGAGAAAGCCTCCCGTTCAGAGTGTGAAAGCTCGGCATTTAGACGTCGTGTGCTTTTATAAATTGTTACGCCATTAAATACGGAATAAAATACTTCAAGTTCTACACTAAAGTATGTCCCCCCCCTTTTTTTGTAACTGCCAGGTTGAAATATATACACTGCTGGCCACCCAAAATGCAACACCAAGAAGGACACGAGATAGCAAAGCCAGATTTACTGGACACATAACAACAGATACAAAGATGAAACGATTGAGCTTACAGGCCCGTGCAATTTGCGGAACACGCAGACATCAATAGTTCGTGTAGCCCCCATGGCTGGCAATAACAGCTGCTACACGCCGCGGCGTCGAACGAAAGAGACTTTGGATGTGAGCTTGAGGTATGTCGGTCCAGGCTGCTTCCACATGTTGTCACAGTTCATCAGGCGTAGCTGCGGGTGGTGCTTGCCGGGCCACTCAGTTGCCGATCAGCGACCAGGACGTGTTCGATGGGCGAGATATCGGGAGAACAAGCGGGCCACGGCAGCAGTGACACCTGGTGGGCTGTGAAGAATTGTTGCACGATATGTGCTATGTGCGGGCGCGCATTGTCCTGTTGAAACGTGGCCGCTGGCAGGTCCTGCAGGTAAGGTAGGATTACAGGCTCCAAAACATCGGAGATGTAGCGGTGGCTGTTGAGTGTACTGGCGATGCGTACCAGAGGGGTACAGGTGTCATATCCAATTGCGCCCCAAACCATAACACCAGGCGATGGACTGGTATTGCGATGCATAACGCAGGTGTCATACTACAGTCTCTCAGTCTCTCCCGACCATCGCGGTGTTGCAGGTAGAAGCGGCATTCGTCGGAGAAGACAAAGTCGTGCCCTTCCGTAGTCCAGTAGTCCAGGTGCAGCGTTCAACAACCCACTGCCGCCGCACCCGCAGGTGGTGTAACGTCAATGGTAATCGGAACAATAGGCACCGTGTGACAAGTCCCCGCTCCTGCAGGCGACGTCGAACGGTATGTGCTGACACAGGTTGTTGCGCAACATACCCTAATTCCTTCACTAAGGTTCGTGATGTGGCGGTACGAGCCGTCAATGCCCACCGCACGACATGCCAGGGCTCTCGTTCGGTGGTGTGCCGCGGCAATCCCTCACGTCGGTCCGTCCGTCCGTCCATCCCTCCTGCACCCACTGAATCCATACTCACCTCACTGTGGCTGGATGTCGTCCCCACACGGGCGCCGATGTCTTGGTACGATAAACCGCTGTCGTGATAAGCCACTATTCATCCCCTGCTCGAACTCCGAAACGTGCTGGAATGACTGCCATATTTTTGCGACAAGGCATCAGGAAGCTTCCCACGCACAGGTCCGGCAGCACAACACACTTCCACTACTTGCACCCCGCCTTCTGTGCACCCTTCTTAGAGTGCTTCTCGGTGGCGTGTTGGGCGCACATGATTTACATATGTCCTGCAATGCTAATCGTTTGCATGTCCTCTTGCAGGCCACACATGCTTGGTGTTGCATTTTGGGTGGCCAGCAGTGTACATATCATGAAGGTTACTAAATTCAGTAACCTCATGTTTAACATGCATTCATAACAATTATTAGCATCGGAGGTAACAAATCTTACCTCCAAAATTTTAACATATGTAGCCCGTTGTTATCTCGGCAGACACATGCTCCAAACCAGAGAGAGGCCTAAAAGCTACTTAATTATTAAAATAATATAATTACAAGTTAAAATTAAGCTATTATTTGCATACTTAATTCATTTTAATTCCATACTTTAAACATTCAAAACTACTTAAAAAAGTTAAACACACGAAAACCGCCATCTCATCGAGCTAGGATACATCATTTGCACTGACACCTCAACCATACATCACGAGCACTTTCGTCAATCCAAGATCAACATCATCAGGCAGACCACGATTCCACACAAGGATCACCTCACCTGCGCTTAATTTGAAGTTGCACACCAGGAAGAGGAAGGGGTGTGGTGCAAATCACTACGTATTTAGAACGCATGTTCTTCCACTGTGCTGCCATCTATTGAAGATCAGATTTTTTATTTATAAATGTAAAATGCCAAAGTATATATAGCATTTTTTTAAATATTCAAATAATCATAACACCTCTAAAATTTTTCGGCAGTTTTAGTAGAGCCATGTTAGTTCTGGAAAATGACATTCTGGCTAATTACAGTCAAGGCCCTCTTCTCTATATGTGTTATATAGATTACATGCTTCTTTGGCCTCATTCTATTGAATCTCTGCAGGTTCTTAAAAATTGCATGTCATCCAGATTCCCCTTTATCAATTTTACCATGGAAGTTGAGGAATCATTTTCATTATCTTTTTTAGATCTACTTATCCAGCAAAACCCAGTCAACAACCATTTAAGTTTCTCTGTCTACTGGAAGCCCAAAACTTTGCCGGATATTATTCCAATGGGTACCTCACACTCCCTTAAACATAAGCTAGCTGCCACGAGATATTTAGTCCAACGTGCATATTCGCACTCATCCACAGTAAAAGCTTGTAATTTAGAACTTAAGAAAATATACACTTTAGCCACCAGACATGGCCTCAACAAAACTTGTATAAAAAAATTTGAATAACCGATATAGACATAGTAAACTTACAACTATGAAGCATGATGGTTCAACTGTAAAAGAGATACGTTGGGCCAATGACTTATCTCCCAACTGTTACACCTCTCTTACACAATGCATGTAAAAAACAACATTCGGACATCTGCATTTCAACATCAAATCTTTTTTCATTTATTAGAAAGGACCAAGACAGAGTGGATGAACTACAAAAATGTGGAGTGTATTGCATTCCCATGAAGAGTAATGATCCAGTGGCTGAGGACAAAATGTACATTGGATACACCTTACATAGCTTAAGTGTCAGATTGTCCGAACATCAATACACCACCAGACAATGGTACTCTACCACCATGCTATCCATCCCAGCTCACAAGTAGAGGCACCTACACACCTGTATGGAGGAATGCATATATCCTACTTCGCATGAAAACTAAAAGACTTACCTTATTTGCGGAAAGTATACTGAGTCACAAATACAGTAAACAATGTTGCAATAATGAAAGTTACCTGCAAACACACCGTTTCCTTGGAGACACCTTATAAAATGAGGTTAGTCCAGGTGCCATCAACAACCATTACCCCCTGTCATTGGTCAGTAAAGGCTTTCTGAATTCTTTTTTGTGGAAGTAGGACACTTATTCGTGAACAACCCCACGATACTGCGCTTTAGCTATTTCACTGCGTCGTGAACTTATATATTGGTTTGCTGGCCTTTCCTCACCGTTTTAGCTCTTACCTGAAGATGTGTAAATACCATGCACTGACAGCTTCAAACTTGTAATTCATCAAGTGAATAAATCACAGTAAAACAAACATTAAACAATTAAAACCATCAGCTGAAACCCTTTGTTAAATAAAACAAATGCATAAACCTGTTATTTAAATCAATTAAATTTATTTACAACCAGGGTATGCGTTTAGAATTTGATATTCAGTCAATAACTTTTGAAGTTAAATAGTGTGCCATTGATGCAGATGAATTATTTACAGTGATCATGGTAATTCAGTCTGTATATTGACACTAGGGTAGCTTTCAGTATTTTTAGGACTGATTTACATCCAGATGGTGCTCGGTTCGACATTATAAACATTCGTTTATCACACAACTTGAAATATTTATTCCGTATTGAATGGTAAAACAATTTATAAAACATACAACGACTAAGTGCCAAGCTTTCACACTCCGAACGGGAGGCTTTTTCAAGGCCAGTGAACACAAGAATAATTTTGGGAACTACGATAATTTGAAATCGTGGAGCGCGTATCTACTACGTGTCTAGGTGATATTGCATCTCTCGGAAGATCGGTGTCTCGTGACCTACCTTTCAAATATTCTGTCTCATTTTCCCCTTAATATTCTATGTCAGTAGAATCTTCCACGCAGCCGAGAGTTCGAAGGAAGAGGCTCTCGTTGCAAGGGTTGGGATGCATGGATATTTCGATGCTTTCTCTAGTCAGTGTTCTTTTGTAGTCTGTGTATGGAGCGATCCTCTTCATGTTTTTCCATACCGGTACGGCATAATATTGGGCTACTTCTTTGCAAAGCGCTGTTTGTGTTTTTCCTGCTTTAATGGCCCTTATGTGTTCTTTTCCCCTAATTGTAAGGGATCTTTTGGTCATTCCAATGTATGACCGAGACAAGCCATCTGGATATTCTAATGGTATCTCATACACCCCAGCTCCAGAATTCACGTCAGGGTCCTTATGTGTATTTGTTGTTGCTGTAGCGATGGACATTGGTGACTTAATTCCAATGCGTAATACATGGCGCTTCATAAGATTCTTAAACACAAACTAAAATTTCGAGATGTATGAAATGGATCCAGCAAACTGCAAGTTGTCGACTCCTGGGCGTGGTGTCTTGTGGTTCCTGGTTATCATCTTGTGTGACATGGATCGCAGAGTTCGTTCCGAGAATCATGTGCACTTTGTCTTGGTTTGATATTAAAAAATAAATATTTAGAAGGCTGAAATGATAATATTTTATTATATTGTAATTAAAATAATAGTTGGTTTGAGGAATATACTGTTACTATTAATAAAAATTTAAATTTAACTGGTTTTAGAAATACTTGGATTGAGTAGGGTTATTGATGCTCAAAGACTTTTTTATTATTTACTTACACTTATATACCTTTATATATATATATATATATTAGTCTTTTTTTAATAAATTTTAACCTAAAATACGGGTAGATGGGGTACACAGTAAGTTCAATCGCGAAAGCAGCTTATAATGTCGTAACCCAGGTTTTCGGTGCATCTCTTGACACAAATTAAATTTTTATTAATAGTAACAGTATTGGCATTTTACTTATTTAATTCATACTGGTCATTAATCAAAAACATTCATGCAAAGACAATGGTAACTCACAAAATCAAATTTCAGATTTGGATTTTATGCTTATTTAAGCATGATTTTAGAAAAAGAAAAAAAAAATCCTTATCCTGTTAGGAGCTGTACTGTATATCAACTTACACTGCTCAATACAGTTTTCTTTTAAATATGTTAGTATCTTCCAAGTTAATTAGTTTTCCACTGCTGTCCAAGGCATTGTTGCAGCGAACAATTAATTTGATATTACAATTTTTTTGAGTGACAAAAGCAGCTAACTTTCTTTAGCATTTTGCTACAACTTTTTCCCCATTTTAGCATTTTTGCTAAAGCGTTTTTTGAGCCAGCTTAAACCCTGTCACAGGTGAATATGAGACAGACTACAGTGAAGCCAGGAACATAAATCATGGACTGCGGATCAATGGAAACGTGTCTTGTTTTCCGATTAATAAAGTTTCTCGCTATTCCCCACCACAGGACGGGTTTACGCGTGGAGAACCCCTGCAGAAGCCTACAACCCAGACCGACTCTTTCCTACAGTGAAGCATGGGGGCAGTTCTGTAATCATTTGGGCCATGATCTCGTGGTTTGCAGCAGGTCCCTTATCACCTTACACAGACATATCACTAGCGGTGACTATGTCCCTCTTTTGGCCGACCATGTGCATTCAATGGCGCAGACATTGTTTCCGTCAGGGGATTGCACCTTTCAAGATGATATTCCCCCGGGTCACAGAAGTCGAACAATTCAATCATGGTTTAAAGAACATGAAGATGAAGTTTCACACCTTCCCTAGCCTGCACAATCACCAGACTTAAACACCATTGAGCCCGTGGTCTGTGTTGGAAAACAGAGTGCGATCCAATTATCCTCCTCTGGCGTCTCTCAAGGAATTGGACCAGATTCTGCAGGAAGAATGGTACAACATACCCCTTACTACCATTCAGGACTTGTATACGCCCATTCCTAGGATGATTCAAGCAGTTTTAAATGCCAAGGAGTGCTCCCACACCATATTAGGTTCGTAACATCTATTGTTTCAAGGTGTTTCATTATTTTGGACAACCCCTGTGTGCGTGTGTGTGTATATATATATATATAGGGATGTAAGGTCAGGTGATGCGTAACATCACAGCCTCTCCTTGACAAATGTCCACCCCGCCTTCTCGTGATGCATCCTGTTCCCACTAAAGGGGCTCTGACGACCGCCAATAGTGGTATAACTATACCATCGGGATTAGAGGAAATGCTATCCCACACTCCCCAACCCGCTTGGCCAGCATGGTGAGTTATGGCCAAACCCCTCCAAAATGACTCCACAACTTAAATCTTGGCCCTCAGTCTCTGACAGCTGGAATGTACCTGGCCAAGGCAGCGGCCAGTGCAACATGAAGGCAGAGGGTGCTAAGAATCCCCGAAGGACCAGACTAGGCTGCCATCTGATGCTGATCTTGGCTACGTATAATGGAGGCTCCCTATCTTCTGATTCAAGGCTTCTTGAATTGGAAGAGGAACTACAAAAGATTACGTGGGACATCGTCGGGCTAAGTGAGGCAAGGAGAAAAGGAGAAGATCTCATTGAACTGAAAAGTGGACATCTCTTCTATCGTGGGACAGATACTGGCAGAACTAGTGGTGTTGGATTTATAATAAGCAAGAAACTGAAGGAAAAAGTTGTAGAAGTTGAGAGTTCCTCTGACAGAGCTGCGCGACTCGTTATCCAACTCTTGAGAAGATACAAGGCTCAGATTATTCAAACTTATGCACCCACCACAAGTCATCCTGAAGAAGAAATTGAAGAATTTTATGAGGGAAATTCGTCATCTAAATAATAAAGGTAAGCAGCACTTGAAGATAATTATGGGAGATTTCAATGCAAAAATAGGGCAACGGCAACAGAATGAAACTTCAGTAGGTAAATTCGGTCACGGCAACAGAAACCAGCGTGGAAATACTCTGCGTTGAGTTTGCAGAGGCAGAAGGGTTTTTCATCTTGAACTCCTTTTTCAAGAAAAAGCCGCACAGGAAATGGACAAGGAGACATCCAAATGGGACAAGTGAAATTGATTTTATTATGTGTAACAAAAAATTCGTCATAGAAGACTGCAGTGTGATAAACAAGTTCAACGCAGGTAGTGACCATAGATTGGCGAGATGTAAGATGCACCTCAACACTAAACTCGAACGTGGCAAGCTCATAAGACAAACAAAATGTATTGACATAACCAACCTTAAAAAAACACCATAATAACCTTCAAGTTGGAACTGAAGAACAGGTTCTCTGCTCTAGAAGGCCTAAGATCGGAATAAGTGGATATTTCTGAAATTAATAGAAAAGTAACCAAAGCTTTTATGGAAACAGCAACAAAATTAGCTGGGTCTAAGAACAAGTTGCATGTGAACAAATTATCAGGAAAAACCAAAATGTTGATGCAAAAAAGAAGAGAGATGAGAACAACTAAAGAAGATGTGACTTCCAAAGTGGAATATATAGAGCTATGTAAGACAGTACGAAAAAGTATCACTGAAGACGTACAAAAATTCAACTGTGAACTAGTGAGGAAAGCACTTGAAAACAACCAAAGCCTAAAGATAGCAAAGGGACATCTCAGTAAGGGAAGAAAACAGATTATGGCACTGAGAAAAAAAGATGGTTCTGTAACAAGAAATAGAGGCGAAATTTTGACAAGAGTGAAAGATTTCTACTCCAAATTATATGAAAGGGATGATACATGTACTCCAGACATCATGAAAGGTACCAGTACCAGAGTTCTTCCAGTCCTCCCAGCAGAAGTTGCACATGCAATCAAGAACATGAAGCAGGGGAAAAGCTCCAGGAGAAGATGGAATTACTGTAGACATCATACAAGAATCAAGTGGAGAAATTGAAACAGTACTCGCCCAAATTTTTACTTGATGCCTTAATGAAGGAAGATCCCTAAAGATTGGAACAACGCTACAATTATCCTGCTACATAAAAAAGGTGACATTGAAGATCTCAGGAACTACAGACCTATCAGCCACCTATCAGTGGTTTATAAAATCATCACTAAAGTTCTTTCACACTGCTTGAAGGTAACGCTGGACATGGCTCAACCGAGAGAACAAGCTGGATTCAGGAGTGGCTACAGCACAATAAATCATATCCATGTACTGAGAGAACTAATTGAAAGAGCAAGGGAATATGAACTTCCATTGTGCATGGCTTTTATTGATTATGAAAAAGCCTTTGATTCGGTGAAACCATCAGCAGTTACAATGGCTCTGAAATCCTGCGGTATTGAAGATGCATACATTAATATTATTAATAACATCTATGAAAATGCAAGTACAAAGATCTGGCTGTTTGAAAATACAACACACATAAAAATTGGAAATGGGGTGAGACAAGGTGACACCGTATCTCCGAAGCTCTTTAATGCCACACTGGAAAATGTCTTTCAATCACTGAACTGGAAAAACAAAGGGATAAAGATTAATGGAGATTATCTAACCCACCTTCGTTTTGCTGATGACGTAGTCATTTTTGCAACTACCCCATCAGAGCTGCAGAGTATGATCCAGGAACTTGCTGACAAGAGTAAAGAAGTGGGATTAAAAATGAATTTTCAGAAGACAAAAGTGACGTATAATGCTTTTACAAAAAATGAAGATTTGACGATGATGGGGAAAAGCTGGAGATAAACAAAACCTACATTTATCTTGGACAGCAGATATCAAGTGAGGGTCACATTGATGAAGAAATTAATCAGCGTACAAAACTTGCCTGGAGAGCTTTTGGAAGAAACAGCATAATTTTTAAGAGCAATATGCCATTATGTCTTAAAAGAAAAGTGTTTGATCAATACATCCTTCCAGTGCTTACGTATGGTGCAGAGACGTGGACCTTAACTAAAAGAGACATACAAAGGCTGCAGACAACTCAAAAAAGCATGGAGAGGTGCATGCTTGGTGTAACCAGGAGAGATAAGAAGAGGAACTCGTGGATCAGAAAAATGACAAGAGTGGAAGACATCATGATCAGAGTTAAATCCCTGAAATGGCAGTGGGCTGGACATACTGCCAGAAGGACAGCCCATCGATGGACAGCCGAAATTTTGATTGGATTCCAAGGGACAGGAAAAAGACCCAGAAGAAGACCACTTGGAAGATGGGTGGATGAAATTCGGAAGTATGCGGGAGTGACATGGAGGAGACTGGCACAAGACAGACAGTTGTGGAGGAAACTTGGGGAGACCTTCATCCAGCAGTGGGTTGATAATGGTTGACAATGATGATTATATATATATATATATAAATATTGCACAACAAGGCATTGAAATCTAAGATTAAAAAGAAAATGTTCTGCAAGTGGGGACTTTGTTTTGCGACGCACATTGCAGTTTTAAGTGCTTTCTGCTCCTGAGGATTTCTTTCCTGAGAATCTAGGCATTGTCAGTAACGAACATGACCAATTTTATCAAGATATTTCAAGTTTGTAAAAGCGGTATAAGGGCAAGTTGAGTACAAGTATGATGACTGACTACTGCTACACTTAAGAGAGATGTTTCAACAAGCCAAATACACCAGGAAGTCCTCAATTGTTACATTTTAGGTAATTTATTTATGATTTATAAGTGTATGTAAATATGCAATTTATTTCAACTTAAACTGTGGGTCTCTAAAAAAAACCTTGCATGACAGAAAAAACTAATATCACATTTGAATTCAGCATAAGAAATCCTATTAAAATCACATATTTCTTGTGGGACAATATTTTTGTTTTTTGTTTTGTTAGCCAGTGTTATTATTATTACAACATGCTCATAATCTAAATGAATGTTATGGTAACAACTCACCAGAACACAATCCTTAGGGTATTTGCAATAAGTAAGGCCAGACATACATAAGTTGAAAACCCATCAGCATTATCTGTCCTCTGAATTTCCCTATACTGAGGCACATATGGAATGACACCACCAACCATCATGGCTCCTGAGCAGGACCACGAAAAGAACTTTGTTAGCGTGAAGTTATCTACAAAATCTGTGAACACGTCCATCTCTAGACCATGTCATGAGTAGCTCAACATCAACAACTGCAGTCCTCCTAAAAAGAAAAAACATTCACAATAAAATTTAAACTTGTAATTTAAAAAGTACAGTTTTACAATTAATCCTTTGTATAAAGTCAGAAAACCATCTTTGAGGGAGTGCCAGTTCACAAATAAAGGAGTCTGTTTATGGTAACCACATCTTTCCTTACAAGATTAGGGAAGCTACATCTTCAAAAAATATGCCATACCATCCACGTAATAAATAACCTCATTAGCTTCCTATAAAAATCATTTAATAATAAAAAAATCTTAAACCAAAACTTAAACTATTTCATTGCTCTTTCTACATGCAATTTTACTTTGCAAAGATTTCTTCATTAACATTTTTAAATAACAATAATTATTAGGGATTGGGACTGTCTTGGAATTTGTTCTACTTCTACTGCAACAATATCATACTGGTCCCCATGTATCTGCTTTGACACTCAAACTGCACAGCCCAAATGTGAACAGAATCAGATGAAAATCATACACAAGTCTGGCAGAAGAAAGTATATATACAAAACAAAGACAATTTTTTTCTGTTCACATATGGATTATGTGGCAATGACCAATTCATTGTAAATCCCCCAAAATTTACAACGTACGCAGATATGTACACAAGCACTTAACAGCATCCCAAGGCACCAGCTGCAAAATACCTGTTGTAGCTCAATTCTTAGGAGGCTACACTCTGTGCTAGTTACCAAGTAAGTCTATAAATGATGCTCTACCAAATCCCAAACATATACAACAGGAAATAAATTCAAGGACCTGACCAATAATGTAAGAACATTGACAAGTTAAATATTTCTTCATGATCTTAGTGCTGTGGGCCATGGAATTATCTTTTTGAATTAGGGCTCCAGACACACCTTAAATGAAGAACAATTGCATGATATCAATATAGTGCTACACAGCCAAGGTGAACATGATGTAACACAGAGACAACTTGCTATTAGAAAATATCACACCTCCCACTATATACCATATCTCCAGCAACAGGTCATTCAACAAAAGCAGCTATAGCACAGCAGTCACTGCAACATCCCCAAATTTAAATGGTGATTCACTTGTTTCCAAACTTAATAGGATTTGCAGCCAAAGATGACATGATGCAATACCACATCCAAAGTTGTTCATGGTCAGAACCCCAAAATGTTTTGTCGACAATGATAGTATTAATCAGAAAATGGTATGACACATCATGGAGTGACCATGGATGTGTTCATGGTAGTATCCCTTGATGTACATCAAACTCTCACAAAGGAGGAAGAATACTTCAGGGGTTTCTTTTCAACCTTTTCTTTGCTGCTTTTGCATGAATGATTGGTTGAGCTTTGCTTTAAAATGCACTGCTCCCTTTAAGGAATGAATAGAAGTTATCTACAACAGTGAAAATTCCAGACATGCCAACCTTTCAAAATCTAAAAATCAGGAGATTTTTTACAGCTCATAAAACCACATGAGCGCTATTTTTTTATCAACATTTTTCAGATGCAGGAGCAATTTTCCAGAAGTAGTATTATTAGTACACAGCATTTTTAATGTTTAAAAATTTATTCCAAATGCAGACTATGTTTATATGCAAAATAAAAAGCATAGTGAAAATAGTAGTCAACCAGATACAATTATTAGCATTAATAATTAATACAAGATACATACTTAATTTCTGATACATTATTTAATCATAATTAATCTTTATCCTTATTTAGTGAATGTACAGTAGCCAATTTAGCTCTCTTTAACAAAAATCTACAAAAGTTTTGTTCAAAGTCTTTTCTTTCATTCTGGACTTAACTGTCAGCAGTTTTTCCATTGTTGGAATAGAGAGAGAGAGACAGACAGAGGTATCTGTCAAAACAAATGTGGAAGTGTCAAGCTTTCTTCTTGGTTAGAGGTTTAACGACCACAGTGAGCACCTCAGTGGGCTATAAGCAGTCGCCCATCCCTAATTTAGGGCCACTGGTTCCAGGGAAGGGAGAGAGCCAGTGCCGTAAGACAAATACATCATCATATTTGCCAACTTTGGAAAATGTGCATCAGTAAAACTTTTGCGTGAATGCCATTTACCACAAAACAAAAAATAATTATATTAATAAATATGCAGTAAAAATATCTGCATATGCCACAATAACTAAACTAGTATTATCTGTGTTTAAAATAATTTAAAAAACCATAAAATCAAATCTTAATTTTGTTCAATGTTAGCCTTGCAAGCCTGTGGTGTTTCAATACTAAACTAAAATTTTCATTTGCTGACATCTTTGTTTCCCTGCCCATTTCTTTATTATCATCTTTTTTTCAAATGCCCTTGGATGACAATTTTATCCATCATGAATGCATGACAGCTTTCACTATTTTAGACAAATGATGAACAGTGTCACTGCTTTGAAAATATAAGTACTTTTGAACACCATGCATCAATTTTTACAAATTTTTCAGCTTAGTCACTTTCGTTTTCGGACAACCCCCCCCCCCCGCCCCCGGCCCGTTTATCAAACTGAAATGCAAAACTTTTTGGGGAGGAATATTTAAGAATACAGGATACATGTTATGACAGCGTTGGGGGAAAAAATTACAGTTACAGAGTTACAGGGGATATCTTTGCTACGTCCGATTTCCGTTTTCGGCCATTTTCCCTTCATTTTCAAGTTGAAATACAAATATTTATGAAATAAAATGATATTTAACAACAATATTAGGCAGAGGAAACATCACATGAAAAATAAAATTACGATTACGTGCGAAATCTTCACTGCGTCTAACTCCCGTTTCCGAAAGTTTTGAAAGACGAAACTTCCTCTCTCGAAAGTTTAGAAAGTTTGAGGCGGAAAACATCCTCCACCACCACTACTAATTGCCCCAAAATTTCTAGTCAGTTATGCATCGATCTCGTGGATAACTCAAATTACGACGGAAAAGGAGAAATTCCTCGAAGCCGTCGCACTCTCATGCCTAAAAGATTACAGCGAAATTTTTTCGCCCTCGAATTTCCGTTTCGGAAATTTTTCCTACATTTTCAAACTGAAATACAAATATTTACGGAATAAAATGATATATAACAACAGTACTGGACAGAGGCAACATCACAGGAAAAAGAAATTACGATTACGGAAAAAATCTTTATTTCGTTTACTTCCGTCTCTGAAAGACGAAATACCGTCCCGACGCGTATTTTTACGAATTGGTAAAATTCTTCCATGAGTAGTTTTACGCGCCAAGAAAAATTCACGATGCGTATTTTTACACGTCGAGAAAAATTCCCGATGCGTATTTTTACGTGTTGATAAAATTCCGATGCGTACTAGAGGCGTAATTAGATTACGCATTTTGGAGAACTCTGGTCGGTACGTCACTTGAGCACTCCCGTGGGGAGAGAGAGAGCTACCGCACGAAGCCGGCGAGTCAAAAATGACATCATCGCGTTACACGGCGATTTTTTTTTTTTATTGTAGGTTTTACGACCACCGTGAGCAACTCAATGGGCTATAAGCAGTCGCCTGTCCCTAATTTAGAGTCACTGGTTCCAGGGAAGGGAGAGAGCCAGTGCCGTAAGACAAACACAACATCCATGCCTCACCGGGATTCGAACCCCTTTCGGACGAATGATCAGAGGCCATCGCTTAGACCACTGCGCCACCGGGGCGGGGCGGGGCGGGGCGGCTAACACGGCGCTCGTAAGGTCCGGTAGAAAATCTAAATGGATGGTTGCAGGGGATTGAAATATTTCGATTGAGCAATCGAAATATTAAAAAAAAATCCGTAAAAAAAAAAAAAAGACATCTATCCGTAAGTCAGTAAAATTAAGCAGAAATTTGTAAATTTTACGGATAATCCGTAAAAGTTAGCAAGCAAGTATGCAACATCCATGCCCCACTCCGATTCGAACCCGGACCCATCTCGGACAATTTGTCGAAAGCCGGCGCTCAGTTTCACTTTATTATGCAGCAAAGACAATAACAGCTAATATGTAAAGAAGAAACAAATTGCCAAAGATATGACAAAATAAAACATTAAAAACCGCGAACGTGCCTTAATGCAAAAGAAAAAAATCTCCCGCAAAAAGTAAGCTAAAGGAATGAGAAAAACAACAAATTCACAAACTAAGTGTACACAAAATGCTACAATAGAAGATAAAACAAAGCTGACAATAACAGATTCGCAATTAGAGATGAACAAAGAAGCACATTAATCTTCTACAAAATGTGACGAAGAAGGAAAAAATGGTGCAAAACAAGAAATAAAAATCTTCACAGTAAAGCAAAATTGAAAAGTACTCTACAAAACTCTGAAGAAAACACAAACAGAGCTCGCAGCTAAGAGCGGGGAGAAGTGAAACTAATTAGGTCACACCTGGCGCGCGAGTGTGTTTGTAACCAACATAAAATACACCACTGCGGCACCGGGGGTGGCTTTCTTTTTGCAGATATGAAAGGAAAAGTATGATACTGATGACTGTAAATGCCGTCTTGCATCGACGCAGAAAGAAAAATATTTCACAAGCGGTTCGAAATCTTTTTCTTCTGCATCGATCCAAGACAGTGGTTGATGGAATTTCGACCATCGCAACGGCTAATTATCGGCGAAAAGCGGGAGAACTTGACATTTCTCTGGAGGGCAGGAGAGGAGGAATGGTTGAAAATCCGGAGAGTTGGCACGTCTGAAATTCTTTTATTTTTTTTATATCCACAATAATGAACATTTGGATATGAAAAATTTGGGAAGTTCCTAATCACCATTGTCAACCATTCCTAATCTACGGCTGGATAAAGGTCTTCCTAGATCTTTTCAACTCTCTAACTTGAGCCACTTTCTTCTATGTAACTCCAGCATGCTTTTGAATTTCCTCCACCCATCTTCCACATGGTGTTCTAAGATTTTATCTACCCCTTGGAATTCAATCTAGTACTTCAGTTGTCCAATAGTGGTCAATTCTTTAAGCAATATATGTTCAGCTGATTGCCACTTGAAGGTCTTTGATCACTGTAACATTGTTCAAATAAAATGCAGGGGAGTCAAATAAATGGTTTTTAATAAAAACCACATGAACACAATGACGGTACCGCATATACAGAAACATTAAAATGAAAATATGCTGGCATTCTCCTCCTACAGAGAGAAACAAGCGCTCAAAATGCCAAGCGAAATCTGTCCGCTTGCATCACTTTCAAAAAAGCAAACCCATCACCAAATCACTTCTTGATTTTACAATTCGCCATTCATTCACAAGGTCAGCACAAACAAACAAAACTCCATGCAACTAGCATGCATTAAATACATGATCAGTCAGCACTTAATTTACTCGCAAAAACTTCTCTGCTTCACTCAATTTTGATCTGCTGTGGGCAGTTATTCGCATAAACACACCAGTTCTCTCTCTCTCATTTTTTATAATGGCTGTTCCACATCATCCCACTTATGTCATTTTCCTGGCTCATGAGTTCTCCTTTCCCCATCTTTCTTGATTACACCAAATATGCATTTCTGCATGCTTGTTTGAGTTGTTCACAACCTCTGTAGTCCTTCCCGCCCCCTCCCCAAGAATTTGGAAACCACTTCTGGCACAACATATGAACACTAATTTTTCTGCATATAAATAATGACAATTCTATGTACTTGATCAAGGCTACTACATTAACAAAATATCACAAATGTGTATTCTGTTAACATCTAAAACACACAAATAAAGCATCTGTCAGTAGTTCATTACAAGCATTTAAAAAAGTCACTACCAGGTGCTAATACTTAAGATTTTACAATTTCACTCCAATAAAGTGCTACATAACTTATAAATTTACACACACACACACACACACACACAGAGAGAGAGAGAGAGATTTCTACCAGTTCTCAGAAATTAAAACAATTTTCCAACATGATATATTAATGCTTCTTTATAACTAATATGCTAAAACTTATTTCTGGGTTAATTTTATCATAACCTACAGCTTTACAACATTTTAGGAGAAAACAGCATCTCCCATCATCAGCACTTCTAGCACACCAGTTATCATGATGACCAATAATAACAGCTTTGTCATTAAAGGAGAAGTAAGTTCTTCAATTAGAGAAAACATCTGACAAGAAAAGTGTCTTTTTTTGTCCCTCTGAAATTTTAACCAAACTTGGCACAAATGTTCACCAATGATGGACACATGTAAAATATTTCTACAGAAATCCAATAGGTTAGGGAGATACAGAGCGTGGAAGTTTTTGCATGAAGAGTAACAAACATACAAAATTTGACTAACATTTTATTTTAAAAAATTGAGTGAAATTATAAGATTAACCATTGGATGTTTAAAGCAGAATATATATTTGCAATGAGCACATTGGAAAAAACTAAAATTAGAACAATTATCAGTACTACAAATGTCTAATTAGGGTTTGAATCAATATTTTAATGGTGTTGCATAATGAGTCTAGATGAGAAGATAGAAAGCCTCCCTCAAAACAAACCTATTGAAAGGTATCACATCCCTGAATGTTGTACTGGTATTATTCAGCCTTTGAATGTAGGATTTTTCAGATCATACAAGCAATTTGCTTGGTATATTACTGATAACAATAATAAAGGATCAAAACTTATGTGGCAGCCAGACAAATTGGTCATTTTCTTCCTTCCAATTTAAGGATCCTAGATTCAGAAATTTTATCAAGCACACTTTTTTTAAATCAGGCTTTCCATCTTCTCATTCAGGTCATTATGTAACATCACTAGAATATTGTTTCAAACCCAAATTAGACATTTGAAGTATTGATAATTATACTAATATTAGTTTTTTCCAGTGTGCTCACTGCACATATGAGTATATTCTGCTTTGAACATTCAACTGTTAATGTTCATAATTGTATTTAATTTCACATAAAATGTTAGTCAAATTTGTGTGTTTGTGTTACTTTCATGTGAAAATTTCTGCACCCTGTATCTCCCTAACCTATTGGATTTCTGACTATTTTACTTGTGCCCATCATTGGTAATGATGAACATTTGTGCCAAGTTAGGTTAAAATCCAAGTGGGATAAAAAGACACTTTCCTTGTAAGTAAAATAGTTACCTGTTCACAAGTGCCTTGAATTTCATTCAACAGATCTTCAAAATATTCACTTACATATTCAATACATCCCCCCCCCACCAATATAAAATGCTTTCCATATTATCAATCAAACTCTGAGTTATAGATTTTCTAATGTCTAGCAATACCCACAACATTTTTGGGATATTTAATTGTTCTTTTCCATAACATTTTCTGAATTTACAGATGTCTTTCACTGTACACCAACACCCAGCTTTGCCTTCGTACTAGCTGTTTTATGATTTTTACTGTATTGTAACAAACAGCTTAAGTACAGTGCCTAGAAGAATTAGTGTGACGTGCTCCATAAGATGTCCCTCACGGTTTTGTGACCAATCGTCATGAAATGACAGAGGGCGCTGGCATCGGAAGTTACGTTAGGATGCTTCATCGGCTTCATGCTATTCAATGGTGGGAAGTTTGTTTGCCAATGATTTGCTGCCTTACGAAACTTCAAATTTTCACAAAACAAAGGTTAGTGGAGGGAAATCTTTTTGGCAGTATCTTTGCTAATTCGTTGGAGCTCGATCATAACAGTAATACACTAGGTAATTCAACAGTTGATCACTAAAACGCAATAGGCTTATTCGGGTGTTAATGTGCTAGTTTTATTCAACTGTGGATTGTTTATAACGAAATTTATTTCCGAAATTAGTAACTTTTTATTCGTGAAGATGTAGAAGTTGATCAAGTATTGACTGTCACGCGTAAAACCTACTGTGTGGTTAAACTTAGTGCAGTACTGAAATCGACAGCAACAGTTATATGATCATAGGGAAATAATGTCGGCTATGAAAGGACTGGGAAATTCTGCCTTAGCAAATAATAAAAAACATAGAAAACGGAAAAGGGAAAGCAGCTGTTTTGTGCCAGGATGTAATACTGGCTATAAATCCTGCAAAAATAAAATATCACTCTTTGCTGTCCCCAAAATTCCTGATATGTTGAGCAAATGGGATAAGGCAATTCCCAGAGCTGATAAGAAACTTGATGAAAGTTGTGTTGTATGTGCCTTGTACTTTGAATCTAAATTCATGGAGATGCATTATCGTTCCACTATTCAAAGTAAGGAAGTTCTAACATGCCGAGACAAACCATTACTCAAGCCTGACGCCATAAAACTATTTTCCCAAATTTAAAAGGCGAACGACTAATTAGTTTTTCCAATTTTTAAGGGGGGGGGGCATGCCCTACTATGCCTTCCCCACGTTACGCCTGTGTGTTGCGCCTGTGTGTATGTAGAATGAAAAAAAGCTCAAAAGAAAGACAAAAAATAATAATTCTGACAAAATAAATAATAACATGCTACATTAATAATTTCCTTATTTTAAGGGTAAAATTAGTTTACAGGAACTGCATAGAATTTTCCCATTTAGACAGACTCCATGAATACCCACTTCTTAATTTTTTGCTTAAGGTGCAAAAGAATTTTCCTCTCTTCACTGCAAACCCATTTGAATAGCAAATTTAATCACATAATTATTATAAGGTGAAGAAAAGTAAAGAAAAATGTTATAATTATTTTTCTTTAAAAGAATGTCATCATATACAATCATTTTTTGTATATTTACTTCTGTCCAGTATGATTCATTTTGTTTATCGTATCACAGGCAAAGTTTTTTTAGGAATGATTTTTATAAATGGATTACAGTTAGTATATTATTAGAAAATAGACCAATTTTAAAAATAGTAATCGCATTTTTTGTATTCTATTTTCAACTCATTAAAAGGCTTCTTTTCAAAGCCAACTAAATGGAGAGTTTCAATATTTATTTTGATCCCATGTTCTTACCAAGAAATTTAGTCACTCATTGCTGAAAAATGAAGTACATTATTAAATAATTTATAAAGTTTTTAGGTTACTGAATTTTAAGACATTATTGGAATGCAAATTATAAAGCCGATGTCTCATTGAGAAAATATTTCCCCCTTTTTTTTTTTTTCAAGTAAGGTTTTGAGGGGCAAAACATTTTCTTTTTTTTTTAATTTTTACTTTATACTGTAAGTTGATGTTTCAGTAATTGTAAACTGCATATTGGTCTCCAGTGTTTTTGCATAATGTAACCCATGTATGACTCTAAAACTTTCGAAATATCTAACATTAATGTTGACATTAGCACAATGCAGAGCTTAACTTAAACTACGGTACCCTTATTAATGAATCTTGAGCACCCCGTTCGTTCTTTGGGGGGGGGGGTGAAAGAGGTGTGTCGATTATTTCGTATATACTTAAGTTATCTGCTTATAAAATATCGTTCAAGGAGTACACATAATACTGACGAGCTGAGCTGGGTGTGTGTCACAGAAAGATGTGCGTTTTCGTCGTCCTTCCTCCCTGAAAAGCGACGTGACATCCGATGGCAGCGCCATCTACCGCTTTCATGATTGCGGGTAGCAAGTTTTTCTGCGAGCACGACACACTAATTCTTCTAGGCACTGTAGCTTAAGTACTTCCTATTAACTTTTTTCCTTGCTCCTTTCAGTTTCACAAATTTTTGCTGTCCACCAATGTGTCCTGACATTCCCATTCTTTCTTTAACACCACACATTTCCCTTGCAACCTGAATAACATCTTTTATGTACCTGTTTCACTCAAGCTCAGTGCTTTTAATATGAAGTTGATCATGCAAAGTTTGTTTTGTTACTACCTTCAATAATTAAATCATCTGTGGAAATCGTGCAGGGAAAAAAAAAATGTTATGCAGGCTATCACTTCTGGTGTATCTTAATACCTTTACCTGTTTCTTAAGAACTTGAGAACTAAGTGCAGATGCTGTTAAAAAAATATTACTGTGTATTTAAAAATGTCTGAAAACCAGTATCCTTCACTACATTTCTTTGCAGGGTACACACACAATTCGTGAAATCAAATTCCCTGACTTTTCCAGGTAGTTTAAAGTAAAATTCCAGGGTCTGTAAAGTGGTTTTGACATATGTTTAATGACATATTTGGGGGGGGGGAAAAACTGGCTATGTTAGACATATTTTCTCAGATCTTACATTCCTGCCAGTTAAACGGGGTGGGGGAAATTTTGCGTGTTATTCAAAAAAATTAACACCCAAAATTATTTGAATTTTAAATTTTAGCAATTACTCTCGGATCTGTAATTTTCAGATATTTTATGCCAATGGCAGCAATCAGAAGGGGTTTTTTTATTTTTTTTTGCTCCGTTGGAATTCGACATTTACGAAATATACCAAAATCTGTAATAAAACTGTATAAATTTTCTTTATTTGCCAAGATACATAATACACAAAAATAAAGTAATGTTTTCAATATTGTCAGCAGATCAGCTCCTTTAATCTACCATTCTGTCTTTGGAAAAAAGAGAGAGAGAGAGCATGCACTTTGATTACATTTTATCAGAGAAGAAAAAAAAAAAGCTTTGCCGATATTTTACTTGGGGTTGGTTGATTTTTGACCACAACCGGCCACTACTTATGCTACACTGAGATCTAAATAGCCCGGGCCACAGTCACAGGGGGTTAGACTTGTTTATAACAAAAATTCTTTACCCGAGGACCAACTGCTTAATGAGACTTCTGGACCTTTGTGGATCTTTGGTGATTCAGTCGGATTTGGACCCAAAACTTGAAGTTCCCGAGGCGTGATCACTGACTACCAAGTCACAGTGGCCCTTCTTTTGGGAGGATGACTGCAGTTAAGGGAGACAAATTTTGGTATATCAGTTGCACTGTTTTATGCAGTACCTTTGAAAAATCGAACTTTTAGGAACCTGTCAGTCACAGCCTAGTCCTTAACCTAAAAATGCAACACTGGAAAATAAAAACTCTGGACTATTTTAGAAATTGAAAGCATTTTTAGAAACTCGGCAGTACATAAAAATGTGATCACGATATTCCTAAAGCATACTGCATTCGGGACAGGGAAACTTAATAACTAAAAGTTTGCAGTTGTCATACGTTTATGAAGAATACGGGTCAGTATTCCACACATAAAAGTATATGTATGGCCTCCTCCATATCCCCTCTCAGCCATACCATACCTCTCTATAGGTAAGTGCATGATGGTAATTTTTTATTTTACTACAACAAAATGACATTTTATATTAAAACAATAGATATGAAATCAACTATAAAATAAAGGGAGGAACATAAAAAATCAAAGTTTAGGCAACATGGAAATCATACCATATACCTTAGAACACAACTTGGACATGAAAACAACAGAACTGCAATAATGTAGCCACTTAAAATGTTACAAAACATGTCCTACTGAAAAATAATACAATAAGCTACCAGCCTCGTTGGTTTGACGCTGATTTTCATTCAACCAAGTAAGCAATGAGACAGATGATATAAATGCTACAATATACCATTAAAAAAAAATACAAGTAAAAAATCATCAAAATTAAATACTATACAACTTTGGACTTACTTTTTTTTTTTTTTATACAAGCTGTATAAAACATTTGATACAAGTTGGGCATAAAAATAAGAAAAACTGTAACACTAAATTGCACTCATGTACACATTTAGAATGTTGTAATAGGCTTACTGTAAACAGAAACATGTTAGTGGCCTTCATTCATCTTCTAAGCAAAGCAATGAGTCAGACATAAAATAAACTTAACATTTGTTAGCCTGTCCCTCCAGTTTACTCAGCGTTTTTGTTATCTCCCTAGCTTCTTCATCAATTTTCTTTTTTTTTTTTTTTTTTTGCTTGAAGTGCACGAATTTCTTGGTCTTTTTGCTTTCTTTCTGTTCTCTTTTCATATCCCATGCTGGTTTTCTCTTTCTTTTGCTTTTCCAAAGCATGCCTGTATTGTTGGCTTGCTCCTTTGGCATACCTGATTATGTCCCTTGTAACTTCAACATTTGAGACACCCCCTGCTACAGTGACAGCATCATACACTCGTCAAAGCGCTACTAGAGACTCTTCATGAAGGTTTTCAACCAACATTTGTCTGTTCACAGAAAAGCCACGTTCTACACATGCATTCCCACAGGAGAGTATGAGAACAAGTCTAACAACATGCCATAGTTCATGGAAATCTTGTTTTGCTTTCATCACTTCTGAAAACAAATTATCTAATGTGTCATTTTCCTTGGAAAAGTTCTTAAACTTTCTCTTGAGATCACCCTTAGCTTTCAACAATGACAACAGCTCTTTGAACTGGGTGAGGGCTTTCTCTGCAAAATGAGACTTTATTCTTTTCTTTTTCTCCAGCTCTTGTAGAAATAGTTCCATTCTCTGTATACATAGAAAAGGCGACTGAATCACACGGTGAGGGGCTAAGGATGAGGCAGCTCTCACAATAGCATATTTTAGAGGACTGTTTTCTATCACTTTTTCAACAACTGTCTTCAAGAAATCCCTGCAACTCGTGTAGAAAGCAAGCTTAGTTCTCTCAAGCACTTCACATTTATCAAGAGCATTTTTTGTACCAACTTTAATGGAACAACAAGGTTCTCTTTCGCCAGTTCAATCTTTATCATTCTGTAGCCAATACCTTTAGCCTCATCCATGATATGCTTCTTCACAAATCTGTCCAATAGATCTCTAAGAAGTTTCACCAGCGAGTTGTACAGAAATGGCAGCATAGGTTTGGATGTCTGATATAATCTCAGAAAAGTTTCAAATGAAGAAGCAAGTGACATAAAAAAATGGAGTTTTGCAAGCATTAATGGATTTTGCAAGCATTAATGGATCTTGCAAATATCTTTTCAGGCTTGACATGAGTGTTGAGTTTGAGGCCTGGTTTGATTTCATTTGATGAAAGTACTTTCTTAAATGGCTAAGTACATCAATGGCTCTTTCAGCCACTTGAGCATTCTCAAGCCAACAGGTTGTACAGAACTTCTTAGGAAGTTGGCAACTACCAGTGACATTTGTGTAGTCAGCACGACGACCAGGTGAGTCCTTGAAAAAGTAGTATAGCGACCTCAAGAAGTGGTTTATTTTCCACTCGCTTTGCCGATGACCATATTGAAATGCTCCACGTACAGCATGAAGCCCACAGCTTTCCAATTCAAGCAACTCTGGGTCATTCTCCTGATTTGATATTTATTTGGCAAGTTCACGAAGAAAACTTCAGTTCACATTAGGACCATCCATTGACACATGTAGCAATTTGTTCATAGGAAATAAGGCCAAAGCTTCTATAAATCCACTTAACATGTTCTTTGCTGTTGCATGACTGAGATATACAGATGAAAAATAACGAGTTGTGACACAGCTATCTTTGTCAGACCAGAATCTGAAAACAATGTCCATTTGCTCCTTCTGAGCAACTTTGTTTAGAGCCTCGTCAAAACAGACCACAAAATAGGAGCACAACAAAATGTCATCAGCAAGAGATTGTGAAAAAAAGGTGCCAGCCCATACACAATGAGGTAAGATGCCTTACTTGGCCCAAGAGTGAAATTCTTTGCAATAGGGGAGTTTTTAAACATTCTTGCAAATAATTTACCTAATCCTTGTTGAAAATTAAAGGAAACATGCCCTACGACCATTTGCAAAGCCCACAAAGCTTCAGCCTCCAAAACAGCATTATGAGCAAACACAAAATTATCCATTTTATCCGACATGTCAATAACATGAGAAGAAACTTCAGATATAGTTCCAGTTTTCGACCTTTCACTTTCTACATGAACTTGTGGTGTTGCCAAGGAGGACGCAGTTGCACTACTCATTCCGACTAACAAAGTATTCTGATTCTCCAGGTTTTTATGATTTTTGGAGGTGAAATACCTATGCAAGGGCAAAGTATCCTTTTTTTCTATCCACTTTTTATGAAATGTACTTTTCTCATGGCTGACAATTGCCTGGCAAGCCATATTACTGAGATATATAGTTTTTTTGGCACACTTTACACCTTGCTTTGGTATTACACTGCTGGACAATTGCTAAGGATGGATCATAAACGGCTATATAGCGCATAAAAAAGTAAGTATGGTTGGATGCCAAGTGAAATAAAATAATGTCAGAATGCCAGGACATTACAAGAAAGACAATTTATTGTGCTCTGAAATCCAGAAGGCTTTGGAACGTGTTCAAGGGACAAACAGGCCATTTTGTGCAGAATACGTAAACGTGAAAAAAATGCAATTACCGTCTGCAGGCGTTCTGGCGTAAGATGTCAATACGGGATATGGCCACCATGGAGGGCGATGCAAGATTCCACACGTCGTGTCATGCTTTGCACAACATTATCAAGCAGCTGTTGGGGTAATTTATCCCATTCCTCTGTCAGTGCACGGATGAGGGTGTCCTTGTTTATTGGAGGGCATTGGCGACCAGCAAGACTCCTCCCCAAAGCATCCCACACATTTTCAATGGGATTCAGATCTGGAGAACGTGCTGGCCATACGAGGCATTGAATATTCTCGCTCTCAAGATACTCCTGGACAGCGACTGTTCGATGACGTTGCGTTGTCGTCCATGAAAATGAATCTATCACCGACAGCACCACGGAACATGCGAACATGAGGTAGCAGAACATCATTAATGTATCGTTGGCCAGTCATAGTCCCAGTTGGAAGCACATAGAGGGATGTATGGCCATTGATCATGATGCCAGCCTATACCATGGCACTACATGTCGGATATCGGTCCCTTTCCTGTATGTTTGCTGGACAATATGCAGTACCACTATCACGCCAGATCAGTTGTCGTCGACAATCAGACGATAGACTGTATCTACTCTCATCTGAGAAGAGGACAGCAGACCAGTCGTTATCAGTCCAATTGCGATGTTGATGGCACCATTGCAAACGGGCGGTACGGTGACGTCTGGACAATGGGATGCACACAACAGGACGGCGGGCGTATAGTCCTCCTTCATGCAAACGTCTGGCGACAGTTTTTCGGGAGATCCGCTTGCCAGTAGCAGCCATAAACTGATTTGCTACCTCACTAGCTGTGCTGCGCCGGTGTCTTTTTGTTGATAGCACTATGTACCGATCTTCTGCAGGTGTCGTACTGCAAACACGACCTCCCACGTGACATTTGCTACACTCTCCCTTTGTTTGAAATGATTTCCAAAGCCTTTAAACAACACTGTGGCTGACGTCAAACTCCCTGGCAACATCTGTTATTTTTCGCCCTTCTTCAATCTTGCCAATAATACAGCCACGCGTAAAATCCTCTAGGGGATGTCGGGAAGACATACTGAAAAATGCAAGTTTGTCAATTGATTCTTTCCCTTTCAACTTTGCATTTGAACAACAACGGTCAATACGCGTCAAATCCTTTATATCTCTTATCAGCGCTATGACGTCACGAACAAGCTCGGCAATCCAAAATTTGTATACGCACAACACGTCTTACTGTATCCCGCACTTATGCTAATTTCCACATTTTCCTGCCTTCCATTTTATGGTTGCTATCGTTGCTATTGTCATCCGTCCTTAGCAATTGTCCAGCAGTGTATAATTTTTCACTTCTGCAAGCCACTGTGACCACTTTGGATGAAGTTGTGGATTTATCCAATCTGAGTTGAATCTACTCCTTTTCTGGGCCATTATTCTGTGACTTTATCCAATCCCTATTTCATTTACTCATACAACCTGCAACAGAAAATAAAAGACTATATCAATATATATTGAGAGGAAAAAATATATAAAATATATGCAGTAAGACAAAGAATAACTGATTTTTATGCAGCACACAGAATACTTCATAAAAAAACTCTGAAATCAGCTCCAGAGGCAAGGGGTGCTGAACTCCCATTTCAAGCTTTAATATCAAAATGCTCAATGCTCAGTACTGGCCTCATATCCAATTCTGTGCCTCAAAAAAGTAGGACAAAAGTACGGCACACTGAAAACTTTATATATTCACCTCTTGGTGATGAAATAATTTAATAAAAGTAATGGCAGCAGTCATTTTTAGGACAAAAGTAGGGCACGATATAAACTTCATATATTCACCTCTTGGTGACAAAATACTCTTTTAAAAATTAATCGCAGCAGCCATTTTTACATAGCGTTTGAAAACAAACACAAAATAAAAAGACAAAATGGGTCGAATGCCCACCTATCATCCCCACCCTCTTGCATTCCTCCTTTTTCTTTTTTTTTTTTTTTCATTTTGATTTTTTAACAATTTATTTAAACATATTTACAAATTATTACACCTGAATCATTCAAATTAAGTCAATGGACTAAACTGGAATTAGCTGTATGCTTCAATAACCTGCATTAAAACAGATTGGAGCATGGCAAGCCCCCTCAGCTTATCTTCATTGGGGGCTTAAATAAAATTTTACTTCAATATAGCCTATTCAAGCAGAATGACAAACTGAAAAACTCCCAGGTTCTTTCTTCTGAAAGTAAAGGATTTTTTTTATATTTGAGGTCAAAAAGTAGAAACAGTAGGACTTTTCCTACTTTCCTACTGAAAAATAGGATGAATATGAGCCCTATCAGTACCACACACCAGACTTATTTTGAAACTTTAATAAGATGAAAACTAAAAATAATAAAAAAAAAGTTTTTAACCCTAAATTTGTTAAATTGCTTTTCTCGTTTGTTTCTGAACTTTTTAGTTTTTACATTACTAAAATTTTTGTACCTTAAGTTCCCTCAGCACTTCTTGACACACCACCACCATATAAGCTAAAGCGATTCAACTTCTATTCACAGTAAAGAGGAGGTAAGACATTAAAAGAAATTTTTTAATTTAAAAGTAAAAAAGATAAACACGATAGAAAATACTACAAAGCTTCACTTGACACAAAACAATCTGAGTAGTGATGACAAAAAACCATTGGATCACACTGACACCTTTTGTTGTTTTTGTGCCTCCTAATAAAAAAAAGAAACAAATTCAAAGTAACATTAAAGCCAATGGTAGAATAAAAATGTTACATTTTTATGTTGGACACATGTTCTAATTCACAGTTTAGTATTAACATTTTTAATAAGTTATTTTCAAAATATCAATGCATGATAGCTGACTTCTCTCAGAATTATCCCAATAAGTAAATAGTGTTAAAGCCTGCTATAGCCATTTATTTTACTCATAAGTATAAATTTACAGAACAAAATTGAAAATAATAATAAACACCAATTAAGTAATCTACTTACCAGAACTGGTTATAAGAATGAGACCATACTGTCGTAGAAGGGGATGTCCATGATCCAACTTCATTTAGAAACACAGGCAAAGTGACAAACAACACATTCTGTTTAGGAAATGAGAAACTAAAATCATGAATGCTGTGGAGTGCCATCATTTTCCACTGCTGCTTGCTCTTCAACTGCCATGGGCTAATGGTAACTTAGCACAGAAAACAAAACACCCATTGGTTTTCAAAAATTTCCCTGCCTTTTCCAGGTTTTTTTATATTTATAAAATTCCCTTACTTTTCCAGGTCTGTGGGAACCGTCTTTGCAACATCTGCTCTTTGACAAAGTCTATTATTTGTTTCCTATTTTTGGCTTGTATATGCAAAGTAAACTTGTGGATTGTTTTGTGTTTAATGTTAGTGTTAGTAATTAAGAGATCACTGCCCAGACATGAATGTTTTCCCATTAGCATTTGACAAATGATTTTCTGCAATTTTGCCCACCTTTAGTTCTCCTGCTAATATTTCCAACTTTACTTGCTTAGATTCCAAAAAATAACCTTTTATTAATCAATAAAATAAAGTCACACATGGGAGAAATGTTCAATATACCCCTGAACAAGATATTTCACTGTAACTTAACAAGACTACCAGGCAACTTTATATAGGCTTAGCATACATCTTGGTCTGAATGAGACTGCCAGTCTGTTTAACCCTCTGGGCACCAAGAGCGTGTTAACGCATTTTCATTGTCCGTCCCGCAAGCGCCAAGGGCATCTGAACTCGTCCTGAAATCGGTGTTCCAATAGCGGCTTGAGCGAGCCGAGACTGCTTGTAAAAGATTTTCCAACATCGCCAAGAGCGAGTTAAGACGTTTGTTCTTTCCCCTGCGTGGTAACCTAAGACACACCCCCATGTCAAGGCGTGTCTTAGGTTACCAAGGGATAGGGAGTAATTCTATGTCAGGGCGTGTCTTAGGTTACTAGGGGATAGGGAGAATTGGGGGGGGGGGGGGCTTTGTTCGCACTCCTTGGGCCACAGGATTTTGTTTGGTTAAATTCCATTCATCAATTAACAACTGACATGGCGGCGTGTCTTAGGTTACCACACAGGGGAAAGGAACAAACATCTTAACTCGTTCTTGATGATGTTGGAAAATCTTTTACAGGCCGTCTCAGCTCGCTCAAGCCGCTATTGGGACACCGATTTCAGATGCCCTTGGCGCTTGCGGGACGGACAATGAAAACGCGTTAACACGCTCTTGGCGCCCAGAGGGTTAAAAGTCCAGTCCTTCCCAGTCTGTCACTTTGTCCTAGACCCCCCCCCCCAGAAGGCAGCTATAAAGGATATCCTATTTACTGAAAGTAACTGCCCCTATGCTCAAAATTCACAACAATTTCCCCTTTTACACAAAGTCTAAATGGAAGAGCTTATCTGGATGATTTTTTACTACTGCTAATGTTTGATATACGGGAAGACTACGAGGCAGTTAGACCGATGAAAAAGAGGGCTACAAAGATGATGAACAAGTTTAAAGATTTAATAAAGAAAGAACCTATTTGTACCTGGAAGTCTACAAACTCACGTATTGTTTGACTATTTATCTCAGATGAGTTTGTAGACTCCCAGTGGTGATGATAAAAAGAAAACAAAGTGTTCATTCATAATGATTATAAGGGACATGCATCTGATTCATTTATGCATTAGCTGGCAATTTTTTTTTCCTTAGGTTAATAAACATTAACAATTTGTAAGGTTATAAGCAGCCACCCATCACTAACTTAGTGCCACTGGTTCCAGGAATGGGAAATAGCTAGTACCATAAGACAAATGGGCGTACATGACACACAAGAGCCTAGAACTTGGTCCCATATCAGATAGTCTGAAGCATTGGCTTCTGGCCATTGGGCTAAAACTGTTCCACAAAACTATCTTGAAAACATACAATCCGAAGCTTACCCTTTAGTCTGGATTAAAGGGGGTTATATTACGGCAAACCTAACTTTTACGTAATTATGCTGTTGCCAAGGTTTAAGGTAACATATGAGAACTTCTGCTGCTGGAGCGATGTTTGGCTACCATGCTCCAATACTGAAAGACCTGATCCACGAACATTTCCTTGTAATGCGCATTTTCGACATGTCTGTTTGTTATTACAATAAGTATTACATCAACTTTCTCCCAGCAATTGTAAGTTCCGAGTCCGAAAGAAATAGTGGGTTAGTTGATATATTAGTTGATGTAAGCAGGTGTTGCTGGAACCATGCAACAGCTGCTTACATCAACTAACCCAAAGCGAAGCGAACGTATGTACAAAAACTGAAGTGTAATGGGATTAAAAAAAAAAAAACACTCCGAGCGAGTTACGTCGCATTAAGGGATGTACGTTTAATATTAAACAACATCTTATATTACCAGCAGTCACAGGAGGTAAGGTGAAACTTGACGTCAAAACAAAATTGTCAGTTATATTTCAAAGTACCTGTCACATAAACAGGATAAACTAAAAATTATAATGTTACAGTTAAAGAAAATAAACACAACCAGTTGGTTCACCTGAAATAATCCCTAAACTTCATGCACACGGCAACATATTTGGCCTAATCGCCATAAACATTTAACGACCAACAAAGTCCTCATTTCGCACCAACCAACGATAATTAACAAGAAGCGGCGTGTCAACAGCTCACTAACGCAAACAGGCCAGGGTTTGTGTACATTAAATTGTTGCCAACTCTTATTTTCCTATCAACTTAATACAATGAGCAATATGGCCAAGAGTGATTGCGTTGGTATAGAAATCGCACCTCAAACCGAACATTTCTTCATCTTTTAGCTTTTTTTTTTTTGATTGATTGAAGGTTTAACGACCACCGTCAGCAACTCAATGGGGTATAAGCAGTCGCCCGTCCCTAATTTAGGATCACTGGTTCCAGGGAAGGGAGAGAGCCAGTGCCGTAAGACAAACACAACATCCATGCCTCACCGGGATTCGAACCCGGACCCCGTTCGGACGAATGATCAGAGGCCATCGCTTAGACCACTGCGCCACCGGGGCGGCTTTTTTTAGCTTTTTGGAACCAGGTAGATGGAAGGTAATCAAGGCCACCATCTTTATACAGCATCTTGATGTAACGCCTTCTATAATTATCTTAGCTCCCAAGGAGCCATTCGCTCGTTCATTACACAGATCGGGGCCGCGGCCCCAGTTAATTTAATATCCTATTAGATTAACCCATGGATTAGCTAGTGATGGTGGCTAGCTATCACCGGCCATCACTAGTTAATCTAATAGGAGGACGCGGAGACCTCTCCCACTTAAAACTTTTTGGTTTTGTATCCATTTAAACGTTTTTTTTAAAAAACCCTCGGAGTTGAAAATTTACAACATCTCAACTTAATGCCAGTATTTCCAGTTTTTAATTAATTTAAATTTTTTTTAGTACGTATAGTTCAAGAGGAGAAAACCTTTCATTTTGTAATTCCAAGGTGTGTAAACAATGTTTTGTAATCAGAATTTTATAAAAGACAACTTATTTTTGCAATTTTTTTTTGATTGGAGGTTTTTTTTTTTATTGAAGGTTTAACGACCACCGTGAGCAACTCAATGGGCTATAAGCAGTCGCCCGTCCCTAATATAGGATTACTGGTTCCAGGGAAAGGAGAGAGCCAGTGCCGTAAGACAAACACAACATCCATGCCTCACCGGGATTCGAACCCGGACCCCTTACGGACGAATGATAAGAGGCCAGCGCCTTAGACCACTGCGCCACCGGGGCCGCTTTTTGCAGTTTTTGTGTCACTGACTTGCTGCTTCGTTTCCGTGTGATTTTCCTGTTGGGCTGGGAACCTCAACGAACTATAGGGGGCGCTGCGCAAACGTAAACAAACTTCTCTAGTACGGGTAACGTCGCACGTGTTTCCATAAAGTGGAATGTTAGAATGTCTGGTTTGTCGCTTTCAATCCTTGAAATAATGAAATTTGCGGACGCTTCCAAAATTCAAGATGCCTTAAAGAAGGGGAAGTGATTGTTAATGTAGGCCATATAATTTCTTGTGGAATTAAGAAGGAAGATGGAAGAGAAATTTTCATAGTTTCGCACTGCATTTAGTCCACGGCAATAACGTCGTCGCCTCACTCCATCAACGGTGTTTTAGATACAAGTAACAGTGAAATTTCTATAAAGTCATTTCAGTGCTCTTGTAAAGCGGGCAGAAGTGGAACGTGTAAGCACTGTGTAGCAGTAATGCTTTACTGTAACAGGTAATTTTTATTTTTACATTTTCAGGCAAGTGATATAGTAATACCGACAGGGGTGCTTTAATCCGGATTACTATTAAAAGCTGACATTTCGTTTCACTTGACGTTTCCCAGGACCCATTTTCAATACTGTCAACAATAACATTTGTAATTTTTGAACATTCTGTTCCTAAAAGTGTTTGTGAATTGGTAATTGTTGATCATCATTGGGTTCTGCGTTTTTGAACTGATGACTGTTACCAGAACATTGCAAATCTTGTTTCATAATGAAGTTTAAATTTATACGGATAACAGCAATTATTTGTTTTCAAGATTATGTAGAAATGCGGATTTTTTAATTACTACTATGCAATAAAAACATGCTGCCTTGTTTATTATTCATTCAAAGACGTTACTAGGTTAGTAACATTTCAATGGAAGGATTTCAAACGCAAGGCACAAACGTTTATACTAACTTGTGAAAAACATAGCCGAAACCTTGGGAACGACATTGCGGGACACAACAATATGATTTGTTCTTCTTCACGGAGTTCTCCATTATACAACTCTCTAATTCCAGAATGAATGCAAAAATACACCAAACTACGACAACTGAACGTAATGAGCGATCTACCAACAGCCAAACATTGAGCCGAAAATGTTACCCGTACTACAGTAATTCTTCCTTTTGCCGCTAGAGAGAGAACGGACCGCTGAGATTGCCACCAAATCTCCTAGCTTCATACTTATAAGGGTTGTTTAAGATCTGGAGTGGGTCACAGACATTCCCTTCCTAAAATCATCTACATAAATTTAATCTCCGGTCAGTGGTTTCATAAAAAATGACAGAACTTTTGCCGCGAGACAAACTTACCTTCCATACCTCATCCAGAATGAGAAACAGAGCTCAACTTGGATGATTGGTCGAAAGCTCAAGACTCTTTTTTTTTTTTTTTTTTTGTTGGAGGTTTAACGACCACCGTGAGCAACTCAATGGGCTATAAGCAGTAGCCCGTCCCTAATTTAGGGTCACTGGTTCCAGGGAAGGGAGAGAGCCAGTGCCGTAAGACAAACACAACATCCATGCCTGACCGGGATTCGAACCCGGACCCCTTACGGACGAATGATCATAGGCCAACGCCTTAGACCACTGCGCCACCGGGGCGGCCTCAAGACTCTAACCCCTCGACCAACTGAGCGGCACATTATTATTTTAGGCGAAATTAATTAAAACTTCTTTCTAGTTTTTAGTACTATCCACAACGTGATGTTTATCTTTCTGAGTCAAAAAGCGGCTCTTAAAAATTTTGACGTGAATACGTCTTTAAAATCAAACCCGTACTAGGTGGCCAATACGGAAAGTTGAGTGTTACGAAAAAATGGGCATCGAGTTCGGTCTAATAATTTCTATATTATCAATGCAAACCAAACCAACCTAATGCCATTCGATAGCTAAGGGAACAAAGACTTGTTAAGTAACCTTGAGTTCGCGCGCCACTATTAACGAGGGGGGGGGGCACTTTTTGCTACGAAGCGCAAACTTCAAATCAGTAGGCCTATAACTTATAACTCGGGACTGCAAAGCGCTGTGCTATGACGTCGAAATTGATCTCAAACGAAAGCTAACGTCGAGAGTTCTCGATTTAAGACATTATAGAAGGGAAATCGAATACAGTGTTGGTTGTAAAACTTTGGATCGCAGTTGAAAAATTTTAAAAATTTTACAATGTCGGCATATACTCGTCGAAAAGCCAAGCAGAAATACATTAAACGTCTACGCGGAAGAGCAACTCGTCAGCTTTCGATAAACGCCTCAATGTCCGGAGCAGGACGCATAAGAAAGTATCGGGAGCGAAAGAAAATTGCTGCGGCGCAGCACGCGAGCACTTTGGTGGCAGCAACATACGAGCCCATGGATGTGGGAAAACGATTCTGCCCATGCTTTGGAACACGGAAACGACGAAATGGAAGTGGATTTCGAGAGATCGACGAGTGAACATTTCGAGAACACGTTTGTGAGCTATCTGTTCAATCATTCGTGCGGGGTTTGCGACAGACTGTGGTTTCTGAAGGATTTGAAGCTAGTGAAGCCAAAATATGTGGATTTGCTCGAGAACACGTTACCTGGCGAGAACGTAGCGGAGTTAAAGTTGTGCAATACGTGTCGTAAATCAGTGAACAGCAAGAAGATTCTGAAGTTGTCGCGATCGAACGGTTTCAAGTATCCACCGAAACCGATCGGTTTACCACTATTGGATCCGATAAGTACCAGATTGATTTCTCCGAGGCATCCATTCATGCAGATCCATCGACTTTGCTACGAGGGCAACTCTGGAATCGTTAGCTAAGTGATAAACGTTCCAGTGGATGTTAACACAATGGTACTTCAGTTGCCACGGCATCTGGCCGGTGATCATGCGTTCAACGTCAATATAAAAAAGAACTTGATCCACAAGTTGACATACTCGAGTGGTTTCGTAAAGAAGTCGGCGGTGAAGGCTTGGCTTTGATTCCTGGTGAACCAACCGTTGTACAAGCATTACAACATCCAGATCAATTGGAAAGCATCCGACGACAGCGAGCAGATGGATAGTGAGTGTCCGATCGAATCCATGGAGCCGGTTTGTATCCTACTTCTCTTACCTTAGACCAAGGATCAATAAACTTGTAATTGACTACTGAATTTACCTTTCTTTCATTTACTAGACTCAAATATTATGAGCTAACGAGACGTATTCACGTAAAACCTTGAGGCCGGGCACCGACACAGCCTACCCAATTTTTTTCATTACCTCGTTTTTAAAAAAGGTGAATGGACAAGGTCACCACAAAATGCCTTCAACCTTATAAACAGCACGTACCTTGAGGCAATAGGCAAACTTATGCATTATAAGTGTTAAGGCATTTTAACCGCCTTGGTGGACGAGTGATCAGAGGTGCAGAATTCATAGTACTCGTTCCCAGGACCGTATTTAGGATAAGTTATGCCCCTGTGAAGTCATTTATTTTACGACCCCTCCCCCTCAAATACCAACATCACTTCTCCTTTTATTTTATTTTTTTTGTTGAAGGTTTAACGACCACCGTGAGCAACTCAATGGGCTATAATCAGTCTCCCGTTTCTAATTTAGGGTCATTGGTTCTAGGGAAGGGAGTGAGCCAGCGCCGTAAGACAAACACAAATTCCATACCTCACGGTTTTCGAACCCGGACCCTTCTCAGACGAATGATCAGAAACCATCGCTTAGACCACTGCGCCAACGGGGTGGCACGTATATGGTTGTGAAAACTTATACAAATGCTCATTAATTTTCAATTTTATCGAAATATTGTTACATAATTGAATATAAATTAAAAACTACAATTTACAAGTTTATTTTTTTAATTGGAGGTTTAACGACCACCGTGAGCAACTCAATGGGCTATAAGCAGCCGCCCGTCCCTAATTTAGGGTCACTGGTTCCAGGGAAGGGATAGAGCCAGTGCCGTAAGGCAAACACAACATCCATGCCTCACCGGGATTCAAACCCGGACCCCTTTCGGATGAATGATCAGAGGCCATCGCTTAGACCACTGCGCCACCGGTGCGGCAATTACAAGTTTATAAAAATATTCCTGTACAACAATTATTTTGTTATCCACACTGAAGTCCGATAACTAAAATGTCTGAAGAAAAGGTATTTTGGCCGCCTCGGTGGCACAGTGGTCTAAGCGATGGCTTCTGGTCATCTGCCCGAGATGGATCCGGGTTCGAATCCCGTGAGACATGAATGTTGGGTTTGTCTTATGGCACTGACTCTCCCTTCCCTGGAGTCAGTGGCCCTAAATTAGGGACGGGCGACTGCTTATAGAGTTTCGAGTTCCTCACGGTGGTCGTTAACCCCAATAAAAAAATGTTTAGAAATACCGAAAAATGTTCATTATAAAAAAATAATCCTCATTTGTGGAGCTCACCTTAGATATAGAAGCGGTTTTCTCCTACCCTTTGCAAATGAATATATTACTGAATGAAATACGGGCCTACACCATTGTACAGTTTTTGAAGTTGTGAATTCGTTTATTGGTGTAAATATGACTGAATGGTAAGTCAGATACTATCCGAAAACATGAAAATTTCTTTGTCCTGGAGCGATAGTTAGCATACACGGGTGCTATCCGGGAGACGCGGGTTCGTTTCCCGCTCCAGGAGGACGCAATTTTTTTTTTTTATTGGAGGTTTAACAACCACCGTGAGCAACTCAATGGGCTATAAGCAGTCGACCGTCCCTAATTTAGGGTCACTGGTTCCAGGGAAGAGAAAGATCCAGTGCCGTAAGACAAACACAACATCAATGCCTCATCGGGATTCGAACCCGGACTCCTTACGGACGAATGATCAGAGGCCATCGCTTAGACCGCTGCGCCACCGGGGCGGCGACACAATTTTCAAGTTTTCGGATATTATTTGACTTACCATTCAGGAATATATTACTTCCTCAAATTCCAGTTTCACAGCAATGCCTGGTTTTATGGCAAGCACTCCAAGATTGATTTGTCGTTCTTGAGATTGGATTGAGAATGTGATCTTTCAGCAGCTGAAAATGTCATCTCCCAGCAAAACAGTTTGTTGTTGGAGTACAATTGTAAATAATGAGTGCAGTGTACACATTTGGGCAGAAATTTTAAAGGGTTTTTTGAAATAACATCTTGCAAGGAAATGGGAGACAGGGATAGGTTCTGATCTCGTTTTTTCTTTATACTGAGTATATTAGCTTTTGAAGTGGAATAAAATTATTTAATAATAGTGGAATAATTTCAATATTATTTCGCTGTATCCCAAATCTTTGCCGCTGCACATGTTGCATGTGCCAAAATACGGGCCTGCTTTCATCAGTTGGGCCATGGTACGCATACCAGATGAAGTATGGCGGGATATGTTTATCCCTTGATGTGGATTCTGTCATTTTTCTGGAATCAGTGACCCAAAACTACTGCTTATAGCCTCTGGTCTGTCTTAGCTCTCCATTAGGAGAGAATGCAAATTCTGCCCCACCAGACTTATTTTCGCTATTTTACAGTAACATGTTTGTCAATCATTTATCACCAGAAATAGTTGGGGGGGGCATTTTTGGCTGTAAGGAAAAATTGAAGTATCAAACAGTATTTCTTTTCAGAAGCATTTCGACTTCATGATTTTTTTGTGTTTTTGCTGTATAGTAGATTTGCCTTGGAAATAATAAAATGCTGAATCTGTTTCAACACCAGTATTCCAGGATTTTTTCCTTGTCCCAGCAACAGAAGATAATTTAAATACCTGTACACTGGATGTAAATCAAATGGGTGGTCAAGTTACAAGGCCAAATTTAAAACAATAGTAATAAAAGGTGAGGAAACTCTGTAATCATTTTCCAAGTGTTAAAATAACATAAAAAACAAAACAAAAAAACTTATCTACAACATGCTGGTCACTGATGCCACATCACTGCATGCTTTTACATGTAACTTTAAAAACTTATTCAAGATGCTATCTCAAATAATTCTACTCAGCAATAAGAACGCGAAAATTTTAATGCAAAAGTTTTAAAACAAAAATCTGAGCATTTTGAAAGTGTTTTTTTCTTTTAACAATACTTTCAAATATTTTGTAATTGGTGGATTTTGTCTCCAAGCCATGAGTCACCAAATATTGATCTGCCAAACGTATCCCAAATGCTACACAACTGAATTAAGCTGCAGAATGTCCCTACAATAGGCATAGATTGAATTTAACATTTTCTCTTAGTGCTTAACTCTTATCGTTCAGAGCTTACTTGAAACCGGAAATAATATTTCTTTAAAAAGGAGCATAGCAGAATTATTAATAATTTAAAAATACTCTTATTTCAGCCTACCCTTCCACACACAATATATATAATTTTTTTAATTATATACTTTCACTATTTTTCCTTTATCTGTAACTTTTTTAGTATATCAGATCTTTTTCAAAATTATAATTTATTAAAAAATGATTATTAAAATTCCTGTTTTTCAGGAATTTTATTTTTAATTTTTTCTCTATATTTTTCATCATTGCATGAGATTTTTTCAGGTAGCATAGGGATTTCTTTGTCTTTCAATTCATAGACATAGGCAGTAGCAGCTGGTGACCACGTTCTACTTGTGTGCTGTAGCATGCTAAAAATGAATTGCGATTCATATTGTTTATTGTTGATGAAAGTACATGCATATGATTTGCTGCCAGCATGAAATCTGATTTTGAGGCAGGCCACAGCAACGAAAGCTCTTGTTCGTTGATCAGTCTTTCATGCTGTGTGTCGGTTAGCATGGCCACAACAGTGTGGCTCTCCTGCTGCCTATGTCACAAGCATGAATATCTTGCATCAAGGCTACCCAGTGCTTATCAATAGGAAGCAGGCATTGCCACAAGTGGATAATGCCCCAAGTCACACCTCCACAGTGGTCTGCCAAAACTGTAGGAATTGGAAGAGGTTGAGATCCTGCCCCATCCTCCATACAATCTGGAACTTTTCCTATCCGACTGCTACCTTGCTTCACTCCATGACCTATTTTCTACAGGATAGCACTTAGCTTCAGTGGTAGATGTGGAATCATCTGGCATCATAAACTTTCTGTCCTTGAAACCTGCCAAGTGATACTGCTGTGGGATTATGGCTTTGGTGGAAGATTGGTAACGGACTATAAAATAATGGCCTGCACTTTGCTGAATTAGGTGGATGTGTACACTTTTTTGTATTATTAAACTTTTTAACTACAAACAGGATGAACTTTTGATATTCACATATTCACTTTTGATACATTTTTGGTATTTCTCAAGCAGTAATTAATATCAGTCTCAGTTCTTCAGAACTTACAACAAATTCTGTAGCAAACAAGGCACCACACATACAGCTAGCACCTTCCTTTATCCAAAAACAGATCCAGTTCCAGCACATACAGTAAATAAATAAAAGTGATCATACTCCCATGGTTTCAGCTTAAATAGCAATCAGGCACACAGAGCTATTTTGGACACCTTGAAAATTTCACCTTGAAAATTTCACAATTCAGTATTGCAATGTAATTATGTTTATGAAAAAAGAATGCAAACATATGACAACTGAACAACTGGCTAGAAAGCAACAATTATATTTATTTTATTAAATACATAAACCAATGACACACTGGTTTCTGAGCAATAAATTATTCCTATACATGTGCACAACAAATTTATATACATATATTTATTACTGTACTTACACAATACATTTTATCTTCATAGTTAAACAACATATTCTTTTAAAATGTGTACACACTATAACCAGGAACTCTCAAAAGTTCACCTTCATGGAAAAAAAAAGATTTAAGTACACCAAAGGCTGTTGTTCTGAGGCAAGATTCTGCTAGGAACAAATGAAAGCCTTTACATCTGAGCAGGCTGTACAAATCATGCACATAACTTAAAAAAAAACCTTCAGCTATAATAAATATACATATAATAATTACATGCGCTGGTAACTTATTTATAAAAAAAATAAAACTTTTAATAGCAGGCATACACAAATGCAACTTCAAAAAAATATGAAGATATTTGTATTATGATGACACAGAACTGTGTTAATGTTTGTTAAACCTTCAAGCAATACTTATTCTGTCTGCTAAATGATCAAATTTGCAAAGTGGTGTTTTGGGAGATAACTCAGTGCATGAGAGCTGAGTAGAAAATTATATAAATGTGTGATTGTGTGTACTTAAATTTGAATACTAACAGTTTGCAGTTAAAAAAAATTAATTCTAGAAGTTGAATTCTGAGGGCGTTATTTATTTATAGACGTAAATTTACAGCTCTTGGTTTATTTTAAAGCAATTTTGTCATGAATTCCATCTGAATGCCTAGAATTTAAATTTAACCAAAATGCTAATGACTTATATTTGAATTCAGAACTTTTTTCTTTTCAAGAACATGAATTTTGACCACTTTTTATGAATTTCAGTCAGGAACTTAAGAATTCAAATGAACATTTTCACAGTTTGTATCATCTAACCACAGTAAATTAAAACTCGCCCTCACACATTTTCAAAACTATCCACAAAATTTGAAAATAGAAAGAACTTAGCTGATGATCATAACTAGATTTCTAATATTTTCAAATCTCCTCAATAATTTCAGTTATGTAAGAACAAGTTTTTAACTTAATCTCATTTGAAAACTTCCAACTTTTAGTAAGCTTTAAAGGAATTTTGTCTAAAATTTGATTCAAATTCCTGAAAAATAAAGTAATTAAAAACTCTACTTTTTGTTGACCAAGTCCTTTTTCCATTTAGTTTTTTTTTTCCCTATTTCTAAAAAAACTAAGAAAGAATTACTGAGTTTATGAATCCCAGCATTCAAAAGAAAATTTCCACATTTTGCAACTTCAAGTTATACTGTTAAAACTAATTCTTACAAATTATGAAAATTATTCATGAGATATGAAATTACAACGGATTAATCTAGTTAATTTAATGAAATTTAGTTCATTTTATGCTCTACTTTGATATAAATAGCATTTAACCCAACACAGCATGTTTTATTACATCTCTCTCCCTATATATATATCAGTTATAAGGCATTACCTTTCCAATAGTGTAACCAGAATCCTACAATTGGGAGTATAAAAGATAATGCATGATAATAAAATGCCATTAAAATGACACTTTATCATTACGATAAGGGTTTTTTCTAATCACTAAAGTTGAGGGTTTCTGTTATCCACAGGATAGTTTATATTATATGTGGCCTTCCTCACAGGTTTTTCTTTCTGTTTTTAAGCATGAATCTTCATATTTTTATTTTCAAAAACTTTATTTTTCTATATAAAAGTATAAAATGCAACTACACAAGCACTTTAACTCACAACAAAAACATTCAAAAAATTTAATTTAGATGAAGCACTACCATTCCTTTTGGCTGTTCCAAACAGCTTGAATATAAGGATAAAATAAATAAAAATAACCTACTAAATAATAATAATAAAAAAAACAGTAGTCCACATACAGTAGGCTCCTCATAAAACAAATCAAATGTGAGAAAAGCACTGAAATAAGGGGGGGGGGGTGACTCACAACCTAAAAGATGCTGTGTAACCAAATCCTGTAATAGTGACAGTGAAAGTATGCTCTGCTGCTTAGAGGCTAGCTGAGAGCTCAAGCAATCTTAACAGGAATTATTAAAACACTTCAAGCATTCTCGTTGGTTTTGAATGCAAGTGCACAACAGATAAAACTCACTGTGTTTCATAATCACTACTAGAAGTGGAAACCAACTCATTTGACCTTACCAGTGCATCCACTATCTTATCATTCACATGGCAGACCAGCATGGAATGATTGACTTCACAGGTAATTTACATCATGTTACTGTTTCATATTAGAATGAATTTTTATTTATTTAAAACTTTCTAGTGGCATAACTGGATATTGACTTTTACCTCTGATAGATATATAACAACTATCCGAGTCTCTTTCCACATACACACACAAACTTTTTTTGTTTTTTCGCAAATCCACACTCACACATTCATTCATTTCTCAGCTTTTTTAATTATCTGTTATAAATCCATATTTTGAAGGCAAACTAGGATAATCTGCAAGTATTTACGTAACATGAAACATTATGTGTTATGGCAAAAGAAAAAAAAACAGCAATAAAAAAGAAAAAACACAGACTTAAGAGATATATATTACTGAAAGTTTGTATTAACAGGATTTAACTGCATGAGACACTTTTAAACAGCCAAGATTGAAATGCCATTATCAGTTTCAAAAAACAACTTTGACTTGCAAAGTATCATAGAGTTTTTCCAGAATGGTAGATAATGCGCAGGTCAAATCGTTGGCTCATCACAGTTAAAAATACAGTAAACTGGTTCTAATGACATTAAAAGGACCATGAAATTTCTGTTGCTGTACAAAAGTGTCATTTTAATTGATGTGTGATGGCTTCTTAAAACACTCATACATATTATATACATAATACCATTTTATAACAAATAACAAATTATAGTCTTTTAATTATGACAGAACATTTATCAAGAGTGCCACATTAGTAGAAGCAAATACAATGTGTACTTACGAATAATGCACATTAATAATATGGCTATACGCAAATTTAATTGAAAAAAAGTCATACTTTAGCTGCTGCACCTTAAACAGAAAAAGTTGGCTTTTTTTTAAATAGCAGGACATGTATTTTACCAAATCTAAGTTCAATAGTTACATTTACAAAAATTGTTCTGTCGGTTTCGTGGATACACTCTCTTATAGTAGCCATAAAGGTGATATCAACTAAAAATCTTGATATATTTTTATGACTATTACAGTATCACTAATGTAAAAACATCTTTCATGTGTTTTTCATTGACATTTTCCTCAAAAATATCTTTGTTTGATCCACTTGTGATATCATTTTATTACCATGTTCTGTTAAAATTTAAGAAGTAATGATGCTTTCACTTATGCCTAAATATTCATCAGGATTCTTCTACCGCTTGTTTTAACTATGTCTGTGAATTCATGCATTGTGTTGCATACTAAAAATAAGCAATGATGATATTAGAAATATCATCACTTCATCTTTGATTGCATATTTTTCAATTAACATGTCTCAAGCTACATTTTCAACAGATGGTAAAATACACATTATGCAAAAATCTTTTGCATTTTATTTAATTTATAACCTCTGACAAAAATTCATTGGTATAATCACATTTGGAATCTTTTAAAATCCAGCAAAATACATAGTGCAGTAGAAGCAATTCAAGGTTGCTCTTTGGGTGATTTGTCTCTATGCTCCATTGTTTTTATGAATTGCATCCAAATTGGTGATTTGTGCATTTCTATTTCCTTAGAACACAATCGATCATTTGCAAAACTACCAAGTTGCAATAGCAATAGTTGCACTTTAAACTTTTTATCCCCTGATCCATGAGAAGTGGCATGCTTATGTAATTAAAAGGGGGAAATGTAGGTTTAATATTTTATAATTTTCCATTTCTGAATGTGCAGAACAGATTGTTATCAAATAAAGAATTTTGCAGTTTTGTCAAGTCAGTTTCTTATCCTATGTTTACAGTTTCCATTCAGATACCAATTATCATCAAGTGTTTAACTATATTTATTATTTATATTTGTTATTTTTTTTATACTTCTAAAACACTTAACAGTTTTAGATTTTCTTACTACCACCAATTTTCTATTTTTTCTTTCTATGTTTGCAGGAAATGTTTTGTTTCTGCAAACAATTTTAGTATTTTCCTACCACAAACTTTTTCCCCCCTAGTTTTATTAGAAGTCATAAAAACAAAAAAACCCTACCTTGCTTGATCATCATTAAAAAGTTCATTGCTACTATATTCACTGCAAATGTTTCACCATACAGTAGCTGGTTATTCATCCAGTTTTTCTTTGTTAACTACAGTCATCAACTTATCTAACTGAACATGATAAAAATTGTTTCAATCTGAAATCATCTTATCCAACTACTAGTGCACTAAACATTTTTCAGATACTACAGATTTTATTTTTGCAATTTAAAACTTCCCTTTCACACCAGCTTTTTTAACACTTGTAATCAATCACTTCAAGACAAGGAAAAGAACAACCATTGTAAATACCATGAATAAAACTAAACATTTTCAACCCTAACCTCCACATCTCTCAAAACTAAACATTTCTTAAGCCTAACCTCCATATCTTTACAACTAAACATTTTCAACCCCAAACTCCATATTGATTAACAGTAAACATTCTCAACCCTAACTTCCATATCCCTTAAAAGTACCTTTTGGCAAAATTATCCCACCTTCTTGGCTTAATGAAGGTAAATAATTGGTATTTTTGGGTGAAAAGGGGAATTAACTTTCACTAATGATAAAACTCCAATGAACAGTACAGTCACGGAAAATACAAGAATTGAACTGCTTTATTTAATACTGTAACTAAACAATATTTCAAAATATTTTTGAATAAAACTACAGTAATTATACCCACGGTTATCAGTTTAGAAAAAGGCATTATAAATGCAATACAGAAAAAAATCATCCAACACATTTCTTTCTTTTTCTTTTTGATGATTCCAATATTTAGCCAGCTTTTAGCATTTTTGACATCATAATCATGATGCTCCTTAAAACTGAGCTGTAATACCATATCCTGAAAACGAATATTCTATGGAAACATAACATTGGGGCAATTAATTAAAATTTAATATCCAAGGCACATGGTATAAGCATGAAGTAACAATTTTTTTGGCAAACAAGTAGAGCCATTCAAGCTCTCTGAAGCATTCAAAAAATGAATGACAGCTGATGACAACAATTTTACATTAAAAAAAATGTGACTCTGTAGAGCTGCAGAGAGTTTGCACTGAAAGCATGAAATAAAATTTTACTGGAATGTATTTTCTTATTATTGCAGAAAAATGAACATGTAAAAGTTTTTTCCTTTGTAAAATGCCCATGTTTTGTTTTTTTAACTTAAATATAAAATCTATTGAAGTTTCAAGTGCAATTGAAGAAACAGACAATCAATTAATGCAACACGGTAATTCAAATGAAATTGGACAGTCCAAACACGAACTGTCATTGGAGAGCAAAAATGTCAAAAAACTCATGTCTAGCATATCATCTAGTGTAAATGCTGACTTATAAACACCCCATATAACGAAATTAATACCAAGAATAGAAAGTGATGCATTTATTACCAGTCTGCAAAGATCAATCTTGCAGAACAGAATGATGATAAAGGTTAAACTTAAGAGTCCACTTGCTACTGACATCAAAGAAATTATTAATAGCAAACCAAAGTCAACTTTTTCATAAATTTCCCAAATATCCCCAGCAGAAAACTAGGTGTTCCTCAGAAGCATGCTGATATTCATTAAGTAAGAGTAAAAATAAAACATGTGGTTGTGTTACTTTACAGTGTTAGATGTGGCATATTGCCAGCCAGGCTGCATATATATATATATATATATATATATATATATATCAAACTTTGCTAATTCATACATAGTTTACATTATACTATTTATGGATTAACAATGAGGTGCTATGATAAAGAAAAGGATCATCCAAATCCATCGGTAAGGGAGGCCCTTAACTACAACATTCAAGACCCTGTAAACTTTAAAAGGCCAACACATATTATGGACAAAATGCCTTAAAAACTGAGCAAAAAACCCCAGCAGCTAACTGGGATTAAAGAAGAAAAAAAGGGATGGGGGGAGGGGGATCTGGTGTCCATTACATTTGCAAAGTCATTTTCGAATGAAGTGAGCAAAGTTGGGGAAAAAAGATAAGGGCCTTTTCAGAGACATCTTAGTGAAAAACTGGATGTTTTTCTAGTGATTTCTTTTCAGTGTTGCTTTTTTTTTTTTAGGCTCCTCCTTTTTTGCTTTCTGACACCTGGGTGCTTTTCAGTGTGAGGCGATAGGTATAGTATGCAGGGCGGTTTACAACTTCACCCTCTTAACGAGAAAACCCATGTACTTCTAAAACTGAAATTTTTTTTACTGAACTTCTTTAGGTTCTCTCCTATTAGGGCACCCTGTTACCCACTTCTGTTTTCTTATTTTTTTCAGCCTTTCCAAGAAACTCAGCAAGCTGCACAGTCAGAAGGGCTCTAAACCTTTTGAGGATTTCATCATATTCGTCTTTCAAAATTCTTCATTTCTCCATAAGCTACTGGCATTCAAGACTAGTTTCGTATTGCAAGAAATATTAAAATACAAGAAGAATCTACACTTCACATTAACTACTGTATGACACACTCATCATCATGTCACTAAGCTGTTCTCTGAGATTCAGAGGTTAGGGCCACAAAGAAATACAAACTGTCAGATAAATTTTTAACTGATTATTTACTTACTGTTGCCGTATCAAACTTCTCAATTTACAGCGATCTTGACACACAACTCGGGCTTCACTGACATACATCACACAACGTACACAAGATCTTCTATACTTCATACTCATAATCTTTTTTCTCATGCAGACACTCCTGAATCTGATCCTCCCATGACTTCCTTTGCTTTGGTACGACACATAATCAGTGCAAATCCATTAAAACTTTATCCAAAGAAGCAGAGCATGCTGCACATTATGAAGTAAATCCTTACACAAAATTTTTGGATTGAGTGGTTAGTGTAGCTTCAAACCCGTCTTCGAGTAACCTGCCACTTACGGGGCATGACGGAAATGCTCATAGTGTAAACAAAGGAGTGTTTCAATTATAACTTTCCTTTTGAAGTGCAATCCCACATTGAGGAATTATTGGGGAGGGGAAGTTTACAGTAAGATATTTGAGTGCTTCGGTTCAAAATAAAATTATTAACTCCAAATGACATAAATAAGGAATTTCCTAATGATGTTAGAAAAGCATCATCGTTTTTTTTCTATTTTTGCTCACGCCATGCAAGCCATTACAAAAGAAGATTAATGAAGTTTAGTTATTTCTCATGTTTTCGTTGAAAGTGGCGAGAACGGTATTCACAATGAACTCAGTGTAAATGAATCTTTTCTACAATTTACTGTGATAAGTAATCATTCCATAAAAGGGCTTTCAAAACTTTTGGAAGAAAGCTTAAACAACTGTGCACTGCATGTAAATCAAATGGGTGGATAAAGTTACTAGGCCAAATTTAAATCAAAATATGAAAATTCTAAATATGTTCAGTGCCACACAAACACAATCTGAATTTAGCACTTAATGGCACCATGCCTACATCACTTGAGGTGAAAAAGTTATTTGTTTAATCGAACAACTTGTAGCATTTTCTTTTCTCTAATAGTGGTAAGAGATGAGAAACTGCAGTTATTTTCCAGGTGTTAAAATAACATTAAAAAAGAAATTATCTCAATATGCTGGTCACTGAGGCTGACATCGCTGCATGCTTTTAAATGCAACTTTAAAAATTTGATCAAGATACTACCTCAAATAATTCTACTCAACAACAAGAAAGGGGAAGTTTTAAATGCAAAAGCACTTAAACAGAAAATTTTGAAAATGTTTTCTTTTTAAGCATATATATATTTTCAAATGTTTTGCAATTGGTGGATATTGTCTCCAAGCTATTACAGTAAAAAAACATTGATCTGCCAAAGGCATCCCAGATGCTACACAACGGAACGAAGCTGCAGAATGTCACCACAATAGGCGTAAATTAGATTTAACATTTTCCTTTAGTGTTCAACTTCTATCCTTCAGAGCTAACTTGAAACTTGAAATAATATTTCTTTAATAAGGAAAGTAGTAAAATTGTTAATAACTTCAAATTACCCATTTATTTCAGCCTACCCCCCCCCCCTATATACTTCTTTCACTATTTTTAACTTTGCCATTAACTATAACACATCAGAACCTTTTCAAAAATTATAATTTACTAAAATATTTGAGAAGTACAATGGTAGACGAAAGGCAGTAAGAAGGACTTTCCATGTTATCTATAGAAAATCAATGGGTCAGTGACTTTTTTGACATCAAGAAAATTGTAAAAACTTTTTGTTGAAATGAAAACAAGACAAATTCTAATTCAAATTTATATTAGTTTGCTTATATCTTTCTATTTTCTATTTTAATGTATATACACATCTACTTTGTATTTTTTATGTAAACATTTGTGGGACACTAATATTCTTGTTCAATATCTGCCAATAAAAGCATCTATTATTATTAATACATATATCAAGCATGTAACTTTTTGTACCCAAAACTTTCTTCTTGGGGGTCATAAACAATCTTTGAATCAGGGTCCATGCTACTGATGATATGCCCCTGATCATATGCTTATAAGTACACTGCAAAAATGTTAAGTAAAACCTGCAAATAAAGCCCATTTGTTACCTTGTAACAGTTAGAAGAATGATAGGTATGATCTCTCAGTGCAAGAACCATAAGCTATTAAAGAATGCCATGCGAAGGACAAGCAATAAAATGACAGTTATACAGGCATCCAGGGTTAGAAAAGTGGTTTACAAATGCAAGCACACATTTTTACCTCACACCAACTTTTCTAAAAGCCTATATAACAGCAGTTATTGTGCATTGCCAAATGTGAAAGCACACATTTCTGTAAATGAAATGTTCTTTTGGAAACAAAGATATTCATACTTCCATCAGCTTTTTTCATCAACTGTTATGTGGAAAGAAACTGTATGCAAAGAAAAATTTCACTTTCATTAAGTGAAAGAACTTAAAAAAACTAAATTTGTATTCCTGAATTTTTTCAGTTATCTCAAATTTCTAAACAAAGCCACTCACTGTGATTGGTAATCGAAAACTAAAGTTGTGACCCTTAATCCAGTTAAAATAAAGATTAATTTAAATTTGTTTCCTATCATAAGAAATTAATTATATGGTTTAAAGGTTTAAAGATTCCTTTTTGCACCACATAGGCTGCAAATACAAATTTTAATATAATTACAACTACAAACTTTAATAGTACAGTTCCCTCCCATATTAATGCTTGGTTTTTGCTCTATTATTACTGCTTTATAATTTCCAAATGGCCATAGCCCAGTCACTGAAATTTTGTATGGGTGTATACTACATAGTGAGATTTTGTATGGGTGTATACTATTTCACCCCCCTGAAAAGCTGTAGCTCATAGGTAATACAAAATTAATAAATTCAATAGTACACATTTTTTTTGTACACATCCATGTAAAAGTGCTGACAACAACAAAATTGTTCCAACATTTAGAGTGCATACTGCATTTGTCTTAAGACATAGCGGAAGCATTCTACATTCAGTATTTCTCAGTACACCTCTATGTATTAATAGCAATTTGCAAGTCTTCACTCAGCAAAATCAAGTTGAGCATGTAGGTTTTTTTTTTCATACTGGATCTTGTTTCAAAATTTTGTTACTTTATATAAATCTGTCAGTTTGTTGTAACTGACTGTACTGAATTAAACAGGTTCTCTCACGGGCATACTGATAGTCCCCGCAACCCCCATAGTGTGATGGTGGTGCGTGTGTGTGTGTGTGTGTGGGGGGGGGGGGGGGGTCACAGCTAGTAGAGCCTCTAGTCTCAGCAGAAGGATTTTTCAAAATGTTTGCAGAAACTTCACATGAAACTGGTTAAAGAAGTAGCCAGGACTCTTTGAGAGCAGCTTTGAATGAAGTATTAAAAAGAAAAGCAATTCTTTCATATTTTTTTTTCAACAAATAAATAAATCTTTAAGAAATCATTTTCGATTTAGTTTATAAAAACTGGATGACAGAGAAGAAAGCAGCTATTCCAGAAGACTTGAAGCCCCTTTTCACAGCCACAGCAATAGTTCCTATACATGTATATTAACAAGAGGATGTGAATAAAATATTAGTTGAATATATCAAATTTTTATATCAATGAGGATAAGGCAATACATATTATGGCTGTATGCACATAACTATGTATCCTTCAGAATATAATGAGCTAAAAGGTGTTCTTCACTGGAACAAAAAACAGACCTGTGTCATTTTTCTTATAACAGAGTCAAAAGAAAATATTTTTACTATGTGCAAAATATTGTGACATTATGTTGTGTGTGTTTTTCCATATTAAAAAGTCAACAGCTGAAGTTTTTTTTTGTGTGTGTGTGTGCTACAATTCTTAAACGCTACTTTTTTTTTTTGTTTACTTATGTTCTGTATTTTCGTATAAATCGGAAGAGGTTATTAGACACTGTCACATGAAAGTTACGTGTTTTGCATGTGTGATCATGAGGCATTTCAAAGAGGCTGGCCTTAGTTCTCCAAAAGAATAAAATTTGCATGATATGTTTAACTTTGGCATAAATGTTTTGTAATATTCTGTATTGGTATTAAACTAGGACAATCATTTTAATTACAACATGTACATTTGTGTTACATGCAATAAAGTGTAACAATTCGGTTTTACAAAAAATACCTATAGGTTCCAAAGAATTTGAATTATTTATACACCCATAAAACCTAATTAATAATATGGAATTAAAAAAATTCTGTAATTGAAAGCAAATAGATTTCGCAAAAGGGTCTAAAAAATATCTTTTTGCGGAGGGGCGCGTGTGAGTTTTTCAGGTACGTCACTGGATTCACTGGTAGAAATATCATGCCATTTGTATATAAACTTTTTCTTCAATCTAGTGGTACATAGGTTCTTTCATGACATTTTAAGTCCTTATATTGCTTTAAACTGGAAGACAGTATGTAATTTTCACTTTCAATTTTTATGTGATGTGAAAATAAAAATAGAAAGAAAAAGAATACATTAAACCTCAATGAAAATGATTTTTGCAATGGATCTCCATCTACACTTACTTCAAAGCTGCCCTTAATCAGTAGAAGTAACTACAGAAAATAGGTGGCAATTTCTGTAGAATGTTTTTTACCTTTTTTCCAATAAAAAGTATCAAAGTATCACCTACAATAATTTCAGCATGGTGTAACTGCTGATTATACATTATCATTTGGTTATGTTACAGAATTTTTTTATAGTACATGATGCAATGAAACTTTTAAACAGCACGCACATTTTTTAAAGGAATTGTTTTAAAGTGAGTATGAAAAATCTATTGTAGCAAAAAAACTGGGCAAACAATTAACAATAGCACCACTAATAGCTGCTACAGAAATAATTTAGATGTTTATGCGCATGTAGAATTAGCATGAATTTTGCTTTTGTGAAACATTCTTACAAAAAGAAAGAAATGCATTTAGAATTACTTTTCCATTTCCTTAAGGACAATAATGGTGACTGAAAATACAAAATTTCCCCATATAAGAGATGAATTTAATACATACTTTAAAATGCATTCATATATCACATGGCTCACTTGTTGAAGCTAACATTAATCCATTCTAGTGGATGTAACAGGAAAGCAATTCATCATGGAATTACAGAAGATAAAGGAAAATGACCCTGTGGTGCAGGAACAAACCAGAGATATAAAAACTATTAGAATAAAACCATACCATCATTGTTCAAAGATAAGTCTGCTCCATTTGATTAGTAATAAAATTTTTAGAATGTGTTTATCTTCTGGCTCATAAAAATAATAATTAAGTTTCAAATAATTCTGGTAGGAAAAATATACAGCAAAACCTCAAAAATCCGGCATCGATGGGACCAGACGAATGCCGGATTTATGAAAAGATATCCAAAATTTCTGTAACAAACGTTACGTAAAGCACGTACTTACATGTAACAGTTCAACGAAAATTTGTGTGTATACACCTTACAAATATGCAGGGGTCATGCTGCCAATCGCATTCTTCACAATTCGTGAAAAAAAAAAAAATTGTTTTGGCAAAAATATTGACGATTACCTTTTTGTACATTATAAAACTCTGTCAAAAAAAATTGAATTTGGCGAATGGTTAGGCAAAAACTTGAAAAAAGCCAGAGCAACCACTAGGGCTGGGCAATGTATTGATACATCGCGAAAACCCGATGTGAATTTTACATCGATGTTACGGTTTTTCGACCGGTGAAACTACGATACATCGTGAAGGCGATTACCGCAATGCATCGCGAAGGCCAATATAGACGTCATTACACGATCGAATCCACAGCTGCCACCACCAAGCACAGATCATCATCACATGTTCGACACACATTTCAAACATACACGACGATTCGTAGCTTCATTGCTTCGCGTCACTTCAGCACAGCCCAATGAAATGACGAATTTGAGAAACCTCCTGATGTTACACGTAGGCAGCTACTGGCAATTCGCAAGCTGAGATCGGACGATCTTGCGATGTGTTGTTGAGATGGTACATTGGGAGATTTCCATGGTTATTAGTGAAACATCAGATGTTCTCACAAAAATGAAATCAGAAAAGTTCCGGATTTCTGAAGTTGCCGGTTTTCTGGTTGCAGAATTTTTGAGGTTTTACTGTATCTGTTTAGCCTTAAATATTCATTTAAATAAAGGGTCAAAATGATGTCCCTGATTGTGTGAACAACATAATTACTTCTATCACATGCACACAAAAAACATTATGTGCATGAAACAGAAGTAATTACATTTGCATCTACAGAACAAAGCAGAAGAAAAGTGGCATATTTTGTCTCCAAGATCCATGCAATGCAAATCTGCAACAACTGTGCATGAAAAATTTAGAGATAGCATTAACAGGCACACAAAATTATTACATCTATTTGAGAATAGTATCTAAAGTTTACAAAACAGGCTGCATCTCCAGAAAAGATTAGTCTTGGTCAGCAATGTTCAAGTGAGGAAACTGTTGGATGCATTTCAAAATCATTTCTGCGAATTCAGTGCAAGTCAGCATGTTGATGCAGACACAAGTTCAATGTAACACAGAAAACTGCATACATAAATCAAATAAAAATCATTTAAACTCAAACTGTACAACAATCTAGCTTAGTGTGTTTCTGTATTCACATATAATTTGCTTCTAAATGTTAAGTAACCATTTTTACAAGTGTAAAATTAGATGTATGCAAGTTTATTTAAAGATTTTGTACGTGTGATTTTCACAATAACAGTAAAAGTCTTGGCAAGTTAAATGGCTTTTTCAGAACATTTATGATTAGTCCTGAGAGTGAGGTTTATGAAGCAGAGAGGCAAATGTGAACAAATACAATACCACTCTCACCCCCTTGTTTTGATAACTCAACATTTTAACAAGAGTAGCACTAAAATTTAAAAAATTGCCAAGTGCATCCCACCAGCAAAAGTTCCAGTCTATTTGAATTAATTTAAAAATTATGCTCACAATTACTTCACATAATCCTGTCAATATTAACTACAAAATAATTATAAAACAACAAAGAAAAATTATTACAAATGTACAAAACAAATTGCTTGTCAAAGAAAAAAAAATGCTACAAAACCCATTAAACATCTACAAAAGAAACTTATGGTTTATTAAACAAAAAAGTATCTTAAGAATAGCAATTTCATCATTGGAGTCACAGTTATAAACATGTTGGCATTTATCATAAAACAAAATTATGGCACTGCATTATATTTACATACATATGGAAGAAGCAAGATTACATAAATCAAGGGCTTGGTTAGATACACAAACAGAAAAAAATGCCACTATACACTTTCATCAGTAATATTTTCTTCTCTGTCAGTTCACAGAAACATTTCACTGATATCAATAGCAATTTATTTATGGGTATATAACACATGCACTGGGGTTTCAAAATTAAATACATTTTCAGAAATAACTGGAAAACATTTTATTTAGATATAAAATGAATTATATTTGTGCTTTTGTTTTGTTAATATCATGCTTCTGAAAAAAACTTTAACTAAACATGATGCATGGCATGGTAGTACAGCAAATGATTATTCCCCCCTTCCCAACCCTTTCACTTTAAAAAATACCTTTTCAGCTGCCATTTTATTGAATTGCTCTCACCAATATTCATTATTTTTTATGAATTTTTTTGACATTCAACAAGGATTGATTTTTCAGTGAGAGAAATTAACCCAACATTGAGAGAATTACAGAAATCTTAAATGCAGACTAATTTTTATATACTGAAACAACCGGGGAAATTAGGACTTTGGAAATTGGGGAAGATGCACTTTTGAGAAAATCAAAACAGTGAGGATTAGAGCAGTGAAAGTGAATGCAGAGGTGAAGTTCCCTAACTGGGCCCCACACTCTAGCAAAGGAAAGCGAAAAATAAGTTGGATGAAGACAGCCCAGAGAAAAACAAGCCATTACAAGGTCTTGGTCAGGGGAAAGGAATCTGAAAGTCAGATGAAAACAGACTCATAATTTTTAACTCAATTGTTCTGTTATGACAGGGGCAGCAAGACGTCCTTGTTGGAGAGACAAAGGAAATGAAGCATTTGAGTTAAGGGTTACCACAAAAAGCAGATATACAAAAATATGGAATCACTGTTTTCTTGGAAAATGATACTTGGTTTTGAGCTGAAAAGCAGAGCAAAGACTTTTAAAAAGTTGGTGGTGACATTTTCATCTGATGTGCATGCAGAAAAAATGGTGCCTCTAAAGATTGTTTTAGAGTTGCAAACTAACTGCCAGTAGAAGCTCTTGAGAACCAGTAAGCTGTGCTAATGAATGAAATTAAGGAACTGAGATAACAGATGAGAAATGTTTATGTCAGACATGGAATGCACTAGACCCCAAGTTAAGTGATAATACCTGCCAAAATCTGAACAGTTTACTGGGGTAAAAAGAAAGCACTGAAGCCAAAGACCCTTGATAAAATGAAGGAAGACAATCTACTTGAACCATGTCATTCCAAAAGATTGCAAGTGATAATTGACATTGGAGAACAGCTTCAAGTCCAACAGCTGAATATGACATCTCCCTCCAACTGGAAAACAGAGAAAACCTCTGCTTGTGCCAGCAGCTACACCCTGTGAGTGCTTGCTGGAGGGCAAAGAGTGCATCTTTCTGACAGTGTGTGGCCCCTACCTCCTTGTAGTGAAGGTCTGTGGGGAGAGTGTGAGACCTCGGTCTTAGTTATGGCGAAATATAGTGTAAGAATGCATGTGCAGAAAAAGACAGATGTCTAACTGCATGCATTTTCACCAAGTGTTTTCTTTTTAATTAGATTGTTTTTTTTTTTATCCTGGAGAGCACAAGTGACAAGAAAGGCAAGAGCAATCAGAAAGCAACTTCTCAGTAGATAGTGTGTCTGTATGACATGGATTAATTAACAACTTGGCAGGACTCTATATGCAAGTCCTCTTTTCTTGAACATATTTAGTTACATGCAACAAACTATGAGCCAGTCATTAAGACTATTTTAATAAGGCTGTTGTTTTATAGGACATTTAATTTGCACGCAATTATGTTACTGGCAGATAGCTAGACCTAGATGATATTTGAATGGCTATATCCAGCCTATTTTCTTCATTTTATGCAATAGCCATCCTTGTGAATTAATTATCTAAAACAGCTAAATTCAATGTCTGTGCTTGTGTTAGAAATTATTGGCTACCATTTCTATATGGTGGGTTCGGTCAATTTGGTCCTAACTGGCCACAGCTCTTAAAAATTATCTCAATTCCACACCTACAATATCAAAAGAATCTATGCTCTCTAGTTGTGACATAACTGCCATTTGTAGATCTAAATCGTAACAATACCTATGAATGCATTTTCCTGCATAACAGTTATTCAGTTTTTATTTTACTGTGAAACAACCCATTCCATTCATACAATTTAGAACTACAAAACCCATGTTATCACTGGCAATTGATCCTGTGATCAAACCAGTGCTCAAAAAGTTTGCTATTCACAAAAATCACCCTTGTTCTATTGGACAGAAGAGCTTTCCCACTAGGGACTGCAACCACTCTCGGACAGGATACTAGTGTCCAATAAGGCAGAACTTATGAAATAAGATATTTTTTTAAATCAAAGTGTTGCATTTTTTCCATTGCCTTATTTGTCCATCAAGCCTGAATTTATAACTTTTCCAACAGATAATCTGCAGATTATATTATAGAACTTACAGTTCTACCAAAGCAATATACTTCTGAATTGTGCATGTGACAGGGAGGCATGTGTGGTGTATTGGTGAACACACCACAGCAACAGATGACACTTAAGTCCTGGGATTACAGTATGGTCATTTGTCTAATCCAGTAGTGTCATTCATTTGCAAATGAGCACCCTAATATCCATTGTTTTCTTATTAACTGTGCTTGTACATTTACTTACATAATCAGACCCATAATGAAATGAATTTTCCATATATCAGAGGCATTTAAATATATTTCACCAATACACCACACATGCCACTGAAATAAGAAAAATTGGCTCAAAATATACATCACTTAACAGATAATTCATCCTAAATAAATGGCACTCTGAGCACAGCCCCTGAGTATATAAATTTGCATCTTATAACAGAAACTTTTTTTTTTAAGTTTATTCTTGCTTCTTTTAATTCTCACATTGCACTCATAGGTGCTAAATGAAGCAGGGAGATGTTTATCTTGGGGGTGATGTAGCATCTCCTCCTAAATAATTTCACAGAGTTATTAAAAAGGGAAACAGGATAGAACAATACTTTTGAACTGATACAAAGGATGACCTCAGCTGTTTTCTTGACCTATGGCAGGAATTTCGCTGCCTCTCTTTCCCATCCTCCCTGTCACATGCACAATTCAGAAGTATATTGCTTTGGTAGAACTGTCAGTTCCATAATATAATCTGCAGATTATCTGTTGGAAAAGTTATAAATTCCGGCTTGATGGACAATAAGGCAATGAAAAAAATGCAACACTTTGATTTAAAAAAATCTGCATCATAATTGTTAGGAGAGGTCATATATTTGGAAAATTACTAAAAACTTGTTAACAACAGAAAAAAGTAAAATAAAATAAATAGAAGGTCTTCAAATAGTTCGACAGTTTTTTTTTTTTTTTTTACAGAAAATATGATGCAACAAAGCAACATTATTTGCTGTTACAGACAACTGCATGCTGTGGGAAGCTCAGCATTGTAGATGTTAGTGGGCGCAACACATCTAACTGTCGAAATTCTGAAGAAAAAATAATAATGCTTTTTGCTCTTTAATCACTTGAAAGGAACACAAAAACAATTACAAAATGACACATGGTTCGTACTCTTCCAAGCAAAATAAATTCAAGCACTTTTCAAGGACTTTTTGAACCCGAATTATCATGTGTGTGTACTGTCCGTCAGTCAGTAGGTATGTATTTTAGTAAGTTCAGACCATTAATCTTAGCTGGGGCTGGCACACCTTCAATGACCTGCCATTACCCCTTTCCCTTACCCACAGTTCATTTATTTTATTAACTTTGAATTGCTCTTCTGTTTTGGTATTTTTCGAAATCATTTTATCTTGCAAAATATTTTGAAAGGGTACACTATTTTCGTATTCATTTGCTGGTATAACACTTATTGTTTGTTTTAACCTTTTATTTTTGATGCATGACTTTGATGCTTTGATGGATGTTTTTGATGCAGTGAGAAGAAAGAGTCCACGCATGAAGCACAAGCAATTCCTGGAAGTTCCATCCTCCGGCAAGAATGCATCCCTAACCCCAGTAAACAGAAGCCCATCACAATTTGTGAATACATCATTCCACTTATTTTACTCACATGGCTAATGCTTTGCTGTGTAGTGATATCATAGCCAAGGTACCAGCTGTCCACATAATCCCCTGGGTTGAATGTAAGTTCTGGGCTATTTGATCAGCTAGGTGTTTTTATTGGAACTACACAGAAATCTTTTATACAACTTTTTAGCAGAAACAATTAGTTTACACATTCTCTTTCATATCATTACTTAACAAACAAAACAATTTTTTTCGAGTACTATTTACAGAGCCTTAAACTTTTTCCAGTACTTTTAAGGTCTTGAATAGGAACTTTTTTATTCAAGGACATTCCAAGGTTTTCAAGGAGTGTCCGAACCATGTGACAGTTATTATTTATTTATTTATTGAGTAAGAACATTTTCCCCCATTTTGGACTTCTAGATCATCCCACAAATTGTAACTGTTTTTGCAGAAAATTACAGTTTGGTATAAACATTGCAGGTGCAGATTATATGGTGTGTGTTTTTTTTTTTTTTTTTTTTTTTTCTGAATTTTAAGGTCTGTGATTTATATGAACGATTTTTTTCTCTTTTTCTGAACTTCATAGTTTGTGGATTACACAAAAGAAAATGCAATACTATAAAATACCCAGGGCATCATTAGACTGAGAACATGGCCAAAAATTTCTTTACTACCTTATACTCACTCCACCCCCCTCTTCCATAATGAAAAAATAAAATAAAAGTAAAACTGTAGAATTTTAAAATTAACAGTTGTCACTTTAAATTTGAATTTTACATTTAAAATAAATTTAATTTCACCTATAACCAATGTAACCCCAAGATATTCAGTTTAAGGATTAATTTTAGTGCATCATTAATGTTATTTAAATGTTGATATTTTTTCCATCTTCAGTGGGTTTTTGAGAATATGGAGATGGTTCTCAATTACTTTGCTGCTGTGAGTAGTGCTTAGCAGTGCTGCAGTGGGCTCACCTTTCTTCAGTTTAAGAATTTTACAGCCATTTTTAAGATGAACAGATTCTACATGCAGACAGTATGGACGCTAAACTTTTAGTTTTATAGTCCTGTAATTTAAACGAGGAACCAAGTGAATTGTGTGTCTATGTAGTCACTGTGTGCTAGCTCGGTGATCTGATTTATAGGGGTGGCAATAGCATGAAGTGCCAGGCTTTTGGAGACAGAACTTTGCTGAATGAAGTGCAGATGAGAGAGAGAGAGAGAGAGAGAGAGAGAGAGAGAGAGAGAGAGGGTGGGGGTATCCACTACATTACAAAAAACTAGCCCTGTAACACTGAATTCAGTTATGAGATCCCAAATCTCCAAAAGTCCAACTGAACTCCACGTCCACCAGGAGAATACAGTGTTGCCAACTCTTAAAAAGAACCTATTGCTAAAAAGTAAAAAAACAAGAACACACACACACATATATATATATATATATATTGAGCCACATTACACACCCAACGATCCTTGGGAAGCGTCCTTCAGCAAGAGATGGTTCCTTACACATGCTTTGGTAGCCTAAAGTGGTCAAACATAAATATGTCATTGTCTTTTGTTTTCTTTATAAATTTCTTTTTTGATAATTGATCATTAAATTATAATATTCTGAACTTAAGAAAAGGTTCAGAAATGTATTTTTTTTATTTAAACAAAAAAGTTATTTGGAGATTATTGGAAAATATTTGCAGGGGGTGGCTTCATATACAATTGGTGGGGCTTCAACTCTCCCTAAGATGGTCTACTGATACCACTGAAAATGTTATTAATAACAATAAACATAAACTTCAGCATGTTGTTAGGGTATTGTATTTTTTTTTGCCCTTTTTTATAACTCTGAAAGAAATACAAAATGAAAGCTATTTTAGTCTTTCAGCAACATTTAACTTGAGAGTAAAGGCAATCATTCAAGTGTACACAGATTCACATAACTTGCGGTTAGGATGAAAAACCTTAGTACATCTTGTGGAGACAACAGGATTGACAAAATTTAGCTTTGTTAATCCAACGCTCAATATAATCAATTTTTTATTTTTTTTTATTTTTTGATTAAGATAAGATTACTGAAGGTAACAATCTAGTAGAAAACAACATATTTGTTGAAAAAAATAATCTGAAGCAGATGTACTTAATTCTTATGAAGCAAAAACTCAGGATTCAGGGCACTGTAATAACAGTAAGAAAATGAAGAATGGGAAAAAGACATTCAGTTTTAAAAATAATAAGAATCTCTCTTTCTTATATTCATATAACTGGATGACAAACAACTAAAAGACTGTAATAAGAAATCCTACATTAATAATGGCAACAATTACTCACTGTGTATCTGATGACAAAAAATTCAGATGTGTCATAGAAAACGAGAGCATCCAGGTGTGTCATAGAAATACTTTCTGCTCTCTGTTATTGAAGGAAATCATACTGTATGTTGACTGACACATGGCAAAACAAATATGAAATCAAAACTGCCTGTCAAAAAGTCCCCACATAAATGTTACTAAAAAGCCCCACAGTAAACAGTGGCAAAGAAATTATAAAATACACAAATTCTGAATCAATGAACAAGAAGATGCACTAATGGAAGAAAAGTGTCAAAGTACTCACAAAAAGTACAAGCAAGCTGTCAAGTAATTTCTTTTGGGATAATTCCCTGATAAGCAGTAAAATATTTCCTATAGCTGCGATAATCTTAAACAAGGCTTTATTTGAAAATATTTTTCTTTTAATTTTGTGAACAAAGAACCTTTATGTGCATGTGTCCAATACCCATATAAGCTCATATCAGCAGTCAAGCATTTTGAGAAGTAATTTTTCATGAGTATTTTTCTGTTGGCATTTCACAAGTACAAATACAAATAACTTCATAAACATACATTTTTTTTTTCACATGGTCCATGCAAAAAACATATCTGAATACCATACCAAATTGCAGGCACGAGATTATTCATGATCACAATGTATGAACAAATGCACATGTATACATACATACATCCAATTAAAAAAAATGATTTACCATTATAAATACATGAAAGAATGTGCTTATCCCTCTTCGTAAGGAATTGCGTCAATTAAATGAACACCTGGTCAATGAACTTACCAATTTACATCATTATTGATTAATTTATTGATTATATTTATTGAGAACAAAACTTGAAATGAAAAGAATGATAGGAACACTTTGTACAAAAATGCCAACAAAATATTTTGGGAAACAGAATTACCAAATGAACATCTTAAAAAACATGAAGCAATATACGAATTATTCCTTTGACCTTGAGCGCATGCACTGAAAATATGAGTATCTATTGAATTTTGATGGTTTACATGATTTTAGTTTCTCCTCAATATAACAAGGGCAAAGAATTTGCAATGTTTTAACAGGATGTGAATTTAACATGTACATAAAAAAAAAAAAAGACACTTTTTCATGCAACACAATAGGAACAGATCTTTCTATATCAAGAATAAATTTATAATTAAATGTCACTACTTTATATTAATTCAAAATGAAAAAAATACACACATCACAACAGATTTTACTTCTGCTCAGAAAAAAAAAAAAAAAAGAAAGAAAGAAAAAGTCACATCATTGCACAAATACTGAACCTAGCACTGGGCCCCAGGTTTTAGTTAGAAATGTCAGTAATGAGACCAGATTCACTACATAGTTCTAAAATGCCACCACATGAGCTAATTTTGGAGCACAGTTCATTAGTGGTTTTACATATTCAAAAACAATTTATCATTGCATGGCAGCAAAACAACCAGCACAATTTTTCAATGAGCTGTTTACCAGCAGCTAAATGGTTCACATGTGTTCAACTGCTGTACTGTGGCAACCAGACATCATGGTACAAGTAGAACAGTAGAGTGCTACAGAACGGCACATTGTTATTTGATCTTCTGTAGACTCCTACCTGAATACTTACAAAAATCCACAGGTGAGTCAATATTAAATCAAGGACTAATCTCACAGCATTTGACTAGGAGACCAGCAGTTTTCAAGATACACACCAACTGCAATTTAACATTGAACACACAGTAATCAGGAGCTAGAAAAATCTCAATCTAATGCAAATTAAAAATGTTGAGCCCTTCACAACATTAATTTTATGCATGGACTGCAGTTAACCATTGGAATGACAGTCTAATATTGATCACATAATAATTCTATTGCCCATTATTTGACCAAGTGTAAGCATATTGGTTCTCAAGCCACAGAACACTTGCAGTTCAAAAACTATAAATGGATGACAATTGATGGTAAATTACTGTCTGATCAGCAAACAGGAAAGCAGTGTTGGCTGTGTAGACTGGAAGACTAAAGTGCTACAGGTAAGTGAACAACTATCAAAAGTGTAGCACATATCAGTTCAAACAGTCATCAAGTGTTTACAGGTCACACACGTTAGTCAGACATTGATGAGATGACACATACATAGAGAGAGCTGTACAACAATCAGCCATGACAAGAAGACTGGAATAAGATTACCTTTGGTCAACATGAAAATTACAAACTGAGTTTGATTACCCAGTTTATTTTTACTGAATATGTCAATGATTTTAATTTAAAAATCATATAATAAAAATATCTGAAACTCCCTTCATGGCAGCCATATGACTCATACATGCAAAAATAGCCACACCCACAGACAGCTTATAAATCCCTGACTGAAAAACTAAAGGCTCTCACTAGCTATATAATATGCATTTTCTTATCACAGTTAAGAGTATAACTAAATTTTTTATGTTTATGAAACACAACAGACTAGCACTGAATTAAATTCTTAAGCACACCACACCTTACTTTAATGGTAACTTCTTATGAATTTTTTCATACTTAAAAACAATAGAAATTTCCATATGCAGTTGTACCTTCCAAATTAATAAATCAATTCTTAGCATACACAGAAAAACTGACGACAAGTTCAATAATTTTACAAAGTAGTCACAAAATCTTGGGTAACGGTAGCAGGAATAAAGTTTCAATTGGCTCTGTATTCACACCTACATAACTTTCAATTCAAGAATGAAAAGAACATAAAAAGATGAAAAAACAATATACATAAAGACAAATTATTGTAATTGTCATAGTACAAATCAGCATAACCATAAAAGTTATGATTATTACAAATTATTATAACTATAATAATTACCATAACTATTACAACTGTACAAAGACAGAAGAACAATAATTGATAAAAATGTTCATCCCTTTCAAGAGTAACTGTTATTTTAACAAAGTTCTAGGAAAGAAGGATGCTTTGGGTAATGTCACATGTAAAAACTAATTTTTTAGAGAGTAAAGAGGGCTTTACAAGTACAATGGAACCTCAGCTGTACATTTCCCCAGGACATGGCCTTAAAAAATGCATAAAATAAATTTTAAAATGTTAAATACTATTGTTAAAAGTTATGCTTCGAAGGAGTACATGATATTACTTAATAATGATTTATTTAAAGTTGAGCTGGCAGCAAAAAAAAAAAAAAAAAAAAAAAAAAAAAGCATTACAAATTATAATATATTTTATTGCACTGCAAAATTCATAAAGCCTATGAATATCAAACTTCTCTTTCAACAGTTCTATCTGTCTATAAAAATCCTGATTCTAGATTAAGTGAATTCCACAACTAAGAATCTGAGACAAGTGCTCCAATATTCTTTTTCTATGGATCCTGGATGCATCCATTTGAGACCGAAATGTTGGATATTGATAACATGTCTAGGATTCTATTTTACACCATCATGAAATTATGAAGCCACAAAGTTATGTCCTGGAGATTTAACAGTTTTTAAATAGTGCATTTGTGTGTGAGTCATGAAATGGGAAACCGATTTTTCATCCAAACTGAAAATAAAGAACATACCCCTTTCTCTGATGGAATCAGGGTTCAACTTTGGCTACAATAAGAAGAAACACAAAAGCACTGCCTGGATTCTCTCAAAGCTGTAACATATTGGGTTACGCATTAAAGGATCATTGAACAGTGTACTTTTGATAATCTGAATTTCAAATTTTAATGTATAATCGCAAAAAGTGTATAAATGATTAATATGTAATTGAACTGAGAAAGCAATACAAACTAGAGTAAAATATCAGGACTAATGCAGAATTCCATATAAAAGTGAAAAACATAAAACTGAGAAGGTTCCACTGTATTTATATTAATATTAGGGCTCTGAAGTAAATGGATTGTAAACAATAACTCAAGATCCGTACTGAAAATTGAAAATTATGCGCATTATGAGTTTATATAGCCATCTGAAACTACAATGCTTTCTGCTTGTTCTCTGTTATGTTGACAGTGTGGTGTTTTACACAACATAATTTGCTATTAAAATGCACCCTACTTACAGGAAGAAATTTGAGTTGCTATTAGTGTAATTTAGCACACTGCATTATATATGAAAATATATCCTGCTAACCTCTTTTCCATAATCCTTTTAATGGAAAACAAACGATAAAAACATACAGAGTGTCATGATACAAAAATTATATAGATGCAGTCTTTGTGTCTTGTTCATGATTCCATACTGCTCTGAATGTGAATAGGTGTGAGTACATGCCAGTAGATATCATGCAGAGTAGTTCTGCATGAAACATGGTAATTCCTGTGTGAGTAGTGTGCAGTATGTTAAAGCAGTTGCATTTAAATGTAGAACTCAAACAACAATTAAAGAAGTTACAATCTTACCCCAAAGCACATCATAAACCTGATTAAAAAAATATCTTCACAATAGTAAAAGACCAGAAATACGTCTGAAAAATTACAGACAGCGTATTCTTTGGTGAGTCTAAAGATTCTATACACAAACAAAAAGAAATATAGCATCAAAACACAATATTTTCTCTAATTTCACAATACACTATTAGTCATTATTTGATTGATTCAACCATTATTTAAAGGATCCTTTTATTCTCCCTTTTTCTAGTTGGCTAAGCTCTTCTTGAAGAACCCTCAGGGTTTCATGCAAAGTCCTTTTTTCACTCTCCAGTCTAGTAATTTCATTTGCTGATTCTTCCAGACGTTTCTGTAACTGCCTTTCATTCACAGATGTTTTCAACAGCAGCAGTTCCTTCTTCAGGCTCTGGTTTTCCTGCTGCAAGTTTTCCATTTCACTAACCCTGGACCGAAGTTTTTCATTTTCAGCTAAGAGACTAACGACTAAAGGTGTCTGACATTGAGACTTATCACAGGAAGGTGAATCATTGCCACTTGCTGTATCACAACTGTTCACTTGCTGTGTATTATCATACAAAGATGTGCTACACAGTTCTGAATCAGCAGATTGCATCTTACTCTCACTAAGGGCCAATGCAAAACCATTTCCTTGGACAGGCTTATCATCCAGGAGATTACTCAAATTGTTCTTAATATAACCTAAAAGAATACAAAAAAAAAAAGTATTTTAGCCACTGATGGTGGAGCAACAGACATGAGCAGCTACCTATTAGTTAAAAACCATTATGAAAAAAAGTTAAACCAACTTGGAATACAAGTAGTAAATAATGAATTTATTCTTATGTAAGGGTTGTTCAATAAGTAGTGAGATTCTATGGCTAGAATGTGTTCACGCTTCCTAATTTTGTTAATGGGTGGTGCTAGTTAAAGGCGATTTCAAGACTATGCAACTACATTGCAGCTTGTTTGTTACGGAAGTCGTGTAACATGCTGGACTAATTTTATTGTTCTCCTGTAGGAGATGGATACGTCCAAAGTTGCTCAACGTACTGTAATTCAGTTTTTGAAAGCGAAGAAAATGCCACCCAAGTGAAATTCACAGATGAATGAAGGCAGTGTATGGGCCTGCTTGTCTTTCACACAGTACTGTAATGTAGTAGTACCAGCTCTTTAGTGGCTGACCAACAAGCACTGCAGACCAGCCAAGATCAGGAGCACAACATTGTGCTGTTTCAGTGATGACAACTGCACGTGTGGATGCTGCAATAAAAGCCACCTGAATAATCATGATCCAAGAACTGGCAAACAGTGCTGGTGTGAGCATCAGAACTGTCAACATGATCATTCATTGAATAAAGCTCATATTGAGAAATGGCTTCCTAGTTTAATTGAATTAATAATCTAAAGCAACTTATGGGAATTTACTAGGAAAATTTTTTTCATTTATTTCATTTATAGCAAATTTTCGGAGAAAACTCTTCTCCTTCTTCAGGCTCTCTTGTTGTTGTCACTTTTTGCTTGTCACTATCATGGTTACGGTTTACCTTGACGGTTACGGTTAACCTTGACGGTTTAGGTTATTTTTCAACAAATCCTGCCAGATGTTAGGCAGGGAAAAACCTTTGCAGTCATTGATGATGGAATTTTGATTTTTCTCAATCTCTATTCCTTCTTTCAGTTTTCTTTTTGGAAATTGCTTTGGAAACTGATTACTTTAAGGGAATTCCAATCCATGCTGTGCCCAGTTTCTCTAACATGCCTATCTAATCCAGTCTTGTTGGAGCAATTTTTTATAGCTGCTTTATGCTCAGCTATACGAGTTTCTAGTCTGCGACCTGTTTCACCTATGTAAGATAGTCCACAACTACAATTTACTTCATAAACTACTCCTTGCATTTTTAAAATATCTTCTTCTCTTTGAACTATTTTAGGGAAAAATTTTTTAACTTTGTTCTCTAAACTTGGAGCTAGCCTAATATTGTATTTTTTTTTACTAATTCTCTTTAAAGCCTCAAATAAACCCTTGTGATAAGAAATTTTTCTAGTGAATTTTACTTCTTGCTTTTGTGGGTTCTTCTTACCATTAAAATTCAGAAGCTTCTCAATTTCTTCTTTAGGATAGTTATTTTCTGCAAGTATGACTTTAAGCTCTTCTTTATGGGCTTCTTTTTTATCTGCAGTAGAAACTATTTTATTAATTTTTTCTAAAAACTGACTTGCTACATTTTTCTTAATAGAAACTGGATGATACGAATTGAAATCCAGTAGTCTTTTAGTATTCATTGGTTTTTTATACCAACTAGTGAGGAATTTTTCATCTTCATAATAGATAGTAATATCTAAGAAGTTTATTCTTCTTTCTTTTTGAAGTTCAATAGTGAACTTAAGGGAATCATCTAATTCATTGAATGAGTCTAGAATTCTTTCTGGAACAATTTCTGAGCTATCTATTATAAATAAGATGTCATCCATGTATCTGCTATATAAGCAGAAGTATGTGGGTTGTACTAGTATCTTTTCTTCTAGTTTTCCCACATAATAGTTAGCTAAGAGTGGGGAGAGTGGGAGCCCATAGCTAGCCCCGATTTTTGAATGAAAAAAGTTTTCCCAAATTGAAAGTAGTTGTTCTGCAAAGAGAAAGTAAGCATTTCAAAAATTCCTACTAATATGTTTTTTTCCTTGTTGTGAAAAACTATTAGGTCTGCCAAGTCTTCCGCTATAAAGTCTATAAGTTGATCTATATTAATGTGAGTATACATAGACACTATATCTAAACTACCCATAATAGGAGAATCTAATTTAGGAAGAAGTTCTAGTTTTTCTTTTAGCTGCAATGAGTTTTTAATCAAGTTAGGTGGCTCTTTTAAAAGATTCTGAAGGTGTGACTTTAAAAATAGTTTAGATTTGAAAGAATAGAGTTTTTTGAGTCTATTATTGGTCTAATTGGTTGGTGTTCTTTATGCAGTTTGACTATTCCATATATTTGAGGTAATCTGAACTGTAATTTTGAGAATTGTTTATAGTTTTCTGGCAGCTGGTTTTTCTTTTTTTGAAGTGAAATAAGCTTAGAGACTTTTTTAATCAAATCTGGTAGTGGGTTTTCTTTTACTTCTTCATACATAGGTTTTTTTAGTTCTTCTTCCATCTTTTCTAGATAATCTTTCTTATCCATAATAGTAATCAACTTACTTTTGTCTGTTTTCACAGCAACTATACTTTCATTTTTTCTGAAATCTTTAAGAGCTTTTAATTGACTATTATCAAAATTTTTTTGAGGTTTCCTTACTTGCTTCTGGAATTTTGTAAGGCTATTGTAGTAATCTTTTCTGAGGAGGTCTGCTTTAATTTGGTCCTCTTTTTCTAAAGTGCTGCAGATGCTTTCCAATTCAATTACCAATTTTTCTGGATTTATTTTTTCTTTGGATAGATTGAAATTACTTCCTTTATTTATCACTTGTAATAATTCTTGGCTAACTCCAGTAGCAGTGTTGTCCTTCACATGACTAAGAACTGCAGGTTTTTTGTTTTTACTTGAATAGTTTTTCTTCAAAAATTTTTCTTCTTTAAGGTTCAGCTTTTACAAATTTCTTATTTTTGTTTCTTACTCCAATTTTTAGCCAGTCATCCAATTCTGCTTTTACTGTATCCCTTAAGATTCCAGAAATTTTCTTTTCATTTTCTACTTTTACTTTTTTATAATAAGCAACATTTTTATATTTTGCTTCAATACTTCTTTTTAACGTTTTTTGCTCTATTTTTCTTATGAAGTTGGCTGAAAGTAAATCTTTAAATGGTTTTCTAAGTCTAAATGAATTTGGAATAAAGTTATTTACCTTGCAATTTTTCAGGAACTTGATTTGAGCTATGGATGAAGAAGGAGAGAGCCTGAAGAAGGAGAAGAGTTTTCTCCGAAAATTTGCTATAAATGAAATAAATGAAAAAAATTTTCCTAGTAAATTCCCATAAGTTGCTTTAGATTATTAATTCAATTAAACTAGGAAGCCATTTCTCAATATGAGCTTTATTCAAAGAATTAGAACAGAGTATGGGTCAGATACTTGGCAAACAATAAAGAAAGTTCAACATGCTACATTGAAGATGGAAAGATCCATAGCTCAAATCAAGTTCCTGAAAAATTGCAAGGTAAATAACTTTATTCCAAATTCATTTAGACTTAGAAAACCATTTAAAGATTTACTTTCAGCCAACTTCATAAGAAAAATAGAGCAAAAAACGTTAAAAAGAAGTATTGAAGCAAAATATAAAAATGTTGCTTATTATAAAAAAGTAAAAGTAGAAAATGAAAAGAAAATTTCTGGAATCTTAAGGGATACAGTAAAAGCAGAATTGGATGACTGGCTAAAAATTGGAGTAAGAAACAAAAATAAGAAATTGGTAAAAAAGCTGAACCTTAAAGAAGAAAAATTTTTGAAGAAAAACTATTCAAGTAAAAACAAAAAACCTGCAGTTCTTAGTCATGTGAAGGACAACACTGCTACTGGAGTTAGCCAAGAATTATTACAAGTGATAAATAAAGGAAGTAATTTCAATCTATCCAAAGAAAAAATAAATCCAGAAAAATTGGTAATTGAATTGGAAAGCATCTGCAGCACTTTAGAAAAAGAGGACCAAATTAAAGCAGACCTCCTCAGAAAAGATTACTACAATAGCCTTACAAAATTCCAGAAGCAAGTAAGGAAACCTCAAAAAAATTTTGATAATAGTCAATTAAAAGCTCTTAAAGATTTCAGAAAAAATGAAAGTATAGTTGCTGTGAAAACAGACAAAAGTAAGTTGATTACTATTATGGATAAGAAAGATTATCTAGAAAAGATGGAAGAAGAACTAAAAAACCTATGTATGAAGAAGTAAAAGAAAACCCACTACCAGATTTGATTAAAAAAGTCTCTAAGCTTATTTCACTTCAAAAAAAGAAAAACCAGCTGCCAGAAAACTATAAACAATTCTCAAAATTACAGTTCAGATTACCTCAAATATATGGAATAGTCAAACTGCATAAAGAACACCAACCAATTAGACCAATAATAGACTCAAAAAACTCTATTCTTTCAAATCTAAACTATTTTTTAAAGTCACACCTTCAGAATCTTTTAAAAGAGCCACCTAACTTGATTAAAAACTCATTGCAGCTAAAAGAAAAACTAGAACTTCTTCCTAAATTAGATTCTCCTATTATGGGTAGTTTAGATATAGTGTCTATGTATACTCACATTAATATAGATCAACTTATAGACTTTATAGCGGAAGACTTGGCAGACCTAATAGTTTTTCACAACAAGGAAAAAAACATATTAGTAGGAATTTTTGAAATGCTTACTTTCTCTTTGCAGAACAACTACTTTCAATTTGGGAAAACTTTTTTCATTCAAAAATCGGGGCTAGCTATGGGCTCCCCACTCTCCCCACTCTTAGCTAACTATTATGTGGGAAAACTAGAAGAAAAGATACTAGTACAACCCACATACTTCTGCTTATATAGCAGATACATGGATGACATCTTATTTATAATAGATAGCTCAGAAATTGTTCCAGAAAGAATTCTAGACTCATTCAATGAATTAGATGATTCCCTTAAGTTCACTATTGAACTTCAAAAAGAAAGAAGAATAAACTTCTTAGATATTACTATCTATTATGAAGATGAAAAATTCCTCACTAGTTGGTATAAAAAACCAATGAATACTAAAAGACTACTGGATTTCAATTCGTATCATCCAGTTTCTATTAAGAAAAATGTAGCAAGTCAGTTTTTAGAAAAAATTAATAAAATAGTTTCTACTGCAGATAAAAAAGAAGCCCATAAAGAAGAGCTTAAAGTCATACTTGCAGAAAATAACTATCCTAAAGAAGAAATTGAGAAGCTTCTGAATTTTAATGGTAAGAAGAACCCACAAAAGCAAGAAGTAAAATTCACTAGAAAAATTTCTTATCACAAGGGTTTATTTGAGGCTTTAAAGAGAATTAGTAAAAAATACAATATTAGGCTAGCTCCAAGTTTAGAGAACAAAGTTAAAAAATTTTTCCCTAAAATAGTTCAAAGAGAAGAAGATATTTTAAAAATGCAAGGAGTAGTTTATGAAGTAAATTGTAGTTGTGGACTATCTTACATAGGTGAAACAGGTCGCAGACTAGAAACTCGTATAGCTGAGCATAAAGCAGCTATAAAAAATTGCTCCAACAAGACTGGATTAGATAGGCATGTTAGAGAAACTGGGCACAGCATGGATTGGAATTCCCTTAAAGTAATCAGTTTCCAAAGCAATTTCCAAAAAAGAAAACTGAAAGAAGGAATAGAGATTGAGAAAAATCAAAATTCCATCATCAATGACTGCAAAGGTTTTTCCCTGCCTAACATCTGGCAGGATTTGTTGAAAAATAACCTAAACCGTCAAGGTTAACCGTAACCGTCAAGGTAAACCGTAACCATGATAGTGACAAGCAAAAAGTGACAACAACAAGAGAGCCTGAAGAAGGAGAAGAGTTTTCTCCGAAAATTTGCTATAAATGAAATAAATGAAAAAAATTTTCCTAGTAAATTCCCATAAGTTGCTTTAGATTATTAATAAAATGATCATTCATTCGTAAATTGAATATTGTAAGATCTGTGTGACGTGTTTACTGACTCATCTGTCTGACAAACAGATGAGTCAATGAATGGGACTATCATTACAGCATCTGTTCTGCTACCATGAAGAAGGTGAAGATTTCCTGCTACGTATTATTGCTGGGGACGAAAGCTGGTGTCATCTTTTTTGAGCCAGAGTTGAAACAACCAGAACACAGAGTGGAAACATGCATCATTGCCAGCGTCGAGGAAATCAGAGTCTACCATTTCTGCAGGCAAGGTGATGTTAACCCTGTTCTTTGACCATCGAGGATCACTGCTTCTTGAGTGGCAACCAAACAGATCAAACATCAATGCTGAACGATACTGTCAAATTTTAATGAAGCTTCGACAAGCCGCCAAATACAAGAGACCTGGCAACTTCACTCAGGGTATTTTGCTTTTGCATGATAATGCTTGGCTGAATATGGCAGTAACCACACAGACATTGCAGTGCTTTTGCTAGGATGTCCTCCAACATCTGGTGTATATAGTTCTGACCTATCGCACTGCGATTTTCACATCTTAGGAACTATGAAAACATTTCTCAAAGGCAAACGTTTCACTTCGGACGATCAAGTGTGTGAAGCTGTAGATAATTGGTTACAGCAGCAGCCTGCCTCCTTCTACGCCACGGGAATACAAGGACTTGTGCAACAATGGGACCGCTGTCTAAATGCTGGCAGCAATTATTTTTAGGTATGTCATGTTTTGACTCTTTCAGGAAGAAAGTCTCACTACTTATTGAACAACCCTTATATACAACTTACACACTTATGTAAAGGTCAATTCACATGTATAAGTCGATTCCCTTTTCGTTAATCTGATCCCTGTCTTTTTGGAAGAGAACCTGGAATTTTTCTCTTCTCACGTACAAGTTGAGGGTTTAATTCTCCCTTAGTTAAGTGCATAGGGAAGGAATTTGGTACATGTGTGCTACTGGTGCTCTGCATGGTCATGCCCACCACTCCTGGCGTTCTGCTCCGTCATTAGTCGCCTGCATGGCATGATATGGCTTGTCTCGAGTTGAGTGGTTAACAGTTGCCGTTATTATATTCTAAAACATCAATATATGTGCATTAATTACACTACATTAGATGTACTTATTATGTGGCATAATATATGATTATTTCAACGTAAACATTATCATTACTGTACTTCATGTTACGTTTTGGTTTGATACATAGTTCATACTGGCGTACCTAAGATTGTACCTGCAAGCTTTTTAATTATGTTGTTTCTCACAAATGAATGATGGGAAGCAAATTCCTGGAAAAATAATTATTCTCAAATACAGTCGAACTCTGTCGAGACGAGCTGTTTGGGATCAAACAAATTGCTTGTTATAGCCGTTACTTGTATAATCCGGGAAATACCCAAAATATCAAGGAAATCATCCAAAAAATAAATTTCATTATCAAATATAGTACATACAATGTTTAATGTTGAGAAATACATAGTACTTACGTTTAGTTGAAATTACCGTACAGTATTTCGGTTAGTTGTGGAATTTATTAAAAATGCATACGTACAGTACTACATACACACAGAACTAGACGTACCATTATACATACTGTAGTACATACATATGTAAGTACGTATGATATGATGCAGATTAAGTTGAAATTCTTGAATAACGGACATGTAAACTACATACGTACTGTATGAAATACAATACTGGAATTTTTGTACCATACAACACTTAGATAAAATTAAGCACAGATACCAGTACTATCTGCCCAATGCACACATCCTTTTTATTTCGCATGAAAAAATTTGGTTAATTTTAGCTGCGTTGTCCTTGACTTCAACCGAAAATCCATCAGATTACGCTTAACAACTGATAATGCACTGAACACTCATTGCCAGAATTAGTTTCATAAAATCTAGTCAAAACATCCAAGGCCTCTTGTGCTTGATTGTAAGTCACAACTTCTTGTGTTTCTGTAATGTTTTCGCCTTCACTGTCGGTTTCAGTTTCTTCATTCACCGCAATGGCTTCTTGCACAATTTGTTCCTCCGTTAAAATTCCAGTTGTTAGGACCGCAGCGTCAGTGTCGATAAAATTATCAAGAGAATTGCAATTGTTAAAGGTGCTTAAATCTGTACTTTTTAACCGTTCTGATAAGGGGGATCATCGTCATCAATCACTTCAGTGCTTTCTACTGGTCTCCTTTAGAAGACCAGCCTTCCTAAAACAATTTTTAATGGTTGTCGGAGTGACACTATCCCAAGCTTCTCTCATAAGACGAACAGCATCCAATACGGAAATCTTAATTTCTAGCTTCTTCTCCTATTTCTGGATTAATTGTATGGTTAGAAAATGCCGAAAATGGCACACAAGGCTCCTAATAATAACTTGGTCCATAGGCTGTAGAATTGATGTTGTGTTTGGTGGTAGAAACACATGTTTGATATTTGTCAAGTTTTATACTTTGGGATGTGCTGGGCAGTTTTCTATTAACAGCAAAATGTTTCTGTTTTTCTTTCGTAGTTCACGATCCCATTTATTAAGTGTTCCCGTAAAGATATCTGATGTCATCCATGCCTTTCTGTTTGCTTTATAATCAACCGGGAGATACATATCATACATATCACTAAGCTGTTCTCTGAGATTCAGAGGTTAGCTCCAAAAAGAAATACAAACTTCCAGATATTTTTACTTATTGTTGTTGTATCAAACTTCGCCATTTACAGCGATCTTGACATACAACTCGTGCTTCACTAATATCCATTACACGCCATACACAAGATCTTTTATACTTCATACTCATAATCTTTTTCTCACGCAGACACTCCTGAATCGGATCCACCCATGTCTTCCTTGGCCTTCCTCTGCCTTTCCTTCCTGCCACTTGGGCTGAAAAGATTTTCTTAGTAAGCATTTCATCACTCATTCTTTCAACATGGCCAAACCACCGAAGCATATATTGGTCTCCACCTTGCTAACAACATTTTGCTTTACATCACACAACTGCAATACATCTTCATTCCTCACACAATCAGATTGTGTCTTGCCACAAACCCCACGTAAGTAACGCATTTCTCCAGCACACTAACGACTCCTATGTTTCTTCTGCATTACCCAGGTTTCACTGCCATACATCAGAGTAGGAACAATTACTGTTTCATACACAGCCATGCGGGACTCTCTAGAGAACCCATCATTCCTGTGAAAACCTCCCAGAGCAGCTATGGCTTTCAAAGAAGAATTCACTCGCCTACTGATTTCACCATCCAACTTGTTCGCTCTGTCAAACATGCTTCCTAAATACACAAACTCACTCACCTGGTCAATCACAGTGCCATTTATACTTACATTACATTCAGTGCTACCCAATCCTCTCTCAAACACCATAACTTTGGGTTTTCCCTTATTTATACTCAGTTTGAATTTCATGCAAACTTCGTGCATCCGAGTCAACATACTTTGCAACTCACTTTTGCTCTCTGCCAACAGGACAGTGTCATCAGCATACAGCAATCTGCACACACGGATATCACCAAGACATAAACCACTATTATCTATTTTGGCCTCACGCATGCATGCGTCCATAAATATATTAAACAGCCATGGTGACATTACACAACCTTGTCTAACTCCTGCACCAATGGAAAACCATTTTGATAAAACACCATTCACTCGTACACAAGCTCTACTACCAGTATACATGGCTTTTACACTATTAAGTAGATTCCCAGTAACATCATATTCATTCAATACCTTCCACAAAAGTGTCCTATTGACTCGGTCGTAAGCTTTCTCTAAATCTATGAAGGCAGTAAAAACTTTCTTCCCAACAGCCAGATACTTTTCAATCATCATGCATAATGCAAAAATCTGGTTAGTGCAGCCTTTACCAGGCATAAAACCACTCTGAACATCCCACACTTTCTCTGATGTAAGACCCCGTACTTTTTCAATAACAACCTTACCAAACACTTTTCCTGGCACACTCAGTAAGCTAATACTACGATAGTTCTTGCATTCAGTCTGATCACCTTTTCCCTTATACAAGGGGAAAATGATAGCATCCTTCCAATCCTGAGGGACTATTCCTAACTCCCAGCACAACTGGCAAATTTCAGTTAACCAGTCAATTATAGAGTCACCACCATACTTCAACATCTCTGCAGTTATGCCATCAACTCCTGGAGCCTTACCATTCTGAAGAGATTTTAGAGCTTTACACACTTCTTCTCTTGAGATCCCTCCTGTGCTTTCATCCCTCATTGTGACATCATCTGCATCTGTCTCAGAATCATTTTTGCTCTCCTGATCTAATAACTCACAGAAGTATTCGCCCCATCTGTCACTTAACTCATTGGGCTCCCATATCATTTCCCCAATCTCATTCTTTACACAACTTACAACTTTGTTTCCCCTATTTTTCCTGAGTCTCATGTACTTCCAGAAGGACTTTCTATCTTTCCAATCTTTTGCCTTACTGTGGCGAACCAGCTTAGCAGCTTCACGCTTCTTACAGCGATATTCATCCACAGAGACTCTACCTTGCAACATCCCCAAATAGGCTTCCTTCTTTTTCTTTACTGCCTCATCAATCTCACTATTCCACCAAGCATCACCTCTATTGTTACCCACTATAGTGGTGCCACAGACCTCTTTAGCAGCAGTAACAACACAGTTCTTAAAACATTCCCACTTCTTTTCTACATCCCTCTCACAAGATTCCAGATCCTTCAGCCGTTCTCTGAGTAAGACAGAATACCGCTGATGATCTTCACGGAGCCTATTAACCTTTATTCTTTCTATCCTGGGTCTCTTCCTATTCCTTTTCCTCCAACCAACATTAAGTTTCACTCGTGACACTACCAAGTAATGATCAGAACCAACATCCGCACCTCTCATCACACGGGTGTCAACAACTAAGTGTTTCAAACGCTGATCGTAAACAACAAAATCTATCACACTCTTTTGACCAAGAGTACGATTTTCCCAAGTATATGTGTGTATATACTTGTGGTTGAAAAATGTATTAGATACACACAAATCATTCTCAATGCAGAGTTCAATTAATCTTTCACCATTATCATTCACACAAGGATCATTAAACTTACCCAGAACATTGTCAGAAATTGCAATCTGCACACCTACTCTAGCATTGAAATCCCCTGCTATTATAACTTTTTATTTAGCACCAAACTGGCTCAAAACAGCTTTTAGCTCATTCCAGAAATCTTCTTCCTTATCAGAAGGTTCCGAGTCACAAGGAGCATACACTACAACAATTACAATTCTCTGGTTTCACTTTCAAACGAATCCAGAGAATTCTCTCACTTATGCAACTATAGTGAATCAAGTTGTTCTTCATCTTTTCACTTAAAATCACACCTACACCAGCCTGTCCTCTCATATTATCCAATACTCCAGACCACACACTCACCGTGCCATTCACTTCTTCTACCCCAATTTCCTTCTTTTTGGTTTCACTTACACACAGCACATCCAGTCTATACTTATTCATCTCCTCAATCACCTCACTCATCTTGCCATTTATACCTCTAGTATTCCATACACCAATCTTACATTCACTCAGCCGAGATCTCTTTCTCATACGCCGCTTAGAAAGTCCAGGTCGATTCCGTGGTGGACCGTCCTTCTCAAGTGTGGTAGGTCCACCATATCCCACACTTGAGTCATTCTTAATATTTCTTTTTGTCTTTTTAATCAGGTAAGTACATCCGTGTGGGGGATTAGCCCACAGCTGAGGGTTCCAGTTGGTCATTCAACCTAAGAATTCTGGAACAAAACCCAGTGAGTTGGGGTCTTTTCGCCAATGTCACACAGAACTAGCTTGCACCTCTCCAAGATTCACAGAGGCCCTAGTTGCTGTTGTGTGTGCCATTGTTACCACGGAGCGCCCCGAGGAGGCAAACCCATCGCTCACTACAACCGCCCGCTCAACCGTGAGATGCTGAACATTATTAAATAATCGAGGCTTTAACGATTTGCCAATCACCAATAATTTTATTTTTTCATTTCCTGCCATGTTCGCACAAATTCGAACGGTTAGCTGATACTTTGCCAATTTACCTCCAATGCATTTCTCGCCTTTAAAAGTTAAATTCATGTCAGGGGTTGTTACCTTATAAAAAATGCACGTTTCATCAGCATTGAATATGTTCTGCTAGCTGAATTCAGAAATGAAACTGGGTTAAACGCTTTTTAGCCATTGACTTACAGATTCCGTATCCACAGACATTGATTCCCCTGACATTTTTGCGTAAACAATATTGTGTCTGTTCTTGAAGCGATCAAGCCTCTTATTACTGCATATAAAATTCTCATGACCGAACTGTACTGCAATTTTTCCGCTTGCACTTTTAAAATCGGTCCATTGATAGGAAAACCAGCATCATGTTGAACTTTAAACCAACAAAGTAAAGCTTCATCAATATAAATATTTTTACACTTTTTCACTTTTTTGCAATCTGTAAGATTTTTTCAAATGCTTACAAAACTGCATCTTTGTTCTTCCACAATGTAGATACGGTAGATGATGAAAGTCCATACTTTTTGCAAATGGCTGAATTTTTCTCGCCGTCTTGCAGTTCCTGAATAATATCCATTTTCTCCCTGATGGAGAGAGCCTTTCTCTTAACACCAACCATTTTGCTCACAATATCACACTTAATAAAAAATGGGGAGGGAAAGCATAAGTGATGTCGCAAGAGTAGGGCTGTGTGCGACTTTCTGATTAAAAAAAGGTTACGATATGTCCCGTGTGAAGTTGAAATACTGAATGCACTAAGAAAAACATGCGTGGGGTTAGACTATAGCAGCCAATGAGAGAAAGCTAATTCCAGGAACTCTCTCATAAACAGTGGCAAAGGAAAGGTTGGGAAGCTTTCCCCCACAAAAGGCTGCCCCCACCGCTATCCTTGGGCTGAAATGCAAGACATCGTAAAACACTCCCCGATTTTCTCTCGGACCAGGTGACACACAGATGGTCTTTTTGGGTAGCAGGTGGCTAATTGACATCGTCTTTCAATGCTGCACTATCTTTACTGGGTGTAAAAAATCTGAAAGTCTTGCAAATTTGTTTGCTATAACAGAGTTGATACTCGTAACAAGCGGGATAAATTAACACTAATTGCATACGAAACCGAACTTCTTCTGGCATTTACTCGCTATAGCCGGGACCTCGTTATACCCGAGCTCATCTTAACCAAGTTCGACTGTACATGAATGACATATACGTAGCTTTGTCCAAATATAGGAGTCATACATTTGTACTGTTTCCCATGTAGCCATCCTTCAGAAAACTTGAAAATTACATCATCCTGGAACAGGAATTTAACCCACTATAGAGCAACTGGAAGTTGTTTGAATTCCCAAGCTACGCCTGCTTAGCTTCAGTTGCTTGGAACTTCATTGTCCTAGGTGGAGTAACAGTAACAAGCTCAAAAATGAATCGGAAGATGCAGGTTCAATTTCCATTCCATAGTAATGTAATTTTCAAGCTTTCTGAACAATTGGCTACATGGGGAACAGTAAATGTACAGCATCTATATGCTGACAATGCTATGTTTTATGTTTTTTAGTTTAGAGCTTGCCTTAAGTAACAGTAAAGTGTGGTTTATAGGTTGAAGAGCAGTCGAGTTTCACACTAAGACTGGTTGGGAAATTGGTGTACTGGATTGGAGTGGGGTGACACACAAGTTTTAGTGGGTTATCAGCATGATGATTACTTAAGTGGAAAACCAGATTCCTTGGGTTAGATGGATTTGGCCAGAGATTCCATTTTGTATAAAATGTCTCTGATGTGCTGGATTGGGGTGGGATGACACACATGGTATATTTTAGTGGATGATCAGTTTGATGATTATTCAAGTGGAAATTCTCTGGGTTAGATGGATTTGGCCAGAGATTCCATTTTGTATAAAATGTCTCTGGTGTGTTGGATTGAGGTGGGGTGGCACACATGGTACAGTTTAGTGGATGATCAGTTTGATGATTATTTAAGTGGAAAACCAGATGTCCTGTATTCAATGGATCTGGCCAGAGATGCCATTTTGTAAAAAATGTCTCAAGGAGCTAAAGATTTTTCATTATGACCCTATCCAGTTTTCTTCAAAGGAACCTGCCTATACCATGATTTTCAGATCATCTGCACCCGCAAACTTGCATGACTCTAGTCTGGGAGATTAGCAATATGTTAATATTGAATACAATTGATACCCCCCCCCAATTCAGGATTACTTTGTATTTTCTGTTCACCATCATACTCATTAATATTACAAACTTTTTTTAAAATCTTTTTTATACTTGATAACTCTGAAAACTTATATACCAATCCCTTGACCATAGCAATCTGAATGCAAAGTGAAGTCAACAAATACTCTTCCACAATTCATTTTTGCTGGAAATCTTCCTGGGAGTCTTTCATGCCAGAACTTGGTTTCGGCAGATATGAATGCCAGTTTAATTGACAGATAGGGCAGAATTAATCAAAAGTCTAAGACTGGTAAACAGCATTTATTAAAAAAATTCATATATTGATATATTATCTGCAATTTTCTGGGATATCTCCCAATTTATTGGGCTTTAAAATTGCAATAAAATTTGACTCTTCTTTGAAACTGTAGCAGAACTGCTATTTTTGATGATGAAAGTAGATAACTAAGCATGGGCCTTCCATTCCACAGGATTTGGTTTTCTTAATCAATAGCTGCTGGAATACTGGCTGTGGTACTAAAATCAGAGAATATCAAATCATTGCTACACACAGCAATCTCATTTTTGGTGTATAATCTGACCTCTTTACATTCACTTAATGAAAAATGGAGAATAGTATCTTCCTTTTTCAAAGATTGTTTTCAAAAATATGCAAAACATTTTCTGTATGATGTGTATTAATTAAATTCATTGTATCTCATATATTAAAAAATGTGCTGAAAATATAAATTTTTTTGTGAATTTGCCCAGGAAATTATATATATCATATTGTTTGATTTATTAAATGATTTATATAAAAAACAAGCCAATTTTTATTTTCGTATCTTTCAATTTGTTGCCTTGTTACATGTATGTGTTTTGGTCAGTATTATATTTCCACTTAAAATAATTAGTCCTTAAAAGGGTTTAAAAATATTTTTTTGTAAAATTGGTTTTAATATGAGTAAAAAGTTTGTGACTTAACCTTCTCCCTCTTGACTGTCAATTTCCTCATTTCTTCGATTATTTTCCCATATTTTAAATAAAAACAGTGTTTTAATTAAAAACTTCCTTTAAAAAACATATATTATTTTTCACTAGACAGTTCTTCCCATGATAAAGTAATTTCTAAAATACTCCCATTACATATTCTCACTTGACAATTACTTTTCAGCCCATCTTTTGTGAAAAAAGATTGTGCTTATGTTGTCACTTTGTCTGTCCATCCATTCGTCTGACTGTGGACACATCTCTCAGCAACTATTAGTCCGATTTCAAAAATTCTTTTTTTACTGGAAAGCTTGAAATGTGAGAATGATATTCCTTGCATTCCAGTTTTCCCCGATGCACAACTTTGCCACTAGAGGGCATAAATACAGATGAAATCAGATTCAAAATACATTTTATTCCTATATTTGCTTCTAAACACCCGATTGATAAAGCCTTTTTCCTTTTGATGCCATTTATATCAAAGACTATTTTAGGTACAGCTTCTTTTTTAAGTAATACATAAATTTTCCGTAAGAGGGTATAAACAGAAATTGTGTTTCCCTCTATATCTCTGCTTCTAAAAGTCCGATTTGAAAAACTCTTCCTGCGTAGAATGCAGCTCCTGATGGGAAATGTTTTACATATATTTCTAATTTTTGGTAAATAATGGTTTGGCCACCGGGGAGGGGAAAGGGGGGTAAGTGGGGTTTTTTTCTGCTTCTGATGTATTTGCAGCAAAAAACCTGAGCTTCTGAATACTCGACTGAAAAAATTATTTCATGAACCAATGCCACTCACCTCAGAAAATCTTTTGAGAATACCTCCTGCTTAAAATAGTGCATAGTTTTTTCACAAGGGAGAGTAGATGCACATATTATTTTTGTCGATATCTCTGCTTCTAAGTGTCCGACTTGAAAAATTATTTCTTTGTCGGAGAGCGTTTTCCGTGTGAAATGTTTGTCACATACTTTCAAATTTTTCTTAATGCCCAAGCATGCCACTAGAGGGCATAAGTTCATGTACCCATTTACAAGCAATGTCTGCAGGGAATAAAAACCTGACTGAAAAATTCTTTTTCAGGGACAGATATTACGAACTATAAAAATTCTTTGTGTCTATTTTCTTCCCAAAATAATGCAAAATTTTGCCACTAAGGGGTGCAAATGTTTAATTTGTTTATCTCAGTACCTCTACTTTTAAATGTCAGATTTAAAAAATTCTTTTAACACCAGATACCATTTATCTGAAAACTTTAGGTTTGTATTTGAGAAGTTTTGTAGTTTACAGTTCTGTCACTAATTGGTGTTTGCATACTTCTGTTTACAGCTGTACCTCTGCTTTTAAAAACCCCACTGAAAAATTTATTATTATTATTTTTTTTACTGTATACCATTTACTACAATAAGGATGGGGAACATTATCCTCTTTAAATAATGTACAGCTTTCCCATAATGGGGTGTAAAGGTTGAAACCTTCTTCTCGCTATCTCTGCTTCCAGGAGACATATTTGAAAAGTTATTTTTCCTTGGCATAGCTTTGCCATGAAGCCTTCTTTCTGCTATGAGAAACTTTTTGTGCACCATTTGTTAATTTTTGTAACATACTTTTTAGCCGCTGGTGGAAATAAGTAGCTGTTTCTATTTCCAGATGTTTTATCGACTACTGAAATTAAGTTGACTCTTTCTACTATCCTGTTCTATTGGCTTTGAATAACTTTGATAAATTTTATTCACATCAGAACAGATTCAAAAGACATGCTCATTACAACCAAAAATTTGGTGCCATCTTTCTTGTTTTTCTCTGTGAACAAAATTTATTAATTAAGCTCACCTGAATAGCAAGTTAAAGTACTTTTCCAGGTGTTCATTTTATGATTCTTTAGCAAAAATGGCTGCAGGTTCTTCTCCAGACAGCCTGGGGAGGGAGGGGGGGGGAGATATTATTTTGTTCTGTGATGGTATGTTTTCACGCATCTGAAGTAAAAACATAAAATATGATTAAAAAATACAGAACATTGCCCCTACTAGTTTCATATCATATAGGTGGAAGAATTTTTTTTTCATCTATGCCCAGAAAATACGACACAGTTTTATTTTAAATCAGTTCATCTTCAAATGGAAGGTTGCAGTAAAACTCTGGGAACATTATGTTATTTTTAATATGGAATGAAATTCCTCCAAAATCAAGTCATTTATTCATGCATCCACTTTTAATACCACCACCAAATCTCACCAAAATTAGAACATTTGTTCATGTGTTCCCATTTCCATTCTTATTAGTATATGTCATTCAAATGGGTGTTACATCATTATTACCAGAAAAAAGGAGCAACAAGAAAAAAGAAATGGAGAATCAAATCAACAAAGAATGGATGCCAGAAAAGTCACCTACCAGACTGGGCACAGTGTGCATCACAAAGCTAATGGGTCAGTGACTGGGAGTATAATGATGGTAATCAAATTATATATTGTGATACATTTTCAATTCTAAGATCATATGAAATACATTTAGTTCTAGCAACATCGCCTGTGCCAACAGGAAGTGAGTTTTTACACTTTTCTTTTTAAACTAAAGATTGATGAATCAAAGTTCATATGCAAATAAATAAATAAGGAATCCACTTGGAATACATGTGTCTTACCCAGGGCTTTTTTTTTCAGACAGTATGTGTACCGGTCAACTTTTTCAAGGAAGGCACTAAAAGTTCTGAAAATTTAGCAAAACTAGATCTAAGCAGCACAAAGTTAGCACAGCACGCAATCCTACGCCAATTGAGGCAATCGCTGAGCCATACGGCGCTGGCACGTTGTGAATCCATCATCATGCTGTCCTATTCTTATTGGTTCTTTAGAAAGCCTGCGCATGGACAGGCTCTTGAGAGCAGTTAGTTGCTGTTTAGAACGTGCATAGAATGTTGGGCTATGGTCGAGTTACCTTGCTCTCCCAGCCTTCCTGTTTTATAGAATGCTGGGTTACGATCGGGTTTCCTCACTCTTCCAGCCTTCCTGGTTTATAGAATGTTGGGCTATGGTTGGGTTTCCTTGCTCTCCTAGCCTTCCTGTTTTATAGAATGCTGGGCTACAATCGAGTTTCCTTGCTTTCTCAGCCTTCCTGGTTTATAGAATGTTGGGCTATGGCCAGGCTTCCTTACTCTCCCAGCCTTCCTGGTTTTCGGAACGTATGTCGACTTCCTCGAGATCTCCGACATCACTTCGCCAACAGTTAAACATGCTCACTCGCATCATTTGGATTACCTTACTATTTTGGATATACACGAATTCAATGTAATCTTCATTTTTGCTGAAAACAAGGTAAATGTATTTTTCTTCTTTAAAAAGGATGCACAGCATACCTTGTCTTTGTGATTATTTTGTGATATAATTTCATGATTGCTTTACATCATGAGCTGTAAAATTATGCAGTTTTTCTTGCGCAGTACTGCAACAAAGAAATTAAAACTTTCGGAAGATGAAAGCAATAAGAATGAACACTCGGAAATAAAGTCCACACCAGCTGATTATGGTGAAAATGACTCAGAAAATGAACAGAATGAGCACGTGGTGCTCATTCTGGGCCCCTGAAGAAAAACTCGACAATCATCCTGACTGCTGAACTTTAAATACAAAAGTTGGCTTGTATGAAAACAAAAAACTTGGATGCAAAATTTGCAAAGAAGTGGAAAGTGTGGGGCTGGAGAGAAGTAAACATGGTATAAATATTTTGAAGCCATGGGCCAGTGTTCAAATTTGTTATTTTGGTGAAAAAAAGAAGGAACAAATGTTTTCGCTATGCAAAAAAATACAGTTTGTTTAAAAGTGTTTGAAAAGCAGACGTGCCAACCTTCAAAATCTAAAAATCAGGAGATTTTTTACAGCTCATAAAATCACATGAGCGCTATTTTTTATCGACATTTTTCAGATGCAGGAGCAATTTTCCAGAAGTAGTATTATTGGTACATAGCATTTTTAATGTTTAAAAAGTTATTCTAAATGCAGACTGTATGTTTATATGCAAAATAAAAAACATAGTGAAAATAGTTGTCAACCAGATATAATTAATAACATTTTTTATTTATTTTTTTCGCCCTCGAATTTCCGTTTTTGGAAATTTTTCCTTTATTTTCAGACTGAAATACAAATATTTACGGAATAAAATGATATATAACAACAATACTGGACAGAGGCAACATGACAAAAAAAAAAGAAATTGCAATTACAGAAAAAATCTTTATTTCGTTTACTTCCGGCTTTGAAAGACGAAATACCATCCCGATGCGTATTTTTCCGAATTGGTAAAATAAATTCTTCGATGAGTAGTTTTACGTGCTGAGAAAAATTCCTAATGCGTATTTTTTACGCCCCTGGAAAAATTCCTGACGCGTACATTTGCACAGGAAGAAAAATTCCAGATACATATTTTTACGCATCAAGAAAAATTCCTGATGCATATTTTTAGGCGTTGATAAAATTTTGATGCGTACTAGACGCGTAATTAGATTACACATTTTGAGAACTCTGGTCGGCACGTCACTTGAGCACTCCCGTGGGGAGAGAGAGAGAGAGAGAGAGAGAGAGAGAGAGAGAGAGAGAGAGAGAGCTACCGCACGACGCGGAGACATCGTTAGACTTGATGGCTCCGCACGAAGCCGGCGAGTCAAAGATGACATCGTGTAACACGGCGCTCGTAAGGTCCGGTAGAAAATCTAAATGAATGGTTGCAGACTTGCAGGGGATTGAAATATTTTGATTGAGCAATCGAAATATTGAAAAAACCGTAAAAAAAAGCCTTCTAACCGTAAATCAGTAAAATTAAGCAGAAATCCGTAAAATTTACGGATAATCCGTAAAAGTTAGCAAGTATGCAACATCCATGCCCCACTGCGATTCGAACTCTGACCCATCTCGGACACTTTGTCAAAAGCCAGCGCTCAGTTTCACAACTTTATTATGCAGCAAAGACAATAACAGCTAATATGTAAATAAGAAACAAATTGCCAAAGATATCACATAAAATAAAACATTAAAAACCACCAAAGTGGCATAATGCAAAAGGAAAAATCTCCCACAAAAAAGTAAGTGAAAGGAATGAGAAAAAAAAAATTCACAAACTAAGTGTACACAAAATGCTACAATAGAATATAAAACAAAGTTGACAATAACAGATTCACAATTAGAGATGAACAAAAAAGCACATTAATCTTCTACAAAATGCAACGAAGAAGGGAAAAAGAGACAAACATGGTGCAAAACAAGAAATAAAAATCTCCACAGTAAAGCAAAACTGAAAAGCAGTCTGCAAAATTGAAGAAAACATAAACAGAGCGGGGAGATGTGAAACGATAAGTAGGTCACTGCTGGCGCGCGAGTGTTTGTGACCAACATAAAATAGACCACTGCGCTACCGGAGGTGACTTTCTTTTTGCAGGTATGAGGAGAAGAAAAGTACGAGACCGATGACTGTAAATGCCATCTTGCATCGATGCAGAAAGAAAAAGATTTCACAAGCAGTTCGAAATCTTTTTCTTCTGCGTCGATCCAAGGCGGTGGTTGATGGAATTTCGTTATTTCGACCATCGTAACGGCTAATTATCGGCGAAAATCGGGAGAATTTGACATTTATCCGGAGGGCAGGAGGAATGGCTGAAAATCCGAAGTCTCCCACCTAAATCCGGAGAGTTGGCACGTTTGGAAAAGGATAAAGAAATAACTGCTAGAATATTCTGGACAGCATACAAAATTGCAAAGAAAAATCAAGAATTCAATGACTTTGCATCTGAAATAGATCTGCAAGAACTAAATGGTAGTGACATGGGTAGAATTTTACACTCCATGAATGCATGTATTAACATAACGAATCACACTGGAACTGAAATGAACAACACAATTATTCAGGAAATCACTGACTCAAATTGCAAAATTTCTTTGTTGATTGATGAGAGCACCACCATCAGCCAGTTGTCTTCACTGATAATTTATGTATGGACAATGGTTCCTGACGTAGATGAACCTACAAACATATTTATTGACATTGTAGAACTAGAAAATGTTACAGCAAAAGGTGTTTTCCAATGCCTCAGGAACACACTGAAAGAATTGGGTTTTTCAGATGAATTTTTGAAGGAAAACTTTATTGCAGTTGCATGTGATGGTGCAGCTGTGATGTTTGGCAGCAAGAAGGGAGCAATTGCTTTAATTAAGGGGCAATTCCAAAACATTTTAGTTTGGCATTGTGCCAATCACAGACTTGAGCTCTCTGTTGGAGATGTGGTGAAAAAAATCTTCCCAGCTCAAATAAATCATTTCAAGTAATTTCTTGACAAACTATACTGCCTGTATCACCAATCACCATAAAAATGCCAAACTCACGAAAAAATCTGAAGACCTACACCAGAGGTGGGAAACATTTTCATGTTGGAAGGCCACATTAAGTTAGCCGTAATCTAACAAGGCCACATTCAAGAAACTTCAATTAGATGTACTTCAAAATACACATTAATTTTTAAAAATCTTACTATGTATTAACTAACTTCAAAGAATGAAAAAAAATATTGTTAATTCTAAAGTTAACTAACATTTTAATGACTTTGTTGTGAATGCTTTTTGTTGGAAAGTATTTCAATATTTGGTTGCAACATGGAAGTCTGCACTTTTACCTGATCCTCTAGATGGGTATCCGTTATTTGTGACCATAAGGGAGTCTTGATTTGGGTTAGGTAGGAGAATGTAGATTCACAGCAATAAGTGGTTGAAAAGCAAGAAAGCATTTTTTGTACATGTTGCCGAAGGAGTAGGTGTTTTATTACATTTTTCCATATTTCAACTGGATATTTCTTAGCATCAAACAAGGACTTTAAAATGTTATCTTCTGAGACTTCAATCAATTCAATTTGTAGTTCTTTAGAAGACATAGAATGAAATCATGAGTGTAGCAGGTGTCAAAACAGCTTTTATGACTTACTAATGTTTTAATTGTGGCCATCACTAAAAGAGTATTATTTAATTGAATCTTCTTTTACTTTTTATTAAAATATGGTCATTTTAAGATTAAAATAAAAATAATAAGAGATTAACAAAAACATATTAATAAAAATAAAAGCATTCGTTCTGCAAAATTTGGATTCACTCAAAAGACTGCATGTGTCCTTAAGGTCACAGGTTCCCCATTCCTGAAGTAGACAAAGAAATATTTAAAATTGGAATGATTTTAAGCATGCATTGGGTAGCTTCCAGTTTCAGAAGAGTCACTGAGGTATGGAAAATTTTTTAAGCATTCATTGCTCATTTTGTTGAAGCAAACCAGAATGAAAGGAGGGAAAAGGGTGACAGAATAATGTATGAAGGCCTGAGGAAGAAAATCAAGAGTGTTGATTTTATTTTGGATCTTGCACTGACATGTGGAGCTCTTCAAGAATTATCAGAACCAAGTGTTTGAAGACAGAAGATATAATTGTGGACCGCGCTATCACGAAGCTCTTAGAGCAGCCGAAACTTTGACCTTTAAAGGAGTCACTTTGGAGAAGAGAGAGAGGCAAACCAACCAGCTGGTGTAGATCGCTCTCTTGAACCCTACAAAGTTTTATGATAGCCTAAAACAATGCACGGACAACCATAATTTATCAAGCAATGACACACAAATACCCAAATGAACGAAAGTCTTAGATCCTAAATGTTGGCCACACAACATCAAGGAAAATGTAACATTCCATGAGATGGAAGTAGCGAATTTATGTGACTTGGGAAAATTCACTACTTCCACATCTCACGGAATGCTACATCGAATTTATGGAATGTTCCATCACTACTTCCATATCACGGAATGTTACATCGAGGAAACTGTAACATTCCGTGAGATGGAAGAGTAAGTGGCTTAGGCTTCCAGAAAGATAGATCCTAAAAAGTTACTGTGACTACTTAGTCGAAAAGAAACTACCACCTGCCCTGTTGCCTCTTATAAACATAATAAACAGCATACCAATTTCTACCAGAAAGTGTGAACATGGTTTCTCACAAATGAATTTGATTGTAACACCAACAAGGGCATTAATACATCTGAAGACTTATCACTGATGTTCATTAATCTGGTCAGTTCTCCTCTACGTGTGCTTTGACCTTTACCTTACGTAAATTCCTGGTTCCTGAAAAGTAGACATCCAGCAAGTGACGCTAAAAGCAAGGCACGGATACGTGAAATGGCAGTAACGACGTCAAGGTTCGTACTCTTCTCAGCAAGATAAATTCAAGCACTTTTTAAGGACTTTTTAAAACCAAATTATCGCATGTGTGCGCTGTCGGTCAGTCAGTAGGTAGGTATTTTAGTAAGTTCAAACCGTTAAACTTAGCTGGTACGGGCATACCTTCAATGACCAGCCTGTTAACTCCTGCCTCTCCCCATGTTGGTTTATTTTATTAACTTTGAATTGTTCCTCTGTTTTGGTGTTTTTCGAAATAATTTTATTTTGTGGAATATTTTGAAAGGGTACATTATTTTTGTATTCATCAGCTAGTATATTTATTGTTTGCTTTAACTTTTTATTTTTGATGCATGACTTTGATGCATTTTTTTATTGAACCAGGAGAAGAAAAGTCCATGCATGAAGCACAAGCAATTTCTAGAAGTTCCACCCTCCTGCCAGAACGCTCCTTAACCCCAGTCAATAGAAGCCCATCAAAATTTGCAAATACATCATTCCACTTATTTTACTGACACTTTATTCCGTAGTGATGTCAGAGCCAAGGTACTTGCGTTCAACGTGCTCTCTCGGGTTGAACTCAAGTTCAGCGTTATTTGATCAGCTTGGTGTTTTTATCAGAACTACACAGAAATATCCTATACAACTTTTAAGTACAAACAATCATTTTACATATACACTTTCATACCAATACTTAAAAAACAAAACAGAATTTTTTTCAAGTACTATTTATGGAGTCTTAAACTTTTTCAAGTACTTTCAAGGACTTGAAAATGAACTTTTATTTTTCAAGGACTTTTCAAAGTTTTCAAGGAGTGTACGGACCATGAATGTATTGATGTTTTTTTGGAATCTGCTTTGATATAAGGTGCTCAAATTTGTTGTTGTTGTTATTATTATTATTGTTACTGAATAATTTAAATTTATTATTAATAATTATAATTATTTTTTTATCGTTTATATTGTACTGGTGAAAATCATGGAATGTGTGCGCTGTATGAGGGGATAGGATGAGAGAGTACCAGTAAACTTTATTTTAGACAAAAAAGCATTGGTCTTACCTATAGGTAATGGAAGTACGCTTATAGTTCCATCCATTGTTCTTTGTAAAATGCAACCTGGTAAACTAATATTTAAAGGGACAGCACTTGGTGAGGTCACTTCTGAGGGTGGCCTATCTTCCTGAAATATCACAAAAGTTAAATTCAGATGGCAAAGCACATGACAATAGAATGAATATTAAAAGGATCAGTCTTCAATGAGACTGCAGACATGGAAATTAAATGTAAAATGCCAAAGCACACAATAATTTATAATAATTTATATTAAACAGAAATCATACATATCTATCAATAAGCTACCATCTCAATTAATAATACAACAGCTTTTACTACTATAGGTGAACACAATTTTTGTTCATGAAGATACATGAAAGTCAACATTGTAATGCAAAATCTGACAAACAGAGTTGGAGACACGAAAAAATTAAGTTTTGCAGTACAGTCAAACTTGACTAATTCAAATGCATATAATTTGAATTTGTGGTTAATTCAAACTTTTCCCTTTGTCCCTTGAATCTCTGTTAAAACGATGTAAACAAATCACCTGTAAATCAAACTTTTGTTGGAAAATTCGAAGTAAAAATGCTGCACAGACCACGAAAAATAATCTGCAGTATTGCACAGACATGTTATATATGGCTAAAAGCAGCAATTGATACCGTCATGTGGCACACATGTGTAGTGGCAGTGTCTGCCATTCCTCTATGCCATTCCTGTCGACCACTTGTTGCTTTCAGTTTAGTCTGCTTGCATTCACGTAAGGAGAATGCCACCCCAGTCTTTTTCACTGTAGTGTCACTGTCGTTTTTATTTTGTTATTCCTATCGTGCAGTGTATTGCATTGTGGTTTTGTCATCATGTCTTTGTCAAAACCAAAACATGCGCAGTACAAAACATTGACATTTGTGGAAAAGGTGGCAGTTATTTGGGAAGTCCTCAACAGCTTTATTTTGAAGAGCAAAATGAAGCTGTTGAGGAGATCGTACCCACTGCGGACAACTGGGAAGATGTGGTACAGGATGCAGCTGTTCCGTATGAGGATTCTGTGAACTTGGATGAGAACTTAGCAGTTAGCGATGAACTGACAGATGTTATGAACAATAGAAATGACAGTGCATCTTCAGATGAAGAAGGGGAACAGCCAGAACTTCCAGAGAAGACGATCCCAACATCTGCACAGGCTATGGAGCACATCCGAGAGTTGAGACAGTTTGTTGAGGGACAGCAGAATGTGACTCTATTTTCCAGGCACTCAATAAACTAGGAAAGTTTACTACAACTCAGAGTATTAACTTCATAAAAAAAACCAAAAAAAAAAAAAAAAAAAAAACAATAAAACATTTCTAGCTTTTTAAAAACCTGAAAATATGCTGTACTGTACACACTGCCATGAAAAATCTTTGAATAAAATGATCTTGTATTTTCTTCATTGAGTTGATGTCTGAAGTTATTTTTCTAGCCTGTATTAAAACTTTCCTAATTCAAATTTTTGGGCAATTTGAACTCTTTTAGTTGCACCTTCAGCTTTGACTGCAGTAGTAGTCTCACAGCACACACACTTCTTTCAAATCATAACAGTGAGCATACTCTTATGTTTTATTAATACTGGACTTTGTACAGGTTTTTCTGATCTTTTTACCATAGGCAATATGAAATATATCCATTACTTGCCTCCTCATTAACAGAGTGAAAAGTAGCAAACTGATTGCTATATATATATTTTTCTTTTTGGCTAATTAAAATAACAAATTATTTTATGGAGAAAAATGGGTTTCATGCAATGACTGGTGCTAATATGTATAGTGGCTATAACAAAGCATTTAACATTTGCCTATGGTAAATTACCACTCTAACATTGAAACAGTCAGAATTTGCCAGTCTGTGACAGATGTGATAATCTACTATCATGTCTCTGAAAGTTGATGAAACCATTACAGCAGAGAAGTACTATTACAAATTTAAGTTGTTAAAAACAGATACCAAATATTTCACCAGACAGATCAAGGTAACTGAACCAAATATGGCAGTGATTTTTCACATCTTCCTTGTTTACCATACTGCCAGATATCATTTCACCAATGTTGGAGTAAATTTGTTGTGGAAAAATCTTTCTCCAACTCAATCACTGCCTTGAACAATTTCAAACAATGTGTTGGTTCTAGAAATTCTTTTAAAATTTAGAAACAAATTTTGGAATTAATTGGCAGAAATGCACTAAATCTAAAGGTTGAAAAAATGTATCAGAGTTCTACCTAAGACACAGCATTTGGAAGTTGACATAAAAAACTGATCATTTATTTTGCAATAACCTAATATACATTCATTTTACTTCTTTGGTTTAAGTACCATGTACAGTGTTGAGAAACATCATTTTGGGATTGCATTCTTGTATGTACATTTCAACAGCATTTTCTCAAAAAATAAAGTAATAATAATACTAATCAGTGAATAAATAAATAAATCTGAGCTTCTTTATATATACCGCACCAGTGAATAATAATAATATAAATAATAAATGAGTAAATAAGTAAATTTGAGTTTCTTCATATATACTCCACCAGTGCTGTAATATCTTCATTTTGTTTCAGGTACAGAGATCGCTGATGCTACATTTTGACATAATTACTCCAGAATTCTAATTTACAATACGCAATACAATTCTTCCGCTCAACACCTGAATTGAGAATGGTAACAAAAGAATACATAAAAATACAATAATTGTAATTTTCAGGCTAAGAACTACGTTAGCATAAGAGTCACATCTGAAAAATACTGCTATTTAGGAAACAAATTTGTACAAGCTGCACTGGCATAAGTGCCAAACCTCGAAATTTTGTAATCCATTAGCCATTCCATAAAAGCTTCAACAAATAACAGCACAGCACAATAAGTTTGAATCATTATTGAACTTTCTGCATATTTTTTCATTATTTTACCAAAATCTCATACTTCATAAGTTATATTCAGTAATTTATTAATCTAACATGTATCTGTACTTCCAAAAAATAAAATGCATGATGACATTGGAAATTGCAAATTTTCTTTATTTAATTATTTGATGTTAATAGTCATTTTTAAGGTGGTTCCACCTAAAATCTCTGCCTTATGTTTCCAATGGTAAAACTTCTTTACATATTTTCTTCGCAATTAATGTATTCCCAAGGATGAAAATTTGCACATAGATAAAAGTAACTTTAAGTTATAGCATGGGCAGGGCTCACAACAGATTTTTGCTCTAAAAGTAGGGGGAAAAGGGCCCATATTTGCAAAAAAAGGTACCAAAAAGGACCAGTTAGAGAAAAATAAGGACCACGGATTTTTTTTTTAATACGATTGTCTAAATATGGTTAAATTAGGCATGTGTCACCATTCATTATGTTCAGTAGTAAATACCTTTACTTCAGTCTTTCTAAAAGTTATTGAGATCATATTTTCACTCTATACCATTTTATTACAGTTAAATTACAAAGAACAACATGTCCAAAGCTATTATCTAGTTAATAACAACATACGTTAACCAATGATAATAAATCAAATGGTTACATCAGACTGTATTGCCATTGACATGTAAAATGCAGTTCGATATTGATTAAAGAGGGAAAATTGGCTATCGAGATTGGAATTAAAAGAGTATACTTACATACCTTGGTAGTTTTGTTTCTCTACAGCAATAAACAATCTTCTGTTGAGAATAATTTGCTTATATTTATCTATTACTTTAGTGTTTTAACTAACCTTAACATTCTTCCTACTGGTTTTCCTCTTCAAGTTGAGGGGAAAAGGTATCACTTCTTTGAACCGAAACCAATACCAAGAATATTAAGCTCAGTAAAAGCACTGAAATAATAGCTAACTATAATCACAAATTTTACTTATTATAAATTCTTAGTACTATGACAAAAGATTCACCATATTTAAAAGTTATTTAGTCTTCTGTTTCTTTGCAAAAAAGTTTGTCATGAGAGTGTTCTTTTTTGTGTCTAGCCTTTTTTCTATATCATTAACTGCTTTTCTTTTTTCTTTGCATTCTTCATTGGCCTTTCTCACCCCTTCAATCATGGCCTGGACCAATTTGGCATCTGCTAAATCATTGTTTTTTAGAGCTTTCTTCAGCCTTTCATTCGCCTCACTTAAAAGTTTATCTGACACACTACATTGGAAATGTTCTTCTTCCCTAGCAGTTTTTAAACCATTTTTCAATTTTTCTATGTCTTTCTCTGATTGTGTTTAATTTTTTGTGCATTTTCTTCTTCAGCAACCATACTTTCTTGCAATTCCTTTGCTTTTTCTGCTTTTGCTTCTTTTTTTCTTTCTCTCACTTCCCAGATAACTGCTATAGCTTTTGTAAGCAACACAAGCTAAATTTAGCATTTCTTGGGTGATTGGAACTAATTCTGGTTTGTTCTGATATTGTTTTAATGAGTCACTCACTGTTAACATAGCATTCAAAGTCCTCACTGACATTGATGCCTTATCCTCTGTCATTATTCGAGATGAACGGGGAAAACCCTCTTTCCACATTTGCACTACCATGTGACAAAGTTAAGCAGGCTTTAACCACAACTGACACAGTAGGGTATTTTACTTCACCCATAGTCTTTATTTTAAAAATCTGAGACCAGTAGTGATCAATTCTGTTTAAAACATTAATTTTTTTCTAATCTGAGAAGTTTCCACTCATCCATAAGCTTATCAGCATTAATTTCCATAGGTAAGAAAGAAGAAATTTTAGTGATATCTTGTAAACTTCGACTCAGATTTTCTTCACCTGACTGAAGGCAGCGAAAACATTTCAGCAACTTTTTGCTACCATTACTGTTTTTCTGCAAAATGTATTGTCCAGCAGCAGCATAGTGATTGCAGAGAGATAACAGAAAATTCAATCTTTCTGAATCTGATAGGGAGTGAGTTCATTTTGCAGTTCTGCACTTAAACTTAGCGGAAGGTCTCGTACTGGAAGCAAATTCTCCAATTCAAATACACTTTCTTCTAAATGCTTAGTAAAGTTTTCTATGGCTTCTTTCTTACAAATGCGACCCATTATGGTGATAATTAAGTCTTTCAGCTGCTGGTGCAAAATATGTATTAGTGGTTTATCTTTTTGAAACAGACATGTAAATTTAGCAAATAGGGTAGCACTTGATGATATGAATCTCAATTCAGCTAACATAGTTTTCTTTTGTAATAGACTAACAATTTTCTTATAACTAACAGTACTGATTAATTTATCTTGTTTGCAAGGTATGTATTTAAAAAATACTCCGTGACTGCATTCCACTGCTGCAAAAGTCTGTTGGCAGCAGGCTCAAGAGTCAACCACCTGGAACTTACATGCTTAATGAAGTGCAACTTTGGCAGATTTTTTCTTTCTTGGATTCTGGAGTAATCTTCCTAGCGTAATGGCTAGCCATCAAAGTAGTGATAAACTGATATAATTAAATCTGAAGCATCGGAACCAAGGTGCTCTAATCCTTTCTGGAAAGCATTGTGAACCACATGAATATTGCAAAATCTTACATCAACAAGTCCCTTCTTTCGAATAGCTTTTACTTCTTCATTGACTAACCGGAAAACCTTTTTTGTTCACGTTTGGTCCATCAATTGGAAGCATAAGAAGCTTAGAAAGAGAAATACTTCCATTATTTAGTGCTAACAGTATATATTTTTTCAAATGATCTCCTGTTGCATGACCCATATAAAAACTTTCCAGGTGATGACATACAATTTCTTCCTTGGATTCAGACCAAAATCTTACTACAGTCTGAATTTCCTTGAGTCCAGCATTATTGGTGGTTTCATCATACTGGAGTGTAAAGTAACTTGCCTGAGCTTCATCTAAAAAAATTTCCTGAAATAGGGCGCTAAAGCATCACTGATGAGATACCGGACTTTTGTAGCATTTAACGAAAATTGATGTGGAACAGCACCAGGTAAGGGAAACATGACTTTGAAAACTTTAGTTATATCATTGCAAGATTGTGCTGACATGTTTGAGGCAACTGCCTTCATGATCCAGATCAGTTCAGCAGTACAAGCAGAATCTTTTGGACTATACAGACGCAATGGCAAAGTGCTTTGGCTATGACTTGCTGATGGAATTCCAATGTCATCTTTGGTAACACTGAGACGAAGCTGTTTTGAGCCGATTTTCAGCTTGCAATTTTCTTTATGCTTTTCTCCTTCAAAGTGCTGCTTGATGGCATGAAAGCCTTTTCCAACTGAAATTTTCCTATTACAGACAATACAAAACATTTTGCTGTCGCTCTGCTTTTTAGCCCAGTCAGAAATTTTAAAACCACCACTGTCTTTTCGTTCCAGCCATTCACTTGCAAATTTACATTTTCCCATTTTTCTTCAAAGTCAGCCTGAAATTACAAAAAAAAAAAAAAAATTACAATGAGAACCAATCTTCCAACTTTTCTATGTACCAATTTTTGAAATACTACACAACACTCGCTTAAATTCATTATCACTCAGACAAATAAGAAGTGCTGTACATGCATGTGATTAGCAAAAATTCCCAAATTGCACCACAAGTTTTTTTGTTATTTTTAGGGAGGGGGGGGGATGAGATCAACTGTTTCACATAAAAATTTCATGTGCTGTGATTATTACAGCTGTGAGCAAACATCCAATTATACAAAACAGTTTGATGTAATTTGAAAGTGACATTTTTAACTTCTTGAAGTGTCTCAGATAGTTCATATCGAGCATTAAAAGGTAGACAGTAGACGCACATTGCAATTAGTAATCTAAAGGAATTCAAAAGTTGCACACATACTTACATATGGTGTCCCAAATTTAACGTTGTGAAAATTGGCTTTTAAGTCATGCAGTTAACAGGAAGTGTACAAAACTGTAAAAATACCCCTCTGTACACATACAGTACACTTTGCTGGTACTGGTAACTATCACCTCAAATTTACATTTAGGAGTTCCACTTCAAATTTGATTGAAATCAGTTTATGCATTTTGGGGCTGTAAGATATGTACTGGAATTTGTACATCACCCAGGGTTCGTACACTTTTGGGGGAAAAAAATTCAAGGACTTTCCAGGCCTTTTCCAGGACATACACAAAAAAATTCCAGGATGATTATTACGCTTTACAGTATCATGTTCAAATTATTTTTTTAAAGTAATTTCAGTTTTAAGTAATAAAAATGATGAAAGATGCAAATGGATAAATGTGCTTTATGCAAATGGATCAAGTTTATCAAACACAAGACCATAAAGAATAAATTCTGTTCTTATGTCCTGACCTTTGAATTCAAGTTGGACCATTTTCTACAAGGGTAGGTTTCTCCTCCCTGATAACATACCAAAACTTTGTTGCAATCAAACAGATTTTATGTGAGTTAACATTCCTAAGCTTGGAGAACAAATACTGCTCTTATGTCTTGGCCTTTAAATTTAATTTCGACCTTTTTCAAGAGGGTAGGTTTTCAGGTTGTACCCAAACAGCATACTAAAATTTTGCCGAAATTCAACCGCTTTCATGCGAATTATCGTACAGACAAACCTTTTTTTTCTTTTTTTTCCCCCAGCCAAATTAGGATTTGGTGCACGTCGGAAACCGCTGCCGGTGGTTTCTTTGAGAACAGAGAAAAGGAACTTTAAAAAATGAAGGGGTAACAGTAACACGATTTCCTAAAAGGGCATTTTTTTAAGCACTAATTTTAAAGTTCAAGGCTTTTCAAGACAGCATTAAAAAAAACACCGTTTTTCCAGGATATTCCAGGCCTTGAAAATGTAATCATGATTTTCCAGGACTTTCCAGGTTTTCAAGCACGCGTGCGCACCCTGATCACCACTCTGTACATGAACAAAGTGGTGCAGTTTCCTGGAATTGGAAAGCACCACTGAACATTTGCATAAAGAAAAAGATTTCCATTTTCAAATTTGATTAAAATCAGTTCATCCATTATGGAGTTAGAGTGTGCTGGAATCTGTACAATACCACTCAATAGCATGTACAGTGTACTGGATTAGGTAACTATCACCTAACATTTGCATTTTTGTAAGGAAATTCCATATTTGAACTGCATTAAAATTACTGCAATCACTGAGGAGCAGAAGTGCACAGATGTGTACAGGAATCTGTACTTCTTGAAACCAAAGCATGGTACTGGATATGGTGGCTCGCTAACGGCATCAGATTTAGAATGTATACGGCCAATACCGATCAGTTGAAACGTGTTTCTAGGGAAATTTGAATCAAAGATGCATTTTTAACAGAAAAAAAAAGTTTGTAATAATTAATCGATATATAAATAAATGAAATTCACCGATGAGACATTAATCTTAACAACTACGTACTGTCTGTCTGTTAGTTTATATAATACCTGCCAACCAAAATTTTCCTAAATCAAGAAGATTGCTTGCAAAAATCAAGAAGATTTACCCTAAAAACAAGAATTGCCACAGTACCAAAATTGTTAATTCATAATTATCTGTTAGTAGGAGAGAGTTGTGTGGGAAGCTGGTAGTATGTTTGATGATATTTATTTGCAGTGATTTTCCTGTATCAGTCACTCACAAATGGGAGTTCAGAAAAATTGTACGATTTTCAAGTTTTTGTAATTTTTAAAAATTGAATGACAACAAAAAAAATTAGAAATAATATACTGATTTCATTTAAGCAATGACCAGGCAGTGGCATTTTTTGGCATGTCCAAAACACTCTTAGAAAATTCAGCACATATTGTTTGTTTTATACTTAATTAGGAGAAGGCTCTCTAATGTCTCATCAGACATTGATGAGCAGAATTGCGTTCTATTATTTGTCACCAAATAAAATACCCTCTCACATTCATTTCCATGAGGATGTGCAAAATCGACAAAAGCACATGTGCAATTCTGTCAAACTTTAGGTAGCCATCAATACTCGCCACACACTTCAATGATGTGATACGTAACCACCCTCCTTTGAAAGTAACCCATCCTCTAAAAAATTCTCCAACTACTTAAAATTAAAATATCAACACTTGTCAGAAAAATATGTTATTCACAGAAAAAAAAAAAAAAAAAAAGGCATTTCTAGTTTCATAGCATTAAACATTGAAAAGGTATTATATTTTTGAAAGTATGGAATTGTGTCATTTAGCTGATTAAATTAATAGAACTAAAAAATGAGAAAAAAAAAAGAAAAAATGTGATCATGATTCGTGTACATGTGGTCTTCAACAACATTCTCAGAGTTTGTTAGGTAGTGCTACAAGGCCTAGTTTTCCATGTTCAAAAGTGTGATTACTCTTCTATTACTAAATTTTAATTTTCATTACAGTAATATTACTTTCATTCAGTAATTATGATCAGATTTGATGATCACAGAGTTCATACACTTTTACAGAAAATAAATTCCAGGACTTCAGGAGTCCATAAAAAATTCCAGGAGCCCAAACTTTTGCTAGAATCACAGTGCTTTGTTCTCTATATTGTAAATTACGGTGATGTTCACTACTACTTTTTTTTTTTTTTTTGTGTGTGTGTGTGTGTGTGTGTGTGTGTTTCAGGGTTTATTGACCACCATGTGCAACTCTGAGCGTATAAGCAGTCGCACATCTCTAATTTAGGACCACTTATTGCAGAGAAGGGACAAAACCAGTGCCATTAGATAAATACACCACCCCATACCTCATATGAGGCTTGAAACCAGCTCCCACCTAGGGCAAATGGTCAGAAAAAGTGCATCAAACCATTTGGCCACTGGGGCAACACTACAGATTTATTTATTTTTTGTTTGAAAGTTTAACTACCACCATGAGCAACTCGATGGGCTACAAGCAGTCACCCATCCCTAATTTAGGGTCACTGGTTCCAGGAAAGGGAGAAAGCCAGTGCCATAAGACACACACAACATCCACGCCCCACCGGGATTCAAACCCAGACCCACTCGGACGAATGGTCAGAAGCCAGCGCTTAAACCACTGCCCCACCGGGGCGGCGCACTACAGATTTAGAATACATCAACTGAAAGCAGAAAAGATATACACATTAGTAGAGATGGGACATTCTGATTCATTAAAACCTTAAACATGCTTCCTTGCATTTCTGAAACAAACAAAATAAAATACATGCACAATACTGATAATTTTTTTCCCTGTAACACAATATTTTTTTACAGTGCCTACATATCAGAGTGCAATATTTTTTTACAGTGCCTACATATCATTAGTGGCTAAAGTGAAAGACCCAAAACGCAAGATATTCCATACTCTGGAATTCAAGAAACCAGAAACAAGAACCCGAAAAGCTGGAATGACAACCCTTTGGGAACCAGGAACAACAACAATAACAAAAAAAAAAAAAGATTCTGTTTTTACTAGTAAAAATATTCCGAACTTTCTACTTACAATGTATAACATGCCTTCATTGGATGACAGACAGTGAAATATTTATGTTTCTGTGTGACTACTTGGTATGAGGGGAACATTTAAATGCATATTTTTGCAACATGTACTTTACCTTCTCTACCTGGATTTATTGTTTCTTTTTGATATTTCACTTTTGAAAAATGGCTACTGGTTAAAAATTTTACATAACTTAATGCATCAAAATGTTTCACCTGGTAATTACAATGTTTTTCATTTTCAATAGCAGTTGTGTTTTCAAATGAGTTAGTGTTCCTTTTCCTTCTACATTTATACTCTGTCCATACGAACTTGGCGGCAGTCGGCGGAATTGAACTTTCTGACAATTAGGGGTGATAGCAGGTATCAAGGTGCCGTTCTTCCATGAAACTCCCTTGAGTGACATCAAGATATAAGGTTTTAAATTGCCTAAAGGTGTGGATTACTACAGTCGATCCTATGGTGGGGTGGACAAAAGAATTATCCCAGTGATTCATGAAAAAGCCATCTGAGGCAGTAGGTATGCTTTTAATGCAATTGGAACAAACTGGAAGGGGAGGGGGATGTTAGGTAATCCTCATCACCATTTGATTACAAACGAGAGACTGTGTGATAATCTGTAGTTAGTTTTCTTTAGTAAGTAAGGAAAAAACGTGTGGAAAAATTAATTTTCCGAATTTTCAATTAAAAGATCTGAATTTTTTTTTACAGATGTCGTAACTGGGTCATGTAAGGTTACTCTGAAAATTTCACTACAATCAAATGAAAACTTTTGAATTGTGCACAAAAAAATTTATTATGGCGTTCGTTCAGAGCCGAAAGAAAACGCCGCCGGGACGACACTTGCAAACGTGATTAAAAAATTTTGTGGCTAGTTTTCACAATTTTTATCCGTTTCACATGAAATTTGGTGGGTAAGTTCCTTTTAGCTATATATGACGCACATTAAAATTTTAGCTAATTTTGTTGAAATTCAGTGAAAATAGAAAATCGTATTTTTTATACCAGTAGAGTGACAAAGATCCTTATCAGTCAAGAGAGGAGGAACAATGATTTCCTGTGCATGCTACTGGCACCACGCCAGCTTAAGTAAAGAAGTTCCTGCAACCCCTCCCTTTACCCCAACACATACTCTCTTCTAGTTCTCAGCTGGAGTCTACACACACCACACACACAAACAGAATGATGTTTACATTAATAGAAAGACGCACAAATAATAGATAATTACAAATGAACTGATCGAGAAAATAACAGAGATCTTTCCTTCTTTTTCTCGAAAAATGTTGTTAGGAGGGGATCTAATTTAGATTCACAAAATCCACCTTCAGTAGTTCGTTCAGCCATTGATTTCACCATTTCAGTAGTTTTTTGTACAGCCACTGCTGAAATTCTTGGCAATCTTTGAGTCCGGAAACATCGCAGTATTAAGTAATCGGCAATGAAAAAAAATTGTATTATATACTAAATTCTCCGTAGGAAAGTTAATTAAATGCGTAGTCCATAGTATGTGATTGTTAACCATAGAAACTAAGTAAACGGCATCTCTTTATCTCTTCAAAAAAAATTCCTACCCGTTTGTTAACATTTATTTCCAACAGTACACAGCGAAATCCGCCGAAAAATACCAAACTTTCGTCAACCGGAAGTTCAGAATCGATAAATAAATGTCGCTTACCACAGGAAACATGGGATAACATAAGGATCGCTATGAAATCATAATAAAACAAAAGCAGAAGTTTACGCTAAGCACAATAACAATATCCATTTCCATCAATAAACAAAACATTCATCAGCCATTTTGGCGAAAATCCGGAAGAAACTATCTTCTGGCCGTAAAACTACCCAAAATTACGTAAAACTTTCGGGAAATCTGATAAGATGGGTTACGAAACACCATAATTCAAAGACTACTAGATCAAATGAAAATTTTATATTTGAGATCTGTATAGCATAAAACCGTATTTTAATAACAAACATAAAATTCACTCACCTCAGTCTTTTGATGTCGGACGTTGAGCGACAAAAAACGCTGCCGTCGGGCGTCGACCACAAAGAACTGTTGCATGAAAAAAAGGCTCTTAGACCCTGCCCGCAAATTTTCTTCTTTCTGGTTGATTCCAAAAAAATATATGCACAATCACTCAAAAGCATTCAACATAAAAACAGCCAATAGATCAGAAGTAAAGACTGAAAACCAACAACGGAATTGAGTTGCGCTGTACCTACATAAGTAATCCCCCGCCCGCACTATCTAGGTGGCCTGCAAAGTTGGTTTTTTTTTTCTTTCCCTCCCTCGCTGTTTGAGATGCTCCAAGTTAAAATGGTTTTTGTTATGGTTTCGAATTGAGAGCTGAAGATATACACTTGGAAGCAACAGCACCTGGGACGAAATTTCTTGCTTTTGCATCATTTGCCTGCCGGATGAATGTAGCACAAAAACTAAGTATTTTCAAATGCGATTCTTCCACAGCGATCAGTGATTTCGGCAGAGATAAATACAGAATGCAAATAAATCTATAAATACAAAAATGATGGAGAAAAGTGGGAGGGAGATTCCTCAAGAATTTGCAGAAACTGATGGCTTCCAAAAAAAAAAAAAAAAGGGGGGGGGGGAAAGGACCACATTTTAAAAAAAGGGACCAAAACGGACTTTTGCGAAAAAAACGAACATTTAGGGGAAAATGGGACTATTCGCGAGCCTTGCATGGTATACTTAATACCTGCTAAAACATAACCATAATTATATTAAAAATTAATAATTTTTCTTCAAGTAATGTTCAGACCTGTTAATAGATGGTGTGACCTGTACATTGATGATGTCAGTAGACAAACAAATGTTGGATTGCTTAATTATGGTTATGTTTTAGCAAGTATTTAGTATCCCATGCTATAACTTAAAGTTAATTTTATTGATGTGCAAATTTTCATCCTTGGGAATACATTAATTGCGAAGAAAATGTGTAAAGAAGTTTAACCATAGGAAACCATAAGGCAGAGATTTTAGGTGAAACCACCTCAAGAGAGGGAAGGGGAAGATTGTGATTATGAATTCCAACTCCTGAAAGAAGTTTTCATATCAAGAATTGCAGGCATTAATGTTTAAGCGAAAAAAAAAAATTGATTTATGCAACCAAAAGGCATCTGAACAAAAACAACCTGAGAAATGTGAAGTAATGTTTTCCTACAGTATAAAAGAGCTTTCCTGAAAAAAAAAGTATTAAGATTCAGATGAACAATTCAGAATAACACATCCTGGAAAGTAAAAGAAGCAAAAATCCTAGTGCCTTTTCCCCCCCTATTTTACTTTCAAGCACGTGTACTGCTTGTAGTGAAAACCACAGATACTGTTTTTCATAGTTTTTAATACTGTTTTTTATGAAATATTCAATTCATGAGGCAACCTTAAGGGTTGTCTCCTCATGCTATAAACGTGTTTTTGATTAAAAATACATAATATCTAAGGTATTGTTTACCTGATATTGTTAAAGTATTTTGCACGTTGTTGCTATGTGAGGCACGTGCTCCTGGCCAGAGACGTCTTTTATGTTACGTGTTTTTGGTTATATATTTTCAGTTCTACATTCATTCATTCTCACAATCAAACGTTTTAAATTTACTATTAATTTAAAGATTTTAGTAGAAAGAGTTATACTCATCCAGTCAGGAGACGTCTCACAAGGGGTTCGTCGTCACCACGTTATGGCGAGTGCTTTCGGTAATTTCATACTACCATCGTCGGGCCTCTACTTCTACATGAGGGATCCTCGCGTGTGTGTATTCTTGCAGTTGCATGTCGGGAATTGAAGGGAAGGTTTGCAGCCATGTATGTGTTAGGTGATTTGTTTCTCATGTGTCGCCATCTATTGGATGAGTTGGTAGGTATCAGTCGTAAATATAATTCATTTTTCATTTTTGTGTAGATATTTTTGGGCTATTCTTATTTGTTTGTAGAAACAGGTGTATTATATTTAGTCCTTTATTTAATGGTGTGATTTTTAGTAAAGTTCTTTTTTTTTTTTTATAAGTGATTTTCAGACTGTGTCTAGTGTGGTGGGGTCTTGTAAGTTGCATATTTTATCTTTTTTTTTTTTTGTTCAATTATAACGCTTTTGGAAATCCTTAATTCTTTTTCGTTTGAGTGGGTGGTTAGTAATTTTATATTTTCAAAATCAGGATATTGTTTATGTTTAATGCAGTATTGGATAAGTGCAGTTTTTTCTTCTTTTTTATTCCAGTTCTTTATATGTTGATGTAACCTTTTTATTAATCTATTTTTTTGTGCTGCCGATGTAAGAAATGTGGACCCCAGTACTCTGTGAAACAATAGGAATTTCATATACACCTGCTGATTGTAGTATACTTTTGTTATATTTTTTCCTTATAATTAAGTCCCCAATAATTCTGAACAGAATGACCAAAAATAATGTTGTGTTTCTTCATTAATCTTAAAAATGCTCCACTTAGTCCTCTAATAAAAGGGAAAGAACCTGAAAATTTGTATTTCTTTTTTAGGATGTTTTGACTAGACTTTTAATTTCTTTTTGTATTAAAAAATCAGCTTTTTAACTGTTTTTGTGTCATATCCATATTGTTTGGTTGTGTTCATAATCCATTAGATTTCTTTTTCTCTGTATTTTCTATTTGAGGAATGTGTGAAGGCTCGTTTTACCCAATTCCTAATATCATTTACTTTATGAGTTTTTGGGTGTTCAGATTGATATGGGATCATTATAGGTACATAGGTTGGTTTTCTAAAAACTCTGTATTCAAAATTTAAGTCTTTTTTTATTAGTTCAACATCTAAGAAGGAATTTTTTTTTTCTTTTTGTTTCTTTTTAGATATCGAACTAATAAAAAAAGACTTAAATTTTGAATACAGAGTTTTTAGAAAACCAACCTATGTACCTATAATGATCCCATATCAATCTGAACACCCAAAAACTCATAAAGTAAATGGTATTAGGAATTGGGTAAAACGAGCCTTCACACATTCCTCAAATAGAAAATACAGAGAAGAAATCCAATGGATTATTAACACAACCAAACAATATGGATATGACACAAAAACAGTTAAAAAGCTGATTTTTGAATACAAAAAGAAATTAAAAGTCTAGTCAAAACATCCTAAAAAGAAATACAAATTTTCAGGTTCTTTCCCTTTTATTAGAGGACTAAGTGGAACATTTTTAAGATTAATGAAGAAACACAACATTATTTTTGGTCATTCTGTTCAGAATATTGGTGACTTAATTATAAGGAAAAAATATAACAAAAGTATACTACAATCAGCAGGTGTATATGAAATTCCTATTGTTTCACAGAGTACTGGGGACCACATTTCTTACATTGGCAGCACAAAAATAGATTAATAAAAAGATTACATCAACATATAAATAACTGGGACAAAAAGAAGAAAAACTGCATTTATCCAACACTGCATTAAACATAAACAATATCCTGATTTTGAAAATATTAAATTACTAACCACCCACAAAAATGAAAAAGAATTAAAGATTTCCAAAAGCGTTACAATTGGACAAAAAAAAAAAAAAAAAAAGATAAAATATGCAACTTACAAGACCCCACCACACTACACACAGCCTGGAAATCACTTATGAAAAAAAGACAAAAAAAAAAAAAAAAAAAAAAAAAAAGAACATTACAAAAAATCACATCATTAAATAAAGGACTAAAAATAATACACCTGTTTCTACAAACAAATAATAATAGCCCAAAAATATCTACACAAAAATGAATTATACTTACGACTGATACCTACCAACTCATCCAATAGATGACAACACATGAGAAACAAATCACCTAACACATACATGGCCGCAAACCTTTCCTTCGATTCCCGACATGCAACTCGAAGACTACACACACGCGAGGAACCCTCGTGTAAAAATAGAGGCCCGACGATGGTAGTATGAAATTACCGAAAGCGCTCGCCGTAACGTGGTGACGACGAACTCCTTGTGAGAAGTCTCCTGACCGGATGAGTATAACTCTTTCTACTAAAATCTTTTAATTAATAGTAAATTTAAAACGTTTGATTGTGCAAATGAATGAATGTAGAACAGAAAATATATAACCTAATTGTTTTATTTCTAAAAATTTTTTTATAACTAACCAAAAACCTGTAACATAAAAGACCTCTTGGGCCGGGAGCACATGCCTCACAGAGCAACAACGTGCAAAATACTTTGACAATATCAAGTAAACAATATCTTAGATATTATGTTGTTTTTTTTTCTGTTTTTTTTTAGCAGCAATAAATTCTAGTTTGCACTACTGTAACAGCAGCATATTAAAATTATGAAACTTTTTTTTTAACATTGATCAAAAGTGCTGCAATTTATGACACTATGGAAGCATTGGATTACTACTACAATTTTCTGTTATTTATGCTTGGCTTTTAAGTTACTTCTGCTGATGTATATCAGCTGAATATAAAACAGATCTTTCAGCATCCATAGAATTCTGACCATCATTTCTGCCCTTAAGCATGAAGTTAGCCACAGAATTCCTTCCAAACTCCAATATGAATGGCAATCAAAGAAAGGTGACTTGATCACGCTAGTTACGTTAACTAAAACTTTTACAAAAAGTTCGTAAGTTGAAGCTTTCGACCTTATCTTAGGTCTTCATCACGCCAATGGAGGACTAAGATTGTTGCCAGATTCTACATTTGAATTTTTCCTATTCTAAGTTTTGGCAACAAAAATAGGAAAAATTCAAATGTAGAATCTGGCAACAATCTTAGTCCTCCATTGGCGTGATGAAGACCTAAGATAAGGTCGAAAGCTTCCAACTTACGAACTTTTTGTAAAAGTTTTAGTTAACGTAACTAGCGTGATCAAGTCACCTTTCTTTGTTAATATTGTTACGTGTTTTGCCCATAATCGTCATGAATGGCAATATCTAGCCTTGGGCTTTTAACTTCCCAACAAAGGAGGGGTGAAAAATGAAAACAACCTAGGGTGAAAAAATGTATATTCATTGACTTGTGACCTTAAGTACAACTACAACTGTAGTTAAGGTCAAAAAAGTCAATGAATATACATTTTTCAAAATGGAGTAATCATCTTCAAGTTAGAATGCAACAGTTGTGTGATGTTTTGGACCACCACTTCTCTGGTCCAAAACATCACACAACTGCTGCATCCTAATTTGCAACTTCTGAAAACTGTGGCTTTATTTTATCAACAATTGAGACTGTTTTCCAGATAAAGAGAGAGAAACAAACAATGAAGGATTTTGCAAGTAGATGTTCAAAACCATTCCACAGACCAAACATTTTTTCTGATGAAATTTTAAAAAGAAAGGCTATAGGAGAGAAGATGATTTCTCATGGGTGATGATTTTGCATTACTCACCAAACTTGGCAAAATTTTGCATTTCCAACAAAGCATCTAACCTTACCACTGTTGATGTTAGAAAAAAACAACATTTTTCTCAAAAATAAATTCTTTAATGATATATGCACCTTCAATAGCTTTAGTAAGATATTCACACGAGAGAGTCATTGATGAGGTTTCTATATATGCAACACTTTGGTGACCAAAAACACTCCTCAATCTAATCATACATGAGACTGACAAAGAAGAAAAAAAGCTGAACATTTTGACTGGGTGAAAAATCAGAACGCACTGCAAAACACGGCATGAGCAAGACCGAAATCTTCACTGTAATTTATTTATGGAAATAATTAACTGTAGTACATCACTATATTCAAAATATAAATTTTTTGACATTTAACAACAACACAGGATAGAAGGAACATCGCGGAGGGAAAAAACATTATGACTATGGACGAAATCTTTGCTCCATCTGACTTCCGTTTTCAGAAATTTTCGCTCTATTTTCAAGTTGAAATACAAATATTTATGGAATAAAATTATATTTAACAATACTGAGCAGAAGGAACATTGCAGGGAAAAAATTACAGGAGGAACCTGCACTCCATCTAACTTCTATTTTCAAAAGCCTTGAAAGTCAGAATTGTGCCCTCTGATGGAAAATGACCCCCCCCCCCCCCCGCTCCCACCACCACCATAAATCCCCTCAAATTTCTGTTCAGTTATGCATCGATCTCGAAAACCACCCAAATGATGATGAAAAAAGAGGAATTCTTCGGATCTGGGAAAGAATCTCGTGCCTAAAGATTACAAGGAAATTTTTGCACCGTCTAACTTCCGTTTTCAGAATTTTTTCTTCATTTTCAAGCTGAAATGCAAATATTTATGGAATAAAATGACCTTTAACAACAATATAGGGCAGAAGAAACATCGCGAGGAAAAGAAATCAGGATTACAGGAAATTTTTTTACTCCATTTTAACTTCCGTTTACGAAAATTTTGAAAGACGAAATACCGTTCCCAGACGAAAAAACGCCCCTTCCCCCTCAACAAATTCCCAAAAATTTCTCTCGAGTTTTGCATTGATTTCAAGAATGACCCAAATAATGACAAAAAAAAAGCGGAATTCCCCGAATTTGCGGAAGAATCTCATGTATGTCTAATAAATGAGACATCCAAGGTAATAAGAATAACCTTGAAGATGATTACTCTATTTAATAAAAATATGAAGATCTTAACATTATATGATCAGTAAAAACATGTATGTACAATAAATACACAGTTTTCTTCATCATAAATATGTTGGCATGGCATCTTGCATGGCAACACACAAGAGCGTTTTGTCTTCAGCAACACAGACCACCAAGAGAATGTTTTATGAGTTGGTTCTTTGGTGCAAGTTTTATTGCCATACACACTGCACATGAAGAAACACTTCCAGTGAATCTTCCGCTCTTCCAGGATCCAAACTAATCACGGGCTGGTTCTCTGCCTCCACTGGGTTTAAAGATATGTCACAAGACAATGATGTCATGCAGCAGAGAGCAGGAAAGCCTTCTTACTAATAGTCCCCATGTGTTATGGAAATGTCCTGATTGCACATTTCCAGTGAATCTTCTGCTCTTCCAGAATCAAAACTAAGCACGGGCTGGTTCTCTGCCTCCACTGGGTTGAAAGATATGTCACAAGACAATGATGTCATACAGCAGAGAGCAGGAGAGCCTTCTTACTAATAGCTCCCATGTGTCATGGAAATGTCCTGATTGTACATTTTTTAAGCTTGCTTTTAACACTCACTATGAAAGGGATATAATGCTCATATAATTTAATTCATTGTAAGTAAAAGACTCAGTTATGTACATTAATCTGATAAGCTTACTTTTCTAGTATGATACAGGAAATATGTCTTTTGCACTTCAATACTGGCAATTTTGGTTATATCATTAATAAATGTTACTAGAATGCTATTCAAAAAATTTACAGCACATTCTTCATCAGAAATCAACAACATTTCTCATTAGAAAATAATTACAATTAAGAAACAACAACAAAACCTTTCAACTTCTGTTGTTGATCAGTTGCTCAGAAATTTTTGGGGGAGTTAGCAGTACAACCTGGGCAATTTATACTCTTAGCCCAAAAATAATGGTATTTTTTCTTAACTTTATACAACAGAATTGTGTCTCATAATAAAAAGCTGCATTGTATGTTACACATCACATAAAAAGTATTCCAGCCAAGTCAAGAAGAAATAAATACAAGCTGGCATTAATGTACATATAAAAAATGTGAAAAATTAGCAGCATCTACACATCACTGCAAAGTTTTTGGGGAACTAGCTGTATATACAATTTTTTTGGAAGGGGGAGGGGGGGGGTGATATATATATATAAGGGGTGTCTGATAAGTATCCAGATTTTTATTCCTATCAGTACAAAACCATGTGTATCATCGTATGTATGCATGAAACTATTACGACTACTTTGAGAGAAGAACCGTAAAAACAGAGCGGCTTGACACTAATGTTAGGTGGCGCTGTTGATCAAAAACAATGGCAGCTACGTTAAGTGTTCAGTTCGAGCAGCGAGCAATAGTGGCCGTGGACATTACAAGAAGACTTCAGACAGTGTATGATTATGTGGCTATGTCTCGTTTCAGAGTTTATGAATGGGTTACAAAGTTCAAAGATGGCCATGAGAGCCTTGAAGATGAGGCATGGTCAGGTAGGCCTAACACGGCAGTGACTGATGAAATGATTAAACAGGTTGACGACTTGATTAAAGGTGACAGACACATTCGTGTTCGGGATATTGTCATGGAATTGGATATATCAATAAAGATTCTGTTGGACGAATTATTCATGAACATCTCAACTATAGGAAGATCTGTGCCAGATGGGTACCCCAAATGCTCACAGTGGTGCATAAACACAAAAGGCTAGACATTTGCAATGAACTGGTACAGTGCTACAACGAGGAGGGCGACTCATTTCTGGGATGCATAATCACAGGCGATGAAACGTGGATTTGTCAGTTTGAACTGGAGACAAAACAGCAAAGTATGCAATGGTGTCATCCAAATTCACCCCCAGCAAAGAAATTCAAAGTTGGTTAGTCGGCATTCAAGATCATGGCTACTGTCTTCTGGATCAAACACAGTATCCATCTGGTTGAGTACCTGGCAAAAAATGAAATAATAAATGTGAAGGCCTATGTGAAGACACTGAGAAAACTTGCGCAGCACATTCGGACCAAACGGCCACCATTGAAAAACAATCAAGTGTTGCTTCAGCATGATAACGCTTGCCAGCATATTGCTAAACCAGTGCAAGCAGAAATCATAAAACAGAAGTGGACTGTTCTTCCACACCCAGCTTGTAGTCCGGACTTGGCACCTTCCGATTTTTATGTTTTCAGTCCCTTGAAGGATAGTCTTCGTGGCCACCACTATGAGAGCATGGACGATCCGCCAGCGGCTGTTTCTCAATGAATTCACAGCACCCCTGCTGATTTCTTTGCTGCCGGAATGAATTGACTTATTGATCAGTGGAAGAAATGCATTGTGCTGAATGGAGAATATGCGGAAAAGTGACCTTGACTGTTTGTAACACAATATTACTTATGTGAGTATCATATTTATGCATCCTGTATTTTTTTTTCTTTTCTGTAATTGATAGAAATAAAAATCTGGATACTTATCGGACACCCCTTGTATATATGTCTTCTAATGTGCGAGGCTTATTGTTGTAAGCATGATACTTCAAATATCCCCATAAGAAAAAATTGGGAGGAGTCAAATCGGATGAACAAGGTGGTCAATGTCCTTTGGAGATCACTCAATCACCAAAGAAAAAAAGGAAATTTCATTTGTGCTTACATGGGATGTGTGGCATGTTGCTCCATCCTGTTGAAAGCAACCCATCTTCAAATCGACGTCAGTTAATTGATCCACAAATTGTCTGAAAATATTCACACACGACGTTAAGTTTACTAGACCAATTACTCTGGTTTGGTACACAGCGCACCAAACACTAATTTTTGCAGGATGTAATGGGGTTTCCTGTAATTCATGTGGATTATCTGTAGCCCAGATGTGGGAGTTTTGGGAATTGACATACCCATCCAAATGAAACAATGCCTTGTTAGTTAACCATGTGAAATCCAAAATGTTTGGAATTGTGAGTAAAAAGGTCAGGAACCAGTGAAAATAAGATACACGCTTTTCAAGACCCATTTCTTGCAACTCTTGCACAGCGGTCACACGGTATGGATGAAGCAATGCTTTCTTTGCTGCTCTTTGGTAGGTGAAAACAGAATACCCATTTTCTTGTGACAAGTGTTGTAGCGACTTCTTTGGTGATGCCAGCAGCCTGTGCTTCTCCTCTTCAATTTTTTTCTTTGGCTAAAGGAGGACATCTGCCACTGTATTGGTTCAGAGCACTGCCCATGGTCTCAAATTTCTTCACTAATATGGCGATGTAACGTTTGTCTGGGGCTTTTCTTTCCCCAAACTTCTCCAGGAATTCACACTGTATTACCTTTATAAACTTTATTATCCAATAACTTTTCACAATAAACACCTGCTCCGCAACAGTATACACAGCCATCCTGAACAACGTTCAACGATACAGTAAAACATGCAGATTGCTTCTGGACAGAATTAGCATGCATGGCCATCTGGTGGGGTGATGTCACAATGAGTCATCACCCAATCAGGAAACTCACTATTTATTAACTATATGTCAACAAAATAGTTTCCATATCATCTACTGTTTCGCACGTTATTAGAAATTCGAGCACGGGAAAAACGTCCATATAATAAGAAAATTTTTATTTCAACTTGTCACTAATATTCCTTTTTTTTCTTTTTTTGATGTTCTTTATAATAGTTTAGAATTTTATTATGAAGATTACAAATTTATATGAAAAAATGTTTTTATATGTGCAGTCAAATGCATCATAAGTTGTCAAAGTCCTCCAATACGTAGAGACAATATGTATTAAAAGATTAATATTATTCCAGTTTTTTAAGTCATGATTTACGAAATTAATACAATAGAAAAGAACTTTCGAACCTTTTGATTATGATGCGTTGAATCAGTAATAAGCCATCTTGTTATCGAAGAAGGCATGATTTTCCTTTCCTGTGGTATCAGCTTCCAAGTTGAACTTCGATCTTATAATTTCTTATTATAGATGATGGTTGCATGTTTTATTTTCCGTGGCTCGATATCCCAAACTAGTTTCAATTCCTTCTTTTTGGAATCATCTTCAGTGGGTATTATGATCTTCTCATACATGTTGTGTTTCGGCCACTTACATCGATTCTACTGGCAGCGTCCGACTTTTCACGGCAGTTGTACTCTTGCGCATGCTATTTTTGGTATTAATGCACGTTCTTAGTCGTGTTTTGATATAACCGGATGACATGAATTCCGACTCCAAATTAATTGGTGTTGCCATTCGTTTGTTGAAAATAATTAATAAGGTCTTTTATTATATTTTCTATCGTTAATTTCTTTTTCGATAAAATATTTCCAAGCGTACGGTAGATTCATTGGATCATTATTATTACAATTTATTTCTTTAGTTTTTTCAATCATTATCGCTTCTGAGGTTAATATTTGGTTTTTAGTTTTATGTGAGGTTATTAATTTTGCATCATACCAAACAGGATAAGCTTCATTTTCAATACAATGATTTATTAATGATGTTTTGTTTTCTTTTTTATTCCAGTTCGATATATGTTCTTTTAATCTGGTCTTAAATCTTCTTTTTGTACTTCCTATGTATACTTTATTTCTTTCATTTCTTTCTATTTCTGTATAATATTTTGTTGGTATAGAATATACTCCGGCTTTATCAAGCATTGATCTTCTTTCATTTCCATTAGTTAATATAGTTTCGTTATCTATGACGGTTTCTGCCAATATCATTTTTTCTTTAATGCATTCCTTCTTTAAGATATCTGTTATTGGAGGAATGTAGGGAATTTTACCAGCAAATTTTATTTCATTTTTTTGTTTATTTTTATTTTCATTTAAAGATTTCTTTATATTTTCAAGTATATCATCTATGATCTTTTTCTTGTATCCAAATTTCATAGCAGTTCTTTTTATCCAGTTAATCTCAATCTTTTCTTTGTGTTTATTACAGGAATGGGTTAATGCTCTTCTTATGTAAAATTGAAGTGCTGCTCTTTTATATTTCCAAGGATGATTTGAATCAATCGGAATTATCGTTGGAGTATAAGTTGGTTTTCGATATACTTCGTATTCAATCATATTATTTCGCCTGAATAAAGAAATGTCTAAATAGTTTAGTTGTCTCTTAACTTCTTTTTCCATAGTAACTTGTATTGTAGGATAAAAACTATTGTATTTGTTTACAAATGTTTCAAGTTCTTTTTCAGATTGCTTCCAGAAGATAAGGATATCGTCAACGTATCTTACGTATAGTATTAGTTGTTTTTGATTGAATGAATCCAAAAGTTTATTTTCTATGTCTTGTAATATTATTTCAGCAAGAAGTCCCGAAATTGGTGATCCCATTGGTGCACCTTGTTTTTGTCGGTATATTTTTTTATTATATGTGAAGTAGTTATTATCAGCTACTAGTTTCAATGCCTGGATAATACTAATTCTTTGTGCTTCAGGTATTTTTTTTTTTTTTCATCTTTTAACTTCTGATTTAACAATTGAATTGCTTCATAAACAGGTGTATTTGGATATAGGGAAACAATATCTAGACTGATCATCAGAAAATCGGTTGTTTTTAGTTCTTTAACTTTTTTAATCACTTCAATGGAGTTGTTAATTGTATAAATATGTTGAAAGTAATACTGTTTTAAATGTTTAAATAGTTCTTTTTCAAGGAGAATTGTTGGAGACGTTGTTTTATTTACTATTGGTCTTAATGGTTCTTCTTTTTTATGCGTTTTGATTTTGCTGAATATGCTTGGAATAGACGCTCCAACAGGCGGAATGGCTTTGTTTTTAATATTATCAGGTAAATGTCCATGGTTTTTTATATAAGCCATTTTTCTTAGAATTGTATCTGTTGGGTCAAGTGTAGTTTCTTCGATATCCAATTTTTCTATAGCCGTTTTCATTTTTATATCATAATCATCTTTGTCTAATATAATAATTTGTTTGGCTTTATCAGCGCTTTTTATGCATTTAATTGCTGGGTTGTTCTTGAGGTTCATTAGCTCTTGTCTCTCATATTTTATAGCTGGTATTTGTTCTTCTTTTTTCTTTGTTATTGATTGCTCTTAATATTTTAAATCTTGTAGGGTTTTGTCTTTTATTTGGTAGTTTCTTGATGACGTCTTTCTATATATGGGATTATTATCTCGGCTTTCGGAATTTCTTGTTTATATGCATATCTCGTTCCTCTATTGAGTGCTTTAACTTGTAGATATGTCAATTCATTATTAGATTTGTTAATGAACAGTGGTTTGTCTTCTAATGTTGGTAGTTTTTCTTTTCCTTCTTTGTTATTATACTTTTCTCTTATGAGGTTTTCAATTTTATGAAAGTGTCTCCTTCTGTCTTTAAATTGTTGTCTTTCTATAATAGCAAATATTTTAATTAATGCTATTTTTATTTCTTCTTTATCTTTCTCTTGCATGCATTGATTATATAATCTGTAGTTTTTCTTACTCAATCTATCAATGTCTTTTCGTTTTTCTCTAATAGAGGCTCTTAATCTTTTAATTTCACAAGTTTGTAAAATGGTTTTATCTTTTTATAATTCATTGGTTTATTTCTAATTTGTAAAAATTTAGGTGTAATTCCATTGTTTTTACAAGTTGTCAAAAAGTTTAAATGTTCGACTTCTTTGCTCAACTGGATTCTATGCTTTTTAAAGTTCGTGATATTCATTTTGTTTAGTTCGTATATATTATTATGATTTCAGCCGCGAATTTCAGATTCTCTCCAATAAAATCAACATTATGAGCCTTTTAAATCTCCAGTTTCCATAAATTATATTAATTCAACATTTGTAAAACATTACGTGGTTTCAGAAATTATTAACTATATGTCAACAAAATAGTTTCCATATCATCTACTGTTTCGCACGTTATTAGAAATTCGAGCACGGGAAAAACGTCCATATAATAAGAAAATTTTTATTTCAACTTGTCACTAATATTCCTTTTTTTTCTTTTTGATGTTCTTTATAATAGTTTAGAATTTTATTATGAAGATTACAAATTTATATGAAAAATGTTTTTATATGTGCAGTCAAATGCATCATAAGTTGTCAAAGTCCTCCAATACGTAGAGACAATATGTATTAAAAGATTAATATTATTCCAGTTTTTTAAGTCATGATTTAAGAAATTAATACAATAGAAAAGAACTTTCGAACCTTTTGATTATGATGCGTTGAATCAGTAATAAGCCATCTTGTTATCGAAGAAGGCATGATTTTCCTTTCCTGTGGTATCAGCTTCCAAGTTGAACTTCGATCTTATAATTTCTTATTATAGATGATGGTTGCATGTTTTATTTTCCGTGGCTCGATATCCCAAACTAGTTTCAATTCCTTCTTTTTGGAATCATCTTCAGTGGGTATTATGATCTTCTCATACATGTTGTGTTTCGACCACTTACATCGATTCTACTGGCAGCGTCCGACTTTTCACGGCAGTTGTACTCTTGCGCATGCTATTTTTGGTATTAATGCACGTTCTTAGTCGTGTTTTGATATAACCGGATGACATGAATTCCGACTCCAAATTAATTGGTGTTGCCATTCGTTTGTTGAAAATAATTAATAAGGTCTTTTATTATATTTTTTATCGTTAATTTCTTTTTCGATAAAATATTTCCAAGCGTACGGTAGATTCATTGGATCATTATTATTACAATTTATTTCTTTAGTTTTTTCAATCATTATCGCTTCTGAGGTTAATATTTGGTTTTTAGTTTTATGTGAGGTTATTAATTTTGCATCATACCAAACAGGATAAGCTTCATTTTCAATACAATGATTTATTAATGATGTTTTGTTTTCTTTTTATTCCAGTTCGATATATGTTCTTTTAATCTGGTCTTAAATCTTCTTTTTGTACTTCCTATGTATACTTTATTTCTTTCATTTCTTTCTATTTCTGTATAATATTTTGTTGGTATAGAATATACTCCGGCTTTATCAAGCATTGATCTTCTTTCATTTCCATTAGTTAATATAGTTTCGTTATCTATGACGGTTTCTGCCAATATCATTTTTTCTTTAATGCATTCCTTCTTTTAAGATATCTGTTATTGGAGGAATGTAGGGAATTTTACCAGCAAATTTTATTTCATTTTTTTGTTTATTTTTATTTTCATTTAAAGATTTCTTTATATTTTCAAGTATATCATCTATGATCTTTTTCTTGTATCCAAATTTCATAGCAGTTCTTTTTATCCAGTTAATCTCAATCTTTTCTTTGTGTTTATTACAGGAATGGGTTAATGCTCTTCTTATGTAAAATTGAAGTGCTGCTCTTTTATATTTCCAAGGATGATTTGAATCAATCGGAATTATCGTTGGAGTATAAGTTGGTTTTCGATATACTTCGTATTCAATCATATTATTTCGCCTGAATAAAGAAATGTCTAAATAGTTTAGTTGTCTCTTAACTTCTTTTTCCATAGTAACTTGTATTGTAGGATAAAAACTATTGTATTTGTTTACAAATGTTTCAAGTTCTTTTTCAGATTGCTTCCAGAAGATAAGGATATCGTCAACGTATCTTACGTATAGTATTAGTTGTTTTTGATTGAATGAATCCAAAAGTTTATTTTCTATGTCTTGTAATATTATTTCAGCAAGAAGTCCGAAATTGGTGATCCCATTGGTGCACCTTGTTTTTGTCGGTATATTTTTTTATTATATGTGAAGTAGTTATTATCAGCTACTAGTTTCAATGCCTGGATAATACTAATTCTTTTGTGCTTCAGGTATTTTTTTTTTTTTTTTTTTTTTTTTTCATCTTTTAACTTCTGATTTAACAATTGAATTGCTTCATAAACAGGTGTATTTGGATATAGGGAAACAATATCTAGACTGATCATCAGAAAATCGGTTGTTTTTAGTTCTTTAACTTTTTTAATCACTTCAATGGAGTTGTTAATTGTATAAATATGTTGAAAGTAATACTGTTTTAAATGTTTAAATAGTTCTTTTTCAAGGAGAATTGTTGGAGACGTTGTTTTATTTACTATTGGTCTTAATGGTTCTTCTTTTTTATGCGTTTTGATTTTGCTGAATATGCTTGGAATAGACGCTCCAACAGGCGGAATGGCTTTGTTTTTAATATTATCAGGTAAATGTCCATGGTTTTTTATATAAGCCATTTTTCTTAGAATTGTATCTGTTGGGTCAAGTGTAGTTTCTTCGATATCCAATTTTTCTATAGCCGTTTTCATTTTTATATCATAATCATCTTTGTCTAATATAATAATTTGTTTGGCTTTATCAGCGCTTATGCATTTAATTGCTGGGTTGTTCTTGAGGTTCATTAGCTCTTGTCTCTCATATTTTATAGCTGGTATTTGTTCTTCTTTTTCTTTGTTATTGATTGCTCTTAATATTTTAAATCTTGTAGGGTTTTGTCTTTTATTTGGTAGTTTCTTGATGACGTCTTCTATATATGGGATTATTATCTCGGCTTTCGGAATTTCTTGTTTATATGCATATCTCGTTCCTCTATTGAGTGCTTTAACTTGTAGATATGTCAATTCATTATTAGATTTGTTAATGAACAGTGGTTTGTCTTCTAATGTTGGTAGTTTTACTCCCGCACATTTCACATTTCTCAAGGATCAAATGTTGTGTTTCTATGTAGAGTGGGAAGAAAACAATAGTTGTTTCCTTAGGGGCACCTCATGCATGCGTGGATGGATGGACAGACAGATAGATAGATATAAAAACTACGCAATTGCTACCTTTTACCAATGACATTTTCTATGATGGTAACCTAAGAAATGACTGCATCAGGAAAATTCATTGCATCATCCACAAACACATAACACAGCCACTTGCATTTGATTTGACCATTGGGTAGGTAAAGGAAGCACAATCATACGACAGAAAACAGGAATTCTGTTATTACCATCACCCAAGAAATCTGTTCCATTATGCTCATGCTGGTAATTTTCCTACATGAACAAAAAAATCTATAAAATCTGAAATGTTTCTCTTGAATGGAAGATTAATCTCCTTCAAAGTAGACTTCTGTAGCACACCAAAAAATTACATACATCTACACATCACTAAGCTGTTCTCTGAGATTCAGAGGTTAGCTCCAAAAAGAAATACAAACTACCAGATAATTTTTACTTACTGTTGCCATATCAAACTTCTCCACTTACAGCAATCTAGACATACAACTTAGGCTTCACTGACATCCATCACACACTGTACACAAGGTCTTCGATACTTCATACTCATAATCTTATTTTTCTCATGTAGACACTCCTGAATCTGATCCTCCCATGACTTCCTCTGCCTTTCCTTCCTGCCACTTGGGCTAAAAAAGATTTTCTTAGTAAGCATCTCATTACTCATTCTTTCAACATGGCCAAACCACTGAAGCACATCAGTCTCCACCTTGCTAACAACATTTTGCTTCACATCACGCAACTGCAACACATCTTCATTCCTCACACAATCAGAACATGTCCCGCTACAATCCCCCCATAAGTAACGCATTTCTCCAGCACACAAACGACTTCTATGTTTCTTCTGTAGTACTCAGGTTTCACTGCCATACATCAGAGTAGGAACAATTACACTTTTATACACAGCCATATGGGACTCTCTTGAGAACCCATCATTCCTGTGAAAACCTCACAGAGCAGCCATGACTTTCAATGAAGAATTCACTCCCCTACTAATTTCACCAAATTCACTCGCCTACTAATTTCACCACACCAAAATATTATCTGATCCATAACACCAAAAAATTAGCTGATCCATAACACTAATTCTTGTTAGAAACAGCTTTAAAATTCAATTTTTTGTATTGCCAGTGCCTTCTTGGTCATGTTTCATTTAATTACACCTTCAAGTCGAGATTTCTCTCTTTTACCCGAGAAATCATAAAAACTCCAAGGAGTTATCACTTATTATGACATTTTGAAGAAGTTTTTGCCAATATCAGTACATTAGAGCAAGTCAACACACCTACTTGTATGTAGTTTTCTTCTTACTTTAGTGTCAGAAGTCATGGTATAAAGTTAGAAAATCTATATGCCATTTCATATCCACACCTTCAACTATTTCAGTATCTTAAATGAATGTTCATGCACACCATAAACTTGAGAAACTAATGAATCATATGAATCTTCAGGTAAGTCTTAGGCACTAACTTCTTTTATTTTCCTGCAAAATTTAAAGCACAACCTTTCTGTACTTCTGTTTAACAGTTACTCCTGACATGACAAGGGTGGTTGGGGTGAGGGGGGGTGAGAGAATAGTGAATTATCACCAGCAACTGAAGCAATGGAGTGAATTCACAGTACAAGTAGACATGCAGTACCATGTAGCACATGATCACAAAAGTAGTATCTCCATGGAACTAAGTTACACAACATACACTAAAAAATCTCACTATATACAAACCCCAGATGTGAACACAGTAACATGAAGCAATAAACACCAGTATTTCAATACTAACCTGTAACTGGACTAATAAATTATCCAACACTATTTTGGCTGGCATAGGTTTTGGTGGAGTTTCATCCTCAAAAAATCTACCAGTCCTGAAACACTGCTCATGAGCAACTGTAAATGCAGATCACTTGAAAACATCTTCAGAAATCCTTCATTCTGTTCAGACTGTGAATTAGATGAATCTGTAACAATTCTCAGACTGAGTTCACAATTTTCTCCACGAGGTTTCTTCTTTTCAGTTTGCCAGCTACGAGACCCTAAAAGAAGATGAAAATTTCAATAATTGTGAACCAAAGCATTGGACCTCTGTTTGTCAATTAAATATTGAGAGAAATACATACGCCCCTTTCCATCTCAATTCGGGCGGGGGTGCCAGTTGACCATCTCCAATTTTTTTGAAAAAATTATGGTAGCTACTCCTAATAGAGGTAATAAAGTACTGCAAAAGGATTTTTCATAAAAAAAATTTTGTTCGAGCTACAGCATTTTGAAAATAGGCAAAAAATACACCCGTGACGAAAATAATGTGAAACACCACATTTTAAAATGTACACTGCTCCTGTACTATAACAGGTAGAAACTTGAATGTTTATTTTATTTTGAAGCTATTGAATTGGCCTTTCTTTATGTTCACAGAAATCGATCAAAGGAATATTGCTAGATGGCAAAAAAAGTCTATATTTATTACAAACATTTTTTATTTTCCACAAATTTAGGATTTTTTTTTTTTTTTTTTTTTAAGAAAAAGACTTATCAGGTGGGAAAGTGTGCCAACCTGCACTCCTACTAGGGTTGTCTTAGCAGTAATTTTATTTTTACCCTGTGATGTATGCAACTCATAAAATTAAGTTTAAAATATACAAAATTTCAAAAAAATCAACATTTTTGAATTGCAGTATCTCAAATACCTCATTTTTAAAAATTCTGAAATTTTGTCCAAATAATGTCCTAATGGTAGGTAGCAGGGATCATAGCATACTTCTGGAAAATTTTAGGTAAGAATTTTAGGAATTTTAGGAATTTTTAGAAAAATTTTAGGAAAATTTTAGGAGTGTATTTCAATAAAAACTAGATGTATATTTGTATACATCTAGTAAAACAACTTTGTATACATTGTAAAGAGTTTGCTTCACACCCTTCAACCATATATATACTGATAGACTGCGCATGACATCAAAATTTCTGGCTCCAAAATAAAATCACATGACAACAGTCAAAAAGATGGGTTACACCTGCTGTGCTTATGGCTGCTCTGACCGATATAGTAAAGAAAGTTCTATGATTTTTCATGGGTAAGAAACGAATTAAATACCTAAGTCAATAAAGTTCAATTACTTAACCAGAAACTTGCAGCTATTGATATAAAAATATAGTAACTTAAGAAAAAAAAATGGAATGCAAGTTCCAAATTCTTCGCAAATGTTCATCACATTATAAATCACAAAATGTAAACAACACGATCATGCATGTATATAGCTCATAAGTAAACTTACCTAAAGAGTTTTCATTATATATGAGGTGCATTCACATAATACACCGAAAACACTGGAGTTCTGCAGCGTAAATTAGTAATCATTACAGCATTTGTACACGAAATTTGGAGTCTGATGATGGCGTGCCCAATGTTTGAGCCATGGCGGCTTAGATGCAGCTATTGCCAATGCGCAGTCCATTAGTATATATGGTCGAAGTTCACACCCAAATTTTTTGCATAACGTCTAATGTCTAAAGTTTAAGTATGATTTACTTCTAATGTTCAGTTCTTATCTTTTCACGTGTCATTATCATATTCAAGTATATTTACCACATTCAAGTTTCACTTTGAACATTAATATGCTTGTGGAATAGCTTTTTTACGGGTCTTATAGAGGTTATTTTTCATCAAAGTTGGTTGTCAAATTTTCGAACTAAAGCCTAGTTCGTCATCAGGACGAAAATTTGACAACCAACTTGGATGAAAAATAACCTCTATAAGACCCGTAAAAAAGCTATTCCACAATCACTATGAATAGAGGTGCCATAAATGCATTTACAACTAGGATTAATATGCTGTTGAACCAGAAGCAATTCACGATTTTCACAGTAAAGTTTTCAGGTTTCACATTAAACTATAATATCCTAAAAAGGTAATTGAAAACCAAGAACTATGTACAATTGTTCACTGAATTACTTTTTTCATATTATTGTTTTAACCTTTTCCTGATTAGCCTATCTTTTTCTGCTTCCACCACAACTAATTTACTTTCAGTTTTCTTTATTTCAGCTGAACCTTGTATGATCAAGTTAGAGGCAACTGCTATTTCAACAGTATTTTGTTTTTCTACAGCTTTTCTCATTCTTTCTGTTCCCTCTTGAATTACTGCTAGGGAGGCTTCTTTATCTTTTTTAAGTCTATTTATTTCTACATCATTTTCTTTTATTTTGTCATCAAACTCAGCTTTTCTTTTTTTCTCTAGCTGCTTTTCCTTATTTTCTCTCTCTTTCTGCTTCCTTTCTTTTACCTTTTTTGATTCTTCTTCCTTCAGCTTATCAACATACTCTTTATAAAATTTATGTGAATCACGAACACTATTTAACAAATTTCTTGTTATGGGAACTTTACTTACACATCCATAGTGTTTAATGGCCCCTTTAACTATTCTTAATGATGTTATAGTTGAGTCTTTTAAGTTAGCCTTGTCCTTCCTTAACAGAGCAGTGTTAACCGAAAATCCCCTTTCTGCATCAGCATTACCATGAGGTAAAACTAAAATTGACTTTATGAGTTTAGCAAGATTTGAGTATTTTTCTTTTCCGCTAGAGTCTTTAATACTAAATATATTACGCCAGTAATGATCCATCCGCACTGGAATATGCCCTTCCTCTGAAAATTTCACTAGTTCATCTAGAGTTGGCTTATCGCAACTTAAAAGTTTCCACTCTTCTCTTACTCTATCAATTTGTTCCTCAGAAAGATGCAAAACACTTGAAATTCTGGTTATTTCCGAAAGTCCTTCAGTGACTGAAAGTTGAGTTGACTCTTTCTTTGGTTCTTTTACCTTTAAAACTTCTATGTCTCTTAGCTTTTGATTGCAGAATGGCAAATTTGACTTTAAATATTTTGTGGTTGCAATTAGTGATGATCTTACATCTAAGAGAAATAATTTCTGCCTGGTCTCCTGAACATTCCTGAGGAGATTTTTTGTCTTCATACCAACTTCTAACTCCCCTAGTTTTTTCCATGAATTTTTGTTTTCAAAATCTACATTCTTTAGGTCTTCTCCAAATTTCCCTGCAATAACATCATCTTGGATAAACTGAGCCATAACATTCCTCATTAAAGTATTTAAATCAGAATATAACTGGTGTATTTTTGGTTCTTCACTCTGATAACATAATGAAAACTTTTCAAAATTTTGGTGTGAAAATGAAATTAATGCTAAATAGCAAGGAGTTAGCTCATTTTTCAGGAAACAGTGAATTCTTTTATACCTTGCCGAATTGCGTAGTTGTTTTTCAAATATTTTTTGAGATGGCAAGAAGTTTAAAAAATATTCTGTAATATTTAGATATTGATCCAAGAGCCTCTGGGCTACAGAACCAACGGTTAACCATCTGTTGCTGACATGACGCAAAAGAAATTTGGCAGTGACCAATGTTATATCCTCGACAGATTTATAATCCTCTCGTCTTGCAGCACTACTCTTTAAAAAGTAATGCATATCAGTAGCAAATTCGTCAAAATCTATATTTAAGCTTGTCAAAAAAATTTTAAATGCATTACTAACAACATGCAGGTTGCAAAAACCTAGTTCCAAAGATTTCTGGCCTGTTTCTTGTTTTACAACTTCATTGAATTTGCGCAAAAAGCACTTATTTACATTTGGGCTGTCCATGGATACACAAATAATTCTGTTCAACGAAATATTGAAGGATGATAACACATCAAGAATTTCTTTTAGCAAAATATCTGCTGTTGCATGACCCAGAAAAATGCTTGTTAGGTATCGGCAAGAAACTGAATTTATTTCTGAAGACCAGTACCTGAGATACACATCCAACTGCCGTTTCACTTGTGTATTTGTAGTTTCATCAAATGCTATAGTAACCTTTCCTGGGCTACTAGATGCAATGTTTTTTTTCAAATCCTCTTCAAAATATTTTGACAATCCATGTGATATCACATAAGCAACTTTTTTCTTTAAGTTGCATTTTGGCTGCAATAGCAGAATCAGGAAACATTTCTTTGAAAAGTTCAACTGTTTCAGTGCATGAAACAAAAGACATATTGTCCTTAGCAACTTTCATGGCCCATAATGCTTCGGCTTTAGCCAACTGTAAATCATGACTCAGTACTTCACTAATATTTGTTTTGGGCTGAAGATCCCGTCCTCTAAAGGCTTTCAGGATGGACTTATTTTGAAATTTACTTTGAAATTTCTGCAAATGTTTTTTTCCTTTATAATGCGCTTTTACTTGTGAAAAGCCACTATTAGAAATGTTGAAAATTTCTGAACACAATATACACTTAGCAGAAAATATTGTTTCAGTTGCAGAACACCATTCTTTCAACTTCACTCCGTCCAATTCTTTGGCGAGCCACGCATCTTGAAATTTCGTTTTGGATTTAGGCATCTTAAACACTTGTATTACTAAACAGAAAATGAAAGGGAAGTACAAAAACACATTCCAATATTGCAAAACCAGACAACTTCCCGAAATTTGGCTGCGAGGATGTCAGAAGATAGAAAAAAAAAAAAAAAAAAAAAAAAGCAGGTCACCACTAGAGAACTGAACCTGCACACAGCACAGAGAACATCATAAAAGACACAAAACCAGAAACTATCATACGCATCTCACGCAAGTTCAGTCAAAGCGAGTCGGAGCCGAGATATATTGCGCATCGAAGGTCGCTGTCGCCGACGCACGATCGAAGGTCAATGATCACGTGCTCTACTGCCTGTCATGATAACACTCAGCTACCATCCCATCGTCATTACCGGAGGTTACGGAAGGAGATCACATGTTTCCTCTTTGCTTCCACATACCTGCGGTTTACAATAACAAAACATCAGCAGAAAGAGGAGGTTCCACAAGGCATGTACAAAAATAAAGTACGATCTTCTGGCCACGGAGTTCGTCTGCAAAGCGCAAACCAGGGGTGAAAATGACCCCTCCCCTTTTCCCTTAGATCTCTTGTTACTCTCGAAAACTGTCTGAAGGCAAAAAGTGGAGCGCCCGCCCCGAAGCAAGTGCACCTCGATGGCGTCATTTTCCCTCCCTTCAGCAGCACAGCATATAGGCTGTGTTTCTACAATAACAGGTCTTTTTACCTTACCGTAATGGTAAATTTATTGGCGTTAATAACGGTTGTGTTTTTAATAAATAAGCTTACGAAAATTTTAGGATGAATAGCAAATTTTAGGTATAATTTTAGGAATTTAAGGAGGGTCACAAAATATTAGGAATTTTAGGAATTTTAGGAGGAATGCGATCCCTGAGGTAGTTAACTGGGGGAATCAGGTTACTGGATATTTGACTTGAATTTTTCTTACAAATTTTTGAAAATGCACTTCTCTCTTGCTAAAACCTCACGGTTGGGTTATTACTAAAAAAAAAAAAAACTTCTAAAGATATTTCTGAAAAGTTTACCTGAATATATATTCCAAATTGCAGTGTCAATTTATATTTAAAGTCATTTTTATGATTTTTAATAATTATCACCTATGTACATGTTTAATTTTTTTTTAAATCCAAAGTCTCACATACAATACATTATCTCAGTTGCAGTTAAGATCCAATTTCTATTTACATAAGAAAAAAGGCCTCAAAAATAAAATTATGAGCTTACCATCATAACTACAAATTATTCAAACTGAGAAAGGCTGCTGGATTTTATTGATTTCTTTCTCATCAAAGGTATGAAGTTGTGCAGAACGTCCAACAGGAGTTGGGGCATTCACCTTTAGAAGTACATTTTTTAAGGGCACTGGACACTTGTCTGTTTTCTTGCCACATTCTTCTGGCCACCAAAACCCTCTGACTGGTCCATGAGGGTGCATGAAAAATACTTTTATGTCCTTGAATTCTTTAGATATATGTTTGTAATCTGTTCCATCCATCTACCAGTTATCGTCATAAATGCATCCTATAAATTCTCCTATTTGAAAATCATTCACAGAAAATGGGTTATTTTTTTGTTGGCTTGAAAATTGCCCTGCTTTATTTGGGTGCCGGACTGTTCTGGCCATTGATAGTTTACTTCCTTGTGCTAAGCAGGAATGCTGTGACTGTATTCTAACACCAGATTTTACTGTATCCCACTCTTCTACTTTGCTGGTTCGATAGGATTGAATTTCATAAGTTGTGAGGAGTAGAAGTTTAGTCTTTGGGATCAAGGGGGAGACAGTTTCAACAAATTAAGGTGCATCTCTTATAGCTTGTAAAGCTTCTTTCTGTAAGTTGAATTTAGTAGCAAAATGTTTGCACAGGCCACCCACACCATCACATGCACTCTTGCATTGGCCTGTGGCTGAGAAGATCCACTTCCTTGTTACATTTGGGTCCCCCTTCATAAGTTCATAGAACTGATATTTGTTTTTGAAGTGCCCAGCCGCTCCATCTGAGATGCAAACAATTGTTTTAAATTCTTCCAAAGGACATGTCTTAGCAATTTCACTTTTTATGCGCAGAATGGCACACAGAGCAAGTGCTATGTCATGGCTTATATCATTGCATGCTACAACAAAAGACTTAGTCTCATTTGGAAAGTACCCAAGGCATGTAAAGAGTGAGATCTGGACATTGTTTGCCAGTAGTTACTTTGCACTTCATCAGGTAGAATTACAGATCAGTTTTGAGCAAAAGTGCAACACCAACACTGGACTATGTGCTGCAGACTGTTTAACCTTTGCTATCCCATTTCTCTGGATCTGCTCATTATAAATTACGGAAGAGTTTCTTCCCTCTCGATATCTCCCACCTTCAGTAGCTCTTATTTTCATTGACTCCCCCAATGACTCTCAAGCAGCCTTAATAGATGTTTCACAGTACTCCATAAAAATTGCACCGGGCAGTACGATTTTCAGTGCCACAGCTTTGGAAAATCAAACTTTGAAATCATATCAGCTGCAGTTTAGCCCAAAAATTACTGCAAATTGCAATTTACCTGTGAGTCAAAAATTGCCTAAGTTTCATAAAATCATTCACCACCATTTTCACTGTTATTAATTTTTTCTTGCCATTTTCAGATTTAGTCACATTTGGCGACTTGGTGAATGCTTAGTGCGAGCCCTGCCGGGAATTGTGTTCTCCTGCTATTAAAAATTTACTAAATAATGCTTACAGTTCTCAATTTTTCACTGAATTCAAAAATTTGAAAAAAAAAATGCCATTTTTCAAAAATTGGAGAAAAAAGAAATTGAAAAAAAAAGTCATTTTCAAAAATCTGTAAGAAAATTTCAAGGCAAAAATCCAGTAACCTGACTCCCTCAGTAAACTACCTACCATTAGGACATTATTTGGACAAAATTTCAGAATTTTTAAAAATGGGGTTTTTGAGATATTGCAATTCAAAAATGTTGATTTTTGAAATTTTGCATATTTTAAAAATTAATTTTATGAGTTGCATGCATAACAGGATAAAAATACAATTACTACTAAGGCAACCCTAGTAGGGGTGCAGGTTGGCACACTTACCCACCTATGATAAGTCTTTTTCTTAAAAAAAAAATCCTAAATTTGTGAAAAATTAAAATTTTTTAAAAGTAATAAATATAATTTTTTTTTGCCATCTGGCAACAATCGTTTGATCAATTTCTGTGAATTTGAAGAAAGGTTAATTCAACAGCTTCAAAAAAAAAAATCAAGTTTCTACCTGTTATAGTTCAGGGTAGTGTGCACTTAAAAACTTGGCGTTTCACATTATTTTCATCACGGGTGTACTTTTTGTCTATTTTCAAAATGTTGTAGCTCGACCAAAAAAATTTTTTTATGAAAAATCCTTTTGCAGTACTTTATACTTCTATGAGGAGTAGCTACCACAATTAAAAAAAAATGGATGTGTTCAACTGACACATGTTGGTCACACCTGCCTGAATTGAGATGGAAATGGTCATACATGACACAATCCAAATATACAGCGAATCATTGAAACAGTAACAAAAATAGTTGTGGAGCTATTCAGGATTTCACAAAACTATGTGACTGAAGTAAATGCACATGAAAAGTAATGTATTCAAACAGATAGGTATGAAAACATTGCGCACAATTTTATAAAGTAGACATGTTTTACAAAATCATTCATGGTGCAAAAAATTGTGATTACATAATCATGTGACAGTCTTTATGATAGGCAAGGCTTATGATGCATACTGTTTTTTCACTGTAACAATCACATATTTTGTAATTTTCAAGCTAATGATTTCAAAAGTTTGAAAACTTGTGGCTCATAGGCTAACATTGCTGTTAGACTGAATTTATTTCAGTTATATGAATATGGATGAACTTTAAAATGGGGAGGGAGAGAAAGTAAGAAAGAAATTGGTTAACCAACACTTTATAGCGATTTCTGATTATAATAAGGAAATACTGTTTATCAATATTAATTTATCATATGATGATGTATCTTATGATGCCAAAAATGCACAATAACTAAATTTTTAACAAGAATTATTATTTTAGGATGACTTCTACCCATCTTAGAAGTGTGGAATACAACTTACCATCATTCTTTATATGGACACCATGATGGTAAGGTAATTCATCAGAAGTACTATTTAAATTAACCCGGTAATTGTGGTGAATTAAATAAATTTCTGCAAAATGTTCACGAAAATTATGTTAAAATGTCACAATCTAACTGTGCAGGTGTTCAACAGTTAAGGGTGAAGTGAAATAATGGAAATAAATCAAATCATATTTAGTCAATTTACACAACAGTATAGTGGATGATGTGATGAAATGAACTCCATACACATATACAACAAATGTAGGTAATCTGAACAGATCGGAAATTATTATTTTAGTTTCAAGGCTGACAAAAAAGGTCTATTAAAAATTAATTCTAGTGGAGGTGTCCATTCATGATGCTAACCAGCCCCAAAATTCCCACAAGATATGGGGAATGGGAATGATGATAATCCTAAAAAACTGTTCCTTCAGACCATAGGATTCTCAAATGGGAATTTTGCTGGCTACGCTATACACTACAAGGTCTCTCTCTCTCTCTCTCTTAGACAAGATCTGTGCAGACAGGCATTATCATCCATCAAAAGGAAGCCAATGCACACTGCTGTTGTTGCCATCAGAAACATGTGAACATGAGATTTGACTCTCTGATCATTATAAATCAAGACATAATCTCACAGAATATATGGAGATCTCTGTGGTGACTGATAATTACACTTCATATCAGCAAGCCACCAAGTCCTCTACAACTATCTCTTTTGACTGTGTTACTGGGGTGAAATCTGTTTCTCTGTTCTTCTGCAAAATGTAAAAGGATCACCTTGAATCTGAAAGCAGAATGAATTGCCATAAATCCATGAATAGAACATCATTCTAGCATTTAGAGAACCACATTAGATGGGCCGGGCCTATCTTTATGTGTACAGCCAGGCAGACATACGTATACTTAGTTGTTGAGAGCAAAATCCACCTTCACGAAGTCACCTGCAACACTGTGTCCAGACACAACCCTTCCTATCCCCAAAAATGTGCATTGCTACAATTCACAGCACTGTACAGAATCAATTTTGTCTTGCTGTTTTAACAAGGTGATTGTTCTGTCACATTTATAAATCAAGACATAATAAATTTCAAGGCTAACAAAAAAGGTCTATTAAAAATGTGAGACCTGATACATATCTTTAAGAGGTGGATCTGTCTTCCACAGTTTGCCAAGTATGCTGGGATTTACATTAAACCATCAGGCCACTTCTGCCAGAGTGTGGTCTGCCTGCATCCTCCATGATGAGCCACATGAAACTATTACCCAAATGATTTCTTCATTATTCTCTGATTTCCAGTTACACAGGATTATGTGTTACAAGCTTCACAACTTACAGAAAGTACACTACACTGCACAGGCCTCCTGGTCTGGCGATGAATAAAACTATTTTGTGCATTATGTCTGGTGCAGCACATGGACCTAGACTGATTTATGCATGGAGATTCATCCACATGTTATTCTGTATTTTGTTTTCTCAGCTTATAAGCACATGCCAAACTTTTTTCATCATCATAACATTATTTAAAACAAACTTGACTGTATTTCTGCATCCAGCAGAATTTGTTTTGCTTTGCTGCCAACAGCACTTTTTTTTTTTTTTTTTTTCACATGGTGGTGCTGGCAGTTAAACAATTTCACTTAGCACATCAAAAAAAGTTAGATAGTGGAAATAACCTATGTTAGCCAATTCAGTCTTGCATTGAATTCACTTTTTCCATCTGAAACTCCTGTCACTAATTTCAGGCCAGCTACTTATTAAATATCAATTTCCTACTTTTTTTTAAGGGTTTCATAAGGAAGTCTCCTATCCCCAGTTTAGGGTAACTGATTCCAAGGAAAGGACAACAGAAAAAATCTTAAGAACTATTACAACATCCAAATTCTACCCATGATTCAAACATCCAGAATTTTACGAAGTGAAAAAGAGTGTGCTCTTAACCATTGCGACCAACTTCTTTCTTCTGAGGAACAAACTTTAAAGATAGAAAAACTTGGGATAAAATAAAAAATTATGTTATTTTAAATAAAATGCCAGAAAACAGTACTAACTGGTACCATGGTTTCAGCCACTTGAGCCTTTGTCAGGCGTTAGAATGCGTCATGTGTTTTTGTTTGTATGTCGTCTACGATGCAATCTACCTAAAGGGCTGTTGTCTTGTGTTGCAATCTCCTGGTCCACAAAATTGGGGTAATGCTAACTCAGTTTGGTTCAGTTCAGCAATGTGCTGAAAGGAAGTTTTTTTCAGAAACTATTAATTTTCAGGGGTCGCACTGCCAATCACATTATTTGCAATTTGCAAAAATCATTTTGGCGATGGAAAAAAGTTTTGGTGAAAATATTGGTGATCACTTTTTTTGTATATTATAACATTTTGGTGAAAAAAAATTGAATTTGGCGAATATAGCTTCACAGAGAATGTTTCCGTCTTGTACAATCCAAACAGATGCAAATCCATTATAAACAACAGCTTTTACCATGTCTGTAGGGTTTTTTTTTTTTTTTTTTTTTGGAAATTTAATATTGCATTTATGCTCATTAAACCAGATAAATAATGATCTTTTAGTCATTCTTATGTATTTCTTTTTCATGCTACTACCTAGTGAAGAAAGAGGTATACAATAGACCCTACTCAGGTCCTCAGGTTTTATTGGAACTACATTGCTCAGTTCCAGCCCAGCCCGCTTCTTGAACCATGTGCATTATGTAATTAAGCATTAAACCTCAAAATAATTGTTTCAGTTTTTTTTTATTAGTAAAGCCCAGATGTTTAAGCATTAAAAACCTCCAAAATATGCAAGTATTTATGCACTAAAAAATCAAGAAATGTGTTAAAAAAAAGAAATATGCATTCAACAGATTATTTTTTTGCAACTATTTCTTTTGTGTACTTAAGGAGAAATTTTCTAACTTCCACAGTGAACTTCCTGTTTCAATAAAGGCCTTGCACAAATATAGAGAAAACTCTGACATGCATGTGGATGTAAATACATAATTCAAAATTAGGCATATTTTCCCTTTTAACTTCCAGCTACTCAAGACTAATGTTTGGTCATCTAGAGATGTTGGGAAATGCAATTTTTTTTATTTCATTGTTTGCTGGAAACAAGGTTTGTACACAGTTTACAAAACAATATCATTCCATCCATCGAAAATACATTTCTACCAAAATCCGTCACATACTTATTTAGTCGCATACTGTCACACACTTTTACTTTAAGCATATTAAACAATATCGTACAGTTATCAGTCAACAATAATGGAAGTTCCAGAAATTGTGAGAGTCACAGCACAGAACTCTTTCTTCTGAATTTGATAGATCAGTGAGAGTCTAAAGCTTGATTACATATATAGTACTTCCAATTACTTGTTCATGGGATGCCAAAAGAAGAAAAAAATAGTCACATAATGTTCACAGAGTGTTCTGATCATCTGCTTACCTAATCCTCAAGCACTCAGGAGGTGCTCACTAACAGTGTGTAAACAAATGAGAACCATGACATCTTCGTGACCTCATTTCAACAGCCAATGGCAGGTTGACTTCATAGAGTACCCAAAGTTATACCATATCTCTAGTAACCTTGTTATGCACTGCTTGCCTTCTCTCTTGCTAAGAAACTGGTGTCACTTTTGATAAACAATTTGTCTGGCTCATGGATCTTGATGCACAGAAGTTCTATGTCAACCGTTACAAGCATGAATCCTTATAAACAGAAAGCTAGGATTTCAGTAAACATGGTCTTCCAACATAATGAAACATTTACAGTGATAATAAATGATTGTTTACTAGAAAGTAGACTAAACAATTCTCTTTCAATTGGAAGGGGATAGGTTTAAGTACCACCATTCTGTAATGGGGGAATATATTGCAGCAAGTGGTTTTGCTACTGTACCATGATGCTGTTAAGAGTTAAGTCTAATAAATGATATTGTTTTTCAAAAGTGCTTTTCTAGAAAATTTTCAGGACATATGCACAAATATGCACTAAATGTGAAAATATGCTTTTATTATAAATGAGTGGTAGGCAATGCACGTAACTAAAAAACAAATTAAGAAGAAGGTAGTGTAGAACACGCTAAGTTATGTATAAAAAAGTTTAAGGCAAATATATTTCAGCCGTTACTATGGCCTTCATCAGTGCGACTACGATTGGTTTACGTTGCCAGATTGGAAAGGTAAGTTTTGTAATGGTAACTCCGGGTGACGTGATGCAATGAGGGATTTCCAGATGTAAGGAATGAAAATGGGGAGCTCAGAGTTGCAATTTTTGGAAAATAAAATTTCCAAACTTTCTCTAAACCTCAGAGCATACCGATTTTGGAAGGGAGCCAACTTTTTAGTATCGGACCAAGGTGGAATAGCAGAAGTGTCAGCCATGGTAAGAAGAGACAAGGAAGATGAAGGTTTTCCAAATTTCACATCAGATTTGTGTTCCTGAAGTCTTGAGAGAATTTTCCGGAATGAACTTCCTATGTACGCGGTTAATGCAACGTTAGTCTTGATCGGAATTTTATACACTCTTTATGTTGGACGAACCTCCTGCCTACAAACTCATCTGTATCTTCAAAAGAGAAGGATATAGACTTGCCATTCGTTCTTCCCCTTCATTTTCTGTTATCCTCCGTAATGACAGAGACCAAAGACCTCCACTTTCTTCGCCTGGAGTGTATAAAATTCCGATGAAGACTAACGTTGGATTAACCGCGTACATAGGAAGTTCATTCCGGAAAATTCTCTCAAATCTGATGTGAAATTTGGAAAACCTTCATCTTCCTTGTCTCTTCTTACCATGGCTGGTACTTCTGCTATTCCACTTTGGTCCGATACTAAAAAGTTGGCTCCCTTCCAAAATCAGTATGCTCTGAGGTTTCGAGAAAGTTTGGAAATTTTATTTTCCAAAAATTGCAACTCTGAGCTCCCCATTTTCATTTCTTACATCTGGAAATCCCTCATTGCATCACGTCACCCGGAGTTACCATTACAAAACTTACCTTTCCAACCTGGCAACATAAACCAATCGTAGTCGCACTGATGAAGGCCATAGTAATGGCTGAAATATATTTGCCTTAAACTTTTTTATACGTAACTTAGCATGTTCTACACTACCTTCTTCTTAATTTATGCTTTTATTACTGAAAGTGACTAAATATGCAAAATACACATTTTGCATGAACATCTGGGCTTTAGTTATCAGTGCTTAAGCATACATTTCAAAATGGGTATTTTGAAATGGACAGTAATACACGTTTAAACCTCTAAGTATTTTTCAAGGACTGTTTTCAGTACTAAAACAACCATTTAAAAACTGGATTCTATTTTTGAAGTGGATAACAGAATTTGAAGGTCGCTTAAGAGGTCTGATATGTCTGATGGAAAATTAAACCACCTCGGAGTACAGTGTTAGTGATTTTCTACTCTTGCATTACCATTTGAGCATCATTTCTCTCAGAAATGGCAAAGTAACTTTTTTAATCTACATTCAAGATAAAATGAAATTAACATATTAAAATAAATTACACAAGACTCACATGATGTAAGATATAAAACAAAAATGTGTTATGAAGAAACATATAAATGAAAAATGTGTTATATCTCACTTGATGAGAAATTATTTTGAAATTTTTCCCAAGATATGGCAGCTTCCTCTGTAGTTTCAATGTGTTTACATTGTATCATCACACAAGACGCAACTTTGGTCTGGAGGCTGAAGCCCACTCCACTGAGTTTAAATATTGTTACTGACACCTGTACACAAAAATACAATCATTAATGTTTCACAAGAATACCAACCTAACTATACAAAATCCAACTGACAAGCAACAACAAAACAGATCGAAAAATTATCAAATTAAAAAATTTGGTAAAATGGCACAATCCAAATAAAATTTTGTAAATGTTATAATACTGGACAAGACACAACGTTGAATTCTATGTCTCCCCCATCCCCATCCATCATGATTCATAGCTCTCTATTTATTAAGCAAAAGCTAAAGATACATTTTTTTTTATTAGCAAACCTTGGTGAACTAATGCTTTCCAGTTATTTACAAGAGACAATTTTTAAACATAAGCTTCTTGCACACATTATGAAGTACACAGAAGTGCTAAAAAAAAACTGGGGATACATCTTTAATACTGCATTGGTACTCCTTGCGATCGGATAACGGCAGCAATGTGATGGGGCATGGTCTCCATGAGCTCCCTGTAGTACTGTGGAGACAGTGCACCACACCATGCTTCCTGAGAACATTCCATAATTCTGTACTATTTGCCGGTGAAGGATTCCTGGTATTGATGGCACGTTGAACAGCATCCCAAATCTGTTTGACGGCATTTAAAATCCGGTAAAGGATGGGTCAAAGTCAGTATGGCAAACTCCGTGGAATGTTCCTCCAGCCATAACTGGGCGACTGTGGAAGTGTGAGGTGGCACAGTGTCATGTTGAAACAGGTCGCACCCATAGGAGTGGTTGCATGACATAAACAGGTGTAAATGATTCCTCAGGATGGTCACATAGCCTCTAATGGTCAGAGCAGTTTGCAGACATATGAGGGGTCCTAATGCGTGCCTGTTGAAAACACCCCGCACCATAACAAAGCCACAGCTGGCCTGCACCGTCCATTGTAAGCATGCGGGATCCATTGCCTTGTGGGGTTGTCGCTACATCCGGAGTCAGCCATCTGTCCGAAACAGTACCATGATTCATTGGACCAGGCTACACGTTTCCAGTCATCTTGCATCCAATGACGGTGTTCCCAAGCGAGGCGCACAGACTTGCATTGTTGGGTCAGCAATGGTAACTGGGTGGGCAATTTGCTCAGTAACACATAGCACACAGAGAATGTTACAGTGTTCAAATGCTGATGCTACTTCTGTTTCCGGCATTGAAATATGCTGTGATCTGCAGCAATGTTGAATGCCAGGCAGATGTTATGATGCATGCTAGATGCCGCTGTCCACGATCATTCAGGGTTTTTCTAGGGCCACACCAGTCTCACACTCTGGACGTTTTTCCTGAGCTGGTGTAGTCCAGGTACACCCTTGAAATTGTTGACTGTGTAAATCCAAATTTTGTGGCAATTTCTTTGATGGAGTGAACCATCTCTTGGGCTTCGACTATTATGCCATGTTCGAAATCGCGTTAATCCTGATAAGCTGCCATCTGAACTGTGTATACTACTACTCGAGCTGACCGGCCGTTGTCAGAGGCTGGTTGAGTGAGTACTGTGTGATTGATTGCGAATCAAATCGACTGCCGTTCCAATAGACTCTGTTAGCAGAGCGAGGGGAGTTGTTTTCTCCCCTCAAAAACTTGATTTTTCTTCTCTTTCGTTTTCAAAACGAAGGGAAGAAAAATTTTTTTTTCATTAATTTGAAAAAAGTGTTTCGGTGCAGTCAGTTCGGACTTGAAAAACTGTCCTTGTAAGGGCAAAGTCCGGGCTGCGGTCAAAGCACGGTGCGCAACTCTGACACACGAGCGGGTACGTCGTCGTCGTGCCGGTCCCCCTGATCTACGGATCAGGCCAAATCCCGCACTCAACCAGGGTCAAGTGCAGGTTACAGCGGAAAGAACCCTAGAGTACCGCTGAGCACTTGACTGTCGAACGTTCTAAGTCTAACCGACCAGGGACACAGGTCCCAGGGCTTGCACTCGGCTAGCAACCCGAGTAGAGAGATGGCAGAGGACGCAGGGGCTCAAACCCCCGGTCCAAGTGAGCCCGTTGAGGCAGACTGCGACTTAGAAATTCCGTCGGAATTCGCAAGCGCAGTCAACTCCTTCTTCCAAGAGTTGGAGAGGATTCTAGAGAATCCTTCAAACAAGGTTCTGGTTAACACCAGAACCAAGATAAGGAAAGTAGCGAACTCGCTACAAGCAGCTTGCACCAAGCAAGTGATAGAGATGAGTCTCATCCAAGGGAGACTCCAGGAAAGAAGTGAGCACGCTAGCGCGGCTCCAAAGACATATGCCGAAGCGGCTCGAGTGAAGCCAGGCAAGGGGAATACGGCCCCTAAGCAAAAAACGGGTAAGAAGGAGGTAGCCAAGAAGGTGGCACCCAAGAGGGTCGAGAAGAGGCACGTGCTTCTCGTTTACCCCGCAACAGACAAGGGTTCTCCCTCGTCGGAAGAGGTAAAGGCGGTTCTGCAAACTCAGATTTGCCCCGCCAAACTCCAGATTGGGGTTAAGGGAGTTAGAAAGGTCAATGGGGGAGGAGTAATGGTGGAATGCTCCTCCGCCAAAGAAATAGAGAAATTGGATTCGGAGCTAAAGAGCAATGCAGTGACGAAGGAGAACCTTCGGTCCAGATTGCCAGCTAAGAGGAATCCAAGGTTTATCGTCTACGGGATAGACGGAAACCTGTCAAGGGAAGAGGTCGAGCAATGTCTCGCGGAACAGAACCCAGAGTTGGAGGAGAGCAGCCTCCAGCTCAAGTTCTCGTTGAAGGTGAAGGGTGGGAAACGCCACTGGGTAGCAGAGGCGGACCCACTGACCTTCAAAAAAGTAATGAAGCGAGGCAAGCTCGGAGTGGGATGGACCGTCCACTCAGTAAGGGAATATCTGAGGGAGGTCCGTTGCTACAGGTGTAACGGGTTCGGGCACTTTAGGTCAAGGTGCACCGAAGAGCAGGATAGATGTGCCCGGTGTGGGGAAACCGGGCACAAGCGCCAAGAGTGCAGCAATAGCCCGGTCTGCACTAACTGCTTGGCAAACAACAAGAGATTCAGGCGTCGAGTGGATGTAGGCCACTCGAGCCTAGACAAGGAATGCCCAAGCCTTGTCAGAGAACTGGCTCTGCTAAAAGAACGCACTCATTATGGATAATAAACCAAAGAGAGGCGTTAAGGTGCTTCAAATCAATCTGCACCACGCACGGGCAGCAACAACACAGGCCCTGGTGACAGCCACTGAGCAAAAAGCTCATATTCTGCTATTGCAGGAACCATTCGAACAGGGGGAAGAGTGGTGGGCTTCCCTAACTCCTACCGGATCTACCACCCTAGGGTGGCAAAGCCCAGGGTGGCCACGGTCGTGAAAGACCCGTCCCTAGCGGTTCTCGAGATAAAATGCTCCGAGAACGTGGTCGCCCTCGGCGTGGAATGTGGTGATGCGAAATTTTTAATGGTGAACGTATACAGTTCTCCGGCAGGCAATTTGAGAGAAACGCTGAATGAGCTAATGGCTCTATTAGGGGAATTCCCCAGTCATGAGATAATAATAGCAGGCGACTTCAGCGAAGAGTCCTCTCTGGGGCAATCAGAATGAGGACGAACGCGGCCAGCTACTAGTGGACTTTGCCAACGCGGCAGACCTGAGTTTCTTGAACGATCCAGAGAGCACCCCGACCTTCCAAGGGGCGAGGGGCTCCTCTTGGATCGACGTGACTCTCGTCAGAGTCTCAAAGCGCAGCCTCGTCCAGGATTGGCAAGTACTGGACGACGAGAGCTGCAGTGACCACCTAGCGCTATCTTTCGTTTTGGGATCGGAAAAGCCCATCCGACCCAAGCGCAAAAGATTCTTAATGAAGAATCTAGACTGGTGGGCTTTTAAAGCCAAGTTAACTACCTTGTTGGGAGGTAGGAGGGAAGAAGAGGCCGCAGAAGTGTCGGACCTCAACTCCCTCTTTGAAGAACTTACCAGTCAAATAACAACGCTATGCGAGAGTAGTAGGGGAAATAAAAGGGGAGCCAAGGACCCCACCCCTGGTGGTCGGAGAAACTAAAAGCTCTAAGGGCGAGAGCTAGGCGGAGTAGGAAAGCTCTGCAAAGAGCAAAAGCTACTCCGCAAGACAGGGAGGGCACAGAAGTGCATAAAAAGGCTCGTTCAGCATACAGGAGAGAACTGAATCTCTCGAAAATCTCCTACTGGAGAAAACTGTGTGAGTTTCAAACTCCGGCTGACCCTTTCGGGATCCCCTATAAGATCTCGAGGGGATCCATAACCGAACCGCTAAAACTAGCAGCGGTAGAAAGGGCAGACGGTAGCCTATCAAAGACTCTTGATAGTACCGTAGAAAGTCTCTTGGATTACCACTTCCAAGGAGACGAGGGAGAAGGGGACTCCCCTCAACAAAAAGAAATAAGGGAAGAAAGTCGGATCCCGCCGGACACTGGTGAGGACCCCCCTTCACGAGAGACGAAGTGGAGAATGCCCTCTCCAGTCTAAATACGGGCAAAGCACCAGGCAAGGATGGGTTCGACCTCAGCATAGTCAGAGAAATCTACTATGCAAATCCCGGGTATTTTGTGGCGCTCCTAAACGAATGCCTCGGGAGGGGAATCTTCCCAGACTTGTGGAAAACAGCGGTGCTAGTTCTTTTCAACAAGACCGGAAAGAACAAAAATGACCCCGCAGCCTATAGGCCCATCTGCCTCCTCTCGGCGTGGAGCAAGGTGCTGGACAAGCTCATAACGAACAGAGCGCTTGGCTTCCTCATGGAGCAGGGAAAGCTAAACAGGAACCAATTTGGTTTCCTTCCGGGGCGTTGCGCAACGCAGGCAATTCGCAGCCTCCGAGAGAGGGCAGAGAGGAACAAAGCGGAGGGGCTCCATACCTGCTTCATCTCACTAGACGTGAGGGGGGCATTCAACAGTGTCTGGTGGCCAATGGTTTTAACCAGACTTAAAGAACTTGGCTGTCCAAGGAACCTGTTCAAACTGATCAGCAGCTACCTGTCTGATAGAAGAGTCGAGTTCGAAGCGGGGGAATGGGCAATCCTCGCGTTCGTACCATAGAGGGTGTCCGCAAGGATCCAACTCCGGGCCGCTCTGGTGGAATATAGTTGCTGATTCAGCACTGAACCTAGACCTGGGGCCCGCAGTGGAGATTCAAGCCTATGCGGACGATTTCGTTCTCGTGGTCTCCGCCTCAGGGAGACACGTGATCGAAAGAGAAGCACATAGGGCCTTGGATGTGCTAGAAAATTGGAGCAGAGAAAGCAAACTGTGCTTCGCTCCTGAGAAGACCACTCTGCTAGCAATAGCTAAGAGAGGAGTAATGAAAACACCACCCCAGTGCAGATTCCAAGGGTGCACTATCAAGGCGGTGCGTGAAATGAAATACTTGGGTGTGGTCCTGGATCAGAGTCTATCAGGGCTGCCACACCTGAGGCACCTTAGAACAAGGTGCACGATGATTCTCAATAGATTGAATGGCATGAGGTTAACGGGCAAAACCAAGAAGGCCATCTATCAGAGAGGAATTGAAAGAATTCTGACGTATGCAAGTGGGGCATGGTGGAACCCCACAGTCAGAATGAAGAAGGGGATAAACCAAATCCAAAGGTTGGCCCTACTGGGGATAACCGGTTGTTTTCGCACAACGTCAACCCTAGCACTCCAAGTGCTGGCGGGGTGCGAGCCGGCAGACCTAGTAGTGGAAAGGGAGGCAGCAATGCACTGCCTAAGGTCAGGCGAGGACGCCTACCTTCTCGGTGCGCCGCATCGAGCCTCCGACATGGAGATGGAAAGTGTGGACTGGCAGATCCACCCTGCCGAGGAAATTTGCCCACCGTGGGACAAGGAGAAACCCACGGGAGTTGGGCATGAGCTGTTCACGGACGGCTCAAAGTTGAAGGGACAAGTGGGGGCAGGCTTCTGTGCGTTCTCGGACGGGAACGAAGCCACTGCAGGAAGCGTGAAATTATCGCAGAACGCTTCTGTCTTCCAGGCAGAACTTCTGGCGATAGAGATGGCACTCACCTGGGCACTCCCCAGGCGTAGTGAAGAAAGAATAAAACTCTACTCGGACAGTGAGGCAGCACTGCAGGCTCTGAGTAGATTCAGGGGAAGAAACCCCATCGTCCAGAGGATCAAAACCCTCTTGAGGGCAGAGGGAGATGGGGCAGTTAGTTTCCACTGGGTACGAAGCCATGTCGGAACCCTAGGAAACGAAAGGGCAGATCAGCTGGCGAAGGCAGCCACGCTGAAAGAGACGGTCGACGTGCAATGCAGAACGCCGCGAAGGTGCATTCGCGCAGCACTAGCATGTCGGACCATGACCGAATGGCAGGTCAGATGGGACACGGGAGAGACAGGGCGGAAGACACACAGAGTGTTTCCGAAAGTCTCGACCAAACGAGCACAGACAAATAAGTTCCTGAATCAAGTACTCAGTGGCCATGGCATCAGCCCTGAATACCTAGGCAGATTTGCCATCAGGAACTGCACTTGTCCCTGTGGAAAGAGAACGGCAAGCATAGAACACTGCGTACTTGAATGCAGTGGCTTCGCCGAATGGAGAAACACACTGATCCCAGGTGTGCAAAGAACGCGAAGATTGGATCTGCTCATCCAATCTTCCGTTAACAGGAGGGGGATAATAGCCTTGGTTGAAAGGCTAACCCTCCAGCAACATACCATCTTCCCCAATCAAACGGGGACCGAAACGCAGGAGGTGAACGTGCACACCGAAAGCGAATCGGAAGATGAATGAGGGTAGAAGTCTGTGGGAAAGCAGACGAAGAAACCACCAATGTAAATATTCTGTAAATAAATTTTGCTATCTCTTGATGTTGTAAGTCCTAAGCATGAGGACAGTGTATACATGTGTGTAGGTGTTTGAAAAAGAAAATAAAGGGAAATTATTCCCCAAAAAAAGTTCGAGGGCAAGGAATCTTCCAGTCAGCGAAACAGTAAGAAACGACCTATCCCGCCAGACAGAGCGGGAACCCAGACAAGGTATTCTAGGTCGCCTGCCAGCACGTCACCACGGAGCTGGTCTCTGGGCCATTGGGGTGGCCAGGGTCCGAACCGCGTCTCAAGGCAGGATAATTGTCGCAACATTTCAAAATAACATCCAAGGTGCTCAACAAGTCCCCGTGGAGCCAAGACAGATTGGCGGAACGGGACAATGAAATCAGTATATTACTACTCGAGCTTGCAGAGCTATCTGCCTCTATATATATTGTGGATGATACCATTTATCGCATGGGGGTGGTGGCACGCAATGGAAATGGTAGCACCCTTCTGAGTTTTTTGGCACCTCAGTATATAATATTGGGTTGTCGGAAAAGTCATGACGTATTTTAGCCATGTTTTGCAAAGGTCATTTATTGATAGAAAGAACAAAGATCAATCAATGATATAATGCCCGTTTTGTTCGATAACCTTTTGCCATCTTTCAGTGAGCTGCTGAATGCCTCTTCATAGGAAGATCTGTCTTTCGTGTTGAAAAATTATACAAGGTGCTGATTTACAGCCTCATCTGAATTGAACGTTATACCACGCAAGGACTGTTGAAGAGAGCAAAACAAGTGGAAGTCTGATGGCGCAAGGTCAGGCGAGTATGCTGGGTGTGGCAACACATCCCACCCAAGCTCCAATGATTGTTGGCAGGTGATCAAACTTGTGTGTGGTCTCACGTTGTCGTGACGGAACACAACATCTTTACGATGAACGAGCTCAGGACGTTTCTGGATGATGGATTTGTTCAAACTGTCCAATTGCCAACAGTACACATTCGAAATGATTGTTTGGTTCCGTGGTAGGAGCTCGAAAAACATGACACCTTTAAAATCCCACCACACTGAGACCAGAACCTTCTGCTGATGAATGTCTGCTTTGGATATCGTTTGAGGCGAAGCAGCACGTCGGGACCAAGACCGTTTGCGCACCACATTATTGTGCACAATCTACTTTTTGTCAGCAGTTATCAGTCGCTTAAAAAAAGGATCGTTTTCTTCACATTTAATGAGCATATCGTAGATGTTTATATGCGCCATCAATTGAGCTTCTTTGAGTTCATGAGGAACCCACACATCGAGCTTGCTTACGTATCCCAGCTCCTTCAGGTGGTCATGAACGCTTGAATGATGGATGTGCAATGTGTCTGCAATCTCTCATGTCGTGTAACGTGGGTTTGACTCAATCAATGCCTTGATTTGGTCGTCACCAACCTAGGTGGGCCTCCCGGACCGAGGAGCATCGTTGAGGTCAAAATCACCAGCACGGAATTTTGCAAACCACCGCTGGCACTGACGTTCTTGTGGAGCATTATCACCGTACACATAATGCAATTTTTCACAAACTTGACACACGTTCTTCCCTTTACGGAAGTAAAACAGTAAAATATGGCGAAAATGCACAGTTTGGTCTTCCATCTTCAACTTGATGTCAAATCTTCGCAAATCAATCAAATCGCTCACTATTCCTTTTAGACTGCAGCCAGAACTGGCACCTGTCAAATGCCATAGCGATAACAGAGCTGCGCATGCCTCTAGTACTTCCAAAACCGCCCAACCGCCATTGGGTGGCAAAACATGTCATGGCTTTTCCGACGACCCAATAAATACAAGAAGCAATGAATAACTAAATAATGGGTGCACAATTAAAATGTGCACAAAACTTATTTCCACTGTTAAGGTACTTATTTCAGCACTTTACCTAACATTTTTATGTAATGTTCACACAAGTTCTGACCTTATCTTTCATGTGTTCATCTGAGGGGAACTGATGATGATGTATTTAATACCTGAATGAGGTGAAGATTGCAAGAAGATATCAGGACTTTAAGATATCTTGCATACTGCATATAGCTGCACAAGGGGTTGAAAGATTCTCTTCTAATTTTAACAGATGAATTTGGACTTTATGGTAGTAATCAGAGGGGTCAAAGCTAAGTTAATTAAGAACAGACAAAAAGCTAAACATTATAATAATATAAATAACATCATCATAGATGCATCATGCATGAAAGAACAAAGAGTTCTCATATTAACCCTAAAGCCAATATACCGGACAATTTAAATTCGGTTAGACCCAATATACCGGACAATTTAAATTCGGTCTTGGTGCATCCTACAATGTGCAGCACAAAGGTTCTGTCATTTTTTTTTTATAATTTACTTCTAGAATATGCACTAGATTTGGAAACTAGTATTTAAATGCTGGTAAATACTGGTTCTGAAGATGGAGAAGTAATACTGCTACTGAAACATAAATACCAGTTTTCTAAGTTTTCCTAAGTTACCTTTAAAAGTTCATTTTCTTTTGCTTTGTTCACTAACATTAAAAAAATAATAATAATCAGATGCAGAATAGCAGTAGCAGTGTTGTCTGCCACTCTGTCAGACGCCGTCAGACTACTCAACCCGTCACACTGCCGCCCCTGCATGTTTCTAACTGTTTCCAGTAACGCATGCTGTGCTCATTCTCATTTCATTTCATTTATTATTTTGATTTTTTGTGTTAATTAGTGTAAAGTGTGAACAACATCAGCACTCATGAAGTCTCATAAGAAGTCAAATGTGTGGGGCAGTACTTTTCAACAAAAAGTAAAAACAAAGCTGAATGTTTAACTTGTCACAAGATTTTGAAAAGTGCTGGTGGTTCAATATCAGGCTTGAAAACACATGCAAATAAAGTTCATGCCATCAATTTTGAAGCTGAAACCAGTGCTTCTTTTGGAAAGAGACAACAAACTATGGAACAATTCATTCATAAAAAAAAAATCTGTTGGTGAAGCTATTGCAAAAATGTCATGCAAGATGGTTTTAGTTTTACACAAATTGTCTTAAGGAAATTTATCCAAAGCGATTTGGCAAAAAAATGTGTACAATAAGAGACAACCGACTTCAGTAAAGGGTATCGTTGTTCAAATTTCGCTGATTTGTGATGAGTATCATTGTTCAAATTTCGCTGATTTGCGATGAGTGTCGTTGTTCAAATTTCGCTGATTTGCGATGAGTGTCGTTGTTCAAATTTCGCTGATTTAATTTTTATGTGGCTACGATAATATAACTTAAATTGACATTAAATGTCCGTCATTACTGTTTCACATGTTATTTAAGTTATATTCAGTAAAGGGAGTGAAAATTTTGGTTCTGAATTATGAAACCTAGGAAACTGAGTTAACCCAATACTTTTTTAGGCCAAATTAAAGCAGGATTTCATTATTCAATTTCTATTGATAAGTATACATCCTCCCAAAATTGTCGCTTCATGAATATCAATGTACATGATGTGAAAAACAATGGTTTCTAAGTTTAGTTAGCATTCAAGGTTCATTAAATAGCAAGGGAATCACAGAAGACATAAAGAAGTAATTAAATGAATTTGGATTAAATTTGAATCACGACACTGTCAGTGATACATCAGATGGGGCTTCTGTTATGGTCAAATTCGGTAAAGAAAATTGATTAATTCATCAATTGTCTCGCTTATGGAATTTATCTGACTGTGTGTGATTTTTTGTACAAAAAAGGATTATCTTCAAGAGGATACTGAAGAAGGAACTGCTTTTGAGGAGGAAGAAGAAAATATTCAAGAAGTCATTGAAGATTGGGACAATTATAATATATCTTTATGCACAACCTTTGAGTCTGCTGAAAGAAGTGATGATCATATCAGTGTTCCATATATTCATGGGAGTTATCGTGAGGTAATTTCAAAAGTCAGAAAAATTTGCAAAACATTCAGAAAATTCCCATTGAAAAATGATTATCTACAAGAAATTATTAAAACTGATTCGAAGGGAAAAGAGCTGAAACTTGTGCTAGACATCCCAACAAGATAGAATAGCACGACTGCATTGATTTCAAGATTTACAGAGTTTGTTGAGTTGCCGAAGTGATACCCAATGATGAATGGAGATCTTTGGATGCTCTCTTACATGTACTTCATCCCTTTGAAATAGATATAAAAGGACTTTCCTCAAAGAGCGCTTCATTGTTGAAAGAAGAAAATTCAATGAAATTCATTTTAAAAGAATTAATTAATTAATTAATTAATTAATCACACACACACACACACATCACTAAGCTCTTCTCTGAGATTCAGAGGTTAGCTCCACAAAGAAAAGACAAACTACCAAATAATTTTTATCTGATTATTTACTTACTGTTGCCATATCAAACTCCTCCACTTACAGTGATCTTGGCACGCAATTCGAGCTTCACTGACATTCATCACACGGCGCACACAAGATCTTCTATACTTCATACTCATGATCTTTTTCTCATGCAGACACTTCTGAATCTGATCCTCCCATGACTTACTTCCTTGGCCTTTCTCTGCTTTTCCTTCCTGCCACTTGGGCTGAATTTTTTTCTTAGTAAGCATCTCATCACTCATTCTTTCATCATGGCCAAACCACCAAAGCATATTAGTCTCCACCTTGCTAACAACATTTTGCTTCACATTAAACAACTTCAACACATCTTCATTCCTCACACGATCAAAACATGTTTTGCCACAAACCCCCTGTAAGTAACGAATTTCTCCAGCACCCAAACGACTCCTATGTTTCTTCTGTAGTACCCAGGTTTCACCGCCATACATCAGAGTAGGAACAATTATACTTTCATACACAGCCATGCAGGACTTCTTTGAGAACCCATCATTCCTGTGAAAACCTCCCAAGGTAGCTATGGCTTTCAATGAAGAATTCACTCGCCTACTAATTTCACAATCTAATTTGTTCTCTCAGTTAAACATGCTTCCTAAATACACAAACTCATTCACCTGGTCAATCACTGTGCCATTTAGACTTATATTACATTCAGTACTACCAGTTCCCCGCTCAAAAACCATAACTTTTGTTTTTCCCTTATTAATACTCAGTTTGAATTTCATGCAAACTTCGTACATCCAGGACAACATACTCTGCAACCCACTTTTACTCTCTGCCAACAGGACAGTGTCATCAGCATACAACAATCGGCACACGTGTATCACCAAAACATAAACCAGTATTATCTATTTTGGCATCACGCATGCATGCATCCATAAATATATTAAACAGCCAGGGTGACATTACACAACCATGCCTGACTCCTGCACCAATAGAAAACCAATTTGATAAAACACCATTCACTCGTACACAAGCTCTACTACCAGCATACATGGCTTTTACACTATTAAGTAGACTCCCAGTAAAACCATATTCATTCAATACCTTCCACAGAAGTGTCCTATTTACTCGGTCATAAGCTTTCTCTAAATCTAAGAAGGCAGCAAAAACTTTCTTACTAACAGCCAGATACTTTTCAATCATCATGCGTAATGCAAATATTTGGTTAATGCAGCCTTTACCAGGCATGAAACCATTCCAAACATCCCATACTTTCACTGACGTAAGACTTCGTACTTTTTCAATAATGGCCTTAACAAACACTTTCCCCACTGCACTCAGTAGGCTAATACCACAATAGTTCTTGCATTCAATCTGATCACCTTTTCCCTTACAAGGGAACAATGATAGCATCCTTCCAATCCCGAGAGACCAATCATAGCTCCCAGCACAACTGGCAAATTTCAGTTAGCCAGTCAATTGCAGAGTCACCATCATATTTCAACATCTCAACAGTTATGCCATAAACTCCTGGAGCCTTACCATTCTGAAGAGATTTCAGAGCTTTACACACCTCTTCTCTTGAGATCCCTCCTGTGCTTCCCTCCTACACTGTGACATCTGCTTCTGCCTCAGAAACACCTTTGCTTTCTTGATCTAATAACTCACAGAAGTATTCACCCCACCTTTCACTTAACTCACTGGGCTCCCATATCATTTCCCCAACCTTATTACTCACACAACTTACAACTTTGTTTCCCCTATTCTTCCTGAGTCTCACGAACTTCCAGAAAGTCTTTCTATCTTTCCAAAAAGCCAATTCATGCTTTTCCACCTTCTCCTTCCTATCTTTTGCCTTACTCTGGCAAATCAGCTTAGCTGCTTCACGCTTCTTACAGCGTTATTCATCCACAGAAACTCTACCTTGCAACATACCCAAATAGGCATCCTTCTTTCTCTTTACTGCCTCTTAATCTCACTATTCCACCAACCATCACCTCTATTGTTACCCACTATTGTAGTACCACAGACCTCCTCAGCAGCAGTAACAACACAGCTCGTAAAACATTCCCACTTCTTATCTACATCCCTCTCACATGACTTCAGTTCCTGAGTAAGTTAGCATAATGCTGATGATCCTCAGGAAGCCTTTCAATCTTTATTCTTTCCACCCTAGTCCTCTTCCTATTCCTTTTCCTCCAACCAACATTCAGTTTCACTTGCGACATTACCAAGTAATGATCAGAGCCAATATCTGCACCTATCATCACTCGAGTGTCAACAACTAAGAGTTTGAGACGCTGATCGTAAACAACAAAATCTATAACACTCTTTTGACCAAGAGTACGATTTTCTTAAGTATATGTGTGGATATACTTGTCGTTGAAAAACGTATTAGATACACACAAACCATTCTTAATGCAAAGTTCAATTAACCTTTCACCATTATCATTACACAAGTATCATTAAACTTACCCATAACATTGTCAGAATTGCATTCTGCACACCTACTCGAGCATTCAAATCCCTTGCTATTATAACTTTCTCTTTAGCACCAAACTGGCTCAAAACAGCTTTTAGCTCATTCCAGAAATCCTCCTTCCTATCAGAAGGTTCTGAGTCACAAGGAGCATACACTACAACAATTACTATTCTCTGAAGTTTCACTTTTAGACATATCCAAAGAATTCTCTCACTAAGGCAGCTGTAATAGATCAAGTTGTTCTTCATCTTTTCACTTAAAATCACACCTACACCAGCTTGTCCCCTAACATTATCAAATACTCCAGACCACACATTCACTGTGCCATTCACTTCTTCTACCCCAATTTCCTTCATTTTGGTTTCACTTACACACAGCACATCCAAATTTTGCTTATTCATTTCTTCAATCATCTCATTCATTTTGCTATTTATACTTCTAGTATTCCATACACCTATCTTACACTCACTCAATCGTGATCTCTTTCTCATGCGCCTTTTAGAATTTCCAGGTCTATTCCGTGGTGGACTGTCCTTCTCAAGTGTGGTAGGTGGTCCACCATATCCTACACTTGAGTCATTTTTTAAATTTCTTTGTGTCTTTTTAATCAGGTAGGTACATCAGTGTGGAAGGATTAGCCCACAGCTGATGGTTCCAGTTGGTCATTCAACCTAAGGATTCTGGAACAAAACCCAGTGAGTTGGGGTCTTTTTGCCAATGTCACGCAGAGCTAGCTGGCACCTCTCATTTTAAAAGAATTGGAGAATCAAATTCTATCTTGGCTACTAATTGAAGAAAAAAATTATCAAACGACACTCTTCATGAAGGATGAAGACGTCATTGGACTAATAAGTTATGTTGAAGATCCTGAAGTATTGAAAAGGTGAGATTTCAAAGAACCCTTCTTGTTGTCAAGTCATAAAGCCATAAAAGGACTACTGGAAACAACATTCAACAGGCAATTTCCATCAAATGAAGAGCCAGAAAGACAAGAAGAAAGTGGTGAAGACAACATTTCAGTTTCAGATTCTGTAGATCCAATGTTTCAGAGATATCTCACTGAGGTGCCCAGCAAGAATAAGAACTCTTAAAGTTTCTTCTTCTTCTACCTTCAATTTAGCCAAGGAATTTAACCTGTATGAAGCAACAGGGAAGTGGGCTGAACATTGGGAGCAAGTTTACAGAGCTTATCAACAATAAGAGCAACAAGTGTCAAATCTTTAGGGCAGTTTCGTTGGCAGGATACAGATTTTTTCTTGACCGTCATCAAAAATATTAGATGCTTTGTGTTTTTTTTAAATCACACTTCTTGAGTGTCACTGCCAACTTGCAAAGAAGTGAATAAAAATGTCTTCAGAGTTCAAAGTAGTACCTGTCTACCTGAATCCTGAATATGTGACTAAGATGTACATATTTTTTCTATTAAAAGTGAGTAACTACTAATTAAGTACTAATGTTATTTATTAAATCCATTACAATCTTTTTTCCATCACATGCAGTAGTAGTATGGTATTAGTACTCAACATAAGTCCTATAAAAAACACACCAGTGCCTCCTGCTAAAGAAAAACCAGAACTAAGAATCGGCAAAAACTGATATTGAGAATTTCCTTCAGTAATTTACCGGTATTGATGATGTCGACAATTTCCAAATCCTAATTAATAAGCACAGTAGCCACAACTTAAATAAAAAAACAGCCAACATGAAACGAAAATGTAAGTGAAATCTACCCCTCTGATATTACATAGTACTACACGGTAAAAGGAGATTCATTAGGAGATAAGTCATGTTATGAATGCCCAGCTGAAATCTGCTGACAGAAATATACAAGCAAGCTGATTCCTTAGTAACCACAAACTCCAAAATTTTGAATTTCTGTTTGCAGCAGTGTGGCATACTAACCTCCTGGCTGCCAACACCATGAGAAAGAAAAGATATTCCAGTTGGATGAAACAAAACTTAATGTGGTTCATACACAATAAAGTCACACTAACTTTCTTCCACAATACAGAGAAACAGAATGCCATATCTCAATCAAGACTACAGTGTATGAAACAGAAAATACTGTCTGTATTTAAAATTACTATACTGTTTCTTCTTGGACACAAAAATAGCTTATATATTTATGCTATCAGTCCTTTGAAATGTTACACATTTATTAAATTAAAAATTATTATTTGCAGACAAATACAATTCAAGTGAACTGCATAGTTCCCACTCTTTTTCCACCAAAAAATCAAGGACTTTTCAAGGACTCACAAAACTTTTCAAGACTATATTCGTGCACAATAAGAACTCTCATGAAACACTAAAATAAATTGTAACAAACAGTCTAAAAGTTCAATTAAAATTATAGTTATATCTAAACATAGAGGCATACTTTGGTGATGTATGTCTCTATGTTAGGAAACCTGAAATCTTCTGTTCCACAAGATTTCAGGTTTCCTTATCACTGACACAATGTGTTACACATTTGACAAAACAGTTAAAAGCAAAATATTTGTCATTAAAGTCAAACTAAGTGAAGAATAAAATATAAGAAATTGAAAGCAACATTCACTTGGGCACTATGGAATATGGTCATCCATTGCAGACAAACACATGGGAAACACCAGAAAAAAAAGTAACGCTTCACAGCAGAAACTTAATTTTTATTAGTATTACATAAAGCCAAAAGCATCGTCAAGTTGCTAGCACAGTTTCTATGCCAAAATTTCATCTTTTATCCATTATTTGATTTGACTTATAAAATGCATATTTAGTTTTACTTACATTTGGAATTCTTTTGGCTCTTGCACGGAGCTACAGATGTATAATCTCTCTCTCTCTCTCTCTTTCTCATCTCTCTATATATATACACTGAAGAGCAATTGAATTAGAGATAACTGTCTAGTAATGTGTAGCACCACCTTTCGCCCTGATGACGGCGGTGATTCGTCTCGGCATGGACTCGACAAGACACTGGAAGCGTTAGGAAGCCATACGGATCTATGACCCCTGAACAAGCTCCCACAGTTCACGAAGATTTGATGGAGGAGGGTCAGAGCCTCGAACATCTCTCTCGATGGCATCCCAGATGTGCTCGATGGGATTGAGGTCAGGTGACCTAGCTGGCCAAGAAAGCGAGGTCATGTCGGTGGAGTGTTCATCCAACCATTCGGATACAATTTGGGAGCGATGGCACGGTGCATTGTCTTGTTGCAGGATGAGGTCCCCAGTGGGATGTTAAAGACGCACAAACGGGAGCAAATGGTCGTCCAGGATATCTCGGTAACGTTGACCTGTGAAGGACGATGTCACACGTACCAGGGGTCCCATTTCAGTCCGTGTAAACAGTCCCCAGACGAGAATGCCACCCCCACCAGCTTGAAGAGCACCCTGCTGGCAAGAAGGATGCATCGCTTCATGTGGTTTGCACCATACTTGTATTCTGCCATCCGCATGCACCAATGTGACTCTCGACTCATCAGTCCAGGCAACATTTTTCCACATGTCTAGGGTCCAGTGGTGATGTTCCCACGCCCATGCTAATATTTGCATCCTGTGATGTGCGGTCAGCAGCGGCACCCTCGTGGGACAATGGCTTCTGTACCCCACAGCGAGGAGATGGTTCTGGATGGTGTGGCTATTTACACGTTTTTGTGCACCAGCGTTAAATTGCCGAGTGATATCTTGCACTGTGGCCCGTCTATCCGCTGTTACAATGTGAGCTAGCCGACAATGACCCCGCTCATTCACATGCTGTTGTCCACGGCAGTTGGCCCTTGCAGGGATGGTTTTACTGGATTTGACGTACTCACAGTGCACCCGTGACACAGTGGCTCGTGAAAATCCCAGTGCCTGCACGACTTCCAAGACAGAGTGACCCATTAGTCGGGCCCCGTCAATTTGTCCACGATCAAATGCTCTTAGATCCTTCGTCTTGCCCATAATGCGTCCGACTCTTACTGATTCTCGTAGCATCACTTCTTACATTGTCGGATCGCTGCAAACGTTACGTTGTTTCCATTTACAGGGCCGCCCGCAGCACCACGTTTGCATAATGCCAGCTGTCTCTAATTCAATTGCTCTTCAGTGTGTATATATATATATATATATATATATATATATGCATATATCATCATCATCATCATCATTCATTGTCAACCATTATTTATCAATCCACTGCTGGACGAAGGTCTCCCCAAGTTTCTTCCACAACAGTCTGTCTTGTGCCTGTCTCTTCCATGTAACTCCCACAAACTTTTGAATTTCATCTGCCCATCTCCCATGTGGTCTTCTTCTGGGTCTTTTCCTGTCCTTTGGAATCCAGTCTAAAATTTCGGCTGTTCATCGATGGTCTGTCCTTCTGGCAACATGTCCAGCCCACTGCCATTTCAGGGATTTTACTCTGATCATGATGTCTTCCATTCTTGTCATTTTTCGGATCCACGAGTTCCTCTTCTTATTTATCCTGGTTACACCAAGCATGCACCTCTCCATGCTTCTTTGAGTTGTCTGCAGTCTTTGTATGTCTCTTTTAGTTAAGGTCCACGTCTCTGCACTATATGTAAGCACTGGAAGGATGCATTGATCAAACACTTTTCTTTTAAGACATAATGGCATATTGCTCTTTAAAATTATACCGTTTCTTCCAAAAGCTCTCCAGGCAAGTTTTATATGCAGATTAATTTCTTCATCAATGTGACCCTCACTTAATAATTGCTATCCGAGATAAACGTAGGTATTGGTTATCTTTAGCTTTTCCCCATCAATCGATAAATCTTCATTTCTTGCAAAAGCAATGTGCATCATTTTTGTCTTCTGAAAGTTCATTTTTAATCCCACTTCTTTACTCTTGTCAGCAAGTTCCTGGATCATACTCTGCAGCTCTGATGGGGTAGTTACAAAAATGACTATGTCATCATATATATATATATTCGCTTGTCGTAGTTCAGAATCACAACTGCGTGAAAACCGGAAATGTGATAGCTATGTGCTCCTGATTCCAAGAGAGCATTCCACGATGCAGCGCTGTCACTTGTGACATTTTGGCGATAGCTTCTCTTTAAAACAGAGGCTATTCTGAAATTTGGTGAACAGGGGAGGGGGGGGGGATATCAAGTACTTTTCAAGGACTCTTACAAAATTTAAGGACTTTCAAGGGCCCTTGAAAAGGAAAATTAAAATCAAGGAGTTTCCAAGGACTTTCAAAGACTGTGGGAACCCTAGAACTGGATCTTTTAGTCAGTGAGAAAGAAGTGTTGCCGGACACACATTAGAATGATCGTGTAGCAGTCTCCAACAAAAGAATCGTAGGTACCCCATCTGGTACAGAAATTCCAAGATCCATTTTTTGCTGCTATGCCTTCACTCTTGTATCCCTAGGAATGTTCAACTGATACTTATTTCACACTTCTTGCTGCTCAATTCATTTATTTTCACTGGATTGATAGTTTCCTTCACAGGTAGTGATACTAAGTTTACTGAAACTAATGCATAGTTTTTAAAAGGGTTTCATATGCAGATCTCCTGTAATAAACATCACCAGAAACAGTGACAGTAGTCTCTCCTGGACAAATAAACACTTTCAATAATCAGATATACGATTTGTAATTGAACTCTCTATTTTATTCAAACCTTTTGAATAAAAATTGATCCCACTCCTTTTTAGTTGGAAATGGTGATTGTTTTCTGATTGGACTGAATTCTGGAAATGGTTGTATGCAAATATATCCATGTAACAGTTTTGGCAATAGCCTGTTTCAGCACAAAAGAAATGTTAAAAAATTTTCATGATAGGCAAAATTAGTTGTGGACAATGAATGTGACTTGCAACAGTGGGGTCCCAGGAGTTATTAATTATGGAAACTACAGAGATTATTGTAAACGCAAGATTTCAACACAAAATATTTGATGCGAGTTAACTATGCATGGAAAGCTCTTCAGATTCACAAGTCAGTTAGAACTAAGGTAGCATTGCCCTATGTGAGTTCAAACAGCAAATTAATTATCTGTGAGGAAGAACACCAACCAAACATGAATGCCGGATGGTGATAAGCAAGAACAGGTGAAGTGCAACCAGTGTTAAGAGCAGTCCCAATACCTTGAAACTCAAAACTGAAATACTGAATCCATAATTACACAGGCTGTTCACACATATTTAGAACATTTTGATAAGAAATTACAAAAAATAAAAGAAGTTCAAAGAATTGAAACTGGCAACAGTGTGTTAGATGAACACAAAAGAAACATCTAAGAAAATAGTGCACGTAAGCCAGCTGTGGACAGGTTGTGTTTTTGCTCTTCATGAAGAGAAATATTCATATTCTGTAACTAAAAAATGCTGTGAAAATCATGGAATAAGCATTTCTAAATGTAAAATAAGAATATTATTAATAATAGAGAGAAAAATCATGAAGCATTGCTTTCAACAGGAAAAAGAACATCAAACGAATATCCAAAGAAGGTACATACTTTTATGACTATTTCAAAAGTTCAATCTCTGGTCTTAAACAAAAATCCACCGACCCAAACAGCAATCGCTAAGACGCTAAAAATCTTTGTATCAACTGTAAACAAGGTAATAAACAAAGATTTGAATCTAAAAAAAAGCTAAAAAACAAAATATTCACCGCCTTTTGCCTAGACATGTGGCTGCGTGCAGAACACGGTATAGACTTCTTTATGAAAATCACTTAGAGACAGGTGGAAATTTATTGTGACTACTGATAAAACATGGATCTACCTAAATGACTGTAACACAACAAGGTCAATTTACTATCACAAAAGAGCAGAAAAAGACTTATGAACTTGGTTCCAAGAATCCAAAGAAAGTTTTAATGAAAGATTCATGATTATTGCCAGTTTTTCATACAATGGGGAATTAAAGTTAAGAAAAGTTGGAAACGAATGCTAAAATCAACTCTATGTATTACCAACATTAATGTTGTTGTTTTTTTAACTCTTATATTTAAAGAGGAAATAAACTTCCTTTATCCACAGAGCCTTCAAAGAGTAGAATTCCAACAGGATAAGACTCCCAGTCATACATCCAAATCTACCACTACATTTCTTGAAAATATGAAAAAAACGATGGGTATCAAGTCTATGCTTTTGGTTCATATTCCCTCAAAGTCCCCTGATGTGTCACCAATGGACTATGTGCCTTTGGATTGCTAAAACGAGTGCTTTCTAAATGCAGACCTTAAACAATGATTGGACTATGGAAAGTAATGGAGTAAAATACCATTACCAATTTAAAATTATCATGTTTTCTGAAGAGATGGCTACAACATGAGAAACAGGGGAGGAAATGTCACCTTTGTGTCGATAGCGACATTTATACATACGATTTTTTACTTCTGACCAGAAGCAAATTTTTTTCTTTTTTTTACAAAATATGAAAATATATATTGTACTTACCATTTCTTTCTTTTTTTCACTATTTAAAGTATAATTGCTGATTGTGTCTTCTTTCATTTCGGTAGCTGCATCAATGCCCACTTCAGCATCTGGATGTGGAAAAAATTCATCTTCCAAGGCCCCATCCTGATTAATCATAACAAACTGGTCAAGATCTGATGAAACATCACTCCTAATGGATAGGGCATCCTCTTCCTGAAAAGATGTAATTTCTACATCGCTGATATTATGAGTTTCATTTTTAGTTAGAGCTGAGTCAATGCTGGCAACAAGTGAGCAGAATCCACGCCTGACTGCTGACGTACCAGACTGCAATCCCCTGTGAAGAGAATCTGCAGCAATTTCTGAGGAAGACTGCATCTCTGAAGCAGGAGCATTTGAAGTAGGAGAGGATGTTGAGGAATGACAATTCAGCAATGAATCACTACAGGATTTTGGGAAGCCATTTTCTATACAACAGTCATCTAATATTCCAGAGCACAATTTGTCAGACTGTTCGTGTTTCGAACTTTCACAATCACCAACAGAAAAAGAACTCTGAGACTGTAGCATGCTCTTTTTACATGACATGTGAAGTTCGCTGTTACTAGAGCAGTCTTCTTGAAGGGAGGCTAAATCAACAGAGTCTGACGTCGCAGACATCTGATTCAAGCTGCGCAATACCAGTGCAATTTCAATTTTTGGCCACCATGCAGTAACACAAGCAGATACAATAGGTTTGTCCTTTAAAATTGCAGTAGTGTCTAAAGCAAGATGCTCAAGCATATCACTAACAATATCAATGGTTCGTAGAACAAATAAATATTGGAAGTGTGACAGTTGTATATTAAGCATAGAATGTACATGAAGCAATAAATATATATCTGTCTCTTCTTTTTCTACATCATTATTTTTGTTTAAGTCATTCATATATGGTGATGCAGAAGTCTTTGGCATTGAAAATTCATTGGAACTTTGGCACATGTAGGATTGAAGGTTAGGCAAATACATATCTTTTCTATCTGAGCAGTTTGCAGCATGTGTGCTATCTGGGGGTGTGGAGGAGGAGGAAGCCTGTGCCTTTTGAGAGTTATAAAGCCACAATGTCAGAGGTAATGGATCAATAAATGACTGTAACCGTGTCCTTCCAGATTCACATATAGTAAAATCTGCCCAAAAAGGATCCAGGTGAATACTCCACACATCTGATGACTCACTCACAATCTCTCTGAGCATAGTGGTGGCACTCTTGTGAGGTTCAAGATTTGTAGTAGATTCTGAAAGAAAACAGTCAACATCTAAGACTTTTTTTTTAATCATAAATCAAAAATATTTTTTTTATAGATTTCATCAAGCTTTATTACATTCAGCCAAAAATGCTAGTGAATTAGGAATAACATCATAACCTTCAACTTCAAATTAATAATGAGGAAGAAGACACTATTTATATATATATATATAAATAGTACATAAATAAAACAAAAAAATTACTTTATAAATAAATTATTTAACACAAGAAAATTAGACAAAAAAGGCTAATACCATGAGAAGTGCCGAAGGCAGCTAAACCTCATGTAGTAGCTTATATAGAATGAAAATATTACAGAACAAAAATACAAAATTTCAAAACAAGTAAAAAACTGGAACAGGTTGCCGTCATCAGGAGAGCATCAACCTGTGGGAGTGGCTTTTCTAGTACCAACAAAACGACAAGGCAAGCCAAAATTGTCGGTTGGTCATGCTCCCTAGGCCACATAACCAAATTCTAATAAGCACAAAGATTACAAAAATCAAATTTATAAAACCAAAAAGGAAGAATTAAAAGCTTACCGGCAGAACAAAAACCGCCATGACAAAGAGTCAAAGAAGACTGAACAGAGCACCCACAAGAACCCAAATATATACGCTGATAAGCAAGGTGGTCACGGTTAAACAACTACCTGGTAAGCCAAAAAATGTGTGAATTGACAAGATGCAAAACTGTGTATGTAGATAAAATCTTCAGCTATTAGGGACCCACCAAATATCACTTTATGCTACAGATATATTTAAAATTGTTAGGTCCTAGGTTAATAAAGCATGTCAATGTGTAATTTGAAACTTTTGGACACCGAATTAAAGTTCAAAAATAAATGGTTAAAATGATGCCTTAAGAAATTTTTAGGAAAAAAAAAAATCGGAAAGCTCTTCTTTCTAAATTGCAATCTAACATCTTTTTTGTGTAAAAAATCGTAAAGCTCTTCTTTCTAAATTGCAATCTAACAATTTTCCTAAAAAATTCTTATGGAATCATTTTAACCATTTAATTTTGAACTTTAATTCAGTGTCTAAAAGTTTCAAATTACACATTGACATGCTTTATTTACTTAGGACCTAACAATTTTAAATATATAGGTAACATAAAGTGCTATTTGGTGGGTCCCTAATAGCTGAAGATCTCATCTACATACACAGTTTTGCATCTTGTCAATTCACACATTTTTTGGCTTACCAGGTAGTTGTTTAACCATGACCACCTTGCTTATCAGTGTATATATTTGGGTTCTTGTGGGTGCTCTGTTCAGTCTTGCTTGACTCTTTGTCATGGTGGTTTTTGTTCTGCCGGTAAGCATTTAATTCTTCCTTTTTAGTTTTATAAATTTGATTTTTGTAATCTTTGTGCTTATTAGAATTTGGTTATGTGGCCTAGGGAGCATGACCAACCGACAATTTTGGCTTGCCTTGTCGTTTTGTTGGTACTAGAAAGGCCACTCCCACAGGTTGATGCTCTCCTGATGACGGCAACCTGTTCCAGTTTACTTGTTTTGAAATTTTGTATTTTTGTTCTGTAATATTTTCATTCTATATATATATATACGTGTTTCCAAGCTTTCTCACAACAACCAGATGGCTTTTTCAAGGAAGTTAGACAGAAACTGCTTCTGTTTCTGTCTAACTTCCTTGAAAAAGCCATCTGGTTGATGCGCAAAAGCTTGGAAATGCTTATTTATATATTCCTACGCCAATAAATAGAATTACTAGTATAGTTTTACTATTTTCTATCATCACCTTATGTAATAAAATCAATACAATAAAGAAACATCAGTAATTTTTCACAACAAAAATAAATTTATATCAGTGATCAACATCTAATTCCATGTACAGCATCATGAACATCACAGCAGAGCATAAAAATCATGAGATGTGCATGAGAGATGCATTTATAGTTCCTTTTGCTTTGATCACAGCCCATGAAGTGACCACTTTACATAGAAAAACACTGCATGTATGACACTGAAAGACAGAAAAAAACTGTGGGAAACAAGGCATTCTCATAAAAGCACTTTTGGGATGATTTGAGATGCAAATACTGCCTGAAAATCAGTTTTGAAGATACTGCTTTGCATGCGATCAGCTGTTGCAGTTGTTGTTTGATGGTTTAACGATCATCATGAGCAAATCGATGGGCTATAAGCAGTCATCTGTCCCTAATTTAGGGATACTGGTTCCAGGGAAGGGACAGAGCCAGTCCATAAGACCAAAACAACATCCATGCCTTACTGGGATTTGAACTCGGACCCATCTTGGACAAATGGTCAGAAGCCGGTGCTCAGACCACTGCACCACTGGGGCGGCTCATCAGCTGTTACAGAAGAATAAAATGCCTTACCCACAAGTTTCATCACCAGTTTAGAAAAAAACATACTAATTTATATGGAACATATGGTTTCACAGTGATCCCACCAAATATTAAGCAAAATTGTATTTTTTGATGCACATCTGTTTTTGTTTTTATTTACTTGAAATCACTGTACCAAAGTCATTTCATTTCAAGTCGCTGTACTTTGAATGGACAATAATGACCTGAACTTAAATACATGCAATTTCAATTCCTCAGCTGAGAAATAAGGTGTAATGTGCCTGGAGTGAAATATCTCAAAGAAGACATCTCATATTGCTTCCATTGATTATATGTTAGAGACAGCAGCTGTTTCCAAACATTATTATTGAGTCACACTCAATAATAATTTTCGAAAAATGTAAACACATTTATTGATATCTGAAATAAAATTTCATAAAATAATTCAAAACCTTAATAATTTATTCTTATAATCATATTTCACACTGACACCAACTTTCATACTTTCATCAAATATATGGATCACTCTTTCATAGTGGTGCAACCAGGTCATAATCTCTGACCAAATAGAATCACAGGCTACCATTTCATCTCCAATTAAATATGAAAAGGAAGGACAAAAAACTCCCATTCTGTGTGAAATACCATGTGCTTCAGATTATATTATACACTTGATAAGATGTTTGTGTATGAAGAACAGATGCTATCCACCATGCAAATTTTAGCAAACAACCTACCCAGCACGTATATGTTTGAGGGTGGAGAGGGCAATAGCTAGCAGGGGGATGGAGGTGGCTCAGTCCCCTTCCCTCCTGCAAAGCAAGCAAGCCCTCCCCTCTGGAAGATAAACATTATTGTAAATTCTCTGAACTTTTATTTTTGGTGGTTTCTGAAATGTATTTCATTATACACCCATGAGCCATTGCATTATGACCACCTACATAATAAGCAGTAGGAGCCCCTTTAGCCTGCAAAACAGCGGCCACTCGGCGAGGCATCGATTTGATGAGGTGGCGATAGGTATCCTGGGGTATCTGGTACCATAATGTCAACAGCAGGTCCTCCAGTTCCCGCACATTTCGGGGTGGTGGTGATTTAGAGCGAACCCGCTTTTCCAAGTCGAACCACAAATGTTCGATTGTGTTCACGTCAGGTGAATTTGGAGGCTAGGGCATTAACAGAAAGTCACTAGCATGTTTCTTGAACCACCCCTTGACAACTCTGGCAGTCTGGCATGGTGCACTATCCTGTTGGTAATGGCCTTCACCAGCAGAGAACACAGTTGCCATGAACGGGTGAACTTGGTGTGAAACGATGTTCGGATATCTGACAGCCATCAGTGATTGAGTTATTGGGATAATGGGGCCTAAAGCATCACAACAAACAATGCCCACTGCATAACACTGCCGTCGCCACCGGCCTGTTTCCGCCCAACAGTGCATTCAGTTGCCATAGCCTCCATTGGTAATCGGCGTATCCACGTTCGGCCATCTACGTGATGCACCTGGAATCTTGATTCATCAGACCAGGCCACTTTCTTCCAATCATCCACAGTCCAATCTTGATCTTGGGCCCATTCCATGCGTTGTTGGCAATGACGTACAGCGAGCATGGGGACCCAGCTGGGTCTTTGGTTACGCAGGCCCATGCGCAGAAAGCTGCGACGAACTGCGTGCTGTGACATATTGCCCCGATCGCCACTGCTGTAGCTGTGGGTGATCTGTCATACTGTGGTCCTGCGGTCACTGTGAACAATGCGCGACAGTCTTCGTTCTCCTCTGGCATCAATGAGCTGCGGACGACACATGGCTGGATGACGGTTCGTCATTTGGCCATCTGTGCACCACTTTTGATACATATCTACTACAACTGCACATGAACAACCCACAAGCCATGCTGTTTCCAAGATTGTAGTTCCGAGGCGCTGTGCAATCACAATGTGTCCTTTATCAAACTCCGATATATTGGCAGCTTTTCCCATTCTGACTCCGAACACTCTACTAACCAAAAGCCAGTCCTCGGATTGTATATATACTGCTCTGTGAACTTCACGTGCGCCACCGTTTGGTGTCCAGGCGGGCTCATTTCTCTAAGCTGGGGGTGGTCATAATGAAATGGCCCATCGGTGTAAGCATAAATACACTATGTGGACAAGAGTGATTGGGCACTGTAAGTAAAGAGAAAAACAGTATTGTATTTACATCAGTAGTGAGTAGGTCCTCCATTTGCAGGGATTACAGCAGCCACCCATAGAGGTAAACTGTTCACAAGTCCATGGAACATGGAGAGTAGGATGTTCCCCCATTCTGCTTTAATACATCGACCAACTCTGTCGGTGAAGAGGGACGTGTTGGTCTAGACCTCACCAGTTGTTCAAGTTCATACCATAAATGTTCAATGGGAATGTGGTCTGGGCTTTGATAAGGCCAGTCCATCCAGGAGACCTTCACCACTCCACTGTAGCCCTAGAAACATGGCGAGCGGCATTGTCTTTCTAGAAGAAACATCGTCATGTCTGTAAAACTGCCACAACGTTACGAGCATTGAGTTATCCAGAATATCTCTATACAGCACAGAGTTCATGTTGCCATGAATAATAACCAATGGATTCACACGGTACCAGCTGAAACAGCCCCATACCATAACTCCACTGCCTCCGTGCTTCACAGTTGGCACTGTACACTCTGGAAGCAGACATTCTCCAGGTAACCACCAAATTCGGACACGTCCATTCAATCAGAATAATGTGGAGTGGGATTCTTTACTCCATAACACTTGCCGCCATTGCTCCAATGTCCAATTTTTGTGCTGTTGAGACCACCATATCAGCATGGCTTTGTTGATCTTTGTTATGAGGTTTATAGGTGGCTGTTCGGCCATGATACCCGAGTGCATGGGTTTCTCTTCGAAGTGTCTTGGTGGAGGCCATAACATCTGTGGCCATCTGGAACTCATGTGCTATGGTATGGCGTGCATAGATTGGGACCTGGTTTTCCGGATCTCCCTCTGCAGCACCCTCCGGTTCCTGGGTTGCAGTTTTGTGGGTTTTCCAGGGCCAGTTGAATTCCTGCAATGTTCTGTCTTCTTCCACTTGTTGATGGCAAACACCACAATAAATTTAGCGACCTGTCTGACATCAACAATGCTTCTTATGCTCATACCTCCAATTGAGCAGCATATTACAACACCCTTTTCAAACTTGGAGATCTCTCTCCTGCTAGCCATTTTATCAGCAATTGACCTGAGCATACTCCTGTTGTTGTTTTTATACCTTATTGACCACATGTCTGCTGCTGGAACACACCATCGCAGCTGTGTGGGGGTATCCAATTATTTTCGTCCACATAGTGTATCTTACTTATTTGTGTGTTGAACTTTTTCAAAAGCAAAACTGAAATGATACAAACCACACAGGCACAGGGCTTTTTGGCATTCCGGAAAGAGAGGAATGCCACTCCCCCTTCCAAAAGCATGAAATATGGAAGTATGTTACCCCCCACCTCACTCATAAAAAAAAAAAGAAAGAAAGGAAAAGAAAAAACAGAGGCAGAGATGGATGAATAATTGTGCAGAAAGGTGAAACTCTGTTAGTCACTTGGTAAGTTACTATAAGATGTTAAGCTGCTGTTAAGAAACAACCATATATAGTTAATTGCTTGCAGAGGTAATGTCAAGGGGAGGAGATGCGAGAGGTGGGTAACTAGATGTTGGAAAAAAGTGCTGAACGGAAATCCTTGTGCGCAAGATGGGGGGGGGGCGAGAAAGAGCTTTCAACTTCTTATTCATAGCTTTAGGGTCAGTAGGAGCAGTTTTACAATGCACATGTGTGCGAGAAAAAAAGTTTATCGGTGTGAATCTTAGGGATCTTGGCTTTTGAGTGGGGAATGGTGGGAGTTTTGCTATTTATCACAGTAAGAAGAGTCTATCTTCAAGCCTGTTAAAAGATGGAGAAAAGAGTGGAACCAAAGAAGGAAAATAGGAAGAGTCAAAATACATCAGTAACTCCACCATGCTCTTACTATGTGCATCCACAGAAAAGGACTAGAACAGCAAACTAAAAAATCAAATGGTTTATTCAACAATACGGAACCTGCAACTCAATTACAATCAAGTGAATTCAGATAATATGTTTTTTTTTTGTTTTTTTTTTTAAGAGTTCAATTTTTAAACTTAGTAATAAATGAAGTCATGTCTTTCCTAGATGATCATATGATAGTTACAATAGACAGATTATGGGAATTACTTAGGAATAAAGGATGTTAATTCTTAGCGTCAAATTTTTTTTTATTACTTCATTTTTCATATTTCCTATATATTTTTTTCTCTTTGGTATGGGGAAACTATTTGCTTGTGAAGTAAATTAACAAAAGAGAAAAAAAAGAACTTGCACCTGTATTCATGGAAAAAATTAGTAGTTGACCACCAGGCACTACAAGATCACCCTTCTGTCCCCCCCCCTTCTTCTGTTCCCTGGGTCTGGGACCTAGCAATGATAACGATTTTCAATCTGTACCGAACTTGAGAACAATTTCAGTTAAGGTGATGTTGATCACAATTAGTGATCTACTACAAACCACTATATAATTATGTTATTTCAAGTTTAATAATTTTCATAGTTCTGTCCTAGTATATAATCAAATGTCACAACTTAAAATAAAGTTGCAATAACACAAATTTAATTTTCAAAGATTTTATATCCTATGGAACTTTAAAAAGATACAAATATGGTTTAGTACTTCAAATATGCAAAAATCTGAGAAACAACTTACCTTAGAGTAAAGGAGTATAGGACCACTTTTTAGGCCAAAACCTAATCATTAAAATGAGACCTTAAAAATTTAAATCCATTCATATATAACAGTGATACTGAACATTTTATGAATTTTGTTGGAGGCCATTTTGAGAAGGATTAAAGTAAAAGAATTTTCCTTAATGAGTAGGAAAAAGAATTTTCCTCAATGAGAAGGATTAATGAAAAAGAATGTTGCTTAATCCTTCTTTGTATATTTTTTTCAATTCTTCTGTTGAGTTAAATTTATTTTTCTATTAACTAACTGACTTGCTAAATTTATGTTTATATAAAAGAAAGATGGTATTAGTTGTAATCTAATACAGTATTAATCATGAATGGCTTTTTATATATTCAACTGCATCTTTCATACAAATAGTTAAATCTAAAAAATACATTTTCTTTTTCTCTTTATGTAGATCTTCTAATGTAAACTTCAAAGACACTTATAAAAACCCTTGAGGCACTAAAACTTGAGATTTTTTTCTAACTAACATTTTTCTTCATTAACAATATTGCAGCAAAGCCATCCATTATCTTGTGTGTAAGCAAAAGTATGATCATTTTATCACTTTTTAATAGCTCCTCTTCTAAGTTGTCCTACATGACAATTTTTTAATACAGCAGAAAGTAGTGATCTCCTTTTTAATCAACAGTTACACACACACACACACACACACACACACAGTCTTGAATGGGACCAGTTAACATGATCAGCTTGAAGTGGAGATGTGGATCCAGTAAACAAATTATACTGGGTCTTTTAGTAGTGCTACTTAACTCATTTTTTGTCCCTCTTGTATAAAAACGATGTTTTCAGAATAGTGTAAAAATTATGCAAGAAATGCTTGCTACATTATGAGAACCAAAAGAACAGCTTCATACATACCTAGGACATGTTGAATAAACCTCTCAGATACTGGCTTCTTGTCTGCACCTTCCCATGGGAACCTTTCTGTATTGAAAAACATGGTGTCTGAGCTTAGTGATTCCAAGCAACTACTAAGGTGCAAATGTGATGCATGATCTCCAAGTCGGCAATTTGTGGCTATGATCCTTGAAGCTTGAAGTTGGAGAGATGTTGGTCTGTCAGGCTGAGTTGGTGATCTGGGGTCTGTTGGTATCACAATCTGAAAATGTAGACCATATTTCCTTTAACATGTAAAAAGAATAAATGAATAATGATCTTAAAATTTCAGCTGCCAGGCAGATGAATGCAAATCGTGCTAAATCATCCAAGTAAAACTGCACAGATTAGCATTAAGTACAGCAGTTTTTGGGGTTATGTGAGATTCTCCACTCTGCAATAGTCCTTCATGAAAAAATTAGTTTAAGATTGTTTCTGACAAATGAATATAAAATGAAATGGCTTTATTTATTTACGTTTGACATAACTGCCATGCTTTTACTAACAGACAGACCACAGTAAGTGCAAAGCTATGCACCACTAAAGAATGTAGCAGAATATCTTTATGTAAAAAAATTATTGGTTAATTATTACACTTCCTAAATTTCTAATTACAGGGGTGTGTCCAGGTTTTTTTTTTTTTTTCACAAGGTCATATTTCTGCAAAAATAAAATAAGTAATATGTAAAATAATTTTGACAAAAAGTAAAATGTAAAATATTTAGATTTGAAAAACAAATCTTGCTGACATAATGTAGTGAAAAATGTATGTATATTTGTTTCCCAATTTAAAAATTCAACATCATTTGAATTATAAATATAGCAAATCAATATACATATTTGTGCTGTGTACAAACCTTTTTTTATTTGAAAAACCAACACAGTGTTTATGCTTATGCTTTAAATTATGTATATTTAATACGTAAAATACAAAAGAAAAATTAACCGATTTCAAAAGTTAAGAAAAAATCTACATCCAGACCACATTATTACAATCTATGGTAATAGTTGCTGACTGCCAGTAACTTCAAAAATGCAATTATATTGCCTTATGCTCTTCATCTGGGATACAGTCTGGTCAATATATTATTATGCACAGATGCATTTATCAAAGGCTTCTTGTTTTAGTCCCGATCACAAATCTGTGTACACAAGATACACAGGATTTGTTTTTAAAACAAAATCTTTCTATATTGAAACAGTGGATGATGGATTTATTGTAAACAGTGAAAGTAGCTTCATGAAATTGCAGTAAAAGGTGCAGTTATTTTTGTCCCTTTTAAGTACTTCCAAAAGCTCATTTGGTGTAAGTCTTGTTTCTATTAATTTCTTAATTTCATAATTTTTATCTTGGTGTAAAAGATGCATTTATTTGAGTCTCTTTCAAATACTTCCGGATGCTCATTTGGTGTAAGCCTTGCTTCCATTATAAGTCCTTATTTTCATAATTTTTATCTTGATGTTAAAGGTCTTTTGCTTTTGCAGCTTTCTCCATTTCAAAGTCATTTTCACATAGGACTTTTTTATTCATTTTTAAGTAACTGTTAAAGTAATGAACGAATCTGACTTTTAGAAATTTTCAGCAACCAGTACTTAGTGCCAAATCTACCAAGTATGAAAAATCTCAGTGTCTGTCATAATATTGCAACAAACAGGTTCATAAGAAAAACATACACTGGAAATTATTATATACTCTAAAAATTATTCCATACAATGTGGGACAAATTATTGGCACAACTTTAACTTTCAGTGTTATGTGATCTACAGTTCTGTTGGTGAATATTTCTGGTAGAAGAATTCATTATTTGCAATGTCTTTTTTATTTATTTATTTGTTGTGTGCATTTATTTAATTAATTTATAAATGTTAAGATGGTCTGGATCAATATTCTGGTGATTTTGGAGAGTGTGAAGGCACCCGAGAGGAGATTAAAACAAGGGGGCAGACACAGCTATCCCATTGCTCAGTAAGGCCAAACTGTGGTTTCTAGTGACAGAAAGCATCTCCATTATAGAGATCTTCAACCCACAATGATTTGTCTAGCCAATAACAAAACATTATACAAAAAAGATGAGTTGTTCGTCGAATAATTAATCTGACGATCTCGTAAATATGTTCAAAATGTGCACAAATTTATTTCTACACTCTGAAATGAAAGAAAATACTACAACATTAAACTACTTGAGTACAAATGATTACAAATTTAAAAAAAAAAATTGTACCATGAGAACCAAGAGTGCCGAGGGGGGAGGTGGTAAAATGTGGGAAAATTGTACTTCCACTCTCCAAAATTGAAAGAAAATAGTAAATCTGAACAAAATTAACCAATTTGAAAACAGAGATTACAAACAATGTGTCCATGAGCTCTGGCAATCGTCGCAAACTGTGGCCAACACTAAAGTTACCCTACAATACTTTTGAATAGGTGACTTCTTCTTTTTTTTTTTTTTTTTTCTGACAGAAAAACCTGCAAATTACGCAGCTCAAATCGTTACATCAGGAATCTGGTTTAGCACATACATGAACTGATTACATTTCCAAAAGGTACAATGTACTCAACCAGAATGTTTGGAACTCTGTGAATGCTCCATTTCTAATGCATGTAATTTTGTGAAGGGTCAATTTCTAATGCACATAATTCTATGAAGAGTCCATTTTTAATGCTCAGAATTTTGTGAAGGGTTTGAAAACAGACCCTGGTTTTCTCATAGACCCCAGAATTACAATGAAAATTTATGCAAGTTGAATCTAGTAAAATGATCATCTTATCAGTGAATAAAATACAGCACCTTTTAAACTAAAATCAAAGTTGAATAATTCCTTGTTTTTGTTATGAACTTCATTAAATAACATATACTGCTACTTGTAACACCAGAGAATATTTGAGTTATTATATTAAAATTTGTTTAAAAACAATGATGGATTACATGTGCACCTACATTAACATGAAAAACAACAGAAATTAATGATGAACCTATCATGCCAGTTATTTCTTACATATCTTTCTGACAATTTATTTCCAATATGTTCTTTCAGCAGAACATTTGCCTTTGTTATACTGCTAGGAAGAGTTCATGCAGTGAATCTTACTTCAAAGTCTGTTGCCAGTATAGATTTCAAAATAATTGGAAGGTTGAACAGCACATCTTAATTACAAGAGTTTGTAATTCATTGACAACAAAAATATATTTTTGGCTGATATGCAGCCAAAAGATCTTAATGAAAATAAATTATAAGTATTGTGAGCAATACACATCAGCATGAAAGATTAGTCATTAATTTTCTGTTCGTAATTATTACACGAATTGCTCTTGCTTAATGATAAAATGAAAATCTAAGGGATGGCTTTATGGAAACAGAGAAATGACAATATCAGTATGAAATAAAATATCTGTTCCAGTTAGCATACATATTCAACCATGATATATTAAAAATATTCTTTCTGCAAACACAGATAAAGCATTTCTAATTTCTTACCTGGGGCATAAGAGCTTCCACACGTATATTAACAAGTGATGGAGTTTCAACATTTTCTGATTTCATTGACATCTAAAACATGTAATTGATTTTTAAAACCATTCAATTACTGCAAGAAGTAAATACAATCTTAAAAATTACAGATCAATCATTGCAATCAATCATCAATACACTGGAATGCTGATGCATGTCCTTCAAAGCAGCAAATCTAAAAAATACTACTGTAAAAAGACTCGTAAGTGAAACTAACTGTCGTTTTTCTGCTAACACTAAAAAATATCATTTATTATGTTCTACTTAAAGTATCTTCCAAGGTCGATGGAGGCTAATATTTTATTTTTACACGATGTATTTAACTAAGTACCAAAAATTAATATTTCTTAATTTTGAACAATCATTAATAGTTGCACAAACTATAACAAATTTATGTGCACAAAACTGGTTTTACATGCACCCCAAATCATGTCTTTGTCCAGTTCGAAACGATGGAAAAAAATAAATTGCAGTTTCAAAAATACCATCCCATTTGCATGTCGATTGGCAGATACATTAAGGTATTGCTAATGAAATCAGTGCTTAAGTTAAGTAAAAAGAAGTTAATAAAACTGGGTCATTTTGAGAGCGACTTCTAATTTCTTCAGCCATGGAATGAACAAAGATATCATACAATGAATCAGAGGCTATCAGACTTTAAAAAAGATTTCCAAATAATAGAAGCTTGATGAGGTTAGTGAATTGCAGGTGTTATGAGGAATGCAAATTCTGACACTGTCATGTTGCCTAAGGGATTTCCTTTTATTTAATGGAAAAAAGTAGTTTATGAAACTTGAAGTTTATACAGCAAAACCTTTTTGAGATGGAACTTACATAAAATGGAAGCCTTCCCAAAATGGAACTTACATAAAACGGAAGCCTTCCCAAAATGGAACTTTTTTTGGTCCCGAAACAAAAGATAGAAAATTATGTATTATTGAGCCTGTCCACAATGGGTCCTGCATAACACAGAAACAGAAATGGCATAAGAGTAAATGAACCTTGTAACGGCAGAAAGTTCCCAAATGTTCCTGTGCTGTCAAGTGCTTTAATTGAATATAAAACATCACATTATAAAGTGCAATGATGAATTGACATGCAACAACTTGAGGTTGAAGATAACATAACTAAACAGAGAGATTGCTTTGTGGTTCTTTATACAAAAACATACACTGCAGCACACCTACTGTTTGTCTTCTCCTTAAGAATGCAGTGCAACTCTGGTTTAGGTCATGTGACCAACGTTGCTCTCTTTGCTGGATGCAAAATCTTCAAAGCTGGCTGCTTCGTAGGAATTTCAATGAGACACTCCAATTTAATTCTCTAAAATTTATTCATTGAGATGATCATTGTGAGTTGTGTTCATTTGTTTGCCTTTTGCAATGACATCAAAAAATGTTCACAATTTGGATAAAAAGCTGAAGTTACTGAAATACACAAAAAGAAAGGATGAGTGTCAAGTATTTGGCAAAGAAATATAATGCCAGAAATGCACAAATTTATGGCATTTTAAAGTGAAAAAAAACGAGATAACAGAGCAATGGCATAAAGGTAATCGCTCAATGAAGAGAAAAATGGGAAAATAAAAAAACAAAACAGAAATGAAGAGTTATTTAAGATTGCCTGGGAGGAGTGGTTTCTCTTAAAATAGCACACATACTGAAGATTTTCCTTATTTTGAAGATTACATTTGAAACTCATGCTCAAAAATTAAGGATAATGTTAATTTCGACTCTTCCACCCTTAAGACTGCAACCAAATTGTTCTAGATATGGGGCATATTGCAATGAACAAAAAAATCTGAACAAAAAAAAAAAAAACACTAGATAATCTGCCATAGTGGTAAAAATAAAGAAAAACAGCTCCCAGGAGCTAATTTGCAATGCATGTCTTGTGCAGAACACAATGTTTCATGGTGAAGAAAGTGTTCAATATGCTGTATGTTGGACTGCCACAGTGACACATGCAGTACAGCATCTGGCCATATTCAGCACCAGATTATCAAACTGTGCTTGAGGTATGGAATTCCACTCTTGCAGCAATGCTATTCTAAGTTCTAGAAGAGTTTTAGGAGGTAGATGACGCCCTGCAATACATCTCCCGAGTGTCTCTCATGCATGCTGAATTGGGTTTAAATTGGGAGAGTGAGGTGGACACTGTAAGTGGGTGATATCCTCACCTTTTGGGTATTTCTCCACTACTGTGGCTCAGTGAGAACATGCATTGTTACCCATAAATATGAACTCAGGTCCTGTTGCACTCCTGAATAGCCAGACATATTGCTACAGAATGTCTGCCTCTCATGGTTCCTCTTTTGACCACATGGAGGAGTGTATATGAACCCAACATTATTCTACCCAAACTAGAATCCTACTGCCACCAAAAGACGATGTTCAAGGATGTTGAAGGGGTTGTACTGAGTTCCAGGTGCTCTCCAGATGAAAACACAGTGTGAAACATTGTGCAGACTAAACCTGGATTCATCAGTACACAAAACACATGCAATTTTGGTCCATTGTTCAGGTATGATGTTCACTGCACTAGGCTACATGGGCTGCAGTCAATGGGATGCACCTGTCAGGCCTGCGGGCACATAGGCCATACTCACTCAATTGTTTGTACATGTCATATCTTTAAACTGTGGTCCCTGTGGCAGCTGAAAGGTCTCTGGCAAGGTCCCCTGCTGTAATCTGCCTGTGCCATCTGATAGTTAGTGACAAAAAATAGTCTTGTTGCACCTCCAAAATGCAAAACACTTGCTCTATTCTGCTGCTATGACTTCTCTTTTTATAACCCGCCATGTGCTATGTGACATATGTTGTGTCCTAATGCCACCATCAGTCTGCTGAAGCAACAGATGGGCTTTCGTCATTCTGAAAATGGTATGGAATAGTTTGCACAGCAAATCACTTTGTGTAGTGCAACATTTTCCTGTGAATCACAATTATCCTTAATTTTTTATCATGAATGTAATATTCACATAGAATTCACTCAAAATTCAATTAAAAGATAAAAATTTCTTTGCATTTCTATTAAGTTAAAATTAAAAATTATAATTTAAAAGAATGACAGTTTTATTTCTCTAAGTAGTTCCACATACAAAACTTTCACAACAGCACGTGCAGTGCTTAGCCAGTATTTATTTGGCCTTTATCCAATTTTTTTTCTCTTCTATTTTTTTCCTTTTTTTTTTTTTTTTGAGGAGGAAGGTCAATGTTAAGTGCTCTTATGTCCTGAACACAGAAACTATGACTCATGTAAATGACATACACTGCAAAAAACAAATACAAAAAGAAAGCATATGATGTGATGCAACAGACATAAATTATTGCATTTTCAATAGATAATATCTGAATTCTCCAATACTTACAAGACACTTATGAAGATTAAGATGGAAGGCATTTAGCCATAAAACAGTAGGGGCATCCAGGGACAACTTCAGGGGGCCAAAATGAAGAAATAAATTTGATGATGGCACTAGGAAAAAATATTTGAAAATTTTTCAGTAAAAAAACTTAAGTTTTATTCCTTTTTACAAAAATAATAATATAAAGGTAAGAAAAAAATATCCCAGAAAAAAATTGTATTTATAAATTACAAATACTGGTGCAATACAAGAGTAAAAATTTACCACTGAAGATGGAAAACAACAATAATAAAACATTGGCAAACTCCAAATATCACAAATAATGTTCCACATAGAGAATGATAATACATTTAGAATGCTCTATGTATTGGCTTTACTCAGATATATATTTATTCTCAAGCACTGTTTAGTTATTATGTGATTATCAAGGCCTGTTTTCAATGCTTTGCTCTACTCCACTGAACTTGTTGATAGAGATTGCATTTTAAAGTTGTTGCCAGATAACAGATTAAGGTTATGGCCCCTTTTAAATAAAATGTAGCCAAGGTTCTCATTGAATGTAATTTACATTCACAATATAAAGGTATAATATACAAACAAAAGAAAGGATTGCCATATGATCATCAATTTTAAGAAAATTGGTGGAATTTTGTACATCCAATTTAGAAGGGAAAAAAGGCAAAATAAAATAAAAGTGGAACTATATATAAGAATGTAGATGATATTCTTATTTTCTATGGCACATCACTACACACTACATGACATATTATGAATGAATTCAGTGGATTAAATCAAGATATGAAGTTCAAACTGCAACAACAGAAAGTTAATTAGATTCAGTTTCCTGATAGCTAAGTGTGTCAATAAAGTTTGACAAAAAATTGGTAAAAATGAACAATAAGCAATATTTGAGAAAACTTATTTTACTAGCCTTTGAAATAACATCTTCCAGATATAATACACTTTTGGCATTGTTCCTATATAACTGTTGGAAGCTAAGAAAAAGTCTTCCTTTGTTATTGTCAGCAGCTGGGTAATCATGTTCTTTTGAATTTTCACAAATCTGTTTTTTAGCATTAATTTCAGTCAGCAAAACAAAAAGTAATCATCCAGTGCCAGATCTGGAAAATATAGTGGGTGAATCAACACTGCAATGGCTTACATGGCTAGAAATTTCTTTACCAGGCTTCAAATAAGTGGAGTTTTTGCTTGCAGGTAAGAAAGGTGTGGGAAAATCTTAAACAGATCTTGCAATTTCCCAAATCCTCTTTTAAAATCATACAGACTGTTTCATGATTAATAACAAGTTCCTCGGATATCATTTACACAGCTCGTGGACAATCCTTTGCAATGAGCTCATGCACTCTCTCAACATTTTCAGGATTTGGGGAGGTTTCGGGTCTTCCACTCTGGGAGCTGTCTTCAATTGGAAGCCCCTTTCTGCGTGGAAACAATTGAATCAGTCAAAAACACACTTCAAGATTACTACTTCATTCCAGTAAACTTCTTTAAAAATTGCATGCATTTCCAATGTGATATTGCTTCTTTGCTCTATTTTTGCCAGCTAACAAAGCGCACCTACATCAGTAGACACAAATGCATTCTGTGTCACACTTTTCTCACAGCTCCACGACAGTAACGAACATGATCACTCAAATACTTGACTCTGTCGTGCAAGTTACAGCACTTTTCACAACCTTTCCTTTTTTGTGTTATGACAACATTCATCAAACTTTTTCAAACACCCTGTAAAAATCATGAGAAAAGAAAATGTGGATTATGTACGTAATTTCCAAAAAAGAAAAACCCAACATACTGCTGCTGAATCACAAATCTTACCACACACATTTTGCCAAAATTAATACAGCAGCAAATTTAATAAAACAAGCAGTTATTATCTACAAAATCAGAAAATTAGTATCACAGAAACAGAGAAAACTTTGACAATGCCTACGCTAAAAGAATTATAATTAATGTTTCAAAACCAAAGGAAAATTACCCCAACAAAAAGTAAGTTTACAAAGGTTAGCTCTTCACAGAACGAACTCACTGTTGCTGTATCAGGTGTCTCCACATACAGCGATTTCGGCACACAGCTCAAGCTTAATTGACAACCATCACATGCCGCATACAGGTCCTTTTGTATTTCCTACTCATTGCCTTTTTCTCATGCAGACATTCCTGAATCTGGTCCTCCTGTTATTTTCCTTGGCCTTCCTCTATCGAACTTTCCTGCCACTTGGTCTGAATAAATTCTCTTAGTAGGCATCTCATCACTCATTTTTTCAACATGGCCAAACCACTTAAGAATATTAGTCTCAACCTTAATAACAACATTTTGCCTCACATTACACATCTGCAACAAATCTTCATTCCTCACATGATCAGAGAATGTTTTGCCACAAAGCCCCCATAAGTAACGCATCTCCCCAGCACACAAACGACTCCTACCTCTTTTCTGCAGCACCCAGGTTTTACTGCCATACATCAGAGTAGGAACAATTACACTTTCATATACAGTGATTTGGGACTTTCTTGAGAACCCATCATTCCTGTGAAATCCTCCTAAAGTGGCTTTGACATGTAATGAAGAGTTCACTCACCTACTAATTTCACCATCTAATTAATTAGTACATTTGGGAAGCATGTTTAACAGAGAGAACAAACTCGTTGCTCTGATCAATAACAGTGCCATTTAGATTTATCCTGCATTCAGTACTAACAGTTCCTTGTTTAAAACTATAACTTTGGTTTTTCCCTTATTTACACTCAGTTTGAAATTCATACAAACTTTGTACATCAAGGCCAGCATACTCTGCAACTCGCTTTCTGGGTTACCAGTCTATTGTAATCAGTCCGGTTAGGGGATCTTTTAGTATCTAAGCTTTTCTTAAAGCTCTATTAAAATTTTCCTGAATCCACTTCCCTTTGTATTGCTGTTAGCACACCATTTAAAATTTCGTTGCGCAAAAGGATTGCCGACACTGAGGATGCAGGAATAGAATCTGATGCTGAAAAAGGGTTAACCGGTTCATCCCCCTTATAACTGGAATCTGTAGCACAACTGAAGTGGAAAATGGTCTTCGTAAATCCAGGAGACTAAGGTGGTTACCTCCTGAGTTGAGCAACAGTGTTAAAAAAAAAAAGACCAGAAAAAATAAGGTAAGTATGAAGATAAACAATCCTCAACTGTCAGATAATTATACTGACAGTTTCCCCCTGGGGATCTTTGTTTGGAAAAAATAAAAACAACAGATCAGAAAATCCTCCGGGACCCGACTATTTGTTGTTGGAAAAAAATAGATCAGAAAATTCTCCGGGACCTGACTATTTGTTGTTGGAAAAAAATAGATCAGAAAATCCTCCGGGACCTGACTATTTGGCGTTGAAAAATAAAAATAGATCAGACAATCCTCTGGGACCTGACTATTTAAATAGACCTGATAGCGCTACGGCATCAGGTTATTCCTGTGAGATTTTTCGTGAAAGTAGTGTGAATATGCGTCAGATTAGGGGCGAACGGCCCTTTTTAGGGCCGGCTGAAAAAATTTTCAAAAAGGATTTCACCATTTGTACTTTGCAGGTGAAAGAAACGCAGTTAGAAAAGACTAGAACACAAATTCACACGAGTAAAGCCAAGCTTTACGACAAAGAAATTGAAACACAAAAAAGTTTCAATAAAAGTGAGGAAAAAACACACAAAAAAAAATGGTCATAAGGAACAACCTCACGCACTGCAAGAAAGAAGTGACAGCTTCAAAATACAGGAAGCAATAAAAGACACAGAATTATTAAAAAAAGACTAAAATAAATATCTCCGTAATATTAAATTTATTACACACAGATAAAAAAAAAGATTGCAATTAAAAGCAACTTACCAAATTCTGTGCTAGAGCAAAGGATACAAAAACATCTCTCGAATTATCAAAACACCTACTTGGTTGATAAAATGAATGTAGATGTGGAAAAATATTTAGGTAAAAAAAAAAACTGCAAGAGAGAGGAAACCAATAAAACTGTAGAGAAAAGAAAAGTAAATTACTTCACTGGAAGGCTTTGCAAAGAATTAAAGGAAGCAGAAAAAAAGTTTCTCTGAGTTACACGAACAACATTGCAGTTAAAAATGTTGTAAGTAACAACAATGAAGAAATGCTTTGGTTAAATGCTGTTACTAATGCCCAAGATAGTATTACTGTTAGCAGCATAGCTGAAGAGGATGCTTCCTCCACTCAACGATTATCCACCTGATCTTCAGTATTTTTTGACATCTGAGAGTGAAAAGGCAAAACACTTTAGACACCACATCAGAGCCTACAATTTGTCATTTGCTATGTTTGGGGCCCACATTGAAGATACGAAAGAAAGAGGTCCGCCACTGATAAAGATCCAAGGTGAAGTGTACCACCATGCAACAACTCTACTACCAATGTGGTGGGGTAATACTCCAAGGAATGGCCAGATCTACATATACAATGACCTCGAAGAGGCAGCAAAGATGCACATACATTTGGACAATGCTGAGTTGAAGCTACATCTGGAAAAATTGTTGCGCAAGATTAATCCGTATGCACAGACATACAAGATGTTGTGTGAGATGATGATTTCTGGAGAAGAATATGAGTTGAATTTCGTGAAATACGCGCTTGATGACAAGCGAACCTACAACAAGCCGACATCCTCAGAAGTAGCTTTCATCATTGTGTCCAAAGACGGCTGTGTTCCATGCGTAGATCTGAAAATGTACCCCAATCAGGAGAATGGCCGTGAAGCAACAGTATTTATTTATCTCAGACATCGCAGCATGCTGATCCAATGACATTTCCACTTTTATTTCTGCATGGTGATCTCGGATGGACCTACATGTCGAAGGCAAAAAGGAAGAAGATAACCCCTGTGCATCACTACGCTCATCGACTGGCCTTGCGTTCCGGTACATCTTTCAATCCTCTCTTGAATGCTGGTAGATTAACACAGCAGTACATTATCAACTGTTACATCCTGGTGGAACGTCAATGTTTGGACTTCATTCTACATAATCAAGTCTCTGCATACGGAATGTTATCAAGGGATAGTCGACCATGTTGAGAACAACAGTTTGAACGAGGCAAATCGGGTCCATCTTAGCACAGCTGTTATTTTACCTGCTACCTACATTGGTTCTCCAAGATGTCTGCAACAGCTGTATCAAGATTCCATTACAATTTGTCGGAAAGTTAGAAGGCCAAACTTTTTCATCACTATGACCTGTAATACCAGGTGGCCAGAGGTAAGTGAGACCTTGGAAAACTATTTTGTGAAAAGGTACCACTACAGATGACATTCCCACAATAGTGACAGATGTGTTCCAAGCCAAACTGAATGAACTCATCAAGGATTTGGTGGAGAGGCAGGTATTAGGGCTCATTGTTGCATATGTCTACACCATCGAGTTCCAGAAATGTGGCCTTCCCCATGCTCACTTGTTAGCAGTTCTATGAACAGACCACAAACTCCTGGAACCCAAACAAGTGGACCGATTTATCATTGCAGAATTGTCAGAACAAGATTCTTCTCTTTGTTACTACCAACTTCGACACATGATGCACAGACCCTACAAATATGGGCTATTGTGTTGAAATAAGGAGAAGCAAGAATGTTCAAAACATTTTCCAAAAGACTTTTGCAGCAAAACTGACATAACCGGAGATGGATTTCCGAAGTATAGACGATGAGACAATGTTGACAAGCTTTATACGTACCATGGAAAATTCAAAGGGAAAGTCCATTATGTTGTTAATTGCATGGTGGTGCCACATAATCCGTATCTCCTGAAGAAGTTCGACTGCCACATCAATGTTGAGTATTGTTTCTCAGAAATGGCTCTGAAGTACATTTACAAGTATATACGCAAAGGTCGTGATCGTGCAAGGATGGAAATTAAGCAGCATGAAACGGACAAGGTGCAGAAGTACATTGATAGCCAATATGTTGGGCCAATGGAAGCAGCGTGGAGGCTAAACTCAATTCCCTTACACAACCGCAGTCACACTATTGTAAGGCTTCGCGTTCATCTGGAAGGTCAGCAGTATGTGACATTCGAAGAGGGACATGAACAAAAGGCTTTAGATAAAGACTGCAAAGACCATGTTGCTTGGATGGTTTGACCTGAACAAGCAAAATCCAGCTGTTAGGAGCATCCTATATGGTAATCTGCCAGAAACCTATTCCTGGAATGTAGCAGGCAAGAAGTGGATACCACGTCAGGGAGCAGCTAAAGTCGTGGGCTGCATTGTCAATGTTTCACCCAAAGATTCAGAAAGATTTTTCTTGAAACTGCTTCTCAACAGGATTCCTGGTGCTACCTGTCATCAAGATCTCCGAACCCATGAAGGAGTCGTCCATCAAGCATACCAAGAAGCAGCGATTGCCATGGGAATAACCGAGAGCAGCGAAGAAGGAAATGTCGTGTTGGAGAAAGTCGCATTTATGTTGATGCTAAGGCAGTTTAGAAGATTCTTTGTGTACTACCTTTTGGGATGGACCATCTGATGTGTTGCAGTTGTGGGACAAGTTTCAAGAACACATGACTGAGCGTGATGGCACCATTTACAATGCTCTTTGCGATATTGAAGCACAGCTAAACATGGAAAACAGGATATGCAAAGATTTTGGACTTCCAGAACCAGCTTTTTTCAATGTCCCAGTTCATGACATGGATGTCCAACATCACTTGGAAGCATGAAAGAACATTGAAGAAAAATTAAATGATGAACAGCTCACTGTGTATGAAAGATTCATTGATTGCATTTCGGGTAATTCTATGGACCCTGGTCAGTGTTTCTTTATTGACGGACCTGCTGGTACTGGACAAATGTTTCTTTACAGTGCCATCTATCACAAACTTCTCACCATGATGAAGAAAATTGCATGTGTTGCTTGGACTGGAATTGCTTCAATTCTCCTTCCATGTGGAACAACATCTCATCGTTTCTTCAACCTACCCATTCAACTCAATGAGCAAGGCATTTGCTTCTTGAAGCCTCGTGACAAGATGTGCCTGTAGGAAGCAGATGTCGTCATCTAGGATGAAACAAGCACGATACCCAGAAAAGCCCTTGAGATCATCGATCGCACTCTCTGTGACATTGTTAATAACAATCTACTTTTTGGCGGCAAGTCATTTATCCTCGGAGGAGATTTCTGACAAGTGTTGCCAGTTGTGAAGAAAGCTAGTAGAAGTCAAATTGTGAATGAGTGCATCAAGTTGTCACATTTGTGGCCACTCTTCGAGATTCATCATCTGAGGATCAACATGCAAGCGGCCAACAGAACAGGACATTTCTCAAACTGGCTGTTGCAGTTTGGCAATGGAGACTTGGGGTTGTCGTTGAAAATTCTTCTGGTTTTCACTGTGCGGACTTGCCCGATTGGTTTTTTGAAGATGTTTCAGATGTATCAAGTGATATTCTGTCACAAATCATTTTATCACCCCACAGTGCTGAAGTCAATCGAATGAATGAAATAATATTGTCCAGAATACCCGGAGAAGAAGTGATAACCTACAGCATGGACAAGACAACGTTACACGGGATTGACAAGAGTGATGCAAGAGAAGAAGCAACTCTGAGATATGCTGACGAGTATCTGAATGCTCTCACCCCTTTCGGAATGCCACCTCACAAGCTTAAATTCAAAGTCGACTGCATTGTCATGCTTATTAGGAATCTGTTTATAGCTGATGGACTGTGCAATGGTACATGTCTCTTGGTGCAACGGACTGGCATCCGGGTTTTGGCTGTGAAGATTATTACTGGGGATCGAAAGGGCATTGTCGTAGATATACCCAGAATCCAGCTGAAAATGTCAAGGGGCCATTCCCACTTGCCTTTCGTGTTATATCATATACAGTTTCTTGTTCGCCTTGCGTATGCCTTAACAATCAACAAGTCACAAGTTCAGACTTTTCAATGAGTAGGTATTTATATAGATCGTCCTATATTTGCACAAGGACAATTGTTTGTGGCTTTGTTGAGATGTGTTTCTAGCAAAAATATTATGGTTTTTATTAGGAATGGGAAAAAAGTTCAAAATATAGTGTACAAGGAAATACTATCTTAAAATGTAGTTATTACTTTAATTTCATGTACATGTTTAAATTAAGTGTTCATGTTTCTATCAGTTTTTCCATACTTAATTGCTTAGGCATGCAATAAAATTTTTTATTTATATGAATTTTCCAGTTTTTATTTTATGTAACATACTTGAAGATCGAGCTGCAGGGCTCGAGCACTACTCTGGAAACGAGCATAGTGAGCCTAAAGGTGCAGCCCCTAGTTTCTTAAAAGCAATCTACCTGAAAGTTTTTTTTTTTTTTGTCAAATATCAATCAATAAGCATTTAATTGTTAGTAGTGCAGTAGTTTACTGCCAATTAAATTAAAGCTCAGAGATTATCAAGAAACTGCCATGTGACTCGTAAGCTACAGACTGGGTAAGTCATTTTTTAATCCCCAAAAAGCACTGAAGCCAAAAACTATGTTACAGCTGGTAAATTCATAACACTCTGAGATGATCATGATAGAAATTAAATCTCATAGAAGTAAACTTATTGTTTGTATAATTATATATGATTTACTGCTGTTTAGTTTTTTGGTATTACATTAAGATCATGACGCTAAAAAAAAAAACTAATACCAGCCAGAAAACTAAGTACAACTTACCAGGGAAGTCTAAATCTCCTGGTAGATAATAAGATGTTTGTTCTAAGTGAATAGTCTTAATGTCAGATGGTAAATGAGCATTCTTGTTATACATCAAAAACTTTCCAATGGCATGTTTCCTGGATGATGTGGATGTGGACACTTTATATGCTACAAAATCTTCCAACCTCAAAACGAAACAGCTTGACATAAGATACCTGTAGTTCAATTGAACTGAAGATTTCCTACCAATATTAGATAGATTTTTACGACCAGCATCTGGTGTGGTGCCTTCAGAATTCCCAGTACTCCCACTGCTACTTTTGCGAGTAAGGGCTGGCTTTTCTTCAGGACTAGCAGGGGAACCTGGTCCTATCTAGATCACATACAAAAGAAAAAGAAAATGCATACATATAGCAGCTACACTTTAAACTAAGGTTAAATAACAATTCCTTTTAAAGAGAAATTCTGTCACCAACACAAATTTTTATTACTGTCACAAATAATTAAACAAAACAAATCATTTCATTGCACTAGGAAAACAATGCTGCTATGATCTAATGTCAAATTATGCTAAAGTACATTAAAATTGATAACTATTCCTTAACATCTAAAACAAATCACACACAAAAGAATTAAATAACCTTGGAACTTTTAATTATGGCAATGTTCACTGACTGGAAATAGAATTTGAATTTAGATGCATTCATCAATTTTAAATTAAAGAAATTCTGTGCATATCTGCTTGCTACACAATTATTCACAAAAAGTAACTATTGGTTTTTTCCTAACTCATGGTCCCACTTGCTTGCTTATGTGCTGTTCAAAATCAGAAAACTTCACCCATTCCTTTCTGTTTTTTCACATTCATCATTAAGAAGCTGTCTTTCATACTTCTATAACAATACGGCATTTGTGTGTTTCCACAGTAATGAGAAGACTGTCCAAACATGTTCCCTTATATAAAGCTATTAAAATATTCTTAGGTCTTTTATTAGTAACATTTTTTCTTCCGTTCGATTTAAAATTTACATAAACAGTCACATTATACAGTAAATCACTCACGTCTGCATTACAATGTTTCCTTCTCTATGACTCCATCCAAACATGTTAGCCTACTCACTTGTTGTTTTTACATGGTCAAGCAATTAAGCTTTGAGACAGGCTGGTAGCTTAGCATTTGTGAATTGTCCAGTACTTGGCATACCAGTAGAGAGCATCACATGCAAAGCCACATGTGAGTTTTAACAAACTGTATGCAGTTGTTTTCTAATTTTTGCATTGTGAAGGTTGTACCTTGTTTCTCGTGGCCAGAATGGTGTACACAGTTGAGCAAAGTGTGAACATCAAATTTTGTATGTGCCTTGGTAAAACAGCAATGAAAACCTTACAAATGCTATGCTGAGAGTACAGTGATGAAAGTTTATAATGCACTAATATTTTTCTGTGGCACAACAAATTTTGTGAAGAAAGAATGTGCATGACGATGAAACAAGAAGCGCGTTCATAACCAAACACACTCCTGAGAATGTTAAACAAATCAGACCACCAGTGGCCTCCAAAATGAAATTAAGATACAAAATGATACCCAACAAGTTGGATATTAATTGCAAATTAGTTCATCACGTACTCACACAAGATCTGGCCATGTGAAAGATTTTCACAAAATCCGTCGTGAAAGTGACCTTGAACAAAAAGAGCAACACTGGCATATTTCAAATGACTGTCTGAAATGACTGGAAACATAATTTTTCCGAAAGAGTGATTACCGGTGATGATGAAACCTGGAGACCATGAGACAATCAAGAGAAAGACACAATCCATCTTTTCTCCATAAAAAAAAAGGCAAAACTTTCCAAATCAAAAGCGACAACAATGTACATCATCTGTTAAATTCGTGTGATTTAAAATTATCCCTAAATTTGATTTATATGAGGAATAATATCAAGTGTAATGCATGGATTGTTTGTAATATAGTTTGGTACATAGCAATTCACTATATGCCTATGGATACCTATTCTTCACATATAATACTTATTGAGCATATTGTTATTTGTGTCAGTGGCTAATATGGATGGGATGAACTTAATTATTTACATAAACTTTCAAAACCATAAAGAAAAAAAGTTGGTTTATCTGATTTCCTGAATTCCTATGTTTGCTGTCAGGTTGTTTGCCTGTTTCTTAGGTTGTTCTTTATTGATTTCAGCCCTCTGCTATCCCTCATGACAGTTAAAAATTTTAAAAATCCATGACCAAGAACATTGTCATAAATTCATTTATGACAATGTTCTCAGATATAGATTCTTAAAAAACAAAAAAGGGCAAACTTGAATTATTTGAATCAGAGACAAATGTATTCTGCATTTTTCTACATTTGAAAAACATGCACACATAAACTTATCATACCAGTATGCAATGCAGATTTTGCCATCCAAGATGTATTTGCCCTTTAAAAGATGGAGTGGGGGAGGGATAATTTCTTCCATGTCACTTGTCATGTCAAACAAATTTATCTCTGTGGCAAACCAGATTCCCACATTTCTTCCACTACAACATCAGTTTTGAAAACCACAGGACTCTTTTGGGAAAGATAATACCTGATTTTTTTGTATTTTTTTTTTTTTTTTTTTTTTTTCTTTTTCTGTGAACAACATTTGGAAATTCCAAGTTTACTTGGCAACACCTGTAAGTATTGTTCTTGGGCAGAATACCCAATAAAGCTTAAAACTTCTTGGTGCTGCATAGAAAAGTCACTATGCTATATTATAAACTTTTTATTCAGAAGTCCTTTGCACTCCTTTTCACACAACAAGGCAGGAAGCATCTCTGTGAACCTCACAAGGGAATTACACCACCACCAAAATATTAGAACTAAACATCCCAATACCTACGTGTCATCCATAATATGCAAATTAAAAACAAGTGTCAGTTACATCAACACACAGTTCGGCAGACCTATAACTACAGATATGTGTCCTCGGTGAATTATTATAGCAATACCAATGAGAAACACAGGCAACACCAGCAAATTCATTACAGGCATGACTGCAGGTGCTATCTTTACTGATAGTTAGTTGCAGACTTGTCCTGTGAGTCTATACACAGATAGTGTCTCAGGTTTCTAATTAGTGGTTAATGTGTTACAAAACAAGCAACAAAAAGACAAGTATGGTAAAAATATGGCACTCCATGATCAAGACTGTAGATGCAGAGCTCAACCATATGCAATAACTGAAAGGTGACTTAAAAGACGATAATCAGTATATTCTATGCATAATTTGGAAACCCAAGCCAGAATAACATGCATATAGCTTAAATCACTTTGCCTAAGTTGTTTGAGGGCAATTCAACAGCTGATTTATGTTCTTTTGAACATCTTCAACTTTTTCTTCCTCTCCCATGCATGTGAATTCACATTTGCCTTCTACGCTATATGTTTCCTCTTCTTTTTCAAAAGGAAGACTGAAAAGGGACTGTAAATAATTAGAAAACAAGGGATGCCCATAATTATTTTGTCGCTGATCCCCGAGTGCCAACACCTACCATTCTTTCATCTTTCTGATAAAATGCTTGAAAGCAGATCAAAACTTTGACGCTTTTTTTAATGTTTTAAAAATAACTCTTGGTCATTTTGGCCCACTTGGCTGACTCTAACCAACATAATTACAGGTAATCACATATGTTAATATTGCTATAAAACATACCTTTAAAAGTAGATTCACACAAAGAAAGCATATTGCCAGCTTCATACTAACAATTTTCCAGATATATCCAAAGATATTAACTCACAATAAACTTCATGTTGCATAGTTGGCCTTGCTCTGCCATTTGACAAGATATTTTGAGTTTCTGTGAAGTCCACTGTATGGTACGTGACAAGAATTGAACTTGGTGATTATGTGATCTTTGCAGAGAATTTTAAGCATCACAACTGCAGAGAACAGTGCAATAAGAAATGTCACATGAATTTGGGATAAGCAGGATTTTGGCATGGAGTTTGGAGAAAAAAAAAGATGCAGTGTGATCCACTTACAGTCATAACATTAATGGGATATTCTGCAAACTACAGGTTTCACATATTTCAGCAAATGTTGATTTCGGAAAATCCTCCTGTGGCATCTCATTTTGTACCAAAAAAATTTCAATAGCATAAAACCCAAATATGTACACTATTCTACAACATCTTAACATTTTTTTCTTTATTACAGGAACGTAATTAACTATACCTTACATAATCTTATTCAACACCAGTAACACGAAAATTTTAAGTATGCACCTTTGCATTCTTCCAGTGATTGCATCCAAAGAGTCACTCAAAAATTTATGTAGTTGGGAGAATAAGTGAACGCACTACACGCATACTAAAGTGTACAATCAACATGTTGAAGCACAAGTTTTCATAAATCCCATGGGTCTAAGTTGACTTAGAATCTAGAACACTATTCTCCAAATAACTAGTGAACCAGATGTACCCATAGGAAAGATGGCATTTCATAACCTCAGGTACAATTTTTAAGCGGGAAACATTTTTATTTATATGATCGACAGCAGAATTTTTTGGGGAAATATGTGCATCACAGCCAATCAACTCTGCATCTGAGATCAAAGGAAACAGAAAAAAAGGAAAAGGATAGAGTTCCCCATTAAAACTTCATTCAGCCCTAAAAGAATTTTATCAGAGACCGTATGACTTTACTAAAATTTCATTACCTGCACTCCAATCATTTCACAGTTTTATGAAAAGTTATGTTCATGGCAATTCAAACCTCTGCAGTATTAATCATATTTTGAAGTTCTCATCAGCATACTTATTTTGTTAACTTGTCACTTTTCTAAAAGGTATATTATAGGGTTACTCATGAATGATCTGTTTAAAACTAATTAATGAAGTGCAATCAGCCAGCTGATTCATTTACTACTAGTTTTAGCAGAAAGGAATAAATTCATTTGTGCAATTACTTCCTCACAAAGCAATTAGTTCAACATTCCAGAAAAAAAATCAGTAACACTTTGAAATTACAAGAATGCTGTTAATCTGAATGGCTCTTTATTAAGATAGGGAAACATATATATATATGAACGATGAAGAAACGGTTTCCTGTACGCCCAATTAATGTGAAAGACGATAAAAAGTGAACTCTGTTTATTAGGCATATAAAATAAAAGGATCAAGAGATGCTAGCTTTCACTACCTCCGGGTAGCTTCATCAGGCATTTAGTAGCTAAAGATCGCAGAAGCAACTGGAAAAATATATATATATATATATATATATATATATATATATATATATATATATATATTCTATAAAGAAGATACCCAAGCAAAAAAAACACAAATATAATTTTGACTCACACCTAGTACAACATAGAAAAGGTCATGTATCCACCTGTGTGAGCAAAAGGAGAAAAGATAAAAAAATAAAATAAAACAACTGAATGTAGAAGGTGTCGAGAATACTGAGCCCCGGCCCTATATATATATATATATATATATATTTCTAAGAATATAACTAAATTTAGTTATATATTTAGAAATTTTTTTTTCCAGTTGCTACTGCGACCTTTAGCTACTAAATTCCTGATGAAGCTACCCGGAGGTAGTGAAAGCTAGCATCTCTTGATCCCTTTATTTCATACGCCTAATAAATGGAGTTCACTTTTTATCGTCTTTCACATTAAGATAGAGAACTTAGCAACAAAATGAGAACTTCATATAGGTGAGTTACAGGTACAGTTGAACCATAATCTAAGTACTGATTATCCATATTTAATGCAGCATTTCGAAATTCCCAAATTACACACACACACACACACACACACACACACACACACACACACACACATGTATTTCTGCATTTAATGATTTTCCAGATTTAACGTTCAATTTTAGTGCCCCCCCCCCCCCAAGGTTAGATCATGATTCAACTGTAAATAAACAATTTTTCTCACTAAAAAGTACTGAGCTTTATTTTATCCTAAAATGCATTATTGATTTAATATTTTTATTTAACATTTTTAACAGGCTCAAAATACACAGTTTACGAACACACAAAAACCTGCATTCCTTCATGATGCATTTTTTAAATGTTTAGACAGAATAAATTTTTGCAACTCATACATGATGTATTAAGTAGCATGCTACATTATAACATGACGAAAAAATACACATTGTTTGCAATCAGAAACATATTTTACACAGAATTCAACACAAACAGACTGCAAAGATATACAAAACGAACAGAGACACTGAGGGGAGAAAAATATTTATTTATGTAGTCTGCAAATATGTAACTTCAGAAGACCATGTTCCCTAGTTTTTTATCATCAAGGCACAATTCTTCTCTGCACTACAAACTAGAAACATCATGTAACTATTGTTCAAAAACTTTTCCCTTTTAAAAAAAAAAAAAAAAAAAAAAAAGTATTTTCAATGAAACAGGCTCAAAAATCACAGTTTATGAACAAAACCCAACATCCCTTAATGATGCATTTTAGCTAAAAGTTTAGGTAGAATATCTTTCACCATAAATATATTAACATAACATTCTGCACACAATGAAAAAAACAGTACACTGTGCACAATGTACAAATTTTACATAAAATTTAACCAAATGAATTGTAAAGACATACATAAAAGTCAGAAGACATTGGGTGGGATGGGAAAGTAATACATATTGTAATCGTGATACTTAAATTCAACCTTTTGACAGCAAGGATGATTTCTGGAAAGAGCTGAAAGCTGTTTTGAGCTAGTTTCATGCTAAAGAGAAAGTTACCATAGCAGGGGCTTTTAACTAGAGTAGGTGTTCAGAATGAGATTTCTAATAACTTTCTGGGTAAGTTTAATTATCCCAGTGTGAATGATAATGGTGAAAGATTAATTGAACTCTGCATTGAGAATGGATTGTGTGTATCTAATACATTTTCAACCACAAATATATCCACACATACAATTTGATAGAATTGTATGCTGGGGCAAAAGATTATAATAGATTTTGTTGTTTGCGATCAACGTCTGAAACAGTTGATACTCGTGTGATGAGATGTGCACATGTTGGCTCTGATCATCACCTGTTAGCGTCATGAGTGAAACTGAACGTTGGTTGGAGAAAGAGGAATAGGAAGATGCCTGTGATGAAAAGAATAGAAGGTTGAAAGGCTTCCTGAAGAACATCAGCATTACTATGAGATACTTGAATGACTGAATGAGTGAGAGGTGACCTGCAAGTCATATGAGAGGGATGAGTTGAAGTCTTGTGAGAACATTAAATGTGATGCTTAGTGGAACAGTAACATTAAATAAGCAGTAATGAAAATGAAGGAAGCATATTCAGGGATGTTGCAAGATAGAGTTTCTGAGAATGAATATCACTGTAAGAAGCGTGAAGAAGTAAAGCTGGTTCATCAGAGTAAGGCAAAAGATAGGAAGTAAAAGGTGGAAAGACATGAAGTAGCTTTCTGGAAAGATAAGAAACCATTCTGGAAGTACATAGGACAAAGGAAAAATAAAGTTGTGTAAAGAATAGGACTAGAGAAATGATATGGGAGCCTAATGAGTTCAGTGAAAGATAGGATAAATGCTTCTGTGAGTTATTAGAACATAAAAGCAAAGAGGATTTTAAGGCAGAAGCTGATGATGCCACAATGAGAGAAGGTAGCACTGGAGGGATATCAGGGGAGAAAGTTTGCAAAGCTCTAAAATCTCTTCAAAATGGTAGAGCTTTGGGAATAGATGGCAGAACTGCTGAGATGTTAATATATGGTGGTGACTATGTAATTGGCAGGTTAACTGAAGCTTGCTAGTTGTGCCGGGAGTTAGGAATGGTCTATCAGGATCAGAGAGATGTTATTCTTGTTCCTTTTATAAAAGGGAAAATGTCATCAGACTGAATTCAAGAATCATTGTGGTATCAGCCTGCTGAATGCCCCAGGGAAAGTGTTTGGAAAGGTCATTATCAATAAAGCACAAGGTCTTACACCAGAAAATGTGTGTGGGATGTACAGTGTGGTTTTATGCCTGGTAAGGATTGCACTAACCAAATTTTTGAATTATGTATCATAATTGAAAAGTATCAGTGTCTGTTGGTACAAAAGTGTTTGCTGCCTTCACAGATTTAGAGAAAGATTATGACTAAGTATACAGGATACTTCTGTGGAAGGTCTTGAATAAATAGAGTATAACTGGGAATCTGCTTAATAGTGTGAAAGCTATGTATGCTGGCAGTAGAGCACGTATAGGAGTGAAACACGTTTTCTTGAAATGATTTACTATTGGTGCAGGAGTCAGACAACATTGTGTACTGTCACCATAGCTGTATAATATATTTATGGATGTGTAATGCTAAAATAGACAATACTGGTTTATGTCTTGGTAACATTCATGTGTGCATATTGCTGTATGCTGATGAGTAAGGAATGTTTTTTTAGGTTCTGAAAAACAGAAAAATATATGCTAAAATTATTTGCTAAAATTGAAAATATCTTTTCTTAAACAATAATGTAACTCATTATTTTTTGTGATAAAAAGGTAATGCTAGTACTCAACTTACTAATCAGAGCTATACATTTGATGGAAAAAATTCTTTGGAATTGTTACAGTGGACAGCAAACATCATCTCTATATTTCTCATTGCAAATCTATGCCTACTGTCATGAAACAATGGCCGATATTGAGAAAACAATTGTTCCACATTAGAAGAAGCCAACCTTGCATACCTTAACAGAGATTTCACTAACACTTAAACAGTCAATTTTGCATACAAGTTGCCCGTCTAAAACTTGAGCAACTCTACACATAGTTTGAAATTTACTGTTTTTTGTAAAACTCACATATGAATATGTTTCTTAGGGCTTTTAATTTTGAACCCGAAAGTGTGTTAAGTTCCCTTTCAACATCAAGCACTTTTTTAACTATTTCAGACAATAGGTTTGCTGTTGTTTCTAATTACCGTACTGCATAACACAAGAAACTTAATTTAGCAAATGAATGCAAAGTCTCTTTTTAAACTACTATCATTCATTAAGTGCTGAACAATCTCAATTCAAGAAGCATTGCTTTGTCCATTTCATTGACAACAGATCTAAAGCCTTAAATGTGATCTGCACAGTATACCACATCACTGAGCCAGGTATGCAAACATGTAACTACAGATATAGGTGGCAGTGGGAGATCAGAATTCTTTTTGAAAAGATTGATCCTTGTTGGTGGTTTAACAAACACTTTTTTCCCATTTGACACTAAATTGTCCACATTAGGATAAAGGGTTCAGATATTTTCACATAATCTGTACAAAGCATGGACAACACATGTTACGTGCATCATTTTCGGAAAGCTCATGAGTGGCTTTCTTCATGTATGCCCCCGCATCTGCAAGCAAGAATAACAATACATTGCCGTACATCATGTCATTCAGCCACAACGTGCATAGATTCATTAAGTAATTTAGCAACTGTGACATGATTTGTTATGAAATGTCTTTCATACATGAGACTAACCAAGAAACAAAAAAGCTGAACTTTTTAATAGGGCGAAAAAAATCAGAACATGCGACAAGAAGGTGTGAATATAAAGCAGCACGAGCAAGATGGAATTGTTCACTGTATTCGCAATATAAAATTACTGAATTCAAAACAAAATAAAGTGATTTTGAAAGACACTGCTTGAAAAGACATGTGTTTGAAGCAGTGTCTTTAAAAATCACTTTATTTTTTAAATAAAATGAAGGGATTTTAAAAGACACTGCTTCAAACACATCTCTCCCTTTTTTATTTTTTTGTACATTCAAGAACATCAGCTCAGTTTTCCTCTTGTGTTGTTTTCTTCTCAGCAAGTTCCATGGCCATACATGTCTTTTGTTAACTCCGCAGCTGCAGAGCAATCTTTGCTTAGTTTTTCTTTCTGTTGATATAATTCCCTTCCTATTTCTTCACCACTTTTCTTTCCTCCTCCCCTTTTATTCCCTCAGATGAAAATAATTTATCCATCATGCTGAAAGAACTTTCAGCCTAAGGACCATGAATGAATGATATTAAAGCTTTTGCTACTTTAGATAAATGGTGTGACTTTCAGAATATGAATACTTTTGAACACCATGCAACAATTCCAACGAATTTTCAAACTCCATCACTTCCGTTTTTGGAAAATTTCTCCTCCCTTATCAAGCTTTAGTGCAGACATTTATGGGGGAAAGTAACACTTAACAACAACACAGGATAGTGAGAACATTGCAGGAAGAAAAAAAAATTCGATTTTGGTAGAAATCTTTGCTCCGACCGACTTCTGTTTTCGGAAACTTCTTCCTCCATTTTTAGATTGAAATACAGTATTTGTGGAATAAAAGGATATTTAAGAGCAATACTGGGCAGAAGGAACATCTCGAGAGAAAAAAAATAAGGTTACGGGAGAAATCTTCGCTGCATCTAACTTCCGTTTTCGTAAGTTTCGTAAGACGGAATCTCGTCATCAAACGAAAACGAATCACTCTCCCCCACCATTACCCCTCAAAATTCCTGTTCAGTTGTGCACTGATCTCGAGGAAGCCCAAAATGATTATTGAAATGGTGGAATTCTTTGAATCCACGGAAGAATCCTTGCCTGAAGACTACAGGGAAATCTTCGTGCCATCTTCACTTCCGTTTTTGGAAATCGTTGCCCACAGTTTCATGCTGACATACAAACATTTATGAAAAAAAAAATGACATTTAATAACAATATTGGGAACAGGCAACATCATAGGAAAAAAGAAATTACGATTACGGAAAAAATCGTCACTCCGTATTAACTTGTTTTCGAAAGTTTTGAAAGACGAAATACCATCCCCAGATAGAAAACGCCCCCCCCCCCCCCATTTAATTTTAGTTCTGCATCGATCTCAAGTCTTACCCAAATGATGACAAAAAGAAATGGAATTCGGTAAATCCACGGAAGAATCTCATGTATGGTCTTTGCATGCATGCGCTCTCTCTCTCTCTCTCTCTCTCTCTCTCTCTCTCTCACACACACACACACACACACACACACACACACGGACGTTTGGAAAGGGTTTTGTCATTTTTCAACACACTGATTAACATTGGTAGTTTTATCAATGCACACCCACATTTTTTCACTTTCACACATGGATCTAATATATCCTAATGTTTCTTCTTAACACTTTGGAAGATAATTTTTCCCAAGAGTTGATTCACCAGGGGGATGAATGTTTGTGTAGTTGGTAAGAAACTTTTTGAACTCAAGATTGCTAACTTTTATTAAGGGGAATATAAGCTGAAAGGAATGCCTTAAAGAAATTTGAATAATATAAGGAACATTTTGAAGGGCTGGAATACAAGGATGGAACTGGTACTCCTAAAAGGGCTTGTCTAGGTGTCACACACAAAGCAGCGACTACATGCTTACTGATCAACAAATGCTATGTTACTTGGGGATGCTGATCTGCTTTTATAGATTTTCCACACAGCTGGTCAAATAGTACTTTTTTGACAGTAGTAAATGTGTTTTTAAATTCAATGGTGTATTGCTGCAGACATGAATTTACACTTGATTTGACCTTCCACATTACATTTCACTTCATATATTTTTTAAGCAATTGCCCATGTCACAAATGATTGAGACTACTGAGTACTCAAACTAAAGGAATGATAAGGCCAGATCAAACTAAAACTTGCAACAATAAAAGGATGACTTCGCACAATACATTAAATGAAATGAGAAAACTCACCATCTATGTACGATATTTAATAAAATACGAAAGATATTTACAGTTAAAATACGCCACTAGCACTTTCGGGGTAGCATTCACCAAATCATCAGGTAGAACAGAGGCAATGTAGTACTCCTTTATATATTAGTGCAATGATGCATTATGGGTATAAGTCATCGAACGTCGCATTGCAACTGGTGAAAATCTTAATTTGGAAACCTTGCAATCCACAGACGCTGCTAACAGGTATAAGAAATACAAAGTAAAACTGCAAATTCCTCAAAATGTTTTTGCTTTGTGTTTACTCTTGACTTATTTTTCTTGTGAATGATAATGCCACATGATGTTACATCCACCCTAGTTTTTTGATAGCATGCTGTTACATTTTTGATAGATTTCTTGGGCTCTGGATTGGATCCTTTTTCACTCTCAAACTCTCAATGGCGAGGCAGAACCCTCATTAAAACTTAACGCAGAAATTTATTTGCCACAATCATATAGCTCCTACGAATAATTAACTCAGTGCACTTTACAACTGCACTTTCATATGTAACATGGGAGCAGAATGAAATTGCAGAAAGAACATGCTGACTACAGCAATTCAACGCAATCGCATCAACAACAATAATGCCAGCAGCATAGATATGATCTTTGTGTTTGACTTTCAGATATATCCACGGTGGAACTTGAGACCAATCCTAAGCCTTTGTGGGTACTGGGAGAACTTTTAGTTTCACTTCTATGAGCACAAAGAGAAGACATCATTTGCCAACAAGCTGGCACCAATGAAATTAGTCATTGTGGAGGGGAGAGGGGCATAAATCCACCCACTTGTAACAATACTGTTTCTTTTATTAATTTATTTTTTGTGCTGAATTTTTATTTAATTTATTTACACGGAAAAATAAAAAAAAATAACGAAGGAAACATGCAAATTTATGTATTTATTACAGAATTTTGGAAAATATGTATTTACATAAAAAATTTCAAAAATGTGTGTTTTTATGTGAACATATTTACCAAAAATCCACTTTCTACTGATGATGCAGTCCTGTTGGCAGAGCACAAAAGTGCATTGCAGAGTATGATGTCCAGATGTACAAAGTTTGTATGAAATTCAAACTGAATATAATTAATGTTGAAACCAGAGTTATGATTTTTGAGCAGGGAACTGTAAGTACTGAATGCAAGCTCAGTCTAAATGGCACAGTAATACACCATGTGAATGAGTTTGTATGTTTAGAAAGCATGTTTGACAGAGAAAACAAATTAGATGGTGAAATTAGTAGGCAAGTTAATTCCTCTTTGACAGTGTCATAGCTGCTTTAGGAAGATTTCACAGGAATGGTGGGTTCTTAAAAAAAAAGTCCAGAATGGCTGTGTATAAAAGTATAATTGTTCCTACTCTGATGCATGGTAGTGAAACTTGGGCACTGCAGAAGAAACACAGGAGCAGTGGCAGCTTTTCAGGTGAAGTAGAAAAAGTGCCTCTTTACCTATTTTACTCAAAATAAAGTTTTATTCAGTATTTTTTTTATAATATATTCTTTTTTGCCTTTATTCAGTTCCGAAATACTCAAAATTTTGAATAGATATTAATTCACATGGCGCGCTCAATACGGAAAACAAATCCTTACACGCAAAACAGTGCAAGTGAAGAGCCGAAATGAGAATGCTTGGAAGTCTGCAGTTTTCCGCCGAGTTGCCACGATAACCGTGACGTCACCCTCCCCAATCTGCTCGCTCAAGTGAAGTGTTTCAGCTTCACGCGCCTTACCTCTGCATCTTTCAGTTTTTGAGCGTAAAGTCGTGAGAGATCACGGTGGAGCGGGCGGACTACCAGGGTACTATACAATCTGCTAGGGCTTTTTTCCTTGTGGTGCTGTGGTACATTATTTTCCGAAAGGAATTTGTTCTTTCGTGCTTTGTGATTATTTGTTGAAAGCTTTAACTGATATTTTAGGTTTGTGTACAATTTTACTGATAGTGATAGTTTTTAGTATGCATCCTGTGGACGACATTGTTTGTAATTTATTGCAAACTCCATTTACTCTGTGGAAAGATGAAGATGAAAGAACCATTTTGCTTCAAGGACGACCAACGGATTCACTGACAATTGTTGCCAAGAATGAAATCAAGAAGAGTGGTAAATCTAACAATATTAATTTAAAAAATTGTTGGTTTACTGAATATAAATGGATTTGCAGCACTTCTGTGATATTTTTTTTTTTTTTTTTTTTGGCCCTGCTTACTTTTTAGTAATAAACATTCGGCGTGGAATAAAGACGGATTCTCAGATTTATTAAGCGTAACACGGTCACTTCATAAACATCGGGATTCTAGCGAACACTTGAAATGCGGATTAATGTTAAGGAATTTTGAAAAAATTCAAAACACCATTGCCGATGCCCTGAGGAAGAATGCTAGGCTTTTGAAAACGCATTTTAACGAAAACATTCGTTTAAATAGACTTTTCCTGCAGACAGTGATTGGTGAAGTATTAGTCTATACTGTATTTGAGCAAACAAGAACTAGCATTCCATGGCCATGACGAAAGCATCGGCTCGATAAATCGTGGAAATTTCATTGAATTACTTTCATTGTTGATATGAAGAAGTTTTTTAGAAATTGAAAATCAATACGAAAGGATAAAAAACTATTCAAAATGAATTAATTGAATGTATTTCTGAATATATAAACGATCACGTCAAAAATTAAATAATTTTTTATTGTTGATTCGGAAGGTGTATTGGTTGAGGGATTTTTGGGTTTCCATGATGTGAATACAGATAGAATGTCAGGAGCTTTATACAAAACCCTAGACAAAATTTTGGAACAGTCTGATTACCAACACAAATAAATAGGGCAATGTTACGATGGGGCAAGTGTAATGTCTGGACACTTAAATGGGCTACAGAAAAAAAAGTCAAGGATAAAGCTTCTCAAGCTGTTTTTGTTCAATGCTTAGTTCATCGTTTGAATCTTGTATTACACCAGAGTTTTTCTAAAATTTCTAAGTGTCGAATACTTTTTTGCAAGCCTCAGTGGAATTGCTTCGTTTGTTCACCATTCTGCGAAGCGGTCTTATACACTTATATCAGCAACCGCAAGATGCAGACCAACCATAACAAAAACTCGATGGTCCTCCACTTCGAAATTAGTAAGTGTAGTTGTTGAAGAATGGGATAAATTGAAGGAAGTGTTCGGATTTCTGATGAATAGCAAATAATCAGACAAAAAATCAATTCATCTTGCCAAGGGGTTTTTAAATGATATGAACACTTTCGAATTTACATTTTTGGCTCCACCAATCTATTATTCGAACTTTTGAAGAAAAATTAACTAAACAAACTACTGTGTAACTCAAATTTAAAAAAAAACAAAAAAACTCGTGAAATTTTGAGCCATAAAACGAACGATGAGTTATTTGAAACACAGTTTGGAAAAACTAGCAAAATCACAGAAATAAGCACGGGAATATGCTGCTCTTACACAGGAAACCATTTTTCAAAATTATAAACAATTGTATTTTGAATTTTGGACCACATTCTTATGGAAATGGATATAAGATTTCAAGACTGTAAGAAACTTCAATTTGTCTGACTTGCTGACACAACCAAATTCGAATAATTTAATGCATGCTTTCCCACTCGCGCTCTTGAAAATCTACATTTTTACAGAAACATATTTACTAAACACCAGCGCCTTAAAAATGAACTGAGTCTTGTATATGCCGATGAAAAATTAAGATATATATTGACTCAAGAATTCCTTCGAGTGTTTCATGGAGACAAAGACATTTTTACAGAAGATTATAAATTGGTTTTCTTCAGTTTAACAATTCCATCTACAAGTGTGCCACTGGAAAGAAGTTTTCTTAAAAGAATACAAACTTGCTCAAGAAACACTAGTTCCCAAGATAGACTTGCTTCTCTGGCAAATATTTCTATTCAGGAAGACATTTTATTGATGCTCACGAAGAAACAACCATCTAACCATCTTATGACGACATAATTGACAAATTTGCGGCTTTAAAAGGAAGAAAAATTTATTTAATATACAAAAAATAAGTAAGTCCTCATTAAGGGATTTTCACTGTAGACAGAATATATCTTTTCATACCGCTCTTGTACCTTTTCGCCTATTTTTCCAACCACGAGCCGCCACTGCACAGGAGTCTTTGTGTGAAGGAGAAATACATTACTTACCGGGGGGGGGGGGGTGTCAAGATATATTCTGATCATATGAGAAACGAAGATGTGTTGCAGATGTTTAATTGTGAGGCAAAATGTTTTTAGTAACATGGAGACACATGTTCTTGGGTGGTTTCGCTATGTTGAAAGAATGAGTGGTGAGATGTTTACAAAGAGAATTTATTCAGCCCAAGAGGCAGGAAAGAAAGGTAGAGGAAGGCCCAGGGAATCATGGGAGGACCAAGTTCAAGAATGTCTGCAGGAGAAAAAGATAATGAATATGAAATACAAAAGGTCTTGTGAGAGATGCTGATGGGTGTCGGTGAAGCTCGAGTTGTGTGCCGAGATCACTGTAAATGGAGACATTTGATACATCAACAATAAGTAAAATCTAATTCCACCAGTTTTACACTTTAATCTGGCAGATACACTTTCTTTGAGAAGCTAACCTCTGAATCTCAGAGAACAGTTTAGTGGCACATATGTTTGTGAATTCAAAAGATTATGTTCTCCATTATGATGGAGCTTTGTGCTTCAAGTGTAAACATATTGGGTTGGTGCAAATTAAATGTCCGGCACGAATGAGCAGTGGAGACAGGCCCCCACCACAGTGGAATGGAACCACTCACAGGTATTGGGGGTATTACGTCACAGAGTTACTATAAATAGCTAGAGGTTGTGTGAAGAACAAGGTTCAGGCATGGTTTGTTTGGACGTAATGTGGCTTGCAAAGGTAACATGCAGACGACGGATTTGAGAGTCATCTTCCTGTGCGAATTTAAACTGGGCAATTCTGCAGGAATTATCACTCGAACGTTAACAAAGCATTTGGGGAGAATACAGCCAGCAAACGAACCATTCGGTGATGGTTTGTGAAGTTTCGTAGTGGATAATTGGACCTGCAAAACGAAGCACGTGGTCACCAGCCTGCTTAAGTTTCTGACGATGTTCTGTTACGTGTGGTTGAAGTGGACCCCCGAAAAACGCGTCGTGAGATAGTGGCAGAGGTAGGCGTCCACCACACGACAATTGTTCGGTGTCTGGCTGTGCTGGGTAAGGTAAAAGCTGGACATGTGGCTGCCACATGAGTATACAACTGCCAACAAGACTAGGCGTTTGGAAGTCTGCACGCCGCTGCTTGCCAGGAATAAACAGGAACATCTACGGCATCGAATTGTAGAAGTGGGTCCTTTATGATAATCAGAAATGATCTGCACAATGGTTAAGCAGGGCACAGCCTGCTGGATGGCATCCTAAGCCACCCATACACACCAAGAAGATGATGCTGCTTGTCTGGTGATCCACAGCTGGGATAATTCATTGGAGTTTCTTGGCAAGAGGCCAAACCATCACTACAGAATGTTATTGTGCTGAATTACACCACATGCACCAGAAACTTTTGCAGAAACAACTGCTTTTGGTCAACAGACAGGGTGTTTTTCTGCTCCAGGACAACACCCACCCTCATGTCGCACTACAAACGATGCTGACACTAAGTGCCTTGGGCTATGTAGCACAGCCTCATCCTGCCTATTACCCGGACTTGTCTCCGACAGAATATCATCTGTTTTGTCGCCTGGATCACTTCCTGTCTGGGAAACAGTTTATGACAGAAAAGGTTCAATGTGCAGTTGATGACTTTTTTGGGTCCTAGCCACAAGATTTTTTTCGTTCCGGGATCATGGCCTTGCCGGACAGATGGCAACTATGTGTCGATGCCGAGGGGGATTATTTTGCTCAATTAAGTTATCCTACTTTTCTTTTCTCGCTGTCCACACGTGCTGGTCCTTTGCCGGACATTCCATTCGCATCAACCCAATACCACAAACATGTATGTACTAGTACTATCTTATACATAATTCCGTAGTGTTGCTCAAAATTGCGCAACGTAGGTACATTATACAACCTTGGGAGATAGCTCATTTTACAGATCCTGATCCCAGAATTGGGGGAAAATAAAAAAGTTTTCTTCTAAATTTAATCAGCTGAATGCTGTACATGTCACAACATTCAGTCTAGCTTCATCACATACTCTCACTTCGTCTCATCACAACACGTGCAGACGGGTAGTTGTTTGATCTTGGGAGATGGAGCTTATTGGCTATTGTCAAGGACAACTCCATTGCATGTGCTTCCACTGCCATTTAACTGTAAACTGTGTTACAGCGAGGATAGAAACAAGGTTCTATTATGAGTAGCGTTTGAAGGAGACCACCCATATGAGGGCATGTTTTTTGTAATGTACGCAAACGAAGGAATTTTTACAGCACACATAATGAGTGTTATTGCACTAATACAGGCAGCAACCTATCTTTCCAAAAAGTTTTACTGGACGAAATTACCATACATGAGCACAGCTTGGGTGCAATGAATATTGAGTGTGCGTACTGCCACTGCCGCACTTTGCATTTCACTAATGAAGAAACTAATGGTCATTTTAATTCCTGTTTTCAATGCTTTTATTTCCCTTCCAGAACTACAGATAAATATGGAGCTGAAGGACTTACTTCTGAGCAGTCCTAATTTTGTCCAACACATCCTGAAATAGCAGATATTCTTGCATCCAAGCATACTAGACTGTAGCTGAGATGACAGAACATGAAGTAGCAAAACACAACCTGAACCTGCATTTTGTTGATAATATATTTACTCATTCTCTATATTCCCTCAACTGAATACATAAAGCATGAAAAAATGGTGCAATTTTATTACTACTTTCTTGAAAACTTTGAAAAATACTTATTACTACATTGGGGCTTTTGCCCCACCAAGCCACTAGGCAAAATACATTTTCTTTAAAAGTGGATGTGGCTATACTGACACACACACATAACATTATTCAGCTGTGTCTTTTGGGCAAATAATTTAAAACGTAATTTATTTCATACATTATGTATCACTAAGCTTTTCTGAAATTCAGAGGTTAGCTCCTCAAAGAAAGCACATCTGCCAGATTAAAATTTAAAACTGATGGTGCTACATTTTACTTACTGTTGATGTATCAAACATCTCCATTTACAGCCATCTTAGCACACAACTTGAGCTTCACTGGAATCCACCACACGTCTCACCCAAGACCTTTTGTACTTCATACTCATTATCTTTTTCTCGTGCAGCCATTCCTGAACCTGATTCTCCCATGATTTCCTTGGCCTTCCTCTACCTTTTTTTCTTGGCATTTGGGCTGAATAAATTCTTTTTGTAAACATCACACCACTCATTCTTTTAGCATGGCCAAACCATATCAGAGTACTTGTCTCCAGCTTACTAACAGTATTTTAATTCACATTACACATCTGCAACACACCTTTATTCTTCACATGATCAGAACATGTTATGCCCCACCATCCTCCGGCCACGGGTAATGTATCTCTCCAGCAGACAAACAACTCCTATTTCTCTTCTGCAGTACACAGATTTCACTGCTGCAAAACAGAGTAGGAAAAATTACATTTTCAAATATAGTCATTTGGGACTTTTCCAAGAACCCATCAGTCCCGTGAAATCCTCCTAAGAAAATAAGACTTTTAAAGATGAATTCACTCAACTACTAATTTCACCATCTAATCTGATTTCTCTGTCAAATATGCTTCTTAAATATACAAATTAACGAAAGTTGTTTCATTCTTTCCTTAAATATAGGCCAAGTTCTTTTCTCAAATGTTATAGAATGAGTGTGTCTTTATTATCCCTATTACAAGCTGTTTTTCTTTAAATTTGTTCACTATCACATCACACCTGCATACCTGAAAGTATTAAAGTTGGTGAGGCCTCACATAAACACAAGCCATGAGCACGAAAAGAATTGGAAAAAATTTAACGCTGGTTACCTACAAACTTTCTCCATTTTCCTCAGTCCACTAGAAAAACTTCCTACCTTTGAAAAATTACTACCTCTACTAAAAGTCTACTTAACATCAGCAATCCATCTTGTTCTGTCTTCCCCGTGGTCTGTAAACCACTACTTTCGTATACAGCCACTGTTGCAGTAAATATATCATAGAATCACACATGCCTAAACTTACTGAGTATGTGCATCATTCTTGGCATATAAATACTGTATGTTTAACTTTTTTGATGTGGCAATACATCGGAAAACTTGAATATCACATTGACCTGGAACGGGAATCAAATTCGCATTTTCGAATTTATGTTTGAACATGCTACCATTATGCCACCCAGGGCAACGAAGTTCCAAGCAACTGAAGCTAAGCTCAGGAATCCAAATAACCCTCTGAATGTGCACTAGTCGAAGCAATTTCCACTTATCCAGAGTGTTGTTCGGATTCCTAAGCTACATCTGCTTGGAAATGGGTGGTGTAAAGACAGCATGCTCAAATGTAAATCAAGAAGTAAAGGTTTGATTTCTGTTCTAGGACAATGTAATAATAATGAATAATCCCAAGTAACAAAAAAAAAAAAAAGAAAAGAAAAGAAACATATCATACATTTGTCCCCACTGGCCTGGACAGTCAATATAATGCATGCGGTATTCATCATGATTCCTCACACCTGCTTCTAAATTTCTATCATCCAATCTGCATGCTGTTGGTACCAGAAGAGTCATTTACATCAATGGACTGCTATTAGGAGGGTGAGTATATGGTGTCTGCTCTTGTAGTCCATCTGTGCCAGTGTCAACACATGGTCACATGGGATATTCTTTCTGATTGACCCATACTGTATTGGCAGTCAACTGTGAAACTGTACCATGCCCATTGCCCTGTACAAGGTGACACACCCATCACTCACCTCTGGAGTCCACCTTTTCCACCCTTTACAGCTGTGCCACCAGTTGGTTGTGTCACAATTTTGGCATCACTCCTGGTACACTTTAATTATTGATGACCTCGGGAAACCCAAAACCCTCAAGTGTTGCCATTTCTCAAATGAATGGAAGTACCAACCCTTCATGCATCCACAATTTGATTTCTTGTAAACTCTGGTGCAAAAAAAAAAAAAAAAAAACTTGGTTTCACCCATCTCAGAAATATAACTTAACCCTCAACTGAACTACCAACCTCTCATACATGTAGAACCCTTTAGCCTACAAAATATGCCCTTCTCATTACACCAATATCACGTGTAAACCCACTTTGCATAGATGTGGTAGTAATTCATTAAGCACTCAGTACATATCTCCATTCACATGGCAGGCAAGCAATTGTGATGGCTTCTGTGATTCTGAGTTTTACTGCTCCATTTCTGTTTCCTGTGTGATTAACTCAATGCCTTCCCCATATAAAGATTCTGTGTATTTTCTAACCAAACTGAATTAATGTAGTTTCTGTTGTTCAGATTTTTTAAATGTTCTGTCAGATATGTCTTTAAGTTTCTTTTGTTGTTCCCTATATAAAAGGGAGGATTTTTTATTTTGTAAATTTACTTTAATAAGTTGGAATCTTTTCACCAACACTACACAGGATAAAACAGTGCATAATTAAATGTTCACTAAAACCTATGTCCTTATAGTTTCTTAAATTGATGCAGAAACAGAATGCCAGTCATATGACTGGCATTCTCTTCCTATTTAAGAAACTGGAAAAACCTACCTCTTGCCAAATTATCAGCCAGTTATGCAAATTATTGATTAATGATATTAACTGATATTGAGGAGCAGATATTTTTTAATAATTAATTTGTTAAATCCATAATAGATTATAAATTAATTATAGTGAGTGATCCAATTTCAGGGGTGCTTATTCTGTGGAATCAAATATCCTGAAATCAAACCCAAATTTCCTGGGATTAACGTAGATCAATACCTCTACAAAAAAAAAAAAAAAAAAAAAGTCAGAATATGTGTGTTACATTCATAATTTAAAAGAACAGTGGCCTGTACAAAATTTCCAGTGTTTGACCCTTCAAAGCTGCAATACTTATAAAAAGTAAAATACTGAGAAAAAAAGAAAAGACTATGAAATGTATATGACAAAGTTTGTTCAGTTTATACTTTAAATGATTTGTATATTCACATAATAGGTCATAGCTTCTATAAATTCACAGTGAAGTTTTTAGTGTAAGTAAAACTACAGAATAAGCTAGTAGTTGCAGTTGAATAAAATGTTTCAATGAATGCAGTTGAATAAAATGTTTTCAATGAATTACATAAGATGTCAGGAACAGAGCCTATTCTGTAGAATAACACTTCACCAGGAGTGGTGGCAAGGATAACCAAAAGTGGGGAGAAGGGGGAGGAGTGACAAAATAGTCAGCACCCAGACCCTCCCCCTATATCTCTAAAGCAGCACAATACACTAACTGCAGCACAGTGGGTGGGTCACTAAGCCCTGGGGTGGGGCAGGAGCAAAGGGGTGCTGCCCGGAAAAGAAAGTGGTGAGGAATTTCTTTGGTTTGGAGTAGCTCCAGAGAAACCCAGCACCAAACCATGAAGGAAAGCAAACAGTTAACACACTATCAGAAGAGAAACATAACATTGAGTGGTAGGGAATCTCTCCCAGTGGAATTGGGTAGACACAGAGTGGACCTCTGTCTCTTCTCTTCTGTGGGGGTAGATTGGCAGAGGGATTTCACAACTCCCAGTGGAACTGAGTTTTGCTTTGGCCACCAACCATGGGAACAGGGAAATACCACTCTTTTGTAAGGGCAGTGGATACAAATTACAAAAAGAAATATAAATTTTTGATTTTAGTTTTAAAACTATTTTTAAGAGAAAAATGTAGAAAATTTCTAAAAAAAAAAAAAACGCCAAAAAATTCTGGAGTAAAACACTGAAAATTTCCTGAATTTCTGGAAAATAAGCACCTGTGCAATTTTGATTGCTCTAAAAAATGTTTACAAATTCATCTTCTATTAAAATGAAAAAGTTCAACAATAACTGTCAAAGTACTAACTAAATACCCAAAACATGTGTTTTATTTTTCTGTGACATCTATGAAAACTATTTAAAACAACATAGTGTTATATTAAACTTTGTCTTAAAGAACTGCAATAATATTAAGAAACTTAACAAACAGAATATCTGTGCATTTAATAATACTGAGGCCAACTCTGCCAATCTCATTAAGTGTGGAACAAACCCAATAAACTCAAATCTGAGAGTAAAATTGTAATGCCCTATGCCCCTTCTACAAAAACTAAATATGAATTCTGAATGTAGCCATACATGTTATTTAACAAAGGAACTCTTTCACCTTTATCATGTCTTTTACAATGCATTTTTGTTAATACCACTACATCACAAAAACAGTACGCAATCTCATGTATGACTTTCTGCAAAATTAAAAACAAATATTTGACTTAAAACTTTACAATTTGTTTGCACAAAACTTGTTAAACAAAAGTCCCTTTTTTAAATATCACTGACATACAATTCTCATTTTTTGAACCAGAGAAAATAAATGCAAAAAGAGGGGGAAATGAAACACCGTTGTCAAACTATGTCCTGAAAATGAAATTTTTTCTAAGAAAATATTTCTCAGCAGAATGAAATGAATCATTCATCATAGGAAATAAAATAATCTGAAAGTATATCCTTTTAGGAAATATCAAAAAAAAAAAAAAAAAAAAAAAAAAAAAAAAAAGAAGAAAGTCATACTTTTTAGACAGAATTCTTTTTAATAAAAAAATATATATGCAAAAAGTGCTCATTTTCATAGGATGCAAGCACCTGCTGTTACATGACATGAAGGCTGGATACAAGTAGAATTGTTTTTCCAACATTTGTATGTGAATTTTTATTGCTATTTTTTTATTAGTCAACGGCTCATAAAAAAAAAAAAACTGACAAGCCCACAGATATCCTCACACCATAAATACAATACTGGTTACCATAGTTTATAAAGAGTCCATCAAACATTGACAATACAGATACATATGACACTAATTCCTTTGCAACACCAAAAATAAAAACTAAAAATGTGTATTGGGCTTTTTGTTCTAAAATCATACATGACAGAATGCAAAATAAAATAAACACACTTAAAACTAAGATTCCCTTACAAGGTGTAACATGTTTTAAACCTAAAAATGTTCTGGTTTTCAAAAAATGCTCTTATGCCATATAATATGACAGGGATATTAAAATTCTGAAAAAAAGCTATTAGGATGAACACCCTCAAGGTTGCCTTTCTTTGCACATGTAATAAGTTTTAAGTTAGTTAAAATCTTGATGTTTGAAAAAATATTGTATTATGTGACATTAATGCAGTCTATTGCACATATTATGCAGTATTAGTTTTGGTATCAATTAAATGTATTAACTATCTTTAATTACTACATTCACAATAAAATCTTTCATTACAACTGCATTTATAACAAAAGTTAGTTTTTAATTCACCTTTTATGAAAACATACCTCAGAATTTAGAATAAATTATCAACGTTTATTCACAATTAAATGTTTTATTAACAATGACTATAGTTTCACAGAGCTTTTGGCTCAGCATCATCAGGATGAATGGATGATGCTCAGCAGAACGTTCTGCAAAACTATAGTCTATTTATGATCTCAAAGACTACAGTCTTGTGACACTTACATATATATTAAGGTAATACAACGCAGTTTGTCACAACTATTTATTTTTCCAGTGTTAAAAATGTAATTTTTTTTTAACATTGGTTCATAGTTTTAGACTTTTTTGTTTTTTATCGGGTTTTAACCAAGACCATTTTTAACTGTACATACCACCTTAGGAGACGAAAAAGTCTTCAGGGTACTTGCAGGCAAGAATATGTCAACTAAGTTTGCATAACTGAAAATGACATGGTGCATTAACTTCAAAAATGATAGCAATAAAGGAAGAGGACCATCAAAAAAACTTTGTGAGTATAGTCTTTTTATTCTATTTTACAATAGCATCATTTCTAAATACAAGAATTTTTTGCTTCCAACGTCCAGAACATAACGTGGTAAAAAGCGTGTACAAATCTTTCACTGGTTGAAGATTTTCGACATAAAGTTGTGAGCAACACGTTGAATTAAGTTATTCCCATAATAAGGAATAAAAAATATATTAACTATAGACGATGTAAACAAAGCATTTAATTGTGAATAAACGTTAATAATTTATTCTAAATCAACATCACAAGTGTGTAGTCTTAAATTATATATAATGCCTCAGAATACTTGAAAATTATTCAAGGAAAACAGATGCAGTTTGCTGTCTACTTTCCTTGAAAAAGCCATCTGGTTGATGTGCGAAAGCTTGAAAACTTTGATTCAGGCATGAAAGTGGTGTCATGGCAGAAAATGGCTGAACTTCTCCCACATAGGAATATGTAAAAACAATTAACCTTTCAGCATTTATTAACTACCCTAAGCACATATATGCACATATAAAAGCCATAAAATTGTCTAACATTTCTTTAGGAACAAATAAGAATTTTATTTTAGTCAATGCGGTTACATCAAACCAATAATGTCAATACCATATTTATACTGATTTAATTTGTTTTATTGCAATTATAGCATCTCTGCATCAATCTCAAGAACTCCCCAGACGACTTCCAAAAAGGCGGAACTCTTTCGCCCCTGTTGATTTCTATTTTACAACAAAAAAATCGGATCACTAGTATAGTTATACTATTTTGAGTAGTTTTTAATTAGTCTCTCGGCAAATGTATACCGCACTACAATGAATATCCAGACACCCCTCTATTGATAGTGAATTAGGTCCTGCGCATGCACCCCATCACCAATCCAACTATAAATATGCTCAGAGGGCTACGATCAGACAATAGTGTGACTGAATGCAAGATGCCTCGATGTTAACATTAACTGATTTCCCATGTGGATTGACAACAGGGTGCCACAATGCAAGTACTCCATACGTGGCACATCAGTGGCATTGAAATCCATAAGTAGACAGATGGAGGATGTGATATGCAAATGAAAATGGGCTGGGGCAGAATCTGTGAAGAAACAACCCAGCAAACCTCTGAATCTAATAGAACACAAAAGGAAAGCTCTGTAACGGACTGTCTGCTCAAAAAGCAAACCCTACGTGAGACTATTGGGACTAATGTTAGCACCAGTACAATGTACAGGACATTATACAGGGTGTCCCACTCGCTACTGAACCCAGAATTTCTTTAAAAATATTGACACCAATGAAGATATTGCAACAAAATTTGAAGAGAATTTACCTCATTTCATGCAAAATGTGATGACATCACAACATGTGCTGGAAGTGGCTGTCATTTGGGTCCAGACAGCATTGAAACCGGCGCTGTCCGCCAGCCAGCTCGAGTGCTCCTTAGTGGCAGACACATTCCTAAGTGTGGCGCCACTGAGAAGCAGTCTGCCAGGCAGCCAGACGTGCCTCTCTGCTGCTTTGTTATGCCATTTTGCTGAGCGTATCTACACAATATGGTTGTTGATAGCGAGTACTCGTGCCTGTTCAAGTACGTGTGAAAATGTATCAGTATACTCTGGAGGAGCGAGTGTTCATTGTTTGCACTAATTGGAAAACAGAATCGATAAGGTCTTGTCAACAGCAATTTCTGGAGAGGTTTGCAGGCAGACATCCACCGAGCAAGTCCACCATTTGGGCATTGTCCAAGAAATTGGAAACCAAGGGCACTTTATTAGACGACCATGCAAGAGGTTATCCACAAATGTCTGAGGAAAAGATCCAGAATGTAAGGGGCCGATTACCTGCGTCTGCCAGGAAGTCACTTCGTCGACTGTCACAGGAAACAGGGTTGTACAAAAGCACTTGTCAACATGCTGTGAAAAACAAAGCTTCATGCGTACCATAAACTTAAACAGCCTGACCACATGAAACAAGTAACATACTGTTGATGGTTTTAGACATTTCTTCAGGAAAATTCGGGCATTCTGGACTGCACATGGTTCTCGAACAAGCAGTGGCTTCACCTGTCTGGATATGTCAATTCCCAAAATTCCTGTATTTGGGCCAGTGAAAATCTTAACGCAATACATGAAGAACCCCCTTCATTCACAGAAAATTTATGTTTGGTGTGGGATGACCCAGCGCCGCATAATTGGTCCCATCTTCTTCGATACAACCATCACAACAGCTGCATATATGGAAATCTTCAGCAACTTTGTAAATCAATTGGCCGATAAAGAACTCTTCATTGGATATTACCAGCATGATACATCACACACCAGTATGGCCGACATTCAGTCCGTTTTTGGCGACCGCGTCATTTTGAAGGGTTTATGGCCACCGTGCTGGCCAGATCTGATGCCTCCCGATTACTTTTTATGGGGATATCTAAAAGGGAGAATTTACCAAAAGAAACTGCAAACCATAGAAACCTTGAAAGCAAACATCACCAAAGAAATTCAGGCAGTGGCGGCGGATGTACTGGCAAGGACTTTCCACAATATGGTGTGCCGGGTTCAATGCTGTCTGGACGCAAACGGTAGCCACTTCCAAGCACATGTTGTGATGTCATATCATTTTGCACGAAATGAGGTAAGTCCACTTCAAATTTCGTTGCAATATCTTCATTAGAGTTAATATTATTAAAGAATTGCCGGGTTCGGTAGCGAGTGGGACACCTGTACTACATGGGTTGCCACAGTCGAGCAGCCATCCATAAATCACTTTGATTAATGCAACATGCCAATTAGCATGATGTAAAAAACACTGATCTTGGACTGTAGACCAATGGTAAACTGTGATTCAGATTGAAAGTCATGGTACACAGTCTACATGTTTGATGGTCATTCCTGGTTGTGGCAGATGTCACACCTTTTTGGACTGCACAGTGCCCTGACAATGAAGTTAGGTGAAGGTACTGTGATGGTATAGAGCTATATTTTGTGGTTGGCTTGGGGCCATTAGTCGTTTTGGATAAATCCACGAATGTGTGCTGAACACTACCTAGATGATCTAAACAATTACACACTACCAACATCGTGGTAGTGCTTTGGAGAAGGCCCATACCTGTATCAGAAAGGACAATACACTCAAGTTGCAGCAAACTGGTTTGAAGACATGGGTGTTGAAAAGTTGGACTGGATAGCTTAGAGTTCTGATCGGAAACCTAAAGAAAATCCCTGGGATGGATTGAATCATCAGATGCATGACAGAAGAGATCGCCCAATAAACAAAGCTTATTAAATTGAAAACAAATGCTGTCTCCTACACAATACACTTTAATGATAAAAACTATGTACAATTAAAATAAGCATATGTTTAAGACCTTTCAATGCCACAATGGCGTCATCCTCATAAACAATGCAGCAGTGAGCACAGAAGTGAGTGGCCTATATACTTTAACAAAACAAATAGCAGTTAATGCGCATGTGCAATAACGACAAAATCCAAATCAAGTTCAGTGGGTACAAGCATAGTTGGTGGGCGTGATCTGGCCCAAAAGTGTTTTCCAACGAAGGGGGATAAACACAGGGAATTCATCATTGCAACATCTTTCGCCATTGACGAATATGTGAATACAGGGATCATAGCATACTTCTGGAAAATTTTAGGTTGGAATTTTAGGAATTTTAGGAATTTTTAGAAAAATTTTAGGAAAATTTTAGGAGTGTATTTCAATAAAAACTAGATGTATATTTGTATACATCTAGTAAAACAACTTTGTATACATTGTAAAGAGTTTGCTTCACACCCTTCAACCATATATACTGATAGACTGCGCATGACATCAAAATTTCTGGCTCCAACATAAAATCACATGACAACAGTCAAAAAGATGGGTTACACCTGCTGTGCTTATGGTTGCTCTGAGCGATATAGTAAAGAAAGTTCTATGATTTTTCATGGGTAAGAAACGAATTAAATACCTAAGTCAATAAAGTTCAATTACTTAACCAGAAACTTGCAGCTATTGATATAAAAATATAGTAACTTAAGAAAAAAAAATGGAATGCAGGTTCCAAATTCTTCGCAAATGTTCATCACATTATAAATCACAAAATGTAAACAACCCGTTCATGCATGTATATAGCTCATAAGTAAACTTACCTGAAGAGTTTTCTATTATATATGAGGCGCATTCACATAATACACCGAAAACACTGAAGTTCTGCAATGTAAATTAGTAATCATAACAGCATTTTTACACGAAATTTGGAGTCTGATGATGACGTGCCCAATGTTTGAGCCATGGCGGCTTTGATGCAGCTATTGCCAATGCGCAGTCCATTAGTATATATGGTCGAAGTTCACACCCAAATTTTTTGCATAACGTCTAATGTCTAAAGTTTAAGTATGATTTACTTCTAATGTTCAGTTCTTATCTTTTCACGTGTTATTATCATATTCAAGTATATTTACCACATTCAAGTTTCACTTTGAACATTAATATGCTGTTTAACCAGAAGCAATTCACGATTTTCACAGAAAGTTTTCAGGTTTCACATTAAATTATAATATCCTAAAAAGGTAATTGAAAACCAAGAACTATGTACAATTGTTCACTGAATTACTTTTTTCATATTATTGTTTTAACCTTTTCCTGATACGCCTATCTTTTTCTGCTTCCACCACAACTAATTTACTTTGTTTTCTTTATTTCAGCTGAACCTTGTATGATCAAGTTAGAGGCAACTGCTATTTCAACAGTATTTTGTTTTTCTACAGCTTTTCGCATTCTTTCTGTTCCCTCTCTGAATTACTGCTAGGGAGGCTTCTTTATCTTTTTTAAGCCTATTTATTTCTGCATCATTTTCTTTTATTTTGTCATCAAACTCAGCTTTTCTTTTTTTCTCTAGCTGCTTTTCCTTATTTTCCCTCTCTTTCTGCTTCCTTTCTTTTACCTTTTTTGATTGTTCTTCCTTCAGCTTATCAACATACTCTTTATAAAATTTATGTGAATCACTTAACACTATTTAACAAATTTATTGTTATGGGAATTTCTTGTTATGGGAACTTTTTTCTTTATGATGCGCTTTTACTTGTGAAAAGCCACTATTAGAAATATTGAAAAATTTCTGAACACAATATACACTTAGCAGAAAATATTGTTTCAGTTGCAGAACACCATTCTTTCAACTTCACTCCGTCCAATTCTTTGGCGAGCCACGCATCTTGAAATTTCGTTTTGGATTTAGGCATCTTAAACACTTGTATTACTAACCAGAAAATGAAAGGGAAGTACAAAAACACGTTCCAATATTGCAAAACCAGACAACTTCCGAAATTTGGCTGCGAGGATGTCAGAAGATATGAAAAAAAAAAAAAAAAGCAGGTCACCACTAGAGAACTGAACCTGCACAGAGAACACCATAAAAGACGTAAAACCAGAAACTATCATACGCATCTCACGCAAGTTCAGTCAAAGCGAGTCGGAGCCGAGATATATTGCGCATCGAAGGTCGCTGTCGCCGACGCATGATCGAAGGTCAATGATCACGTGCTCTACTGCCTGCCAAGATAACTCAGCTACCATCCCATCGTCATTACCGGAGGTTACGGAAGAAGACCACATGTTTCCTCTTTGCTTCCACCCACCTGCGGTTTACAATAACAAAACATCAGCAGAAAGAGGAGGTTCCACAAGGCATGTACAAAAATAAAGTACGATCTTCTGCGTGCCACGGAGTTCGTCTGCAAAGCGCAAACCAGGGGTGAAAATGACCCTCCCCTTTTCCCTTAGATCTCTTGTTACTCTCGAAAACTGTTCGAAGGCAAAAAATGGAACGCCCGCCCGAAGCAAGTGCATCTCGATGGCGTCATTTTTCCTCCTTCAGCAGCACAGCATATAGGCTGTGTTTCTACAATAACAGGTCTTTTACCTTACCGTAATGGTAAATTTATTGGCGTTAATAACGGTTGTTTTTAATAAAATAAGCTTACGAAAATTTTAGGATGAATAGCAAATTTTAGGTCTAATTTTAGGAATTTAAGGAGGGTCACAAAATATTAGGAATTTTAGGAATTTTAGGACGAATGCGATCCCTGTGAATATTATCAGTGGCGAGCAACAATGAACCCCCCGTGTTTATACCCCTTCCTTGGAGAACACTTTTGGGCCAGGTCACGCCCACTAACTATGCTTGTACCCACTGAACTTGATTTGGACTTTGTCATTATTGCACATGTGCATTAACTGCTATTTGTTTTGTTAAAGTATATAGGCCACTCACTTCTGTGCTCACTGCTGCATTGTTTATGAGGATGACGTCGTTGTGGCGCTGAAAGGTCTTAAACATGTACTTATTTTAATTGTACATAGTTTTTATCATTAAATTGTATTGTGCAGGAGACTGCATTTGTTTTCAATTTAATAGCTTTTGGTGCACGAGTTAATTTCTTCATAAACAAAGCTTAACTACAAATACATGTTACTGGCAGATGGATGCCACATAAGTGACACAGATGGATGCCGCATAAGTGACACAGATGGATGCCACATAAGTGACACAGATGGATGCCACATAAGTGACACAGATGGATGCCACATAAGGGACACAGATGGATGCCACATAAGTGACACAGATGGATGCCACATAAGTGACACAGATGGATGCCACATAAGGGACACAGATGGATGCCACATAAGTGACACAGATGGATGCCACATAAGTGACACAGATGGATGCCTCATAAGTGACACAGATGGATGCCACATAAGTGACACAGATGGATGCCACATAAGTGACACAGATGGATGCCACATAAGTGACACAGATGGATGCCATCTGAGTCCCAAATACATCTTCAGTTGCTTGGAGGTTTGCCATTCAGGGTAGTGTAACGGTAACATACTTGAATGTAAATCGGCAGATGTAGGTTTAATTCCCGTTCCATGAAGACATAATTTTCAAATATTCTGAGGTATGTCTACATAAAAGCTGAACTACGTCACTGCTATGTAGGCTGAATGGTGGAACATATCTGTGGCATTTACAAAACACTATTGAGAATATTCCATGAAGATTAGAGGTTGTCATAGGGGTAAAGATTAAAATTGGTGATTTTTTTAAGTAGCCATTGGTCAGTGGATGGTCGAAAATACAGCTATTTCTTATTGTGTACACATTTTATCACTGCACTGTATATCTTTCATATATTTAGATGGATAAATTTAAGCTTAGTAGTTACAAAGGCACAATGTCTATTGCCAAGTACAGTTAATTGCATAAATATAATAATAGTTTTATTTTTCTTAAACATCAATCATACTTGTAAAAATAATTTAATCATTTTTATTTAGTTTCTCTCTATGTTCTTTAGTAAAATCTCACCACGATAAATTGACAGCAGTGCATGGGTCAAAATTTTCAAGTAATACTTTGGCTTACTTTATTTGCTGCCTACTTTCTAAAGTGCTTTTTTGCATGAGCATTATCTTGTCATCAAGAATATTGCCCATGATGTTCATATTGTCTTAATTTCTGCTTTGCTTGACATAATGGTTAGCAGTATTTCAACAATTTGTACTATGACCTTTATGCTATGCTTCACGTACTCAAAAGTGCTTGCTTTCAGTTTCTGTATCAGTTTTTGGTGAGTTATTGATGGTCAAAAATGTTCAGACATTATGTTTTGAAGCTGCTTCCATTCTGCCAGAGCCCTCCCTATCTTGATGAAAATTAAATACACAAGCGCTAAATTTTTCTTTTCATTCCTTTTATTTCTGGTTAGGTTCTTCCTGCTGTCAAAATAAAAATAAGCTGCATAGCTTTCAAAAATGAATTTTATATCTCATGGCAAAATCATTTGGTGGTACTGTGTGTTAGCCAGTACTGAATCATAGCCATACATCTACGATAGCTCAGACTGGGAGAAAATGGGATACCAACCTGGTCACTTTATTTTACAGACTTTCAATGATTCCTAACCACTAGACAGAAAAAAATATTCAGCAATTTCTTGTGTTGTTCTCATAAATATTATGTTAAAACCATTGATAAACAGTCACAGGTATTAAGAAGATAACAGTGACGATATTAACACATGCAAAGAGTTGGCAAATGTCCTGCTTCAATTGGGTTATGTCTGCTTTTCGAACCCAGTGTCAACCCCCCCATAAAACGTTTAGTTTTGGTAGAATTTTAGTGATTTGCCATTTCCCCCTGTTTGCTATCACCACAAACACTCCAAATGCTAAGAATTCTCTGTAGTGACTATGGGGAATCGTTGATCTGCTACAGAGTATGGGAAACATTGAATATACCACAGAAATAAAAAATCTCAGTGAAATAATGTTATTCAACATTTGTGCAAAGTTTATTTTCATGTTTTCATGATTCTAACATTCATTAAACATTTTTGGGGTTGTTTAGTTGTTTATTGGAAGCTTTTAATATCATGATATTTGTTTGATATAATTTGGGTGTCTTTATGCCATCTGCAGCTCAAAAATGATTGTTTTAGCATGGATAAAAATGTTCTGTGATTTTCTATAAAGTTTGAAATTTTCTTACCCCAAGATGCATTTTTCTCCTTTCTGGTTTTATTTGTATGTTTTATATTTTTCTGATTATGTTCCTCATTCTTAATAGCTTCAGTATTAGTGAGAAACAGCAACTTCGTATCTTAAGAATTTTTTCTAGTGAAGAGCAGTTTTTGCTATTACTAACAGTCTGCTCTTCAAAACCAATCAGTACAGAATGTATTTTTTCACCTTAGGCAATTTTTAAAGCTAAATTGAATTTCAAAATGCCTGCCTGGGATGCAATTGGCCATTTCCGTGATCCGTAAAATTATCACGGCAGAGTGACCAATGCAGTACTGATTTTTATATTCAATTTTGCTGAAAACTTTGTGTTTCCCCATTCCTTAATAACATGTTGCTGTATTAAGCGGCAGAGCGAGAAATTAAAAAACAATTCCAAAATGTTACTGCGTGTGCAAAATTTCTAAAACGCTACTGCATGTACACATGCAGGGGAGAGAAACACAACTCTATGTGGAATGAAAAACATTTTAGCCACAGAAAGTATATCCCGATTTTGAACTTTTAATTTCTTTTTGTAAACAAAAGGGAAAATGCTAGCTAGCCCTTTTTGTTTGTAGATAAGCAAATAGTGCCCAAGCAATGGGAAACCATGCATTTTCAGAGAAACAACTTTTAAAAAACGAGTTGCTGAAGACGGCTTGTGACATCATAGTTCCATCTAAAACCCCAGGTGTCCATTCTCGATATTGTTACTTTGTGCTCCAACTTTTTAAGTTGGAAAATAAACGTAGCTGCCCCCTTTCTTGAAGACTGAATCTATAAATACAGTAGATGGCACCCACTTATTTACTGAGGAAAAGCTTGTTTTTCGCCACGCGTGAGTTGGATTATTTGAAAATGCATTTGCTAATTAACAGAAGTGTTTTAAAAAACACAAATAAATTCTTTAGCAACAAAACATAATTTTACCAGCTACCAGTCCAAGCAAACAGGCAAATTTCTCAGTGTGGCAACTAAAGTAACTTTTTCTACTGGCTACTTTATTTTATCCAGTCGCAACGTGATGAGTGGCGACTGCTAATTTTAATATTTATGTAAGGGCCAAAGGTTTCAGCACACAGTATTAAACTTTCTGTACACAAAGATTATTTGTAAGCATGCAGATGTACAAACATCAATGGAAGGGCTGTTATATAGCAAGCAATGTTTCTTGTGACATTATAAACATACTATTTTGGGAAATACAAGGACCACAGAGGACCACAAGACTGGCTTTCCGCGTGTCATAAGAGCACAATGTTGTTAGGGGGGGGGCTCCTTGTTTGAACACACCTAAATTGAACTTGAATAGTGGAACAAAATCCTCTATAGTACTTTTACCCGTGCAAAGCGCAAACTGCCAAACCTTTGCCCAAAACCTAAATAGATGCAGATAATTTGATGATACACTATTACAATGAATGGGAAGGACTGATGTACCTTCAGTTAGTCACCAAATAACCTAACAGGTCATATATTTTATCAAGAACCTAACAGGTCATTATTTCTGAATTTCTATTTGGGTACAGTGACTCCAAAGTAAAAGCATGTGTAACTGAGGACCTCAGCAAAAATATATTAAATAAAAAGGAAATACGAGCAACATAATGCAAACAGAAACACAGATAGATACAGGCATCACAGTTCAGGCAGACAGTGAACATAGATACAAAATAAATACTGAGAACACAATTGAGACACTGAATACAGAAAAACTGTGCAAAATGAAATGAATCGAACAACATTCAAATCTTTTTTGTTTTTCAACAAAGCATCGCATCCACGTATATATAGTTTTACACCCAAATACACAACCTGACATGAGGCACAGCTTGTCTCATCATTATCCATTTCTTCGTCAACAGTATGAACGGAAATAAACCAACAAGAGTTTGAGCTCAGGCACTGACAAAGCATAAATTATATCAGATAAAATGCTCAAACAAAAATGTAATATATATATATAAGAATTACTGACATTTCAGCAGCACAAATAAATGACACAAAGCAGATGTCTGCTTCATTAAAAATATATACACAACACACAAAAAAAAAAAAACTGTCATGTGAATTTAACATTGCCACTTCTGTTAAAAGAAATGATTCACTTAAGATCAAAAAACAAGATGTACACACACAGAAGTAACACTTAATTGATAGAATTTGTGCTGCTGAAAATCTGCAGCTTTTCCCACTGCTAAATCACTCTAAGAGCATATTTTTTTAATGTAATTACTGTATATAGCCATGTATAAGCCAAAATATTTGGGAAGAAATCCTGCTTTCAGGAGAGAGGGGGGAGGGGGCTTAGACACAGGTCAGTAAAAAAATATGGCTACACTTCCATATTGTTACATGAATTCTCCCACGGAATTTACCAGTGGGTTTGTTTACATTTTAGACCGTGGCTTTCCGCGTGTCGCTGCCCAATACTTTTCTGACCTTCTGTTAATTATTTCCTCGGCTGTTCCCCAAATTTAGGAGGGGGAACAGCTATGGATAATAACTGGTAGGTATGGTTATTCTTCTCTCAATACATACATGATGGAACAGCAGTTCTTCCATCAGACAATGGAGTACATGCAATGCAAAAGGAGCCATAGATTTTACACTGACATAAGAAGAAAATTACGAGAGATATTTCACATTTCATCTTATGTATTTTACTTGTATTCAGTGAAATATATATGTATGCATTCTTAAAAGATTCCGACCCTTGTTTTGCATTTCACTGTTTATATCACGTAGTGACACATGAAAAAAGCTGAAGTTTCAAAATAAATAAATTGGTGGCAACTGCAGCACGGGATTCCCATAACACTTCTTCAGAAATACACTGGCGTGCAAAAATTAAGAACGAGACGGCTTTTCGAATGTAACGTCGTGCAGAAGTGCTCTACATCGACTCAAATCATACCATAAGATCCCCAAGATATAAGAATATGGGACAAGTGAGCAAAACCGTCCAAACAAGGAATCCAAAGGATACAAAGGCACTTTATTGAAAAGGCAGCTTCGAGCACAACTGGACAGAAAACAGAAACGTCCATGTGACAGGCGGCTGCCAAGAAAAATCCAGTCTTTAGTATCACCACTGACTACGTTGCAAGATTTAAAACGTCTGTCCATGCTGAGGATGAGGTTGTCAAGGAGATGTTGAGGCACCACGGCCCATTCCTCTTGTAGCGCCAATTGCAGCTGGCGGCTGGTGACGTGCTGCCAAGCATCTCCCGATAAGGTTCCACACGTGTTCGATTGGATTTAGGTCCGGGGATATTGCAGGCCAATCCATGCGTTAAATATCTTCACTCTCCAAAAGTTCTGCGACAGCCACCGTACGATGAGGTGTAGCGTTGTCGTCCATGAAGAGGAACTCAGGACCCACAGCACCTCTAAACAGACGCACTGAGGCAGGAGAACCTCAGTACAATAGCGGACACCAGTGACTGAACCTCCTTGGAAGATGTGGAGGTCAGTACGACTACCAAGCATGATACCGCCTCAAACGAGAACTCCGCCACCTCCAAACCGGTCCCTTTTGATGATGTTGGAGGTGTGATTGCGTGTTCCCTGCTCTCTCCAGATGTGTATACGTCCAGAATCGCATGTCAGACTAAATTGGCTCTCATCCGTAAAAAACTTGACCCCATTGCTGATGTGTCCAGTTCTTGTGTTCCTGGCACCACAGAAACCGCCGTCTCCAATGAGCAGGCATTAATGGCACACACCGTACTGGTCATCATGCAAATAGACCACTTTTGTGCAGCCTCCTGGCTACAGTAAAATGTTATAACGGATGTCCAGTTGTCTGTTGCATGTGCCTTGCGATTTCTCCCGCTGTCTGCCTCTTCTTGCCTGTAGGACCATATACCGGTCATCCGCCGTCGTGGTTGCTCGTAAACGACCACTGCTAAACTCTCGGACAGCTGTTCCTGTCATTTGAAATGCTCTCCAAGCTCGTGAAACAAAGCTGTGAGCGATCCCGAACTTCTCGGCCATACTAGTCACACTTCAACCTTCTTCCAACTTCCCAATGACGCGACCTCGGGTAAAGTCATCCAGATGTTGTCTACTGGATTGCCTGTTGGCCATATCACACGGTGGCAGCAACTTGACGTCATTCAAACTGATGTACACCGTGCAATAGCTTTCACCGAATTGCTGAGCGTACACCACCCGTGTGCTTTATACCCTTCCGTTACCCCCCTCAACTCCCACCCCCTACGTCATGCTGCATATAGGCGCATGCCCTACCGTACCGGACCCAAGTCTATCTTCTGTGTGGTCTTTCGGTCCGTTCTGCCTGCTCGTTCTGCTGTTATGCTCATTTCTCTTCTTCGTCCTTAATTTTTGCACGCCAGTGTACATCCAAAAAATATATAAAAAAAAAAAAAAAATTATGAAATATTTTTTCACTCAGAGTAAGATTCCTACGGTAATAGGTTCTGCTACTATGATAAGCGAAAAACCTAATCCCATTTCAAATTGAGACCATGAAATTCTTTGCTGCCAAACCTGGAATGCGTCATTATATTCCATGTGCAGCCATGGGATGGCATCTTTTGAACGTCATGACTGGACATGTGGGAGTCAGATATCACATTAATCACTTAGCTGTTGAGGTGAACCACAGCCAATCAGACATCTCCCCTCTCCTGAGTTTTGACAGCAAGCATGGGCGTGCGTGTCTTCAAATCCGCACTATGGAACAGCAAAGACTTGGAGTTTTACAAAAGGTTAGGTAACTTGAAAAAGGCTGACGATGCCTTGTTACTTCTAGGGTGAAAGAATTGTGGGATGCATTTTCACCAGAATGGTTGTAAAGCCTCAAACAAATGCTGCATAATTAATGCAATGGATGTTACTGGAGTTATTTGGAAACTCGATAGTGAATCGTATCTTGAAGGTGAATAAACAAAGACATGCGTTAGCCTTACACCCCACCCCGGTGGCCAACATTTCAAGGCGCTATGTGTGTGCTTTTGTCAGAAGCTGACAAAAACACACATAGCGCCATGGATTGTTGGCCACCATGGTGTAAGGCTAACGCGCTCGGCTAGATATTGAGAGATCCGGGATTCAATTCCCCGGCGGTGACCGAATAACAATTTTTCGGTTGCTGTGTGGTGCTAAAAACATGGAAAGAGTAATGTCTTTGTTTATTCACTGACGCCACGTATTTGGAGGATTTTCACTTTGGATCTCGCCCTTCGGATTTAACTGCTATAATTAATTTATAGCCAGTGCCGTTAATGCCCACCAGATGGAGACATCTCAGTAGCTGAGCCCATCTTACGTATTTATGGTTTCAGAAGCTGACAAAAACATACATAGCGCCATGGATTCTTTGCCACCGTGGTGTAAGGCTAACACGCTGAGCTAGATATCGAGAGACCCGGGATTCAATTCCCCGGCAGTGACTGAATAACAATTTTTTGGCTGCTGTGTGGTGCTAAAAACATGGAAAGAGTGATGTCTTTGTTTATTCACTGACGCCACGTATTTGGAGGATTTTTACTTTGGATCTCGCAATGTGGATTTAACTGCTATAATTAATTTATAGCAGTTGCTGTTAATGCCCACCAGATGGAGACATCTCAGTAGCTGAGCCCATCTTATGGATTTATGGTGTCAGAAGCTGACATAAACACACACATAGTGCCGTGGATTGTTGGCCACCGTGGTGTAAGGCTAACACGCTGAGCTAGATATCGAGAGATCCAGGTTCAATTCCCCGGTGGTGACCAAATAACAATTTTTCGGTTGCTGTGTGGTGCCAAAAATGTGGAAAGAGCGATGTATTTGTTTATTCACTGATGCCACATATTTGGAAGATTTTCCCCTTGACTTGAAGGTTTTTACAGAAAATCTCAGAAATTTGCATAATTCATTTTAATAAATATATTTTCCAAAATCTTAAAATTCAAGGTCGGTATCTTCAAATTCAAGGTTTTTTCATAAATTTTTACATAAATTTTTAGCTCTTGAAGTTGGGGGTTGGCTTATACACGAGTATATATATGGTAATTGCAATATTCATTTCCTGAGTCCTTTACTGACATTTCCTATTTATGTCAGTGATATTTTAAAATATTTATCTCAGAGGCAAATAATAATAACTCATTTATCTTATGAGATATTTTTGTTTCTGATATGAGCCTCAATTAAAATTTTGCAATTTTCAGCAAGTGCATATGGAAATCACAATTTAACCTAGCAAAGATTTATAAATGACGTTCTCTTATATTAATCAACATCAAAAACTGAAAACTAAAAGAAAAATGTCCTTATGGAAGCTGACTTCTCAAAATGACTATCTATTCTGAAAACCTTGGACAATCCATTTATAATAATAAATAGGATATTAATGGATGCTGAAAAGTTTTGCAATTCCTTAGAGGAAAACATATTATTCTAGGACAGTTTATTCACAGCATCATTAACAATTCTCTGATTTTAAGAGAGCTCTCATATAAAATCACTAACAGCTGTTTAAAAACTGTCAACTTTCTTTTTTATTGAAATCAGAATGAAAACACCAATCAGTTTTTGTAATTTTCTGATTTTGAATGCTGTGAACTTAAAAGGCAATTACATACGAGATTTACAACAAATTTTATTATTTGGATCATTCAGAAGGTACAAATGTGATTTTCAACTATTGATGAGCTGTCTCTAAACTAAAGCAATACATGTTCAATTTTTTATGACTTTGAGAGAGGCTTTGTTATAAAATTTGCAACTAATTAAGAACTTATTGTCTGGAAAACAAAAAGATTTTAAAAGGTCTTAATGGTCTTTAAACCTCCACACAGTTTTAAAATTTTTTGGAAGTTTGGCATCCTATGAACAAAATTTATGAACCAGGAAATTAAATGATTCTAGAGTTCATAGTTTTCAGGCCTTGATACAAATAAAACAAAATTTTAGTTTATGTTAAATGGAAAAATCTCAAACTCTTTAACAGCCAAAAACTGATAATGCTTCAGACTATTAAGCACTTCAAGAAAAAAAAAATATCACAGGTAAATTAGTTTATGTAAAACAGCTCAAACCTCAAACCTTTGCAACTTTTAGCAATTAAAAAAAACCCCTCATGAATTTATGAATAAAATGCAAAATTTTAGGAAGTGTGATATAATGTTTGTACATGAATTTATCTCTCTCTCTCTCTCTCTCACACACCAAAAAAATTCAGGAAGAGTACCTTAACCAACGAGTCAAATGCACACAGAAACACATGAAAGTCTCTCCTTATGCATTTAATTTATATTTTATATTCACATTACAAAAATGGATTTGTGACAATGAAAACACTGTAATGAAGGCGTTGCCAATGGTGATCAACACAGATGCTTCTTTTTTTTTTTCTCCTGGCAATCAACATCCCAGTCATTTTATGGTGCTGATAGAAATCACACGGTTTCTTTTCAGCTGAAGTTGCTTCCATTCATCAAGTGGCTATTCAATATGAACTACATAGCACAGGAAAGCTTGGCCCAGTTTGACCATGTCACCACAGCTATGCTCTGATTTCTTTCCTTTAAGCTTCAGACATTGAAAATACCATAGAAATAGATTTGAACCTTCTGAAATTGTTGGTGTTTGTAGACACATGTCTACAAACACCAACAATGTTTCTGCACTTGCTCGCAAGATGCGATTTGATCTTTCTCTGCAAGTTTTGCTGGTTCTTTTTCCATGTCATCACTACATGTGACCATTTCATTTTAACTGGGATTAAGTTTCGGGAATCCTCTAAAAGGCTAATGCTCTAAAAGGCTAATGCTCAAACTATTGCTAATGCTCAAACTATTGCTAATTATTAGCACATCTGTGGTGCTGGAGGATCTGCACAAGTTAATGAATTATATGTGGCATGGACAAAGGTTTGCCCTTCTGGAAAAACTCCAGTGAATATGTGGGCACTACAAATAGCAAAATAAATAAATAAATAAATAAATAAAGCCTTCATTCTTGGATTTTTTAGATATCTCATTATCTTTTATAACTGTCTACATTCTCTAAAGGTCAGTATTTCTCTGGTCCAATACAACAAAAATACTGTACACAATGGCACTCTGCTCTTCCAGTACTCTTGAAGCTGCAATAGTCAAACCTCTTGATGGAATATGCTTGATGAAGTGATGGGTCAGCAGAAGTCATAAATACTTCTGGATCTTCTCAAAATTTCTCAAACTAAAAGGTTATCAAGTAAAGAAATAATAGTCTGACACTATAAATTCTAAACAATCTTCACCAGATGCTGAAGTCCTTTTTGATATGCATTGTGAATAACATGAAGATTGCATGTACCAATTGCAATATCAAGAAGTCATTCTTTTCACACTTTTACCATTTCTTCATTCAAGAATTGAATAACTGTGCAGTTAAGAACAGGACCATCACATGTTATAGTAACCAGGTTTTGAAGCAGAAATTGAGCATTATCTAAAGCAGTGGTTCTCATTATCTAAAGCAGTGGTTCTGAGACCCTTTCAGGGGGTAAGCGAGGTCAAAACTATTTTCATAATACACTGCTGGACAATTGCTAAGGACGGATCATAAACGGCTATATAGCGCATAAAAAAGTAAGTGTGGTTGGATGCCAAGTGAAATAAAATAATGTCAGAATGCCAGGACATTACAAGAAAGACAATTTATTGTGCTCTGAAATCCAGAAGGCTTTGGAACGTGTTCAAGGGACAAACAGGCCATTTTGTGCAGAATACGTAAACGTGAAAAAATGCAATTACCGTCCGCAGGCGTTCCGGCGTAAGATGTCAATACGGGATATGGCCACCATGGAGGGCGATGCAAGATTCCACACTTCGTGTCATGTTTTGCACAACATTATCAAGCAGCTGTTGGGGTAATTTATCACATTCCTCTGTCAGTGCACGGATGAGGATGTCCTTGTTTATTGGAGGGCATTGGCGACCAGCAAGACTCCTCCCCAAAGCATCCCACACATTTTCAATGGGATTCAGATCTGGAGAACGTGCTGGCCATATGAGGCGTTGAATATCCTCGCTCTCAAGACACTCCTGGACAGCGACTGTTCGATGACATGTTGCGTTGTCGTCCATGAAAATGAATCTATCACCGACAGCACCACGGAACATGCGAACATGAGGTAGCAGAACATCATTAATGTATCGTTAGCCAGTCATAGTCTCAGTTGGAAGCACATAGAGGGACATAGGCCATTGATCATGATGCCAGCCCATACCATGACACTACATGTCGGATATTGGTCCCTTTCCTGTATGTTTGCGGGACAATATGCAATACCACTATCATGCCAGATCAGTTGTCGTCGACAATCAGACGATAGACTGTATCTACTCTCATCTGAGAAGAGGACAGCAGACCAGTCGTTATCAGTCCAATTGCGAAATTGATGGCACCATTGCAAACGGGCGGTACGGTGACATCTGGACAATGGGATGCATACAACAGGACGGCGGGCGTATAGTCCTCCTTCGTGCAAACGTCTGGCGACAGTTTTTCGGGAGATCCGCTTGCCAGTAGTAGCCATAAACTGATTTGCTACCTCACTAGCTGTGCTGCGCCGGTGTCTTTTTGTTGATAGCACTATGTACCGATCTTCTGCAGGTGTCGTACTGCGAACACGACCTCCCCCGTGACGTTTGCTACACTCTCCATTTGTTTGAAATGATTTCCAAAGCCTTGAAACAACACTGTGGCTGACGTCGAACTCCCTGGCAACATCTGTTATTTTTCGCCCTTCTTCAATCTTGCCAATAATACGGCCACGCGTAAAATCATCTAGGTGATGTCGGGAAGACATACTGAAAATTGCAAGTTTGTCAATTGATTCTTTCCCTTTCAACTTTGCGTTTGAACAACAGCGGTCAATACACGTCAAATCCTTCATATCTCTTATCAGCGCTATGACGTCACGAACAAGTTCGGCAATCCAAAATTTGCATACGCACAACACGTCTTACTGTATCCCGCACTTATGCTAATTTCCACATTTTCCTGCCTTCCATTTTATGGTTGCTATCGTTGCTATTGTCATCCGTCCTTAGCAATTGTCCGGCAGTGTAATACTAACAAGACATCATTAACCCTTTCCATGCTCATTCTCTCCTGAGTGTGCAGCGGAGTTTTCCAGAGGCTACATGACATAGGATGACGTCATCACTCTGATGGCTAATGGAATATGTGCTTGTGTATTCTTGAAGTTTTCCAGAATTTTCTAAGATTTTTTTTTTTTTATTTTGATTGGAGGTTTAACGACCACCGTGAGCAACTCAATGGGCTATAAGCAGTCGCCCGTCCCTAATTTAGGGTCACTGGTTCCAGGGAAGGGAGAGAGCCAGTGCCGTAAGACAAACACAACATCCATGCCTGACCGGGATTCGAACCCAGACCCCTTACGGACGAATGATCAGAGGCCAGCGCCTTAGACCACTGCGCCACCGGGGCAGAATTTTCTAAGATAGTAGGTTTAAAGCATAAACATGTGCATTTTTCATAGATTAACTCAGTCTGTCTTCAGTACTTCTACAATGCTTTAACTAACTTTCTTAGGTAAAATAGCTATCTTACTAGCTATCCAATGTAACAGAGTACAAAAATTTCATTGATATGGATTGCAACTAACCATTAAGAAATTATCAGTAATCCAGCTTTGGTGTAGTATCAAAGAAGAGTACCACCTCGAGTTATCTGAAAAGGCTAGAACAATATTCCTCCCTCTTCTAACAACATATCAGTGTGAGGCCAGATTTTCTTCATATACTTCAAACCAAAAACATATCACAACAGACTGAAAGCAGAAGATACACGAATTTAGCTGTTTTCTATTAAGCCAGTAATTAAAGAGATTTACAAAACTGCACAACAATGACACTCTTTTTGCTAATTTTTTCTTTTGTTTTGGAAAATATAGTTATTTTTCATAGAAAATGTGTTATTTATGTTAATGTGTATTGGGTTTATTATTTTTAAATGAATTAGTAAATAAATACAGTAGATCCTGGTTAATTGGGTCATCAGTTAATCAGGGAAGCCAATCAGTTGGGACAATTCTTGAAGAACATCTGAAATTAGCTCTTTGGAATAAAGCTTTACATTATTGGGGCAGCAGCTTAACTGGGCCAAAGTGTTCTAGTTCTGACATGTTCCGATAAATAGGAATCTACTATATTTAAAAAACTTCTTAGTTTTAATTTCTGGTATAGTAAATATCAACAGATGTAACTACCACAAACTCCTGTAAACAAAACCTTTCAAGGATCCTCAATAATATTTAAGAGTGTAATGGGGTCCTGAAACCAAAAAGTTTGAGAACTGCTTATTTAGAGTAATACATTTGTTGTTGTACAATTTCTCCTGTTGTTTAAAAAGAAAGTTCCTAATGGGAAACCACTTAAATTTTTGAATTTGACTACCAGCTGATATGAGTTTGCCATTTCTTTCTTCCAGCACTATTTGCAATTCCACTGAAGCTCAACACATAGAAAGATCACTGCGCATCTTCGTTAGCTTTCCTTCTTAAATAAGCACTGTGCTAATGCCTTAGTAATTGTATAGTCAATTTTTTGTGGTTGTGACTAACTGTTTTCACTGCTCATATGAATTCTGCAGTTCTGGTCTTGCACTTCCACTATGCCCAGTTTTAGAATACGAGTGTTTGATAGGGTGGGCCGAAAAAATCAACTTTTTTTTTTTTTTCGAGTCGCTATAACACGAAAAACGTGCCTTTGTACAGATAAGAAAAATGGAAAAAGATATTTTTTTAAATTGGTCGATATCTTCCGGTCGCGCACCACCCTTGAAATTTATGAAAATTGAAGAAATTTAAAAAATTTTGTCCATTTAAAAAAAATTAATAAAGTTACGATGGTCTAAACGCTATAGTTTGGATGTGTAGTGTATTATTGAAGGAAGTATAATAAATAATAACATCATCAATATTTTATTATTTACCGGTCGCGCAATGCATTTAAAAAACCTTATTTTTTACCAAAATACAGCATATTTTTGTTCATGACATAGCTTTTACAATGTTCGTAAAATGTTGGATATAGATTTAGAATTATAGAAATACAAAAAGAAATCTTTCCCGGTTAGTAAAATAATAAGTAGATAATGCAATAGTAAATAACCCCCCCCCCCCCAAGTTTACCCAGAACGTTTTGCTGCATAGCATAACGCTTGCTTCCATGCTCCCACCATGACACTTTGGTGATTGAAAAAATTCATTCAAAGCATTTCCGCAGAAATCAGGATGAGGAACATTATTCCCTATTTCCCTTTTCCAAGAATCAGGTTCGGTATACATTGGCCATGTTTCTCCCTCTTCAGGATCTTCTAAAGATGTTGCTTCCAGCATTATTTCCCATTTGTCTGCACTTGGGATTTCTCTTGAAGAACTAGATGTAATTGGGTGTGACAGTACTGTAACTAACACTGGCTGGAAGAATGGTGTAATTCGTTAAATTGAACTACATGTGGGAAGACCGTTGCAATGGAGTGTGTGTCTAGTTCATTTCAATGAATTGCCATTTCATCACATATTTCAACACATAGATGGCAAAACCTCTGGGCCTAAATCCTTTTGTGGGTCAATTGCCCAATAGCTTAGAGGTAGTGAAAATCTTACAGTGGTTCACTTTGAAAGTATTGAGTGTGAAATTCCTGAAGTAGACCAGAAAGTGCTCGGCAAAGTTCAGCAATATCTTTTAGATATTGCTATTGCAATAAAATCAAGCAAATGTCCAGGCGATTTGTCTCTTCGTGATCCGGGCCCCTCTTTCACATTCAAGATGGTTATCTACAGATAACAGAGTTCTCGGGTTATACATAAGTGTAACAAATCCTTCAGACGAACTAAAACATATAGTTTATTTTATCTTAAAGTCCTGCATACCCGTGTGGTTTAGAATGAAAAAACACAAGTATTTTACAGACGGCCCTAAGCATGTGTTTGAAGCAATTGCAACATCGCAATATTTACCTGAAAATTTACTTCAAGTTATAAACCCTGTAATCAAATGCAATGCATTCTTTCCCATCCAGAAAATTTGCTTTTAAAGGCTACGATTCTAAATGAAAGAAAAACCATTAGAGAGCTCGGGCTTAGACGAATTTTAGAAGCCAGACAGTCAGCTCTTAAGGGAATGTCAATCAGGAATTTCATGACTCCTAAAATTAACTTTGCTGCTACAGAATACATTGAGGTCATTGACTGGAATACTTGCAGAATATCTTCTCCCCCTTTGTTACGTGAAATAAGTGATGGTGCTATTAACTCACTTATACAATCTGGCACAGTACCGAATTGGGATGTCAAAAGATTCCCTTGTCATACCTAGGCAGTTGAACAATGCGTCAAACTGATAACAGCAGCATCACACAAAGTCTGCGGAGCTCAGTCCAGAGACAGCCACATCACAATCACATTACTATCAAGTTCCACGACGCCCAAGTTCTCCAATAAATCGGACTTCAAAATACACTGAAGAGCAATTGAATTAGAGACAGCTGGCGTTATGCAAATGTGGTGCTGTGGGCGGCCCTGTAAACAGAAAGGACATGACGTATGCAGCGATCTGACAATATAAGGAGTGATACGACGAGAATCAGTAAGAGTCGGATGCAGTATGGGTAAGACGAAGGATCTAAGCACATTTGATCATGGGCAAATTGTCGGGGCCCGACGAATGGGTCACTCCATCTCGGAAGTCGTGAAGGCACTGGGATTTTCATGAGCCACTGTGTCACAGGTGCACTGTGAGTACATCGAATCCGGTAAAACCATCCCTGCAAGGGCCAACTGCTGTGGACAACAGCGTGTGGATGAGCAGGGTCATCGTCGGCTAGCTCGCATTGTAACAGTGGATAGATGGGCCACAGTGCAAGAAATCACTCTGCAATTTAACGCTGGTGCACAAAAGCGTGTAAGCAGCCACACCATCCAGAACCATCTCCTCACTATGGGGTACAGAAGCCATCATCCCACGAGGGTACCGCTGCTGACCGCACATCACAGGGTGCAAATATTAGCATGGGCGCGGGAACATCACCACTGGACCCTAGACATGTGGGAAAATGTTGCCTGGACTGATGAGTCGAGATTCATGTTGGTACATGCGGATGGCAGGATATGAGTACGGCGCAAACCACATGAAGCGATGGATCCTTCTTGCCAGCAGGGTACTCTTCAAGCTGGTGGGGGCGGCATTCTCATCTGGGGACTGTTTACGTGGACTGAAATGGGACCCCTGGTATGTGTGACATCGTCTCTCACACGTCAACGTTACCGGGATATCTTGGACGACCATTTGTGCATCTTCAACATCCCACTGGGGACATCATTCTGCAACAAAACAATGCACTGTGCCATCGCTCCCAAATTGTATCCGAATGGTTGGATGAACACTCCACCGACGTGACCTCGCTTCCTTGGCCAGCTAGGTCACCTGACCTCAATCCCATCGAGCGCATCTGGGATGCCACTGAATGAGATGTTCGAGGTTCTGTTCCCCCTCCATAAAATCTTCGAGAACTGTGGGAGCTTGTTCAAGGGTCGTGGATCCGTATGGCTTCCCAACGCTTCCGGTGTCTTGTTGAGTCCATGCCAAGACGAATCGCCGCCGTCATCAGGGCAAAAGGTGGTGCTACACGTTACTAGACAGGTATCTCTAATTCAATTGCTCTTCAGTGTAGTACCTATTGGAAAGAAAGAGTAAGGGAAGAATGGCTTGTGTTGTAAATAGTTGTAGAATCTTTCTGTAAATAATGAAATAAATGTAAAGGAAAGCATACACCCTGTAAATATGGATGGTTGGTTGGTTGGATGGGAAGGGAGTGGGTAGAACTCGACGTGTAGCCACCTCCACGTGGTGAGTTCTGGGTGGTTATTACAAAACCAGCGACCAGTAGCACAACAATGTGATTATCAGAACTATGGAAATTTGAAATTCTGATGTCAAAATTTAGTTTTTTGAACACAATGTGCGACTGGTAAATAATAAAATATCAATGATGTTATTATTTATTATACTTCCTTCAATCATATACTACACATCCCAATCTATAGCGTTTGGACCATCGTAACTTTATTAATTTTTAAAAATGGACAAAGAAAATTAAATTTCTTCAATTTTCATAAATTTCGAGGGTGATGCACGACCAGAAGATATCGACCGATTTCTAAAATTCATTTTCTATTCCGCTTATCTGTACAAGAGGCAAGTTTTCTGCACTATAGCGACTCAAAAAAAAAAGTTGATTTTTTTCGGCCCACCCTAGTGTTTGAGGATCGTACCAGGTAAGAAGCACACTACACACAATCACCTTCAATTTCTTCACCATGTTTGGGGTTTGCAATACCCAAACACATTGCTGCAGTTGAAATTTTGATTCTAATAATTAATGACTTCATGGCTTCCTGTTATTACTTTCAGTATTATAAATATTTAACGGGAATTATCGAGGATAAATTTATTAAGGTGCATTACCTCTCAATTTTTTTTATCTAAACACTAGATCTTCGTGTCAGGAGTTCTTGTGTCTTACTACTTCCACAGGTCTGGCGACCAAGCCTGATGGATTTTCCATCCAGCATGGTCATTGACGTTGCCACCTTGTGTCTTGTAAATTTCCAGGGATTCCTCTAATTTCTGGATAATTGCATGGGATTGATGTTTGATCACTTTTAAGGAGTCCCAGTCCATTTTGTGGCCAGTTTGTTGTATGTGCTTGTCTAATCCTGTTTTATTTGAGCTGTTCCTTATTGCTGCTTTGTGTTCTTTAATTGTGGTGGTTAACCTTCTTCCTGTTTCTCCTATATATGGTAATCCACATGAACACTCTATTTTATAAATGACTCCTTCATGGAGTAAAGTATTTTCTTCTTTTTGTTTTAGGGATGGTAAATTCTTACTAGGAACAGAACTGGCACTACAAACAAAAATAAAGAGAAAATTGAATATTTATTCACAAGAAAAGTCACTTACCACAAGGGACTGTTTGAAAAACTGAAGAAAATCATCACTAAATATAAAATTAGGTTAGCTCCAGGTTTGAATAACAAAATTAAAAAATACTTACCATCCCTAAAACAAAAAAGAAGAAAATACTTTACTCCAGGAAGGAGTCATTTATAAAATAGTTTGTTCTTGTGGATTGCCATATATACGAGAAACAGGAAGAAGGTTAACCACCAGAATTAAAGAACACAAAGCAGCAATAAGGAACAGCTCAAATAAAACAGGATTAGACAGGGAGTCATTTATAAAATAGTTTGTTCTTGTGGATTACCATATATAGGAGAAACAGGAAGAAGGTTAACCACCAGAATTAAAGAACACAAAGCAGCAATAAGGAACAGCTCAAATAAAACAGGATTAGACAGGGAGTCGTTTATAAAATAATTTGTTCTTGTGGATTACCATATATAGGAGAAACAGGAAGAAGGTTAACCACCAGAATTAAAGAACACAAAGCAGCAATAAGGAACAGCTCAAATAAAACAGGATTAGACAGGCACATACAACAAACTGGCCACAAAATGGACTGGGACTCCTTAAAAGTGATAAAACATCAATCCCACGCAATTATCCAGAAATTAGAGGAATTCCTGGAAATTTACAAGACACAAGGTGGCAACATCAATGACCATGCTGGATGGAAAATCCATCAGGCTTGGTCGCCAGACCTGTGGAAGTAGTAAGACGCAAGAACTCCTGATGAAGATCTAGTGTTTAGATCGAAAATTTGAGAGGTAAAGTACCTTAATAAATTTATCCTCGATAATTCCCGTTAAATATTTATAATACTGAAATTTTAATGAACATTTATCTTATATTTACTTGAATCATAATGCTTACATACAAAACCCTTTTGTAGTGTTACAATACAAATGCATGCATTACAGAATAATTCTGTATTACTCAGTTTTTGTGCCCAGATTGAAAATTCGTAATCACAAGGATCAGTTTTCTGAAGCCAAGTTTCCTGAAAATGACATTTTCCCATTATGAGACACAACCAGGGTATTATATGAAACCTGAAAACTACAAACTGAATTTTTAATAAGACATTTTGAAATTAAAATAAAATTTAATAGATAGAATTGTGTACACACACACACACACACACACACACACACACACACACACACACACACACACACACATTAAGCTGTTCTCTGAGATTCAGAGGTTAGCTCCTCAAAGAAAGACCATGTGCCAAGTACACATTTTACTGATGGAACTAGAATTTACTTACTGTCAAATGTCTCCATTTGCAACGATCTCTGCACACTACTCAAGCTTCATTAAATTCCATCACATGTCGCACACAAGACCTTTCGTACTTCATACTCATAATTTTTTCTCAAGCAGACATTCCTAAATCCGGTCTTCCCATGATTTCCTTGGCCTTCCTCTGACTTTCTTTCCTGCCACTTGGGCTAAAAAATTCTCTCAGTCAGCACCTCATCACTCATTCTTTCAACATGGTCAAACCACCTAAGAATATTATAGTCTCCACCTTACTAACAACATTTTGCCTCACATTACACATCTGCAACACATCTTCACTCCTCACTCAGTGCATCTTACCCCCCACCCCTCCCCAGTGCTTGGGAATCTCCTCAGCACACAAACAACTCCTACATCTTTTCTATAGTACCCAGGTTTCACTGCCATACATCAAAGCAGAAACAATTACACTTTCATACACAGCCATTTGGGTCTTTATCCTGAGAACTCATCATTCCTGTGAAATCCTCCTAAGGAAGCTATGACTTTCAATGAAGAATTCACTCGTTTACTAATTTTGCCATCTAATTTGTTCTCTTTGTCAAACATACTTCCTAAATATAAAAACTCATTCACCTGGCCAATCTCTGTGCCATTAAGACTTACCTTGCATTCAGTACTAATAGTTCCTCACTCAAAATTCATAACTTTGGTTTTTTGCTTATTTATACTCAGTTTGAATTTCATACAAACTTCATACATCCAGGACAACATACTCTGCAATTCACTTTTACTCTCTACCAACAGGATTGAGTCATCAGCATAGAGCAATCTGCACACACACACACATATTGCCAAGACTTAAACCAGTATTTTCCACTTTGGCATCACACAAGCATGCATCCATAAATATATTAAACAGCCAGGGTGGCATTACACAACCTTGTCTGACTCCTGCACCAACAAAAATCCATTTTGAAAAAGCACCATTCACTCATACACATGCTCTGCTGCCAGCATACATGGCTTTCACACTATTAAGTAGATTCCCAGTAATACCATATTTATTCAGTACCTTCCACAGAAGAGTCCTATTTACTTTGTCATAAACTTTCTATAAATCTACGAAGGCTACAAACACATTTTTATCAACAGACAGATACTTTTCATTCATCACGTGCAATGCAAAAAGTTTATTAGTGCAGCCCATACCAGGCATAAAACCACTCTGTACATCCCACACTTTTTCTGATGTAAGACCTCATGTCTCATCAATAATGACCTTTCCAAACACTTTTCCTGGGCACACTCAGTAAATTGATACTATGATAGTTCTTGCAGGATGGTAGAAACCATAAGATTTTGTGACTGCATTTTAGAAGTTCAAAAAAAAAAAAAAAAAAACATATTACACAAACTGAACTAAATGTTTTACTAAACAGTTGCCCTCAGTTTGGTTATTAATCCCACCAGGCACTACTCATGCTACATTAATGGTTAAATGATTAAATGATTGTCAAAGCAAAAAATCAAAGATGGGGGAAGGCTTAGACTTGTTTATAACACAGTCTCCATTTCCAGAGACCATTACACACACACACACTGTTGGGCACATGATTGAGTAATCTAAATTAAAATTTTGTAAAAGTTACTAAATTATTTCCATTTTTGCTTAAACCTCAAAAGTGCAAAGTGACTGTTTCTGCGTAAAAAGTAACCATTTTCTACAAAAAAAAAAAATAACAACAGTGACCAAGATCGAAAACCGTGACAAATAAATAGTTGAAAAAATATCTGTATCCAGCCCTGCAACAGTGACACTGCACATGATTCTTAAAAGCTTTAGTCACAATTTTTGGCAATGAACATACAAGACTCTTACTAAGTTTCAATATTTAACACGTTTTCATTCTTGTAACGTTTTTCTTATCATAACATTCTTAAACAACATTGGAATAAAAGCATCAGCAGTTTCCACATCAGCTGAGCCAGTTTCTCCTCTACTCAGTTTGGTGTTATGTAAGCCATAAGAGCCATTATTTGCTGTCAGAGAAAGACAAGTTTATGCATGTCTTTTATCATGTTTATCAACTCAAAGTGCTTACCACTTGAATGGCAACACCTACTATAGCTGTAGTCCTGAGGAACAATAGGAGTACTACCCAAAAATCTGACATGTAAATATCCTTTTATTCCTTAGTAAAACCCCATAATTTTGAGATATTTGTAGTTCTTTAGTTCTGGGAATAGCCATGTCATCAATTATTATCAAAGTGTTTGTTATCTCAAGGCTATCCCTTCCACTGTAAGAATTTCTCTGTTTTTCACTTCTTCAATCCATATTGCCTCTTGCATGTTTTCATGATAACATTACCAATTACAGGTGTAAGTTTTGCACTTTTGAGAAGCAGAACACTTTACAAACTTTACCTAATTCCGCATTTTTCTTTCTGATCAAACACATTGTCAATTGTTTTGTGTCAAATTTACAAGAAACCATACTTATCAATATATCACTTTGTAATTTATCAAGTAATTCAGTTTTCACAGCGATCTTTAAAATGACTTTCTTTCACTTTACAAGTATTAACACATTCCCTTCTTTTGCATTTAAGAACAATCGCGATAACAATAAGGGTTACACTGTATCAGGAAAGCAAGGTACAGTCAGATGGCTAACAACCAGTTTCTCTATGACACATGGAGCAAACTGAGAGATACTGAGCACATCCAAATATGAAAGTGGCTTGCTGATGTAGCCAGCATTGGGTCACTTTTGCTGGAAGACAGCTGATCACTCTCCTCCCTCACTTTGTCTCACCACTCCTTTCCCAATGGACAGACTGCTTGCTGCACCTGCCCTCTAAAGTGCCCAAAGATGTGTGTACTTAGAAACCATAGTAAACAACACTGGATGTATTGAGCATGCATAGGAAAGTTTCTTCTATTGCACCACAATAATTCCTAATGGCTAAGTATTCGTCAAATCGCAAAATGCAACTAAAAATGTGGAAGAAAAATCAGAATTGGCACAAATGTTGGCAAAAGACGCACATCCTTAAGAATCATAGGAGATTTTCAACTCTCAAGTAAACTGCAATTGATTTTAAAAGTTTGATTTTCCAAAACTGCGGGCATTAGAACAGAGCAACCCTTAAGCTACAGTTACCCATTTGTTTTGTGTGTGTGTGTGTGTGTGTGTGTGTGTGTGTGAGAGAGAGAGGGGGGGGAGAGAAAGGATGTTTTGCACTTTTTCATAAAGGTTTTATAGTTTTGTTGGTCTGGCTGTGTGATAGTCGGATTGTTGTGAGGTCCCAAGAAATACACTCATCAAGGTCACTTGAAAGTCAACTGGGAAGAGATGGGGAATATTAGGTGGAAAGAAAATTCTCTATTCTTGAGGGTGTGTACAAGCAGACAATTGCCACTCAGTGGCTGTTTCATGGCAGCCGTTCCTGCAGTGGCACGAAACGCTTGCAGCAAGTAGGTCTGTCATATTCTGATGGGCAACTTCCATAGGACTTGGATCAAAAATATTATGACATATATCTGCAAATTTTTCATGAAAAAATATCTGAAAATATTATCAATACCATAAACAGCTAATAGGAACGAGGGCCTTAAATTTTGCATGAATTGGTTAAAAAAATTTCTCACTGGCCTTGAAATTTTTATAATTGAAGCTTCCATATACGGTTGGGATGAATGGAATTCCCAATAAAAATTTTCAATGATAATTTAAAAGCTTCTTTACTGATTCACTTGACATTTTTGGAGTCATGTTTTCTTAGTCAATTATGGTACATAAAAATTCCAGCCAGTTTAATGAAGAATTCACAAAGATAGTTTTACTTTTTATCCACAGTCCTGGCACATGCAAAACAAAAACAAGGAGATGCAGGCAGTACAACTGCTTCTGTCTTTGCATGGAGCAAACACAGGACATTCACCTGTCCATGCTCTAGCTTTGAACATGGGGGCTATACCTTGACAACAGGATCTTCACATTTGCTTTTGAGTTGCTGAGAGTGTATGAGGGTTATATTCCTGTGCCTGTAGTTAGTATTATCTTAAAGTTCATTTTACCAGCATTTTTCATGTAACAATTTTTACACAACAAATACTGATGAACACTTTCAAAATATAGTGAATGAATTTTTAATTTGGCCAACACTTTGAATTTCTTAATGTTGATCCTTGAGTTATATATAGTTCCTTGGGTCACTAACACATGCACGTATTTTTGCCTGTAGTACCCACATCCAAACTTGATTCTACATACCACCATACTGCAATAGTCACAAGTCATTTAAAAGCAATGGAGTGTATCTCAGTTAAAACCCTGAATAAGCAAATTTTGACTTGTGAGCATTGAACAAATGATTACTATTATTTTAGGATGAACAAATGAATTTGCATCCTGAGTTCACAAAAGTAGGAGGTTTACTGTATACATTTTTCCTTCATATATATGAGAATCAAATATTTTTTGCTCACCAACCTGAAAGCAATGAGTGCCAGGTCTCCAGAAAAGCAGCTTCAAAGGATGACAAAATGATTACACACACTTACAAACAATTACTTTACAACTTCTGTTTTAATTAGAATAGATTTAAGGTTTTGTGACTAAATTAATGTCATACCTCATAGGTACAGAAAAACATTTCATGAAATTAGGCATGAGAAATAGCAGAACCAACAAAACAGAAAGACCATCACAAAACTTTAAGCATGCACTGTACACAAAGTATGACTGAAAAAGTGAAAATCAAGATGTTTCATTTATTTCTCAATATCACTAAAAAGAATTCACATGTGTATGTTCGCTTTGTATGTTCTACATTACACATAGAGAACTTTTATTATTCTAATAAAATTTTGTTAAGATAAAATGTTTCTCAAAATTTATGAGTTAACCAGTTTTTTAACTCTTTGAAGTTTTGCTGCCCACAATTGCACATTTAGTCAATTTGTTGTTAACCTGCTCATGCATGCTAAGCAGTCATACTAAATAGCACTTCAACACAATGCAAATGCTGCATTTAATATGAAAAGGTGTCTTATAGCATATGGAAAATTGAGATCACAAATAAAAAGTGCAGTCAAGACTCAAAAAGGATTTGACATTCAACATCTTTGTTCACTGAAAAAAATAATAATAATAATCACAAAAGGCAAAGTCTGAAACATAAAATACAACTAATTTTGAAAAGTGGTAATGTTCAAATGTAGGCTTCCCTCCTCTTACTGATTGAAGAAGTTAATGTTCTAAAATATGCAGTCTGATACGAAACTAAAAAAAAATTCTTAAGTTGTATGTATGAATGAAGTAAAAAAACTTTTGGTATAACACTAGCTCCAGATAAAGTGAAAACAAAAGTAAATCATCCAGCAGCTACCAAGAATTTTTCTGCTTTCCTAGAAAAATCATGATACAGTCACACCACATGAATTCACAAAGGGGTGATAGTTGCATGATTTTTGATTTCAAATACTATTTTACAAGTCATAGTATGATATAAATGAACTCCAAAAAAAATGTTGGTGAGCTGTACTTTTGATTCCATTGGACTGAGAAACATTGTGACTGAGGACATGACGAGTGGAGTCAAGTTCTTTTCTCTGATGAGTCAAGATTCAGTCTGAAGTCTGTCAATCGACAAGTTCTTACTTGGAGGGAGACGGTACATGAAATAACCCAGCTTTTGCATAGGAAACATCCCATTATGGTGGACACCGATTTATGGTTTGGGCAGGCATAAGTATCGGTGGACGTACGGACATGTACATCATCCAAAACAGCAGTCTGACAACTCAGAGATATAGAGATAAGATTTTCAGATCTACTGTCATACCATACGCCGCAGCCATCAGCGATACATTCCATTTTGTGAACAATAATGACTGACCTCATAGAGCTCGACTAGTGGATAGCATGCTTCAAGAGGAAGGAATCAAACATATGGAGTTACCAGCATGCTTCCCAGACTTAAATCCAATTGAGCCTGACCTGGGACACACTTGATGATGCATTGCAGCTTGGTTGGCACCTCTCTTGATTCTTAGTGAACTGGAGACTGCCCTCATTAAGGAGTGGTAAAGATATCCCTAAAACCTGCTTGATAACCTCATAAATGCCATGCCACACAGGTGTGCAGTGGTCTTAGCCATTTGAGGGGACTACATACCCTACTACAGGTTTGTTACAAACTTAAAAAAAAAAAATTCTTGCTGTACAAATATGTATATTGTTGTACAGTATGTCACATCATGTGCATTAAATGATAATATTGCATAAAAATTTGCTAATGTGCTTTTTCTTACCGTATTAATGAAACTCACTTTTGCTCTCTGCTGATGACACAGTGCTGTTGGCAGAGAGCAAAAGTGAGTTGCAGAGTATGTTGTCCCGGATGTACGAAGTTTGCATGAAATTCAAACTGAGTATAAATAAGGGAAAACCCAAAGTTATGGTTTTTGAGAAAGGAATTGGTAGTACTTAACATAATACAAGTCTAAATGGCACAGTGATTGACCAAATGAATGAGTTTGTGTATTTAGGAAGCATGTTTGACAGAGAGAACAAATTGGATGGTGAAATCAGTAAGCAAGTGAATTCTTCTTTGAAAGCCATAGCTGCTCTGGGAGGTTTTCACAGGAATGATGGGTTCTCAAGAGAGTCCCACATGACTGTGTATGAAAGTGTAATTGTTCCTACTCTGATGTATGGTAGTGAAACCTGGGTACTGCAGAAGAAACATAGGAGTCGTTTGTGTGCTGGAGAAATACGTTACTTATGGGGGGTTTGTGGCAAGACACATTCTGATTGTGTGAGGAATGAAGATGTATTGCAGTTGTGTAATGTGAAGCAAAATGTTATTAGCAAGGTCGAGACTAATATACTTCAGCGGTTTGGCCATGTTGAAAGAATGAGTGACGAGATGCTAAGAAAATCTTATTAGCCTAAGTGGCAGGAAGGAAAGGAAGAGGAAGGCCAAGGAAGTCATGGGAGGATCAGATTCAGGAGTGTCTGTATGAGAAAAAGATTATGAGTATGAAGTATAGAAGATCTTGTGTACCGCGTGTGATGGATGTCAGTGAAGCCCGAGTTGTATGTCAAGATTGCTGTAAATGGGAAAGTTTGATACTGCAACAGTAAATAAAAAAAGTAAAAATTATCTGGTAGTTTGTATTCCTTTTTGGAGCTAACCTCTGAATCTCAGAGAACAGCTTACATGTATGATATGATATATGTATATAATGTAAGTCAAAGAAGAAGCAACTAAATACAATTACCAAGGAGGAACATTAAAAATTCAAATTAATGCAAGGGACAACAAACAAGTACATAATTAATGCATTAAAGACACGGGTGATAAAATAGACAATGAAAACAACTGGATCTAGCTACAAAATGAAAACCTGAAGAAAACAGAAAATAAAATTTTTGCAGAACAAGGTAAAAGCACTATAATGTAATAAAAGATAACATTGAGAAGGTCCCAAATAACAGTACATACAGGCTATGAGAAGATGAAACAGAAGACCATATACACTGATGGGCCATTAGATTACGACCACCCACCTAATAAGCTGTAGAACCCCCTTTAGCCCGCAAAACAGCAGCCACTCGGAGAGACATCGTTTTGATGAGGTGGCGATAGGTATCCTGGGGTATCTGGTACCATAATGTCAACAACTGCAGGTCCTCCAGTTCCCGTGAATTGGGAGGGGGGGGGGGGGTACCATGAACCTGCTTTTCCAAATCAAACCACAAATATTCGATTGAGTTCATGTCAGGTGAATTTGGAGGCCAGAGCATTAACAGAAAGTCCCCAACGTGTTCCTCGAACCACTCCTTGACAATGCTGGTAGTGTGGCATGACGCATTATCCTGTTGGTAATGGCCATCACCAGCAGGGAGCACAGTTGCCATGAATGGGTGAGCCTGGTAATATTCAGATACCTGACAGCTGTCAGGGATTGTGCTATTAGGATAATGGGGTCTAAAGTGTCCAAAGAAAACATCGCCCACAGCATAACACCACCGCTGCCGGCCTGTTTCCTCCCAACAGTGCATCCAGGTGCTATAGCCTCTCTATGTAATCGGCGTATCTACGCTCCGCCATCTACGTGACACACCAGGAATCTTGATTTGTCAGACCAGGCCACTTTTTTCCAATCATCCACGATCCAATCTCGATTATTTGAGGCCCATTTCACGCGTTGTTGGCAATGACGTGCAGTGGGCATGGGGACCTGGCTGTGTTTTCGGCTATGGAGGCCAATAAGCAGAAGACTGCGATTTATTGTGTGCTGTGACACATTGCTTTTATCAACACAGTTGTAGTTGCGGGAGTTTTCGAGATCATAGTTCTGAGATGCTGTGAAATCACAATTTGTCCTTTATCAAACTCCGATAAATTGGCAGCTTTCCCCATTCTGACTCTGAACATTCTACTAAGCGAAAGCCGGTCCTCGAGTTGTATATATACTGCTCTGTGAACTTCACCTGCACCACCATCGTTCGATCTCTAGGCGCGCTCATTTCTCTAGGCTGGGAGTGGACTTAATTAATGGCTCATCGGTTTAATTACCTTATACAGCTTGACAGCTCAAACAGAGTGCTGGAAATGTTGCAACAAATTTTTGCAATGCTGCACTGGAACATATGCCAACAGTAATTATAATAATAATTTAATCTACGAAATTAGTGGAAATACAAACCTGGAGAAATTGTGGAAAATACTGAATTTTAAAAAAAATATGGTATTCTGAAATTGGAAAAAAAAAAATTTTTATTGTGCTGTTGGGATAATGGGAATATCCCAACAGCACAATATACTAGATACTACTATGGTTAGAAAAAAAGAAAAAGCTATGATGACAGATCTGAACATTCTAGGAAAGGCTAGAGGTGAAGAAAAACAACTTAGGTTACAAAGTATCAAAATTTTCAGACTAAAATTTAAAACTTTTGGTGAAAACTACAACTGTTTAGTTGTTAGCGCATGAGATCCAATTCCAAAACTGAAGAAACCTCTTGAAGAGACTGGAATTGACAAGCTAACAACAGCACAGTTACAAAGGGTGGCACTATTTTTTGCAAGTGTGTTAATTACTACTATGCTGCACTGCAATATCCAACCTCTTACACACTTTCTCTCTCTCTCTCTCTCTCTCTCTCTCTCTCTCTCTCTCTCTCACATACACACACACATCCCTCCAGGATCACACTACCATACACAGTTACACTAGATCTTAAAGTAAACATGAGAAGTGCCATCCAAGGCCCAGTAAACACTACTCATGTTAGTAAAGTGATTAATTCTTTGGCCACTCCTACATGGAATATGATTAGGATTGCTCCTTATACAAACTTTAAAGTGACAGCCCTTCAGCCATTGGAGACATGGTTGAAATCCTCTCCAATAAGCAGGCATGCAATGATAATGTGTCTGTAGAAGTCATCTGTCATGTTTTCCAGATGGAATGAAACACAGTGCCACACAAGAAATCATTGCATCACAAGTTTCTGAAAAAGACACATTATTCTCCTCATGCAGTCTTCCACACAATTTTTAAAAAGGCTTTAGATTTTTGTGTGTGTTCTAATTCTCTGTATTTTATGTTTAACTTTTGCCTTGATAAAGCCTCCCAATCTAGTGCAAATGCTCATTGTGTATTGACCTATAACAAATCAGCGGATTTTAACCTATAATAAATCAACGGATTTTGTTCTATGCTATAAGCATTTTCAATTGAATGCTTTGGTATATTCCTTGACATTCTCACACTGCTTCTGAAAATAAGTCTGAACATTCATCATGTAAAACATCCGAATTCACAATCAGAGGAGATTTTGTACAAAATGACTTTCAGATGTGATTTTTATCAGTTTCCATAATCTTGCAAAGAAAACCCAACCAGTTTTTCTGGTAAGTAATGGATTTAGATTCTAGCAGTTACTCTCATCATTTTTATCAATAATTGGTGAAGGTTGCCCATAAATTGCAAAGATGATCAATAATGTCACTGAAAATTTCTTCAAGTTTGCATTTGTTTTCTATAAGAGTGCCACTGATGGTTGAAAGACAGAATTACATTGCCTTACAGATGATGCTCAAAACTTCAGCTTTCACAGGAGTGAAAAAATTTCATCTGTCACATTAAAAACACTACTTTTTTTCCCTTGCAGAAACAAACTCACTTTACACACATAGCACTGTATTACAGAATTACTTCACCTAACAACGTACTGTATTATGTGGTTGTCAAATTTTCAACAGCCATGAAAAAACTTTTAGCCAAGCAGATAATCAAAATTTATGATTATGCAAGTATGCTGAGATCTTGCCATACTTCAAACAATCTAATCTCAATGTCCACCTGACTTCTGCATGTAAAAACACAGCTCCTGCTGATTGCCTACACAAATTAAAAATGATTTCAATAAAATAAAAAAATGCTTAAAAATTATCATACTTTAATCTTAAAACCCTACAGCATAAATTTATCACAGAACCCTTATTTTTAAATTATGGAACCTCTGGGTTTCACCGAACATAACTTGGGAAAACTGAACAAGATAGCACATTCCTTCTGCATATAATATCTATCTGATACTACAGAAGTCATAAGTTCATCCAAACCTATACATAATATTGTTTTCCATATTTGTAGTACTAGTATGCCTAAATTAACCTTAAAATTCTTTACATTGTGCAGAAGACAGAAGTTTGTTTAATTAACTCAGTACTAAATGATTTCCTTCAATCTCTTTCCCCACTGATAAACGGAAGCAAAACTGTTACCATTTACAAAATCACAAACACTGCTTTTAACACTCTAGTCATACCAATCACTTTTCAAACTCCCTGTTTCCTTCTACATTAAAATTTTAAAATCCCTTACCTGATTACATTTCCTTTGAGCATTACAACCTTCAACTAAACCTTTTAATGAAAAAATTCACAAAGAAACACACTACCTTTGATTAATTCACATTTAAAAAATAACAATAAAAATAAACAAAAAAATTAGCATGGTGCTCTATGCACAACAGACTCTGCCTTTCACAGCCAATTCTTTATAAAGGAAGAAACTTTTCACACAGACATACATGAACAATCACTGGTAAACAAATGTGACATCACTGATGAAAGTCATCTGAAAAAATATTTAAAGCCTCACAGGAATTGTGTGATTTTTATGCATCTTATTCTATCAAACTGTCATTTGGCACATGTTCAGTATAAACCTCAATCTATAATGAATTTCAAACACCTATCAAACTTTAAGAACTTCTGCAGATGCAAGAAGTAAAATTGCTTAACTAATATATATATTTTTTAATAACAAAAGAGGCCTGCTTCCCTTATCAATAAGACAGCAACAAATCTCAGAAGGTGATAAAAAATGTAACACGCATGAAATTAGTATTGAACTGAAAGCCACATTACATCATACATGCACAGAAAGAGAACACATTATTCTCTGTCATTGTAAGATTATCAGCCACAACACAAATAAAAACATGGGCTGTGCTGCAGATGTCTGCAAAAAAAAAAAAAAAAAAAAAAACATGATATGAAACTAAAACAAACAAATAAAAAAATACTCACATTTTCTATTTTGCTGTTATAAACATTTGGAGACCCATGGGCTGGTGTTCGGTGAACTGCTGTATGCTTAGGACTCTCAACTTTTGGGAAAACTCCATCCATAGACAGAAGTGAATTAGTTTTATTTTGCACTTTCTCATAAAACATGGATAGCAACTGCTGTACCCAAGCACTACGACTAGAGGAAGGTTCCGTGTATCGTAACCAATGGTCTCGACTACCGACTGAAAAGAAAGTTCAAAACACTATTAAATGACAGAATAAATATGGTTCACTGTTTTCACAAATGTTGATGGACAAAATAGCAAACTGCAAAATGAATCATTCTTATTAAGAGATGAAAATTTCCTTCTCCAGTAAAATACCTTTTGTAACTTTTTAAAAAGTCCTGTCTTGTCATTTGAACTAGCAACATCACCCTGTATTGTTACAGCATATTTAATTAATATAAAAATGAAGGCATACAATAGCAATTTAACATCAACAGTACAAAAATGATATACATTTTCCTGGAGACTGTGATTATTGTTCAGTTGCTTATTAGTTTGAGAATGGTTTCTAAAATTTCTCTGCCCAGAGGCCAAGTGGCTGATCCTACAACATGTATTAACTAGGTAACAGCCTGTCAATAATGATGGGGGGTGGGGGAAGGATATGTAGAGTAATTATTTATTATAATAACCCAGTATTCTTTTTGCTTGTGGTGTCCAAATGTGAAAGTATGTTCCATGAATATTACAACAACAACAAAAATACACTGGTTGAGGCAGGGATTCAACAATTAAAACAGACAAGCGTTCTTTCCACTGTGCCATCAAAGTGGGACAAACATTCAGACAAAGGAAATTATACTGTCTGTGACTAAAAATTGTAAAGTCAATTGTTTTTGCACTTTGAAAGCCAAGGTATGCATGATTCGATGTGTTCACCAATGATAAGTTGTGCATCTTTTCTATAATGGATTGAAATGTATCCAATACTGGGACAGAGAAATCAAAATATTGATTTTAATCAATTTTAATTATCTTCAATTAATTAAAATTAATTTAAAATAAAAGTTGAAAAAGCTGGTTTTCCACAAGTACTGAGAGCACCGACAGATTCTAAAAGTATTATAAAACTTTCAATAACCCTGTTTAAGGATCTGTGTCTTGCATCAGCTTTACCTAAACAATCTTACTCCTCATGCATAAATACAATGATGGCATAAACTCTTGTTTCACACCACAGATTTTCCTCTCCAGGGTAGCCTGAGAAATCAGCATTCCATAGTTCGTGAAAAGTCCCTGGCTCTCCCTACAATGTTACAGATATCATTTTCCGTTTCATTGTTCCATATTCTGGAAATTAGAAACCATGAGAGACGGCAATTTACTAAAACAGGCAATAAGAACCTTCGAAATGCACACAGGATAAAAAAAGAAGAAAAGAAAAGGCATGTACTGAAGACACGGTACTCAAATGTGTGCCCTTGCAATCTAATGATCAAAGATCAACAAAAATCCTAGTAGACATTGCCTTTTTGCAAGCAAAAAAGAATATGCTCTGTGGTAGAAATGTTATCATAAGAAAGTGCAGCAATTCAGGTTTCCTCACATTGGTGTCACTGCACAGTCAGTTAAAATACATGGAACAAACAGATGTTACCATGCACATACAGAATAGGAAATTGCTATATAGTGCATCCTCAGCTGCCGACACTGAGGATTGAAAGCAGTGCCCACATACACTATATTGACAAAACTCAATGGACACCTAGAAGAGAAACACAACATAGTATTTATTGACATACATTACTACAGTGTCAGTCCACCTTTGGCCTTAATGCATGCACTGACCCTTCAAGACATGCTTTCGACAAGGTTTTGGAATACAGTGATAGGTATGTGCTTCCATTCAGTACGTAATGTTGCTTAGTAGTAGGCCTTGGTTCCAAACTTCTTATGTGGCGCTCTAATTCATCCCATAGGTGTTCTATGGGATTAAGATCAGGGCTCTGTGCTGGCCAGTCCACACACGATACAGAAGTATCATCAAGCCACACCGTAATAGTCCTTGCTTTATGGCTCGGTGCATTATCCTGCTAGTACCAACAAGGCTCGGTTCCATAGTATTGCCACAGAGTTGGTAGGGCATAATTGTCCAGAATATCGAGGTAGACATTCTGGTTAACAGGTTTGTCCATGATAACCAATAGGCCAGGACCATACCACGGAAAACACCCCCACAAGAGTATACTGCCAGCTCCAAACTTGACCATAGGAACAGTAAGCTGTGGTAAATAGTGTTCCCCCGGCTGCCGCCATACCCACACATGGCCATCAGACTGATGGATCATGTATCTGGATTCATCAGTCCATAGGACCCGTTTCCATTGATCTACGGTCCACGATAAATGTTCTCCACACCATGCTAAACGACGAGTAGTATTCCGAGCCGCACGGCTACAGTAACCCATGGAATGAAGTTCTCTGTGAATGATATGTGTACATACCGAGGTTCCAGCATTTTTACTCACCTGTACACTGAGGTCTTGTGCAGTAGTACTCTGTCGATAAGCTGTAACGACTCTCCTGAGACTTCGACATCCCCTATCACTGATTTTCTTTGGTCTGCTGGTATGTTTTGCTGCTTCAGGCATGCCATGTGCCTTCCACTTATTCAGTACACCCAAAACAGTTGACTTGGGTATGTTTAAATGCCTATCATTTTCTCTCTCATGGACAACCCACTACTAATATAACATCCAACAATCTTTCCTTTCTCAAAGTCAATTCTCTCCTGCTGCAACATTTTCACTCAACCTCACAGTGCGATATGATCACGATTAGCTGCAGGCTTGTTTTTATACCGTTTGCAGCTGTACCGCACATCTTAAGAATGCAGCGTATCCGTTCATTTGCGTTCGAAGGGGTGTCAGGTGACTTTTGTCAATATAGTGTATATGCAGGGGCTTAAGCCTAGAACACACAACCACATATCACCAGGATTGCTCATTAACACACTACCACTTGCAAATTAAACTTAATCATGTGCAAATTGGTGGATGATGAGATGATTCTGTTGTTGTTGTTGTTTGGTTTGGTTTTTTTGGGTTTTTTTTTTTTTTTTTTTTTTTCTATTTTAGAGAGCAAACCAAGCCACTTTACCATCTATTGAACTTATGGTCTGATAACAGGTTTGTGATATCATGGGTTCAACAAAAAAACAAAAGTTACTGACTTTACTTGTTTCATTGTTCAAGCCTGCTTCACTGTCAAAAAAAAAGTAATTAGCAGTGATAAAGAAAAGCACCAGTACAGTTCTGTGATCACTTGTAGTTTGAAAATAGGCATCCTGATGTAATATAAAAGCTCTTAGCTCTTATCATTAAGACAAACTTTGGTAGCATGGAAAAAGCATTCAAGTGTTTGTGCTAGAATGAAACAGGAATGCACCTCAGTGCACGCACAGATACCATTCTAGTACTAATGAAAAATTCAATTCATGTTTTTATTCAAACCAGCTGCAAAAACTCCAAACTGGAAACTGCTAAAAATAATGACAAAACTAAAGGGCAACTTATGTGCAAAGAAATGGAAGAAGTTTGAAAAAATGCAGAGGCAGTACCAATGGTAAGGTATCAGAGTGAAATGAACCAATAAATGTTTTTGATTCAAAAATCATTTTCAACATGGTTTACACCACTGCCTACAGCAAACATCCTTTTACATCTTTTACTTACATGAGCAACAAGCAAAAAATAGTATAGAAATTAGGAAACTAAGTAAAACACATAATATGAAAAGAATTAATTGAATGCTTTGATAATAAATCTGTCTGTCATACCTCACAACATGAAACAAAAAGGAAATTCAGAACTGCTTATTTGTTTCTTTAAAGCTGCTACTACAAAATGTCACATTATCAGATAATACAGCTATCAACGTTCATGGCCAGTCAGCAAGCATTTTACCTGTAAAACATGAGTTCTTAGAAACTAAATAATAAGTATGTAATACACCCGTAACGGATAACTGAAGGTAGTTGAATTATTCATGCTTTTTTTTTTTGTCATGTTAAAGTATTTTCCTTTAAGATAACAAGCACGAATAATTTAACTAACTTCTTGGAAAATGAACTGTCACCTACCGTTTTCAACTAAATCCCCCTGACATATGTTAAAAGAAGAAAGGTTTTCTCTTTCACAATCAATGGTGCCACTATCATGTTAGGAAAGGACACTGAACTTTAAATAAAACTGCCATTAAAAGTAGAATTTTTACATGTGTGAGTTACAGGTTACAACTATGTCTTAATAAAAATGCAGAAATTAATTCTAAATACATAACTACAATAACAGTTTGTAAAAAGACAGAACTTCAGAAACCCTAGAAGAAAACATGCATGCATTTTTTGATCTTCTGATCCCCATACCTGCATACAGATAGCAGCAAAATACATTAAATCATCTACCATGTACTAAGTGTGTATTTAGAAAATGATTAAGAAACCACAAATTTGCTCATGATTAAGGGAATTTCAAGTATTTTTAAATCTGCATAATTTGTGTTTTGGCTATGTGCTTTGGTAGACATTTTCTGCTGTTTCTAAAAGAAACCTCTACAACAGTTTAAAAAAATGAACTTTTACTAGAGAGAGCTCTTACACAAGATAAGAGTCTACACCACAAGTTAATTTCTTTAGTACCAGTTTCCATTAGAGTTTCCCATGATTAAAACTGAAAAAGTTGGATTCCTTTAAAGAATCATACATTTCACAGTGTAATGATTACAAAATTTGTGCAAAAGCTCTTGGAGAAGGTTAACAGAGAAGATTGACAATCATTTGGTGTTTTACATCCCACAAATACAGACACAGAATTTGTCTTATGGTTTAAAAGACTTAATACTTATAAAAAGTCTTGTTACTATGTTTATTATCTCGATACATTGAGAAATATGTGCGTATTCGGTTTATGAATGTGTACTGTGCAAAGCGCGAATTATTCTTTTTTAAATGCATGAATAAAAGTTCTCAGTACATTTAGGCTTATTTTTAATCTTACAGCAGGTGATGCTTCTTGTTATCCTGATTTACATAAATACGGATAAATAGAAGCATCACCTGCCAAGGGAGAGAAAAAAACACACATGGGAGACGGGTGGATGAAATTTGAAAGCATGCCTGAGTGGCATGCAGGAGACAGACAGTAGTGGAAGAAAACTTGGGAGGCTTTCATCCAGCAGTGGATTGATAATGGTTGATGCTGCTGATGATGATGACAATATAAAATAAACCAAGCTGTAACTAATGTGTCAGTAATTACAAAGTACTGAGTCCATATTTTTGTTTCAAAAATGGATTAAATCATGCTAGAGAAATTGTCTCAGTGCTAATGAACAATATGATTTGTTAAAAGTCACATCTTACGTGCACACTCATCAGTGATTCTGAACCTCCAGAAGCCACAAGACACTGGTATGAGAGAAGTCTGAAGACTCAACATATTTACAGACATAAAGGCAAACAGGTATGAGTAATGTTATTCTAAGATGTTCAACTATGTAAGATTAAAGTTCATAGCATGCTTGTACGTGCATCATACTGAAAATAAAGAGCAAAGCTCCATTACATAGGCAGATTGCACATTGAGAAAATGATAGCTCGTGGACAGGTAGTGCCATCTGTCATTGTGACCATGAATGCCAAATGACATCACCAGCATCAGTAGTGACCAAACAGACACAAGGAAAGATGACCAACAGTGATACATCATTCCATTAGCATGCTGTCATTCAGTTTCTTGTGAAAGAGGAAATTCCAACTGCCAATATTCACTGTAAGCTTCAGCATGCATACACAGATGCATGTATGGGTGCGAGTAGTGTGAGAAGGTGGGTGAAACATTTTAAAGGCAGTTTCACAGAACTTAATGATTAGCCTTGTAGGGATTGTTGTGGAACAGTCTCTATGGAACACACCAAGGAAAGTGTTGATACCCTTTTGATGGCAGATGTGTCATGGTAAAGGAAACTGTGGTGAACTTGGGCATAGAGGACACAATGCAGTTCAGAAAATGATTAGCAGTTTGGGATATCAGAAGCTTTGTGCCAGCTGGGCCTCACGTTTACTGACAGAAGACCACAAAGGCCAGTGCAGAAACATGTCATCACAACTGCTGGAGCAGTATCGAAATGAAGGGGCCGATTATTTTCATAGTATTATGACAAGTGACAGAAGTTGGTTCCACCATTTCAAATCTGGAACAAAACGCCAGAGCATGGAATAGCATCATCTCCATTCACCAAGCATGAAGAAGCCTAAAACAGTTCTGTCAGCCACAAAGGTTATGGGAACTGTCTTTTGTGATACAGATGGATGCATTCTGGTTGATTTTTTTTTTTATCATGGACAAACCGTAAATGCAGCTCATTATGTCCAAACATTAGAAAAGCTCACCTGTGCTTGGAAAGAAAGGAATCTTCTAAATGGAAAGAAAGTCATCTTCCAGCATGACAACGCATAGGTCCTAATCTGCTCGTTTGACCTACGAAAAAATACAGAAATTTGGATGGGAACTTTTACCTCATCCTGCTTACAGTCCAGATCTGGCACCCTCTGACTATCCTCTTTTTGGATTCCTAAAGGACCAGATGCACGACCAACACTACCAGGGCACAGAAGCAATATAGCAACTTGTACATTTGTGTCTTCATGTAACAGGAATGGAGTTCTTCCGCAAGGGTATTTTTAAACTGCAGGAACAAGGGAGGAAATGTGTCCAAAGAAACGGGGATTTTGTAAGAAAATAGGTTAATACTTATGGATGCTCTGCACCTGCACAGCATCCATCCCTGCTTAATTTTTCTTCCCATTTCTTCACTGTTGCTTTATTTATTTTTTATTTTATTTTCATGGCCCCAGATGACAATGACTTCATCCAAAATGCTGAAAAAACTTTCAGCCTGAGGACCATGAATGCATATATCAAAGCTTTCACTACTTTAGATAAACAGTGCAACTTCGAGAACATGGATACTTTTGAACAACATGCACCACTTCTTACAAATGTTTCCATCTTTACGTTTGTTTTTGGAAAATTTTCCCTGACTTATCAAGCTTAAATGCAAACATTTATGAAGGGCAGGACAGTAGGAACATTGCAGGGGGGGGGTTGACACAGAAATTCTTTGCTCTGTCCGACTTCCGTTTTTGGAAATTTGTCCGCTGTTTTCAAGCTAAAATACAAATATTTATGAAATAAAATGATATTTAACACCAGTAGTGGGCACAGACTAAACATTGAGCCAAAAAAAAAAAAAAAAAGAAAGATGAATGCGACAGGAATATTCACTTTGCCTACCTTCCATTTTCGAAATGCCCCCCCCCCCACCACCACCACACACACACACAGACCACCACCAATCCCAAAAATATCTCTGTTCAGTTGTGCATCGATTTTGTGAATAACTGGAATGATGGCGGAAAAGGAAGAATTCCTCAAATATGCAGAAGAATCTCATGTCTGGAGATTACAGCATACCTGCTAACTTTCAGCAATCGAAATCCGTAAAAAAAAGAATCGATATATTCGATGAAAATTTTAATCGATATATTCAATAAAATTACTTGTCGCACATGTTGATTAAATGTACCAGACATATCAATTAAAAACGATATGTTACCTAAATCAAGTATCAACTTTTAATTGATACGACTACAGATGTTTGAATCTATCGGCACGTTTATTTTGATTACAATAGAATCTATACATAATTTCTCATTACTATGCTATATTATTATGGTCTATAAAGACATAAAAATTTATTTTTATGGAAGTTTGCATCTAAAGGGAAGGAGGTTCCACCCTTTGACCTCCAAATCAAACAGTATTGTATCCCACGCTGTCACGAAACGAACTAAAATGTTTTCAAAAACGAACCATTTTCATGCTAGAATTATCTTACGGAGAGACAGACGAAATTAAAAAAAATAATAATAAATAAATAAATGAGTGACCGAGGGACACTAATTGGTAAATTATGCTCAACTAAAAATGGAGTGAACAAACATTTTGCACGAATCGCATCCAGTTAATAATTTTAACAAAGGAAGTTAATTTCATATTTTTTTCTACATACATACATACATACATACATACATATCACTAAGCTGTTCTCTGAGATTCAGAGGTTAGCTCCAAAAAGAAATACAAACTACCAGATATTTTTACTTACTGTTGTCGTATCAAACTTCTCCATTTACAGCGATTTTGACATACAACTTGTGCTTCACTAATATCCATTACACGCCGTACACAAGATCTTTTATACTTCATACTCATAATCTTTTTCCCATGCAGACACTCCTGAACCTGATCCACCCATGTCTTCCTTGGCCTTCCTCTGCCTTTCCTTCCTACCACTTGGGCTGAGAAGATTTTCTTAGTAAGCATTTCATCACTCATTCTTTCAACATGGCCAAACCACCGAAGCATATTGGTCCCCACCTTGCTAACAACATTTTGCTTCACATTACACAACTGCAATACATCTTCATTTCTCACACAATCATATCGTGTCTTGCCACAAACCCCACGTAAGTAACGCATTTCTCTAGCACACAAACGACTCCTACGTTTCTTCTGCAGTACCCAGGTTTCACTACCATACATCAGAGTAGGAACAATTACACTTTCAAACACAGCCATGCGGGACTCTCTAGAGAACCCATCATTCCTGTGAAAACCTCCCAGAGCAGCTATGGCTTTCAAAGAAGAATTCACTTGCCTACTGATTTCACCATCCAACTTGTTCTCTCTGTCAAACATGCTTCCTAAATACACAAACTCACTCACCTGGTCAATCACAGTGCCATTTATACTTACATTACATTCAGTGCTACCTATTCCTCTCTCAAACACCATAACTTTGGTTTTTCCCTTATTTATACTCAGTTTGAATTTCACGCAAACTCCGTGCATCCGAGTCAACATACTCTGCAACTCACTTTTGCTCTCTGCCAACAGGACAGTGTCATCAGCATACAGCAATCTGCGCAAACGGATATCACTAAGACATAAACCACTATTATCTATTTTGGCATCACGCATGCATCCATAAATATATTAAACAGCCATGGTGACATTACACAACCTTGTCTAACTCCTGCACCAATGGAAAACCATTTTGATAAAACACCATTCACTTGTACACAAGCTCTACTGCCAGCATACATGGCTTTTACACTATTAAGTAGATTCCCAGTAACACCATATTCATTCAATACCTTCCACAAAAGTGTCCTATTCACTCGGTCATAAGCTTTCTCTAAATCTATGAAGGCAGTAAAAACTTTCTTCCCAACAGCCAGATACTTTTCAATCATCGTGCGTAATGCAAAAATCTGGTTAGTGCAGCCTTTTCCAGGCATAAAAACCACTCTGAATACCCCACACTTTCAATGATGTAAGAGCTCGTGCTTTTTCAATAACAACCTTACCAAACACTTTCCTTGGCACACTCAGTAGGCTAATACCATGATAGTTCTTGCATTCAGTCTGATCACCTTTTCCCTTATACAAGGGAACAATGATAGCATCCTTCCAATCCCGAGGGACCATTCCTAACTCCCAGCACAACTGGCAAAATTCAGTTAACCAGTCAATTACAGAGTCACCACCATATTTCAACATCTCTGCAGTTATGCCATCAACTCCCGGAGCCTTACCATTCTGAAGAGATTTTAGAGCTTTACCCTCTTCTTCTCTCAAGATCCCTCCTGTGCTTTCATCCCTCATTGTGACATCATCTGCATCTGTCTCAGAATCATCTTTGCTTTCCTGATCTAATAACTCACGGAAGTATTCACCCCATCTGTCACTTAACTCATTGGGCTCCCATAACATTTCCCCAATCTCATTCTTCACACAACTTACAACTTTGTTTCCCCTATTTTTCCTGAGTCTCATGTACTTCCAAAAGGACTTCCTATCTTTCCAAAAAGCCAGTTCATGCCTTTCCACTTTCTCCTTCCTATCTTTTGCCTTACTCTGGCGAACCAGCTTAGCAGCTTCACGCTTCTTACGGCGATATTCATCCACAGAGACTCTACCTTGCAACATCCCCAAATAGGCTTCCTTCTTTCTCTTTACTGCCTCTTCAATCTCACTATTCCACCAAGCATCACCTCTATTGTTACCCACAATTCTGGTGCCACAGACCTCTTTAGCAGCAGTGACAAAACAGTTCTTAAAACATTCCCACTTCTTTTCTACATCCCTCTCACCAGACTTCAGATCCTTTAGTCGTTCTCTGAGTAAGTCAGAATACCGCTGTTGATCTTCAGGGAGCCTATCAGCCTTTATTCTTTCTATCCTGGGTCTTTTCCTATCCCTTTTCCTCTAACCAACACTAAGTTTCACTCGTGACACTACCAAGTAATGATCAGAACCAACATCCGCACCTCTCATCACACGGGTGTCAACAACTAAGTGTTTCAAATGCTGATTGTAGACAACAAAATCTATCACACTCTTTTGACCAAGAGTACGATTTTCCAAAGTATATGTGTGGATATTCTTGTGGTTGAAAAATGTATTAGATACACACAAACCATTCTCAATGCAGAGTTCAATAAATCTTTCACCATTATCATTCACACAAGGATCATTAAACTTACCCAGAACATTGTCAGAAATTACATTCTGCACACCTACTCTAGCATTGAAATCCCCTGCTATTATAACTTTTTCTTTAGCACCAAATTGGCACAAAACAGCTTTGAGCTCATTCCAGAAATCTTCTTTCTTATCAGAAGGTTCCGAGTCACAAGGAGCATACACTACAACAATTACAATTCTCTGAAGTTTCACTTTCAAACGAATCCAGAGAATTCTCTCACTTACGCAACTATAGTGAATCAAGTTGTTCTTCATCTTTTCACTTAAAATCACACCTACACCCGCCTGTCCTCTCATATTATCCAATACTCCAGACCACACACTCATCGTGCCATTCACTTCTTCTACCCCAATTTCCTTCTTTTTGGTTTCACTTACACATAGCACATCCAGTCTATACTTATTCATCTCCTCAATCACCTCACTCATCTTGCCATTTATACCTCTAGTATTCCATACACCAATCTTACATTCACTCAGCCGAGATCTCTTTCTCATACGCCGTTTAGAAAGTCCAGGTCGATTCCGTGGTGGACCGTCCTTCTCAAGTGTGGTAGGTCCACCATATCCCACACTTGAGTCATTCTTAATATTTCTTTTTGTCTTTTTAATCAGGTAAGTACATCAGTGTGGGGAATTAGCCCACAGCTGAGGGTTCCAGTTGGTCATTCAACCTAAGGATTCTGGAACAAAACCCAGTGAGTTGGGGTCTTTTCGCCAATGTCACACAGAACTAGCTTGCACCTCTCCAAAATTCACAGAGGCCCTAGTTGCTGTTGTGTGTGCCATTGTTACCACAGAGCGCCCCGAGGAGGCAAACCCATCGCTCACTACGACCGCCCGCTTTTTTTTTCTATGCAGTCAAAATTAGATTTATACTTGACACTAGAAATAACATTCCTTCCACCATGCGAAACGCTGAAATTACATCGACACATAGTGCAAAATGCGTATTTTTCATTTTTTTGAAGATTTTGCAATACACGGGAATTCCGCAGAATACGCATCACGGAATGTTTGATAGTACTTCCCCACCCCCCCTTTCATATTGCTGCTCATAGCAAATCACTAATACTAAATTTATTGACACTTGAAAAAAGATGCAAGTAAAACTGCTATAGTAAAACAGTAACAGCTTAATGAGATGCAATTTGCAGAGGAAAAAATAAACAAAAAAAGCACCGGTTGGAAGGCGTAGAAAACTTACTGACCAAAGGAACAGCAAAATAAATCATTGCTGGAGAAGCACTGGCTCAAATGAATGTAGGACTTTTTTTTTAACTTCCTTTTATAGTAAGTAGCATTATTTTTGTTATTTCATAAATATTTGTATTTCAGCTTGTGCTGCAGGAATTAATATATATATATATATATATAAAGTAAAAGAATATTAACATACAAGCAATCTACCCTCATAAAGAAACAAATAGGATAAAAAACCTTTAAAAAAAAACTGAGGTGAATAACAAAATGACGAAACAATGTTAAGAAAACATATATATATATATATATATATATAACATTAAGGTGATGCGTAACATCACAGCCTCTCCTTGACAAATGTCAACCCCGCCTTCTCGTGGTGCATCCTGTTCCCACTAAAGGGGCTCTGACGACCGCCCATAGCGGTATAACTATACCATCGGGATTAGAGGAAATGCTATCCCACACTCACCAACCCGCTTGGCCAGCGTGGTGAGTTATGGCCAAACCCCTCCAAAATGACTCCACAACTTAAATCTTGGCCCTCAGTCTCCGGCAGCTGGAATGTACCTGGCCAAGGCAGCGGCCAGTGCGACATGAAGGCAGAGGGTGCTAAGAATCCCCGGAGGACCGGACTAGGCTGCCATCTGATGCTGACCTTGGCTACTTACAATGGACGCTCCCTATCTTCTGATTCAAGGCTTCTTGAATTGGAAGAGGAACTACAAAGGATCAAGTGGGACATCGTGGGGCTAAGTGAGGTAAGGAGAAAAGGAGAAGATCTCATCGAACTGAAAAGTGGACATGTCTCCTACTATCGTGGGACAGATACTGGCAGAACTAGTGGTGTTGGATTTATAATAAACAAGAAACTGAAGGATAAAGTGGTAGAAGTTGAAAGTTCCTCTGACAGAGCTGCACGACTCGTTATCCAACTATCGAGAAGATACCAGGCTCAGATTATTCAAACTTATGCACCCACCACAAGTCATCCTGAAGAAGAAATTGAAGAATTTTATGAGGAAATTTGTCATCTAAATAATAAAGGTACGCAGCACTTGAAGATAATTATGGGAGATTTCAATGCAAAAATAGGGCAACGGCAACAGAATGAAACTTCAGTAGGTAAATTCGGTCACGGCAACAGAAACCAGCGTGGAAATACTCTCGTTGAGTTTGCAGAGGCAGAAGGATTTTTCATCTTGAACTCCTTTTCAAGAAAAAGCCACACAGGAAATTCAACACAGGTACGACTCGTTATCCAACTATCGAGAAGATACCAGGCTCAGATTATTCAAACTTATGCACCCACCACAAGTCATCCTGAAGAAGAAATTGAAGAATTTTATGAGGAAATTTGTCATCTAAATAATAAAGGTACGCAGCACTTGAAGATAATTATGGGAGATTTCAATGCAAAAATAGGGCAACGGCAACAGAATGAAACTTCAGTAGGTAAATTCGGTCACGGCAACAGAAACCAGCGTGGAAATACTCTCGTTGAGTTTGCAGAGGCAGAAGGATTTTTCATCTTGAACTCCTTTTTCAAGAAAAAGCCACACAGGAAATTCAACACAGGTAGTGACCATAGATTGGTGAGATGTAAGATGCACCTCAACACTAAACTGGAACGTGGCAAGCTCATAAGACAAACAAAATGTATTGACATAACCAACCTTAAAAAACACCATAATACTTTCAAGTTGGAACTGAAGAACAGATTCTCTGCTTTAGAAGGCCTAACATCGGAAGAAGTGGATATTTCGGAAGTTAACAGAAAAGTAACCAAAGCTCTTATGGAAACAGCAACAAAATTAGCTGGGTCTAAGAACAAGTTGCATGTGAACAAATTATCAGGAAAAACCAAAATGTTGATGCAAAAAGAAGAGAGATGAGGACAACTAAAGAAGATGTGACTTCCAAAGTGGAATATATAGAGCTATGCAAGACAGCACGAAAAAGTATCACTGAAGACGTAAGGAAATTCAACTGTGAGCTAGTGAGGAAAGCAATTGAAAACAACCAAAGCCTTAAGATAGCAAAGGGACATCTCAGTAAGGGAAGAAAACAGATTATGGCTCTGAGAAAAGAAGATGGTTCTATAACAAGAAATAGAGGTGAAATTTTGAGAAAGAGTGAAAGATTTCTACTCCAAATTATATGAAAGGGATGATACATGTACTCCAGACATCATGAAAGATACCAGAGTTCTTCCAGTCCTCCCAGCAGAAGTTGCTCATGCAATCAAGAACATGAAGCGGGGGAAAGCTCCAGGAGAAGATGGAATTACTATAGACATCATACAAGAAGCAAGTGGAGAAATTGAAACAGTACTCGCCCAAATTTTCACTCGATGCCTTAATGAAGGGAAGATTCCTGAGGATTGGAACAATGCTACAATGATCCTGCTACATAAAAAAGGTGACATTGAGGATCTCAGGAACTACAGACCTATCAGCCTCCTATCAGTGGTTTATAAAATCTTCACTAAAGTTCTTTCACACCGCTTGAAGGTAACACTGGACATGGCTCAACCGAGAGAACAAGCTGGATTCAGGAGTGGCTACAGCACAATAGATCATATCCACGTACTGAGAGAACTAATTGAAAGAGCGAGGGAATATGAACTTCCATTGTGCATGGCTTTTATCGATTATGAAAAAGCCTTTGATTCGGTGAAACCATCAGCAGTTACCACGGCTCTGAAATCCTGCGGTATTGAAGATGCATACATTAATATTATTAACAACATCTATGAAAATGCAAGTGCAAAGATTCGGCTGTTTGAAAATACAACACACATAAAAATTGGAAAGGGAGTGAGACAAGGTGACACTATATCTCCGAAGCTCTTTAATGCCAAATTGGAAAATGTCTTTCAATCACTGAACTGGGAAAACAAAGGGATAAAGATTAATGGAGATTATCTAACCCACCTTCGTTTTGCTGATGACGTAGTCATTTTTGCAACTACCCCATCAGAGCTGCAGAGTATGATCCAGGAACATGCTGACAAGAGTAAAGAAGTGGGATTAAAAATGAACTTTCAGAAGACAAAAGTGATGTTCAATGTTTTTACAAGAAATGAAGATTTATCGATTGATGGAGAAAAACTGGAGATAACAGATACGTATGTTTATCTTGGACAGCAGATATCAAGTGAGGGTCACATTGATGAAGAAATTAATCGGCGTACAAAACTTGCCTGGAGAGCTTTTGGAAGAAACAGCATAATTTTTAAGAGCAATATGCCATTATGTCTTAAAAGAAAAGTGTTTGATCAATGCATCCTGCCAGTGCTTACGTATGGTGCAGAGACGTGGACCTTAACTAAAAGAGACATACAAAGGCTGCAGACAACTCAAAGAACCATGGAGAGGTGCATGCTTGGTATAACCAGGAGAGATAAAAAGAGGAACTCGTGGATCCGAAAAATGACGAGAGTGGAAGACATCATGATCAGAGTTAAATCCCTGAAATGGCAATGGGCTGGACATACTGCCAGAAGGACAGACCATAGATGGACAGCCGAAATTTTAGATTGGATTCCAAGGGACAGGAAAAGACCCAGAAAAAGACCACATGGGAGATGGGTGGATGAAATTCGTAAATATGCAGGAGTGACATGGAGGAGACTGGCACAAGACAGACCGTTGTGGAGGAAACTTGGGGAGAACTTCGTCCAGCAGTGGATTGACAATGATGATGATAAAAGCTTTACTAAAACATGGAAAAACATAATATTGGATACTACACTTATGGAAATCAATGAAATTGTGAATACAGAGAGAGAAAATACAAGGCAGAATGTTACAAAGAAATTACATAATTTATTTGATGAAAAACAAGTGCCAGGACAGAGGAATAATAACTATGCTGTGTTTTTGAATGAATCATCTGTGGATTTAAGTTATTCCCAACAGGCAGTTTTGCAACGAGGAAAAAAATATGCATTCCCACAGCACTTACCTAGAACAGAAGAATTGATTCCATGCATGGAGGATGTTATAAGAAATTTGCCAAGTACAAAAAAGAAGATGTAACATTCAAATTATATAGAATTTTATTAAAAGAATTCAATGAAAAGCATAAAAAAAATTTCCATTTGAAGAAGCTAAGGTATGAAAAAAAGCAATTACTGATGCTGAAAGAGAATAATAACATTAAATTCTGTGAAGCTGATAAGTCAGGGCAGATTGTTCTAATGAATACTATAGATTATAATAATAAAATGTCTAAAGCAATAGAGGAATTAAAGTGTACAATCATCAATAAAGACCCAACAGATAACCAGATAAAATATTTGGCAGGGATGAGAAATTATAGTACATTGCCAGACGAAATAAAGAGGTCCTTCCCACCAATGGGTTCATGTATACCAAAAGTTTTTGCCAAGATTAAAACACATAAAGAAGATGCACCAATGAGGTTGATTGTATCAAAAGTTAACTCACCCTTGATTTCATTAGAAAAAAATATTAATAATTTTCTTGCACCAATATTTATGAAACAACAATACAGTTTAAGGAATACATATGATTTTATTCACTTAATTAAAAATATTAATCAAGATTTACAGTTTTACAACATGGCTAGTATGGATGTTAAAGCTTTGTATCCAAGTACTCCAGTACCTCAGGCCATTGACATTATTACTCAAGAACTAATGCATCAAAAAATTCTAACAGGAATACAAGTACAAGAGTTAAAAAAAGTATTGTTATATATATACGGAAATAATGTTTTTGCATTTGAAGAAATTATTTATAAGCAAAATACAAGAGGACCTATGGGATCACCCCTGTCTACATTATTTGTGCAGGTTATTATGACAGATATTGAAGCCAAAGTGATAACCTGAATGAACCACCATTAATATATTGCAGATATGTTGATGATATTTTCATCTTATTGAAATTGAATACCACAGAACTAGATGACACAGCAAAAAAATTTAAAGAAGAGTATTCATCCATTGAAGTAACAATTGAAGTTGAACAGCAGGATACTTTGGCTTACCTTGATGTACAGATTATAAAACAACCCAACACATTAGATTATACCGTTTACAGAAAACCGTCATATGTACCTGTGATTATAACATATGATTCTTATCATCCATATGCTCATAAATGTAACAGTATTAAGACTTTAATAAAAAGAGCTTTTACACACACATCAAATATGCAATACAGAAAGGATGAATTGAAATATATTACAGATGTTGCAAAGAATTATGGATACCCCAGTAAAAAAATGGATTAAAGAAGTGCAGAACAATTGTATTAACTCTTCAAACATAAGAAGAAATAATAATAAGCAGATTAAATATATTGGATCGTTTCAGTACATGAAAGGAATTTTGGCTGAAATTAATAAATTGTGTAATATGTATAATTTACAATTGGGCAATAAAGTACATACCATTAAAAATTTTGTAATCAATACAAAAGAAAACAAGAAGTGCTTGGACAGAGCTGGCGTTTACGAAATTCATATAAGCAACAATCCTACAGTATCATATATAGGAAGCACTAAAAATAAACTAAAACATCGTTTACAACAGCACTTACGGAATTGGCAGAAAAAAGAAGCAAAAACTGCTTTGGTCCAGTACTGTATTGAACAAAGGCAATACCCAAAGTTTGATGAAATAAAAATTATTAAGAATTGTCGTACAGAAAAGCATTTGAGATTGGAGGAGACAGTGTTGATAGAAAAAAATAGACACAGGCTATGTAACGTTAACGATCCTAATAGCTTAAATACATATTGGAAGGATTTTATCATAAAGGAAACCCGCAGAGAAGAACAGAGGAGAAAAGGCAAGAGGGAAAAAAAGAAAAGAAATGATATGATAAAAATGTGTTAGAATAAGATGATTAGTTTCAAGAATCAAATAAATCGAACAGATATTTATAGGTACGAAAGAAAAAGAAGGATATTGGTTCACCTGATAGATGGCGCCACTGCACCTGAATGACGGAGAACGTAAAATTGAGACGATGCTGCGCGGGTACTGGAACATTCGCTACGTTTCGTGGATGGTGACGGGTGGTACATCTGTTACGTCCGCTCCTTGAAAGTGGCCAGGGCGGTGGTTGAAAGTGCTTGGTTGTCATGCTTGTTTCTGAGGGGAGAGAGGTCCGTCAGCGTTGGATATAATGGTTGTGTCAGGTTTTTGGGTTTATTTTAATTTGGCACTGATGTGCAATTTGCAATTGCAAATAATTTTGGGCTACAGCTTTTAACTTTGACGTTTTAGGAAATGTGTAAATAGGTTTTTATTGATTGATGTTTTAATTAGATTAAAGTGTTTTAGGGAGTTCAATTGTGTATATTTGTGGTGGATTATTTTGAATCTGAATTTGGTTATAGGGAAAAGAGGGAGGGGGAGTGATGTTTGTGTGAGTTGAAAATGATTTTTTTTTTTTTTGGTGTTGTTGCGGCCTCGAACCACGATGTAAATAAGAAAAATACGTGCTGGAAATGTGTAGAGGCGAAAACCTCCTAAATGATTTAGGGCATAAAGGTGAGTAACCTCAAAATTTATATTATGAAATCTTGTCAAAAGAATTGAGTAATGAAAAAACCTATCAAACTGAAAAATGTTCTGATGTCAAAATTATACAGAAGAAAATTTTAGAGTTTTTTTTAAACTACTAAAAATTAGAGAATCCAAGATTGAATTTCCATACATTTTTGCCACTCCTAAGTTTCATAAGGTTCCGGTTTGTTTCAGATTCATCACCTGCGGTTTCAATAGTTACAATAATAAAGCTGGCAAAATTTTTCTAGAACTGTTGCAGATTATCTACAATATTATTCAAGATGCCACTTGGATTATTACAGACAACAAAAAAATCTTACAGTTTGTCAAGGATAATCAACCATTTAAAGGTGAAATTAATACATATGATTTCAATAATCTGTTTACTTCTACCGATTTACAGGATCTGCATACAGTTCTCCAATGGTATTTTGACGAATTTGGTCACCTTTTGAAAGTCAGCAAGGAATACTGGGGACACCTTTGTAACTTTTGTGTCTTCCACAACTATATTTATGATAAAAATAGAATAATGATTCAAAAACATGGTATCCCTATGGGTACTTCATTTTCAAGCCTGTTAGCCAATTTATTTCTGCATTATTATGAGAAAAGGATTGTTTTGGAGCATGATAATAAATTTATATATGTTGATGACCTCATCAGTTTCTGTGTTCAAAACAAGACTTTTAATATGCAGGATTGTTATCCCCCCCCAGCTTGGTTCTGGAAAAAACAAACAGGAATTCTGAGATTGCTTTTTGGACCTACAGATTACACTAAAGCATAAAAAATTCTCAATAGATGTATTTGATAAAAGAACAAATTTTGACTTCAGTCCTAAATTACTAAATGTTTGGACTTCAAGAATTCCAAGAACAATACATAGAAACATTATGATATCTCAATTTCTACGTATCACTCGCATTTGCAATAACAGAGACAATACCACCAAACAGTTAAAAAGCTTTTTCCACTTTGAAAGATAATTCTTATCCACCAAAATTTTGTAAATTTTACTTTTGTGATCTCTTATCTACTTACAATCTACATTCCACCTTCAAGATCAGACTTTGCAACATTACACCCTAAAATATCTTTGTACTAACCACTTCTTAAGGCCACACTTAAAACAATGTTTCCTCCGAGTCGCCCCAGAGACTTATAACACCCGTTCTTTACATCCACTAAAAACATTTATTCGACATTATAGAAATTGGATTATTTCAGAAAGTACCTAGGAAATTATAGCTAAATTTGTTCACTTTGTTTCTGAACACACCTGGAGTTTGATTTTCCAACTTGGTTTTAGGTCTTAACCGCGACTCTCTAAGAATGACTTTGTTTATGTCATGTAGGATTTGGTGGAAGAATTTTTGTTGCTGTTGATGTCTTTTAATCTTGTAGGGAGAATTTTGACTCAGTTTTTGTTTTGATGTTCTTTTTTGTTTATACAACAGTACATGTAACATTATTGTTTTGGTAAGGTGCTTTATAGTTCATTTTTAGTTCAATTTTAATCCTAGTGACTCTTTTGTATTATCTATAGTTCAGGTAGGGAAGAATGCATCAAAATTTACAACACAAAATTTCAAATTGGATATCCATTATTGCTTTTTTGAGATTTTTGCATTTTCATGAAACCTGAACTGAACTTGTGTTTGTGTGCTCAGGGCCTCTTGATGTCTTTCCCTGAAGAGTGATCTGGAGGTTCTGAGTAAACATTTTTTTTTTTTTTGTTTTTTTTATATATATTTTCTTAACATTGTTTTGTCATTTTGTTATTCACCTCAGTTTTTTTTTTAAAGGTTTTTGGCCTATTTGTTTCTTAATGAGGGTAGAGTAGATTGCTTGTATGTTAATATTCTTTTACTTACACTAACTACATCTAATACTTGCAGCATTGCGCAGTTTTGTTGTGGTTTATATTATATTACATGAGCGAAAATTTAACTTTCCGATGCTCTATATATATATATATAGAGAGAGAGAGAGGGATGTAAGGTCAGGTGATGCGTAACATCACAGCCTCTCCTTGACAAATGTCAACCCCGCCTTCTCGTGGTGCATCCTGTTCCCACTAAAGGGGCTCTGACGACCGCAAATAGCGGTATAACTATACCATCGGGATCAGAGGAAATGCTATCCCACACTCACCAACCCGCTTGGTCAGCGTGGTGAGTTATGGCCAAACACCTCCAAAATGACTCTACAACTTAAATCTTGGCCCTCAGTCTCCGGCAGCTGGAATGTACCTGGCCAAGGCAGCGGCCAGTGCGACATGAAGGCAGAGGGTGCTAAGAATCCCCGGAGGACCGGACTAGGCTGCCATTTGATGCTGACCTTGGCTACCTACAACGGACGCTCCCTATCTTCTGATTCAAGGCTTCTTGAATTGGAAGAGGAACTACAAAGGATCAAGTGGGACATCGTCGGGCTGAGTGAGGTAAGGAGAAAAGGAGAAGATCTCATTGAACTGAAAAATAGACATCTCTTCTATTATCGTGGGACAGATACTGGCAGAACTAGTGGTGTTGGATTTATAATAAACAAGAAACTGAAGGATAAAGTGGTAGAAGTTGAAAGTTCCTCTGACAGAGCTGCACGACTCGTTATCCAACTCTCGAGAAGATACCAGGCTCAGATTATTCAAACTTATGCACCCACCACAAGTCATCCTGAAGAAGAAATTGAAGAATTTTATGAGGAAATTCGTCATCTAAATAATAAAGGTAAGCAGCACTTGAAGATAATTATGGGAGATTTCAATGCAAAAATAGGGCACCGGCAACAGAATGAAACTTCAGTAGGTAAATTCGGTCACGGCAACAGAAACCAGCGTGGAAATACTCTCGTTGAGTTTGCAGAGGCAGAAGGATTTTTCATCTTGAATTCCTTTTTCAAGAAAAAGCCACACAGGAAATGGACATGGAGACATCCAATTGGGACGACAAGTGAAATTGATTTTATTATGTGTAACAAAAAATTCGTCATCGAAGACTGCAGTGTGCTAAACAAGTTCAACACAGGTAGTGACCATAGATTGGTGAGATGTAAGATGCACCTCAACACTAAACTGGAACGTGGCAAGCTCATAAGACAAACAAAATGTATTGACATAACCAACCTTAAAAAACACCATAATACTTTCAAGTTGGAACTGAAGAACAGATTCTCTGCTTTAGAAGGCCTAACATCGGAAGAAGTGGATATTTCGGAAGTTAACAGAAAAGTAACCAAAGCTCTTATGGAAACAGCAACAAAATTAGCTGGGTCTAAGAACAAGTTGCATGTAAACAAATTATCAGGAAAAACCAAAATGTTGATGCAAAAAAGAAGAGAGATGAGGACAACTAAAGAAGATGTGACTTCCAAAGTGGAATATATAGAGCTATGCAAGACAACACGAAAAAGTATCACTGAAGACGTAAGGAAATTCAACTGTGAGCTAGTGAGGAAAGCAATTGAAAACAACCAAAGCCTAAAGATAGCAAAGGGACATCTCAGTAAGGGAAGAAAACAGATTATGGCTCTGAGAAAAGAAGATGGTTCTATAACAAGAAATAGAGGCGAAATTTTGACAAGAGTGAAAGATTTCTACTCCAAACTATATGAAAGGGATGATACATGTACTCCAGACATCATGAAAGGTACCAGAGTTCTTCCAGTCCTCCCAGCAGAAGTTGCTCATGCAATCAAGAACATGAAGCGGGGGAAAGCTCCAGGAGAAGATGGAATTACTATAGACATCATACAAGAAGCAAGTGGAGAAATTGAAACAGTACTCGCCCAAATTTTCACTCGATGCCTTAATGAAGGGAAGATTCCTGAGGATTGGAACAATGCTACAATGACCCTGCTACATAAAAAAGGTGACATTGAGGATCTCAGGAACTACAGACCTATCAGCCTCCTATCAGTGGTTTATAAAATCTTCACTAAAGTTCTTTCACACCGCTTGAAGGTAACACTGGACATGGCTCAACCGAGAGAACAAGCTGGATTCAGGAGTGGCTACAGCACAATAGATCATATCCACGTACTGAGAGAACTAATTGAAAGAGCGAGGGAATATGAACTTCCATTGTGCATGGCTTTTATCGATTATGAAAAAGCCTTTGATTCGGTGAAACCATCAGCAGTTGCAATGGCTCTGAAATCCTGCGGTATTGAAGATGCATACATTAATATTATTAATAACATCTATGAAAATGCAAGTGCAAAGATTCGGCTGTTTGAAAATACAACACACATAAAAATTGGAAAGGGAGTGAGACAAGGTGACACCATATCTCCGAAGCTCTTTAATGCCACATTGGAAAATGTCTTTCAATCACTGAACTGGGAAAACAAAGGGATAAAGATTAATGGAGATTATCTAACCCACCTTCGTTTTGCTGATGACGTAGTCATCTTTGCAACTACCCCATCAGAGCTGCAGAGTATGATCCAGGAACTTGCTGAGAAGAGTAAAGAAGTGGGATTAAAAATGAACTTTCAGAAGACAAAAGTGATGTTCAATGCTTTTACAAGAAATGAAGATTTATCGATTGATGGAGAAAAACTGGAGATAACAAATACGTATGTTTATCTTGGACAGCAGATATCAAGTGAGGGTCACATTGATGAAGAAATTAATCGGCGTACAAAACTTGCCTGGAGAGCTTTTGGAAGAAACAGCATAATTTTCAAGAGCAATATGCCGTTATGTCTTAAAAGAAAAGTGTTTGATCAATGCATCCTTCCAGTGCTTACGTATGGTGCAGAGACGTGGACCTTAACTAAAAGAGACATACAAAGGCTGCAGACAACTCAAAGTAGCATGGAGAGGTGCATGCTTGGTATAACCAGGAGAGATAAGAAGAGGAACTCGTGGATCCGAAAAATGACGAGAGTGGAAGACATCATGATCAGAGTTAAATCCCTGAAATGGCAATGGGCTGGACATACTGCCAGAAGGACAGACCATAGATGGACAGCCGAAATTTTAGATTGGATTCCAAGGGACAGGAAAAGACCCAGAAAAAGACCACATGGGAGACGGGTGGATGAAATTCGTAAATATGCGGGAGTGACATGGAGGAGACTGGCACAAGACAGACCGTTGTGGAGGAAACTTGGGGAGACCTTCGTCCAGCAGTGGATTGATAATGGTTGACAATGATGATGATGATGATAGAGAGAGAGAGAGAGAGAGAGAGAGAGTGAGAGTGAGAGAGAGAGAGAGAGAGAACCAAGCCCAAGGTAAACAACAAGCCCAGCTGGTTTGTGCAGTACATTTTACCTGCAGCACAAATTTTATTGTCGAAACAACACAAAATAACCTAAAACGTGGGTAACTGCGGCAAAGCATCACATGTTCCCACATAAACACATATAACTGAAAAGTTATTCATAACTTACATCGGTGCTTTGCTTTGAATGGATTAAGTTAAATAAAAAAAGTTTTAATAGTGGGTGCAAAATCATCAGAAAAAGAAAAAAAACAATCTAGGAGAAGAACAGAAATCCGTAAAATTAAAATTTTGCCCGTAAAACAAGTCACATTTCCGTAAATTTTATGGGTAAATCGTAAAACCGGGCAGGTATGTTACAGGGTAATTTTTTCGCTGTCTACTTCCACCTTCGGAAAATTGCTGCCTACAGTTTCGAGAAGTACAAACATTTATACAACAAAATGATATTTAAATATGATGCTGGACACAGGCAACATCAAGAGAAAAAATTACACTTAAGGTAAAAATTTTCACTTTCTTTATTACTGTTTTCAAAAGATGAAATACTGTCCTCAGATGGAAATGATGCCACGCCTTACTAATCCTTCAAAATTTTCTCTTCAGCTTTGCATCGATCTTGAGAATGAACCAACTGATTAAAAAAAGCAGAATTACATGAATCTGTGGAAGAATCTCAAGTATGACAGTTATGATGTGCTAATGCTGGTTGGCTGCTATTGCTTGCAGTATCAGTTTAATTCACAAATTGCCTTTACTTCCTGAATTACTGATTTACTCAAAATGAACATATTCTGTTCAATGTAAACTGTTTCAAACAGTGTTCTGCTATAAAATAATTAAATCACAACATTCACTAGGAGATTCAGCCTTTTCACAAGAAAGGGCAGTTTCCTCAAGCATAGTCTACTATAAGAATGCTTAGTCAATTAAATGCTAAACAGGATATCACTTAATAAAGCACCACTAAATTAAAAAAAAAGTGCTATATAATTGGAATTAGCTGCATTTTATTACATGAACTTTTGAGGGAGATTTTAGATGTACACTTTCTACACTGTTTACATGAAGGGATTTGCAAAAAAAGGACGTTAGGACAACAATTTTCAGGTATCACTGTTTCCATATCACAATGAAATATACAACACACACTAGAAAATTTTGAAATCAATAAATTCCTCACATGCACGATGATACGGGTAATAATCAACAACCAATTTGTTCAAAGACACTTGCAAAGCACCTCCGTCTTTTAAATTGGGATGCTGAGATCGACCATCTGAAACAACAGCAAAAGTAGATTTTAAGAAAATGCCATGTTATTTGCAATTTTGTACACTACCTACACACATTATATATATATGACATTTAAAATTAACTTCTCACTCATTACAATAAAGATTTGCACAACCATGTCTAATGCATATTTGTAAAACACAAAATTAATTATACATATGAAAGTGCCTGTGCATAATTATTTGCTACACACAAGATTTTACCTTATCCATTAACAAGGCTTGAAAAATGCTTGCCTGAGATGCCTAGGGCATATAAATTATTGGCATGGGCAGGTATAAAAAAAAAGTCTAGTTGCCCAGTCCAGGCAAGTAAATTTAAAAATAAAAAAGTTTGGAACTATGGAAAGCTTGGAAAAAAAGTTTGGTTTCAATTCATTGCTAATCACCAGAAGTTGTATTACTCCTACGGAGTGTGAAGGACAGAAGAATATCACTTCTTTAATTATATTATGCCCTAGGTCAGAAATTGGAACCAAATGTCGTTAGTTGGCAACAGGATGCATGCCTTTGATGGAACTAGTCTCTTGTGTTTAGGGACAAAACTTCAATTCTAAGAACATGGCAGAATCACTAAACTTCTCAAATATTAATCATACCATTTCATACCTATTTCAGCACCATCGTCTTAAAACTCAAGATACACGCTATAATGCACTGAACATTTTGAATACAGACCCTTAAAACAGAAATGCAAAACATGTAAAAAAAAAAAAACTTTAAAAAAAAATGGAGGGTTCTGATTTGCTATCTTAAAAGATAAATTTTCCTGGGTGTCTCCAACTTTTACTACCTGGACAGGTAAATAATTTCTGCACATGCCCAGCTGGGCACATAACTTTTCAGGTATTTTTCAAGCCTTGCATTCAGCAAGTTCTAGTAGAATTTACATGCATTATCTTTTAATACTTTACTTAAATATTCTCAAACATTCTTATGAGTATTTTCCACCAACAATTTTGGACATGTTTCTTTCAATGATGGGATGGTATGCAACCCAAAAATTTGACAAACAGGTAAAAATTAATTCATCCTAGTAATCCTTGTACTGCTTAATTATACTTTTAAGATATCTCATCACGGGGTTTTTGTATGACATCATTAATACACAGGATGAAATTCCATATTTAACAAGGCAGAGGAAATCTGCTGCACACTGTCCTGGAATGGAGGAATAGAAATGGTGGCATACAGGATGCAATTGGAACATCACAGCAAAATCCCTGTGTGCTAGTGGAATAATATCAATAGAAAAGCAATGGGAAGGGAGTACATCAAATGCTCAACAAGCAAGTTGTGCAAGGGAACCTCTGGCATTCACTCCAAGGGGCTATGCTTTGAAAGTATCACATCAGCAGAGTTGAAAACAGGCATTCTAGGCATAAAGAGGATGGATGGGGTTCAAGCACATGTATTAAGTGGATTTCTGGGCACTGACTGCAGAAAGGAATAGGGGGTGTAATGGAATATGGATGTGGCCCAAGGGGAAACAGCAGACAACAATTTTTGGAATTGTGTCCAGTGGACCTTTCACCCTCCAAATGAGCATTGTATTGGGAAAATCTGTGCTGCTTTCACTTCATGTTTATTGTCAAATAGCGGTTAAATCACATAGCCATCAAGTAGGAAAACTTTATAAGTAACACACTGTCCCAGGAAAACTTATCCATAAAGGACTAAGTAGCTAACATTAGAGAGCTAGAAATGGTGAAAAAACTTTGCATATTTTATGATCAGGGGTTGTCTGGTGGCACAGGGCTACCAAAAAAATTGTCCGGGCCACCATGAAAAACATCATTGAAAAACGTATCATAATTTTTGTCGTACAATTTGTGGATTATCACCTAAAAAAAAGCTTAAAATTTAGGTTCTGCGGATTATACGCTGAAGTGGATAATATGCCGATTTAAAAATCAGGGAAGTTGTAGGCAGGGACGATGGGAGTCATTTTGTATTGTTGAGAAAGACAACACTGACTGCATGTGCCCTCTCTTTGATAACCAGCCATTGAAAATGTACGTGCGACATCAGGGCTCAATTTCGACCAGTAGTTACTCGCAAATTGCTAGCAAGCAAATGCACTTTGCTAGTGATAAAAAGTGGTTCTAGCAAAAGTTGCTAGTGGAAAATTTTTGAATGTTTTAGTATGAACTGTAAAGCGCCACCGCACTGCGCATGTAGAATATTTTAGACACATACAAAAGGAACAACTGCTTTCTGGAAACGAATGCTTCTTGAAGCATACAAATATTATAAAAACATTTTGGTACTAGTAGAAATATCCAGTATATTTCCCTTATCTACTTCTGCATGTGAGGTTGGGTTTCGCTTCATGAAGAGAACCTAGGGTGATTGGAGGGGCAGTTTAAACTTAAAAACATTGAATGATCTCAGAAGTATTGAGATTGAAGGTTCGTCTGAAGAAGACAAGTTTGACCCCAGGCCTGCTGTTTTAAAATGGTATGATGAAATGATCCAAAACCCAGATCGTAAACCACATGGAAAATAACTTAAGATTCTGAATAGTGTTCTTGAATTTTGTGAATAAAGTGAAGTAAAAAAAAAATTGTTAAATATCTGCATTCGAATTAAATTGTTACAATTAATATATATATATATATTACAGGGGTGAAAGCAAAATTTGTCATGATTGACTAATGGAGGGGGCATGTTAAAGTATCTTTTGTATAATGTTAATAAACTTTTGCTAGTAGATAATGCAATTTGCTAACAAAAAATAAGGCAGCCACTAGCAAGTGTTGCTACTGCTAAAAAAATGAAATCAAGGCCTGCACAGTGCTTGCTGTGTGAACCTACATATGCATGCTTCCTTTCAAAGTTCCTTGTTCTGGATCTCGTGTGTGCTGTGCCCTGTGTTTAGTTCGTCCTTCGTCATTTTGACCAATGTCTTTGCTGCTAATATTTTTCTTCACTGCTATTAATGCTGTCTTCAAAAATGAAGGGTTTCAGTTACACTGCTGAATTTAAACTTAAAGTGGGTGGCACAGCTGAGAGAGAGAGGATAGGACTGTGTCACTGCACAATAGTTTTCAAAAGGTCAGAAAACTAGCCGCAGTGACACACAAAAAGCCATGATCTAAAATGTAAACCAACCCATCGGAAAACTTAGTGGGAGAATTCACAGAGGTCCAGCCAGCTTTTTTACTGACCCGTGTGTAAGCCGATTCTCCACTTTGAAAGCAGCATTTCTTCCAAAACTTTTGACTTATATGAGGGTATATACGGTATTCCTGTGAATTGTTCTGCATCTGTGTTTCGTCATTGGCAAGATGTAATGCAATACTCTAGAGATGCATCAATGTGATTAATTTTTGGGCTCCATAGATGCCACGCCACTAAACTTTATTTGTGTACGGAGATAAAAATATAAAAAAAAGTAACCTTTAAAAATGAATTTCTTTATTTAATAAGATCGTTTTTATTTGTGTCTTTTAAATCAGGAACTGGTAGTACTGAATGTAAGTCTAAATGGCACAGTGATTGACCAGATGAATGAGTTTGTGTATTTAAGTAGCATGTTTGACAGAGAGAACAAATTGGATGGTGAAATTAGTAAGTGAATTCTTCATTGAAAGTCATGGCTGCTTTGGGAGATTTTCACAGGAACGATGGGTTCTCAAGAGAGTCCCTCATGGCTGTGTATGAAAGTGTAATTGTTCCTACCCTGATGTATGGCAGTGAAACATGGGTTGCTACAGAAGAAACATAGGAGTCATTTGTGTGCTGGAGAAATGTGTTACTTAACAGGGGGTTTGTGGCAAGACACTTTCTGATTGTGTGAAGAATGAAGATGTGTTGCAGTTGTGCAATGTGAAGCAAAATGTTGTTAGCAAGGTGGAGACTAATGTGCTTCGGTGGTTTGGCCATGTTAAAAGAATGAGTAATGAGATGCTTACTAAGAAAATACTTTTAGCCCAAGTGGCAAGAAGGAAAGGCAGAGGAAGGCCAAGGAAGTCATGGGAGGATCAGATTCAGGAGTGTCTGCACGAGAAAAAGATTATGAGTATGAAGTATAGATCTTGTGTACTGCGTGTGATGGATGTCAAGATCGCTGTAAATGTAGAAGTTTGATACAGCAACAGTAAGCAAAAATTATCTGGTAGTTTGTATTTCTTTGTGGAACTAACCTCTGAATCTCAGAGAACTGCTTAGTGATATGTATGTATGTAATAAGATCGTTTTGTTTTTTTACTTACTTTTTCGGACTCCTGAGTCATTATGTGACCAACTTTTCTGTAGGAAATTCGTGTCTTCCGGATCAACATTTGTGATGTGCGGATTATATGGCATTTTTTTTTTTTTAATATCACGGTCTGTTGATTATATGCTGGTGCAGATTATACAAAGGTAAAAAAAAAAAAAAATTTGTGCGAATTCAGGGTCTGCAGATTATGCGCTGGTGCAGATAATACGATGAAAATTACAGTAATTCAAGACCATGCGAGCCCAGAAAAAAAAAAGAGTAACCCCCCTCTCCCAGGAGAGATAAGCTATAAATGCTGATGCTTAAGCATGATTTTCTGGACATGAACACGACTTTGATATTAACCACACACACACACACACACACACACACACACACTGATCCAATGCTTTGGTTCTCACCACTAAAAAAATCTAGCTGGCGACCAAATTTTTCTACCCCTGGTTATGATATATATCATCAACATCATCATCATTGTCAACCATTATCAATCCACTGCTGGACGAAGGTCTCCCCAAGTTTCTTCCACAACGGTCTGTCTTGTGCCAGTCCCCTCCATGTCACTCCCGCATACTTTCTAATTTCATCCACCCATCTTCCATGTGGTCTTCTTCTGGGTCTTTTCCTATCCCTTGGAATCCAATCTAAAATTTCGGCTGTCCATCGATGGTCTGTCCTTCTGGCAGTATGTCCCGCCCATTGCCATTTCAGGGATTTAACTCTGATCATGATGTCTTCCACTCTTGTCATTTTTCGGATCCACGAGTTTCTCTTCTTATCTCCCCTGGTTACACCAAGCATGCACCTCTCCATGCTTCTTTGAGTTGTCTACAGCCTTTGTATGTCTCTTTTAGTTAAGGTCCACGTCTCTGCACCATACGTAAGCACTGGCAGGATGCATTGATCAAACACTTTTCTTTTAAGACATAATGGCATATTGCTCTTGAAAATTATGCTGTTTCTTCCAAAAGCTCTCCAGGCAAGTTTTATACGCCAATTAATTTCTTCATCAATGTGACCCTCACTTGATATCTGCTGTCCAAGATAAACGTACGTGTCTGTTATCTCCAGCTTTTCTCCATCAATCGATAAATCTTCATTTCTTGTAAAAGCATTGAACATCACTTTTGTCTTCTGAAAGTTCATTTTTAATCCCACTTCTTTACTCTTGTCAGCAAGTTCCTGGATCATACTCTGCAGCTCTGATGGGGTAGTTGCAAAAATGACTACGTCATCAGCAAAACGAAGGTGAGTTAGATAATCTCCATTAATCTTTATCCCTTTGTTTTCCCAGTTCAGTGATTGAAAGACATTTTCCAATTTGGCATTAAAGAGCTTCGGAGATATGGTGTCACCTTGTCTCACTCCCTTTCCAATTTTTATGTGTGTTGTATTTTCAAACAGCCGAATCTTTGCACTTGCATTTTCATAGATGTTATTAATAATATTAATGTACGCATCTTCAATACCGCAGGATTTCAGAGCCATTGTAACTGCTGATGGTTTCACCGAATCAAAGGCTTTTTCATAATCGATAAGAGCCATGCACAATGGAAGTTCATATTCCCTCGCTTTTTCAATTAGTTCTCTCAGTACGCGGACATGATCTATAGTGCTGTAGCCACTCCTGAATCCAGCTTGTTCTCTCGGTTGAGCCATGTCCAGTGTCACCTTCAAGCGGTGTGAAAGAACTTTAGTGAAGATTTTATAAACCACTGATAGGAGGCTGATAGGTCTGTAGTTCCCGAGATCCTCAATGTCACCTTTTTTATGTAGCAAGATCATTGTAGCGTTGTTCCAATCCTCAGGAATCTTCCCTTCATTAAGGCATCGAGTGAAAATTTGGGCGAGTACTGTTTCGATTTCTCCACTTTTACAGCATATACATTACTTTCCCTAACTAATAGATCGTAAAATTCCTCATTTGCAAAAAGATAAAAAGAATCGATTGGCTCATTACCTATTATATTAATTTTCAGTCCTGGTACACCAGTGAACGGAATTCTTATCATGATGTCGGGACCATCGCACCAATGTGTAGCCAAAATTTATTGAGGCAGAGCAAGAGAAAGAATGCGGCATTCTTCATTCTCACTTTCACTGCTGGTTGTACTACAGCTAGTAAAAGAATACGTTTCTGTACTTGATGACAGATTATCAGCATCATCTCCTATTTTTACGGAAGAATGTGCCCGCCGAGGAACTTTTGGTTGAGAGGGACCGGCTATAGCGTGTCCATTGTTTCCGCAAAACTAAGTATTGAAGTGAATATGGGTTTCTTTGAAATCCCTTTAGCCTCCTCAATAAGCCTCCCTGTGACATATAAACTCTAAGTAGCAAATGCTTTTTATTGCCACTCAAGCATTTATTTATTTATAATTCCCTTCACCGCAAAACCAGTGACGTTCAAAGGAAAATAAACATTACAGTGAAAAGCGCGCGCTGTTTAAAGTCTATGGGAAGTCAACTTACTTTCCCTACCCTAAACCATGTGGGAAAAAATCTGCTAGCCATGCACAATGGAAGTTCATATTCCCTTGCTTTTTCAATTAGTTCTCTCAGTGCGTGGACATGATCTATAGTGCTGTAGCCACTCCTGAATCCAGCTTGTTCTCTCAGTTGAGCCATGTCCAGTGTCACCTTCAAGCGGTGTGAAAGAACTTTAGTGAAGATTTTATAAACCACTGATAGGAGGCTGATAGGTCTGTAGTTCCCGAGATCCTCAATGTCACCTTTTTTATGTAGCAAGATCATTGTAGCGTTGTTCCAATCCTCAGGAATCTTCCCTTCATTAAGGCATCGAGTGAAAATTTGGGCGAGTACTGTTTCGATTTCTCCACTTTTACAGCATATACATTACTTTCCCTAACTAATAGATCGTAAAATTCCTCATTTGCAAAAAGATAAAAAGAATCGATTGGCTCATTACCTATTATATTAATTTTTAGTCCTGGTACACCAGTGAACGGAATTCTTATCATGATGTCGGGACCATCGCACCAATGTGTAGCCAAAATTTATTGAGGCAGAGCAAGAGAAAGAATGCGGCATTCTTCATTCTCACTTTCACTGCTGGTTGTACTACAGCTAGTAAAAGAATACGTTTCTGTACTTGATGACAGATTATCAGCATCATCTCCTATTTTTACGGAAGAATGTGCCCGCCGAGGAACTTTTGGTTGAGAGGGACCGGCTATAGCGCGTCCATTGTTTCCGCAAAACTAAGTATTGAAGTGAATATGGGTTTCTTTGAAATCCCTTTAGCCTCCTCAATAAGCCTCCCTGTGACATATAAACTCTAAGTAGCAAATGCTTTTTATTGCCACTCAAGCATTTATTTATTTAAAATTCCCTTCACCGCAAAACCAGTGACGTTCAAAGGAAAATAAACATTACAGTGAAAAGCGCGCACTGTTTAAAGTCTATGGGAAGTCAACTTACTTTCCCTACCCTAAACCATGTGGGGAAAAAATCTGCTATCCCCAAACCGCAGTCACTTTTAGACAGTTGGAGACTCATTTTCAGTGCCAGTAACAAAATAGATAACTCTCTTCAAGTGCCGAAGGTTTTAGGAAGCGATATATGAAGCCATGATTACGACGCCGTTCGGCGGCAGCGGCACCTGGGCTAAGTATTGTATAACGCTGTTTGGGTTCGTGCGGCAGTGAAAGTGTTAAAAGACATTGCTTCAAACACAGTTTTCTTTCTTGTTATGTTGTTGTACTTGCAAAACACCAGCACACGTTTCCTCTTATGAGCCAGCTTTGCTTTTTTCTCAGCAACTCTGCAGCTCTTTTTTTCAGTGACTTTTCTTTTATTGACTCTGTAGCTGCACAGCATTCATTGCTTAATTTTTCTTTGTGCTGATATCTTTCCCTTTCCATTTCTTTATTGGGACTTTTCTTTCTTTCTTTTTTTTTTTTTTATGCCCTCAGATTATTATAACTTGATCCATTATGCTGAAAGAACTTTCAGACTGAAGACCATGAAGGTATGATATCAAAGCTTTCAATATTTTAGATAATGGTGTAATGTTGAGAGGATGAATACTTTGTAACAGAATGTATCAATTCTCACAAATTTTCAGTTTTCAGAAATTTTTCTCTCCTTATCAAGCTTAAACACAAATATTTATTGGGGAAAATAACATTTACAACAATACAAGACAGTGGACACATTGGAAAAAAAAAAAGAAAAGAAAGAAAGAAAAGAAACGAGAATAATGCTCTTGGGAGAAATCATATATCTGTCTGACTAATTTTTCTGGAAAATTTTCCTCCATTTTCAAGCTGAAACGATATTATTTATCAAACTACATGATATTTAACAACAATACTAGACATAGGAAACATTGCAGGGGGGGATTACAGGAGAAATCTGCACTGTCTAACTAAAGTTTTCGATCGTTTTGAAAGACCAAATTCCATCCTCAGACAGAAAATGACAATCCCTCCCCCACCTCACCACACACACACACACACATCAATCCTCAAAAAAAAAATTCCCTTCGGTTTTGCATTGCTCTTAATAATTACCCAAATAATAATGCAAAAGGCACAATTCCTCAAATTCCCAGAAGAAACTCCTACCTAAAGATTACAGCGAAATGTCCACTCCGTCTGACTTCTGTTTTTGGAAATTGCAGCCTACAGTTTCAAGCTGAAATACAAACATGTAATAAAATGGTATTTAACAACAATACTGCACAGAGGCAACTACGTGAGAAAAAAGACATTATGATTAAGCTTTTGAAAATTTTGGAAAATGGAATACAGTCACCAGATGGAAAACAACCCCCACCACTAATTCCCCAAAATAAAAAAATTCTGTTCAGTTACGCATCTATCACAAGAACACCCAAATGATGGCAAAAATGCTGAATTCCGTTAATCTGCAGAAGAATATCATGCCTGCAAGATACATTGACTGAGCACAGCTAAGAGGAGATGAGGGAAGATGATTTGATATAATGCATTCTAGATGCCTTTAACCAACCCACTGACCTTTAGCATAGTCATTAGAGATCACACACCCCACAGACTACTGCTTCATTACACAATGAAGGAGTAAGTAGTCTTATCACAGAAGTACCACGGGCACTGCCCAGATGACTCTTGCAAATCCTTTCAAATCAGGGCAAATCTCCTTTAACCCCTTATGTTTGCAGTTAAGTCACTGAAAATATGGTTTCCACTTGGGACAGCAAAAACACTTGTTTTTAAGGAGTAGTCAGTACAAAAAAAGATGCTTTAAGGGCCCTTAAAAAAAGCAATTTAAAGTGTTTTTAACCCCCATATAAACCCTGAATTTGAACAGTAGGGTTGAAAACGATGAGAAGGCAAACTGAAGATATAGTGACACAATAAATTTGGAGAAAAAAATTTGACAGACATAGATGGGAGCTGATTGAATGATTTGTGCTTAGGCAATGAACTTCTAATGATTAATAAAATTTTCATGCACAAAAAAAATCTACAAGCTTTTTTAGTGGGAAGACATCATGGTTTATAGACTGCACAACACAGAAGGGTCATTTCATGAAAATCCACCCACAGGAGGTTGCTGCAACATTTTTAAAAAGTTTCAAAAAAAAAAAAAAATTATGTCATTTCTACACATACTGAGGTGCATGAAACAATCTAAGAAAGTTTTCATCTGTCACCTCTGAAGTGCAGTGGGGATGAAAAGGTTGAGCAGTTGAGCAAAAATTACAGCTGCAAGGATTTGCATTTCCTTTAAAATCTGAACCCCTACAGCAGACTTTGACTTGAAACAAAAGCAGCCTTACTTAGAATAATTTATTCTTCAATTCTTTATGGTTTTTAACTGTTAAAAGTATATAAGGTGTGCAAGAGGCAGCCAAAAATACCTCTTGCATCTTTAGCATATTTGATTTCCCTCTATGAACTTTAAATTTCAAAAAAACAACTTCATAATTTTTCTATTTCTGATGATTATTAACTCTACAAATCTCTAGTAAAAATACACTCTTCCCAAGGAAAAACTTGCCAAATTTCAAAATACTGCAAAATTGTCCTTGCTCTAAAGTCTCAAAATAAGGTTCAGAAAATTTTTTACAATTTTGCATTGTAATAGTCTTATGTATGGTCATTATTTCCTCCAGATCATAAAATGATTATATTTCTGATTTTTGAAAACTTAACTTTTAAATTTCACCTGTTTAGGCTACTCTGTGCCACTCAAGAAGTGACTCAGCAAGTGGAAGGCTATGGTTAACTGCATAGTTGAGATCTATAAGCACACATTATTTAAGCAATTCAAAACATGAACATGTGTACTACCTGCTATATCAAGCCCAGCTAAGCCATGCCAGACAGTATGAACTTGCAAACATACAGCTCCTTGTCTTAATCTAAATTTATCTCATCTAAATTTTATTGTTGTACTACAAATCCATTACGATGGACAATGACCCCACTTTGACAAAATTTGTTGAAGGACAAAGGGGGAAGTTTGTGGGGGCAACAAGGGAATCACACTAAATGATCAAAAAGACCATTGCTTTACCACTTAGAGAAGAAAACAAAAGGAAGAGAAGAGAAAATTCATGAAATTGGTGGAATTTTTGTGCAAACCATAATTAGCTAATAAACTGATGCCCCCAAAATTTTGCCTAAATTGGCTAAAAACATTAATTATATTACATGTGAAAATTTTAATTATGTTGTTCTATTCATGAAAGACTGCACACAATCTCTTAATAAATTTTTTATTGCTAATTTTAAGTTTTTAATCGGCTTATGCAAAATTTCTGGGGATTAGTTTGTTAGCTAATTATAGCGATGCAAAAATTTCACCAATTTAATGATGAATTTGCAAAGCTTAGTTTTTGTATTTGTTGTTTGTATTTCAGGAAAAACCAGTTATTTTGGAATGGACAACAAAGTATACATGATGTTTCTTCATATCTTGTAAAAAAGATTATTAGAACACAATTAAGGCTGTTTTGTAAATGAACACAATATACCATTATCTATCTGCAGCTGGTACAGTACCAAAATATGTATTGATATAAATGCTATTAAAATTAAACAGAGGTTCTTTCTAGAACCAATTAACCTTAATCGTTATAGTAAAACTTAGTCTCTGATAATTAAGCCAGCTTTATTTACCCAGGTATATATGGTATGTATATATATAAGTTTTGCATTGCCTATGTACATTTTTCTAAGTACAAGTCTTCGTGGGTTTGCCTTCTAAACAAAGTGGATGAGAAACAGCTGCTCAGCTGCCAAAACAATAATTTTCTTTGATAGTTTTACCAGTGCAGAGAAGCCTACATAGTAGGGCAGAGCGTAAAAAACTTTTTTTCGAATTTCGATATGCCCTAGGGTGGAAAAGTTGTGTATTGCTACGTAAACCATGTGCAAAAATTTTAGCGAAATTTAAATAATATCTTACGGTTCCACTTTACCTCCAAAATTTCGATATTTGGGCAAAATCGTCACATTTTCATGTCCGTTGTGAGAAAAGAATAGCATTCGTTACAGACTTTCCCTAGTGCGCAAAAACTATCTGTTGGTACCTAAAAGATGTGCACAATTTTTCAGTGCAAATGTGCAGAGTGCACACTGCACACGGTGCAGCTCTTCACATTGTTCATGTTTCAGAAAAATCCCAGAACTCATCATGAGGCGGTGGCTGCACAGCGAGTTCCACCCGTACCCAACCACCACCCATCTATTAAGGCAAATCAATTTTCTGTTCTTTTTTAATCTTCAATTTCCTGTTCTTCTTTATTAAATTTTACCTTCAAATCTTATTTACTTTTGAAGGCTGGCATTATTTGCCGTGCTTCCAACTGTACTCTGAAAAATCCCTCCCTTTGTTCCACTCCGCAAACAGCGCAGATGCTCCTGTTGTCAACTTAATGCATCGCTCCACTCCCTAATTGTGACAAGGGAAGTTTTGCGTGCCCAATCGCTCAACAATGTCTTTACAGTCACTGTTGCATAGATTCATTATTTCATCGTCGGTTAAATGAGCAGTCAATGGCGGTTCGCTTAAGATGCATATTGCCAGTCAATTAGGCCAAAATAATCCTCCCCTGAACAGTTTAATTGAGGAATTTTGAATACCCAGATTCCATCACAGTTTTGTGCCCTTGCTCAAAGGATTCTGTGGAAGCCAAGTTCTCTGATATGTTTCCTCTCGTCCGTGATCATAGCCAGAAGTATTGATTCTGGATGGCCAAAATAGCCATTCCTTTGGATTATGTGGTCCAGAATGCTCTTCAAATCCTGGGTGAGATATTTAGATGTATGGAGCCATCCTTGCAAGTGCACTTTTGGAAGATGTGGGAATGATAACAAGTTGATACTTCAAGTATTATAGATAGGCACAAAATTAGAAGGCAGAGAAAAAAAACATGGAAAACAGCTTCAAAATGATAATCTGACTGCACGTAAAGTTATTAAAGGGCTATATTTTGATGGGAGTAAGGACCAAACCATAATGTGTGAAGAAAGGGAAGGAAAGCGGTTAAAAAAAACGATTACTGAAGAATACGTGACTATGCTGGAAGAACCTGGAAGTAAATATCTTGGGCATATCACTCCTACATCTTCCACCGCAAAGGACATTGCCAAATGTCTGCTGGATTTCTTACATGCCAAGAATATTGACCTAAAGAAATTGTTGGTGGTAGGCTGCGACGAAAGTGTCGTTAATACTGGGTGTAAAGGAGGTGCAATTCGCATTCTAGAGCTAGCCTGCCAAAAACCTCTTCAGTGGAGCATATACCAGTTGCACGGAAACGAGCTGACACTCCATCATTTAATTCAACATTTGGATAGCCAAACGAGTTGCCCAAAAACATTTTTTGGGGAAAATCGGCAAACAGCTGGAGGGCTGCGAAAATCTACCAGTTTTGAAATTTGAAGCCATTGAAGCGGGTTTCCTTGAACATGATGAAAAAATTGCAAGGGATCTTAACACGTCTCAGAAATACCTGTGGGAGAATTTACTTAAAATTCTGGCAGAATTTGTTGAGGTTCGTGTGCTCAGTGGTTCATTTATAAGATCACACCCTCGTTGCCACGATGGAGCGCACAGTATGTTGAAGGCCATCCATACATCTCACCCAGGATTTGAAGAGCGTTCTGGACTGCATAATCCAAAGGAATGGCTATCTTGGCCATCCATACATCTCACCCCGGATTTGAAGAGCGTTTTGGACTGCATAATCCAAAGGAATGGCTATCTTGGCCATCCAGAATCAATATTTCTGGCTATGATTACGGACGAGAGGAAACATATCAGAGAACTTGGCTTCCGCAGGATCCCTCAAGCAAGGGCACAAAACTGCGATGCAATCTAGGTATTCAAAATTCCTCAGTTCAACTGTTCAGGGGAGGATTATTTTAACCTCATTGAATGGCAATCATGTGTCTTAAGCGAACCGCCATTGACTGCTCATTTAACCGACGATGAAATAATAAATCTATGCAACAGTGAAGACATTGTTGAGCGATTGGGCATGCAAAACTTCCCTTGTAACAATTAGGGAGTGGAGTGATCCGTTAAGTTGACAACAGGAGCATCTGCTGCTGTTTGCGGAGAAGAACAAAGGTATGGATTTATTAGAGTACAGTTGAAAGCACAGCAAATAATGCCAGCCTTCGAAAGTAAATCCGATTTCAGGGTAAAAATTAATAAAGAAGAACAGGAAATTGAAGATAAAAAAAACAGAAAATTGATTTGCCCTAATGGATGGGTGGTTGGTTGGGCACGGGTGGAACTTGCTGTGCAGCCACCTCCTCATGATGAGTTCTGGGATTTTTCTAAAACATGAAAAATTTTAAGAGCTGCACCATGAGCAGTGAGCACTACTGCACATTTGCACAATATGTTGTGCTTTCAGTGCAGTAGTGCACACACTAACACAACTAGGAAACAAATCACATGGTGAACACTAGGTGTCAAAGTATTGTAATTTTCCTTAAACATGGAGTATTGTTGCATTAAATTGGAACCATAAATCTTTATATTAGTTGCTTTGCCTGGAAAATTGTGCACATCTTTTAGGTACCAACAGATAGATTTTGCGCACTAGGGAATGTCTGTAACGAACGTTGTTCTTTTCCCACAACGGACATGAAAATGTGACGATTTTGCCCAAATATCGAAATTTTGGAGGTAAAGTAGAACCGTAAGATATTATTTGAATTTCGCTAAATTTTCTGCACATGGTTTACGTAGCAATACACAACTTTTCCGCACTAGGGCATATCGAAATTCGAAAAAGTTTTTATGCTCCACCCTACTACACAGGTCAAAGCTTTTTTTTTTTTTTTTTTTTTTTTGAAATTTCAGGGTGACAGAGGAAAGTCAAATATGGCTAAAACGCAATTTTTTTTCAATCTTTCAGCTGCGTCTCACACACCTTATACTTTACTTTAAATGGTTATAGAATTAAGAATAAGTAATTTTGAATGCCTGTTTTTGTTTCAAGTCAAAAGTTCTAATAGGAGTTGAGATATTAGAGAAAACACAAACCCTTGAGGCTGTGATTTTTGCTTAACCCCTCAACCTTTTTCATACTCCCTGCATCTCAGAGGTAACAGATTAAAATTTTCTGAGGTTGTTTCAGGTATCTCACTATGACTAGGAATGATGCACTCATAGTGAGAAGAAATGGCAGTGAAACACGTAACACACAAAAAATTAGAAGAATTCTTGATACCATCATATCACGCATAAGTTACGTTAAAACGTATATGTGATGGGATGTTTCGGTAGTGACTTCTATCTTCATCAGCCATGGAATGAAACATGTGGTATAAGCATCAGTTGTTGTCAGATTTCAAAATAGCTTTCCAAATGATAGGGATGTGAAAAGGTCCGTCTGTATTGCAGGTGTTAGGGGTAAGTTAGATTTCAATGCTTTTGCGGTATCTGGGGGATTTCTGATTACTGAATGGAGCGATACGTTTAACATTTTGCCAATCGGGAGAAGGCACTACTGAAACGTCCCACCACATATAATTTTTTACGTAACTTATGCGTGATTTGATGATATCAAGAATTCTTCTAATTAATTCACTGATGCATGTTTTCCAGAATATTTAAAAAATGGTGCAGCAACAAATTATTTCCAAATTGGGTAAAATTTAATGGCATGACTCAGAAGTGAGATAGAATTTCCAGAAACAACTCATTGTAGGTTATATAAAATTGAAAACATCACCCGGTAAAAGCATTAAGGTGGAGTAGAACAAGTATAAAGCATAAGTTATTGAGCCTGCAAGGAAAATGCAGTGTAAAGATTAACAGGGTAGAGCTCCTTGGTGTAGAGAAGAAATGAGTCAAGCTGTCAAGAAAAGAAGTTTGTAGTAAGCATATAAGTTATTAGTAGCAGAGTAAAAAGGAAAACTATAAAATGCATTATCAAAAAAGACATGCTTTAAAGAAGCATAAGATAGGCATATGTAGGCTTAGGAATTACATGGAAAGTAACTACCAAAATGGCTGAAAAGCATTTTGGAGACTAGTTAAACGTATATAGAGGTCTGAGGTTAAATTACTTGCATTGGAGAAAGATATATTGAATAAATGGAGTAAATATTTTGAGGGCCTGCTGAACAATAATTCAGGAGCTAGTGGAAACAAATTGATCATGCCAAGGATGATGAAGACCAGGTGGACTAGAGCAAACATGCATTCAAAAAAAAAAAAAAAAGATGTGCCTTTTTGGAGAAAACTGGTTAATGTTATATTACAAAGAAATTAATCTGAAACTGGTTAAGCACAATTAGCATGATGGATGGCCTATGTTTACATTGAATAATTAAGGTGACATGGAAGCAAGTTTAGTTCCTGAGGACTGGTGGAAGTCAGGCAGTGATGCAAATTTGCAAAAATAGGTTATAAGAAGGATTGTAATAACTATCAGGAGGGAATCTACTTAAGTGCTCCTTGCAACAATTACTCAAGCATTTTGAGTTAGAAAATTAGAAATGCATTGGAAAATCAACTCAGTGAAGAAGAGCTTAGGTTTACAAAGAGCACAGAATGCCAGGGTAATATATTTACATGTAAGCAACTTTTTTACAAAAATTATAAGGTGAAACAGGACTTTGTAAATGCTTAATGACTTTGAAAGGGCCATTGAACTGGAAAAAAAGCTGTTCAGAGAATTAAAAAATAACGATATGAAAAGCAAGCATTGTTGGAAGCCATCCTCAAGTCTTTAGATCAAGAGTTTTGCAAACAGTCAGGATGGAAGCAAGTACTGGTAGGCAGTTTGGGATTAACTCTGGAATAAGACAGCAGTGCTGGCCACCTCTTTTTGTTACTCACAAACTACTTAAAAAGAACAATTTAATTTCAGATATTAAAGAAATCAGTTCTGATAACATAAGTTTGCTGAGTGCTGAAGTTTAGTTAGTTTGCTGAGTGTGATTTACTTTTAATTTCTAAGAGTGTAAATGAGTTACCCAATAAACTCAGTCAACTATGCATAATGTGAGAAAAATTAACATGATGATAAATCTACAAAGCAAAAATAACTGATACAAATATCAATATTCTTGCACAAAATTTATGTGCTACACTAAACTTTCAAGTTGTTTTTAGGAAAGAAAATTACAAGACAACTTTGAGAAAATGAAATGCTGCAAAAATCTTACTTAAAATTATCAATAATCATGCATTACACATCTTGGTTTTTTCGAATCTACATCTAAAGTTTGGGGGAAAAAACATTTAAAAACCTTTATTTATAGTAGAGTAAACATTTTTGGACAACAGTCTGAAAATGTTAGCTCTTTTCCTTAAATTGCCATCATTTGAGTTTGTTGTAAGGATAACTTGCCCTCACTTTGAAATAAGGAAGCTTAAGTTTTCCAGGTCACTTGAATTTTGGTTGCATGAACAGAGGACCATGTGATTTTTGGGTGAATGCAGCTGACAAGAATGTCAAGTTAATACCTTTAGTAATTTTTATGGATTTTTTTAAATTAAATTAGTTTATATTATACTAAATGTAATGAATAGTTTTCAAGTATTTCAAACATTTATAATCTTGAGAAACAGGCTCAAAAGAACCAAGACATGTATATGTTCATCAACAATTTAGGGGTAAGATTTTTGCAGCATTTAATTTCTTCACAGTTATTTTAAAATTTTCTTGCCAAAAAAAAAAAAAAATACTTAAAAGTTTAAAGAAGCTCATAAATTTATGCACAAGATTGATATTTATATCCTTTTTTTTTTTTTTTTTTTTTTTTTTTTTTGCATCTGTAGGTTTGTTTAACAAACTAGCTATCTAACTATTCTGGAATTATCCCATGCTGTGGTGGCCAAATTGAATTCTAAAGGACTGTTGACTAAGCAAGAATAAAATTACTAAAAGAAGGAGCTGAATTACAGTTCCTCTTAAACTACAGAGACTTACAAATAATTCCTAAATATTTACAAATTTTAAAACAATCATTGAGCAGAAAGAATGGATAATTCATAAAACAATGTGAATTAAAAAGTTTAAGATCTCAGACAATTTGGAAGAGGTTGGTTGGTTGGTTGGTTGGTTGGTTGGTTGGTTGGTTGGTTGGCTGACTGGTTGGTTGGTTGGTTGGTTGGTTGGTTGGTTCGTTAGTGGATTTTAATGGTGCAAGGGCCATATTTGGCCAAAGGGCGCCAGACACAAGACAATTAAACAAACAGTATTAAAAATGTGGTATAATGCTTAAAATCAGGCTCATGCACTAAAAGTGAAAAATGAGAATGAAGAAAAGTGTAAAAACTGGATATGTTTAAAAAAATCAATTTGTTTTAAAAATGAAAAGATAGTGAATGTACTGCAGTGGTCATCTAGGAGCCTCAGCAGCGTAGCGGCGGAGTGATTCAACAAATGAGAATGAAAATAGTGAAAACGGGCAGCACGAAAATGAACACAATTACATAGAACATGAATGACAGTGAGACGACAGTTGCATGTCTCGCACATTGGGGCAGTGTCACCACACGGCAAGAAGCGGTGCCTGAAATGACAATGCCCAGTGCGGAGACACGCAAAAACACCTTCCTCACGACGATTCCTACGCAATCTAGATTGCCATAATCCGATCTGTGGTTTGATGGAGAGAAGTTTGTTCCTGCCCTGCTGAGACCAAAGAAACTGTCACTCAGCCATGATGAAGGAACGGATGCCAGGACGAAAATCTCTAAAAAACAGCGACAATCAAGTGATCGGCATGGAGGCAATGGACCTGGCAGAGGCATCCCCCAGCTTGTTACCTTGAATCCCAACATGGCCAGGAACCCAACAGAATCGGACCTGGAATCCGGCACTAGTCATAGTCCACAGGAGACGACGAACATCCCTGGTGACTGGAGAATCAACGCCCTCAGGAGAAGATAAGACTTAGATGACAGACTGGGGAGTCGGTGCAAAGGCGCGACGATGAGAACAGGACTGGATGTGATGTAAGGCCAGGTGAACTGCGTGCATTTCCACCGTAAAGACGGTCGCCGCCGGTGGAATCCGCCCAGCGTATCTCATCAGTACACACAAAGGCAGATCCCACAACATCACCGGATTTCGGGCCATCGTTGAAGACAGGCATGAAATCGGGATTGAGCGAGAGGTGCTCGGCAAAAAGCTGCTGATAAACGGGCGCAGGCGTGGAAGACTTCGGCCACACAGAAAGAAACACATCGGTTATCACCTGAGTTGTCTGCCAAGGAGCATCAAGAAAACCTTTAGTCACACCAATCGTCGATAAGTCTATGCCAGCATCACGTACCATGTCTGACATTCGAATTCCGAAAGTTGGAACACAAGAAGGGCGGTTGGAAAATAAGCGGCCACATTGTGGGTTGAAAACAGAATCGTGCAGTGGATGATAAGGTAGTGACTTAAGCTTGGTGTAAAACTGGAGAGACAGTTGCTGACGGCGGAGGCACAATGGCGGTTCATGCGACTCTGCATACAGGCTATGCATGGGAGAAGTATGAAAAGCGCCGGTGCAAAGATGCAGAGCCTGGTGATAAACCGAGTCAAGGGGACCTAAAACAGAAGGCCGTGCAGAACTGTACGTTACACATCCATAGTCCAACCTTGACCGCACCAGGGATTGGTAAATGCGGAGCATTGAGCACCTGTCAGCCCCCCAAGATGTTCGGGAGAGGACCTTAAGGATACTCTAGGACAGCGCGCACTTCACCTTCAATGACTGAATGTGGGGACAGAAGGTGAGTGTGCGGTCAAAGGTCAAACCTAGGAACTTGACTTCAGGCACCACAGGGATCGTAGAGTACCCCAGATGGAGATGAGGGTCTGGGTAAAGACCCCGTTTGCGGCAAAAATGCACGCAAATGGTCTTCTGGGACGAGAAGCCAAAAACTTGACGTAAGGCCCAGAAAGAAATCTCAGTAATGGCCAACTGCAATTGTCTCTCAATTGTGAGCATGTTGACTGATGCACACGAAATCTGCAGATCATCCACATACATTGATGCATGAACCGTCGGAGGAAGTAATGTTAAAATGTGATTAACATGAAGAATGAAAAGACTGACTGATAAAATGGTGATTTGGAAGAGGCACAAAATATTTAAGCTTCAAGCAACCTGCCTTAAGCGATGGGGAAAAAATACAAAAACAAAACTATAAAAACTTCAATTTTAAAAGGAGAAAGCACATTATAGATCAGCATACTAAAGAGTTTATGACCATTGTCAAAAAAGAAAAAGAAAAGACAAAAAAAAAAAGAATTTTTAAAAAGTTTAACAGTTTAATTTATCAAATGAATCATCCTCAATTTAAAGAAAATCATTTTCCAATACATATATCAAAACTTGTCTGATATTGAATTAACATATTTGCAAAAGGCTGCTCTTCAAAGAGGAAAAAAAATATGCATATCCTCAGTTGATTCCTACATACCAAAACTTGAATCCATCATCACTGATTTACCAGAAGCAGAAAAAGAAAAAAAAATGTTTCAAACTTTAAAAAGTAATTTTGAAGGAATATAATAAACAATTTAAAACAAGGTATAAAATTAATAAAGTATGAAAGGCAACAAGTAATAGGTTTGAAAAATAATAAAAACAGTTGAAGCAGATAAATCAAATCAAACAATAGTTATGAATTCAGTAGCTTATAATTTTCAGATACAGGCTGCCATAGAAGAGTTAAATTGTGAAACAGTTAAAAAAAAGCTCCGACAGAAAATCAGTTCAATCTTTTGATCTGATCTAAATAGGGAATCACAGTAATTTGCCAAAATGTATAAAAAATGCTAACCTACCAAAAGGTGTAACTATCCCAAGTGTTTTTTTTAGAAATCAAAATGCACAACAAAAATCACCTGCTTAGAGAAATTTTCTCAGTCTATCTCTCCATTAATTAACCTAGAAAAAAAATTAAATAATTTTCTTGCCCCAATATTTATGAAAAAACAGTTTAAGAAAAAGTATAGTTTTAGCTTTATCCAAAAAAACTAATACATCAAAATTTAGAACAATACTATTTAGCTAGTTTAGATATCAAAGTGCTTTTTCCAAGCACACTAGTCCAGGATGCTATAAATATTACAGTAAGGAAATTGAAAGATTCGAACAGATTAAATGAAATTCAAATTGATGAAATGGGAAAACTTCTAACATACATTTATAAGAATATTTTTTTTAATTTAATAATATCATATAACATCCATTATCTTCTTATTTTGCTGAAGTTTGTGGCGTTTTGGTGAGATTAGTCCCGGAGTCATGGCCTGGAATTGCTAGGATAAAAATAACGTAAATGTAAAGTTAAATTAATAATGTTTATAATTTGAGAAAGTCTTTTTATATACAGGTGGAAATTCTAAATACTTTATTTAGAATATTTGTAGTCCATCACGTGCTGAGGTCACAAATAATGATTGTAAAATTGTTCCTTATGTGTTATTTGTAAAAGAAATTGTTGTATATTTTATTTATATAATGTTGGAATTTATGAAGTTGTGAGTTATGATTAAGGATTTGATGTGGGGAAAATACTTATATGCAAAAATGTACTGGAGCTGACGCCACTAGTAGTGGAGTGGCTTGATTGGAACTCAGGATCTCTTGGCACTATAAATTGGTATCTTTATCTCTCGCTTGCTCGTTTTTTTTTTTTTGTTGTTGTTGTTTTTTGTCGTATTGTTTGCACATTTGCTCTGCGTGTGGTTTGCAGGTGCAGTTGATTTCTCCTTGGAAAACCATGCAGAAAGGCTCGTTGGCTTCAAGTAGTGAAGAGGGACGGTCGAAAATCTGCCGGAAGGGAATCTCCATGGCTGAACTTCTTTGGAGATGAATTGCTATCTCTTTCAAGTTTTCTCTTAAGAATATAAGAGTATCTTTTCTTGAACTAGCAAAAGCTATATGCCCTCCCATGCCATACGAGCTTGGAGTTTCTGCTTAAATGTTCCTGGGTGTCAGGAGCAGTAAAGTTTGCTTTACGCCCTTCCATGCCATACGAGCTCGGAGTTTCAGCTTAAGTGTTCCTTGGTGTCAGGAGCAGTAAAGTTTGCTTTACGCGCCTCCATGCTGTAAGAGCTCGGAGTTTCTGCTTAATTGTTCCTGGGTATCGGAAGCAGTGAAAGCTTTCGTCACGTCTTTTTTATGCCGAGAGAGTACGGAGTTTCCGTCCAATTATGTCTGAGAGTTCGAGTGATGGAGGGTTCTCTTCACGCCTGGACGAATATGTTGTTGTTAAAAATTTGGAGTACCGGAACTTTTTTTTACATGGAATACTCATCATCCAGTGATTCATTTGAAAATATTTTTTTTTTGTGTGTGAACTTTTCTTCTCATTGAGCCTGTTGTGTGTGTGCCGGGGGCCATAAGAGGAATGCCATTAAATCCTAGTATGTGAGTGCAAAAGTCTTTTTCTTTGTATAATTAATAGTTGCTGGCAGAGTTTAAAGTAGGGTTGTAGGGTAATTGAAAGTTATTTGAAATTGGTTTATTTTCATGTGGTGTTCATTGATGCATGTTGTACTATTAGGAGTTTAAAATTAATAGTGTATACATACCCAGAGTTAATTGTCACTCTAGTGCTTTAGTGTGCTGACAGGCTAATGATTAATGGGGTTTAAATACCTAATTATATTAGTATTGTATTGTCTGTCTTGCATGATAAAAACTGAAGAAGCAAAAGGGGTGAAAATCTGCAATATGTTAGAATTTGAATTCAGTTTAGTAACATGCGTTCTGAAGTAATTGACTTGTGGTTGCACTAAAACTGTTGAATTATATACAAATTTTTAGAAGAGTAATTTGTGTATGATTTGTTTAATTGTCATTGTAAATTTATTTGAATATCTGTCTACTGCACATTACGTCATAGTCGTGGGTTCGAACCCAGAGAGAGAGACAGATTACCGAGATAGTAGCTGGGCAAAGTAAATTCTGGTGGGGAAGTAATGGCTAGAAGCGTTGCAAGTTATCAGTTAAACACAGTAATAAGTTCTTTACCTGAGCAACCTTGCCTATACTGTAGAGATGTTGATGACATCTTCATTCTTTTGAGATTAATTCATGCAAAATTAGAAAAGCTAAAACTGAAATTTTCAGCAGTGTACCGTTAAATAGATGTGACACTAGAACTTGAACAAAATAATACCTTGGCTTTTCCAGATGTACAACTAATTAAGAAAATAAATAAAATAGACTTTGAAGGCTATTGAAAATCATCATCTTCTGTGCCTACATTGATTCCTACAGAATCTGGTCATCCATTGAATCATAATTTAAATAGACTGAGAACATGGATAAAAAAAGTATTTACTCATTCTTCATATAAAAAATATAAAGAAGAAAAAAAATGGATTAAATTTGCTGCTCAGTTAATATAGGTATTAAACAGGTGTTCACTAGTATAGCAGTGTTTTTAAGCGTGCATTCAGCCTCAACCAAGGTGTAATGAATCTTCAATGACAGTCAGAATATGGACTTTAATTCACAATTACATTTTATTTTAAGGTGTACTATAGTTTCAATAGGCATTTGGATCAGCTATGTCAGGATTACTCTTATTTTTTGTTTGTTGTTGTACTGATGAAGCCCAGCCAAATGTTCAGCAAAACTATAGTAGACCATAAAAGAATTTAATACAATTGTGAATAAACATTGCTAGTTTGATCTATTTCAATATCATGTGTGAGGATTGTGTAGTCATTATTTGCTAAATCAATGAAGGAAGAAATATTCCTCATAATACATGGGAATTTCACAGAATATTCAAGAAAAGCAAACTGAATTCGCTTAAACCACTTACTGGTCATCCATGTAACACTTCTCAGAAAATTCCATCATTTACTAAGATGGACTAACGTTAGTCTCAAAATGTTAACTCCACTCTATATATTGATACCATTTGAGCTTATTTTTCTCTGGTTAAAATATTTAAAAATATCTTGTTATCTATCTCTTTCTCTCTCTGAAATAATGAAGTTTAAGCTTTTCAAGCCAATTGCATCTTGGATGCATAAACTGGGCACATTTGGTTTACTGGATGAATGTGGCTGACAACAATTACCAGTTAATACCTTTAGGAATTTTAATGGACTTTAAGGAAATTTTAAGAATATTATATTAAACTAAATGTAGGTAATTAATATTTTTGAGTATTTTAAACATTTTTAACCTTGAGAAACAGGCTCGAAGTGAACAGGATGTGTAATCTATACACACCAACAATTTAGGTATAATTTTGCAGCATTTTATTTCTTCCAAGTTATTTTGTAATTTTCTTGTCTAAAAACAATTTAAGAATGATGAAAAATGCTAGAAGAGTAGGTCAATGGTTGTTTTTAGTCACATTCCATATATCAGTTATTGTCCAGTACAAGGGAAGTGTCTATAACCATGATGACGTAGTCATTTTTGCAACTACCCCATCAGAGCTGCAGAGTATGATCCAGGAACTTGCTGACAAGAGTAAAGAAGTGGGATTAAAAATGAACTTTCAGAAGACAAAAGTGATGTTCAATGCTTTTACAAGAAATGAAGATTTATCGATTGATGGAGAAAAGCTGGAGATAACAGGCACATACGTTTATCTTGGACAGCAGATATCACGTGAGGGTCACACTGATGAAGAAATTAATCGGCGTACAAAACTTGCCTGGAGAGCTTTTGGAAGAAACAGCATAATTTTCAAAAACAATATGCCATTATGTCTTAAAAGAAAAGTGTTTGATCAATGCATCCTGCCAGTGCTTACGTATGGTGCAGAGACGTGGACCTTAACTAAAAGAGACATACAAAGGCTACAGACAACTCAAAGAATCATGGAGAGGTGCATGCTTGGTGTAACCAGGAGAGATAAGAAGAAGAACTCGTGGATCCAAAAAATGACAAGAGTGGAAGACATCATGATCAGAGTTAAATCCCTGAAATGGCAATGGGCTGGACATACTGCCAGAAGGACAGACCATCGATGGACAGCCGAAATTTTAGATTGGATTCCAAGGGACAGGAAAAGACCCAGAAGAAGACCACATGGGAGATGGGTGGATGAAATTCGAAAGTATGCAGGGGTGACATGGAGGAGACTGTCACAAGACAGACCGTTGTGGAGGAAACTTGGGGAGACCTTCGCCCAGCAGTGGATTGATAATGGTTGACAATGATGATGATATATATATATATAAGAGGATATGTCTAAATACTAGTTAAAAGTACACCAGATCCTCTTTTACAGCAGCGAGAGCTAGAAGCAAGATAATGGAAACTTTAAAAAGTTAGAAGTTGCAGACATGAAAGTGGTAAAAGTAATATCTGGGAACGAGGAATGAGTAGATTTAGTAGCAATACAGAATTAGTAAAGCAGAAATCAGAACTGAGTTTGGCATCTGTACAGTAGAAGACCAAGTCAATGCCATTGTACTGAGGTGGTTAAGATATGTGTGTCACATGGAAAATAAAAGATTCTCTAAAAGATATTACATTCTGTGATACCAGGACACAGATTATAACCAGATGCACTGAAGGTGTGAAATCAACCATCAGTGATTGAGGAAGCAATATCATAATTTCACGCAAACTGGATAGTAGTTGCAAATCTTGAAATAAGACATAAAGAGACAGAGCAGGATTACAGGAAATGAGACTTTTTTAAATTTTAATTCTAACAAATTTTCAAAGTGCATACCACTCCTTCCTTAGGTCTTTGTTGTCTAGTTCTGTTGCAGTTCAACAGTCAGTAATGGTCATGAAATATAAGCCTTGTCTTCCTTAAGGTTATGTCTGAGAAATAATTTGGTTACACTGATGTGGGTATGTCCAACCGAAGTGCTCACTGATGATGAATTTGCTTTGTAAATTCATCAAAATTAATACAAAGAAAAACTCCAATGAAACCCAAAACAACAATCTCTGTAACCATTATGTTTTAAACCAACCGAGTACCCATTCATTAGGAAGATCTATTTTTTATTTTTTAAGCCATCTCTGACAAAATATGAAGGATAATATTAGTTAAAAGTACACCAGATTGTGCACAATCAAAAAGTGCTTATAGAATGGTAAGGTCCGTTTATATACTGGCGTAAGATGTACATAGATTTGTCAAGCTTTCGCCCTCCGCTGGGAGGCTTTTTCGCCTAGCTTTTGCTCTCCACTGGAAGGCTTTATCAAGGCAATAGGTAGACATAGGTAGACATTTTATGTCTGCTTACTGCCTTGAAAAAGCCTTCCAGTGGAGAGCGAAACTTTGGTGAATCTGTATGCATCTTATGCCAGTAAATAAACAGATTTTGTCACACTATAGGCACTTTTTGATTGAAGGATAATGATATCATAATAGGTGCATATGATGGTCTCTTACATAACCGAAAAGGCACATATACAATGGTACACAAATTAAAAGTTATATTTAAAAAAAAACTAGTTCATTTCCATACTGACTGAAAAATGCTCTCCTTAATGTCTCATACTGACTACTAAAATGTTAATTTAAAGGAAAATACAGGTATGTAAACAAATACTTAACCAAATACTGATTCAGAAATATCACAAAATATTTGAAAATCACCTTTAGGATCCATATCATCACACAGATGTAAATCTATTCTACTGCACAGTACATGGTAAGACGTTTCAACAACATCATGGCGTGTAAAAACAGGTGAAAGGCGAATGCTACTTCTGGAATGACTGCTTGATTGAGACTTTTCAGGTTGTTGCTACAGAAGTTGCAAACCAAAATATGGTCATAAATTCATGAAAATGAATAATTAACTTAAAATATTAAATGCACTTTAAAAATTAGCAGTATTATTTTAATAATATCCTACAAATTTTTTTTTAAAAAGTGGGGGAAGGGGGAGAGAAGCATGCTGATAATTATTTTAGCACATACGAAAGTATTATAAACTGAGATATTCTAAAGCCACAGATATTCTTTTCTTAGAATAAAATATGAGAAAAAAATCACAAAATCACTGTCAAAAGTTAGCACTTACCTATAAAAAAAATTAAGTTACTTCTTTTGGAGAAATGGACAAAAACACAGAACTATTAAAATACTGAGAACAAATTTTCCACACCATCCCGGTGATCTGGAAATCTATTTTCACTCTGACAAAATATCATGATTCCAGTTTTGGCAACCATCTGCAGGAACACAAGGATAGGGATATGGCAACGACTTAGATACTTCCTTTCCAACACTTTGGTTGAAAAATATTAGAGATACAGTTCAAAAATTCTAATATTTAATTCTTAATTTTATGTAACTTAAGTGTGAATTTCAATTTTTATTGCCATATTAAGAAACTCCACAAAGATTGGCAAAAAAAAGAAATGCCTTTCTTTTCATATAATTCCAATCTGAATAATAAAATATGAATACTATTCATTTTTTTCTTTGTCTATTAGTATAAACTCAATAATAAAAAAATCACTGTCAGCCAAAACCCTTGGCTGACAAAGATTTAGTAATCAAACCAGACATTTAAACTGGCTGAAATGATTTAACTCGAGGTTGGTAAATTGTGATTAAATCAGTACAAAGGAATATAGTATTTTCTGTCTAAGAAGTGGGCTGAATGTGACTGGAATGAATGAACCTGTGCATCAGAAAGTGCCACTTCCCCTTAGCTTTGTTGTTTAGAGTGTTCTATTATGGGATTGACCCTGATCCTTTCCAACTGATTATTTGCTAAAATGGCTACAACAATGTCAACAAATCAAAGACAGGAGAGAAAAGATGTTGAAGTCTCTTACTTCTGCACAGCAGCATAGTGTCCATGTCAGGGGAACTAGCTCTTCGCCATCATGCATTGGGTCATGGAGCAGAGAACAGACGACTAGAAGAGAGCTCTTATCACATGTGATACATTTATGATTGATACTGCTGAGACAAGAGGGGGAAAGGGATTGTTTTACCATAGCTTTTGTAAAGCCCTGGTGCTATAAATATGTGAATATTTCTGTTTGAGGAATGCAGAAAATTTGGGGCACGATTTGGTCCAAGAACACTCACTGGTTGCTTAAAGGGTTAAAATGACAAATTGCAGCATTAGGCCTTCACTTCCAAATTTTAAGTACTGCTCCCAATCTGATATTACTATAACTTAGTTAAGTAAAGAATTCCCTAATTTGCTAAGAACTGGTGTAAGATACATACAGTGAGTTATGAAAAACCCACAAATTTTGGAATTCTTTTTTTTATATATATTTTGTTACCAAACTTTTGAACAGCAAACTCTGATTCATGCATGATTAGAAATGCCTTATTTATTTATTTATTTATTTTATACAGCAAACACTAACATATGAAACCAAAATAACAGAACATTGTTATCTTTAGCAACCATTTACTCAAAATGTGAAAGACCATTTCTGCCATTTTTTGTTTCACAACTATCATGAGCTCCTGACAGGAAGTTAAAAATAGCCTTCCGAGTTTTTTCTGGGGTTTTTTTCTGGAAGAGTTGCAGCTGTTCATAGAAAATGTACATGTCAAAGGGAAAATGGGCCATCTTTTAACAAGGTAAAAGCTTTTGCTGTTTTGAACTTTGTGAGGCAGGCAATGAACATTCAAATGAAATATGCTACTTTCAGAAGCCCAATCAATGTACCATAATTTTTGGGCTAAGAGCAGCAGCTCTTACGTTACTAAAAGTGAAATTTTTCAGGTGTGCGGCTCTTATGCCGAATTTGTTTTCGATAAGACTGTTTCTTCCCTCCCTTTTTTTTTTTTTTCATGCGGATGCTTAGTAAATTTTTTCAAACAACGTCTTCTTTTTTTTTTTCACAAACTTGACTGTGATCGCCCCCCCCCTCCTTTCTACTCAAACATTAGATACGTCTATTTAAACGATAACTCTGCTGTCCTGATGTTGGTTTAGCAGGAAAAGTGGGGGGAGGATGGGGAAATGCTCGTGTAGGTCTTAAGGTTAGGAGGTTTGTTTGTGAAAGGAATGCCTGACTCAAATTCCCTTTGCATGGGGGAGTGGGGGAAGCACATCCCATGGCAGTAACCTGGAATGTTAATAGATGGGGGATGGAATGGGGACATAAGCACACAAACCAGTAGTGTTACGTCCAAGGCTTCTGTGGAGAGCACGCCCAGGATATCTCTTTTGTTGGCTGCAGCATACATCATGCAGGAAGGTGCGATGCAACCAAGGGAAGGAACATTGATTTTCACTGGGGTGGGGAGGCCGGTTTAATGAGCACTTCTCTGAACAAAAGCTTAAGAACATGAACAATGCAAAAGCCTGCCCCAGGATGATTCCATTAGCAGTGACCTATTCCAAACAATACTGGTGGGACGGTAAGACAAATTCTGTTCACTCTTCTTGGTTAATCTGGCATGCGATACAGGTGTTTCTTGGCTCTGTGCTCCTGAGTTTTGCTTCAATTTTATTGACTGTTGATAGTGGAAGTTGAAGGCTTCAGCTGGACATGCTTTCTCACTAATAAGCCCTGTAGCATTATTATCTGATGTTAACAATGGTTATTAATTTAATAATTGGCTGAAGATAAAATCTTTTCACAAACGCAAAAGAAAAAAAAGAAGGGAGAGCTTTCCCATTCATATAAAAGCAGAGCTCAACACGAAGGCTGAGTGCGCAGTAAATGAAAGTAGGTCAAACCACTTGAAAGAAAAAAAGTGAGAAAGCAGAGACGCCACTGTTTCGAAGTGGTTGGCGGGGAGATCAGCGAACATGTGCGAGGCAGCTGGTAAAAGGAAGTGTGCAAATAAGAAACATATTAACTACCCCATTTAGCAGCTGCATAGAATACAGAAAGCAACTTCAATCTAATAAAAGCATCTGTAGATGAGAGAAAAAAGCATAACAAACATAGAAGGAACGTATCAAAGAAAACATTAAACAAAAGCATTACAAGCGATAATTTATAAGATAATTACTTCTAAGACAGATTCTATTGCAATGAACAGAGAACCATCCTATAGAAGACATCCACATTGAATGGAATTTAGACAATTGTGCGGTTTTACGAGTAATGCAATATTCTAATGGGAGTTTTAAGATTAACTGTGATTTAATAAGAGCAATGAGAGCAAACTTACCCCTACCAGTAGGTCCGTTCTCTCAGAAAAAATACATTTCTTTGCACGTTAACTTCCATTTTAATATCCACGGTTGGTTTGGGCTGTTGGTGCGGCAGTTTAATGTTGTCTTCAACATGTTCTTTTATTTGACTGAGTGAGCAATTTATTAATCCATACTGCTGTAATGATACTTGATCCAAGAAACTTATTATTATTATTTTTTTTACTTTAAAACCCCTTATTTACATTGTCTTTGAAAAACCATAACCGGTAATCTAATTGGCTTATAAAACCTATCATTCAGTGAATCTAATTGCTTGAACATTCAGAAACGATAAACAAACTTCCTATTTACAAACACTCTGATTCTGAATACAGTGGAATATAACCAAAAGGTAGTACAGGCAATTGAAGAATTACAGTGTTCCGAGTTAAAAAAAAGACCCAACAGATAGCAAAGTAAGATACCTGGCAAATATCAGGAACCATAGCACCCTACCTAATGAGATTAAAAATGCAAAACCACCAATACGTACAAAAATGCCATAATGCCATAAAATGCCGTAGCAAAATTCAAGCTCCCCCTCTGATATACTGTAGATATGTAGATGATATCTTTATCTTAGCCAAAATGGATACAGATGAGCTGGAGGCATTGACACAACAACTTAGCAGTATTTATCCATCAATACAATTAACAATAGAACATGAAGAAGAGAATTCCTTGCCTTACCTGGATGTTAAGGTTATCAAACAGAATGACCATATGCAATATAAAGTACATAGAAAACTAACATATGTTCCTGTTCTGATTCCATATTCATCAACTTATACACAAAAATGCAATAGCATTAAAACATTAATTAAAAGAGCAATTACACACTCCTCTAAAGAAGAATTTCGGAATGAAGAGATCAGGTACATTAAAGAAATTTCATTAAGTTATGGATACCCACCACAAAAAATAAAAAAATGGATATATGAAGTACAAGTTAAGATTCAATATAACACAACCTCAAAAAGAAAAAAAGGAATTACAATATGTTGGTGCTTCACCTTACCTTCCAAGAATATCAACAAAGATAAATAAGTTATGCCACAAATATGGAATTCAGATGGGAAACAAAGTACTGACAGTCAAAGATATGATAATTAATAATACAGGAAAAAGCAGTATCTTGGAAAAAGCTGGTGTTTATGAAATTCCAATAACAGGCATCCCACCAATATCGTACATAGGGAGTACCAAAAACCAATTAAAACATCGCCTGCAACAACACATAAAAAATTGGCAAAAAAAGAGGCAAAAACAGCACTGATGATACAATACTGCTTAGATAATCAAAGATACCCAAAATTTGAAGACATCAAAATAATTAAATCATGTAACAATGAAAGACATTTGCGTATTGCAGAATCAGTACTGATCGAAAAAAATAGGGATCGAGTATGTAATCATAATGACCCAAATATACTTAACGAAAAATGGAAAGAACTAATAAAAATAGAACAAAAAAGAAAAAAGAAAAACAAAATACTGCAGAAGAAAATAAAATATTAACTACAGTTTTTAACAGATGGAGCCATGGTGGCCACGTGTTCAATATGACGTGGGACATGGGGCTGATGCAAGAAATCGCTTCTCTCACTCACTCGCACTGTGATAGCAGGGCTGGTACCATCTGGCCTCCTGAGGATGACCCTGGACGGGTGGAAAGCTGCTCGGGGCAATCTACGTTGGGAACGGCAGAGGTGTGGTGCATGAATGAGAGAGTGAGATGAGTTTGTAAATAGAGGGCAATGAGATAAGTTCGTTGTGAATAATTGAATTTTAGGCTTTTAAATGTTTTGTTAGATGTTTTGGTGTTTGTAAATAGGAAGTTTGTTTATCGTTTCTGAATGTTAAAGCAATTAGGTTCACTGAATGATAGGTTTTATAAGCCAATTAGATTACCGGTTAGGGTTTTTCAAAGTCAATGTAAATAAGGGGTTTTAAAGTAAAAAAAATAATAATAATAAGTTTCTTGGATCAAGTATCATTACAGCAGTATTGATTAATAAATTGCTCACTCAGTCAAATAAAAAAACATGTTGAAGACAACATTAAACCGCCGCACCAACAGCCCAAACCAACCGTGGATATTAAAATGGAAGTTAACGTGCAAAGAAATGTATTTTTTCTGAGAGAACAGACCTACTGGTAGGGGTAAGTTTACTCTCATTGCTCTTATTAAAGTAATTGTAGGCACATAAAAATTTTTGAATTGTTATAGTGACACTGTGACTTGTCAAACAAGGAATTAACTGTGATTTATATTGATTACATAAATGGTTTTGAGCATTTAATAAAGGCAAACAAATAACATCATTAGCATGATTAATAAAAATTGTATAAAGAAAAGCTTTTACCAGTATGAAAAAATAAGTGCATAAAGCAGATCGGCACTGAGTTGCAGAATTAGCCTTTGAAGTATACATATAATCACGTTGGGTGTGAGTTAATTCAAGAAAATAAGGAAGATAATTTAGTTATCTGAGCAGCACCACAACTTTTGCTTCCAAGATAGCAAAATTTCTCACCTGCGGCCCTCACGCTGATGCGGCTCTTAGTCCAAAAATTATGGTAACATGAAATAACTCACTTATTTAAAAAACTGCAGGGAAAATGGGACAATCTTGTGTTAATAAAAACTTGCATTTAGATCTACTTAACAATAATACATAGCAAGTTAAACTGCTATATTTGGATCATTAGATGAGCTGAACTTCTAGCTACAAACCATGGTGATTCTTTGCTTATGATGGCATCTAAAATTCAAGACTTTTAAGAGAATGTTATATTATAAGTACAACAGGAAAGAATCAACATGAAAACTTCTGCCATGTTCAAAAGCTTTTATGACCTTTCAAACAACAATAAATTCTATAAGCCTGTTGCAGATATACCACACGGAAAAAAACAAATTAGTGCTCTTGGTGGTACATATTATATAACAAGAAAATCACATTGGTTCTGTTTCATGCCATTCCTGAAAGTAATGGTATATGTCCAGCTGTGCAAATAATGATGGACAAGGTTCTTAGGATTAAAAGAACATAAATAATAAGTTATGAGAACAGAAATGTAAGTATCAGGATCAGCAGCCAGCAGATGCTCTTTGGACATTATTGTACTGTAAACTGCATTCCTTGAACCACATAGCTATTAGTATTCTGCACAAAATCAGGCATGTCACCTGCAGATATAACAATCTAGTGTCATAAAGTTGTATGACATGTGCTGTTTCAAACTGTGAATTTAATTGGGGTACCTGAAATGTTTTCTATACTGTAGCATGATGAGCTGTTTACAATCTCTCTCTCTCTCTCTCTCTCTCTCTCATTTTTGGTGTGTTTGCTTTTTGTTTCAGGCTTTAATTAACACTGTGAACAACTCTGAGGACTATAAGCAGAATCTTGCCCCTAATTTGGGGCCACTGGTTCCAGAAAGGGTCAGAACCAGCACAATCAGACAAACACACCACCCTTGCCTCACTTGGGACTTGAACCCAGGCTCAATTCAGGAGAATAAATACAGTAAACCCCCTATTTAACGGACTGTGATTTAATGAATTCCTCGATTTTACAAACATTTCTTATGGTCCTGACGGAACCACATTGAAATCAATGCTTGGCATTTCCCGATTTAACAAACACGTTTCCTCAATTTACCGAAAAAAAAATTTTTTTTAGAACCCCAAAACTATGTTAACCAGCATTTTCACGTTAAAAGTTAGCCCAAATGCAATCCCTTGATGTTTTCGATGAACAGATAGGACTAAATGCATCCGATTCTGATAAAGAAATAAATAAATACATCACTCTTTCCACGTTCCAGAAACTCATAGCAACCGAAAAATTGTTTTCAGCCGCCACCGTGGAATTGAACCACGGAATTCTCGATATCTAGCCGAGCGCGTTAACTTTAGTGCAAAGTTAACGCGCTCGGCTAGATATTGAGAGTTCCGTGGGCCAATTCCACGACGGCGGCTGAAAACAATTTTTCGGTTGCTATGTGTTTCTGGAACGTGGAAAGAGCGATGTATTTATTTATTAACTGACGCCATGTATTTGGAGGATTTTCATCTGATAAAGAAGATGAAGCAGAATTGGAAGTTAGCTGCTTTAGTGATGCTGGTAACAATATAGAATGTGCTAAAAAGTACTTGATGCCCTTCGATATAAATGATGATGTTTTTGATGCACTTCATAAAATTGAAACTGCAATTTATAAAGATAAACGTTCAGAAAAAACATAAGCAATCTTCTCTAAAGCATTTCTTTTCCACAGTGTAAAAAGGTAATCAACAAATATTCTGTTTTTACAAGTTAATCAGTACTAATTGATGTTCTGTATCATGAAGTTTAGGATACTGAAATCATTATTTAAGAAGCTAAATGCACAGGAAAAAAATCAACTATCGTATTTTTCTTGCAATTTTAAAGTACACTTAAATTTGGATGCTATATATTGAAGTATAATATCTACGAATTATGTATTTAATATGCAAAGTAAATGTGTACATATTATAATTTTTTTATAATGAATTCATAATTAAAAGTACTGTACATTATTTAAATTTCACTGAAACGAAGAGAATTTAGCTGCTTATGTATTCTGTTATGAACACTAGCTTAATTTGAATGTTTCATTCCAACTGCTTAAAGCCCATTGAGTTGCTCGCAGTGGTCGTTAAACCTTCAATCAAAAAAAAAAAAAATGTCATTTGAAAGGCTTCCTTGATTTAAAGAATTCCGCGATTTTACATACAAGACTATGAGTCCCTTGAAGTTCGTTAAATCGAGGTTTGACTGTAGTAAGAAACCAGAGCCTCAGACCACTTAGCCACCAGGGTGGTTTACAATCGATTAGGACACCAAGATCTACTTATTTAGAGTTTGCAACTGATGTCTATTAGTATACTATCCTACTTATTATTTGTGTACTTTTCTATATGCAAATAGCCTGACATATTTCATAGCTCTCCTCTCTTTTTCTCTAATGATTTTTTCACCTGTCTTACATTATTTCAGAGCACTTGAAAAACTTTCATCTGAAACTTATATTTTCCACCAGAAGATTATTCATGAACAAGCAACATCTGGTGGTCAACCCATTTACCTATTGTAGAAACCCAGCAAAAAAAAAAAAAATTACTGGAGGAGGACTATGTCACTGAACTCACCAATAATCACAAACACAATAGAGAGAGAGCCTTGAAAGAACTTTCCAATTTATTATTACTAAAGCTGTGGTTAAAAACAAGCAAAGAATATCCATTCAAAATTGAGTGAGAAAGCAATCTAGTATACATCTGACTTTCCTGTGTCAGCATTTCTCTGAGTCAGCATTTTTCATAACAAGTAAGACGATTAAAGCCAGACACTGATTTGATGCACCAACTCGCAGTCACCAAATACAACTGAAGGGTTTGACAACCCTTTGTATTTGACAACCCTTTGTACTGGATATGGCCAACCAAAATGACACAATCTATTGGATGTAGTGTTAGAAAGAGGAATGCCTTCACTGAGTTATGCAAATAAATTAATTATATTACTTGGGCTACAGAACTAGTACAGCTGAGAACATCATAAATTCATGAGAAACATACACCAACTGGGAATAGATACCACCCCTAACATAGCTAAGTCAACAGCTGTTACCCTGAGAACAACAAATATTGTTGCGTGGTCATCAAATTAACAGTTTATCATCATGGCTGATGAATTACTTTCAGCAGTGAATTACTTCCATGCATTACAATTTGACTTTTCCTTGGGGTATCTAGGGCAGTAACTGAAACATATCACTGAAGAATCAGTTTCTCACTGAACACTGTACAAGTATGTAAAACACAGATCCCATATAGAAGCTGGTTTTCACATCACTGCCAATTGTTTGTCTACTGAAAGACATACCTGGAAAAGATAGAGAGATTAACTGTGTTTACATAAAAGAAAAGCTCCTACTTTAATTCAGAATATTTAATTCTGTAAACAGATAAAAATAAAACCAGTCTGCTGTTCAATACACTTACTTCAAGCTTTTGTTTTGCTTTTTGCTTCTGAGTCATTTGTGTAGCTTTCTGTACAAGACCACTCAGAGACTGAAGGAAATGGAGGGCAGCTACTAACTGAGCATCAGTTAACACCCAAAGCAAGTCATCAAGGACAAACACAAGTCTTGATCCAACAACACTACAATCTAAATAGACAATCAAAGTGGTTACAATTACAAAAGAGAACACTTTATACAAGATTTAAAACAAATTTCTCAAATGAAAAAAAATCCCACCATGTTGTTAGCTTTACATTTCAACTTAGAAAAAGGTGTTGAAAGCAACTACCAAATTAAAAAGAATTGCTCAGTGTGAAACATGTTGGAATTTCCTTCCCAAATCACGACTGAATTTAAAAATTTAAAAAGAGTGTGTGCGCGTGTCTGTGTAAGTACGCATGAGCGTGTGTGTTTACATCTTTACTAAATAAAATTTCTAAATAATTACTAATCCAAAACAACTATTATGGGAATTTTACAAGGAAATTTTTATTTAAATTGCAAATTTTCGGAGAAAACTCTTCTCCTTCTTCAGGCTGTCTTTTTGTTGTCACTTATTCCCGTCACTATCGCAGTTACGGTTAACCTTGACGGTTACGCTTATTTTTCATCAAATCCTGCCAGATGTTAGGTAAGGAAAATCCTTTGCAGTCATTGATGATAGAATTTTGATTTTTCTCAATCTCTATTCCTTTTTTTAGCTTTCTTTTTTGAAAATTGCTTCGGAAACTGATGACTTTAAGGGAATTCCATTCCATGCTGTGACTAGTTTCTTTAACATGCCTATCTAAACCAGTCTTGTTGGAGCAATTTTTTATAGCAGCTTTATGATCTTCTATACGAGTTTCTAGTCTGCGACCTGTTTCACCTATGTAAGATAGTCCACAACTACATTTTACTTCATAGGCTACACCTTGCATTTTTAAAATATCTTCTTCTCTTTGAACTATTTTAGGGGAAAATTTCTAAACTTTAAATTTTGAGCTAGCCTAATATTGTACTTTTCACTAATTCTCTTTGAAGACTCAAATAAACCTTTGTGATAAGAAATTTTTTAGTGAATTTTACTTGCTGCTTCTGTGGGTTCTTTGTGCCATTAAAATTCAAAAGCTTCTCAATTTCTCCTTTAAGATAGTTATTTTCTGCAAGTATGACTTTAAGTTCTTCTTTATGGGCTTCTTTCTTATTTGCTGTAGAAACTATTTTATTATTTTTTTTTCTAAAATCTGACTTGCCACATTCTTCTTAATAGAAACTGGATGATAGGAATTGAAATCCAATAGTCTATTAGTATTCATTGGTTTTTTATACCAACTAGTGAGGAATTTTTCATCTTTGTAATAGATAGTAATATCTAAGAAGTTAATTCTTTTTTCTTTTTGAAGCTCAATAATGAACTTAAGGGAATCATCTAATTCATTGAATGGGTCTAGAATTCTTTCTGGAACAATTTCTGAGCTATCTATTATAAATAAGATGTCTGTACAAACAACTGGCAGTGATGTGACATCTTATTTATAATAGATAGCTCAGAAATTGTTCCAGAAAGAATTATAGACTCATTCAATGAATTAGACGATTCCCTTAAGTTCACTATTGAACTTCAAAAAGAAAGAAGAATTAACTTCTTAGATATTACTATCTATTACGAAGATGAAAAATTCCTCACTAGTTGGTATAAAAAACCAATGAATACTAATAGACTATTGGATTTCAATTCCTATCATCCAGTTTCTATTAAGAAAAATGTAGCAAGTCAGTTTTTAGAAAAAATTAATAAAATAGTTTCTACAGCAAATAAGAAAGAAGCCCATAAAGAAGAACTTAAAGTCATACTTGCAGAAAATTACTATCCTAAAGGAGAAATTGAGAAGCTTCTGAATTTTAATGGTACGAAGAACCCGCAAAAGCAACAAGTAAAATTCACTAAAAAAAAATTCTTATCACAAAGGTTTATTTGAGTCTTTAAAGAGAATTAGTAAGAAGTACAATATTAGGCTAGTAGGCTAGCTCCAAGTTTAGAGAACAAAGTTAAAAAAAGTTCCCTAAGATAGTTCAAAGAGAAGATATTTTTAAAATGCAAGGTGTGGTCTATGAAGTAAAATGTAGTTGTGGACTGTCTTACATAGGTGAAACAGGTTGCAGACTAGAAACTCGTATAGCAGAGCATAAAGCTGCTATAAAAAATTGCTCCAACAAGACTGGTTTAGATAGGCATGTTAGAGAAACTAGTTACAGCATGGATTGAAATTCCCTTAAAGTCATCAGTTTCCAAAGCAATTTTCAAAAAGAAAGCTGAAAGAAGGAATAGAGATTGAGAAAAATCAAAATTCCATCATCAATGACTGCAAAGGATTTTCCCTGCCTAACATCTGGCAGGATTTGATGAAAATAACCGTAACCATCAAGGTTAACGGTAACCGTGATAGTGACGGGAATAAGTTGCAACAAAAAGACAGCCTGAGAAAGGAGAAGAGTTTTCTCCAAAAATTTGCAATTTAAATAAAAAATTTCCTAGTAAAATTCCCATAATAGCTGTTTTTGATAAGTAATTGAATTAAGAAACTAGGAAGCCATTTCTCAACATGGGCTTTATTCTAAATAATGTTTTTTACTGAATATATGAGTCTGAAGACTAGTTATGATGTGCAAACCATACTTTGTTAAGGTTCCTGTTGTTCAAAGATATTGCCAAATGCTACCAGAACTAATCTCCAACACCAATAATGTTTTATTGCATTAAAAAAAATGTGTACAACTGTCAAGTCACATAATAAACAAAGACATCGCTCTTTCCACGGATAAGTACACATGGCGCTGTTGATTGTTGGCCATTGTAGTGTAAGGCGAACGCACTCGGCTAGATATCGAGAGATTTGGGGTATGATCCCAGCAGTGGCTGGATAACAATTTTTTGGTTGCTATGTGTTGATAAACGTGGAAAGAACGATGTCTTTGTTTATTCACTGACGCCACGTATTTAGAGGATTTTCACTGCCAAGTCACATTTACTACTTTTACCAGTTCCTTGATCTTTGAGATAGTAGCCTTTTGGAATCCCCAAAAATGTATAACCTCTGTAACCAGGGTTCATACATTTTAGGAGAAAACAAATTCAAGGGCTTTTTCAGGACTTCCAAGAACATTTGCAAAAAAAAATTCAAGGATGATAAATGTTCAGTCTCAGGATCATATTTTTGAAAGCAATTTTGATTGTAACTTTTACTATAAAACATAGTGAGAGGAATTGGCAGGAATGCACATAACACACAAAACATCAAAATAATTCTTGAGATCGTCATCACACGCGTAAGTTACGTTGAAAATTATAAGCTGGGTGTTTCGGTAGCAACTTCTACCTTCATCAGCCATGGAATGAGAAACGTGGTAAAATCATCAGTTGTTGCCAGATTTCAAAATTGCTTTCCAAATAATAGGGATGTTAAAAGGTGCGTCAGTATTGCAGGTGTTAGAGGTAAGGTAGATTTCAATGCTTTTGCTTTCCAAATAACATCCCTATTATTTGGAAAGCAATTTTAAGATCTGGCAACAACTGACACTTTTACCACGTGTCTCATTCTTCGTCAAGTATTCCATGGCTGATGAAAGTAGAAGTCGCTACCGAAATGTCCTGCTTATAATTTTCACCGTAACTTACGCATGTGATGATGATTTCAAGAATTCTTTTAACTATAAAACATATAAAACCAATGCAAATAGGGATGGTATATCTCTTCATATATTTCATTTCACTTGATAATCTTTTTAATCTTCTAATTGGTATCGCCCAATCATGATAAATCAAATCAGGGCATCAGTCACTAATAACTACCAGAAAAAATCCTTCACATCAATAATGGAAATACTGAATTCAGATATTTCCCATTATCTCTCCAAATAATTAATCTATTGATAACAATTAAAATCAGACAAACAGGATGTACATAACTATGGTAATTTCAGTGCCTGCACAGCATATATGCAAGGTTAAGCAGAATCTTCGTCAAGGGTTACATTTTTTTTTCACTCTATTCTTACAAAAAAAAAAAAGAAGGCGGCGGTCATGCAATGCACTGCCTTAGAAAAATGTCTTACCCCAGAGGTAAGCAGATTTGGGTGAGTATATGATAAAACTGCTAAGATTCAGTGATTCATCTATATATTAATTCTATAACATTTTATACTGTGAGTCTTATTTTGATAGAACAGTTGAATGAAAAGATATGGTTGAGGTATCAAAATAAAAGTCATACCATGTACATGTGCCAGTAGAAGAGAAAAATGAGATTGGGGCAACGGTTCGAGCACTGTGGGGCGGCAAAGTTTTCATGTAAAATCTATGGGAAAAGTGTGCGGTTGACTCACGAGCTGTTGAAGGCGGCAGCATGGAGGGACTGAGATAGTCCAAAGTCTTATCTTTTCTGAGCGAACTGTTGCATAAAGCAATGCTAGCAGGCATTTCTATCAAAGTTCTTCTCACCGGAATAGTGAACACTCTTGAAGACCTGATTGCGTTATGCCGTTGGATTGTGTGATGTACACTGAGTGCCAGAAAAACTGGTACATCAGTCTAACACTTGGTAGGTCCCCCACGGGAGCGCAGGACCGCAGAAATAAGATGGGACATGGACTCCACTAGCTTCTGGAAATATGCTGTAGGCAATGCACACCACACTTCCTGCAGAGCGTTCCACAATTCGGGTGTATTCCGAGGTCTCAGATTCCAATGTTCGATAGCGCGTTGCATGACATCACAAATGTGTCCTATCATGTTCCGATCTGGAGACTTGGGTAGAAATAGCAAAACCCCAAACCCAGATGAATGCTCCTCTAACCATAATGTGGTGTCCTGACACTTGCGTAGAGGTGCATTGTCCTGTTGGAACAGGCCCAACCCATCAGCATGAATGCAGGACATGAACGGGTGTACCTTGTCAGAAAGGATGCGCATAGCGTAGGCCGGTCACAGACGTTTGTAGACGTACCAGGGCAGGGATCCCAGAGAAGTCCAGCTAAATACACCCCATACCATTACGGACCCCCCACCAGCCGGTACAGTTACCTGTTGACAGGCGGGATCCATGGGGTTTGCCCCATACACGAATCCTCGCGAATCATCAGACCAGGCTACTTGTTTCCAGTCATGAAGTGTCCAGTGGCTGTGTTGCGGTGCCCAAGCGAGTCGCGTAGCTCTGTGTCGTGCACCCATCAAGGGGACTCGAGTTGGGCGTCGGCTCCTAAAGCTCATATCGTGCAGGGTACGTTGCACAGTCCGGACGCTGATGCTTGTTGAGGCTCCTGCATTGAATTCCTATGATACCTGCGAAAGTGTTGCACGCCTATCGCGTGAAACGATTCTTGACAGCCGACAATGGTCACATTCACCCAATGTCTTTTTACGGCCAAGCTGGTATCGTAGGTTAGAGTTTTTGCGGGAATTCTTGTAGTCACTGTACACCATTGCAATGGTCGTCCGTGAAAATCCGAACTTCGTTTCTACCTCCAAAATACTATGGCCCATCTCAAGAGCGCCAACTATGACACAGCGTTGAAAATCGCTTAAATCGTTATTACTTGTCATTCTCATGCCGAAAACAGCTCTGACAGCTGGCAAGGATGTCTATTGCTTTATATACGCACTGGCAAATGCAACCGAGTACGCACATAGGCGATTGTGCTATGTATTTTGCATAAGCTTGTTTGTACCAGTTTTTCTGGCACTTGAGTGTATATATACAGGGTGCATAGGAAAGTCCCTTCAGCCTGGAATAACTTGCGAACGCAGAGAGGTACAGTTATGCAAGTGAGATAACAGTATAGTAAAGCGACTACACCCAATCGAAAGCAACCGATAGCAGCGCCCCTAGTGGCGAAATGTGGAAGTTAGCAAATTGAAAACGAAAAGAGATAGAGCAAAATTTCCAATTACAAAGTTGTACAGCATTAATTAGTTAGTACAAAACAACATTTCTTTCACATGGATAAGATAAATTGTCGCCTGAATACCCTAAAATGTCCGAAATCGATGCACGACCTTTTGTATGAACATTTGAAGGGAACAGGCAAAGGTATGAGCAATTACACACAATTTATTGCATAAATGTGTACTTATATCAATACAGTTTGATGACGTCAGACAAAACAAAAAGACAAACTGGCGCACAGTGATAAAAAGTTAAAGTCGAGTATGTTCGAAGCGTTCGCCGTTGCCCACGATACACATTGGTATTCGTGAAAGTAACTCTGCATACACATTCCTCAGCATGGAAGGGTGTCACACTATTGCAAGCATCTGTAACACGATGACGTAGATCCAGCAGACTTGTAGGCGCTGTTGCATACACTTGATTTTTTACGTAACCCCAGAAATCCAAGCTAGCCATTCTCACACAGCGTACGTAGACCTAAACTTCTGATCAGGGTTGATCCTGCTACTGGTTTTTATATCGTAGGTGCGGTACAACATCACAATCTGCATTTGCAAACGGCTACATTTGCGAAATGTGAATATGCAGATTCGAATCGTCGTACATCGATTTCGGACATTGTAGGGTGTTCAGGCGACAATTTATCTTATTCATGTGAAACAAATGTCGTTTTGTACTAATTAATTGATGCTCTACAACTTTGTAATCGGAAATTTCGCTCTATCTCTTTTTGTTTTTTATTTGCAATGGCTAACTTACGCATTTCGCCACTAGGGTCGCTGCTATCGGTTGCATTCGATCGGGCGTAGTTGCTTTACTATACCATTATCTCACTTCCATAACTGTACCTCTCTCTGTTCACAAGTTATTCCAGGCTAAAGGGACTTTCCTGTGCACCCTGTATAGTGTTCCCCCTAGATCGTTTTAGCAGGACACAGCACCCTGTCCGTTTTTGACATGTTAAAATTTGCCCTGCCTCCTTTTTGGACTGGTAAAATGCTAGCTGCCCTCCCCTAATATTTACCCTGCCCTAAGTCTTGTATTGCCCTTTCCATTCCACAGCTTGCCACATCCATAATTCTAGCGCCAGTCACAAATGTACCCATGTAACTGTCTTGCTATGTGGCCCATTCCATCTCAATTCAGGCAGAGCATGTCAGTAATAGATTTGTTCCAAAAAATTACAGTAGCTACTCCTACTACAGATATAAGATATTCCAAAGGGATTTGCTCCAAAAAAATTTATATTACTTGCTGCACCATTTTGAAATTTGGTGAAAAACACGTTTTTTGAAAGGAATGTCAAAAATGGCATATTTTTAAAATGTTATTGCGTTTAAACTATTCGGGCGTTTCAGTTCATTTTTGTTTTGTTTTGTAGCTGATGAATTGATTTTTAACTTGACATACTTTAAATATGCATGTTATAAATATTAGTAATAAAAAAATCCACTTTTTAGGTACAAAATTTTGGTTTTTCTGACATTTAACGATTTTTTTCTTACACTAAGAAAAGTTTTTTTAAATAAATAAAGATGGCAATGTCTAGTCCACCAATGGTAGTTTTACAGCAAATTTTATTTATTGCCTAACATATATACAGTCTATACAATTCAACTTCAAAATATGCAAAAGTACGAAAATGCACTATTTTCAAGTAGCAATACTCGAAAACCCCATTTTTTTTAAATCTTAAAACTTGACCTTATGTTGTCCTATTAGTATATTATCAATTGGTGGGGGCAGAATTGTGTGTTTTTGCCTCGTAAATTTTGAACGTTTTTTTGAAAATGACACTTCTCCAGCATTTGCGGGTCGCAAATAGAAACGATACAAAAACGTATATAATTGTTCATTACAATGAAATTTTAAAGCCACCCTGATTTTTAAGCTCCACTGAACACTTTTATAAGTAAACTTAAGTTACTCATTTAGAAAAAAATAATGAAAAACGAACAAAAAGAAAAACATAGAAAATGTGGAAAACCGAGAACTCATTGAGCTGTTTGTCTTTTTACAAATTTCTGATTTCTGTAACACTAAAACAAATAATCGTAAACAACTCCATGTTAGCTGAGATCTATAAACATTATACTAAAATAATTACAGAGTAAGTTTACATAAATTTCAGACACTGCAGATCTGTTGGATCGGGTTCAGCTCCTTGGTATCGAAAATGTGGAGTCGAGCGGATTGTCCGCTGGGAGTGGGTTCCTTCACCTTTAGCACTACATTGTTTAATGGCACTTAGGTACAAAATTTTGGTTTTTCTGACATTTAACGATTTTTTTCTTACACTAAGAAAAGTTTTTTTAAATAAATAAAGATGGCAATGTCTAGTCCACCAATGGTAGTTTTACAGCAAATTTTATTTATTGCCTAACATATATACAGTCTATACAATTCAACTTCAAAATATGCAAAAGTACGAAAATGCACTATTTTCAAGTAGCAATAACTCAAAAACCCCATTTTTTAAAAATCTTAAAACTTGACCTTATGTTGTCCTATTAGTATATTATCAATTGGTGGGGGCAGAATTGTGTGTTTTTGCCTCGTAAATTTTGAACGTTTTTTTGAAAATGACACTTCTCCAGCATTTGCGGGTCGCAAATAGAAACGATACAAAAACGTATATAATTGTTCATTACAATGAAATTTTAAAGCCACCCTGATTTTTAAGCTCCACTGAACACTTTTATAAGTAAACTTAAGTTACTCATTTAGAAAAAAATAATGAAAAACGAACAAAAAGAAAAACATAGAAAATGTGGAAAACCGAGAACTCATTGAGCTGTTTGTCTTTTTACAAATTTCTGATTTCTGTAACACTAAAACAAATAATCGTAAACAACTCCATGTTAGCTGAGATCTATAAACATTATACTAAAATAATTACAGAGTAAGTTTACATAAATTTCAGACACTGCAGATCTGTTGGATCGGGTTCAGCTCCTTGGTATCGAAAATGTGGAGTCGAGCGGATTGTCCGCTGGGAGTGGGTTCCTTCACCTTTAGCACTACATTGTTTAATGGCACTTAGGTACAAAATTTTGGTTTTTCTGACATTTAACGATTTTTTTTCTTACACTAAGAAAAGTTTTTTAAATAAATAAAGATGGCAATGTCTAGTCCACCAATGGTAGTTTTACAGCAAATTTTATTTATTGCCTAACATATATACAGTCTATACAATTCAACTTCAAAATATGCAAAAGTACGAAAATGCACTATTTTCAAGTAGCAATACTCGAAAACCCCATTTTTTTTAAATCTTAAAACTTGACCTTATGTTGTCCTATTAGTATATTATCAATTGGTGGGGGCAGAATTGTGTGTTTTTGCCTCGTAAATTTTGAACGTTTTTTTGAAAATGACACTTCTCCAGCATTTGCAGGTCGCAGAAAAACACTACAGTTTTGTTTTAAATTAGCTCTGAAAGTTAAAATATAGGCTAGTAGACTAATTATAATACTTAAAGTAAAAATATTTAAAATATTAATCTAGTAAATAAAAAATATAAAATAATTTTAATTATTATATAATAAATTCTGTAATAAAGTTACAGTTGTTAAATGAACTGACCTAGTCTTAATGCTTAAACAACAAATAAGCTTGTTCTACACCTGTGCAATGCTGAATCAACAGGATCATACATGCACATGCATGACCAGTGTTTGCTCACTGCACAGCTAATCAACTGTCTCACTAGCCCCTCCCCTCCATGGCCACACTCACCTGTGCTATAACTACTGTGCAGTATGTTCTTTTGTTTGGAAGAGTAACACTTGATATGTGTTTGTGATTTCTCAGATATGTTTTTTACATTTTTGCTGAATAGGCCTATTTAATATTGTCAGATTATCATAGTTCTGAACGAATTAAGTGTGTGGACTATATTAGAAGACACAAAAAAACTGTATACAAAAGTAAGAGTGTGAGGTTATGTGGTGTTGGTGATTTAGCTGATTCAATTCAAAGGATTGTAGGTAGGTCTGTTATTGTAAAAAGTAATGACAGTTTGTGTAGTAATCGTGTTGTTTTTTATAAAAAAAAATTTGGGGAACTTACAAATGAACCTGAACAAGAAATTTCATCTGATGAACCTTTTATTGCAAGTGAGGAGATTGTAAATGCTGTCAACAAAAAGTATTAACATTCTTGATGTAAATATGTCGCCATTGAAATCCCCTTCACAAGTTAGGCCTGAGAGGAGGCAAAGTTATGTAAAAAGAAAAAAAGTTGAAATTAGAGGAAGTACTAGTAACTGCATCTGTGAAGAAATTAGAAGGAGTGTCAATGATGACATTTCAAGTGAACCTTCTGCTGAAAAACCTGACTGTTATACTTGCAATCAGTGGTTTTTTAACATTAACACAGCTCTTCAAAATTCTAAATACAATGAAAAAGTGAAATTGTTGACACTGTTACCACATACTTTTACTAAAACGCAACTGGAGGCAAAGTTACCTTCAGTATCAAAGTACATCATAGATAAGTCACGTAGTGTTAAAAAAGAAAAAGGAATTTATGCTAAACCTGATCCCTACAGTGGACATGTATTGTCTGCAGATACTAAGGCAATTGCTTTGTCATACTACCTAGATGACAGCAAAGACTGCACAAGAGAGAGTCCAAACAAAAAAGATGTTATATGTGTTAAAGATGGTAATGGTGAGAAAGTTAAAAAGGCAAAAAGATTTATGACAAGATCAATCAAAGAGACATACAGTATATTGAAAAAGGAAAATGAAGGAATAAAAATTGGACTTTCAAAATTTTATTCACTATGTCCAAAGTGGGTGAAAATTCAACCTATACAAGCAGTTTGTACTTGCATTTACTGTAGTAATCTTACACTAATAAGCATAGCTCTCCAAAATGTAACTAATGAAAAGTATACTGAAGAGGCTCTTTTACTTAAGTGTTTGTGTAACAAAACAGACAATGAAGATTGTTGGCTCCAAATGTGTGGTGACTGTCTCGGTACAGATGCACTGACAGCTGATACTCTTGGCTTGTTGAATGAAGAAGTTACATATGCTATTTGGGAACGTAATGACCTTATAAAGAAAACTGTACCTACTGAAAGGTTCCTCGAAGATGCTAGACATTGGATTAATAAAGCAATTCCTCATAATTATATCCGAAAAATCCAGAGAGAAGGAATAGCCAAAGCTAAAATCTCTGTGAAAAGGAGTTCTGTGTGTGTTTTACATTTTGATTTTGCAGAGAACTGGTCAGTTATATTGCCTGATGAGATACAAAGCTATCACTGGCAAAATGTACAAATCTCATTGTTTACATGTGTTACACAAATTGGTCAAGTGAAAGAAAGTTTTGCAGTAGTGTCTGATGATATAACCCATGACACAGCTCATGCTCTCTGTGCCATAGGTCTTATAAAAAATGACATTTCAAAATCGTATCCATTGGAAACTAAGACCTCAGTAGTTTACGTTTCAGATGGAGCTGCCGCACATTTCAAAAATCGATATCAACTTCATGAGTTGTCTAAGGGTAATCCAACTATAGAAAGAAAGTGGATATTTTCAGCTACTGGGCATGGTAAGAGTGCATGCGATGGTATAGGTGGCATATGCAAGCACTATGCTACAAGATTTAATCTACAAAAAGAATCTGTGGAAGCCATAAGAGACGCAGCTTCATTTGTTTGTACAATTTCAAATCTTATACGTAATACGAAAAATACTACACCTCAAAAGTGAAGTTGTTCAAAAATTCAGGTCTTGTAAAGAAAAAGAATGGATCACTGTAAAACCTGTTGTAGGATTACAATCTCAGCATTATTGATTGGTGCAAAATAATGAAGCTTATATGGCAAGAACAATTAAACATAATGTGCAGAAAGTAGAAATAACAAGCCAAGTAAAAAACAGGTACTCTTTGAGTGATTTCATAGTAGGTCAATTTGTTGGGTGTGTATATAATGATTATTGGTGGATGGGACAGATAAAGAGCATATCTCTAGAGCTCGAAGACATTACTGTGTCGTTTATGCATCCCCATGGCCCAGCTAAAGGGTTCCAATGGCCAGAGGAATGTGGAAAGAGAGCGGATGTATGTGCAGTGCCATTAAACAATGTAGTGCTAAAGGTGAAGGAACCCACTCCCAGCGGACAATCCGCTCGACTCCACATTTTCAATACCAAGGAGCTGAACCAGATCCAACAGATCTGCAGTGTCTGAAATTTATGTAAACTTACTCTGTAATTATTTTAGTATAATGTTTATAGATCTCAGCTAACATGGAGTTGTTTACGATTATTTGTTTTAGTGTTACAGAAATCAGAAATTTGTAAAAAGACAAACAGTTCAATGAGTTCTCAGTTTTCCACATTTTCTATGTTTTTCTTTTTGTTCGTTTTTCATTATTTTTTTCTAAATGAGTAACTTAAGTTTACTTATAAAAGTGTTCAGTGGAGCTTAAAAATCAGGGTGGCTTTAAAATTTCATTGTAATGAACAATTATATACGTTTTTGTATCGTTTCTATTTGCGACCCGCAAATGCTGGAGAAGTGTCATTTTCAAAATTTACGGGGCAAAAACACACAAATCTGCCCCCACCAATTGATAATATACTAATAGGACAACATAAGGTCAAGTTTTAAGATTTTTAAAAAATGGGGTTTTTGAGTTATTGCTACTTGAAAATAGTGCATTTTCGTACTTTTGCATATTTTGAAGTTGAATTGTATAGACTGTATATATGTTAGGCAATAAATAAAATTTGCTGTAAAACTACCATTGGTGGACTAGACATTGCCATCTTTATTTATTTAAAAAACTTTTCTTAGTGTAAGAAAAAAATCGTTAAATGTCAGAAAAACCAAAATTTTGTACCTAAAAAGTGGATTTTTTTATTAGTAATATTTATAACATGCATATTTAAAGTATGTCAAGTTAAAAATCAATTCATTAGCTACAAAACAAAACAAAAATGAACTGAATCGCCCAAATAGTTTAAACGCAATAACATTTTTAAAATATGCCGTTTTTGACATTACTTTCAAAAAACGCGTTTTTCACCAAATTTCAAAATGGTGCAGCAAGTGATATAAATTTTTTTGGAGCAAATCCCTTTGGAATATCTTATATCTGTAGTAGGAGTAGCTACTGTAATTTTTTGGAACAAATCTAAGGGGGTCAACTGACACATGTTGGTATTCTCTGCCTGAATTGAGATGGAATGGGCCATGTGCAGATATCTACAAACCTTGCAGTTAACAAGATCTCGTGGAAATTGCAACTTTGTTTTTTGTTTGGGGGTTTAATTGACCACCGTGAGCAACTTGAAGGCTATAAATAGTCACCCGTCCCTAATTTAGGACTGCTGGTTCCAAGTAAAGATAAAAATTAGTGCTCACCACTACCCGCATGGCGACTGGATAAAACAGAGTGGCCGGTAAAAAAGTTCCTTTACTCGCCAGGCTTGAAAATTTGTCGCCGCCCCGGTGGCGCAGTGGTCTAAGGCGCTGGCTTCTGATCATTCGTCCGTAAGGGGTCCGGGTTCAAATTCCGGTCAGGCATGGATGTTGTGTTTGTCTTACGGCACTGGCTCTCTCCCTTCCCTGGAACCAGTGACCCTAAATTAGGGACAGGCGACTGCTTATAGCCCATTGAGTTGCTCACGGTGGTCGTTAAACCTCCAATCAAAAAAAAAATTGTCTCTCCATGCAGTCTGGTGGTCAAATAAATTTTTCATTACTAAAGAATTTATTTGCATTTTTCAAAAAATCCTATAAATTTGCAAGGCATTTTCTATCATCCAACTCACACATGAAAAAAAAACAGTGCTTTGCTCAGCAAATAAGTGGGTATGATCTATTTATAGATTCACTCTTCAAGAAAGGGGAGACTGCTTTTTCCCCATTGAACTTTAAGCATGAAGTAATGATAATGGACATCTGAGCTTTAGCTGGAACTCTGATGTCACAAACTGACTTCAGCAGCTCGCTTTTACTTTTTCCGAAAATGCAAGATTTCTCATTGATTAGTCACTTCCTGCTTATCAACAGAACAAGAAGAGCAATAATTTTATTACTTTTGTTAACAAAACAATTGAAGTTCAAAATCGTAACTTTAACTTTCCGTCGCTGTCTTTCATCCCCCGTTGAGTCACGTTTCCTCTGCACGGTGAGTACACAGTAGGGTCGCTGCAACTTTAATTTTGTTTTAAAAGAACTAAATTATTTTTGCTCTGCTCTTAATGCAACAAAATGTTACTACAGATTGAGAAAACATGCTTAAAGTGAAATTAAATGTAAAAAATCAATACTGCATTGTTCACTCTGCCATGATAATTTTATGGGTCATGGAAACGGCAGGTTCTATCATGGACTGATTAAGTACAGATTTTAAAATTGAATTTCGCTTTGTAAAAGGGGAAGGGGCAAAATGTTTACTATAATGATTGGTTGGTTTTGAAAAGACTGTTAGAAACATGCATTTCGTTAGGAAAAATTCTTAGAAAATATTGAGTCTTTTTTTCACTAATCGCAAAATATTAAGAACAAAAAATAAGAATATAATCACTAAGTGAAATGAACATGGTCCTTGCGCCATAAAAATCAATCAACCAACCAACCAACAAAGTGAAATGAGGGAAAAAATAAACGATAAAAAAAAGAATGCGTAGCTTAGTAAGAAAATTTCAAAATTCTGAAAATCACGAAGCATTATCATCTGTGCTTAAAACAATCATTTTCGGACTGTAATCAAATTGAATGGTGAAGTTTGTTTTTGTGAAACAGCAAAATACTGGATGGTTCAAAAGAAAAAAATAATTCCATGGTTTTATCTCGGTTACCAGTGAATTAAACTCCAGTTAGAAATCAAAGGGTAATTTGTTGGCCATCAAATTCAAATTAAATGCTACCCCCCCCCCCTCTTAAGCAGCGAAACACTGAATGGAAACAAGTTTCTTTTGTTTTGTTTTTATTTCAGTCATTTGGTTCAAATAAATTACCTTCAAATAATTTTAATGTATGTTTTCATGTATTTAATAATCCACTGATTATAAGTATGGTAAGAAGCATTTACTTTTACTTTTCATCCATGAATATGCAACTAAAAAAATGTTACGTTCTTCTGGTAATGGAAAAAGTAGATCTGATTCTTATTGAGTAAATGAATGTTAACAAAACCATTTCAATATATTGAAATCAATTTTACTTTACATTCTTTGGTTTTCATGAAAAAATATATTAAATACAAAAAAATTTACAGAAACCATAGAGCTTGTTGTTGAAAAAAATATTCTTACTTCACCGTTGTATGAATGGTATTATGTTTAGGATGAGAACAGGGTCAAAGGTTGATTTCGGGAAGGTGGGGTAACAGGGTCTGAAGCTATGAGCTTATGCATACATAAAATGCAAGTCATTCCACGTCAAATCATCCAGAAAAAAATAAAAAAAGAACCATAGTTTAGAACCATAGTTTTCTTCAAATTGGTATACAGTTACTACTTGTCAAGGTAAGAAAAAAACCCAATTTTTAGATAAATATATTGCATAATTTAGAAGTTATGCCATTTTGAAATTTGGTGTCGGGTGTACAGAAGCAGGTCTCGAGGATGGAGCTATGATTGGAGTAGGTTTTACTCTTTTGCAGATAGAATGAAAACCGTTAAAGATATGGTTTTGAAACTTGGTACTCTGTTAGTTCTGAAGTCAGAGATTTCAAAAATGGCCACATTTTGTTTTTATGACTTCAACTTTTATACTTAATGAAAAATTTTTGAACCACTTTTCCAACTTTTTGAAAGAATAAGTGGGTCCTCTTCACAATTTTTTTTTTTTTTTTTCTATGTGGCAAAGATGGTACAACATTGTTCTAGCACTTTTTTAAAAGGTGATTGTGTAGACTTCCATTTTATCTAAAAAAATGTATGGCTTTTTTATTTTTAGTCCAACATAAAAAAAAAAAAGGTTTTTTGAAGTTTTCTCACCTTGTTACCAGGGTGGCAGAACTTATGTTAGGGAGACCCTAGCCTTACAGAGCAAATTTGGTGCTCATAAGAAGAAAAATTACAGTCATGTACATCTAACAGTGTTTTATACTGGGAATAGCACAGTCTTTCCAGTGCTGCTGTGTGCCAGTCAGTCCCCCACCCCACCCTCCCACACCATCACCACCTGTTTCAGCCATGTAGGTGCGTAAGGTAAGTTTGTGACTTTGTGTGTATCACAAGACTAAAAATGTTGCTTTATATTTCTGTTCCTCTTTCCCAAAATTAATGTTTGTTACTGAAAATATTGGAACCTGAAAAACTGATGTATTGTACATGGCATTGCCTTTGAAGGAACTGAATGACTTTTTATTCAAATGTGTCTGCTATCCAAGAAATAAAATAAGTATTTGATGTTTTACAGGCATATTCACTGGGTGTAAGTTAACATTTTATGCAATTTTTTTTAAAGTTCATTGGAAATATAATGCAAAAAACTAAAAAGTAGAGTAGTGGGGAAGCAAACCAAAACTAATTTCTTATTGGCTGTCAGTTGAAATCAAAGATTAATTCTCTGCTAGATACTCCAGGAAAAAACAAAATCTATGTTCTCCCCTTGAAGCCTGGTAAGTAGATAGCTTTTATCATGATTACTTGAGATGTGGAAATGCCATCTTTGGAGTGATGCATGCAGTGGATACTACTGAGCATGTTTTTTCTCAATGAAAGACAAATTAATTTGGGGGAATGTTGACCCAATTTCAGGCAATGTTTGTAAGGCTATTTATTTAAGTTTTTGTATTTGTTTCATATTTTTTAATTATTTATGAGTGAAAAAACGTGTGCATGCACACCAGATAGTGTGGTTTGTCTTGGGGAGTGTGGGGTGTGAGTGTTCGTTATCATGTGTTTTTCTGGGCAAAAGTTACTAATATCAGTAAGTTAGGTTGTAGTTTATGAAGGTTGAAGTAAAGTGCTAAGATAATAATGTAATATAGACTTGTTTAATGATCAAACATTGCTACTGATATCTTGTAAGCAGAAAATAAAATTTCTTCCAAGTGCTTAAAAATGTCTAAAACTACTTCGGTAATAATGTACTCAAGTTCCAATTTAGAAAACAGAAGACCGCTATCAATTTGGTCAATTACTTTCAAAAATACGGCATGTTGTATTTTCACTTCAATGCACAATGTCAACACGAAAAAGTTAAGATGGCGGAGGGACACTATCACCCCTAATGAAGAGATTTATTTCCACAATATCCAAGATTCAAAGGGAATTAGAGGTATCTATTTTATTTGATTTCTAAATTTTATTTATCATTTTCTTGATTTCTTATATTGGAAATTTTTTCATTTAGCTGTTCTTTTCAGGTGTTTGACAACGACGGATGATGTCACAGTGTGAGAGGAGTGGCTTTCTATTTTCCGGATTTGGAAGGAGTAAAGTTAACTTGCAATAAAAATCATTCAGTTCCTTCAAAGATAGTCTATGCGTTTCAGGTTTTAATACTTTCATTAATGATTGAAAAAGTTAAAAAAAGGGGGAGGGGTCTTAATACACATTTTGAGAGCATTCTTCCCTTATGCACCTACCTAACTCAACATCAGAGCATAGGAATAAGGCATGGGGGTGGATAAGCAACACCACTGTAAGGTTTTACGTGGTTTCCAGTATGGAATATTATTAGATAAAAATGACTGCATACAATTTTTCTTATAAGCACTGAATTTTTTTCTGTAGGTTCTATCTAACTTGTAAACATTTAATTGTAGCTCTGGTCACAAGTTTATGAGAGAATTTTAAAAAAAGTTTTTTCTTTTAATGTTGGACTAAAAATAGAACCAAAGTTGTTGTTGTTGTTTTTTTCTTTTTTTTTTTCTTTGTAATAACTAATTAAATGTTCATGTGTCAATTTGTATTATATTTCCAATGAACTTAAAAAAAATGTGCATGAAATACTTACACCCAGTGGTGAATACACCTGTAAAATGTCAAATACTTTTTCACTTCTTGGATACATTTGATTAAAAAGTCATTTAGTTCCTTCAAAGGCAATGATGCTATGCACATCAGTTTTTCAGGTTCCAATATCTTCAGTAACAAACATTAATTTGGAGAAAGAGGAACAGAAATATAAAGCAAAATTTTTTGTCTTGTGATACACACAAAGTCACAAACTTACCTTACGCACCTACATGGCTGAAACAGGTGGTGATGGTGTGGGAAGATGAGGTGGGGGGCTGACTAGCACAGAGCAGCACTGGAAAGACTGTGCTATTCCCAGTATAAAACACTGTTAGATGTACATGACTGTAATTTTTCTTCTTATAAGCACCAAATTTGCTCTGTAAGGCTAGGGTCTCCCTAACATAAGTTCTGCCACCCTGGTAACAAGGTGAAAAAACTTCAAAAAACCTTTTTTTTTTTTTTTTATGTTGGACTAAAAAAGCCATACATTTTTTTTAGATAAAATGGAAGTCTACACAATTACCTTTTTAAAAAGTGCAAGAACAATGTTGTACCACCTTTGCCACATAGAAAAAAAAAATTGTGAAGAGGACCCACTTATTCTTTCAAAAAGTTGGAAAAGTGGTTCAGACATTTTTCACTAAGTATAAAAGTTGAAGTCATAAAAACAAAATGTGGGCATTTTTGAAACCTCCGACTTCAGAACTAACAGAGTACCAAGTTTCAAAACAATATATTTCACGGTTTTCATTCTATCAGCAAAAGAGTAAAACCTACTCCAATTATAGCGCCATCCTCGAAACCAGCTTCTGTACACCCCACACGAAATTTCAAAATGGCATAACTTCTAAGTTATTCAATATATTTATCTAAAAATTATGTTTTTTTCTTATCTTGACAAGTAGTGACTGCGTACCAAATTTAAAGAAAAACTGAGAACCTTTGGTTCCATGGCCTGGATAATCTGACATGGAATAATGATGACCCATGCCCCTTTTTGAAAAAATGTGCCCTTCCAGATATGACCTGTTGTCATCACAAAGTGCCCTGTTTCCAGATCTTACAACATTTTGCACACTTAACAAGACAAGTCCTCCACACACACACCCCACCCCCTTTTTTAATACAAATATGCCCTTTTTAAGAAAATTACCCTGCCCTTTTTAGTTTCTAGGATGAACAATATACATACAATTTAATATTCATTTGATCCAGTTTATTCACGTTGGTAGGACATGTCCCATTATGTAAAGATGTAAATAAACATTATGTTCACCACTGTTAGTGAAAATATTACGGGCGACTCCTTATAGCCCATTGAGTAGCTCACGGTGGTCCTTACACCTGTAGTCAAAAAAAAAATCACGAACCTGGACTATTTTCTTTACTGAAGTGGTTGAATGAATTTGCCAATCAAACAATCAAATAAAGTTTACATTTGTTGTTTCATATCAGTTTATTCTTTTCAGGAAAAAAACAAAAAAAAAACTAACCATCGGTTCCGACGGGTTTCGTTTAGTATTTTATAAAACACACAAATACAAAAAAAAAAAAAAAATGTTTATGCTGCTAATTTATTTATAACATAAAGAACCATAAGTGCTTCATTATATAATTAAACATTCCATCAAAATTGGGCAATTCTTAAAAGAAACTACCATGTAAAATTATTGGCAAATAAATCTTGCACATACAACCTAAGCACTCTTCCACTGTGAATATGGGTGATCAAGCTCTGGTCAAAAAGAACACATCAGAAAACATGATTACAAAAAAATGCCACAATTAAACAATTTTTAAGTGAGTTCTCGAGCAGAAGAATGAATCTTCTTCAATGTTTTGATCTTTAATGCAATTTCATGAATCTGTTTTGTTATTAAGGTTTGTAGCTGTGCTCAACAAAATCCCCTCTTTTTCTCCTTCCCATCCGCTTCAGAAATGTTGCAATGCTTTTAAGGTACAGCTGTTTGTTTTTTTTTTTTGTTTTTGTTGTTGTTTTTTTTTGTTGTTGTTGTTGTTTTCACCCTTTGTGAACAGAAAATACCTTTTCTTTCGAAACTGACCTCCAGGTCAAACCACCCACCCCTCCCAACTTCTCTGGCAGATGCTAACATCAGACATGGTGAGAATGTTTCTCTTTAGTAACTATAAATAGAACACAGTAACTGAATGTCACTTAAATGGGGGAAGGAATAAAAGAAAAATGTTACTCCTAGGCAGGATTGTTTCTCATTGATTGTCATTCTCTAAAATGACAATTAGCGACAGCTCAAAGCAGTGGCTGATTGCCATTTTGAAGAAAGAAGGGGGAGGTAATTAAAAACACTAATTTTGTAAAAGAAATTCAATGATTATTAAGTACTGACTTCAATTTCAAGGCTTTTCAGGGCTGCTTTAAAAAAAAAAAAACATTTAAACATTTATCCTAGATATTCTACAACTTGAAAACATAATCACGATTTTCACCATGAGCACTCTGTGGAACATAAAGGTTATTATAATTTCTGTGGCTGGTATGTTATGAAATATTATATGGTTGCACCTCACACCAAATAACAAGTCCTCTGGTCACTAAAGTCCAAAGTAATATTTCAGCTTCCACATAAAATGCATGATTAGCTATGACAGTGCTTATTTTAGAATTTTCCAAAGTATTCACTAAGTATTATTATACAACAGTCATAGCAATAAATTGCAAAAGCACACCTTTGTTCAGAAAAGCAGTAAATGTACTGAGACAGGAAAATCAGTTTAAACCATATTCTAAAAATAAAAAACCTACGATTTCTGGTATTAAAAAAAAAAAAAAGGCAATAACTCCTACATCAGCTGAGTTACTAAAAAATTTGGAATCTTGAAATACAGATTCCGAGATTTTTTTTTTTTTTAATAAAAGAAAACCAGTTGAACAGCACTCAGTTTAAAGTGCACAAAAGAAAATTATGAAATACAAAAAAAAATACATATATAACTTTAATTAGAACCATAACATTTGGGAACTTCTGTTTTACTGAAATCTTTTTAAATATTATATGAAACACCAGCTAGACGAAGTTCAGTTTAAAGTGAAACTCAGAAGAAATATTTTCGTAACAATTTAAATGACTTTATATGAAGGTGACACAGGACATGGCTCAACCATGAGAACAAGCTGGATTCAGGAGTGGCTACAGCACTGTAGATCGATCATATCCACATACTGAGAGAACTAATTGAAAGAGCGAGGGAATATGAACATCCGTTATGCATGGCTTTTATCGATTATGAAAAGGCCTTTGATTCAGTTCAACCATCAGCAGTTACAATGGCTCTGAAATCCTGCGGTATTGAAGATGCATACATTAATATTATTAATAACATCTATGAAAATGCAAGTGCAAAGATTCGAAAATACAACACACATAAAAATTGGAAAGGGAGTGAGACAAAGTGACACCACATCTCCGAAGCTCTTTAATGCCACATTGGAAAATGTCTTTCAATCATTGAACTGGGAAAACAAAGGGATATTAATGGAGATTATCTAACCCACCTTTGTTTTGCTGATGACGTAGTCATTTTTGCAACTACCCCCATCAGAGCTGCAGAGTATGATCCAGGAACTTGCTGACAAGAGTAAAGAAGTGGGATTAAAAATAAACTTTCAGAAGACAAAAGTGATGTACAATGCTTTTACAAGAAATGAAGATTTATCGATTGATGGGGAAAAGCTGGAGGTAAATACCTACATTTATCTTGGACAGCAGATATCAAGTGAGGGCACATTGATGAAGAAATTAATTGGCGTATGAAACTTGGATGGAGAGCTTTTGGAAGAAACAGTATAATTTTCAAGAGCAATATGCCATCATTATATCTTAAAAGAAAAGTGTTTGATCAATGCATCCTTCCAGTGCTTACGTATGGTGCATAGACGTGGACCTTAACTAAAAAGAGACATACAAAGACTGCAGACAACTCAAAGAACCATGGAGAGGTGCATGCTTGGTGTAACCAGGAGAGATAAGAAGAGGAACTCATGGATTAGAAAAATGACAAGAGTGAAAGACATCATGATCAGAGTAAAATCCCTGAAATGGAAATGGGCTGGACATATTGCCAGAAGGACAGACCATCTATCAATGGACAGCTGAAATTTTAGACTGGATTCCAAGGAACAGGAAAAGACCCAGAAGAAGACCACATGGGAGATAGGTGGATGAAATTCAAAAGTATGTGGGAGCAACATGGAGGAGACTGACACAAGACAGACTGTTGTGGAAGAAACTTGGGGAGACCTTCGTCCAGCAGTGGATTGATAATGGTTAACAATGATGATGATATGAAGGCAAACCAGCTTAACTCCAAAAAGCCGATAAGTAAACGACCTTACATGTAAGTGCACCATATTAACTCCAAATTAGCTGAGTAAATGACTTGTATATATGTAAGAACATCAGATTAACTCCAAAAGGCTGAGTTGTAACCCCAGGGACAAAGACACTTCACTGAAACTGATCATAATTTGATAAAACAACAATGGACAATCCTAATAAATTATGGTAAAAGAACTTCATACATATAATGTAGCATCATGAAAAATAAGATTTTTTAACTTTAAAGAATCTTATTGAAACTACTAAACAAAAACTAAATAAGTTTGTTACTAATTGCACAAATAGAATCATGTTGTTTTAGCAAGCTATTACTAAAACAAAGAATAAAAAGGGAACAAAGCAAAAGAAACACATAAGGGGGAAAAAAAGGAGAGAAAAAATTAATAGAAATAAAGCAGTAAAGCCTACTTACATGTATTACCTATACTTCAAAAAAAAATATTTTAGTGAACAGAACCTTCACTGATTTACTTTATGTTATTAAATGATCACTGAAGCAAAATGTGGAAACTCACCATTAAGTTTCTTTTTTATAGTCATCTTGCAACATGCCTGATTCGTGATAAGTCGCAAAGGTGTAATTGGAATATCAGTTTTCTGGCTACTACTGTTGTCCTTTGACTTGGCTTCAATTCGAAGAACTTGCCATTCCAGTCGTTTGAACAACAAAACTTCACCTCTCTCTGGATCTTTTATTCGCGACAGCCTTAAATCTTTCTTCTTCCAGTCTGGGCTGTAGCTTTCTAATACAACTCGTTGTAACTAGGGAGGGAAAAAAATATACATATATAAATACATACTAGGTGATATCAAGTTGAAACACGTGGAATAATTAATACTGAAAGAACAGCTTGATATATACACTGGGTGGTCATAAAATAAGTATCCCTATTCTCAGAAATCTAGAAAAGTGAGAAATGGAGATATTGTGACAAAACTTGGTACGTAGCTTAGAGGGGGCATGGGAAAACAATTTATCAGAAACTTGCAGACAATTCTTTCCAACACTTTATCCAATTTTCCAATGTCTTTGAACTTCCATATCATCCTCCTCAACACTACGGGTGTAGGAGATCCTCTCTGCAATCCTCTGATTCACCGATACTGGCATCGTGCACTATTGGCATTACTCTGACTTTGATAATAAAATTTTACCAGCAGCACATATTCCTTCTTTGCAGGAGCCATAATAGCTACCAGATGCCTGATCGTTGATGTTTTTATCTTGCCACAATACCCAAAGTTCATGAAATCAAGTACTTACAATGAAGGCTTACTTGCACAATTACAATTTGGGTTGCTATGGTATTTACAAGTTGGAGGCACTTGTTCTACACAACATTTTTGCATTAAAATGCTTTTCATCATGATAGTCAATGCTGTCATTCCATTTCAGATGCAGGAAATAACATTTCATGTATTTTTTTATTATTACAACTTCATTATAAACATGCCAAACTCCACTGAAAAGCCAGCATCCAGTTCGAAATTATCACATGTGACAGAAGTCATCCATAGCTACACCTCCCTTAACACAGGGGAAGCAGCTGCTATGTAACTTCCAAAAGGTCCTAAAACTATCACAGTCTGCAGACCAAAACTCAGGAATCATAAAACTATCACATTCTGCAAACCTAAACTCTGGAACCAACTGGTTTTTCTACATAATACATTACCATGACTAACTAAGTCTAAAATGGCTACTGATGCAATAGAACAAGTCCAAACAGTAAAATAACAAACAATATGGAGGTTTTGCAACCTTTTGCCAGTTACATTAAGCTGCAACCCATCACTCCTACCACCAGCTCATGGATAGTGATTTCAACAGCTGTACAAATGTAAACAAACCGCATGTTGACTTTCCAGCTGAGCTGATTGATAGATATATGACAAAGTCATATAAATATAAATAAAAATAAAAAAACATGCAAAATATTATTTCCTGCATGAGAAATTAAAAGAAAGCATATACTATTATAATAAAAAAAAAAGATTATCAAGAAAAAAAACTACCATAAAACAAGTGCATGCCACTTATGAACAACAAACCCAAAGTTCATGCAATCAGGTACTTACACAATGAAGGTTTGCCTGCACTATTGCCATTTTTACTCGTGAAGATTATAATATATTGGGTATATAAATAAGTTTTGAGGGATTTGAGGTGAACAAAATACGCTGTTGGAGAACAGAAACAATATTTTAATATTAATCGAAGTATGCTTCCTCTGAAGCTACAACTTTACCCCATCTTTCGGGCAGTGAATGTATGCCCCGAAGGAAGAATTCCGGTTCCTTGGAAGAGATCCAGTTGTCCAGCCAATTTTTGATGTCTTCATAAGAACTAAACCGTTCTCCAGAAAGTGCTGACTGCATCGACCGGAACAAATGGTAATCCGATTGCGCAATATCTGGCAAATATGGCGGGTGGGGTAGAACTTCCCAGTCGGATCCTTCTAAGTACTTTTTCACAGGTCAAGAAACATGTGGTCTTGCGTTGTCATGCTGTAAGATGTTTTTGTTGTGCCTATTCTCCCATTCCGGCCGTTTTTGCGTGAGAGCTTGTTTTAAACGCATTAATTGGGTTCGATACTGATCACCAGTAATAGTTTCTGACGGTTTCAGCAGTTCATAGTGGATCACACCCTTCTGGTCCCACCAGATACACAGCATTACCTTTGAACCATGGATATTGCGTTTTGGCATTGAAGGACCTGGTTCACCTGGCTTCACCCATGCTTTTTGCCGTTTAGGGTTATCGTACCATATCCATTTCTCGTCACCAGTATTAATATGATGCAAAAAAAACCTTTCTTTTTTGCCTTTGAAAATTTTTTGAAGTTTGTTCAGCATTGAAAAGAATGTACTGGTGAGAATGTACTGGTGTTGAAAGAGGTGACATAGAAAATCTAATCACACCTCCCTGAACCCATTTAATGTTTGGGAGACATGTCATACAAAATGATCTAACAACTTTCTACATATTTCTCTCTCTCTCTCTCTCTCTCTCTTTCTAATCCATATGGGATAACCCAAACAATTCGAAGAAGGCCTAAGATGAGATACAGGAACTGTGTAAACAGTGACATGAAGGAGTAAAAAGACTTGTGAATCAATTAAAAATTAAAAGAGTTCAGAAAGAAAATGTACAACAGAGATCCTGCCTAATTGTGGGCTATTAATATTGTTGGAGAAGAAGAATGATCCATTAATACACACAATTGAAGTGGATTAGGAACATCAAACAGAAGTCATCGCTCTTTCCACGCTTATAAGTGAGTCACGAAAAAATTATCATCGGTGACGGTCGATGAGTTTTTCCGTGACTCACTTATAAATGTGGAAAGAGCGATGACTTCTGTTTGAAGAATGATCCAATCATTTTCAAGTTCCCAATGCAAGTACTTCATTAAATGCAACTTATAATCTGTAGTGCTAGATAATTGCTTTCTTTTCATCCATTTAAAAGTACTTACAATGATTACAACAATCATATATTATGATTTCATATCCTAAATTTTGGGAAGTTCATTTGTACTGATCATTTTCTTTGATAGAATGAAGAACAGAAATTCGAAATTCCATGGCAGCAAGAAAGAGTGAAAAATCCTCATAATGAACCTTATTACAGAGATTGTTTCACATTTATAGTGACAAAGTTTGCAGGATCATACAGTAATGAAAAACCATGGTGCCAACTTCTGTTGTGTTCTATGTGCTTACCATGTTCCTGTACTATCCTTCTGCAGTGCAACTTCCACTGTAGCAGGCTCCTTTCCAGACAGGCAAAAACAATTCTCTCCCAATCCTCTTTGCAAGTTTTCAAAGGACGCCATCTGTTTAGGGGAATCTACTTTTGAGGGCTCGTTTAAGTAACCCGAAGCCGTAGAAATACATGGGAGAGGCACCTGGGGATTTGACAGGAAAAGAGGAAGAGAATGGTATGGCATGAATCCAGATCTCAGCTTCCACCTTCCGCATGTATGTCACTGTGGACTTAGCCATATGGCTGGAAGAATTATCTTGGTGGATCCATACATTTGAAGCCATAGCACTGTATAAGAATGGAATTTTTTCGTGGTAATCTGGGTCAAGAATGTTTGTCTGATAATAAGCTGCATTAATTTTTGCGTTATTTGCAACCTTTTGTAGTTTTGACTTGCTATTACAGTAATAACCTGCCACAACCATAAATCCACATGAAAAACTTTCTTTGCATTCGCGTACCCATTCCAGGTATGCCGGGGCGCTCTTTTCTTGCTTGATAGTATATTGCCCAGATTTTCTATACAAGTATGTAACTAAGGTATATACCCAAGCTTCATCCGAAATGACCACAAACTTCCACCTGTTCTTTACTAGGTGTCTCTCATATAGTTTCCTGCAGTTCGCTATCTGCTCCAAAATGTGGCACGGAAGGAACTTGTGGACGTTAGGCTTCAACTGCTTTTCTAAATGCAGCTCAGATTTGATAATGCAGTTTACAGTTACCTGTGAGATGCCTACATGCGGTGCAATGCTTCTTTCCGTTACTGGATTATCTTTCTTTACAAGAGACCTGGACTTTTTGCACTACCTCAGCAGTCCTCTTTGATTTAGGGTTTTTTTCCATGCCGTTTGTATGCCACTTGAGCAAGCTGCAAAATTCTCTTTTGCACGCCTAATTACTTGACATATGATATGCCATTTTTATAAGTCACACAACAATTTTCTTTGCACCCTTTTTGGATTGCTGTATATGAATAACCTTCTCCCAGAGTGGAATCCCTCGTGGTGGCATCTTAACACTATGAAAGCAAAATTACAAATGCTCTTAAAGTGGAAGGCTGGTAATGCACAATAAACATGGTTTATGCAATCATGACGCACACGATTTGCATATGATGTGCATTTTACTTTGTCACTATAAATGTGAATCAACCTCTGTAGAACTGTAAAATTTTGGCTTATTCAGGTTCAGAATGCTAAGACCATGATGATGTTAATTAAGATTATGTAAGTATGAAACAATTTTGGGCTAGGATCACATGGTAGGGACTTTTAATACAACATTTTCTACAGAAGGTCCTTAATGTATCATAAAAAATATGCTACAACAAACCACGTTAACATATTTTATATTTTACCTGGAAAGATGCTTGAAATGCTGGAGAACGAAAATTAATAAGTATGGAGTTGACAACAACTGTCATTCCATCTATAACACGGTCTGAGAAACCATACTTTCCACCAGTACTATAAGAAAAAAAGGAAAAAAAGATAATGCATAGTGGAACCATTATTTTATTGCTTTCACATAGCAAAAAATTCTGTGCAATTAGACAAGTGCTTAAATATTTTCATATTGAAATACATAATTTTACAAGACACTAAAAATTAGCATTTATTTAGTCATGACAAAAGTCAAAAATTAATCAAGAGCTGAGCAGGAGCAAATTAATCATTTGTAAAACAAATCACTTCTAATGACATTTACTATTCATAAATAATATAGACCATATCTACTTAAAATCATGTGAATTATCCTATCCATAAACTGTATGACAAAGGTGAAAACCCTCACACATTGACTGCATTGCTGCTGAATGTTATGTAAAGCTTCATTATCACAATTCTGGGAATTTAAAAAAAATGTAAAGCTTCATCAAATCCAGCCATTTTCCATTGCTATCTGTAAAAGTCCAAGTTTTGGCTCCATATAAAATGACAGGCCCAAAAAATAATGTCAGAAAAAATTAACTCAGTGGCACAACAGAATTAGTGATGCAGATATTAGACCTGAGTTGAGTATATCTTCTGTAAAAGCCAGAATTAATGAGCATATATTGAGGTAGTTCAGACTACATATGTTTTTAAAAGGCAGAATTACTGAACATATATTGATGTAGTTCAGACTATATACATTTTAGAAAGCAAATGCAAGGTTACCTCAGCAGAAGTCCATGCTTGTTTTAGGCTTTTTCACAGCTGCAGACCAATGAAAAGACCTAAAGAGCAAGCTGTGCTGAAACAGTTACAACTGGCTGCACAATGTTAGACATACAACTTTGTACTTTGCACCAAAAGATATGAAAAATGTTAGTAGTAAACCAGCATTAAAATTTTCTTTACTCTCACCTCCTCCTTTTTTCCCCCCAGTTTGTGTTATATGTTACTTCAACCTGAACACCAAACAGCAGGGTATGTAGGTATGAAAACAAAACAAATGGTGATGATGGCTTATCAGGTTTCAGGTTTTTCCACAAAAATGAATGTAAGATCAACATTTTTCTTTACCAAAATTTACGACTGAATCACCACGGCAGATAAGAGCAGGAAATCAATGTCAAAAAGTAGTCCAACTGCTTTGAAAAATGACCATAATGAATGATCATGATACTGAGAAGATATAAATAAGATAATTATCATAGTCTGCTTTTGTGTAAATAAATCAGCTACTTGTGTTTACTGAATGCTACAGGAACATATGTCAATTCAGAGAATGAAGCTTTTTAATTGCAAAATAACTTGTTTTGTGATGGCCAGAATTTGAAAATATATCTTATTGAACAGTCATGTTATAAGAGAAACCATTCCAGCAAGCAAAGCACCAAACCTATGCAGAAAACAATCAATCAGAAAACAATCAATCAGAAGAAGAGAAAAAAACTATCACACCAAGGAAAACTGGTACAACATTTTTTGAGATCACTCCAGTAGCATATCACCACCTCACTCCCGAATGGCTCAAAAAGTGCTAAGTGAACTGATGGCAGTATTAAATATATGAGAAGGAAGCTCCCACAGGATAGTAGTGCTAGGCATGTCTACTGGCATAAAAAAAAAGTCAATACTGATAACACTTAGGGAGCATAAAGACAAAAAAATAAAATACTTAAGAGTAGGTCTGTAAAAACAAAAGAACTCAGAAGATGTGAAGAATAATTGAAAGTTCTTCAAGTTAAAACAGACTTAAGAGTATCCTAGAATACTTCTAAGTCAGGAGTAGAAAAACTATGGCGCATAGGCCAGATACAGATCACAAACAGTTTAAAAGCAGCCAACGGAAGGATTCAAAAATGAGAATAAATTAGGTTCTTACTTTTTGACATTTGAAAATACTGCTTTTTGCGAGGGTGAAACGCCAGCACACCACACATTTCTATCACGCCATCCCTTCCCTGCCGCACCCCACCACCACCACTCACCCACCTCTTCGCTGCAAACCATTCTGTTTAAACCTTGACATTCCTCCCTGCCTTCATAATTGAGCATCACATGTCCATCTCACCTGTTTATTATGACTGTTCCCATTAGTGTTTGTGCAGTGAGATTTTTCATTTTTGAGCCATTAAGACGGCAAGTAAAATACACAAAATTGATTCCAAGTGCTGTGTTTTAATGATGAGTGGTCATGGAAATATTTTTTTTTTACAATTTTTAAAGAAAAGCCATTATGTCTCATTTGTAAAGCAACTGTGGTGTGCTCAAATCTTTCCTGACACTTTCCCTCTAAGCAGGATAAGGCTTATGCATCCATAACTGAATCTGAAAGGAAACAAATAGTAGAACTATGAAAATAACTTTCAGGTCAGCAGAATATTTTCAAACAGCAAACAGTTCTCAAAAAGAAGTTACATATACCAACATAAAATTGCAAAATGTAACAAAACACTCTCCGATGATGAGTTCATGAAAGACGGTGTTTAGTGACTGTGTATTCTCTGTCCTGATAAAACCAAGGACTTCAAAACAGTTTGCATCAAAAAACCATTACAATAACAATCAACACCGTCGATAGAAACTTATCATCACAGCTGCAAACAAGAATCAAGCAATTTAAATTTTGTTCTGCAATAATGGATGAAAGCAAATATTTCTTATCACTTCGAAACTGGAGTTCTACAAGAGCTTACAAAAATGAAGTTTTCCATATCTGATGCAATTTTCACTCCTAGAATATTATTATGGTCATGTTTGCTTCATTATAGTTGTGTGAACAAATGTTTTCTAAAATAAAACTTCTAAAAAGCTGTGTGAGAAACATACTTACAGATGTTCACCTGGATTCTCTTCTAAAAATCACTACTTCTCAGATGGAGCCAAAATATAAAGAACTACTTGAAACTCAGTCACAGTTCCACTCGTCAACTTGCTGTCATACAAACCAGATATGTAGGGGCCATGCTGCCAATCGCATTCTTCGCAATTTGCGAAAAAACATAATCATTTGGCGATTACCTTTTTATACTGTTACAACACTTTGGCGAATAAGTTGGCAAAAACTTTAAAAAAACCAAAGCAACCGCTGGATATGTAAGTTAAAAATATTTTTTTACACATTGAGTTGAACTGAATACAATGTTATTTTGAACTTGATATAAGCTATTAATGTAATTATTTTCATAAAAAAAAACGTTTTGGCCTGTTTCATGTTTTATTTTTATTTTTTATTTTTTATTTTTTATGTGGCTAGCCCACAAAAAAGTTTGTCCACCCTTGTTACTCATAAGTATTCACTAACTTATGTCATCCTTTAGGGAAATCACAGGTCATGGCAAAAAAAAAACTGTTTACCTGTCTGCATGTTAATTTTAGGTAAAACATGTAAGACAGGCATATTATTTTGTACAAGCCCTTACAATTTTTTTTTAAATATTATTATCATAGCTGAAGGGAAACAAAATTCATAATTATCTACTTTTAAGGGGAAAAAATTAAGTGGAAATACTACATTATGAAAATAGTATAGAACAAAAATAGAAATAATACATTGAGATGCAGACAGCTTAAAAGCCATTTGATCAAAGAAGATTTTCTTCTTTTTACCATTCAGTATATCAAAGACATCACACATCAGTTACACTGAATGCTTCCATCCCTTCTGTAACAGAGTCAATAAGTTGGTAATTATGATGAAAGGAATGTAATTTTATATAGCAATTTTCTTTTTATTCCCCCTCCCCTTGAACAATGGCGTACAACAGAATAATCTCCAGATGTTAAGGAACAATAAAGATGTTAGCAATTTGAATTAATATTACAATGGATAAGTCAAACAATTCTGCCCCTGCTCCTGGTGTTTCAGAAACATGAAACAGTGAAATCTCTCAAAGATAATTTAAAATCATTGGAGTAAAGGAAGAAAAAACTTCTAAAACTTCAGCTCAACCTGTCTGGTTTAAAGTGATATGAAAGTAATGAGTTGAACAATGGCATGCTGTTCTGAAATCTGAGCACATTTCTTCGATGGCAACACTAAAACACCTGAAGGAAATTTAAGCACCATGCTTTCATTACTTACACCTACAGAGGTGGAGAAAAAAGATCAATAAACTCTTCGAAAATGTCCACACAAGAAATGAATTTAAGCCTAGCTGATTTTGACTGCAAGTGTTCATGCTTATAAAGAATAAAATATTCTGGCAGTGTTACTTACAATGTATATGTTTGAATTGGTATTTAAACTTGCATAATTGCATAACAATCTTCTGGATTTCATTTAAATAATATATCCTGAACATTTTCATAATTACAGGAAAATGTTAGATCTTCAATATCTCAGTAATTATAACTAATTAGATGATCAAATAAATGATATGTAAATGATCAATAAATTATATTTATGCTATTTCTAAGTATCATTTTTACATATTTCTTTATTCATTTAAATAAAAAATAATCTTGAACTTCAGTTAACAATCAATATAATTTACACATCTTGCATAAAAGTATTTTTCAATTAAAAAATATATGAAAAATAGCAGCCGATATCAAAGAACAATTTCATTTCATTTATTACATTAAAAGTAATAATACACAATAGCACGGTACATATACAAAGTAATATAAAGTGGTAACAACATGGAATGAGGAGGGAAAAGGCCAAATTGGCCTGACTTAGCAACAACTAAAATGTAATAAATTAAGAATACTAAATGTAATAATGTAGCATGCCAAAACTATAACATTAATAAATTGCATGCCAAAACTATAACATTAATAAATATAAAACATTAGCAATCAAAACAAATTTTTATGTGCCTTCTATAAATCCAAAGAAAGAGGAATTTAATCTTTAAACAGCAAAAAGAATAACTTACTTATAGTTCATTTCATTACTTAGTGGTGTTGGTGGCCTGAGATCTTCACATGTTTCCATTTCAACTATGACTTCATCTAAAGACTACAATGAAATATTAATTACACAAAGATGGACTTTCAAAAATACAAATATAGATCTAAGCACAACAAAGTAAACAATGTTTGGACAAGCAGATAGACAAACACAGAGAGAAAGAGGCAGAATGAGAGACAGTCAAATTGCTCATGATGACATTTATAACAGCTACAAATAAAGCATAACATAAAAAATAAATTGTCAGTCCATGCCAAACAGCACACAGCAAAATCCTGATATTTCCTATATTTTACATGTTTTCTTAAATACAAAACATTGATCTACAGAAAAATTAAAAATTTTCCCCAATCCCTCACTTTTCCACATTCAAAATTTTGAACTGTTGATTCATGAATTATTACTAACCCAATTTAATCTTGATCTTTACTTGAAAAGTTAAGTTCATATTTTAAGGCAAAATCACTAACTGTAAAATGAAACAAAAGCTCTAATATCAAGCCTCATCTGAGGCTGCAAATCACTGCCAACTGGTCCAGTCAGACACTAACAACTATGCTGGCATGATATAGCCAGTCAGTCCGCCCGCCCGCCTCCTTCCTGACTGCCTGCCTGCCTGCCTGCCTGCACACACACACACACACACACACACACACACACACATCACTAAGCTGTTCTCTGAGATTAAGAGGTTAGCTCCTCAAAGAAAGTATATCTTTCAGATTAATTATTAACATTTTGGTCCTAGATTTTACTTACTCTTGATGTATCAAATGTCTCCATTTACAGCGATCTTGGAATACAGCTCGAGCTTTACTGACATCCACCACACAACGCATATAAGACCTTTTGGACTTTATACTCATAATCTTTTTAAAGATACAGACCTTCCTGAAGCTGGTCCTCCCATGATTTCCTGGGCCTTCCTCTACCTTTCTTTCCTGCCACTTGGACTGAAAAAATTCCCTTAGTCAGCACCTCATCACTCATTCTTTCAACATGGCCAAAACACCAAAGAATATTAGTCTCCACCTTACTAACAACATTTTGCCTCACATGTACAATAGCACTAATCTTTTAAATATAAACAGTGATGTCATCATTACCTAATGAATCCACAGAAATGTGTTTAAATTTCCTTTTACAAAAGTTGAAGCACCCTGGATCTACAATACACATACAGAAAGGCTTTCATGGTAAATAATTTGAGACCATCTTTGAAAAGAATGTATTACTTTTGATCTTTGTGATTCATTATGACAACAAAGGAAAGGCTAGCTCTTTGTGGAAATTGGGAAATTACTGAACACTGAAACAAAAACTGGGATCAACTATGTTCAAATAGCTAAGAGTTCAGTTTGATGCCTTCAAAACACAGAACAATTTCATCAAGAAGCAATCATAGAGAAATGGCAAAAACATGAGCACACACAATTGTCATTGTCCACCAAGTTGAAAACTGCAACAGAATCATGTTCCAACACATTTTAGCTGTTAAATGATGAACAGGGAAGCTATAAGACAGAAGATACAAATCCTTCTATACTTGAAAGTGGAAGAAACTACTGCATCAGAAGAAAGAAAAATCTGTCTCACAACAAAAATCTGTCATTCATGATATTGTCATTGATTACTGAATTACAATTTTTCATGCATAGCTGATCATGAAAGAAAGGACTAATATTGCATAATCATGATCAATTTTCCTTAATTTATCAAATCATGGAACTACTCAAAAGAACTTTGCCTTTGATTTGAGTAGATGATGGTTGAATGGACTATCATATGAAAAAATAGAAAGCAGTGACACTGAAGGGAAAAGCAATACTAAATCCATATCTTTGGAGAAAAAAACAACAACATATTTTTGTATTTTTGGAGTAATATGCAGAACATTATGCTTTATGACATCATCAGTCAATTAAAAAATCACTTGCTACAGAGATGGACTTTTGGCCAGTAGTAGCAAGATAACCAGTATCAGAAAAATAAATGTGGGTGTAAGAGCTGTATTGAAAGTTGATATATATTTAATAGAATTCACTGAAAAAAAAACAGTGCCACAGAATTAACCTCAAAACAGTTACTAGCACTTCCCTCTGTCCTGACTGTTGTGAGACTCTTGGTGTAACAGTTTGCAATTGATCTCAGGAGTCATAGTGAGAAGAATTGGCAGGAAAACACATAACACACAAAACATTAAAATAATTCCTGAAATCGTCATCACATACGTAAGTTATGTTGAAAAATTATGCTAATCCTAGCCTACCTCATGCTATTTCATTACTGGAAGCAGCTATCCAAAACACGGATCCCGCACATCAACCGATCATTCGTGCAAAATCGGCTATTGCAATTTCTGAGGTTCAAACCCCAAGGCTCAAATACTCCTCCTCCTTTTTGAAGAAATTTAGAAATTTCACCCAGTGTAATAATCTTGCAGTTTGCAAAGCAGACAAAGCAGGATGTCCTGTCTTCACCCATAAGAATTCTTTGGACAAGAAAGTGGCTGATTTCCTGGAAAAAACCAATTGCATAAGACTCAAGGCTGACAACACTGAAAAACTATGTAAAGCTGTTAGTAAGCTTTCTAAAATATCTTCTCTGAAATCTTTCTTAGGAGACATATCCCCCCCCCCCCCGAGCTTATTTTCGTACTGCCAGGTTGTTCTTACAGATCAAGCTACATAAAGTTGGACATCCCATTAGGCCATTAATTGAAAACACCTTTTCTCCTGCAGTCAATCTTGAAAGGCAATTGGTCAAATGTTGCAAAGTTCTGACAGGAAATCATTCTTATTCTGTTGTATCAACCAAGGACTTCATCCAGAAACTCCCTCCTTCCATCAATCGTCAAGATTTTCTGTACACCTTTGACGTGGATTCATTGTTTCCTTCCGTTCTTTTCTTTGATGCCTACATGCTCATGGTCAAAAAACTAATGGCACCAAGAACTTTCTGGAGAACTGATCAAAGATCTTTATGACTGTTTTGATTCATTGGAAAAGTATTCCTGTTTTGTATACAATGGTATCTATTACCAACAAAAACAAGGTGTACCTATGGGCTCTTCTCTTTCCCCCTTACTTGCTAAAATTTATTTGCAGAATATTGAAACATTAATAGTTGCCCCATCCCTCTTAAAACCCACCATTTGGTTAAGGTATGGGGACGACATCTTCATTATTTTGCCACACCAAAAACACTCTCTGTTTGAACTCATGTCCTCCATAACTTAAAAATTCCCGTATATAAAATTTTCCTCTCGAGAATAGATCGACAATAATATTAGTTTTATGGATGTTAACATCAACCCAGACTTCTCACTTGGCCTCTCTGTTTACAGGAAACCTTCTGCCACCCATAATATCATCCCTTACCATTCTCGCACTATTGAAAAATACAAATGTCTGCTACAAAGTCATACATTCACCTGGCCAACCTTATTTGCAACAGCCATTCTGCTCTTCAACTAGAATATCAGAACATCATCAATATTGGCAAACTGCATGGCTTTCCACCCCTCTTATTACATAGACTAATCAAGAGGTTTGAATCACAGAATAGATCTAGTTTACTGCCTGAACCTTCTACCACCCATCAGTTTGTTGGCACTTTGTCCTTTAGCCTGTCCTTTACTCATACAGTTTGCTCTATTTTCAAGTCTTTTGGCTACAGGATTGCAGCCAAACCACCTTCACATCTTCTCAATCTCATTCTTAAGAACAGAGATCTCAATAAACCCCTAGAGTTTAAAGGTGTCTACTCTATACCTATCAACACTTCCACAGGCATTACCCACTATATTGGTAGTACTTACAGCAGCATAAACCGGCGTTTGATGGAGCATATCGCTGATGTTAAGAAAGGTAGCCCTTCCACCTCCCTTTCAATTTTAACCATCAGCGATACGTCCGCGGCTCCCGATTGGCACAATGTTAAGCGAATCGCCTCGTTCAGCAATCGGCATGGCCTCAGATACTGCGAAAGCATTGAAATCTACCTTACCCCTAACACCTGCAATACTGATGCACCTTTTAACATCCCTATTATTTGGAAAGCGATTTTGAAATCTGGCAACAACTGACGCTTTTACCACGTGTCTCATTCCATGGCTGATGAAGGTAGAAGTCGCTACCAAAACGTCCCGCTCATAATTTTTCAACGTAACTTACGCGTGTGATGACGATTTCAAAAATTATTTTAATGATCTCAGGAGATTTTCTTGTATCTGTAATTTTTTAACACATTGAACAGCTTGCTCCACTCACAGAAACAATCACGTCAGGACCATTTATCAGCTAAGACTTTGGAACCAGTCCAAAAACTGAATGGCAGTGAGCTTACATAATAACATTACAGGTCTCTTTGAGTAACTAAGTGAAAACCCATTATACTGGGACTTTCATCTGCTTAGAGATGAAAGATGGTGGGTTTCAGATGGTGTATTGCTCATTAGCAAAATTATTCCTAAAATAGCAAATCCATCTAAAGGAAAAGCCCTTACAAAATTACCAATTAAGTATGAAAAAATTGGGTTTGCATGTATTAAAAAAATTATACAGAAAATAAATACAAAACAGGGAGAATTAGCTAAGAACTTAAGAAATTTCAACTTATGTGAGCAAAACATTAGTGAGACTAAGGCATATATGCCACAGGAATGTCTTTTGGGTGAAAAGTTTGGTATATTTTATTCTGTTGTAATGAAAGGTGAAACAGGAGCTGGTGTAACATTAGCCTTTGATGATAGAATGACTTTTAATTTGTTTAGGTGGAAATCTGCGCAAGTGCTGTTTTGTCTGTTTTCAAATTGCATAGTATGGGAATAAAATTTGTGGCTATCAAGAAGTTTCTAGATAAGAAGTGTCTGAAATTTACAAGGATATAGGTATGGTAGTTCAACCAGACTGAGGGAAACAGAAGACACAAAGAATTTGACAATAAATCACTTGTCAGATGTAAATCAGAGCTTATAATGGCACGAGTTTAGGCAACAAACTGGTAATTACAGAGGGTGAGTCAAAAGTTTTTGCAATATTTGGATCACTTTATGTCTTCATACGTACCTTTACAACGAAAGCTGACTAGTATTCAAAGTATAGGCTGTCATGTTGCACCGTCTTTAGCCATCTGTCTGCCAGTTCTTCACTTCCGCAGCAGTACCAGTTCTTGTCCTTCGAGGTGAAGAACTCCTTCACCTCAGCTGCCACCTCCTCCTGGTTGTTGAAGTGCCACCTGCAAAGGAAGTGGGCCGTAGACTGGAATAGGTAATGATCCGACGGGGGGCAAGGTCCGGACCATATGCTGGATGTGGCATTAGTTCAATGCTCTCAAGTTCCTGGAGTTTTGCCCGGGTCATTCACATGGTATGAGGCTGAGCGTTGTCCTGCTGTAGTAGAGCACATTTTCTGTTCACCAGTGCCGCGTACTTCTTCTCCAAAATGGCAAACATCTGCTCCAGCTAGGTACAGACATGGATTTGTAACAGACTTGAGAACGGAGTCAGTTGTCTGGCAACTTAGTTAAAAGAACGTCCAGATAAGGTAACGAGCCATTTATTTTATTTTTTTTATCTCCATGGTGAAGCGAATCGAAGGATGAATCGAGTCCATTTGGTCTACAAGAAGCTGAAGTGTCTTTTCCATGAAAGACACTCTGCAGCCTGAAGCTGGAGTGTCAACGAAGCTGACATTTATTCCATACCCTTATTGTACCCTGACGGTATGGATAGACATTACATCGGAATGATAAAACGCTCATTTGGAACCTGAATCAGAGAACACAAAAGGGATGCAAAAGAAGGAAGATCTTCTACGGCTCTATCCAGAGAAGTGTGTTAAATTAGCCCCATACACTAACCGGAAAGCAACGGCATTCTGAGTCTCTGGAGATTATAACCAGCCGTGAGGCCTGCAATGACTGACTGGTAAAACTATCTGCCAGCAAGAAAACATACAGATCAAACAATATGGAAGAAATATTTTTCTCATCATAATACATGGCCAATATGTTATGATATAATCAACACAGCAATCAGACATCACTGAATTGACTGTATTTACTGTTTCTCAATGTCTGATTGCTGTGTTGATTATATCATGATGTATTGGCCACATATTATAGAAGAGTATCTCTTCCACATTGTTTACCTGAACAACTGGAGATTTGCTTAACAACACTAGATGGCAGCACATCTGCTTTGCTTTAGAATGCAGTTGGAGAATATTCCGTAGCTGTTTGTAACACTCAAATACTTGGGACTTTGCTGTCCTGGATGGGGTAAAAAATAACATGCTCGATCGGTAATCGAGAGATGCAGGTTTGATTCCCGCTCCAGGGCGAAGAAATTGTTAAGTTTTCTGATGTGATTGGTATTACGTGAGAAACAGTAAATACAGTCAATTTGGTGATCTCTGATTGCTGTGTTCATTATATCATAAACATGCAGATCAGCTTACTAGTCTGACTTGCCTAGTCATACGACAGTGATCACTTTCACAGACCTATCGGTCCTTTATAGAGCTGTGGAACTGGTTAGTTATTTAAATAAAAATGCTAAAATATTAATGGCATTGGGTGCAGCTCATATTAAAAGAAAAATAGAAAAAGAATTAATATTAACAAATATTCTTGCATTCAAAACAACAGTAAAAGAAGAAAACTTAACAGACAAAACGTACCAAATAGATTGGAACTGATTTGAGCTTTGTCCAATGAATCTGAAAAGAGAAATAATGTTTTTAAGTTACTTACTAAACTTTGTACTTAATGTTTTCTTTGTGTTTTATCACTAATAATGTTAACAGTTGTAAAAAAGTATGGAAAGGAGGCAGAACCAATGTTCACCTTGTATTCAACACAACACCAACTTCATCAACAATTAAATTTATCTTCCCTTCTCCCAATGTTATGTCAATAAGCAACCCAACTACCTCTGATTTCAAAAAACTAATCCATCTAAGTGTTATTCTCATCAGTTGTTTTCAAATAAGCATTTATGGCTCATACCGATCAGAAGTAATGATTATTTAGAATAGTCTTTTTTTATAAATTCATGAAACCTAAATTTTTGAAAAAGAAATTACCCTAACACATTGAGTACTAAATTTTTGAAAAAGAAACTCTTAACACATTTGAGTACTTTGTGCCTTCTGAAATATGGTTTGAAAAATCGGTGCACTTGGAAACTGCAGGCGTCAGGAATAACCAGGAACCTTTCCGACATTTTCCCGCAAAATGAAAAAGTTTTCTTAGTATGTTTATACACTGGCGGAAAGTGAAAAAAGAACACCAAGAAAGAATTGGCGGACGATCATGAAATTTACATATGTTGATGGGGTCGAGTTTACGTAGGTGTGATGTTAATTTCGGGACCAACCGATGAGCGCTTACGCCACAGCAGGCATAATATGCAAATTATCGTCAGTGGTATTTAAGGAGTACGGCGAAGTGAATGTAATCAGTCGTCGGTGTACGGACACGTGCGAAGACCCTGAAGAAGCTGCAATGCCTGGACATGGAAGGCGTGTACGATTTCAGCAGTTATCAGACTTTGAGAGAGGTTGTCTAGTCGGACTCCGCGAGGCCGGGTGGTCGTATCGTCGTATTGCGGAGCGAATTGGATGGGAAGTATCGATGGTGGTACGATGGTGGCGTAGATGGTCCGAGGAACATTCCCACACGAGAAGACGTGGAACCGAGAGTCACAGACGGACTGATGAGCGTACCGATCGACGCATAAGAAGAGCGCCGTTGTCAAGCAGAACATCCACTGCGACGCAAATCTGAGCTGCCGTTGCACCTGAGGTGACTGTGCGAACAATCCGCAACCGTCTACTGGATGCAGGACTACGTGCACGTGTGCCTCTGGCATGTGTACCTCTGACTCCAGCCCACCGTCAGGAACGGCTGCAGTGGTGTCGCCAACGTCTGCACTGGAGAACGCAATGGCGATCTGTCGTGTTCAGCGATGAAAGCAGATTCTGCTTGGGAGCCTTCGATGGCCATATGCGTGTTCGCAAATGCACAGGGCAGCACCCTTCTTGCATCTGCCAACGACACACCGGGCCTACACCTGGTCTCCTGGTGTGGGGAGCGATCAGCTATCACTCCCGTACACAACTAGTGTTTGTACTGGGTACGTTAAACAGCACCTCTTACATCAACATCATTCAGCCCGTTGTTGTGCCATTTGTAAGGTCGGTCCACCGTGGTGTTTTCCAGCAAGATAATGCACGCCCACACACAGCACGTGCAACACAACATGTACTTCATGGGTGTGAGACAACTTCCATGACCTGCACGTTCACCAGATTTGTCCCCCATTGAGCATGTGTGGGATTTTATGGGACAACGACTTATCCGGTCTCCACGGCCAGCCACGAGCATCCCCGATTTACGCGTCCAGGTTGAGGATGCTTGGAACTCAATACCCCAAACTTACATCCAACATCTGTACAACAGACTCCATGCCAGAATTGCACAGTGTGATGCAGTTCATGGCGGTTCAACCTCGTACTAACCATGTTACATGGAAATGTTATTTTTCAGTTTACCAGCAAATACAGCTGTATTTTGCCATAATGTTTTGATCACGTTATCCTCTGTATTCTGTTATTATGCTGTATAAATTCCGTTGGTATCAGACGGCTCCTTCTTGGTGTTCTTTTTTCACTTTCCGTCAGTGTATATTCTTCCAATTAATTAACAAAAGTAACATACTTTTAAGTAACAGGGTTCCCACTCAAAAGTAATAAAAAAATTCCCTGATTTTTGCAGGTTCTCCAGGTGGTTTTTAAAGCTTTCCAGAGTGGCATGTTGCAAAGAATTGTTACATTTCATTTCATTCCATTCATTTTTCTCACCAAAGCACACACTTGTAAATTCTTGTAATTTGTCTTTATAAAATATTACCTGCTTTTCATTAATAACAACTAACTGTGCACATTATTTTCTGTACCAAAGTTCCATGAACTTTTGTGAATACTACCCACACAGAATTTGTAAATAAATTCCCATAGAAACAGGTAATATTATTAAGAAAAAATCTGTCAGTTGAATAGTTTCAGTTTTTCTATAACACAATGTAGCTAAGCTTAATGGTGGAATGGCTCTGTTCAAAGAAACATGTTTCAAGAGAACCAACAGACAAAGGACTTTGATCCATCATTTGGTTGGTTCTCTTGTGAAGTGTTTTTCAAGCAGGAGCCATTGTGCATAATTGTTCCAAGTTATAACTGCCTTCCTGCAGAAATTGAACAAAAGCTTAATAACTGGAAATTTTAAAAATTCAATTTTGCATATTTTTTTAGAGAATAAAGGAAATACTTAATATAACTGAAAGTAAGATCTACCAAATTCTAGGCAGGCAGTAATTGCAAGCAAAAGTTTGAAATCTTGAAAAAATAAGTTTTTTCGGCAAAATAAAGTATCCATGGTTTTTGCAAAAAAAAAAAGGGTAATTTTCCCCAGTTTTCCCTGATTTTTACGAAAAAAGGGTAATTTTCCCCGAGTTTTCCCTGATTTTTACATAAAAAGGGTAATTTTCGCCGAGTTTTCCCTGATTTTTGGAACCATTTTCAAATTCCCTGAGAATTCCAGGTTTTCCAGGTTGAGTGGGAATCCTGAAGTAATTAATTAACAAAAGTAATATACTTTTTCAATTTGTTATTAACACCTAACAAATTGTTGAAGCTTTTCTTTGTTTTTTGCCCCCCCCTTCTGGATCCACCCCTACTACCTCATCCTTCTCTGGTGAGACACAGACGCCATCACCTTTACTGCAGACTTCTGTGCTCAAAATTTAATTGGGTGAGGGAAACCAGCATCTCCATCCTTTGTATTATTCTTTGGACTACTCATCATACAGACACATCAAGTTTTTTTTTTTTGTTTTTTTTTATTGGAGGTTTAACGACCACCGTGAGCAACTCAATGGGCTATAAGCAGTCGCCCGTCCCTAATTTAGGGTCACTGGTTCCAGGGAAGGGAGAGAGCCAGTGCCGTAAGACAAACACAACATCCATGCCTCACCGGGGTTCGGACGAATGATCAGAGGCCATTGCTTAGACCACTGCGCCACCGGGGCGGCCACATCAAGTTTCGTTCATATTTCTCATATCCATGTTTCTTTTTTTTTTTTTTTTTTTTTTTTGATTGGAGGTTTAACGACCACCGTGAGCAACTCAATGGGCTATAAGCAGTCGCCCGCCCCTAATTTAGGGTCACTGGTTCCAGGGAAGGGAGAGAGCCAGTGCCGTAAGACAAACACAACATCCATGCCTGACCGGGATTCGAACCCGGACCCCTTACGGACGAATGATCAGAGGCCAGCGCCTTAGACCACTGCGCCACCGGGGCGGCATATCCATGTTTCATCCATGACAATCCGCTATGGAGAGATGACTTGATTCACCAGGAAATTGCTGATCACTTGCTTGCCATAACAATGCTATGGAAGCAATCATCAGAGACAGGCTGTAGGAAAGTGCATGCCAAATGAGTTCCTTGACAGCTAATGTTGACTTCAAGACCAAGAGAATAGTGGTTCACAACAAGCTGCTTGTGATATTTAAAGATCAAGAAAACATCCTTTTCCAAAATGCTATAGCAGAGAAGGAAATATGGCTGCACATGAATGATTCAGAGACCAAGAACCAGTCAATGTGGTGGCAACACAGCACCTCTCCAACAACTAAAAAAACTCAATGCTCAATGATCATCACAGAAGTTTATAGTCAGTCTTCAGGGCTCACAAGAGAGTTATTCTCATGATTTCCTGAATCATGGTGTAACACCCAAGAGGCTTTGGGAAGACATCAGAAAAAAAAAAATCCCAAAGCCATCTAGTTACACAATGCACAACACTGTCCTTACGTGTGTTTTGACAAAAATCAGCCAACAGCAAAGATGGCCTTTTCTGTGATATGACAGACCCCATGTAACCCAGACCTGACACAACAGAAATTTCACAAACTTGGCCCAATGAAAAATGTTATCCAAAGGCAAAGATCTGATGAAATAGAGGATATCCAAGTCACCTGGAAGACATGGTTCCCATATTGTTCACCACAATTATTCCATAAAAAGATGGCTTCAGCAGTAAAACAAAATGTACTGACATGACATGGATTACCTTGAAGGATAGTCTTCTGAGTCACAGCAATGTATGTACATTTTTATATGGCTAACTGGAACCTTCTATTCATTACAATGAAGACACTTTTACTTAACAAGCATTACTTCTGGGTTACTGTAAATATCTTGAACTGTAACTAATAAATTTTTCTCCAGCACTGTTCATCATCTTTACATAAGCATATTGAGTTTCACTGGCATACGAACAGATAACCAAATAGTGATTTGCATTTTTGAACTTCACTTTTAGTTGGTAAAGTTCGATGAACACTTACCGCACGTGGGGCTTGGCTTTCAATTCATATTTCCGTTATGTGGATGCGGCACGGCACGGGGGTTTTTCATTTGGCCACGGGTCCGCTTTTTTTTTTTTTTTTTTTTCCGGACACCGGAAAAAAGTATGGTAGATAAAAAATTAAATGCACTATTTGATGAACAAAAATTAAATAAGGAACCCATAAATGAATATAATGTATATGAAAATCGGTCTGATAAGAACTTAAGCTTTACACAAAAAGCAATTTTACAAAAAGGGAAAAAATTTGCCTTTCCACAAGGCCTCCCTAAAACTGAAGAAATCATCCCTTGCCTCGAAGATATTCTCAAAAATATACCAGGCGCAGAGAATAAAACTGAAGTAGAGAACAAATTATATAGAGTTATTCTAAAAGAATATAATGCCAAAAACAACAAAAACTTCTATATAGAGAAAAAATTAAAATATGAAAAAAAAACTATTGGAATTGAAAAATGACCCATATATCAAATTCTGTGAAGCAGATAAATCCAGCCAAATCATTATTCTCAACACTGATGAATTTGAACAAAAAATGACAGCAGCAATCGATGGATTAAATTGTACCGAAATTATGAAAGACCCAACTGATAATCAAATTAAATTCTTAGCGGATATAAGAAATCATTGCACATTACCTGATGAAATCAAGCGCTCTTTTCCACCAATGGGAGCAGGCATACCACGTATCGTTGCAAAGATAAAAACGCACAAAGATGGTGCTCCAATGAGACTGATAGTTTCAAAAAAAAAACTCACCATTGATTACATTAGAGAAAAACATTTACAAATTCCTAGCACCCTTTTTTCATGAACAACAAGTTCACCATCAAGAACACATATGAATTTATAGAGAAAATTAAAAATGTAAAAACTGGCCTAAAGGACTTAAATATGGCAAGCATGGACGTTAAAGCATTATATCCAAGCACTCCTGTTCCAGAAGCTATTGAAATTATCATTAAGAAGTTGCAAAATCTTAAAATTTTAAATAACACACAAATTCATGAATTCAAAAAAGTTTTAGTCTATTTATATGAAAATAATATTTTTACATACAAGAACAAAATATTCAAGCAAAATTCAGGAGGCCCAATGGGCTCACCATTATCAACTCTATATGCTGAGGTTGTGATGAACGAAATTGAAGAAAATGTCCTGCATCATATGGAAGAAAAACCAGAAGTGTACTGTCGATACGTGGATGATATTTTCATTCTATCAAAACTGAACGAAGAAGAATTAAAAAAATTAACAAAATGTTACAGCGCTTTATATCCAACTATAGAACTCACTGTTGAAATAGAAAAAAATAATGCATTAGCCTTTTTGGATGTACATGTTATCAAATCCACAGATAAGTTACTATACAGGGTTTATCGGAAAAGTTCATTTGTTCCGGTCCTAATCCCGTACAATTCAGCACATCCTTATCCTCAAAAATGCAATAGTATAAAAACCTTAATTAAAAGAGCATATACGCATTCTGAAAATAGTCAGTTCATCAATGAAGAAATCAAATTCATAAAAAAAATTGCAGGCAGCTTTGGTTATCCTAACCATTTAATAAAAAAATGAGACACAGAAGTAATAAAGAAAATAAAAAATAATGCTGTAGTAAATAAAAAAGAAGTCAAATATTTAAATGGTTTTCCTTACATAAAAGGTACTACCAATGAAATTAATAATATTTGTAAAAAGCAAAACATTCAAATTGGAGGAAAAGTAAATACCATCAAAAATATAGTAATAAAAAATAATGAAAAAATAAAAATGTTAGAAAAAGCAGGTATTTACTCAATTCCTATTACTGAAAATCCTCCAATGGCTTATATAGGAAGTACCAAAAATAAGCTTAAACACAGATTAAAACAACACGTAAAAAACTGGCAGAAAAAAGAAGAAAAAACAGCACTTATCCAATACTGTCTGGATAACCAAAAATATCCTAAATTCGAAAATATAAAAATCATTAAAAGCTGTAAATCCGAAAAACACCTCAGAATAGCAGAGTCGGTAATGATTGAAAAAAATAGGACAAAAGTTTGCAACCATAATGACCCTAATAATTTGAGAAACAGCTGGAGAAATTTAATTAAAATTGAGCAAAAAAATGAAAAAGTTCGAAAAATGAGATCACTGACCAACAAGAGATGGCGCCACAACGCCCAAGAAGAAGCGATAGCCGATGACAGAAGCAGCCCGCGAGAACCACCGAAATGCCCAGCTGACACGGTCTGTGCTAGTCGGAGCAAAACGTCCCTCGAAGACGGTAAAGGAGTATTACCGAAAGTACTCGGGTTATGAATAAATATTGAAGTAAATGAGGATGCAGCAAAGGAAAAAAAAGCTTATTTGGTGATGAGGCAAAATAAATTCCAACTGGGAAAAAAAAAAAAAAGAAGCGGACCCGTGGCCAAATGAAAAACCCCCGTGCCGCATCCACATAACGGAAATATGAATTGAAAGCCAAGCCCCACGTGCGGTAAGTGTTCATCGAACTTTACCAACTAAAAGTGAAGTTCAAAAATGCAAATGCATTAATGCACGTTAAATAATATAACCTCCAATATCGGAAGTAAATTGAAACAAATAGCGATTGTTTTCAAGAAGTCAGCTTATCAGACTAATATCTGAAATTTAGAAAAAAATAAGTAACTATGTTTGGGTGACAAAAAAGCAACATAGAGAGAGTGAGCAAACAACTATACATTTTTGGAAAGCTTCCCAACTTGAAAATACTTTGTGTTACCCATTTAAATGAAATGAAACAAATGGTTAATGGCTATTTTTCACCTTATTTCTAACTAGGTACTTTTCCACAACAAATAAAGATCCAGACTTACAAATTTCGCTAGTAGATATTGGCCACCAAGACCAAAATTGTTAGTGGCCATAAAAAAAATTCAGTGGCCAAACTTTGAAAAAAAATTAAATTGTATATATCATACTATATTATTTTTATAAAATTGGTTAGTATAATATTAGTATGTTTTATTTTGCATATTTCAATTATAGTATGCTTAAAAGTTGCAACTGAAGTAATAAAATACACAAATTAATCTTTGTAGTTTGGTCGGCAAGATTTTACGCTATCCTCCCTCCATGTAGTCTTATCACATCTTCCGAGTCAAAATTATTCATTTTCATTCCTGATGTTTTGATCCTAATGTGACTTTCAAGTGTGTTCTTTTTCATTAGAAGGCTTCTTTCACCTAATGTGTGTTGAACTGCTGACCAAAGACATTCCCCATGAGCATTCAATGGCGGTACCTTTAAAAGCAGTTACTAGATCTCTCATGATTTCAAAAGGCTTTAGATTTTCTGAATTCTCTAATTTGTGTAACAAATCTTTTAAATTAGACAAAATTTTGTTAGGATTTACACTAATGAGAATCTTCTTAAGTTGAAGCCACGATTACAGAGCACAATCAGGGTTAAACTTTAAAACTTTGCATATTTCAGTTATTGCATCATTACTATGATTGTTTAAACCTTCAGAAGATTTGATAAATAGCACCTCATCTAAAGAGCGGACACACATTTGCAGAAAACAGATGTTTAGACATTATTAAATCTTTTTTTTTTTTTTTTTCAAGTTTTTGTGTAATTCTTTTTTCAATAAATCAATGCTATTTTCTGTAGGACCTAATCCTACATCTCCATCATATCTGCAACACATCTTCGTTGATCACATGCCGTGCTGATTTGGTGATCTTGAAATGTTGATGGCATGTCATCTTTTTGAGACAAAGATTCCTTAAAAAAAAAACCAATTTGCCCCTTCATCTGCAGGTTTTAAAACAGCCAACTCTAGTTCAGTAACATAGTGCAAAGCACTACTGATGTCCACATCAGTTTTTTCCAGCTTCCTGGAACATTCAGCAACACATGAAATTATGTCAAAAACTCTGTTGGTCCTCTGAATAGATATGTATGTATATAACCAAAAGTTGATTTAAGAAAATTAAGCTAGAAATTGGAATTCCTGAAAATGATCGTAGAACAAATTTTATGGGTTTCATTTATGGTTTTTTTAATGTGCTGCTGCCTGTTTTGCGGTTTAAGAGTTTTTAACCACGTCTAAGAAACTATAAGATTCAATTATTTTTACAAGTATGTATTTTGGTAAAAGACCTATGAATTTTAATGTGAATCTGTTTCACATTTTTCAAAAAGGAGTTTGAAAAACGTAAAGAATGTTAAAAAAGTGAATATTGGCATTATGTTCCAACATAGAAACTTTATCTTCAATGGAAATTAGGAAGTGGGATGTTTTTCTTGAGGTACTATTAAAAGCACACTGATTACAGTAAAAAGTACTTTGGAAGGCAGATAATACGAAAAAATGTCTTTGCTTTCTGCTGATAGTGAATAAGTCATAGATATAAATCAGGAAGAACATCCAGATTGTTGATTAATTGGGGTTACCACTCATTTTGCCAAATTAAATACCCTGAGTATTCCCATCTGCAGACAATATAATTTTTAAAAGCCACACGAACTGTATTTGAACTGGATGAACAGTATTACAGAAGTAACACTAACAGACAAAACTTGAACTAAATCACCTGCTGACGGTAAGGTGAAAAAAAGCAGTCTAACACACGAAAAAGAAAAGTCTTGGCCGATCTCGTAAACATCAGAACTGGTGTAAAAAGAAGTACTTATGCACAGGAATACCATACCTGCCAACATTGGCAACAGCCTTGTCAGTAGTAACCAGTATTATTGGGTGGCATACATACACTTTTTACGAAACTATGCATCTCTTTGTGAAAAAGAAATATGTTGCACAACAAAACATTACAACAAACAAGGACACTAATGAAACTAACATGTGTGAAACACAAAGTTGATTCCCCTAGCGAGGGCATGATAGGTAACATTGTGAGATTTAGGTTCAAAACTTCCACCAGTAAAAATCAGTCAGATGCATTCTAAATCCCACAATGCTTGACAGACAGGAAATCCAAGCAAGTGAACGCGCAGTGCATGAACCTCCACTTACCATATGATCATACTGCCTCTAAAATTGTAGTTTATGTCAAGATGAGACCAAAGAAGGAAAAAAAAAAAGCTGAACGTTTTAACTGGGTGAAAAATCAAAACACAGCAGGAATGCGGACTACTGTCAGTTTGTCTTTTGTTGACTCTGCAGCTGAACAGCATCCATTGCCAATTTCTCTTTCTGCTGATACCTTTCTCTCCCTATTTCTTCATTGACACTTTTCTTTGCTTTCTTTTTTATGCCCTCTGATAACAATAACTTCATCCATCATGCTGAAATAACTTTCAGCCTGAGGACCATGGGTACATGATCATATCAAAGCTTTAACTGTACAATGTGGAAGAAACATTCTTCTCATAATATGTGGCCAATACGTCATAAATAACACAGCAATCAGACATGGGTGAATTGACTGTAATTACTGTTTCGCACATAATATCAATCACATTAGAAAACTTCAAAATGTCATCGCCCTGGAACTTCCTTATCCTGGGTGGTGTAATGGATAGCATACTTGACTGGAAATCGGGAGATGCGGGTTCAATTCCCGCTCCAGGGCGATGAAATTTTCAAGTTTTCTGATGTGATTGATATTACATGAGAAACAATAATTAGTCAATTCAGCATTGTCTGATAGCTGTGTTAATTATCATGGCGTATTGGCCACATATTATGAGAAGGATGTTTCATCCACATCGTGTACCTGAACAACTGGAGATTTACTTAACAACACTAGATGGCAGCACAATTTAAGAACTCAGTCAGAGAATATTCTGATGCTCTTAACACTCAGATACTTGGAACTTCCTTGTCCTGGGTGGTATAATGGATAGCATGCTCGACCGGAAATCGGGAGATGCGGGTTCGATTCACACTCCAGGGCGATGAAATTTTCTAGTTTTCTGATGTGATTGATATTACGTGCGAAACAGTAATTATGGTCAATTCAGCAATGTCCGATTGCTGTGTTAATTATCATGAAAGCTTTAACTGTTTTAGATAAATGGTGTAACTTTGAGAATATTAATACTTTTGAACACCATGCATCAATTTTTACAAATTTTTCAACTTTGTCATTTCCATTTTTGGGGATTTTCCCCACCCATATCAAGCTTAAATGCAAAAACTTATGGGATGGGGGATATTTAACAATGCGGGAGAGTAGGAACATGGCGCTGGGAGGGGGTGCGATTATGGGAGAAATCTTTGCACCATCCTACTTCCGGTTTTGGAAATTTTCAAGATGAAATACAAATATTTATGCAGTTCAATATTATTTAACAATAATAATGGGCAGAGGCCACATTGCGAGAAAAAAGGAATTACGATTGTGAAAAAAATCTGAACTCCGTCGACATTCCGTTTTCAAAATTTTCGTAAAGATGGAATTCCGTTCTCCGACGAACATGGCCTGTCAACCCCCCCCCACACACACACACACACACACACACACACACCCCACATTCATAAAAAATAGTAAAAAGAAAGTGCCTAACTTTTAAAGTTTTCTTTGGAATTTAACGAAATTTCACATGGGAGTTTATTTTGGTGTGTCTCGGTTACCGTAAAATTTGCATTCGGTTATTTAAAAAATTGGAGAATTTTTTTTTCATAAAAATTTGTCCCAGTGGGACCTTTTCAACCCAGGCAGTTGAGCTGTCCACCACCGGCAAAAAGCTTTCATCTGCACCGCAACCTTGCGAACCCCGTTCTCCCACATTGACCCCATCACTCTTGGCGCATTCTTTGTCAAAAACCAACACCCTCACCTTTTTTATAATTTTTTTTTTTTGTTCTTTTCTGCTGTTCAAGCAAAATAGCAGAATGAAAAAGGTGATGGCCGACTTCCGTACAACACAAATTTTGTGCCGTTCCATGCGATTTCCGTACACTTGGGAGTAAAAATTTTTCAAAAACATGCGAGTTCCGTACAAGTTTTAAAAAAAAATTCTTTAAAGCACAAGTTAAATAAAATAATCGTTTTTTCCTTACGGTCACCAGAATTGGCGATTTAGTCAAACATTTTTAGTCGCCACGACGATGAAGTTTATGGCCAGTGGCGACCTGGTGACCGTGAGTCTGGACCTTTAACAACAATTATCAGTTGTTTTGTTAAAATAAAAACAGTTTCCCACTACAAAAATTGGGATTAGAAGCACAGCATTATTAAGATTAGCACTTTCCAAGAGTAACTACTTCCCACTGGAAAATTTATGTAATTTTTACTCTAATACTAATCTTCACTTTTAACTATTAACTTACGACCCTTTCCATCTCAATTCAGGCAGGGGTGTCAGTTGATCACCTCCAATTTTTTTGAAAAAATTATGGTAGCTACTCCTAATAGCGGTATAAAGTACTGCAAACGATTTTTCATTAAAAAAATTTTTGGTCCAGCTACAGCATTTTGAAAATTGGCAAAAAATACATCTGTGACAAAAATCATGTGAAATGCCAAATTTTTAAATGTACACCTCCTGTACTATAACATGTAGAGACTAGAATTTTTTTATTTTGAAGCTATTGAACTGGCCTTTCTTCAAATTCACAGAAACTGATCAAACGAATGTTGCTAGATGGCAAAAAGTCTATATTTATTACAAACTATTTTATTTTCCACAAATTTAGGATTTCTTTTTTTTTTTAAGAAAGACTTATCAGGTGAGTAAGTGTGCCAATCTGCACTCCTACTAGGGTTGTCTTAGCAGTTATTTTATTTTTATCCTGTGATGCATGTAACTCATAAAATAAATTTTTAAAATATACAAAATTTAAAAAAATTTAAAAATCAACATTTTTAAAATGCAATATCTCAAAAACCCCACTTTTTAAAATTCTGAAATTTTGTCCAAATAATGTCGTAATGGTAGGCAGTTTACTGGGGGAATCGGGTTACTGGATTTTTGCCTTGAAATTTTTCTGCAAATTTTTGAAAATGCACTGCTCAAACCTCACGGTTGGGTTATTATTAAAAAAAAACTTTGAAAGATATTTCTGAAAAGTTTACATGAGTATATATTCCAAATTGCAGTGTCAATCTATATTTTAAAGTCATTTTTATGATTTTTAATAATTGTCACCTATGTATGTGTTTAATTTTTTTAATCCATAGTCTATACACATACAATACATTAGCTCAGTTACAGTTAAGATTCAATTTCAATTTACATAAGAAGAAAGGCCTCAAAAAAACAAAATTATTATCTTACCATCGTAACTACAAATTATTCAAACTGAGTAAAGCTGCTGGATTTTATTGATTTCCTTCTCATCAAAGGTATGAAGTCATTCAGAATGTCCAACAGGAGTCATTCACCTTTAGAAGTACATTTTTTAAGGGCACTGGACACTTGTGTCTTTTCTTGCCACATTCTTCTGGCCACCAAAAAGCTCTGGCTGGTCCATGAGGGTGCATGAAAGATACTGTTATGTCTTCAAACTCTCTAGATTTGTTTGTAATCTGTCCCATCCACCAGTTATCGTCATAAATGCATCCTATAAATTCTCCTATTTGAAAATCATTCACAGAAAATGGGTTCTTTTTTTGTTGGCTTGAAAATTGATTGCTTTATGTGACTGTTCTGGCCATTGATGGTTTATTTCTTTGTACTAACCAGGAATACTGTGACTGTATCTCAACAACAGATTTTACTGTATCCCACTCTTCTACTTTGCTGGTTCGGTAGGATTGAACTTCCATTAATTGTGAGGAGTAGAAGTTTAGTCTTTAGGATCAAGGGGAAGAGAGTTTTAACAAATGAAGGTGCATCTCTTATAGCTTGTGAAGCTTCTTTCTGTAAGTTGAATTTAGTAGCAAAATGTTTGCACAGGCTACCCACACCATCACATGCACTCTTGCCATGTCCTGTGGCTGAGAAGATCCACTTCTTTGTTACATTTGGGTCCCCCTTCATAAGTTCAAAGAACTGATATTTGTTTTTGAAGTGCCCTGCTGCTTGATCTGAGATGCAAACAGTTGTTTTAAATTCTTCCAAAGGACAAGTCTTAGCAATTTCGCTTTTTATGAGCAGAATGGCACACAGAGCATGTGCTGAGTCATGGCTTGTATCATTGCATGCTACCACAAAAGACTTAGTCTCATTTGGAAAGTATGCAATACACGCAAAGAGTGAGATCTGGACATTTTTTGCCAGTGGTAACTTTGCACATCATCAGGTAGAATTACAGACCAATTCTGAGCAAGTGCAACACCAACACTGGACTGTGTGCTGCAGACTGTTTAACCTATGCTATCCCATCTCTCTGGATCTGCTCATTATAAATTACGGAAGAGTTTCTTCCCTCTCAATATCCCCCACCATCAGTAGCTCTTATTTTCATTGACTCCCCCAATCATGGTTTGTACTCTTCCAAGCAAAATAAATTCAAGCACTTTTCAAGGACTTTTTAAACCCGAATTATCATATGTGTGTACTGTGATCGATCAGTAGGTAGGTATTTTAGTAAGTTCAGACCATTAATCTTAGCTGGGGCAGGCACACACACCTTTAATGACCTTCCTGTTACCCCTTGTCCCCAGTTCGTTTATTTTATTAACTTTGAATTGCCCCTGTGTTTTTGGTGTTTTTCCGAAATTTTAATTTCTGGAATATTTTGAAAGGGTACATTATTTTCATATTCATCTGCTGGTATGACACTTATTGTTTGCTTTAACCTTTTATTTTTGATGCATGACTTTGATGCATTTTTTGATGCAGCCAGGAGATGAAGGGTTCACGCATGAAGCACAAGCAATTCCTAGAAGTTCCATCCTCCAGCAAGAACGTGTCCCTAACCCCAGTAAATAAGTCCATCATAATTTGCGAATACATCATTCCACTAATTTTACTCACATGGTTGATGCTTTATTCTGCAGCGATATCATAGCCAAGGCACCAGTTGTCCACACATTCCCCTGGGTTGAACACAAGTTCGACGCTATTTGATCAGCTTGGTGATTTTATCAGGACTACACAGAAATCTCCTATACATTATTTTAGCAGAAACACTTATTTAACATATGCTCTTTCATATCAAAAAAAAAAAAAAAATCAAGTACTGTTTACAGAGCCTTAAACTTTTTTAAGTACTTTCAAAGACTTGAAAATGAACTTTTTTTATTCAAGGACTTTTCAAGGTTTTCAAGGAGCGTACGAACCATGCCAATAACTTTCAAGCAGCCTCGATAGGAGGCTCGATCCCCCAGAAAACTACCCACCATAACAATTGCACCAGGCAGTACGATTTTCAGCGCCACAGCTTTGGAAAATCGAACTTTGAAATCATATCTGCTGCAGTTTAGCACAAAAATTACCGCAAATTGCAGTTTACCCATGAGTCAAAAATTGCCTAAGTTTCATAAAATTCTTCACCACCATTTTCACTATTACTAATTTGTTCTTACCATTTTCAGATTTAGTCACATTTGGCAACTTGGCGAACGATTAGTGCAAGCCCTGCCGAGAATTGTATTCTCCTGCGATTAAAAATTTACTAAATAATGTTTACAGTTCTCTTTTTTTCTCTGAATTCAAAAATTTGAAAAAAAAAGTGCCATTTTCAAAAATTGGAAAAAACAGAAATTGAAAAAAAAAGGGTCATTTTCAAAAATATGTAGGAAAATTTTAAGACAAAAATCCAGTAACCTGATTCCCCCAGAAAACTACCCTACCATTAGGACATTATTTGGACAAAATTTCAGAATTTTAAAAATGGGTTTTTTGAGATATTGCAATTCAAAAATGTTGATTTTTTGAAATTTTGTATATTTTAAAAATTAATATTATGAGTTACATACTTCACAGGATGAAAATAAAATTACTGCTGAGACAACCCTAGTAGGGGTACAGGTTGGCACACTTATCCACATAAGTCTTTTTCTTAAAAAAAAAAAAATCCTAAATTTGTGGAAAATTAAAAAATTTTGTAATAAATATTAAAAAAATTGCCATCTGGCAACATTTGTTTGATCAATTTCTGTGAATTTGAAGAAAGGCCAATTCAATAGCTTCAAAATAAAAAAAAATGGAGTCTCTACCTGTTATAGTTCAGGAGTAGTGTGCACTTAAAAATTTGGCATTTCACATGATTTTCGTCACTGGTGTATTTTTTGCTTATTTTCAAAATGCTGTAGCTTGAACAAAAAATTTCTTTATGAAAAATCCTTTTGCAGTACTTTATACCTCTATTAGGAGTAGCTACCATAATTTTTTCCAAAAAATTGGAGGTGGTCAACTGACATGTTGGTCACACCTGCCTGAATTGAGATGGAAATGGTCTTACTGAAAATAATTTGACAAAACATAGTGAATAACATAAACATAGATTCAAATGTATTCTTGCATTGCAATTTGTTTTGTGGCACTGTACGTCAAAATCTGAGATATTGTAAAATGCTACACCACAGCTCTGTAAACAAATAAATTTCCTAATGTGACTTTTTTTATGTCCCGCTTTAACATCGACATGGCTCTTAATCTGAAAACTACCTTAGTCTTAGTTTTCAGATTAAGAGCAATAGTGAATAACATGAAGAATACAGATTAAAAAGTATTTTTGCAATGCAATTTCTATGGACATGTACACCAAAATCTAAGATATTGCAAATTTTAAGAGCACAGCTCTTTAAAAAAAATATTTTCCGTGACTTTGTTTATGCTCTATTTTAACATTGGCATGGCTCTTAATCTGAGAACTAGGTGCTCAAAACAGAGAGAGTTGTTTTGCCAAGTTTCTTAATATGGAACCAAATTGCTTCAAGACTAAAAGATGAATGAACATTGAAGACAAGTCAACAAAACTTGATAATAATTATTTCAACTAAATACTGAATGAAAACAATCATTCTTTCTTTTTTTACTTTACTCCTATACTGTTCTTGATAAAGCTCAATTAGCTACAGGGAACTTCTTTGTCTTGATGAGCTCAATTAAATACAGGAAACTCTTTTTCCTTGATGATGCTCAATTAACTAAAGGAAACTTTTATTCCTGATGAAGCTCAATGATCATTAAGTGAAAGCTCAGAATAATTGAATTTTAATTACATCACATGAAATAAATATGATCATCACAGAGCTTTGTAGTGATTTTATCTGCCATGTACCTGAAATTATTTATTAAAATATTATACTGAAAGTCAGTTAAATGTCACATCTTAAATGTATTTTTATCATGACTTATACAGGTTGTTTATTTTCAATAGCTCAAAATATAAATTGAAAAGAGCACTAACACTTTCAAAAGTTAAAAACTCAAAGAATAAATCAAACAGAGGCCATCACTCTTTCCACGTTTATATGTGAGTCATGGAAAAATTCTCTGTGGTGCAGTGGAAGCATATCCGACGCGTAACTGGAAGACCCTGGGTTCGATTTCCGGTGGCGGCCAATGAGAATTTTTCTGTCACTCACTTATAAACGTGGAAAGAGCGATGACCTCTGTTTGATGTTCCTGGTCCACATCAAATGTCTGTATTAATTAATCAAAGAACAAAAGTACACAGAGGTGAAATAAATTACAAATCCTACCTTTAAAGTGACATGATTGCATGTAGCCCTAGTTAGCCTCAACCAAGCTGGGAGTTCCAGAAGTTCAGTTAATACCTGTTCATTCAGCTCCAAGTTATGCAGTTCTCCATGTCCTTTTAATGTACTTAACTGCAACTTGTCAGGAGATAAATTTTTTGCAAACCTATAAGTAAAAAAATGAAGTGTTACAAAAATATTTGTTTCTTAACAAAGAACTTAGCCACAGCATAAACTGAGGTATACTTCATAGTTAAACATTGCTCACACTTAAAAATACCTAAATTAATGGCACAAAGAAAAAAAACTGCACATATTCTAACATAAATGGCTTAGTAAATCATAATAGTATTTCAATTTAGAAATTTAAAACAATTTAAGAGCAATTAGGTTCCATCCTTTATTATAAATCATTTCAACAGGAACATATAGATGGAAGCTATCACTATTCTTGCTGAAATGTATCAATGCCATAATAACTGTACACTAGTAAGACTGCTTCTGTAATTATTATACACTAATCTTAAGATGGCAAGTTACCCTCTCAAAGACATTTAACAGCACCCGCCATGACAGAATTAATATCCATTACTTCAAAGCTCCAGAAAATTCCAGTAATTTTAATGTCCATAACATAGTCCATTTAAACATTTCTTATCTAAGCCTTTCTCTACACACATTAACTTGTAAGTGATGAGTGTAAAACATAGTTTCGGGAAAACTTGAGTTTGCAATACAAAATAATCAATCTGTAAATTAAACTCATCTTTGTTTTGTGGCTTCCTAGATTACTATATTAAAACTTAGTTAACTTTTTTATGGGATTTTTTGAGTATAGTTGCAAATTTTCAGAGAAAACTCTTCTTCATCAGGCAGTCTTTCAATCTAATCTCCATCACTGGCTTTGGTTATGGTTAACCTTGACGGTTACAGTGATTCTGCAAAATATCTTGCCAGATGCTAGGCAGCGTTAATCCCCTGCAATCATTTACGATGGAATTTTAGTATTTTTCAATTTCAAGTCCCTCTTTCAATTTACATTTCAAGAAGTTGGTTTGAAGTCCAATGACTGTTAAAGAGTCCCAGTCCCTGTGGTGTCCTGTTGCTCTAAAGTGACTGTTCAATCCTGTCTTGTTCAAAAAAAATTTTTATTGCAGCTTTGTGCTCAGCAATGCAAGTTTTCAGCCTACGACCTGTTTCATGTATGTAGAATTTTCCACAGCTGCAAGATACTTTATAAATTATTCCTTGCATTTTTAACAAGTTTTCTTCTTTTTGAATTAAGCTTGGGCAAAATTTATTAAGCTCGTTGTCCAAATTGAGAGCTAATCTAATATGATATTTACTGCTTATTTTCTTTAAAGATTCAAATAAACCTTTTTGATATGTAATTTCTCTAATTAATTTAAACTCCTGCTTGTTGTATTTTTCTGTTTCTCTTTGTGAGTAACTTATCTATTTCATTTTGAGGGTAGTTATTTTCTGCTAGCAAGACTCCCAGTTCATCTAAGTGGGCTTTTTTCAAATCTTCCGAGGAGACCAATTTATTTCTTCTAAAAATTGTCTTACAATATTTTTCTTTATTGAGTATGGATGAGAGGAGTTAGAATCTAGTACTTTATTAGTATCCAAAGGTTTTTTGTACAATTTAGATATTATCTTCTTCTACATATATTGTCAAATCTAAGTTTCATTTTTCCTCTTTTTGAACTTCTAGAGAAAATTTTAGGGAATCATCTAACTCATTAAAGCATCCAAGAATTTTTTTTTTCCGGCAGATCTTTGTCTTTGCTATCTCTATGGCCCATTTCACACAAGCGGAGTTTTTTCGCCAAAGCAATAAATCTCCCGGCTGTCTTACCACTTGTTTTAAAAAGGACTATAGAATTACACCGATACTTTCAGATGCCGAGAAGTGGTAGAAATTTTGGCACAGTAGCTGCTCAGCTTCCAAGGGGTTCACTAAAAACCAGATGACGAAAATACTGTCCAAATTAGCTGTAAGGCAAGTTGTTCACACAGGCGGCCAGCCGATCGTCCGCTAGTGCAATAAAACAATCTCTCCTGTGAGAGGGGGTGGGGAATAAAGTGCTGTTGAACAAAGAACCACGGATAGTTCCCACTCATCCTTCAGGCATTTTTTCCTCCGTTTTAGCAATGAAACAGCTTGTGTGAAAGCTAGCCAAAAACTGCACCGCAGGACGGTTTTATTGCTTCGGCAGAAAAAATCTGTGTGTGCGTGAAACGGGCCTAATGAATAAAATATCATCCATATATCTGCTATATAAGCAAAAATACAACTGAATCAGAACTTTTCCCTCCAACTTTTCTACAAAGTAATTTGCTAAAAGAGGGAAAAGTGGGGAGCCCATTGCTAGTCCTGACTTTTGAAGGAAAAATCTTTTCTCAAATTGAAAAAAAGTTGTTTTTCAAAGAGAAAATAAGCATTTCAAAACATCCCCATTAATAAATTCTTTGCCTGATCATGAAACACAATTTTGTCAGCCAGGTCATCTGCTAAAAACTCTATAAGTTGATCTAAATTTATGCTTGTATACATTGAAACTATATCTAGGCTTCTTATAACAGGAGAATTCATCCTTGGAAGCTGCTCTAATTTTCCTTTTAGGGCTGAGGATTTTTTTTTATTATGGAATGAGGTTCTAATAACTCCTGAGGGTGCAACTTAAGAAAATAATTCAGATTTGAAAATATTGAGCATTTTAAATCTACAATTGGCCTGACTGGTTGGTTTATCTTATGTAATTTTACAATTCCATAGAGCTGAGGCATTCTGAATTGTAATTTTGAGTACTGTTTAAGGTTATCTGGGAGTTGGCCTTTTTTCTTTTGTTCAGTCATAAGCTTTGTAACTTTTTTAATTAACTCATGTAAGGGGTTTTCTTTTACCTTCTCATAAATAGGCTTTTTTAGCTCTTCTTCCATTCTTTTCCGATAATCCTCTTTATCCATAATTGTAATTAATCTATTTAAAGCAACTAAATTTTCATTCTTTTTGAATTGGTTCAAAGCTTTTAACTGGCTGCTTTCAATCTTCTTTCGGGGGATTCTTAACTTGCTTAAGGAACTTTGCTAGGCTATTGTGGTAATCATTTCTGAGGAGATCAGCTTTGATTGGGTCCTCTTTTTCTAAAGTGCTCTATATACTTTCCAATTCAATAACTTTTTTCTGCATTAGTTTTTTCCATTGAAAGATTATAATTCAATCCTTTATTTAAAACTTGTAATAAATCTTGGCTCACACCTGTAGAGGAATTGTCTTTTACACGTCTGAGTACTTTATTTTCTAGGTTCTTTTTTTGTGTCGACTTCTTGTAGAATTTTTTTTTTATGGTTTTAAAAAAATATATATATTATGTCCCTTATTCCAATTATCAGCCATTCCTTTAATTCTAGTTTTTCTGCTTCATTCAAGAGTCTTGAAAATTTCTCTTCAGTTATTCTTTTATAATATACTAAGCTCTTATAGGTTGCTGTTATACTACGCTTTAACGTTTTATGCTCTATTTCTTTTACAAAGCTGTTGGAAAGTAATTCTTTAAAAGGTCTTCCAATCTTAAAAGATTTAGGAATAAAGTCTTTACCTTGCAATGCTTGAAGTTAAGGAACTTGATTTGGACTACCATTTTTTCCATTTTTATTCTTGCATGTTCTACTTTCTTGATCACTTGCCACGTGTCTGACCCATATGCGTTTTTCAATCTGTAAATTAAACTCATCTTTGTTTTGTGGCTTCCTAGAGTACTAGTGTTCTCCCTAGAGCCTTTTTACTGGGCAGCCCGCCCAGCTAATTTTCTCTGCTGCCCAACTAAATTTCTTGTAATGAATGTTTTCACAACACACATAATAGTAAGAGTGAAAAACTTACTCCCACATACACCATAAATATTGGTGAAAATAACTGAAATCTGCGTTGAACATGATTTATCAGTAAGTATTTAATAAGTACAATCATATTAAGCAAAACAACATCCTTTCTTTTTTTCGATTGAGGAAGGGGTCGTTTAAAGTACCACCCAGCTAAAATTTCTTGCCACCCAGCTGTAAAAAAACTCTAGGGAGAACACTAAGTACTATATTCAAACTTAGCTTTTTTATGGGATTTTTCTGGGTCAAACTTTCAGCAAATTTTCAGAGAAAGACTGTCAGACAGTCTTTCAATCTAATCTCTAACCGAAGAACAGTGACTGAGATTAGATTGAAAGACTGCCTGGCAAAAGAGAAGTTTTCTCCAAAAATTTGCAGAACATTTGTAACTTTACCTCTAAAAATCCCATAAAAAATCTAACTAAGTCAAAATAATCAATATATCCTTGTGTATCACATGACTGTAACTAAATTTATTCTTCTTTTCAGTACTCTTATTCTAACTGCCAAACTACTTAAATAAACCATTACACTAAATTTTATCCCATGGTACATATACTTAAAATATTTTCTTTTATCACCAAAAACATTTACTATGTTACTGGCCTATAAAGTTAAGTCTTGAGTACTTTCACTTAAAGAGTAAAAGAAAAAAGAAAAAAAGCACATGCATATTTAGTCCCCTACTGATTAAAAATTCCTACACAGAAATGCTATCTAACCACACAAACAGAATTCACTTTGCTAGTGTGAAACATAACTTTCACACAATTATCAAAATAATACAGTTATAATTATAACTTTATATTAATACAACTAATTCAGTACCTGTGAATATCACAAAAATTTATTTTACATGATACTGACAAAACATAAAATCAGTAAATCATTCATTTTAATTTCAAACTGGGATGAACATTTTTTTTTCTTTTTGTCTCAGCCTTTTGTAAAATGCATGTTGACAATTATACAAATCAGTTTTGGCAACAGTTATTTGGTTATGAAATTCTTTGATTTGCAGAACAAAAAATTATACAGCTGCTCCTATTTCATTAAAAATGTTAACCCACAGTTGGATAATTCTTGCATTTAAAAGCTGATACATTAACAATTGGTTACGCATAGTATTTCATTACTACCCATTAATAATCTATGACACCTCCATCAAATAAACTGTAAAAGTATTACCCACCTTCAGAAATTTTGTGAAAGGTTGTTACCAATCTATGGTAAAAGACACACAAAAATGCTGGACATGCATATCACAAAATAAGTTACACCTATACTATATTAGTTCTTCAAAACACTAATAAGCTATTTTTTCAGAGTACCAAGAGCCCAATGAGTTAAGTAACAGATGTAACTTATTTTGTGATACTTTTGTTATTAGGTGTACTTTATTTTGTGATATAACAAAATTAGGATATAACCACTTGTTCAATTACTAATTTCTCAGCATAGCAATATTTTTGCCTTCTTGATTCATACATAAATCATATCAAATGCATTTCAATTTCATTCTTTTTTTTACACTTTCTTATTAATAATGAAATTGTTTAAATTAAGATGAATTGATTGAAATATTTAAATTAAAATAAGTTATCTGATCTATTTATCCATTTACAGTACTTTAAAAATACTTTTCACTTTCTGTTCATCAATTCTACTATACAGTCAACTTTTGAACTTTGGTAAAACTGAATTCATGATAACTTGAAAAAAGTAAAATTCCCTGCATGTGACCTATGCTCATTATGTTTTCTCGATAACTCAAATTTTTGAATCTCATATTTTTGTACTCCCTTAAGATTTGACTACTGTCATATGAATGAAAGGTCTGCATACTTTGCAAACACAATAATATAATTTAAGTAGCACAGTGTTTGTGGGTGCATTTATACATTAGTGTTTTTATTGAATTTGGTACACTGTAAGACAAAGTTGAACTTCCTCAAATAAAAACCTATTTCAAGAAATGCAGCAATTAATACATTTACAAGGGCATATATGTTCCCTAGTTTTAGTTCTGAATTTTGCACTGGATTTTTTAACAGTATCTGAGGAATAATGCATTACTTTTGATTGCTGAAGGTCACAATTCTGTATGTGTAGTTATTGTTTAGATTTATTGCAGTTTTCTCCTCCTATCCCTTGAAAACATCTGCTGGCTTGTGAAAAAAAGGGTCTGACACCTGAGAATTTTGGGGATTTGTCTACCCCTGACTATGATATTTTTGGTGCACATTTACCCTCAAATGAAACATTTCTATGAGAATATTAAACCTTCATTTGTATGTTTTTTTAAAGAATCATCATTGAGGTCACCTGAATTTTCACAGACATGCATGTTGTTTTAAATCTCAGACATCTTTGGAAATTGCAAATGTAACTCAGCAGCAATAACAAAACACAGCGGCAATGCATGCAATAATGGAAATGGCATCCTGTTTGAAAAATATGAATAAATATGAATGAAGCACATATGCTAATGCAGAGGAAAACTTAAAAGTTTCATGTCATTTCATGCCCTACAGGATTTATGTATTCTTCAGCCTTTACAGTTCTGCTTCTTTTACCATCACTTAAATAACCGCTAATTGAAATCCGAAACCGAGAATTATTGCAATAAGTTTACACAATGAGCTAAAATGTTATAAGGGAGATATCTTATTTGACATACCAGGAAATATTTTTTTTACTGTAATTTAAGGGTGATGGTTTAATCAAATGGGTCAAATCTAAAAAAAGCAAATGTAAGGTTACTGACCCCATTTTCATGAAGTAATGAAAAAATATGTCAAAATCATTGCAATAGTAGAAATCAAATGAAAAATCAATCTTAAAATTACAAGAAAAAGGAATTGACACGATATTTATTTTTTTATGGAATTGACATGACAGGATTCATTTTCACTCATATGATGCATAAAATAACATTTCACCACCTCTCTTTGTAATTTTGAGATTGATTCTTCATTTGATATCTATATCTAAGAAACACTAATACTCCCTTGCCATGTAAAATCCTTCAAAGAACTAGTGTCTCATAAAGAAAGAAAAACGAGAAAGGACACAGTCAGGCGTGTACAGATAGCCCTCGCAACCAAGGCGTTGCTGGGGGGGGGGGGGGGGCTCATGACTAAGAGGGCCTCTATCCTCAGCAAAAACATTTTACTGAATCATTTGCAGAAACTTCATATGAATAAAGAAATAACCAAAAAAAGATTTACGGCAGTTTGAAAAAAGTATTAAAGTGAAAAACATAATTTTTCATTGTTTTTTTCTCACAGTTAAAATTCATAAAAACTGGATAGCAGGAAAACAATTATTTCAAAAGACCTGAGGCCCCTACTCACAGTCATAGCAATAGTTTCTATACATGCAAATTAACAAGAGAATGAGAAAGAAATATCAGTTCAATGAATGAAAAGTTTTTACCCATGAGAATAAGGTGTAATACGAAACACAATTGTTTGCACGTAACTATGCATGCTTCAGAATATAATGAACTGAAAGGTGTTATCACAGCGAGAAGCAGAGACTTGTGTCATTTTTTTTTTATAAGAGTGAAGAGAAAAACGTTTACTACAGTATGTACAAAATCTTGTAGCATTATGTTAAGTTTGATTTTCATATTCAGTAGTTAACAATTTAAGTAGTTTCCATATGCAGAGCCTGATTTATGCAAGGGTACATGGGGCCCCGTGCCCCCAATTTAAACACTAACATTTAATTTTTATTATTATGGGCAGCAAAAACGGTGACGTGCACCAGTTAATTTTCTCCGAGCGCAAATATACTAAGTGAGTTCATGTACTTTTGTGCCAGCGACTGGAGATAAAATGTTTACTTTTAATTTACAATTTTTTGAACATTTATTGTTTTTCGGATTTGTTAAAGTAGGTAGTACTTGTGCATTAAAGCAGCACTTCTTGTGCTTTACATAATTATATGCACAATTATAGAATAATTGCACAAAGCTCCAGGGGTGCTGCCTTAATATGCAAGTACTATTGTTAATTTATTAAGAGTATGATTCATGCCCGGGGATGGGGGCCTCCTCAAGTTGTTTGAGCCCAGGTCCCCAGTAGTCTTAAGTCGTTTTCTGTCTATTTGTGCCACAATTCTTAACTGTGCTTTACTTATGTTCTGTATTATTGTATAAATTGGAAAATGTCATTAGACACTGTGATATGAAATTACGTGTTTTATATGTGTGATCGTGAAGCATTCCAAAGACGCTGGCCTTAGTTCTCTAAAAGAATAAACTTTGCATGATATATTTAACTTTGGCATAACTGTTTTGTTAGTACTTTCTATTGGCATAAAATTAAAGCAACTATTTCAATTACAACGTGCACATTTATGTTACACGCAGTAAAAAAGTGCTATAATTTTGGCTTTACGTAAAATACCTGTAGGTTCCAAAGAATTTTAATTATTAAACTGCCTATAAAGCCTAATAAATAATATGGAATTAGAAATTTAAGTAATTAAGTGCTAATAGATTTTTGCATAAGGACTTCAAAGGGATTTTGCAGGGGGGGGGTACGCCACTGGACACAGTGAAGGTTTTATATTTGCCACCCCGGTGGCGCAGTGGTCTAAGCGATGGCTTATGGCCATTCGTCCGTGAAGGGTTCGGGTTCGAATCCCGGTGAGGCATGGATGTTGTGTTTGTCTTACGCCACTGGCTCTCCATTCCCTGGAACCAGTGTCCCTAAATTAGGGACGGGCAACTGCTTATAGCATTAAGTTGCTCACAGTGGTCATTAAACCTTTGATCAAAAAAAAAAAAAAAGGGTTTTATAAAAGAATGACCACACCCATTCTGTCATTATGGATCTAAATCTCTGATTTTAAGAAGTGATGGCCAAAACAGTTTTGAGGCAGCTAAAGTGAGATTCTCACGATCAGTAAAAAAGATGGTCAAGATTAGATCAAATCAGAAACAAGACATTAAGAAAGATTTGAACATTGATAGTTTAAATGATAAAATTATTGACTACAGGAAAAGATGTTAAAGCATAATAGAACAACAGATGAAAGACATTTTAAAGACTTCCTTGATTTATAAAGCAAAAGAAGAGAGAGGCGCAGATGGGCTAAGAAAGTGATGAAAAATCTGTAAGGCCAGAACACGCACACATACCTTATCCTTGATGAAGAAATGCAGCTACCTGAACTGATCCCCATTTTAGGATAAACCAGCTGAACTGATTCCATTTCAGAATAAATCAGCTGAACTGACCCTCATTTCAAGATAAATCAGCTAAACTGATCCCCATTTCACACTAAATCAGCTGAACTAATCCACATTTTAAGATAAATCTGTTTCTGTTATTAGGCAGCTAGTCCACTGATGAGCACAATCTGAAAAGCTGATTCAGACTTCTAAATATTTGACTTCAGTTCCTTTTAAATATAGCAGACTGGGTAATAAAACAATAGAATCCTCAAATTAAAATTAGGGATATGGGTTCGATTTCATTCTAGAACATTATAATTATCCAAGATTTTTTAGGAATGGCTACATAATAACAGTTTACTTAAACCTCAAATCTCTATGCCATAAAATAATCAGAAAAGCAGTACACCTGGAAAACCTCAGAAAAATCATAGCCAACAGCATTCAACTAATTTATTATAAATAGGGATACGTAAATTTCCCCCCAAAAAAATCAAAATTTCGCAAAAAAATATATTTTAAAATCAAAAATTTTGCATTTATTTGCAAAAAACTGAAGACACAAAAAAATTGTTTTTCAAAGTTTACTTAGCCTACCAGTAAGTAAACTTTAAAAAACATTATAAGTACCAAAATACTTAGTTAAAAGCTAACATTGCAGTAGCCTCTATATTCTCTTCCTTTAGCCTTTGCCTTCTGTCAGTAATAACGATGTTGTACATACTGAAATATCTCTCAGTATCCACGCTGTTAACAGAATTATGGAGGCTTTGAATAGCTGCCTTTGCATAGTTTAAATAACAGCATTTTGTTGCATTTAAAATCTGTATGTCATCAACAGGAGCCTCTTGGTTGACCACTGTAAGTAGCTGTCTGTGAAAAGGATTGTATCCATCGATGAGCTCATCCCGTGGTATGTCTTTAAAAAATGGTGCTTTAGAGAAGCTTTCCAATAAGAAATGTGTGTTCAAAGACGATGTGGGTGTGGTCGCGGCTACAGATGGAGAAAAAGTCTGCCAATATGCTGGTAGGCTTCATTTGTTGCGTTGGATGTCATGTGGAGAGTCAATTTGCCCTTCTAGAAGAACATTACAAAATTTGCACATCACAAAATTTGTATCACTTAAATACAATACCTCGTGGTCAAACTCTTTCATTCTATCAACTAATTCCTTCTTAGGGCGACCCATACTGATATACCTCTATCAAACGGATCACGAGCATTGTAGTTTGTAGTCTACTAACGAAATGTAGAAACAAACATGTGCTCATTCGTATTCTTTCAAGGCTAGCCAGTCAGAGCAGCAATGGCTGACTTACCAAGAGGGAAAGAGGAGTGGCCGGGGATTTCCTGGGTAACGCACGCTGAGTAGAACATGCATAGCGCAAGCGCTGCGTGAAATTACGTCCTATTTTCGCTTTAAAAAATTTTAATTATCGAGATGTCGCTGAAAAGTAGTTAAAATCAAATTTTCGTATTTATTCACTTATATTGGCAAATTTCGCATTCATTTGCATCTATTTCGTAAATACGAAAATTACGTATCCCTAATTATAAATGACAGGGAAACACGGTGGACTTGAAAAAAAAAAAAACTGAAAAATTATGGACATTTTTTAACTATTTGATTGTTGAAAAGCCCCCAGACATGTGGGAACAATAGTTATATCTATACATTTATAAGAAAGCTTCCTTATATTTACATCAATTCAATGGAAACTCTGAATATAATTAGCTATAGAATTTAAAGCTCCACAAGTGGTGGCAGCAGAACTAAAAACTTTGGGAAGATCTTGTACAGTTAACAAATTTTGCTCTCCTCCACCTAATTTAATGACCTCCTGCTTAAAGAGCCATGCTGCCCAACCTTGGTTCAAGGTAAGTGACTCTAAAAGAGAAAGAGAGCTATTATTGTAAGAACAAGCATAACATTCATACCAAACCTGCAATTTATACTCAAACACTATGGTGTCAAGAATAAGAAGCTTGCACCTCAGTAACTTGGCTATAACAGTAAGCTTTTTGGAGTGGCTGATCATATGCATTATATATAAACACTAAAAAGTTTACCACTGATTTCGAGGGCCACTGGAGGCTATATATTTACAACCCTCCATACATCATGGTTCTTATGTAGTACTAAAAACATCTTGCTAAAAGTTGCAATGTTATCTCGAATGTACGTTTCAAATACAAGTTAACTGATTTCGAAATACATCACTGTCGGGGAAGAAGTTCTTCAAAATCATATATTTAAAGAGTAAAACATCAACCATGAGCTGTAAAATTAGCACCAGAAATGAGATTATAATGTAAACATGGTCCTGGAAGACCTGCTTAAAAAAAATTATCCTAGGGTCTAATGGAAGTTAACAGGGGAGCACACTTGGATGCTATCTGTAGCTGTTATTATCTGCATTAAATACACTTTCTCTTGGAGGCAGCATTGTAAGCATATGGGAGAAGAAGAGGGTTAATCACCCTGAGAACACTTTTGGTAGGCTAACAAGACACTATACATACAAGCGCAAAGTAAAGTTTTCATTCGCGAGGAGCATGCCAAAGTGATGCAAGATTTTTAAATATGTATATCTCCGAATTACAAAAAAAAAAACTGCAAACATCAGCAATACAAATTCTGTTTTCAAATACAGATGAAGTATACGACGAAGTTGAATGACTCATCAAAATACCAACGAGTGTGAACATAAGACGCAATTCCTTTATGTACACAAATATTTAAAAGCACGCACTTACTGCAGCTCCAATACTTTACCCGTGACATGCTTGAAATATAGTTACTGCAAAACAATTAACTGCTACATGGTTGTAATGTAATTACATAATCATTTAAATAAGCCACTCAATTAAATTTATACACGAGTATAACACAGCAACGTAATATTATAAAACTGGAACAGTATACAATAAAATAATATCCCCAATCATCTCACTTTGACAAATGCTTCAAGATTTGATTTTTTATTAGAGATGCCATTACAAACGCATCGGACAGACAAACCCCAGATTCTATTAACTTTGCAGATCAGCTAAAAATACTCTTTAGATACTATAATGAGAAAAATAATACAAATTATCCAGCAACGAATTTACATTTCTCCACATTTTTTCATGACGTCAAAAGTAAACACAATTTTGTCCTCAGCATAAACACCTCTTGCATTTTACATCCCTGTGTTTATGGAACATTCAAGATACGGTTCCGGTTAAAACATAAATATTGCAAAATACAGTTCAGTTTGGTAAAGATTTGACTTTAGACTTTAATCAAGTGACGTCACAGTCAAAACTTGTGGACCAAAAGGTTGGTACCAACGAGATGGGGGGGCGCCCCGGTGGCGCAGTGGTCTAAGCGATGGCCTCTGATCATTCGTCCGTAAGGGTCCGAGTTCGAATCCCGGTGAGGCATGGATGTTGTGTTTGTCTTACGGCACTGGCTCTCTCCCTTCCCTGGAACCAGTGACCTTAAATTAGGGACGGGCGACTGCTTATAGCCCATTGAGTTGCTCACCGTGGTCGTTAAACCTCCAATCAAAAAAACAAAAACAAAACGAGATGGGGGATTTTTACATTATCAGTTAACTTGTATTTGAAATGTATTTATTTTATCAGTTAACTTGTATTTTTTTTTTTTTTTGAGGTTTAACGACCACCGTGAGCAACTCAATGGGCTATAAGCAGTCGCCCGTCCCTAATTTAGAGTCACTGGTTCCAGGGAAGGGAAAGAGCCAGTGCCGTAAGACAAACACAACATCCATGCCTGACCGGGATTCGAACCCGGACCCCTTACGGACGAATGATCAGGGGCCAGCGCCTTAGACCACTGCGCCACCGGGGCGGCCTTCCGACGAATGATCAGAGGCCAACGCCTTAGACCACTGCGCCACCGGGGCGGCAACTTGTATTTGAAACGTACATTCGAGATAACATTGCAACTTTTAGCAAGATGTTTGTAGTGCCTCACCGGGATTCGAACCCTTACCGGAAAAATTGTCATAAGCCAGCGCTTAGACCACTGCGCCAGTAAAAATTTGAAAGATGTGAATCCGTTTTTTGGTGTAAATAGGACATGGTCCTGGAGCAGGAATCGAGCCAACGTCTCCCGGATGTCTCCAACTTGAAAACTTGATCGTTCTGGTCGGTGTAGGGATTAGCATACTTGGCAGTGGCGGCTCGTGGTGTAAAATGCTGGTGAGGCGAACGGTCTTGATGTAAATGTAAAACAGTAAAACATATGTTATTGAAAAATATATAAATTCGTATAACGTTATACGAATATATATATATATATATATATCAGTGGCGTAGCAGGGGGGTCGTGGTTTGCACCCCCTTATTAAGCGAGACAGTTAGCTTTTTCTAAGTACGTTTTATAGATAATTTCCCTATTTAAATTCTTTGATTTTTATATAACTCGGAAAGCAATGTAATTTCTTGATAATAGAAGAGAAAGTAAAGCAAAGCGGCCAAAGAAGTTGCTTTGTTAAATTTTTATTAAAACAACTATAATTTATTGCATTTTCTTCATTTTATTAAATTAGCTTCATTTTGTATTAATATTCAAGATGTGCGTACGTACCAATAGGAAAATATTTGTCGAAGCGCCCCTCCCCCTAAAAAAATTGTTATATGTACTTATACACAGTTATACGGCAGAAGTGCAGAACCCCCCCCCCCCCCTTCAAAAAGTTTCATGTCAAAGGCAGTAATCCCCCACTGGATATCTTTGAAGTCTGGGTTCGAGTCGGCTGAATCATTAAAATCCGCTGAGATTCAGAAGTCTCGTTAAGCCATTGGTCCAGGGTAGGCGGCGCCTTGTTATTAACAGCTGTTAACCCCATCCCTTAGGGCTCCATCCCATGTCATTTAGCCCTTATATACAAATATTATTAAACAGTAATGGAATAAAATTATAGAAATATATGAAACACGGCGTGGGGAGTCTTTCTTCACGAAAAAATCCAAAAATTTTAGAGGAAAAATGTACATATACCTCTCTATATATGTGTGTGTGTAATATACGCTACTTTTGCAACAATATTTTTATGAAAACAATTATTCGATAATTTTACAACAAAGAAAGAAATATTTCACCAGTATTCTTTTATGTAATACACTTGAGCGAAAATACGCAATTTGCGCGGTTTCTTTAGCTAGTCAATGCGTCACTCACATCCCAACGCCAATCGGAGATCCACTTCTTAAAAAATTCAAAGTAAATCATTTGAATATAATTTTTCTCACGAAGTGTTTCTTGAGCTTGAATAAAAGTCACAGTTCGATTGGCATATTAGTGAAGGTGCATTTAGCACGGGTCACAAACTGAAGTCCAGGCTCGTGATAACTATGTACAGGAGAAGTCAAGCTAAGGAAGCACAATTCTATATAAAAAAAGTATAAAATAATTTAAACCTGGAATTAAAAACAGAGGAATACGATATTAATTTGCTTTGGTCTCGAACAGAATGCTTTCAGTTTATTTTTTATAAATAAGTTCAATTCTGCGCTCCTTTTTGGCTGCAAATTTGTCTATGATCAGATCATAAAATGGTTGAGTGGACATTAGATGGTTCAGCAATTCTTTTTCGATTGAAATTTTAGCGAGTGAAGACAAACGATCTTGTGCCGTTGTATTACGGAGGTAAGTCTTAATTCTCTTCAAACAAGAAAAAATTCCTTTCAGCAGGAGAACTTGCTGACGCCAGTGTCAATACAAGAGAAAATAATTTGTAGGCTTCTGGTAACACATCTTTCAGCTCGTTTTCTTTCATTGTTTTCAAGGTTTTCTGAAAACTGAGTTCCCTGAAGTTGTGATCATTATATAAAAAATCTAATTCGTTTTTTAGTCGTTGTGTGTCTGTAAAAATGTTTGGATAAATTTTTTTGAGAGTGTTAAGGGCACTGGATGGAAATGACTCTGAATAACTATGGTATTTTGAGCTGTCAACTAGCTGCAGAAACTCGAGCTTTCCCATATCTTCAAATCTGGTATTTATTTGGACTTTTATATATTCATGAATACACTCCATTAAATCATTCTGTATCGTTTTAGATTGTCCAGAAAATAAGCTTCGTATTTCTTCAAAATGTGCTTTTAATTCTGGGGTGCTCCTACGAAATAACATTTGGAACATTTCCTTGAAATTACCTTTATTTAATGAGGAAATAGTTTCATCATGTCCTCGAAAAGGCAGTTCTTGCTTGCTTAGAACGACAACTAAATCGATTATATGTTCCATAAAAAGCCTATTTAGTCTGACCTTTTCATTAAACTTGACTTTATGAAGAGCAGCATTTTCTTTGACCATATCAGAAATAGTGTTTGTTTTTTTTCCATTCGTTTTAGACCTACGTGGTTAGTTCTATGCTCTTTAGAGCTTTCGTGCAATTTTGCACTACGAGAAAAGTTTTTTAGATCAAAATAACCCGTTGTATTCCACACATTTTTCTTATTGCTCAAAAGTAAACATGGCCAGCAAAAGAGAGTTTGCTTGTAATAGCACCAGAAAGCCAGGGGAAAATCTCGTACTATGATTTATTGAAAGACCTAAAAAACGATTTGCCGCACTTCTTATCTTTAGATATTGAACTTATTATAGGTGTCGGTCTTCCAGATATGAGAACATCCTTGTTATTGTAATCTTTCCAGTGTTTAAAAGGAATTTCTTCCAGAACACAAATCACGTCGTTTGTTGGGCCATTCATATTTTCCAACCAAAATCAAAATATGCTGTTTAGTAACAATAACAAAATACAAAAAGAAAAACTCAACATTACTATGAACTAGCAAACACCCGCAGAAGAGAGGATTGAAAACACACTACAAAAAGTTAGATTCAAATACACTCTGACGAATAGTTAAAGCTACGTAGAAATCTTCGTACTCCAAAGCGTATAGAGGCGAACGGCGTCATCGCCTGTGAAACCACTTTTCACAAGGGTCATCTGCTCATTTTCCCGCGCCCATTGGATACACAATCCTTGGGTTCTCCAATAACAGCGGAGATGCGATTCCAGTTTAAGCGAAATGGAGGGTCGCCTCAGAAATTTCCTTTCTCTTACTGGAAGTCCGGCACCTCTTTAGGTAGACCTCGGATCGTGGGGGGGGGGGTTCAGTCTGTAGGGCTCTTCTCTGATCCCCAGTTCCCAAAACCGGCTTCTCATCGAGACGATTCAGCCGGTCGCCTCTAAGCGCTTAAAACATGCAGCTGCTTTGCAAAAATAATGATTCATTCCTCTTCTCGAAAGCCTTTCTTTAACCTAATTCATGAATCACAATGTGAATTTCAGTGTTTCATTTATCCTGCAAAGTTCTTATATCTTTGTTACTGACAGAAGGTTTTTTTTTTCTTTCACTTCTCATTCTGCGGAATTTCAGGTGAGGCGGCGCCTCACTTGCCTCATCTGACGGGCCGCCACTGATACTTGGACGCTATCTGTAAGGCGCAGGTTCGATTCCAGCTCGAGGACAACAAAATTTTCAAGTTTTCGGTTATTATCTGACTTGACATCCATGCCATATTTACACCAATAAAAAAATTCACATCTTCCAATTTTTTTTTTTTTTTTTTGAGGTTTTAACGACCACCGTGAACAACTCAATTGGCTATAAGCAGTCGCCCTTCCCTAATTTAGGGCCACTGGTTCTAGGGAAGGGAAAGAGCCAGTGCCGTAAGACAAACACAAAATCCATGCCTCACCAGAATCTTCCAAATTTGTATTGTACATAGCCATAGGTGAAATCCTGTATTTCATTCATTGCCATTTTATTCAAAAGGTTGATGATTGGATATGTTGTCGTCATTAGATTACATTTACCTTTGAGAATCTCAACGTCTTGGGGTTTTTAAACAAGTGTGAGAACTAAAGACATTGAAGTAGCATAGACTAGCAAACGTAATGCTAGCGGTGCCGACCCGGTGGCGCAGTGGTCTAAGCAATAGCCTCTGATCATTCGTCCAAAAGGGGTCCGGGTTCGAATCCCGGTGACGCATGGATGTTGTGTTTGCCTAACGGCACTGGCTCTTTCCCTTCCCTCGGACCAGTGACCTTAAATTAAGGACATGCGACTTCTTATAGCCCATTAAGTTGTTCACGGTGGTCGTTAATCCTCCAATAAAAAAAATGGAAGCGGTTTTGAAACAACGGATGCTAAATGAATGTGCAGAGCCATCTATGAATGGTAGGAGTTCTCAGTGTACAGATGACAATTAGAAAGCAAAAATGTTTGATTCAATTGATAATATACTGCAAAAATTACGTAGAAAAAATGTTTGCGTACGACCCGAAGAAAACTTTCTAGACCAAATCATAATCAGCTATCCAATAAAAAGCAAACAAGACTAGTTAGCAGGAAAATACGAGGCTATATCGCGGTCGGCCATCTACACAGAGAAGAGATGTAAAAAAAAAAAAAATAAGAAGAAGAAGAAAAGAAAACTGCTGAGCAGCTAAATTTCGCGGCCATATACTTAAATCCTAAAGTTATATTCAAAATCTTAAAGATTTAAATCTGAAATACTCCAGCAAATATGTAAACACACTAGTTACTCCGTATAATGGTTGCTTTCAATATTTGCCGGAAATAACATGTTTTTTGCCAGTCTATTCTCTTCCAGTTTCTGGGTAAGACTCACAGATATCTGATATCTGTGGTAAGACTGCAGAACAGGACAGCAAAATATGTTTTTTCAAACCGCGACCACGATCAACCGTGCAAACAAGAAGATTAGAATCAAGGAGGTCACATTACTCCAGACACCACTGGCTCTGCCGCCATAGGTCACAGCTAATTGTGGTGTGACGTCACAAGCAGGTAAAACGAACTAAATTATACCTTTGATAAAACAGTAAGTTTGTGTATCATTCATAAAGATTATTGAATTACTCATTTTATCTGTTTATACGCTTATAAGCTTTTGTTCCATTGGTTTCAAAGCAGCTTCTTTTCTGCGACGTGCCTGCACATGACGTCATTTGCAGCACTGACGGTGACTTATGGCGGCCAATGCTGCGTGGATAGGAGTGATGTCTCCAGTAATATAACCTCCTTGGTTGGAATCATCGAGCTTATATTAGATGGAGACACCACTCCTATCCACGCGGCATTGGCCGCCATAAGCAACCACCACCCGTGCTTGTGACGTCACATGCAGGCAGAAAGTTGCTTTGAAACTACGGAAACCACTGAAGCTACGATGTCTTTAGACCAAGACAGATAATATCTTAATTTCACAAGATTTCTAAAAAGTGGAAAAAAAGAAAGAAAAAAGCAGCATTTCGGGAATCTAAACTCGGAGACCTTACGAAACAAAACTCGGAATGCGATTTTTTCAGAGAAGGTTAGGTGCTGAAAGAATTGAATTACTTGCCTGATATGTACAGATAATTTAATATTTTCATTAATCTCACAATTTAAGTTTTTGAAGTCGAAATTATTTCCTTACTTCAAATTTTACGGTAAGTGAAAGGTCGCTGTTAAGAGGTCATAATTTTGAAATCTGCTGTGTTAAATCATTCAAACTTTATTCAACCAGAATAAGGGGGAAATAAAGAAATACAAAACAAATAATGAACATGCATGCACATATATTCTTCATACAAAGGTCATTCTTATGCTCACATCACATCAGCTTTCGAAAATATTACCTTATAACACAAAATGCTCAGGTGTCATAGCAGGTCACTTACTTTTCATTACATTTAAAATTACATTCAGTATCTACGGACATAGAATAAAAGACGTTTATGTCCTCAGTTATACTTACAATAAATAATAAATATAAATAAGGAAAACAGCTTTAAAGAAAAACAATTCAACACTTTTGTGTATACATATGTGACATAAATATAAACTCCACGTTTTCACAAAAAAAAACGTCCAAAACACAGCTCCTAATATAAAAAAATTATACATATCACTCCAGAGTAGACCCGCAATGCGTAATGAGCATATATGTACCCATACAGGATATAGTTATTATATATCCAAAAAACATAGCATTAAATTCCACCACAGTTCAACTACAATAAAAAAAATAACATAGCCAGAATTACCCCTTACAAGAAAACCAAAGCCCCCTGGTGGCGCAGTGGTCTAGCGATGGCCTCTGATCATTCGTCCGTAAGGGGTCCGGGTTCGAATCCCGGTCAGGCATGGATGTAGTGTTTGTCTTACGGCACTGGCTCTTTCCCTTCCCTGGAACCAGTGACCCTAAATTAGGGACGGGCGACTGCTTATAGCCCATTGAGTTGCTCACGGTGGTCGTTAAACCTCCAATCAAAAAATAAAAACAAAAAAAAACAAATAATAATTATTTTACAAAAGTATGTTTAATACTTGGGTCAAACTATTGAACCTGTAAGTGTTCGATTCAATATAATTGTCCCCAAGGTAAATCTTTACAAATCTCATTCAAGATAGCATTTATTTATTTTTTTGATTGGAGGTTTAACGACCACCGTGAGCAACTCAATGGGGTATAAGCAATCACCCGTCCCTAATTTAGTACCACTAGTTCCAGGAAAGAGAAAGAGCCAGTGCCGTAAGGCAAACGCAACATCCATGCCTCACCGGGATTCGAACCCGACCTTCTGGACGAATGCATCGCTTAGACCACTGCGCCACCAAGATAGCATTAAGGACATTCTTTGCCCAAGTAACTCCTATTATAATTACTCCCTTCCCTGTAACCAGTGACCCTAAATTAGGGACGGGCGACTGCTTATAGCCCACTGAGTTGCTCACGGTGGTAGTTAAACCTCCAATCAAAAAATAATAATAGTTACATACAGTTGTAACAGCACTTTCTGTTAATTCAACAATTAAAATTAAACGACAGAAGGTTAATACTGTTAACTATAAAACCGTACCAAACATATTATTCTCACATAAACAGCGATACATCCTCCTGCATATTTCATAACTACTAAATAAAATACTCAATAAATGTACAATAATTAATTTACTCATAAATATAAACTACATGCTTCCACAAGAAAAAAAACATTCACAAAACACAGCTCCTAATATGGAAAAAAATTACACATATCATTCGAGAGTGGACCCACAATGTTTAAAGTGGTTTCACCTAAAATCTCTGCCCTGTTTCCAATGGTAAAACTTCTTTACATATTTTCTTCGCAATTAAAGTATTCTCAAGGATGAAAATTTGCACATCGATAAAACAACTGTAAGTTATAGCATGGGATACTTAATAAATGCTAAAACATAACCATAATTATATTAAAAATAAATAATTTTTCTTTAAGTAATGTTCAGACCTGTTAATAGATGTCACGACCTGTACACTGATGGCGTCAGTAGACAAACAAATGTTGGATTGCTTAAGTATGGTTATGTTTTAGCAAAATATTAAGTATCCCATGCTATAACTTAAAGTTAGTTTTATCAATGTGCAAATTTCCATCCTTGGGAATACATTAATTGCGAAGAAAATATGTAAAGAAGTTTTACCATTGGAAACATATGGGAGAGATTTTAGGTGAAACCACCTAAATCCGAACTGCCTCAGGCAGTGCTAAGCGAACTGAAAGGGAGACGTTGTCTGTGAAAGGATTAAGTATGTGATAACGTGAACGGATAGTTTTGGCATTGCAGTGTGGACACAGCCAAAAACCCCTGCCGTACTGATAGCCTCCGCAAACCCCGCAGTACGGGGGAGGGGGGGGGGCTCACTGATCTAGGATTTTTGCGGAAACTTCATGTGAAACTGGTTAAGGAAATAGCCAGAAATTTTTGACGGCAGATTTGAGTGAAGTATTAAAACGAAAAGCAACTTTTTTCTCGGTAAAAAGTGCTCTTCGCGGGAATGAAAGAAACAGAGGCCTTTGCCATTTTTTTACATGTAAAATGACAATTGTGTGGGGTTTTTTTATATTCAAGATTACATATTGTAAGTCATTTTCCTCTTTTTGTGCCAGAATTCTAAATAATTTTTACTTGCTTACTTATGTTCTGTATTTACGTATAAATTAAAAGATGTCTTTAGGTATTGTTGTACGTCTGTTACATGCTTTTCCTGTGTGATCGTGAGTCATTTCAAAGAGGCTGGCCTTAGTTCTTTAAAGGAATAAAATTTGCATGATATGATTGACTTTGGCGTAAGTGTTTTGTAATACTTTGCATTGGTATTATAACGAAGTAAATTTCTCCGTCATTTTTATCCGCGCCGGGGTTCGAACCCGGGTCCACTCATTCCGGAATAAGTTGCTCTACCAATTAAGCTACGCGGACATTGATTCTAATTGCTATCTGCCTTTATGTCGTGTGCGTCCTTCTGGCAGGTACGTCACATCTCCTGGTACGTTACATCATCTCCCCCTTATTTTTCTTTTTTCTTTCGACGTGCTGCTCATATTTTTCCTATCTCGCGGTGTGGAAATAACATCACACCAATGCGAGATTTTGAACGGTCGGGTCATCCGGATAGTTCGGGCGCCATTATAACGAAGTAAATTTCTCCGTCATTTTTATCCGCGCCGGGGTTCGAACCCGGGTCCACTCATTCCGGAATAAGTTGCTCTACCAATTGAGCTACGCGGACATTGATTCTAATTGCTATCTGCCTTTATGTCGTGTGCGTCCTTCTGGCAGGTACGTCACATCTCCTGGTACGTTACATCATCTCCCCCTTATTTTTCTTTCTTTCGAAGTGCTGCTCATATTTTTCCTATCTCGCGGTGTGGAAATAACATCACACCAATGCGAGATTTTGAACGGTCGGGTCATCCGGATAGTTCGGGCGCCATTATAACGAAGTGAATTTCTCCGTCCTTTTTATCCGCGCCGGGGCTCGAACCCGAGGCCGCTTATTCCGGAACAAGTTGCTCTACCAATTAAGCTACGCGGACGTTTTTTTTTATTCTGATTCCTATCTGCCTTTATGTCGTGTGCGTCCTTCTGGCAGGTACGTCACATCTCCTGGTACGTTACATCATCTCCCCCTTATTATTATTTTTTTTTTTTTCGAAGTGCTGGAGAAGGGATTCTCTTATTTTTCCTATCTCGCGGTGTGGAAATAACATCACACCAATGCGAGATTTTGAACGGTCGGGTCATCCGGATAGTTCGGGCGCCATTATAACGAAGTAAATTTCTCCGTCATTTTTATCCGCGCCGGGGTTCGAACCCGGGTCCACTCATTCCGGAATAAGTTGCTCTACCAATTAAGCTACGCGGACATTGATTCTAATTGCTATCTGCCTTTATGTCGTGTTCGTCCTTCTGGCAGGTACGTCACATCTCCTGGTACGTTACAGTATAAAACTAGCGCAATAATTTTAATCACAACGTGCGCCGTTACACGGAATAAAGTGTAACAATTTTGGTTTTACGAAAAATACCTATAGGTACCAGAGAATTTGGATTATTAAAACGCCGGTAAAACCTATTTAATAACATAGAATTTAAAATTTTCAGTAATTGAGAACAAAACAGATTTTTGCAAAAAGGCCTCGAATATATTTTTAAGGGGGCGGAGCCGAATTTTTCAAGTACGCCCCTGGTAGTGGACGTAGTCCAAGGTTGAGGTAATTAGGGGCTGATTGGAAGGGCCGACCGGGCCCGGAATTTTGACAGTTATAGAGTCACACGTACAAGAACAACTCATAAATTCCCAAATGATAAAATTAATGTTAGATCCTGGATTTAACTGTTATGCATTGTGAAACGTGTTCAATCGTGAACAAATTTAAATAACGATGAAAGAATTTCAAAAATCATCTCGTGATTGAGTGTAGTAACAAACTACTATATATATATATAGTTTACCGTTTTTTTGTTTTATCATTTCTCCTTTGTCTATACGTTCAGGTTCTGAATCGTTATTATGTACACTTTATATATATATATATATATATGTATGTATATATACACACTCACCAACCCGCTTGGTCAGCGTGGTGAGTTATGGCCAAACCCCTCCAAAATGACTACACAACTTAAATCTTGGCCCTCAGTCTCCGGCAGCTGGAATGTACCTGGCCAAGGCAGCGGCCAGTGCAACATGAAGGCAGAGGGTGCTAAGAATCGCCGGAGGACCGGACTAGGCTGCCATTTGATGCTGACCATGGCTACTTACAATAGACTCTCCTTATTTTCTGATTCAAGGCTTCTTGAATTGGAAGGGGAACTACAAAGGATCAAGTGAGACATCGTCGGGCTAAGTGAGGTAAGGAGAAGAGGAGAAGATCTCATTGAACTGAAAAATGGACATCTCTTCTACTATCGTGGGACTGATACTGGCAGAACTAGTGGTGTTGGATTTATAATAAACAAGAAACTGAATAATAAAGTTGTAGAAGTTGAAAGTTCCTCTGACAGAGCTGCACGACTCATTATCCAACTCTCGAGAAGATACAGGGCTCAGATTATTCAAACTTATGCTCCCACCACAAGTCATCCTGAAGAAGAAATTAAAGAATTTTATGAGGAAATTCGTCATCTAAATCATAAAGGCAAGCAGCAGTTGAAGGTAGTTATGGGAGAATTCAATGCAAAAATAGGGCAACAGCAACAGAATGAAACTTCAGTAGGTAAAAATCGTCACGGCAACCGAAACGAGCGTCGAAATACTCTTGTAGAGTTTGCAGAGGCAGAAGGGTTTTTCATTATGAACTCCTTTTTTAAGAAAAAGTCACACAGGAAATGGACATGGATACATCCAAATGGGACGACAAGTGAAATTGATTTTATTATGTGTAACAAAAAATTCGTCATAGAAGACTGCAGTGTGCTAAATAAGTTCAACACAGGTAATGACCACAGATTGGTGAGATGTAAGATGCACCTTAACACTAAACTCGAACGTGGCAAGCTCATAAGACAAACAAAATGTATTGACATAACCAACCTTAAAAAACACCATAATACCTTCAAGTTGGAAATGAAGAACAGATTCTCTGCTTTAGAAGGCCTAACATCGGAAGAAGTGGATATTTCTGAAGTTAATAGAAAGGTAACCAAAGCTCTTATGGAAACAGCAACAAAATTAGCTGGGTCTAAGAACAAATTGCATGTGAACAAATTATCAGGAAAAACCAAAAAGGTGATGCAAAAAAGTAGCGAGATGAGGACAACTAAAGAAGATGTGACTTCCAAAGTGGAATATATAGAGCTATGCAAGACAGTAAGAAAAAGTATCACTGAAGACGTAAGGAAATTCAACTGTGAACTAGTGAGGAAAGCAATTGAAAACAACCAAAGCCTAAAGATAGCAAAGGGACATCTCAGTAAGGGAAGAAAACAGATTATGGCACTGAGAAAAGAAGATGGTTCTGTAACAAGAAATAGAGGCGAAATTTTGACAAGAGTGAAAGATTTCTACTCCAAATTATATGAAAGGGATGATACATGCACTCCAGGCATCATGAAAGGTATCAGAGTTCTTCCAGAGTTCTTCCAGTCCTTCCAGCAGAAGTTGCACATGCAATCAAGAACATGAAGCGGGGAAAGCTCCAGGAGAAGATGGAATTACTGTAGACATCATACAAGAAGCAAGTGGAGAAATCGAAACAGTACTCGCCCAAATTTTCACTCGATGCCTTAATGAAGGAAAGATTCCTGAGGATTGGAACACCGCTACAATGATCCTGCTACATAAGAAAGGTGACATTGAGGATCTCGGAAACTACAGACCTATCAGCCTCCTATCAGTGGTTTATAAAATCTTCACTAAAGTTCTTTCACACCGCTTGAAGGTAACACTGGACATGGCTCAACCGAGAGAACAAGCTGGATTCAGGAGTGGCTACAGCACAATAGATCATATCCACGTACTGAGAGAACTAATTGAAAGAGCGAGGGAATATGAACTTCCATTGTGCATGGCTTTTATCGATTATGAAAAAGCCTTTGATTCGGTGAAACCATCAGCAGTTGCAATGGCTCTGAAATCCTGCGGTATTGAAGACGCATACATTAATATTATTAATAACATCTATGAAAATGCAAGTGCAAAGATTCGGCTGTTTGAAAATACAACACACGTAACAATTGGAAAGGGAGTGAGACAAGGTGACACCATATCTCCGAAGCTCTTTAATGCCACATTGGAAAGTGTTTTTCAGTCGCTGAGCTGGGAAAACAAGGGGATAAAGATTAATGGAGATTATCTAACCCACCTTCATTTTGCTGATGACAAAGTCATTTTTGCAACTACCCCATCAGAGCTACAGAGTATGATCCAGGAACTTGCTGACAAGAGTAAAGAAGTGGGATTAAAAATGAACTTTCAGAAGACAAGAGTGATGTACAATGCTTTTACAAGAAATGAAGATTTATCGATTGATGGAGGAAAGCTGGAGATAACAGATACGTACGTTTATCTTGGACAGCAGATATCAAGTGAGGGCACGTTGATGAAGAAATTAATCGGCGTACAAAACTTGCCTGGAGAGCTTTTGGAAGAAACAGCATAATTTTCAAGAGCAATATGCCATTACGTCTTAAAAGAAAAGTGTTTGATCAATGCATCCTTCCAGTGCTTACGTATGGTGCAGAGACGTGGACCTTAACTAAAAGAGACATACAAAGGCTGTAGGCAACTCAAAGGATTATGGAGAGGTGCATGTTTGGTGTAACCAGGAGAGGTATGAAGAGGAACTCGTGGATCAAAAAAATGACAAGAGTGGAAGACATCGTGATCATTGACAATGATAATGATATATATATATATAATTACTAAGTAGGCACAAACAATGAAAAACACAGACAAGAAAAGGTGCAAGCCAAGTGGTATTAAATAGGCAATCCATATCATAAATGCAAAACCACTGCTGTTCCCAATAACGAAAGGTACATGTCAAAACAGCTCCAACCTAGAACAAACCAAGACAAAATATTAAAAGACTGAAATTATTAAAAGATTAAAATTAGCTAAAAGTCGAGGAAGGCGCATTGCTGCCGATGACACCCCCAATGACAGCTTATGGTTTTGACTGTGACAGTGATCTTCTTGGTCGTTCGGATTAGGTTTATTGACATGTGCAAAGTTTTCACGCCTGTGTGTCATGATTTGGTTGAGGCTTTCTAGTTTGATGGTTTGCCGTTTGCCCTGGGCACAGAAAAATCAGACGCCCCTAAGTAAACTTATTGTAAGAAATTTGAGGCCGATTAAGATTTCATATTTAAATTACATATTATATATAGATTTTTGTCACACGAAGAATCAGCATATTCTCAACTCAAGAACAACCCAACCCTGTAAACTTGTTAGCACATGTGTTATTTAAAACTGGGCACTGAAGCAGAAATTTATAAACGTCGTTTTCTCACAAGTTTAATTCGCATAATTTTAAAACATCATTTTACAGTAAATTTTTATATTTACAAATGAAATTGTTTTTTAACACACTTCTGAAACATTTGCTTGGAAAAATTTGGATTTAAATTTACAACGTATGCAATATTATTTTTAGAATTTTTAAAAAATATAATGATAGTGCTGCTACCAATGTTTGTTGCAATGGTTTATCGATTAAGTGACTGAGAGATAGAAGAAATGAATGAACGTAACTTATATATAGTAAAATTACTCTCCGCTAAAATATTTTTTTCTCGATTTCTTTGTGGCGAAATCCTCTACTACGTATATCATCAAATGTTAATGTTTCTGCAATGTTCGAATTAAGTGACAAAGTTGCCAGTGCACTCATTCTTTCTTGAGAACTAGATGTCCTCAAATAATTGTGGATGATTTTCAAAAGAGAGAAACTTCTTTCTTCAGAAGCATTAGTGATGAGTATGCATAGGTAAATCCTTAGGATACCATCAATGTTCAGAAAAGTTGAATCAATTATTTTTTCCCTAATCAGTTTCAACATATCCTCAACAGGAACACTAACACTTGAGTTTGTCACTGCTTGTCTATATAAATTATTCCAAAATTTCTGGAAATGAAGATATTCTAGTTCAAATTCTGGGCCTAAATCTTGAGAGCAAACTGTCAGTAGATTTTTTTGCCTTTTGAGATACTGTTGTCACATCAACATCTGATAATTGCGTTAGAAACCCAAACATGCTCTCCACGTCGGAATACGCATCTCGTCGACGTTTCAACTGCTGCACCAAGTTATCAATGATCGCACGAAAAACGCATATTCGCATATGTTCCTTTTGAGTGAAAACAGTTTCTTTATTGCCATTCATCTCTTGAAATTGTAGTTTTATCCGACAGGTTCTAGTAACATTTTTCTTATATTCGTCGCACTGAGGCAACAGTTTTCCATCTTCTTCATACTTATCAAATTTATTCCGGAGAACACTTAAATATTTAATAAGTGAAATCGTACAGTTCTACAGCAACTGAAAAGTCAATATTCACTTTCTGCAGTGTTTTATTGCAACTACCAATTCTTTGTAAAAAATCACTCCAAAGCTCTAAGAGAATGCCCATTTCTAACAAATTCACCTTACTTAATAATCCCTCTGCTTCTAATTTTTCACCGGTGTTTTCTGCGAAGTCTTGAAGTGCATCTCTAATTCAGGAATAACTAGAGCGTAAGGCCTTGCACGCATCAACCCTTGCTGACCATCGGGTTTCACTTATGGGTACAAGAAGTGGCGATTGCGATCCAGATTCGCTGTGGAGTTAAGAACTATCTTGAAGACTTGTCTTCAAGATTTGCCACCTATGTGATGAAGATGACAAAAAGGTTTGAAATATCGGTGCACTTGGGAACTGCATGTGTCGGGAATAACCGGGGACCTTTCTGACATTTTCCCGCAAAATGAAAAAGTTTTCTTAGTATGTTTACACACTGGCGGAAAGTGAAAAAAGAACACCAAAAAGGAATTGGCGGACGATCATGAAATTTACATATGTTAATAGGGTCGAGTTTACGTAGGTGTGATGTTAATTTCGGGACCAATCGGTGGGGGCTTACGCCACAGACAGCATAATATGCAAATTATCGGCGGTGGTATTTAAGGAGTACGGCGAAGTGAATGTAATCAGTCGTCAGCGTACGGACACGTGCGAAGACCCTGAAGAAGCTGCAATGCCTGGACATGGAAGACGTGTACGATTTCAGCAGTTATCGGACTTTGAGCGAGGTCGACCAGTCGGAATCCGCGAGGCCGGGTGGTCGTGTCGTCGTATTGCGGAGCAAATTGGACAGGAAGTGTCGGTGGTGGTACGATGGTGGCGTAGATGGTCCGAGGAACATTCCCACACTAGTTGACGTGGAAAATGAAGTCACAGACAGACTGATGAGCGGACCAATCGACGCATAAGAAGAGCGGCGTTGTCAAGCAGAACATCCACTGCGACGCAAATCCGAGCTGCCGTTGCACCTGATGTGACTGTGCGAACAATCCGCAACCGTCTACTGGATGCAGGACTACGTGCACGTGTGCCTCTGACTCCAGCCCACCGTCAGGAACGGCTGCAGTGGTGTCGCCAACGTATGCACTGGAAAACGCAATGGCGATCTGTCGTGTTCAGCGATGAAAGCAGATTCTGCTTGGGAGCCTTCGATGGCCATATGCGTGTTCGCAAACGCACAGGGCAGCACCCTTCTTGCATCCGCCAACGACACACCGGGCCTACACCTGGTCTCCTGGTGTGGGGAGCGATCAGCTATCACTCCCGTACACAACTAGTGTTTGTACCGGGTACGTTAAACAGCACCTCTTACATCAACAACATCATTCAGCCCGTTGTTGTGCCATTTGTAAGGTCGGTCCATCGTGGTGTTTTCCAGCATGATAACGCACGCCCACACACGGCACGTGCAACGCAACATATACTTCATGGGTGTGAGACAACTTCCATGGCCTGCACGTTCACCGGATTTGTCCCCCATTGAGCACGTGTGGGATTTTATGGGACAACGACTTATCCGGTCTCCACGGCCAGCCACGACCATCCCCGATTTACGCGTCCAGGTTGAGGATGCTTGGAACCCAATACCCCAAACTTACATCCAACATCTGTACGACAGACTCCATGCCAGAATTGCACAGTGTCACGCAGTTCATGGCGGTTCAACCGCGTACTAACCATGTTACATGGAAATGTTATTTTTCAGTTTACCAGCAAATACAGCTGTATTTTGCCATAATTTTTTTGATCACGTTATCCTCTGTATTCCGTTATTATGCTGTATAAACTTCGTTGGTATCAGACGTCTCCTTCTTTGTGTTCTTTTTTCACTTTCCGCCAGTGTAAATTCCACTCTGGATTTTATAACGAAAGTCAAGAAACTCACTGTCCTACCGAGCGACATTATCGGCAGCTTCGACGTGGTTTCCCTTTACCCCTCAATCCCCGTTCCGGAAGCCATCAAAACATTAAAGGAGGCCATATCAAATTCAACATTTTATACGCAGGAATCATGCCTCAGCATGTTTAAATTAATTGACTTCGTCACTAATACTAGCTTCTACGGTTTCCAAGGACAAGTATATAAACAGAATAATGCCGCTCCGATGGGATCGTGACTTTCACCCGCCCTTGCAGAACAAATAGTTCGTCCAATTGAGCGGAATGTATTCTCCAGCATTACCCCACAGCCTACCACATGACTACGTTATGCAGACGACGTATTTTTTGTATGGCTTCACGGAAAAGACTCTCTTCCAATTTTCCTTGATAAAATCAATGATATGCATCCAACGATCAATTTCACGATGGAGCTTGAACGCAACAACGCTTTCCTTATCTGTATGGTTTATTGAGGATATTGCCTGTAACCGCCTCGGTACACAAGTCTACTGTAAACCCAGGTCCGTCCCCAACCTCATGCTTCGCAGCTATTTCTGTCCCGCAGAATACAAAAAGGCTATCTCCGTTCTCGAATTCGAAGAGCCTTCGCCGTTTCTTCCGATACCCATTCTAGACTACGAAATTGAAAGCGTCATCAAGTTGGCCACTGATGCAGGATATTCATTGAATCAGATACGTAGCTTTATCCAAAAAGCCAGGGTCAAACATTTCCATCTTCTTGTGCCGCAGCTACGTTATTTAGGCTCAATTCCCGACATACCAAGTGTGTCTTACAAACTCAAAAACGCTCTCAAAAAGATGAACTACAGCGTCGGCGAAAGGCATCCTGCATATTTATATACTATGCTAAAGAGAAATAGTGAAAAGCCACCTCTCTCTTCCGAAGTAGGCGTTTATGCGATCCCCCTACAGTATCCGAACGGCTCTAAACGATACTACATTGGAATGACCAAGCGTTCGTTTCAAATCAGAGTCAACTAACATAAAAGGGACAAAAAAAAAAAGCGGTAAAGCAGCCACGGCACTATCCAGAAAAGTCAAATTCAAGTCCGCTACTCCTATGTGGGATGATATAAAGAAATTAGCTAGGTACTCTACCCCCAAATGTACAGCCTTTCGCGAAACCTTGGAGATCATTACCAACAGCGATACTTGCAATGATTGTGTCTCACTCGAGTTGCCACGTATTGGGAACCAATTCTTCAAGTAACGCCTTTTCTCTACCAGGACCCAGCGTGCAACCAACGTGATGCCTCGTATCTTTAAATGAAAATAACGTCGCATCTATTTATTGTCAAGTTCCCGCGTTCAAATTGTTAAGCGTTCTATTTTTCAGTTTCTGTCTAACTTCCTTGAAAAAGTCATATGGTTGATGTGCGAAAGCTAGGAAACGCTTATGTGTTTATTTCCTACGCCAATAAATCGGATAACTAATAGTGTTACTCATGAAAGAAATACGGGATTACGCCATATAATACAAATTTTGAAGATGACAATCCGATTTTTGGCGTAAATGTGACAAGGATGGTATCTGACTTACCATCCTTGTCACATTTACGCCAAAAATCGGATTGTCATCTTCAAAATTTGTAATAGTGTTACTATTTTCTGTTTATAGGTCGATTTAAAGAAAATTTAATGCTGAATTCAATACAAAAACCAGAATACATGCAGTACAAAAAAAGTTATGCAGGGAATACTGCAATCATGCTGAATATACTGTAATGCACTTACGACTTCAATGTACTATCAGTATTTAGTAGGGTAGCATTTATTCTTTAAAACCGCATCACAGAGACTTTTCATTGAGCCAACAAGTGTTTAAAGCTCTGCCTTCGTTATTACGTGGTGCCAGGAAGCAATTATAGCCTCAATTAATTGCTTAATTATAAATACACCACACTGTTAACACTCAAGAAACGCATATAGCACATTAAATACGGATTTAATAGGCCATGTTTCTTGAGTGCTCAATTAATTGCTTTTTATTTGGTGAACGCCTCATTCGTACAAAGCTTTTCAAACAGTGCGGCAAATTTTCTATCGTGTTCAGGTCAGGGCTGTTTCCTGGCCAGGTCAACAATGGAGTGGACTTTGTTGTGAACCAATGATTGCATATTTTTGCTGTGTGGCAGGGAGCCGAATCCTGTTGAAAAAGAAATGGTGCATTGTTGGGAAAGAGATCCCTGATGAAAGGTAGTAGTTTTGGTTCCAGGATGGTGTCAATGTGTTGTTGTTTTTTTGCGTTCAGCGTGCTCTCGATTACATGAAGGCGGCCACTACCATTTGCTGCCATAAATGCCCGAATCATAACGCTTGTTGGGTGCTTTACAGTGGCCTCCATACAGTCAGGATGTAGCTTATTCTCATACTCTACGTGTCACGTATTTTCGGCCATCACTACTAAATAAGGATATCTTATTTTAGTCACTCCAAATAACTTGCCTCCACTGATCATCTGTCCACTCAATGTGTTTTTTTTTCACTGTAGTAGTTTCTTGCGTTGCTGTAGATTCGGATATGGCTTTTTTTTCTCGGAATCCTACCTTTTGGTCCCATATTTGACAGTCTGCTCCTTATCGTTCTTGTGTGTGTGTTTTTTAAGTGTGTTCAGCTGAGGCTAACAGCTGAACGTAGACAGTGTGTACAGCTACGATAGCCTCAAATGAAATGTTTTCTGTTCTTGTCTTTTTATTCTTCTGTTATCAACAGCTTTAGTGCACTTTTTTCGGCCTTTTCTGTTTTGTTTTAGAGTGACTTTGTTTCCTGATAACGTAAACAGCACTTTCGTACACCAGATGCTGTCACTGATTTGTCTTGCGATTACAGCATAAGAAACACCCAATTCACGTAATAAAACAGTCCTGGTCCTTTTCGTGGGTGACCAATCCATGGAGGTAGGAAATGTAGGATTTCTACCTCCATGATTTCTCGCAGATTTCTGAAGCTGATCTGTTAACTGTTATGATATCGCTCGGCGTGCTGGGTTACCCTCTTGGTCGTGTCTGCCATAGGAAAGCATTGAAAATTTGTGATTTTTAGAAGCTCATATTTTTTTGTTAAAGTTGTTTACCAGCGTAGATTTTTTGTGTGTGTTTGACAGCATACTTCAGTGTACTCATAATTAGTTTTGATGGGATGTTGCGTGGCATTTGGCTGTGCAAATAAATTTAAAAAGAAAACACCTGGTATCACTTTATTTTATGTTTTCTAGGTATAAATTCGTAGGTTATATGGAATTCAATCGTTTATAGCAATTGATTGTGATAGTTTCTTAAGGTGACCAGATATCGGAACACTGATTTGAGGACAAAAGGGCGTGGCGTACCCAAATCGGTAGTTCATTTGGGGACATATACGTACTCAAAATAAAAATGCAAATCCTTATGTCACTAAAACTGCATTGCTTCAATAAGTGTGATATTACATATGAAAATTTGTATCTTAAAAGGATATATCTTGTAGAATGTTGGTAATTTGCATTGACAAAGTAGAATTATGATGGCGAGAAAATATTAGCAATAGTGAAATGCTTTACCTTGTACATGTGGCGAATTAAAATCAAGCTGCACACTAAATTGCATGGCGAATTTTTCATTTCGCCAAACTTTTTGGAGCAACAGATCAAGTACAGTCGAAATTTGACCGCACAAGTAGTTCACTGTCCTAGTGCTGGCAACAGACCATTCGTACAAGTGGGTACGGGTTCGAGTCCCAACTGAGAGATGGATGCTGTGTCTTACAGCACTTGCTCTCTCTCTCTCTATCCTAGAACGAATGTCTCCAAATTAGAAACAGGTGACTGCTTATAGACCAGAGTTGCTCTCGGTGATCGTTAAACTCGGAAAGAAGAAAAAAAAGAAGTCAAAATGTGTTTTCACAGAAGCATGTCGGAAAATTAGTACAACGAAAACTACTTTTAAGAACATTTTTCATTAGAAATATAACGAGCTAATGAGGAAATGTAAAATCGAGGACAAACATAAAAATATGAGGACAATTTGCGTCCCCAAAGGCATCAGACGTTTTTGGGGGCAGTAAACAAAATTCGAGGACTGTCCTCAAGAATTGGGGACTTCTGGTCAGCTTATAGTTACTGCATAATTTGCTGCGATTTTCTCGTTTTTAGCTTTTTATGTAGTTTTCTGAATTTGTGGCAAAGTTACGAAGTTGATTTGTTTACGTGCATAGGTTGTAGGGAACTGCTTACGAAAGTTGTGGCAAATTTTTCGGGAATAGTGTAGGTTATGTAATCGGATTCATATTCATAACTTCCCGTTTTAAATTATGTTCAATATCACTGTAACAAAGATTTTCACAGTACATATACAGATTTTCTGGAGTAGCAGAGTGCATTAAAACAGTGACTTTTGCATGTCAGTTACTGCACTCACAGTTTCTTGGAATTATGTGACAGCGAAAAGCATCACTGTTGATATCCGCTAATCAACAACAGAGCTATTTTGTATATGAAACAAAAGTTATGTTGATACTAAAAACAGCAGATGAATAGGTGAAACACAAAGGAGGCACACATATTTAAAATGTTAAAAAAGAATGGAAGAGACAAATGAACAAGGAAACACTTGTAAAGTGACCAAGCATGAGTGTTTTAGAATGAAGTTTTATGCTTCTGGCCCCAATACAGCTAAAACTTTGTAAACATATTTTTGAGCATTATGATTTTGTATGTAAATATATATTGAACATGCATTAAAAACCTCTCAACATCTATTGTGCACACACACACCCTCCTAGTATCTGCTGAAATTCTCAAAAATCATGTTTCTAACTTTTCTCACAGTTTATGAAATGTATTCATGTAAAGCCTTTCAATTGCTAAAATTGACTCAAGGTACTGTTTATATTTCAGTTGTTTTTTTTATGTATGCACAGAACCTATCTTCCATTTCAACAAATGTTTATGAGTTTTGAATTATATTTATATACAGGTCTAAAAGCAATGAAGAACAGAGAGCTGCATGGATACAAGTAATATGAAGAAAAGACTGGGAACATTCAAAGTTCAGTAGAATTTGTTCAGAACATGTTTCAGAGAAAATCACAAAAAGTGTGTTTGAAAGAAAATGCCATTCCAACTATATTCAAAGCATTTCCAAGTTATCTGCAACATGTATGAAATATTTTTTTCTGCTCCTTTTTATTTACTCTTTTTATGTGGGCAAGATAGCAATTTATTCTATATGGTGCTTGACAGTTTATCCAGGAAATTAAAATGGGGGATTGTGATGAGAGTCGGGAGAGATGTTGGATGAAAGCAACGTTTTATGAAGGCTGAAAAATTTTGTACTGGAATATTTAACTTTAAACCGGTAATTAAAAATAGGAAAATCTTTAATGCTAGAATTAACTAGTCACACAGTTAACTCCTTTTCAATTGCAGATTATATTGTTACTAATAAATGTCATGATGAAAATAAAGAGTGCACATTATTTTCACTGAGCATTAAATCATGTTAATTTTATAGTTAGATATTTACTGTAGTTTATTTGGTCACCATTCATGTTCTAATTAGCTCAATGTAATTAGGCTGTATAATTAGGCTGTATTGTTATGTATGTCAGTGCCATGTTACTTATGGGGAGTTTGTGGCAAGGCATGCTATGATCATGTGGGAAATGAAAATGTGAGGCAAAATGTTAATAAGGTGAAGACTAATATACTTAGGTGTTTGGATATGTTGAAAGAATGAGTGAGTGATCAGGTGCTGACTAAGAATTTTTTCAGCCCAAGTGGCAGGAAAGAAAGGTAAATGAAGGCCAATGAAATCACGGGAGGACCAGATTCAGAAATGTCTGCTTAAGAAAAAGATTAGTATTAAGTACAAAAAGTCTCATGTGTGACAGGATGAAGCTCAAGCTATGTGCCAAGATAATTGTAAATAGAGAAATTTGATACACCAACAGTAAGTAAATTCTAGTTCCATCAGCTAAATGTTTACTTGCCAGACGGTCTTTCTTTGAGGAGGTAACCTCTGAATCTCTGAGAATAGCTTAATGATATGTATGTATGTAAATCTCTTATACCCAATGCTTCGGTAGTTATTACAGATTTCCTGTATTTTGTTTTTATTTTATATTCTGTGGTATTCTCCTTGTTGTGTATCTATACTTCCCCCAACCTTTTTTTTTTTAGTCTTCCCATCACAACTGAAAGACTAAGCCTTTCAAAGGACAGACATGTGCTTACTGAGGCACACATTATGTGTGAAGGATAACATTTTGCTACAGCTAATGGTGACTGAATATGAGATTTGACTATTTGAGAGAAGTGTTTTGTGGTGGATTTACATATAAATTTTCCCTGCAAGCATTTATTTTTAATGGTATGAATTGCAGCAGTACGCAGATTTGAAGTTCTGGCTATAAATACGAGGGTAAGCTTCTTTTCTGCAACATTTTTAACTTCTGCAGGAAGTTTTACATTTGTGTGGGCCCACTCAATAGTTTGTGTCCCGTTTAATTAAATAATCACCTTGGTCTCATAGAATGGACCAAGATCCACCTTATGGGACCAAAGTGATTTATTTTTGAAAAGTTAATAAATAACAAAATAAACTTTTCCCATATTCAGCAATGCTCATTTGTAAGAAACTGGATTGCCAGCCCTGTATTGTTTGACATAGTCTCGTGATATGTGATAAATGGTTAAAACAATTATCAAAAATAAAATAAATAAAAATACAGAAACTATAATCTCTTAGTGCCTTTATTTATCTATGTGTATTTATTTTTCACGCTTCCTGTCCTTCGAGTAACCCAGCTAATTTCTCACATTTTTTTTATAAACATTTAAAAATAAAATCTCACTGGATATTTTTGATAAATCACAGGCTAAATTTCATTTTTAAAATATTAATATTCACCAAAATAATACTTCTGCTTCCTTGTTCATTTGACGATGAGCAGTTACAAATTTTCTGTTTTAAAATATATGTCAAAGCTTGTAGTTTATCATTTGGCTCTTTCCTTTTTCCTTCCCGACAATGGAAGAGACGTGCCCCTTCCATGTATGATATTCTTTACACCTGCCCCCAATAATAATTTGGTGAAGTCGGCACCCCTGGTGGACATCAACTTGTAATATTTATTCATGTTCTAATTAGCTCATTCTCTTTTGTCTTTTATAACTAGAGATATATTGAACTCCCACTAGGAAATCATAGTACTGATGTATTATATTTTCCACAGCTTGCAATGTACATAATTAGCATGAAATGCACCTCACAGGTATGCTGTCAGAAATGGAGAAAAACCTAAATTCAGCTGAGGTAAAAATATAACAGCATAAAATGTGTTTATGAATATATTATATTAATTACTATATATAGAAATGTCTTGTTATAGAAAACCAATACATTGAGTGAAAACTTTATTACTTAACTAATTAGATGAAAAATGTTGTTGTAAGAAGTTCAAGATTTAAAGATAAACATTATTTTTGGAAACCAGATTTTCGTACTGGAGATGTTACATGGATATCAGTGAACTAGAAAGGATTCAGTACCATAATCTGATGGCAGAAAATTTGCACTTCTATATTTCCCATGCACTTCTGATTAGTTCTCAATTTTTGTGTGGCCATAAAATGTAGGTTAAACGTGCATTAGCATATGGGCTGCTGTTAGCAATGTTCTCAGCCATTAAAGCTAAAATGAATCATCTTGTTGTGTTGATTAACCACACCTTATGTGAGCAGATTTTCCTATTCTTAAACATATGTTGTGCTAGCAACAAACTGCAGGATTTGTCCTCAATGAATCTTTATTAATAAATATAATCTTGCTCATAAAAGGTATACATATATATCAGAAACCAAATTAAGAATCCTTAATATATACACAGATCTGTTTCATTTACTACTTAAAAGCTATTAACTTTATTACATTATGAATGTGTCTCTGTTAATAGTGATGTGTATAAGTATAATATTTTGAATGCAGTTGGATTTATTTTTAAAGAGATCTACAGTAGGAATTATTTCTGCTACTTTTGTAAATCTGTTTTTACCAAGACATTTTATCAACTCATATTTCCTTTACTATCAGCAGGACTTGTAAATCCTATTTCCACAAACTAATAATTTGAATATTTTCTTGCTATATTTTGAAACTGCACCCTTCTAAAAAGATACCCCACCACCCTGAAAAAAGTACCCTTTCTATTAAGGCTATTGTATTCCTTCTAGTTTTAAAATCATTTACATTTATATCTTTTGAAGCTCACCACAGTTCTAACCAAACCAGTAGGAATTTCCTACCACCATCAGAAGAAACTAAAATCAGTCAAGTGCTTAAAGCAATTATAAAAATTAAAATGAAAGTACAGTAACATCATATTTTGCGTATGATTTTTAAAAATTTCTTTCAACAAGCTCGCAGATTCCCCCATTTTTTCTACAAAGGCTTGGAAATAAAATCTAGATATTTTATGAACTTTTTTGTTTTTTAATAATGTTCAATAAGAATATTCTCCTCCTCCCCTTGTTTATTTGCTTAAGAGCACAAGCAATTGCTCTTCAAGTAAAACATACGTGGAATGTAATTTACTTAAATTTTCCTCCGGACAACAGAGCAAAAGTGTTCCCTCCCTTTAAGCGCGATCTTTTGAAAAATTCACTCATAATACCAATTATCTGAAGTTCGACCGTTACTATTTCTATGATAAAAAATATTTTGCGATAATCCGCTTAGACAGAGAAAGATTTTAAACGCTTTATATAAAATTACGTTTAATCTAAACACATTTTAAATCATCAGTTCATATACGTCTCAGTCGTTATGAAGACGCTTTTTTAGATCTCTTTTCCTCCATGAAAATCTAAGTTGTTGTACTAAAATTCCTTTCGTGTAAGCCTAAGAGTTTATTAAACCTATTCCACTGCTTTTCCATTCCACTTTATACTTGAGGACAATGTAAAATCTTAAGAAAACAAACAGGGTCTCACTAATGCTTTCCTACGAAAAATCACCTGCTTTTGCATCTTGAGGGTAACCACGCCAAAGCTGGTGGTACTACTTTCACTGTGGAAGCGTATAAACTCTGCTTCACTTGGCTAAATTGGAAGAGTTGGAGACAGTGTTTCCCCTTATTTCTACCCCCATGGACCAATCAACTCTTTTCTGTGGTGCCATTGCTGTACTTACTATCTACACGTTAAATTTAAATACTAAAAATATTCAAACAAACAATCTACAATTACGCTTCACTTACACCACTCAGTCTTTTTTCTACAGAGTAAACAGCAAAACTGAATTTTCTGAACTTCTCACAAGATGTATTGCAGTTACTGCTATTTCATTGGTCCCCAGAGCAATGACTGCGATTGGCCAGTAGGGTTTGCACTTCCACAATCCACTTCTTAACTGAATCACAGTTGCGTTTCTTTTTTAGACTAAAGTAAACATAACTTTTTTTGTACTGCACATATTGCAATCATAGTTTTTGAATTGAATTCAGCATTTTCCCTTTAAATTGACATATTAAGTTAACATTTACATATGGTGCAAACTAACATTTCCTATAAGAATGCAAAGGCCGCCCTGGTGGCGCAGTGGTCTAAGCGATGGCTTCTGATCATTCGTCCGAAAGGAGCCCGGGTTTGGAGGCATGGATGTTGTGTTTGTCTTACAGCACTGGCTCTCTCCCTTCCCTGGAACCAGCGGCGCTAAATTAGGGACGGGCAACTGCTTATAGCCCATTGAGTTGCTCACGGTCGCTAAACCTCCAATAATAATAATAATAATAAAAAATGCAAAGTTGCAAGGCATGAAAATTTCAAAGTGTCCACAATCTTTTCCACCACTGTATACACTGAAGACGTAAGGAAATTCAACTGTGAACTAGTAAGGAAAGCAATTGAAAACAACCAAAGCCTAAAGATAGCAAAGGGACATCTCAGTAAGGGGAAAAAACAGATTATGGCACTGAGAAAAGAAGATGGTTCTGTAACAAGAAATAGAGGCGAAATTTTGACAAGAGTGAAAGATTTCTACTCCAAATTATATGAAAGGGATGATACATGCACTCCAGACATCATGAAAGATACCAGTACCAGAGTTCTTCCAGTCCTTCCAGCAGAAGTTGCACATGCAATCAAGAACATGAAGCGGGGAAAAGCTCCAGGAGAAGATGGAATTACTGTAGACATCATACAAGAAGCAAGTGGAGAAATCGAAACAGTACTCGCCCAAATTTTCACTCGATGCCTTAATGAAAGGGAAAATTCCTGAGGATTGAAACAACGCTACAATGATCTTGCTACATAAAAAAGGTGACATTGAAGATCTCAGGAACTACAGACCTATCAGCCTCCTATCAGTGGTTTATAAAATCTTCACTAAAGTTCTTTCACACCGCTTGAAGGTGACACTGGACATGGCTCAACCGAGAGAACAAGCTGGATTCAGGAGTGGCTACAGCATAATAGATCATATCCACGTACTGAGAGAACTAATTGAAAGAGCGAGGGAATATGAACTTCCATTGTGCATGGCTTTTATCGATTATGAAAAAGCCTTTGATTCGGTGAAACCATCAGCAGTTGCAATGGCTCTGAAATCCTGCGGTATTGAAGACGCATACATTAATATTATTAATAACATCTATGAAAATGCAAGTGCAAAGATTCAGCTGTTTGAAAATACAACACACATAAAAATTGGAAAAGGAGTGAGACAAGGTGACACCATATCTCCGAAGCTCTTTAATGCCACATTGGAAAATGTCTTTCAATCACTGAACTGGGAAAACAAAGGGATAAAGATAAATGGAGATTATCTAACCCACCTTCGTTTTGCTGATGACATAGTCATTTTTGCAACTACCCCATCAGAGCTACAGAGTATGATCCAGGAACTTGCTGACAAGAGTAAAGAGGTGGGATTAAAAATGAACTTTCAGAAGACAAAAGTGATGCACAATGCTTTTACAAGAAATGAGGATTTATCGATTGATGGAGAAAAGCTGGAGATAACAGACACGTACGTTTATCTTGGACAGCAGATATCAAGTGAGGGTCACATTGGTGAAGAAATTAATCGGCGTACAAAACTTGCCTGGAGAGCTTTTGGAAGAAACAGCATAATTTTCAAGAGCAATATGCCATTATGTCTTAAAAGAAAAGTGTTTGATCAATGCATCCTTCAAGTGCTTACGTATGGTGCAGAGACGTGGACCTTAACTAAAAGAGACATACAAAGGCTGCAGACAACTCAAAAAAGCATGGAGAGGTGCATGCTTGGTGTAACCAGGAGAGATAAGAAGAGGAACACGTGGATCCGAAAAATGACAAGAGTGGAAGACATCATGATCAGAGTTAAATCCCTGAAATGGCAATGGGCTGGACATACTGCCAGAAGAACAGACCATCGATGGACAGCCGAAATTTTAGATTGGTTGGTTGGTTGGTTGTTGGATTTTATTGGCGCAAGGGCCAGGTTTGGCCAAAGAGCGCCAGACAAAGAATGATCAGCCACAGATTTTTAAAAACGTGGAAAATGATTAAGATCAGACAGGCTTGGTAAAAGTTGAAAAAGAGTATGAAGAAAGCAGTGAAGAAAAGGTAGTTAATGAAGTTTATTAAAAGTAATAAATTTACTAATGGAAAAGGACGAACCGTCACTCTCCTCCCCCCACACTCCTCTGCAATGCTGGCAGAGGCGGGGACGAACTGTCACTCTCCTCCCCCATGTTCCTCTGCAATGCTGGTAGAGGCTGGGGACGAACTGTCACTCTCCTCCCCCCGTGTTCCTCTATAATGTTGGGTGAGGGTGGGGACCTCGCTGAGGCCGAGACAGTTTGATGGACACCGCACACCTTTGCGGATTGAGGGCCGGGTCTTCACACGTGCAGGCTGTCTGCTGGGAACCGGAAGAGGCGGGCGTCTTCAAAAGAGAAGGCGAAGACGCAGCTGGTCGAATAAGCTGGAGCTCGGTGAAATCCACCTATGTCGCTTGTTCAGCTGTAGATCGCTTGGCAAGTGCGGCGAGAGCTACAGGGCGCGGAACAAAAGGCTGCACGGGTTGTGGCTGAGACTGAACAACTGCGGCAAAAGTACGCTGTCGGTTGTTGGGAATACCCAACTTGGCCTTGGCAGCAGGGTACGAGAGGCCCTCCAGGGTCTTGAGGCGCTGGATCGCCTTCTCGTCGTTCCACTTCGAACAGGACCTGGCATAAGCAGCGTGGGAGGCACCACAGTTTACACAGCAGGGCTCTGAAGTGCATCCAGTCCCTTCGTGGTCGCGGGAACCACAATTGGCGCACCTCGCAACACTGTTACAGGACCGCTGGGAATGTCCATACCTCTGGCACTTAAAACAGCGTAGAGGATTTGGTATATAAGGACGAACTGCACATAACAAGTAACCAGCCTTGATTTCAGTAGGTACCTTCGGGCTGTTAAAAGTCAAAATAACATTTCGTGATTTGATCAGCGCGCCATCGCGCCGGAGAAGTCATGCGTCTGGCAGCTATGACACCCTGATCAGCAAGTTCACACACAAGTTCATCTTCATCGCAGACCAACAAGTCGGGCTCAGAAATGACTCCTTGGAGGTGTTGAGATACGGATGTGCCGTCACTTGAACTGGAATATCCTGAAGTCTGGTCAACTGCAGAAGAGATTTGCTCTGAGAGAGAGTGCAAGTTTCCACAAGCAGATCACCAGAGCGTAGCTTCTTCACTGACTTCAAAGAGCCAGCAACACCCGCAAGTGCCTTCGAGATGAAAAAGGAGACTTGGAGGAAAGTTTCAACATCTGGTCAGTAGAAGAAATGACGAGAAAAGTAGCGTGAGGTATCGAATCTGCAAGTGTAATGCGACGTTTCTGAGCTGACGGCTCAACACCCGGATCTAAAGATACGTCGCGGTGATGTCGTTTTTCAACGAAAGTTCTCTTCAGTGTGTTATGTGTGGGAGGTGGTTGAGGCAAATTTGGCGCCTGATCAATCACCATATCCTGTTGTTTGTTAAATTTTGAGGAGGGTTTACGTTTCCCCATAGGAGTAAGAAAGAATTCATCTGCAACGTACTCCGCCCCACAATCGAGCCCAACAGGGGAGAACTGGAGGTCCGCATAGCCAAACACATGACGCAAGACACAGTTCTAGAGCTTAGTTGCAAATATAGTCCGTTGGCTGTGATCACACGCACTCGGCGGACACTTCGGCCTCCAGGTACCGTCATGCCAACGCCTTTGGCATGATCCCACAGCCCCGGGCTCACCCTGCCGTGCAATACGACAAAAAGCCGCTAAAGCCCTGCACACAACTTAATACAAGACTTCTGACCAGAGGTGGGTTAGGCTCTAGCCTCCCGTTTACAGCGAAGCCGGGGTCGAAGAGGAATGTTAGTACACAGGAGGCACTTAACCGGTCTCCTGCGGCCTCAGCCGCCAGACATCCCATTTCCGCCTCACGGGTCTCCGCACGCGGCAAACATGCAGGTAGGTCTAGCACCCAAACCAGCTAAAAGGAAAAAAAAAAAAGAAATCCAAAGAAGACAAATCCTGGCAGGGAACCGAAACGGAATCTCAGCAACCTACGAACTGAGCGGTTAATATAAATCAGTTAGTGGTGGAGGGTAACAAAACCACAAGACCGGGGTGTTAGTACATAACGTGGTAGAGATTAGGTAGAGAACACAACACGAGCAACTAGCCAGTGGAGAAAATAAATAAAAACGAAAAAGCGAGACACAAGACCAGCTCGGGATCGTGGGGCCGCAACTCCCCAACAGCTGGATGAACAGCCGTCCCTGCAAACACCAACAGCAAAGCGGTGGCATGACATCAGATGTTGACCAGTCACAAGGTCAGCTCGGGCCGTGGGCGCCGCTCCCCAAATAACTGGAAAACCAGTTATCCCCGTGCGGGGAATTTTAGATTGGATTCCAAGGGACAGGAAAAGACCCAGAAGAAGACCACATGGAAGATGGGTGGATGAAATTCGAAAGTATGCGGGAGTGACATGGAGGAGACTGGCACAAGACAGACCATTGTGGAGGAAACTTGGGGAGACCTTCGTCCAGCAGTGGATTGATAATGGTTGACAATGATGATGATGATGATACAACCCAAGGACCGGCTTTCATTTAGTAGTGTGTTCGGAGTCAGAATGGGAAAAGCTGCCGATTTATCGGAGTTTGATACAGGGCAAATCGTGATGTCGCAGCTTATTCACCTGCTGCTGTAGTACATATCAAAAGTGGTGCACAAATGGCCAAACGACGAACTGTCATCCAGCCGTGTGATGTCCGCAGCTCATTGATGCCAGAGGGGAGTGGAGACTGTCTTGCATTGTTCCCAACGACCGCAGGGCCACAGTGCACGAATCACCCGTAGCTACAACAGAGGTGATCAGGGCTTTGTGTCATAGCACACAGTTCATCGCAGCCATCTGTGCATGGGCCTGAGTAGCCGAAGACCCAGCTGGATTCCCATGCTCACTGCAAGTCATCGCCAACAACGCATGAAATGGGCCTAAGATTGAGGTTGAAAGAGTGGTCTGGTCTGACGAATTGAGATTTCTAGTGCATCACGTAGATGGCAGAGCGCGGACCAACGGAGGTTATGGCACCTGGATGCACTGTTGGGCGGAAACAGGTCAGCGGTGGCGAGGCTTTCTTAAGACACTTTAGGCCCCATTATCCCAACAGAACTGTGTTCCCTGCTGGCCATCACCAGCAGGGAACACAGTTCTGTTGGGAAAATGGGGCACAATAATGCGCCATGTCACACTGCCAGAATCGTCTAATGGTTCGAAGAACATGCTGGTGGCTTTCTGTTAATGCCCTGGCCTCCAAATTCAACTGACATGAACCCAATCGAACATTTGTGGTTCAACTTGGAAAAGAGGGTTTGTGCTAAACCACCACCCTTTCAAAATGTACAGAAACTGGAGGCCCCGCAGTTGTCATTATAGTACCAGAAATACCTATTTGCCACCTGATCGAATCGATGCCTAGTCGAGTGGCCGCTGATTTGCGTGCTAAACGGGGCCCTACAGCTTATTAGGTAGGTGGTTATAAATGTAATGGCTCATCGGTGTATAAGGTAACGGGGTCGGGGACTTTTTTTTTTTTTTTTTATTATTGGAGGTTTAACGACAACGTGAGCAACTCTATAGGCTATAAGCATGATACCCGTCCCTAATTTAGGGTCACTGGTGACAAACACAACATCCAAGCCTCACCGGATCCCTTTCCGGATGAATGATCAGAAGCCATTGCCTAGACCACTGTGCCACCTGGGCGGCCATCGGGGACTTCATTGCTATTAATAGGTTATAATTACATAAAAAAATTATTTAACCAATATGCAAAGCCTTGGACGTATGTGATGGATCCTGCGTATATCATTGTCTTACTAGGTACACAACGAGATATGCAGGATTCATCACATATGTCCCAGGCTTTACATATTGATTAAAGAATTTATTACATCTATTTGTCCAGCAGTTTTAAGACATACATAATTTAACAAGCAATTTCTGTGACCTACGAAATTTTCATTTCTGAGAGGGTTTTTTTTACTATGCTTCATTTTGGAGAATGGGGCTCTGTATGGAGAAAACAACTTGCAGGCAAAACAATACACACTTCCTTTAGATGGAGGAATTATAGAGGATGTTCACACATTTTTATAACGTTTTTGATAAGAAATTACGGAAAATAAAAGTAAAAAATTTGAAACTGGCAACAGTGTCTTACATGAACACGAAAGAAATATCTGCTAAGAAAATGGTGCACGTAAACAAGCTGTGGAGAAGGTTACATTTTTGCTCTTTGCGAAGAGAAATATCCATATTCTATAATGAAAAAAAACCCAGTGAAAATCATGGAATTAGCATTTCTAAATGAAAAATAAGCAAAATTATTAATAATAGAGAGAAAACTCGCCATGCACTGTTTTTTAACAGATAACCAAGTATTTAAAGATATACACTTTTACGACTATTTCAAAAGAAAAGTCTCCAGTCTTAAAAAGAAGGTTAATTTACTGTTGCAAAAGAGCAGAAAAAGACAAACTAGGTTCCAAGAATCCAAAGAAAGTTTCAATGAAGAATTCATGATTTTTGCTAATTTCTCGTACAATGGGAAATTAAAGTTTAGAAAAGTTGAAAAGAATGTTAATCAATTCTACATATTACCAAAACAATGTTCTAACTCCTATATCTAAAGAGGAAATATCATTTCCCTTTATTCAGAACCTTCAAAAGAGTTGAACTCTATCAAGATAATTCATGCATCCAAATCTACCACCATTTCTTGAAAAATTAAAAGACAGGTGTCAATCTATACCTTTTGCTCATATTCCTTCGAAGTTCCCTCCAATGGACTATTGTGCCTTCAAGACTGCTAAAGACCGCTTTCTAAACATAGACATAAAACAATGGTTGGAGTATGGAAAGCAGCGGAATAAAATACCACAACCAATTTTAAGAAATGCCCTGTTATCTTGGAAATCAAGATGTAGGTCCAGAGAAAGAGCAACCAGACAGAACATTTAAGAAAGAAATGATTTTACTTTAAACATTCATTAGATTGCACGAAAATCATTCTAAAAATGTGTGAACACCAAGATGTAGGTCCAGAGAAAGAGCAACCAGACAGAACATTTAAGAAAGAAATGATTTTACTTTAAACATTCATTAAATTGCACGAAAATCATTCTAAAAATGTGTGAACACCAAGATGTAGGTCCAGAGAAAGAGCAACCAGACAGAACATTTAAGAAAGAAATGATTTTACTTTAAACATTCATTAGATTGCACGAAAATCATTCTAAAAATGTGTGAACACCAAGATGTAGGTCCAGAGAAAGAGCAACCAGACAGAACATTTAAGAAAAGAAATGATTTTACTTTAAACATTCATTAGATTGCACGAAAATCATTCTAAAAATGTGTGAACACCGAGATGTAGGTCCAGAGAAAGAGCAACCAGACAGAACATTTAAGAAAGAAATGATTTTACTTTAAACATTCATTAGATTGCACGAAAATCATTCTAAAAATGTGTGAACACCTTCTGTAGAAGCTATTTGCATCTTATGACCTCTCCGTTAATTACCAACATAAAAACTACGATTTTTTAATACCTGGCTACTGATTTAAGTCTATCCTCACCTAGAGTACTGTAGTTACAGACAGAGTAGCTAAATTCATCATCTTTATTTTGAAGTTTTTAAAAAGGGACCAAGAACCTTCATGAAAACATTATATAATTCAGTCAAAAATAGTAACTACTATTTGAGTTAGTTACTATTTTTGACTGAATTTCAGCTTTAACACACAAAGTGAAATTACTTGGTTAACATCCAGTATAATCCAGAAAGGACAAATTTCACTTAACCCCTTGGCTAATGTGGAATACCTCTCAGCAAGTTACACAAGAATTTGCGATAAAGAAATTCACCTTAATTCCTCCTCTGACTCAAAGTCATTAAGGTGGGGGAGGGAGGGGATTAATTACAGCCAAAACAAGTTTTCTGACAGACTAGCAGACATCAGCATTAACTGCCAAATACAAGATAATAATAATAAAAAAAAAATCACCATTTTTTTTTTTTTTTTTGCAAGTTTTTGAGAGGAATATATACTATATTGGCAAAAGTCAATAGCAAATGAACAGATTCACTGTGTTGTTAAGATGTACAGCATAGCTGCAAATGGTATAAAAACAAGCTGACTGCGATCATATCGCACTGTGAGGTTGAGTGAAAATATCACGGCGGGGGAGAACCTACTTTGAGGAAGGAAAGATTGTTGGGTGTTATATTAGTGGGTTGTCCACAAGGGAAGCTGAGAGGCATTTAAACATACCCAAGTCAACCATTTTGAATGTACTGAATAAGTGGAAGACACTGGCATGCCCGAAGCAGCAAAACGTACCGGCAGACCAAAGAAAATCAGTGATAGAGGATGTTGAAGCTTTAGGAGATTCGCTGCAGCTAATCGACGGAGTGCTGCACAAGACTTCAGTGTACAGGCGAGTAAAAATGCTGAAACCTTGGTATGTACACGTACCATTCGTAGAGAACTTCATTCCATGGCCGTGCGGTTTCTCACAAGCTTTTGATCTCCACTCGGAATGCTACTCCTCATTTAGCATGGTGTAGAAAACATTTATCATGGACCAGGGTGCGCAAAACCGCCCGTCCTTCGCGGTCAAGAATTTATTGCGGACGATTAATTTCCCGACCACAACGTACGCATACGATTGTGATTAGAACATTTTTTTGCCAGTTTAAAACTCGTGCGTGCCTAGTGCCATAGTTTTACTCAATTACACATTTCCTTAAGCAATTAGCCGTTCTTTGTTTTGGCGAAATAGTTCCGCGACGACACCCACCCTTCCAAAACCAAAATTTTAATGCACTAAGCCGATGTCCTGCTTTCTCATTCCCTCTCTTAAAGTTTTCCAGTGTGAATTTTATGTGTGTGTGTGTGTGGGGGGGGGGAGATAGCGACTTCGCAGTTGTTGTTTTTTTCTTCCTTTCTCTCCAGTCTATCTTCGCCCAACCCAGTCATTCCTTGTTTAGTTTCATTTGTTAATACTGGAGTGACCCAGTATTAACCAATGCAATTAAACAACAGTTGCTTCTTCCCTTCACGCGTGACCTTGACATCGCGCATGTGTGATGCCCGCCGTAATATTGGATTCCTGTGAATTACTGTTTTCCACATACTTCTTGGAGTCCTTTAAGACTGTCGTACCTAATGCTGCACGTGCAATATTCTATCTCTCATCTTTTGCCATTTCACAGTTGAAAATTCTGGATTCTGTGTAACAAGCTTTTTGCTATGAAAGCAGAAATTTATTTTCTGTGTGTACATAAAAAAAAAAAAATTTCAATAAAGTGACTATATTTAATATGCATGTATTTCTCGTATAGAGATTAAAAAAACATGTTTCATAAGTTATTTTATTTCAGTTAAATTCATTCAACAGTGGTTTAACTGTTGGAACTTTTACATGTTATAGTTCCTTTGTGTGAAATGCAATTTCCAGGGATCATAGCATACTTCTGGAAAATTTTAGGTAGGAATTTTAGGAATTTTTGGAAAAATTTTAGGAAAATTTTAAGAGTGTATTTCAATAAAAACTAGATGTATATTTGTATACATCTAGTAAACAACTCGTATACATTGTAAAGAGTTTGCTTCACACCCTTCAACCATATATACTGATAGACTGCGCATGACATCAAAATTTCTGGCTCCAACATAAAATCACATGACAGTCAAAAAGATCGGTTACACCTGCTGTGCTTATGGTTGCTCTGAGCGATATAGTAAAAAAAGTTCTATGATTTTTCATGGGTAAGAAACGAATTAAATACTTAAGTCAATAAAGTTCAATTACTTAACCAGAAACTTGCAGCTATTGATATAAAAATATAGTAACTTAAGAAAAGAAAATGGAATGCATGTTCCAAATTCTTCGCAAATGTTCATCACATTATAAATCACGAAATGTAAACAACCCGACCATTCATGTATATAGCTCATAAGTAAACTTACCTGAAGAGTTTTCATTATATATGAGGCGCATTCACATAATACACTGAAGTTCTGCAGCGTAAATTAGTAATCATAACAGCATTTTTACACGAAATTTGGAGTCTGATGATGACGTGCCCAATGTTGGAGCCATGGCGGCTTTGATGCAGCTATTGCCAATGCGCAGTCCATTAGTATATATGGTCGAAGTTAGCACCCAAATTTTTTGCATAACATCTAATGTCTAAAGTTTAAGTATGATTTACTTCTAATGTTCAGTTCTTATCTTTTCACGTGTTATTATCATATTCAAGTATATTTACCACATTCAAGTTTCACTTTGAACATTAATATGCTGTTGAACCAGAAGCAATTCACGATTTTCACAGTAAAGTTTTCAGGTTTCACATTAAATTATAATATCCTAAAAAGGTAATTAAAAACCAAGAACTATGTACAATTGTTCACTGAATTACTTTTTTCATATTATTGTTTTAACCTTTTCCTGATAAGCCTATCTTTTTCTGCTTCCACCACAACTAATTTACTTTCAGTTTTCTTTATTTCAGCTGAACCTTGTATGATCAAGTTAGAGGCAACTGCTATTTCAACAGTATTTTGTTTTTCTACAGCTTTTCTCATTCTTTCTGTTCCCTCTTGAATTACTGCTAGGGAGGCTTTTTTTATCTTTTTTAAGCCTATTTATTTCTGCATCATTTTCTTTTATTTTGTCATCAAACTCAGCTTTTCTTTTTTTCTCTAGCTGCTTTTCCTTATTTTCCCTCTCTTTCTGCTTCCTTTCTTTTACCTTTTTTGATTCTTCTTCCTTCAGCTTATCAACATACTCTTTATAAAATTTATGTGAATCAAGAACACTATTTAACAAATTTCTTGTTATGGGAACTTTACTTACACATCCATAGTGTTTAATGGCCCCTTTAACTATTCTTAATGATGTTATAGTTGAGTCTTTTAAGTTAGCCTTGTCCTTCCTGAACAGAGCAGTGTTAACCGAAAATCCCCTTTCTGCATCAGCATTACCATGAGGTAAAACTAAAATTGACTTGATGAGTTTAGCAAGATTTGAGTATTTTTCTTTTCCGCTAGAGTCTTTAATACTAAATATATTACGCCAGTAATGATCAATCCGCACTGGAATATGCCCTTCCTCTGAAAATTTCACTAGTTCATCTAGAGTTGGCTTATCAGAATTTAAAAGTTTCCACTCTTCTCTTACTCTATTAATTTGTTCCTCAGAAAGATGCAAAACACTTGAAATTCTGGTTATTTCCGAAAAGTCCTTCAGTGACTGAAAGTTGAGTTGACTCTTTCTTTGGTTCTTTTACCTTTAAAACTTCTATGTCTCTTAGCTTTTGATTGCAGAATGGCAAATTTGACTTTAAATATTTTGTGGTTGCAATTAGTGATGATCTTACATCTAAGAGAAATAATTTCTGCCTGGTCTCTGAACATTCCTGAGGAGATTTTGTCTTCATACCAACTTCTAACTCCCCTAGTTTTTTCCATGAATTTTTGTTTTCAAAATCTATATTCTTTAGGTCTTCTCCAAATTTCCATGCAATAATATCATCTTGGATAAACTGAGCCATAACATTCCTCATTAAAGTATTTAAATCAGAATATAAGTGGTGTATTTTTGGATCTTTACTCTGATAACATAATGAAAACTTTTCAACATTTTGGTGTGAAAATGAAATTAATGCTAAATAGCAAGGAGTTAGCTCATTTTTCAGGAAACAGTGAATTCTTTTATACCTTGCTGAATTGCGTAGTTGTTTTTCAAATATTTTTTGAGATGGCAAGAAGTTTAAAAAATATTCTGTAATATTTAGCCACTGATCCAAGAGCCTCTATGCTACAGAACCAACGGTTAACCATCTGTTGCTGACATGACAAAAGAAATTTGGCTGTGACCAATGTTATATCCTCGACAGATTTATAATCCTCTCGTCTTGCAGCACTACTCTTTAAAAAAGTAATGCATATCAGTAACAAATTCGTCAAAATCTATATTTAAGCTTGTCAAAAAAATTTTAAATGCATTACTAACACGCAGGTTGCAAAAACCTAGTTCCAAAGATTTCTGGCCTGTTTCTTGTTTTACAACTTCATTGAATTTGCGTAAAAAGCACTTATTTACATTTGGGCTGTCCATGGATACACAAATAATTCTGTTCAACGAAATATTGAAGGATGATAACACATCAAGAATTTCTTTTAGCAAAATATCTGCTGTTGCATGACCCAGAAAAACGCTTGTTAGGTATCGGCAAGAAACTGAATTTATTTCTGAAGACCAGTACCTGAGATACACATCCAACTGCCGTTTCACTTGTGCATTTGTAGTTTCATCAAATGCTATAGTAACCTTTCTTGGGCTACTAGATGCAATGTCTTTTTCAAATCCTCTTCAAAATATTTTGACAATCCATGTGATATCACATAAGCAACTTTTTTCTTTAAGTTGCATTTTGGCTGCACAATAGCAGAATCAGGAAACATTACTTTGAAAAGTTCAACTGTTTCAGTGCATGAAACAAAAGACATATTGTCCTTAGCAACTTTCATGGCCCACAATGCTTCGGCTTTAGCCAACTGTAAATCATGACTCAGTACTTCACTAATATTTGTTTTGGGCTGAAGATCCCGTCCTCCAAAGGCTTTCAAGGATGGACTTATTTCGAAATTTACTTTGAAATTTCTGCAAATGTTTTTTCCTTTATGATGCGCTTTTACTTGTGAAAAGCCACTATTAGAAATATTGAAAATTTCTGAACACAATATACACTTAGCAGAAAATATTGTTTCAGTTGCAGAACACCATTCTTTCAGCTTCACTCCGTCCAATTCTTTGGCGAGCCACGCATCTTGAAATTTCGTTTTGGATTTAGGCATCTTAAACACTTGTATTCATCATCATCATCATCATTGTCAACCATTATCAATCCACTGCTGGACGAAGGTCTCCCCAAGTTTCCTCCACAACGGTCTGTCTTGTGCCAGTCTCCTCCATGTCACTCCCGCATATTTACGAATTTCATCCACCCATCTCCCATGTGGTCTTTTTCTGGGTCTTTTCCTGTCCCTTGGAATCCAATCTAAAATTTCGGCTGTCCATCTATGGTCTGTCCTTCTGGCAGTATGTCCAGCCCATTGCCATTTCAGGGATTTAACTCTGATCATGATGTCTTCCCTCTCGTCATTTTTCGGATCCACGAGTTCCTCTTCTTATCTCTCCTGGTTATACCAAGCATGCACCTCTCCATGCTTCTTTGAGTTGTCTGCAGCCTTTGTATGTCTCTTTTAGTTAAGGTCCACGTCTCTGCACCATACGTAAGCACTGGAAGGATGCATTGATCAAACACTTTTCTTTTAAGACATAATGGCATATTGCTCTTGAAAATTATGCTGTTTCTTCCAAAAGCTCTCCAGGCAAGTTTTGTACGCCGATTAATTTCTTCATCAATGTGACCCTCACTTGATATCTGCTGTCCAAGATAAACATACGTATCTGTTATCTCCAGTTTTTCTCCATCAATCGATAAATCTTCATTTCTTGTAAAAGCATTGAACATCACTTTTGTCTTCTGAAAGTTCATTTTTAATCCCACTTCTTTACTCTTGTCAGCAAGTTCCTGGATCATACTCTGCAGCTCTGATGGGGTAGTTGCAAAAATGACTACGTCATCAGCAAAACGAAGGTGGGTTAGATAATCTCCATTAATCTTTATCCCTTTGTTTTCCCAGTTCAGTGATTGAAAGACATTTTCCAATGTGGCATTAAAGAGCTTCGGAGATATGGTGTCACCTTGTCTCACTCCCTTTCCAATTTTTATGTGTGTTGTATTTTCAAACAGCCGAATCTTTGCACTTGCATTTTCATAGATGTTATTAATAATATTAATGTATGCACTTGTATTACTAACCAGAAAATGAAAGGGAAGTACAAAAACACGTTCCAATATTGCAAAACCAGACAACTCCCGAAGTTTGGCTGCAAGGATGTCAGAAGATAGAAAAAAAAAGCAAGTCACCACTAGAGAACTGAACCTGCACACAGCACACCATAAAGACGCAAAACCAGAAACTATCATATGCATCTCACGCAAGTTCAGTCAAAGCGAGTCGGAGCCAAGATATATTGTGTATCGAAGGTAGCTGTCGCCGCCTACGATCGAAGGTTAATGATCACGTGCTCTACTGCCTGCCACGATAACACTCAGCTACCATCCCATCGTCATTACCGGAGGTTACGGAAGGAGACCACATGTTTTCTCTTTGCTTCCACCCACCTGCGGTTTACAATAACAAAACATCAGCAGAACGAGGAGGTTCCACGAGGCATGTCCAAAAATAAAGTACGATCTTCTGCGTGCCACTGAGTTCGTCTGCAAAGCACAAACCAGGGGTGAAAATGACCCCTCCCCTTTTCCCTTAGATCGCCCGCCCCGAAGCAAGTGCATCTCGATGGCGTCATTTTCCCTCCCTTCAGCAGCACAGAATATAGGCTGTGTTTCTACAATAACAGGTCTTTTTACCTTACCGTAATGGTAAATTTGTTGGCATTAATAACGGTTGTATTTTTAATAAATAAGCTTACGAAAATTTTAGGAAGAAAAAGCAAATTTTAGTTATAATTTTAGGAATTTAAGGAGGGTCACAAAATATTAGGAATTTTAGGAGAAATGCGATCCCTGAATTTCTCAGTTGGAAATTATTAGTATTTACTGTGAACAAATGCCTCTGCATTCAAATGTAATTCACGGAAAAACTTTTCATGTACCTCTCAGTAGTAAGTGGTCGATGTTCGAATCTTTGTATGGCTGTTTTCATCAATCTCTTGAGTTTAGACTTGAGAATTTAATGGGTACATTTTCTTCACGGGTCCCGAAATTGGATAGACAAATCATCAAATAAATTAATTTGTCCATCCAATTTCAGGACCCGTGAAGAAAATGTGCAGATTAAATTCTTAAAAGTCTAACCTAAAGAGCCTGAGGAGAACAGCCATACAAAGATTCAAACATCAACCGCTTACAACCGAGAGATATGTGAAAAGTTTTTCCTTGAATTACATTTGATTACAGAGGTATTTGTTCGCAGTAAATACTAATAATTTCCAACTGAGAAATTGCATTTCACACAAAGGAACTACAACATGTAAAAAGTTCCAACAGTTAAACCACTATTGAATGGATTTAACTGAAAAAGGATGACTATATTTAAATTCTACGAAGTTATGGTATTCAGTGATGGAAAGTTGCAAAATCATTTTTGAAACAGGTAAAATACATTTTTGGAGCAGGTAAAATACATTTTTGGGGCAGCGAAATGTGTTTTTGGAGCAGACAAAATACATTTTTGGTGTAAGAAAACATTTTTAGAGCAGGTAAAATATTAATAGATAGAACAAACTCTTAAGCAAAAAATGTTTTGGATATAGATGCACCCTACTCAAATTTAAAACATCTTGCATTGAAATACACACACATATGCAAACATTTTAGTTTTCAAATAGATCAAAAAATTTGTAACCATAGCAGGATTCTATTATTAATCATTTATTTTACAAAGAATGTTTAATTTTTTGCTGCTTTTCTCAATATTTAATTGCTCACTTCTATTCTCATATTTTTTAAGATAGTTAGTAATGATTTGTTTTGCTTCTTTTAATAGTATGTGCCCACTTTCTATTGCACTCAAGTCTTTTTTTTTTTTTTATGCCACATTCAGTGTTCATTTCAGCATTGTTTAACATTTTATGAGGGAATCCAACTGCTGCAAATGTTCAGCTTCTTCCCATTTCAAATCACCTTGCAAACATTAAATTTCTTCTCTTTTTTTGCTTGTTTTGATGCATTTTTCCAGCACTAATCTGCTCTTGATATTTTTTTCAGGATTCTTTATAAGCTGTCAGAAGTTTTTTGGTTACATTAATTTTACTCACATCTCCATTTAATCTTTTGACATGATCTTTGTGCTTCTAGCTTTCCGCACGACGCCTACAATCATCGCGGTCGCCTTGTGACAGGCTAAAATCGCAGCCACGTGGCTTATAAAATGTGATTTGAGCAAAACTTTAGATGCTTCATAAAATGGCCATTCTTTACTATACATACCTCGATACACTTGATAAGTTTTATATGACTTCGTTCTTTTTGTTATCATAGCTGTTTCACTGCTACGTTTTGTTTCGTTTTAATCAAAATAAACCCTTTCCACTCAAATAACTTTTCACCCATACTCACACAGAACTCGCAATTTTGTTTCTTTTCTGCAGTAGAAGCCACAACTTAGCAGTGAAAACTCAGCTTTAGCTCCCTAACACCGGCATACAAGCTATAGAGGCATCATCAGCGTGGCGGCTGACACCAGACCTATTCGGCAAAAAATTGTCTCGTGAGCGTCGACACGCGAGCTATAGAGGCATCATTCGACATGGAGGGTGCCACCCGACAAGTGCGATATTTGGCGAAAAAGAAATGTCTTGCTAGCCCCGACCCACGAGCTATAGAGGCGCAATGAGCACAGAGGACGACACCCGACACGCAAGCTATTCGGCAAATAAGAAATGTCTCGTGAGCGCCAACATGCGAGCTACAGAGGTGTCATAGACGTGGCGGATGACACCCGACCTATTCGGCGAAAACGAAATTCCTCGCGAGCACCGACATGTGAGCCATAGGGGCGTCATCGGCATGGCAGGTGACACCGGAGCTATTCGGTAAAAACGAAAATTCTTTGTGAGCGCCGACATGCAGATAACGTTTGTTTTTCTTTGTCTGGTGAAAAAGAAACGTCTCGCGAGCCCCGACATGCTAGCTATAGGGGAGTCATCAGCGTGGCGAGTGACACCAGACCTATTCGACGAAAACGAAATTTATTGCGAGCAATAGAGGCGTCATCGGCATGGAGGGTGCCACCCGACACGTGCGATATTCGGCGAAAAAGAAATGTCTCGCAAGCCCCGACCCACAAGCTATAGAGGCGTAATGAGCGCAGCGGATGACACCCGAAACGCAAGCTATTCGGCTAAAAAGAAATGTTTCGCATCCCCACTGAAAATATATGATGAGCTCACACAACAAATCCTATTCCTCCAATTCCAGCTATTGCATAAATTATACCTAACGTTCCAAATGGTTCCCGCTTTCCTACCGACGAACTAATAATATGAGAGATTATACCAAACCCTGGTAAAATCAAAATATAGACCTCCGGATGACCAAAAAATCAAAATAAATGCTGAAACAAAATAGGATCTCCACCCCCAGCAGGATCGAAAAGAAGTATTAAAATTTCGATCCGTTAAAAGTATAGTAATAGCCCCGGCTAACACTGGTAAAGAAAGCAAAAAAAAGCGCCAACATGCAAGATATAAAGGCATCGTCGGCACGGAGGGTGACACTCGACACGCGAGATATTCGGCAAAAAAGAAATTTCTCGCAAGCCCCGACCTATAGAGGCGTAATGAGCGTGGCGGATGACACCCGACACGCAAGCTATTCGGCGAAAAAGAAATGTCTCGCAAGCGCCAACATGCAAGATGTAAAGGCATCATTGGCATGGAGGGAGACACTAAGACATATTCGGCGAAAAAGAAATGTCTCGCAAGCCCCGACCCACGAGCTATAGACGCGTAATGAGCGCAGCGGATGACACGCAAGCTATTTGGCAAAAAAGAAATTTCTCACAAGCGCCAACATAGGAGTCATCGGCATGGTTTCTTTTTCTTTATCCGGTGAAAAAGAAATGTCTCGCGAGCTATAGGGGCATCATCAGCGTGGCGAGTGACACCCGACCTATTTGACGAAAAAGAAGTGTCTCGCGAGCTATAGAGGCATCATCGGCATTGAGGGTGCCACCCGACACGTGCGATATTCGGCGAAAAAGAAATGTCTTGCATGCTTCAACATACGAGCTATGGAGGAGTTTGGATCGTGGCAGATGACACCCGACCTATTCGGTGAAAATGAAATTCTTCGCGAGCACCGACATGCGAGCCATAGAGGAGTCATCGGCATGGCGGATGACACCCGACACGCAGATGAAGTTTCTTTATCCGGTGAAAAGAAACGTCTCGCGAACCCCGACAAGCGAGCTATAGAGGCGTCATCGGAGCGGCAGGTGAGCTATTCGGCGATTTTGTAATGTCGGATGTCACCCGACAGTAGAGTGGAAAGGGTTAAAAACGTTTGCACCGGAATTTTCACAAGCACAAAGCCACATGCAATCAATGTAAAGAGTTGGCAAAAGGCGCTGAGCTGGGTTCCCTCTACTTTTGCGCATAGTACTCTCAAAGGGCTGTATGGGGAATCACGGGACAAGCTCTGCCTCCATTGGCGGGGGAAGTCAGAACATCGAAGGCGAGAAGGGACTATCTGAAAAGTCCGTTTTTCGACCAAAAGACGGTGAAAAAAACAAAAATAGAAATTGCGTGCAGGGATCTTGAGAGGGCTTTTCCATAGTTTTTTCGGGTGACTTCCGTAAAACCATAAGATGGAGTGAAAATCCGTAAAAGTTGGCATCTCTGAATACCTATGAATCCTTTAAAAACAGAACCATTGTATCCTGCCACGGAAGAGCCATTTTCAGTAGTCCTCCGCGTCAACGGAATAGCTAATGACTGACCTACGCTGTATTTACGTAACCGCGCACATCACCCGGAATGAAATAACATGCTATCCCAAAGAGCAGGGAACAACATAAAGAATCTCAATTGCACAGCACTCCGAGAGACCGCCAAACTATCAGTAAACAATCTCCATCAGGATTTCATAACGTATAGCATCGTTTCTCCTACATACCACGCGATTACACAAAACTCCTCCATATGCAAAAACAATTTCCTACATCACAAAAACCGTTTTTTCGTCACTTTTGCCGAAAAAACAACGAATTAGAAGGTAGGTGAAAAACATTCAGAAATGTTGGGATTGGCGGTACAGTACGTGTTGATTAAGCGTCGTTTTCACCAAATTACGCATAGACAAAAAAGCATTATTCGATTAGACGTTTAAAACTGGGTTTTTGCCGTGAAAACATTTTTTTTCGCTCGGCAATTTTTGCTGTGGACTGCCGTTTTGGCGCAAATATTAAATTTTTCGTAATTTGTAGCAGTTTGACGCAAGATAATGAAATTGGCGCAGTTCGGCGCAAACTTTCCATCACTGGGTTACTTTCAAAGGAGGACGGGTAAAATTTCTAAGATTTTTCGTGCCATTGTGGACCGTAGATCAGTGGAAACTGGCCTTATGGACCAACGAATCCAGATACACGAGTCCGATGGCCGTGTGTGGATATGGCGGCAGCAGGAAGAACACTATTACAGTGCAATGTTACTGGCAGTGTACTCTTGTGGGGGCGTTTTTCATGGTATGGTCAAAGCCCATTGGTTATTGTGGACAAACTTGTTAACCAGCATGTCTACCTCAATATTCTGGACAATTATGCCCTACAAACTCTGTGGCAATACTATGGAACAGAACCTTGTTGATACCAGCAGAATATTGCACCCAGCCATAAAACAAGGACTTATGGCGTGGTTTGACGGCAATTCCGAAAAGTGTGTGGACTGGCCAGCACAGAGCCCTATCTATCTTAATTCCATAGAGCACCTATGGGATGAATTAGAGTGCCACATAAGTTAGGAACAAAGGCCTCCTACTAAGCAACAGTTAGCAGCAGCATTATGTACTTAATGGAAGCGCATACCTATAGCTGTGTTCCAAAACCTTGTCGAAAGCATTTCTCGAAGGGTCAGTGCATGCATTAAGGCCTAAGGTGGACAGACACCGTACTAATGTATGTCAATAAATGTTATGTTGTGTTTCTCTTCTAGGTGTCTGGTGACTTAATATAGTGTATATTATAATTTGAGTTTTGAATTATATTACCATGCCCAATTCACAAATTGGCATTGGAGACCCTTTTACCCAAATAAGCACTGGCAATAACTTGTTAATGTACAATTCTGCACAAAAGTCAACTCAAGTACTTTCAACAAAAATTAAATTTATATAAATATATTGCTTTGAAACAAGCTTCTGGATTTAATTTTATTAACTCCTAGGGAGATTCCTTTGAAATTACCACAGAACTTTTTCTTACACTAATTTTCGATGACATTTAATATTGTCATGTTAAATTAAAATATAGAGGTAGCCAAAACTTAAGTCTATGAAGAAGCAAGTTTTGAGTTTAAAGCAAGAGCATGCAAACAAATGAATAAAAGTGTCAAACAATTTCCATTAACTATTATTTAATGATACAACAAATGGGAAAAGTGAACAGAAATACAGGAATATTGCAAATGCTAGTTCAAAGACCAGTGTGAAAAGTAAACTCTTAACAGAAAAAAAAGGAAAATGTTATTAGAATTCTTCTTCACCCTCTTCTTCTCCACCCTCAGTTGAGTCCAAGCCAACTTCCTCATAATCCTTTTCAAGAGCAGCCAAATCTTCCCTGGCTTCAGAGAACTCTCCTTCTTCCATACCTTCTCCAACATACCAGTGAACAAAAGCACGCTTAGCATACATCAAGTCAAACTTGTGATCCAACCTGGCCCAGGCTTCTGCAATGGCTGTAGTGTTGGATAACATACACACGGCACGCTGGACCTTTGCCAAATCACCACCAGGAACAACAGTCGGGGGCTGGTAGTTGATGCCAACCTGAAAAACAAATTTTTTTTAATGTGGTTCAAAAGCATGTTGTAATACAACTGTTAAACAATTTTATATACAATTGGACCTTTGCCAGATCACCACCAGGAACAACAACAGTTGGGGACTAGTAGTTTATGCCAACCTGAAAAACAAATTTTAAATAAAGTTCAGAAATGTTTTAATCTGGCAACTCGACAGAATTACCTTTAAGATTATCCTAAAAATAAGAGCTTCCATTTTTCTTTCCTTTGATATCATCTGGAGTTTCATAATCTCACTATTTTTATAAATATCCATTTAAAAGCATCAAACATCTGACTAGCTTTACCTAAACTTGTGAAGTTCTGGTTCTCTTATCTATTACTACCCCGCTTTTATAAACAGAAGGAGAAAGACAAATGATCCAAGCAGAAAACAAAAGAATAATTCTGCAACAATAGTTACCAATGGCTCCAATTTTCTACGAATACATTCAGTTCCAAAAAGCAGTTTTGAGTCATGTAATGAGAACACTTAATTTCAGCATATGTTAGGGAATAATACATTCTTCCTCAGAAGACTGCTTTATTCACTCTGCTGTTAAGTAGAACCAAGCTCAAGCTACTTACAGTATTAACATTTGATAACAGATTAGTATTAACATTTGATTTCAGGTTAGTTGAAAATCTGTATAGCAAACAAACTGTAGGCCTTTTCAAGCTTTATGGCGTGGGCTGACAATTGTGAAAAGTTAGGATATCATACTGATGTCCCTGGACACTGATACCCAAGCTTCTCCATGTCGAGCCTACACAGTTACGGACGTGTTCGCCTGTTGAGGTGTCCAACAGTGGTAAGTTGTACACTCCCCATTTGCTCATATCGGTGGCTGCCCGATCTTTTCTAACAGATAAAGAGATTCTTTGATCGGGTACCGAATTGTATGTTATGCTTTGAGCATATGAGTGATGATAATATGTTAGTGATATATATGTAGGTGCTGATCCAGTGCTCCCACAAACCTTTTGTTAGGCTTTTTGTTTTGTTCTAGACTTACGGTTCTTTCGTTAATAGTTCTGCAAAATAATCTGTTAACCAAAGTTCTTGGATATCCGTGTTTACCCGCCAGTTCAAAGATTAAACTATTTCAGACTAAGTGACTCTCACTTGAAGAATGCGTAAAGGCTCTTCTTATAAGAAAGTTGATGGCTGATAGTTTTTGTGGGGGTGAGATGTGAGGAATTAAATGAAATAAAGCTATTACAATCAGTTGGCTTACAATAAACCATGAAGAACAGTGAATTAGTATCTAGGTCATGAAGTATGCGAAAATCCAAAAAGCAGTGAAAGATCAGATTCAAGTTCTATCGTGAGCCTGATGGTGGGGAAAACTGACGAAAGTGCGTCGGCAAATTGAATTAAATCATCTCTTGAATGAGGCCAAAACACAAGGATGTAGTAGACATACTTAAGGTATAGACTGGGGACCAAAGGGGATTCACTGAGAACTTTGTTTTCAATGTATTGTAGCAGAATTTCCACTAACACAGCAGATAATGGGGAACCCATAGGTAAAAAACCCTCAGTTTGCAAGTAAATTTTGTCAAGAAATTTAAAGTATGATTGCCATTTTACTAAATGAAGTGCATTCATAATGGCTGTGATTTTGGGGGTGGAGACTTTAATTTCAGTAAGTTTAGCCTTAATGATACAATAAGTGGCATCCACAGGTGCATTAGGGTACTGTGAAACCACATCTAGAGAGGCTAATATGAAAGGGCCAGTAAGTGGCTGAATCATTCTGATCCTTTCAATTGTCCTAGTAGAGCTTTTGATAGAATAAGGAGAGTTCTCAGCTAACTTAACAGTTTAGTAAAACGGCGACCATACTTTAAATTTCTTGACAAAATTTACTTGCAAACTGAGGGTTCACCCATGGGCTCCCCATTATCTGCTGTGTTAGCAGAAATTCTGCTACAATATATTGAAAACAAAGTTCTCAATGAATCCCCTTTGGTCCGCAGTCTATACCTAAGTTACGTCTACAACATCCTTGTGTTTTGGCCTCATTCACTGATGCACTTTAGTCAGTTTTCCCCACTATCGGGCTCACGATAGAACTTGAATCCGATCTTTCACTGCCTTTTTGGATTTCCGCATACTTAGTGACCCAGATATTAATTCACTATCCTTCATGGTTTATTGTAATCCAACCGATTGTAATAGCCTTACTCCATTCAATTCTTCACATCCCATCCCACAAAAACTACATCAGCCATCACCTTCCTTATAAGAAGTCTTCAAGCGAGAATCGCATACAGTCTGAAATAGTTTATCTGTAAACTGGCGGATAAACACCGATATCCAAGAACTTTGGTTAACAGATTATTTTGCAGAACTATTAACGAAAAAACCATAAGTCTAGAACAAAGCCTAACAAGGTTTGTGGGAGCATTGGACCAGTACCCACACACCACTAAGGTATTATCATGCATATGCTCAAAAAGCATAGCATACAATTCAGTACCAGATCAAAGAATCTCATATCATCTGTTAAAAAAGATTGGGCAGTCACCGATATTATGAGCAAATGGGGAGTATACAACGTACGATTGTTGGACACCTCAACAGGTGAACACGTTAGTAACTATACAGGCGAGACACGGAGAAGCAGAGGCTAGTTTCATCAAAGGCATGCATCCTGTCGCTGACTAGGGGCCCGTCCATTAAGTAAGTCTGATTTTTTACTATTTTTAGACTCCCCATGTCACATTTTGTCTGATGGTTCAGACCTCCCCCTAAAAAGTACGCCCTAATTCCCGCAACATCCTTTTTCTTTGAAGACTGCTTTTAGAAGTCCGTTGAGAAACAGAAAACATTTAATTATTTAAAGGAATCTTCCATATATTTACACTTTTTCTTCAGAAAAAGTTTATTATTTAGGCATTAATTTATTCCCAAGTGCTACCCAAACTTTATCATTCTGAAATAAAGATCTACAAATGAACGCATGCATTCAAGGTTGCAATACTCCCGATCATACAATCTAGAAGCAGAGATATTGAGGATAACGCAATTTATCTTTACGCCCCCTAGTGAAAAGTCTATGCATTATTTTAAAATTCTGAAATTATATGAGAAACATTTTTCACCAAAAATGCTATCTAACAAAGAAGGAATTTTTCAAATCTGACTTTTAGAGGCAGAGACAGAAATAAGATAGATATTTACGCCCTCTGGTTGAGAAGCCATGCATTATTTTAAGAAAATATTCTCAAATGTTTATCGACATGAGCGTTATCAGTCCACAAAAGAATTTTTTTTTTTTATCAGAGTTTTTGAATCAGAGATTTTGCTGCAAATACTTACGTAGCAGAATTTTAAAGCTAACGTCCCCTGCTAGCCAAACTATATTTTTTATGAAAAATTATAAATTACAACAAAATGTTTCTGTTAGCAGCTGTATCTGGTGCTGGAAGAATTTTTCAAATCAGAGTTTTAGGAGCAGAGATATTGGGGAAAGCGCAATTTAAACCCATACATTATTTTTAAGAAGAAAACATTTCGAAGAGGTTTGTCTACATTAGTAGCATCGGTCCACAAAAGAATTTCTACAATCGAGATTTTAGGAGCTCAAGTTTTGCTGCAAATACATCAGAAGTAGAAATCAACCCTGACGCCCTTCGTGGGCAAACCATTTATACCAAAAATTGGATATTATATGCAAAATATTTCCCACCATGAGCTGTGTCCGCTGAAGGAAACGTTTTCAAATCAGAGTTTTAGAAGCAGAGGTATCTGGGGAAAAGTAATTTACTTTTATGCCCCCTAGCGGAGAATCTATGTGTAACTTGGAAAAGTGACTATGCTTAAAACAATCTTCAACACGAATGGAATCTAAAAGTAAAAATTTTTTTAATTGGATGTTTAGAAGCAAACATATGGAATAGAATGTGTTTTGATTCAATATCATCTGCATTTACGCCCTCTAGCGACAAAATTTTGCATCGTAAAAAAATGAAATAAAGGATAACGCTTCGCACATTTTAACTTCCTAATGCAAAAAGAATTTTTCAAATCGGACTATTAGTTGCAGAGTCTACAGACGGACGGAAAAACTGATAACGTAAGCACGATCTTTTTTTTTTTTTTTTTTTTACAAAAGATGTGCTTAAAAAGAAAAACAAAAAGAAGAAATACCATCCACTATATTTTTGCCGCTGGAAGACTAAATTACTAAACCTCCCCCCTCCCTCCCTCCCACGTCAACATTTGGTCAAAAATCACGACAAACACAGTAATTTGCGACAAAGTCCCCACTGAATCACCAAAAGGGAATGTTTCCCCATAACTTTTTCTTTCCATATTGCTGCTTCACTGTGCCAAAGTGGCATCCTTCCCTGTCATTTTTTTCTTTCAGTCATCACTGTCACATGCTGCTTCACCCTGGTGTCTTTCTCCTATTGCAACAAAGCATGGGTGAGCCTCGAGGGCATCTTTCGCAAGAGTTTTGCTGTGATGGATAAGGAAATGGGCATTTTGCTGCAGCAGTAGCAACCACTAGATCAGCACACCCAGTTTCAGTTCAGGTCGACCGGCTCATTGGTTGCGGCTTTGCTCAGTCCTGGTCTTAGTATATATTTTTATTAAAATTAGAAGTGTAAAAGCACATTTGTTTTTATTATTGAATTCTGTTTAAAATACAAAATTTTATTTTGCCAATGCATAGTGCTTGTACACAGTCACATTGTTACCACCTCCTGCTTTTGACGTCAACAGCGTGTAGCTAATGAATGAAGGCACGTGTAATGAGCTGGCTTGGGGTATATAAGGCGTGGTGTAGGCATTCTGAAAACGTCACTTGTTGCTGTCATGGATAAAAGGAGCAATTTATCAGATTCGCAAAAAGGGACGATTATTGGCTTTTGGGCCAAGGGTGGCAGTATTTCTGAAACAGCGTAGTTTGTGAACTGTTTGTGTGCTGCTGTGGTTAAAGTGTATTGTGATTGGAGAAATGGTACCATTGCGAATAAGCGTTGTGGGAAATGTGGAGCACCACGTGCCATTGATGTAATAGGTGAATGTCGGCTGAGAAGGTGCACGAGGGCCGATCGACACGCTACAGTGGAGCAACTCGCTGGCTAAATGAACCAGGGGACTACCGGAAATGTATCTAAAATGACAGTTCAGCATGACGATTATGGGCAAAACACGTAACAATATTAACAAAGAAAGGTGACTTGATCACGCTAGTTACGTTAACTAAAACTTTTACAAAAGTTCGTAAGTTGGAAGCTTTTCGACCTTATCTTAGGTCTTCATCACGCCAATGGAGGACTAAGATTGTTGCCAGATTCTACATTTGAATTTTTCCTATTTTTTGTTGCCAAAACTTAGAATTGATCTCCAGATTAACGGAATGTAGAGAGGAGATTCGGAGTTGCAAGTCATTGAGTTGAAAATAATTTCTATGCTTTCACGGTAACGGAGGGCAAAACGATTGTCAAACGAAGCAATTCGTTTTGCTTCGTTCCAGTGGGGAACTGCAGATGTGTCTTCCATTGTCAAAATAGACAAGGCAGTGTTGGGATTGCCTTTCGAAACATCTTTTCTATGTTCTAAAATTCTATGGCTTATGCTCCTGTATGTGCTTCCAATGTATAAGTTATCCCCAGTAGAAGAAGAGATAGGAATGCAGTAAACTCCTGGGAGGTTCAGGCTTTCAACTTTGTCCCTATCCCTTTGTAGAAGTTTCAAGATGTTTGGGGTAGATTTAATGGCAAGATGGTAACCAAAACTTCTAAAAAGAATCTGTAACTTATAAGCATAGGAAGGATGGTAAGGAACAGAACCACAGAATTTCAGGTCTTCTTTTGTGAGGAAGGAGGCATTCGATTTTCGAATGGTTTTCATATTTCTTCTGAGGAGTTGACTGTAACAGCAGGGAAACCATGAGAGAGGGCTATTGTAGAAATTTTGGAGAGTTCTTCTTGAAGAGAGAGTTGGCTGTTGCAAATGATATGAGCCCTGTGGATGTAGGACTTCAATGCTGCAAGCTTGTAGAGATGCAGGGTGCAAGATTTGTAGGGAATGATGTTAGTGGCTGCAGAAGGTTTCGATAGACGGAACGAGGTAATGGAGAGATCAGCGTTTCTGCAGATAGATACATCCAGGAAATCAATTTTGTGATTTACTTCCTTAGATATAGTGAGCTTAATGGAAGGAAATTTTTCTGTAATGGAGTTGATCAGTATCTGTAGCTCAGACTCGGAATGTGGCCAGCTAATGAAAACGTCGTCTACATATCTTAACCATAGGGAAGGTTGAAAAGGGTGTAGAGGAATTATGGAAACTTCAATATGTTGCATGTAGATTTCAGCAAGCAGAGGGGAAAGAGGTGAGCCCATGGGGAGACCAGATTGTTGCCTATACACAATTTTGTTGAAAACAAAACAACTATGTTGATGAATAGTGTGGAAACAATCATAAAGATCTTTGATAAGAGGACCGGGGGTTCAAAATGAAGAATCAATTTCTTCATGAGGAGCATGTAGGAATCAAAATATGGTACAGAGGGAAACAAAGATTCTACATCAAGAGTATACAGATTATCACAAGGAGGAAAGGAATTAGGAAGGTTGTGGATGAAGTTTGAAGTAGAGACAACTGTATGAGGATGGTTGGCTGCCAGGGATTTGCATTTGAGGACCAATCTCTTTTCAAGGTTTACTGCAGGAGAAAAAGAATATTCCACTAAAGGTCTGATGGGGTTACCAGCTTTATGCAGTTTCACTTGCAGGAAGAGCCTGGGAGTTCTAAAGTAAGGAGGGGGTGATATATCACCAAGGAAGGATTGAAGAGTTTCTTTCTTAGCTAATCTGTCAACTGAGTTTTTGAGTGAGTTGGTGGTGTCTGACTGTAAAGGGATGCAGTTGGCAGATGTAAGAAAAAGCACTTTTTGGTTTAGAGTTTCTTTACCAATGATGACTGGGCAACCAACTTTATCTGCTTTGCATACGGCTGAGTCATTTTCTTGAATAAATGACCTGAATTCTTTTAAACAAGAAGAAGAGTACTTGATTGGCACAGAATTTTGCTTGGATAAGATAACAGCAGCGTTGGCACGAAGGATAGGCTGCTGAACAGTCTCAGTTCTGTGGATGGCTGATTCTATAACAGAAACAGTTTGTGGAAGATTGATAGGAAGAGCAGGTGAAAATTTTGGGCCTAATGATAAGAATTTATCCAAGCTAGGAGGAATAGTGACAGAAGAAAGATTTACATACTTTGGCTTGTCAGTAGAGGCTGATAGCGGAGATGTTGCTTGACTTTTTTGCTTGGAGAGTAGAAAATTGAATTTCTTTGTATGGCGAGCATATTCATTTACTTCAATTGTTGAGAGGGTATGGTTCGCATCAACCAAACCCTCTCAACAGGGTGAAGTAAATGAATATGCTCGCCATGCAAAGAAATTCAATTTTCTACTCTCCAAGCAAAAAAGTCAGCAACATGCTCCCAGCCTCTACTGTCATATGTAAATCTTTCTTCTGTCACTATTCCTCTAGCTTGGAATAAATTCTTATCATTAGGCCCAAAATTTTCACCTGCTCTTATATCAGTCTTCCACAAACTGTTTCTGTTATAGAATCAGCCATCCACAGAACTGAGACTGTTCAGCAGCCTTATGTGTGCTGTATATCTTATCAAGCAAAATTCTGTGCCAATCAATACTCTTCTTCTTGTTTAAAAGAATTCAGGTCATTTATTCGAAATGACCTAGCCGTATGCAAAGCAGATAAAGTTGGTTGCCCAGTCATCATTGGTAAAGAAATACAAACCAAAGTGCTTTCTTTTCTTACATCTGCCAACTGCATCCCTTTACAGCAGACACCACTCAAAAACTCAGTTGACAGATTAGCTAAGAAAAACTCTTCAATCCTTCCTTGGTGATATATCACCCCCTCCTTACTTTAGAACTCCCAGGCTCTTCCTGCAAGTGAAGCTGCATAAAGCTGGTAACCCCATCAGGCTAGTATATTCTTTTTCTCCTGCAGTAAACCTTGAAAGAGATTGGTCCTCAACTCAACCATCCTCAACAGTGTCTCTACTTCAAACTTCATCCACAACCTTCCTAATTCACTTCCCTTGTGATAATCTGTATACTCTTGATGTAGAATCTTTGTTTCCCTCTGTACCATATTTTGATTCTACATGCTCCTCATGAAGAAATTGATTCTTTTGAACCGGTCTCTTTATCAAGATCTTTATGATTGTTTCCACACTATTCATCAACATAGTTGTTTTGTTTTCAACAAAATTGTGTATAGGCAACAATCTGGTCTCCCCCATGGGCTCACCTCTTTCCCCTCTGCTTGCTGAAATCTACATGCAACATATTGAAGTTTCCATAATTCCTCTGCACCCCTTTTCAACCTTCCCTATGGTTAAGATATGTAGGCAGCGTTTTCATTAGCTGGCCACATTCGAGTCAGCTACAGATGCTGATCAACTCCATTACAGAAAATTTCCTTCCCATTAAACTCACTATATCTAAGTAAATCACAAAATCCTGGATATATCTATCTGCAGAAAGCGCTGATCTCTCCATTACTAAGTTCCGTCTATCTCGAAAAACCTTCTGCAGCCACTAACATCATTCCCTACAAATCTTGCACCCTGCATCTCTACAAGCTTGCAGCATTGAAGTCCTACATCCACGGGCTCATATCATTTGCAACAGCCAACTCTCTTCAGAAGAACTCTCCAAAATTTCTACAATAGCCCTCTCTCATGGTTTCCCCTGCTGTTACAGTCAGCTCCCATAAAGAAATATGAAAACCATTCGAAAATCGAATGCCTCCTTCCTCACAAAAGAAACAATTCTGGTTCTGACCTTACCATCCTTCCTATGCTTATAGTTACAGATTCTTTTAGAAGTTTTAGTTACCATCTTGCCACAAATCTACCCCAAACATCTTGAAACTTCTGCAAAGGGATAGGGACAAAGTTGAAAGCCTGAACCTCCCAGGAGTTTACTGCATTCCTATCTCTTCTTCTACTGGGGATAACATACATTGGAAGCACATACAGGAGCATAAGCCATAAGTACAGAACATAGAAAAGATGGCAATCCCAACACTGCCTTGTCTATTTTGACAATGGAAGACACATCTGCAGTTCCCCACTGGAACGAGCAAAAAGCGAATTGCTTCGGATTTGACAATCGTTTTGCCCTCGTTACCGTGAAGCATAGAAATTATTTTCAACTCAATGACTTGCAACTCGAATCTCTCTCTACATTCCGTTAATCTGGAGATCAATTCTAAGTTTTGGCAACAAAAATAGGAAAATTCAAATGTAGAATCTGGCAACAATCTTAGTCCTCCATTGGCGTGATGAAGACCTAAGATAAAGGTCGAAAGCTCCAACTTCTGAACTTTTGTAAAAGTTTTAGTTGCGTAACTAGTGATCAAGTCACCTTCTTTGACAATTCAGCAAACCCCGCAGCATGTGGGGCTCCGATGTAGACAGATGGTCACTGCACCTATGCTAATGAAGGTAGAAAAGGCTTAAATTTGCACGGCAGTATCGGAATTGGACCTTCGCCGATTGGAAAAGAATTGCCCTCTCTGATGAGTTACGTTTTCGGCTTCAAACGGATGGATGTTGGCGTTTAAGGTGAGAAACATTGGAGAACAAACACCAGGGATCATAGCATACTTCTGGAAAATTTTAGGTAGGAATTTTAGGAATTTTTTTTAGAAAAATTTTAGGAAAATTTTAGGAGTGTATTTCAATAAAAACTAGATGTATATTTGTATACATCTAGTAAAACAACTTTGTATACATTGTAAAGAGTTTGCTTCACACCCTTCAACCATATATACTGATAGACTGCGCATGGCATCAAAATTTCTGGCTCCAACATAAAATCACATGACAACAGTCAAAAAGATGGGTTACACATGCTGTGCTTATGGTTGCTCTGAGCGATATAGTAAAGAAAGTTCTATGATTTTTCATGGGTAAGAAACGAATTAAATACCTAAGTCAATAAAGTTCAATTACTTAACCAGAAACTTGCAGCTATTGATATAAAAATATAGTAACTTAAGAAAAAAAAATGGAATGCATGTTCCAAATTCTTCGCAAATGTTCATCACATTATAAATCACAAAATGTAAACAACCCAATCATGCATGTATATAGCTCATAAGTAAACTTACCTGAAGAGTTTTCATTATATATGAGGCGCATTCACATAATACACCGAAAACACTGAAGTTCTGCAGCGTAAATTAGTAATCATAACAGCATTTTTACACGAAATTTGGAGTCTGATGATGACGTGCCCAATGTTTGAGCCATGGCGGCTTTGATGCAGCTATTGCCAATGCGCAGTCCATTAGTATATATGGTCGAAGTTCACACCCAAATTTTTTGCATAACGTCTAATGTCTAAAGTTTAAGTGTGATTTACTTCTAATGTTCAGTTCTTATCTTGTCACGTGTTATTATCATATTCAAGTATATTTACCACATTCAAGTTTCACTTTGAACATTAATATGCTGTTGAACCAGAAGCAATTCACGATTTTCACAGTAAAGTTTTCAGGTTTCACATTAAATTATAATATCCTAAAAAGGTAATTGAAAACCAAGAACTATGTACAATTGTTCACTGAATTACTTTTTTCATATTATTGTTTTAACCTTTTCCTGATTAGCCTATCTTTTTCTGCTTCCACCACAACTAATTTACTTTCAGTTTTCTTTATTTCAGCTGAACCTTGTATGATCAAGTTAGAGGCAACTGCTATTTCAACAGTATTTTGTTTTTCTACAGCTTTTCTCATTCTTTCTGTTCCCTCTTGAATTACTGCTAGGGAGGCTTCTTTATCTTTTTTAAGCCTATTTATTTCTGCATCATTTTCTTTTATTTTGTCATCAAACTCAGCTTTTCTTTTTTTCTCTAGCTGTTTTTCCTTATTTTCCCTCTCTTTCTGCTTCCTTTCTTTTACCTTTTTTTATTCTTCTTCCTTCAGCTTATCAACATACTCTTTATAAAATTTATGTGAATCACGAACACTATTTAACAAATTTCTTGTTATGGGAACTTTACTTACACATCCATAGTGTTTAATGGCCCCTTTAACTATTCTTAATGATGTTATAGTTGAGTCTTTTAAGTTAGCCTTGTCCTTCCTTAACAGAGTAGTGTTAACCGAAAATCCCCTTTCTGCATCAGCATTACCATGAGGTAAAACTAATATTGACTTGATGAGTTTAGCAAGATTTGAGTATTTTTCTTTTTCCGCTAGAGTCTTTAATACTAAATATATTACGCCAGTAATACTCAATCCGCACTGGAATATGCCCTTCCTCTGAAAATTTCACTAGTTCATCTAGAGTTGGCTTATTGCAATTTAAAAGTTTCCACTCTTCTCTTACTCTATCAATTTGTTCCTCAGAAAGATGCAAAACACTTTAAATTCTGGTTATTTCCGAAAGTCCTTCAGTGACTGAAAGTTGAGTGGACTCTTTCTTTGGTTCTTTTACCTTTAAAACTTCTATGCCTCTTAGCTTTTGATTGCAGAATGGCAAATTTGACTTTAAATATTTTGTGGTTGCAATTAGTGATGATCTTACATCTAAGAGAAATAATTTCTGCCTGGTCTCCTGAACATTCCTGAGGAGATTTTTTGTCTTCATACCAACTGCTAACTCACCTAGTTTTTTCCATGAATTTTTGTTTTCAAAATCTACATTCTTTAGGTCTTCTCCAAATTTCCCTGCAATAACATCATCTTGGATAAACTGAGCCATAACATTCCTCATTAAAGTATTTAAATCAGAATATAACTGGTGTATTTTTGGTTCTTCACTCTGATAACATAATGAAAACTTTTCAAAATTTTGGTGTGAAAATGAAATTAATGCTAAATAGCAAGGAGTTAGCTCATTTTTCAGGAAACAGTGAATTCTTTTATACCTTGCCGAATTGCGTAGTTGTTTTTCAAAAATTTTTTGAGATGGCAAGAAGTTTAAAAAATATTCTGTAATATTTAGCCATTGATCCAAGAGCCTCTGGGCTACAGAACCAACGGTTAACCATCTGTTGCTGACATGACGTAAAAGAAATTTGGCTGTGACCAATGTTATATCCTCGACAGATTTATAATCCTCTCGTCTTGCAGCACTACTCTTTAAAAAGTAATATATATCAGTAGCAAATTCGTCAAAATCTATATTTAAGCTTGTCAAAAAAATTTTAAATGCATTACTAACAACATGCAGGTTGCAAAAACCTAGTTCCAAAGATTTCTGGCCTGTTTCTTGTTTTACAAACAACTTCATTGAATTTGCGTAAAAAGCACTTATTTACATTTGGGCTGTCCATGGATACACAAATAATTCTGTTCAACGAAATATTGAAGGATGATAAACACATCAAGAATTTCTTTTAGCAAAATATCTGCTGTTGCATGACCCAGAAAAACGCTTGTTAGGTATCGGCAAAAAACTGAATTTATTTCTGAAGACCAGTACCTGAGATACACATCCAACTGCCGTTTCACTTGTGTATTTGTAGTTTCATCAAATGCTATAGTAACCTTTCCTGGGCTACTAGATGCAATGTCTTTTTTCAAATCCTCTTCAAAATATTTTGACAATCCATGTGATATCACATAAGCAACTTTTTTTCTTTAAGTTGCATTTTGGCTGCAATAGCAGAATCAGGAAACATTTCTTTGAAAAGTTCAACTGTTTCAGTGCATGAAACAAAAGACATATTGAAACAAAAGACATTAGCAACTTTCATTGCCCATAATGCTTCGGCTTTAGCCAACTGTACATCATGACTCAGTACTTCACTAATATTTGTTTTGGGCTGAAGATCCCATCCTCCAAAGGCTTTCAAGGATGGACTTATTTTGAAATTTACTTTGAAATTTCTGCAAATGTTTTTTTCCTTTATGATGCGCTTTTACTTGTGAAAAGCCACTATTAGAAATGTTGAAAATTTCTGAACACAATATACACTTAGCAGAAAATATTGTTTCAGTTGCAGAACACCATTCTTTCAACTTCACTCCATCCAATTCTTTGGCGAGCCACGCATCTTGAAATTTCGTTTTGGATTTAGACATCTTAAACACTTGTATTACTAACCAGAAAATGAAAGGGAAGTACAAAAACACGTTCCAATATTGCAAAACCAGACAACTTCCCGAAATTTGGCTGCGAGGATGTCAGAAGATATGAAAAAAAAAAAAAAAAAAAAAAAAAAAGCAGGTCACCACTAGAGAACTGAACCTGCACACAGAACACCATAAAAGACGTAAAACCAGAAACTATCATACGCATCTCACGCAAGTTCAGTCAAAGCGAGTCGGAGCCGAGATATATTGCGCATCGAAGGTCGCTGTCGCCGACGCATGATCGAAGGTCAATGATCACGTGCTCTACTGCCTGCCAAGATAATACTCAGCTACCATCCCATCGTCATTACCGGAGGTTACGGAAGGAGACCACATGTTTCCTCTTTGCTTCCACCCACCTGCGGTTTACAATAACAAAACATCAGCAGAAAGAGGAGGTTCTACAAGCCATGTACAAAAATAAAGTACGATCTTCTGCGTGCCACGGAGTTAGTCTGCAAAGCGCAAACCAGGGGTGAAAATGACCCCTCCCCTTTTCCCTTAGATCTCTTGTTACTCTCGAAAACTGTCCATAGGCAAAAAAGTGGAGCGCCCGCCCCGAAGCAAGTTCTTCTCGATGGAGTCATTTTTCCCTCCCTTCAAGCAGCACAGCATATAGGCTGTGTTTCTACAATAACAGGTCTTTTTACCTTACCGTAATGGTAAATTTATTGGCGTTAATAACGGTTGTGTTTTTAATAAAAATAAGCTTACGAAAATTTTAGGATGAAAAGCAAATTTTAGGTATAATTTTAGGAATTTAAGAAGGGTCACAAAATATTAGGAATTTTAGGAGGAATGCGATCCCTGAAACACTCTTCAACCATTTCTGGAAAGAGACAAGCTGGTGAGGGGAGCGTTATGGTCTGGGGAATGTTTTCGTGGCATTCTTTGGGTCCACTTATACTTTTGGAAGGCACTATGGACCGAATTCATTATAAACCCATCCATGCACACCACATACATGCCGATTGTCTTCCCTGGGGCAGATGGGATTTTCCTGCACCACAATGCGATGTGTCACACAGATAGAAATGTCCGAGAGTGGTTGGAAGAGCATGATGAACATTTCCCTGGACCCTTAATTCCCCAGACTTAACCCAATTGAGCATCTGTGGGACCACCACGCACCCTCCAGTAGCTGTCAGATGCACTGCAGTCAGCATGGCTCCACATACCAGTGACAACCTTCCAGCACCTTACTGAGTCATTCCCAGCCCATCTAGCTGCTGTCCGTGCTACACACGGCGGTCACTCTGGATATTAATTAGCTGATTGTCAGAATAATGCGACTCAACCATGTATTTTCATATGTAAATAAGCAAAAAAAAAAAATATTGAACTGTAAATTTGGCTAATCTGCATAGCATTTTGCTACAACTTTTGCCAAAAAAATACTTAAATTTCTACAAGAGAAATTCCAGCTTAAACACTGTTTATGTTAATTACTTAATCACTGAACCTATGTTACAATTTGTTTAAGTCAGCAGCTAATTTTAGTGCAGCCTGTATTTAAGAATAATTGGCAGAGAAACACTACTGCTAGAAGAAGAAAAATTACTGCAGGGAAATTTTCACTCCATCCAACTTATATTTTCAGAAATTTTTGAAATGCAATGCCGTACTCTGGATGGAAAACTTTCATTTAAAGAAACACAAACACTCACCCAAAAAACTGTTGCTCTCCAACACAATTATCCAAAGAAATTTCACCATATAAACACCTAATAATAGAAAAGCAGAAGATTTATGGAAGTTAGGAGAAATAACTTAAAATCAAAGAGACCCTCTTAAAAAAGCAAGAATACGGTATGGGGCACCCTATGATGTACGGTTTGTTGTTGAGAATGGACCGCTACCTTTCTTTCGAGTGGACTATTTGCTGCCCTTTCTACACTTCCCCAATCTCTCTCCCCTGCAACCACAGTAAAAACAATCATTTGGCAGGAGACAGTTCTGCCATAAAGTCCCCCCAATTTAAATTACAAAAATGTCAAGTGAAATGCAATTTCTTTTTTTCAACAAAAACTTATAAAAACCAGGAGATTTTGGTAATAAATTGGGGGAAAAAACCCATTAGGTCAAGCAGCCATGAACTTCTGATTCAACAAAAGTAATTTTTACTGGCAAACACAAACTTAAAACATACAGTAGTTTAAAGAGAGACTAGATTAAACTTACCTTGAAGCCAGTGGGGCACCAATCAACAAACTGGATGGTACGCTTGGTTTTTATGGATGCTATTGCAGCATTTACATCTTTAGGCACAACATCGCCCCTGTACAAAAGACAACAAGCCATGTACTTGCCATGACGAGGATCACATTTCACCATCTGGTTGGCAGGTTCGAAGCAGGAGTTGGTAATTTCTGCTACAGTTAACTGTTCATGATATGCCTTTTCAGCAGATATCACAGGAGCATAAGTAACCAAAGGGAAATGAATTCTTGGGTATGGAACAAGATTAGTTTGGAACTCTGTAAGGTCAACATTTAAGGCACCATCAAATCTCAATGAAGCTGTGATGGAAGACACTATCTGTCCAATCAACCTGTTCAAGTTGGTGTAAGTTGGTCGCTCTATGTCCAGGTTCCGACGACATATGTCATATATTGCTTCATTGTCCACCATAAATGCACAATCAGAATGTTCCAAAGTAGTGTGTGTAGTCAGGATGGAATTATACGGTTCAACCACTGCTGTTGAAACCTATATGGAGAAAAACAAAATTTTGATCACTGTTTAAAAAACAACAGCAAAGCAATAATATATGCAAAAAAAAAATCTTTACTGACATAAAAACCTCCACTTAATTTCTCAATAAAAATTAAGATGCCTTACATAAAATAAATTAGTTAAAATGCACAAATTTACCTTAATCAAGACAGTTTTTGTGCTACACTATGTTCCTATAAACAGAATATCAACACAAATTTCAGCTTTTTAAATTGTTTCTATGCAACACAGGCAACTGGGTCATTTCATGCAAAATCAACAAGGATTTGGTTTTTAATTCTTTTTTGATTGGAGGTCTAATTGACCACTGTGATCAACTCAACAGGCTAGTCACCCATCCCTGATTTAGAGCTACTGGTTCCAGGGAAGAGAGCCATTGCCATAAGACATACAAAACCTTTATGCCTCACCAGGATTTGAACTTGAACCTATCTCAAATCACAAGCCAACACTTCGATCACTATGCCCCTGAGGTGGACATTTCCTGGTATAACTTGGATTTTTCCATGCACCACAAAAAAAAAAAAAAAAAAACCCTAGGATTTTTCCAAGGTCTATTTTTTATTTATTTATTTTTTAATTGAAAAATTTAGGGGTTCTTTGATATACAGTCACTGAGAAATCATCTAGGACTTATTTTAAAACTCTTTAATTTAATATACAATACAGACTAATTGTACAGAAAAAAATTCACCAATTTTCAATTTAAAATCTTAACCATTTTTTATTTTTTCTCGAATTTTTTTTTTTTTTTTTTTTTTTTTTGAATGGGATGAAAAATGGGACCTTATTTAATTTAATTTTTTCCCCTTTTGAAATAAGCATTGACATTAGTGATATTATCATCACTGTCAAACATTATCAATCCACTGCTGGACGAAGGTCTCTCCAAGCTTCTTCCAGACAACAGTCTGTCTTGTGCCAGTCTCCTCCATGTTACTCCCGCATACTTTTGAATTTCATCCACCCAACTTCCATGTGGTCTTCTGGGTCTTTTCCTGTCCCTTGGAATCCAATCTAAAATTTCGGCTGTCCATCGATGTTCTGTCCTTCTGGCAGTATGTCCAGCCCATTGCCATTTCAGAGAGTTTACTCTGATCATGATGTCTTCCACTCTTGTCATTTTTCGGATCCACAAGTTCCTCTTCTTATCTCTCCTGGTTATACCAAGCATGCACCTCTCCATGCTTCTTTGAGTTGTCTGCAGCCTTTGTATGTCTCTTTTAGTTAAGGTCCACATCTCTGCACCATACATAAGCACTGAAATGATGCATTGATCAAACACTTTTCTTTTAAGACATAATGGCATATTGCTCTTCCAAAAGCTATACACCAAGAATAAAATGCTCAATATTTTATTTCTGTACATAACACTGGTTTTATGTCATGTGGGTATATTTATGTAGAGTGTGTGAGAGAGATCAGCCATTATCAATCCACTGCTAGATGAAGGTCTCTCCAAATTTCCTCCACAATTGTCTGTCTTGGGCCTGTCTCCTCCATGTCACTCCAACATACTTTCAAATTTCATCCCCCATGGGGTCTTCTTCTGGGTCTTTCACTGTCCCTCTGAATCCAGTCCAAAATTTCAGTTGACTATCGGTGGTCCATTCTTCTGGCAACATGTCCAGCTCATTGCCATTTCTGTGATTTCACTCTGGTCATGATGTCATTCACTCCTGTCATTTTCCTTATCCACAAGTTTCTATTCTTATCTTTCCTGGTTACACCAAGCATGCATCTCTCCATGCTTTTTGAGTTGTCTGCAGTCTTTGTAAGTCTTTTTTAGTTAAGGTCCATGTCTCTGCTCCATATGTAAGCACTGGCAGGATGCATTGATTAAACACTTTTCTTTTGAGACATACTGCTCTTAAAAATTGTACTGTTTCTTCCAAAAGCTCTCCAACCAAGTTTTATATGCCGATCAATTTCTTCATCAATGTGACCCTCACTCAATATCTGCTGCCCAAGATAAATGTCGGAATCGGTTGTCTCAAGCTCTTCGCCATCAATCGATAAATCTTCGCTTCTTGTAAAAGCATTGTACATCACTTTTGTTTTCTGAAAGTTCATTTGTAATCCCACTTCTTTTCTCTTGTCAACAAGTTCTTGGATCATACTCTGCAGCTCTGAAGGGGTAGTTGCAAAGATCACTATGTCATCAGCAAAACGAAGGGGAGTTAAGTAATCTCCATTAATCTTTATTCCTTTTGTTTTCCCAGTTCAATGATTGAAAGACATTTTGCAATGTGGCGTTAAAGAGCTTGGGAGATATGGTGTCAACTTGTCTCACTCCCTTTCCAATTCTTATTTGTGCTGTATCCTCAAATATCCAAACCTTTGCACTTGCATTTTCATAGATGTTATTAATAATTGCTAATGTATGCATCTTCAATACCACAGGATTTCAAAGCCATTGTTACTGCCGATGGTTTCACAGAATCAAAGGCCTTTTCATAGTCAATAAAAGGCCATGTATAATGGGAGTTCGTATTCTCTTGTTCTTTCAAGAAGTTCTCTCAGTACATGGATATGATCTATAGTGCTGTAGTCACTCCTGAATCCAGCTTGTTCTCTTGGTTGGGCCATGTCTAGTGTTACCTTTAAGCGACGTGAAAAAACCACGGAAAGGAGGCTGATGGGCCTATAGTTCCTGAGATCCTCAATGTCTTTTTTTTTTTTTTATGGAGCAAGATCATTGTAGCATTGTTCTAATCCTCAAGAATCTTCCCTTCATTAAGACATCTGATGAAAACTGGGGCGAGTGTAGTTTCAATTTCTCCACTTGCTTCTAGTATAATGTCCACAGTAATTCCATCTTCTCCTGGAGCTCTTCCCAGTTTCATATTCCTAATTGCATATGTAACTTCTGCAGGGAGGAATGGAGGGACTTGGTACCTGTTGTAATGTCTGGAATAGATGTATCATCCCTTTCATATAGTTTTGAATAGAAATCTTTCACCCTAGTCAAAATTTTGCTTCTATTTCTTGTTACAGTACCATTTTCTTTTCTCAGAGCCATAATCTGTTTTCTTCTCTTACTGAGATTTCTTTTTGCTCTCTTCAGGCTCTGGTTGTTTTCAATTGCTTTCCTCACGAGTTCACAATTGAATTTTCTTATGTCTTCAGTGATACCTTTTCGCACTGTCTTGCATAGTTCTATATATTCCATGTTGAAAGTTAAGTCTTTATTTGTCCCAGTCTCCCTTTTCTTTTGCATCAACACTTTTGTCTTTCCTGAAATTTTCTTCATATGTAACTTGCTCTTAGTACCACCTGTTTTTGTTGCTGTTTCCATAAGAGCCTTGGTGAGTTCTGTTAACTTCAGAAATATCCACTTCTGCTGTTAGGCCTTCTAAAGCAGAGAATCTGTTCCTCAGTTCCAACTTTGAAGGTATTATGGTGTTTTTTAAGGTTGGTTATGTCAATACATTTTGTTTGTCTTATGAGCTTGCCACGTTCGAGTTTAGTGTTGAGGTGCATCTTACATCTCGCTAATCTATGGTCAGTACCCGTGTTGAAATTGTTTAGCACATTGCAGTCTTGGACGACTAGTTTCTTATTTACACATAAAATCAATTTCACTTGTCATCCCATTCGAATGCCTCCATGTCCATTTCCTGTGTGGCTTTTTCTTGAAAAAGGAGTTCATGATGAAAAACCTTTCTGCTTCTGCAAATTCTACAAGAGTATTTCCAAGTTGATATACACTGAAGAGCAATTGAATTAGAGATATCTGTCTAGTAACATGTAGCACTACCTTTCGCCCTGATGACTGGGCGATTCGTCTCGGCATGGACTTGACAAGACACCGGAAGCCATATGGATCCATGACCCCTGAACAAGCTCCCACAGTTCATGAAGATTTGATGGAGGAGGGTCAGAGCCTCGAACATCTCTCTCGATGGTATCCCGTATGTGCTCGATAGGGATTGAGGCCAGGTGACCTTGCTGGCTAAGGAAGTGAGGTCACGTTGGTGGAGTGTTCATCCAACCATTTGGATACAATTCGGGAGCGATGGAATGGTGAATTGTCTTGCTGCAGGATGAGGTCCCAGTGGGATGTTGAAGACACACAAACAGGGGCAAATAGTCGTCCAGGATATCCCGATAACGTTGACCTGTGAGGGACGATGTCACACGTACCAGGGGTCCCATTGCAGTCCACGTAAACAGTCCCCAGACGAGAATGCCACCCCCACCAGCTTGAAGAGTACCCTGCTGGCAAGAAGGATCTATCGCATCATGTGGTTTGCGCCGTACTTGTATCCTGCCATCTGCATGTACCAACGTGAATCTCGACTCATCAGTCCAGGCAACATTTTCCCACATGTCTAGGGTCCAGTGGCGATGTTCTCGCGCCCATGCTAACCTTTGCACTCTGTGATGTGCGGTCAGCAGCGGTACCCTCACGAGACGATGGCTTCTGTACCCCATAGCGAGGAGATGGTTCTGGATGTTGTGGCTGTTTACAAATTTTTGTGCAATAGCGTTAATTTGCCGAGTGATTTCCTGCACTGTGGCCCGTCCATCAGCTGTTACAATGCGAGCTAGCCAACTATGACCCCGCTTATTCACACGCTGTTGTCCACGGCAGTTGGCTCTTGCAGGGATGGTTTTACCGGATTCGATGTACTCACGGTGCACCCGTGACACAGTTGCTCGTGAAAATCCTAGTGTTTGCACGACTTCAGAGATGGAGTGACCGATTCGTCTGGCCCTGACAATTTGCCCACGATCTAATGCGCTTAGATCCTTCGTCTTACCCATACAGCGTCCGACATACTGATTCCCGTGGCATCACTCCTTATATTGTCGGATCGTTGCATACGTCATGTCGTTTCCGTTTACAGGGTCGCCCACAGCGCCACATTTGCATAATGCCAGCTGTCTCCAATTCAATTGCTCTTCAGTGTGTGTGTGTGTATATATATATATATATATATATATATATATATATATATATATATATATATACACATACATATACACACGCCTCACTCATGTTACTATTAAAAAAAATTAAATCTTACAAGAATCCCAACTCAAACTAATGAAAACAGTAACTGTTCTCTTTGCAATTCAAAAAACTGATTTTCACTTACGAAACTCAATCATTAATTCAAAAATATGAAGTATCTTAGAGCATAACAGAATACGTTTTTATACACTTCTGGCATATAAAAAAAATCTGAGATACATCAAAATATTTACAGTCTTTGTCTTGTGCAGAGGTGCAGGAAATCCAACTTTACTAATTAGAGTATTTGTGAAAAAAGAATTCAAAATCCTGAAGGGGTTACATTTACTTAATGTGTAAACTAGTCTTGTTGTAAGAGGGTTCACTTTATCACAGTATCAGTTGGAATACCTGGGATATCTGAACCATCAGGGAATATGAATGGAGATAGATAGCCCTTTTTGGTGAAAAAAGTTGATTTTCCATTTTATAACCATATCTGGACTTAATTGCAAAGTCCAAATAGCTACTTTCGCCATTGAACGAAAAAATATGTGGTACCAGGGTTCACACTCTTTTTAAAAAGGAAATTAAGGAGTTCTTAAGGACCTTCAGGCTACTTTTCAGGACCTTTAAATATTTTTTAAGGACTTCATATTCGCTGTATGCAAATATACACAATATACAAAATGTGAGTTAACTATTACAACATAAGTCATTTTAACACAATAAATCAATTTTGTTGAAACTAATGAATATTCCATTGTACAAATATATGAATTAAAATTAGTTCTACTAAAATAAACCTAAATACTCCAACAGAAGAACCAACTAACTTAAAAGTTCCTTATATACATTACTTACTGGTAATGCTGGATCCATTATTTGTTATGAAGCATATCTTTGCATCTACAGAACTAACACTCTGCTTCTTCGTATTGTGGTGTGAAGCATAAAATTTATTTACTTTGGAATTTCAATTTTCAACAAATTTTCACCCATTAATTGTGATTATAGGCCCATCTTTGTGGTTTTGGAAACTTTTTAAATTTGCATTTGTTTTTCCTTCAAAGTTTATCCGAATTTATATTTTTTTATTAATTTACAAATTCATTTTAACAAAAACAGTATTACAAATACAGCTTAGAATTTCATATGGCTGTGATTGTCAGTCTTTTAAATTTTTGGTATCTTTACCTTTCCATTCAATAACTTAATTCCTTCCATTAGAATTACTTTTACAAATATGTACGAGCACAGGCTAAGAAACTAAATGCATTAATTCGGTGGGTGGCATACTACAAGTGCTGCAGCTGGAAAAATAACACTTATAAAAATGCAGCACAGCTTGTTACACCTGTTTTAGGTTAACGAAGCAAGTAAACACATCTAAATCAAATCGAAACACACAAGTTCATTGTAACTTAAATCATATCATCGGAATTGAAAGCTTTAAGTTCAATAAAAATGCTTGCATAAATTTCAAAACTACACTAGCAGAATTCAAATAATCAAAACTGAACAGTGAAGCATCACTTTCTTGTAAGTATTTATTTACTACACAGCTTCCAAATTCCCAAATCTGGAGAAAAATTTTGTTTTCTTAGATTTGGATGAATAACACATTTTTGCTTGTGTAACTGTTGCATTTTTATTTTTATTTAATTCTACAGCTGTAGCACTTGTAGTAACTTCTTCCATACACTTAATTAATGCAGGTTGATTTCAAACATTTGGCAATAGTGTATAGGTGTAAAAGCTGAAACAAACTGCAGTAACAAGACACCTATGAAATTTTCTTCAGAATTTTTACTTCTATTATACATCTTTTTTTGCTCTTAAACTTAAACAAAAAAGAGAACACCGAATTTTCAGGCACGTCTTTTATATCCGTTCTGACGCATATTAAATTTATCAAAGCTATTCAAAGTCAATGGAAACTGTATGGAAAACAATAGTATCTGACCGAAGAAAGAAGTTTTTCAATCCCTCAGATATTGCTGTAAACTGAATCATGAGCTTACGAACTCTAAGAAACAGAGATATTGACAAAAATAAGATGTGACTTTACGTCCCCTGTTGGGAAAACCATGCATTATTTTTAGGAAGAAAGTACTCTCAAAAAGGTTTATCCATATGAGCGGTATCGGTCCAAGAAAAAAAAAATTTAGTCGAATATTCAGGAGCCCAGATTTTAATTCAAATACATCAGAAGCAGAAATTAACACTTATGACCTCTGGTGGCCAAACCATTCTTTACCAAACATTAGAAATTATGTGAAAAATATTTTCCATCAGGTCTTGTATGTGATACAGGAAGAATTTTTCAAATCGGAGTTTTAGAGCAGAAATAACGCAGAAAACGCAATTTACCTTTGTGCACCCTAGTGGAAAAGTCTACGATTTACTTGAAAATTTTGAATTTATAGGGAAAACATTTTGCATCGGAAACCCTATCCAACAAAGAAGGAATTTTTCAAATCGGACTACTAGAAGTAGAAATATTGACAAAAATAAGATTTACATCTACGCCCCTTGACGTAGAAACCATGCATTATTTCAAGAAGAAAATGTTCCTAAAAGATTTGTCGACACTAGTAGTATCGGTCAACAAACTACTTTTTGTAATCGAGATTTTAGAAGCTCACATTTTGCTGAAAATACATCAAGTGGAAATTAAGACTTACGCTACCTGGTGGCCAAACCATTTTTTACAAAAATTAGAAATTATGTGCAAAAGATTTTCCATGAGGAGCTGTATTCAGTGCAGAAAGAATTTTTCAAATCGGAGATTTAGAAGCAGAGATAAGGGGAAAGCAATTTACCTTTACGCCCCCTAGCGGAAAGTCTATGAATTACTTGAAAATTTTGAAATTATATGAAAAACATGTCACACTGAAAACACTATTCAACAAAGAAGGAATTTTTCAAATCGAACTCCTAGAAGTAGAGATATTCAAAAAAATAAGATATACATCTACGCCCCTGGCGGAGAAACTGAATATTTTAAAAAGAAAAATGTTCCGAAAAGGTTTATCAATGAGTGGCACCAGTCCACGAAAGAATTTTTTCAAACGATATTTTAGCTCAGATTTTATGGCAAATACATCAGAAGCAAAAATTAACCCTTACGCTCCCCTGGTGGCCAAAGTATGCTTTACCAAAAGTTAGAAATTATATACCAAAGATTTTCCATCCGGAGGTGTATCCGCTGAAGAAAAAAAATTTCAAATCAGAGTTTTGGAAGAATTATCGGGAAAATGTAATTTACTTTTTACGCCCCTAGCGGGAAATCTATGCGTAATTTTAAAATGTAACTATATCTAAAATACTCTTAGACATAAATGGAATCTAAAGATAAAATAATTTTTTCAATCGGATGTTTAGAAGCAAATGTGGAATAAAACGTATTTTTGAATTCGACATCTGCATTTACGCCTTCTAGCGGCAAAATTTCACATCGTAAAAAAAAAACGAAATAAAGGACCATCATCGCACATTTCAAGCTTCCCAAAGCAAAAAGAATTTTTCAAATCGGACTAATAGTTGCAGAGATTTCGTGGTAACAGACGGGCAGACTGACGGACAAACCGATAACATAAGCACGATCTTATTTTACAAAGACGTGCTAAAAACAGTAATGCAATTTAACAATGACTGCAAGGAAATTATATTATGTACATATTCACTTTTTTGAGGTGAAACAAAGGATGTAGGCCTACAATGAAATCAATTTTTCAGCTCCTTTTTTGCAACTATGACATGGTAATTTCTGCCAATTCTTCATTTTTTTCCTTTATTAATTTTAGAAAACTATTTGATTGAAGGAAGCAGTTCATATCTCTCATCAATTCCCCTTGGGCGGCAAGGTCATCTGCAAGTTTCCTCTAATTCGGCAATATTTTTTTCTACTTTCAGTTTTTTCGTACTAAGCATTTGCAATTCCTCCTCAATCAATTTACATTTCCTCCCAGATGTTGCTAGGCATATATATATATTTTTTTTTCCCCGGCATCTAAATATTGAACATATTTCTATCTAGCTGAAAAGACAAACTAAGCTTAGTACCACATTCCCTAATAAACAACAGAGGATAACAATTTGAACTGCACTGACCCCGCGCAAAGAAATCAAGAAGCCAGTAATAAATCTAATCCAAAGGGATTTGAAGGTAGCTGGTTGGCAAACTGCTAAAAGCAATACAGAACATGGGTAAACTTTTGCGACATGCGATCTAGTGACTTAAAACAATCATCAGTACGCTAATCAATGAAGCCAGCTGGCCTGCGTAACGCATGCATTTCTTTGGTTAATAAAAAAAAATTACGACCTTTTTTAACGACCGAATATAATATAATTATGGTGTTTTCAAGGACTTTTTAAAAGCTCTTAAAAACAGAAATTAAGTAGTTCTTAAGGACTTTTAAGGACTGTACGAACCCTGGGTACGTTATTTATTGTATTTACTACACTCAATGTGTAGCAGGAAATTACCATTATGTTTTTATTATGTATGTAGTGGTTGTTGGATGAGAATGCGTTTTGGGTTACACTATTGTTGTATTTGACAAGAAATTCGGACTTGCCCCATACGGTCTTGGAAGCTCCGCATTACTTGGGTAGGATATGAATTGCGTTCGAGTAGTTGTTCTGACTTCACTATTTAAGTCTTTTTAAAAATCTTGTAGTAAACTAAATTATGTACAATAAAAGCATTTAGGTTTGGAACTTACTGCCGGAAATGCAATATAAGTTAATAATACTCAGTCTTGTTAAAGGGAATGAAATTTACAATGAAAGGTACTTAAAAATCAATGAAAGATAAAACCAAATTAAAACCTGAATCCTAAAAGAAACCATAAAAACGAAATCCTTCAACATCACCACCACAATCCAAACATATTTCGACATTAGGCTATGTCTTCTTCAATGGAGTACCTTGGCATTCGAAATATGTGATCTTTACCGCTCAAAAGGATCACACAGATTCACTATTCGCCATGGCCGGGTCAATTAGGTTATGTCTTCTTCAATGGAGTACTGTTTCAAACGCCAAAGTACTCAATTGAAGAAGACATAGCCTAATGTCGAAACATGTTTGGATTGTGGTGATGTTGGAGAAGGATTTCGTTTTTATGATTTCTTTTAGGATTCAGGTTTTAATTTGGTTTTATCTTACATTGATTTTAAGTACCTTTCATTGTAAATTTCATTCCTTTTAACAAGACTGAGTATTGTTAACTTATATTGCATTTCCGGCAGTCAATATGTTCCAAATCTAAATGCTTTTATTGTACAAAATTTAGTTTACTACAAGATTTTTTAAGACTTAAATAGTGAAGTCAGAACAACGATTAGAAAACAATTCGTATTCTACCCAAGAAATACGGAGCTTCCAAGGTCGTATGGGGTAAATCCGAATTTCTTATCAAATACAACAATAGCGTAACCCAAAACGCGTCCTCGTCGAACAACCACTACGTACGTAATAAAAACGTGTGCAACAGTAATTTCCTGCTACACATTGAGTGTAGTAAAATACAATAAATATCTGGATTATCAGGGAAGATTAAGATCTTTGGTGGAAAAGGTTGACTTTCCATTTTGCAATCTTATGTCTCACAAGAACACACGCCAGCCACCAAACCACACAAGCTCCACCATATTCAGAAGTAATATAACCAGAAGATATAGTAGAACTTTAATAAGAGCTAACAATGGAGTCACTTTCAGATACAACAGGGATCATTTCATAGCTATTGAATTAATAAAGCTTGGTAATGAAGTGAGTTTACGACTTTGGTAAAACATAGTGAATCTTATGTGTCCTAGAAATAGCTCTTGTATTTGAAATCCTAATTAGTTTTCTTTTACTAAAGTTGTGGTCATTACTTCTTGATCTTTTCAAAGTGAATGTTCTGAATAGTCTGCTTTGAGAAAAAAAAAATCTTTAAAGTAGTTATCCGATTATTGTAGAGCAACGATGCACAACCTATGGCCCGCGGCGAGGGTCTTGGCCCACCACTAGCAAAAACCTAAATTTTTCATAATCACCCGCCTAATTATTTTTCTCTGTGCTGAATGCCGAAATAAGAGTTCAAACCAGCACAAATGCAGCGAAATATGGCCAGTAAATGGCTAGTCCGGCAACGAAACTCCTTTTGTTTACTTTATTCCCATTGGCTGTTTATCTTCAGGCAGTGCTCGTTTGTTCTCGATCTCTCTTCAGAGCCACATGTTCTGTACAGCAAGGAATGAAATAACAGTTTTAGGGTTTTAGCTTTGTGAAAACATGTAAAACAGATAACTTAAGAGTGGTAAAGAACAATGAATAGAGAGAAAAGAAAAGGTGATTTCCAAAATCGGAAGTTCCTCGATGTTTGGACAAATACTGTTTTGTTAATAACAATGACGTAATAACATGTCTTTTGTGCAATGCTACAGTAGCGGTTGCGAAGGAATATAACGTGAAAAAGGCATTATTAAAAGAAGCACATCGTATTATCAGTTCAAGGAGATGAAAGTCCTCGAAAAATTGAGCACCTGAAGAAGTCTCTGAACAACCAAACACCGGTTATTTTCAGAAACGGACAGCTGAGTTGGAGTCTTGTATTGAAGTAAGCTTGCGCGTTGCTCAGCTACTTGCAAAATGTCCGGCAACTTTGTGAAACTTTATTGATTGAATCAGAAAAACTGTCCTAAAGAAAAACAAATCTCAGAAATTAAGTTTAAATAGGATGACTATTCAAAGAAAAGTGCAGCAGTTAAATGAAGATATTGATGAGCAATTGAAGCAGGCAGCTATGCTATTTGAATAGTTCTTCCTTGCAGTTCATGAATCGACTGGCAATACCTTAGTCACACAATTCCTTTTGTTTATTCGTGGTATTGACAAAAAAAAAAATTCTATTGCCAAGAAACTTCTTGGAATGTATCCTATGAAAGGCCAAATAACTGGGAAGGAACTTCTTCGTAGTTTGTTGGACTTGTGTAATGGAGGTTGTTTAAATATGACAAATTTATCATTAAACATTCAGCTGGTGAACAATATAAATGCATTTAAAACAAATTAATGTTATTTCAACAACAGGAACAAAACCAAATCTTTGCAAATTTTTCCCATTGTAAAAAAAAATGAAGGAAAAGTTCTCACATAAAAATAGACTATGAAGCTCATATTTTACTTAAATCATTCAATGAGCCATTTTCAGAATATGAGAAATTTATGAAAACTGATTTATTTGGCAATCCATTCTCCAGGTCTGTGAACTCAGTACCAAAAAATATTCAGTTAAGTTGAATTAACTTGCAGAGCTCAGATTTTACAAAAATCAGTTCAAAGAGAATTCAATACTTCACTTCTATGCACCATTACCAGACGAATTTTCATGTTTAAAACATAATGCAGAGCTCTACGTGTACCACAATGTTTGCAAGCACATATATATATATCTGTGAACAAACTTTCTCATTGATGAATCTGAACAAATCAAAGTCAAGAAATAGACTGACAGACAAAAACCTTTCTGCTATTTAGTGCATTGCCGTCAACAATCAAACCAAATATCAGGAAGATAACATTAAAAATTCAAGCTCAGCCATTGCATTAACTACATTGGACCCTGGTAAGATTTTTAGGCTTACTACACAAAAAAAGTAGTGCATCTCTGTTTGGCACTGTAGAATTGCAGTGACAAGTTCAAAAACATTTGTTTTTACATTGAGCAGCACTACCTTTTAAGATTCGGAATGACTTCCTTAAGGAGGGGGACAAGCTTGCTCTGAAATGTATAAAAAACAACAGTATTGTGCATCAAGTCAGAAATGAACAGAAAGTTTATGTGCATCAGTTCCATTTCTTCTTGATAGTGCACAACACAGAGGTGCAGTTTTGTCTGCATACCTGTAATAAAACTTGATCCTACAAACTTCATGTAGGATAAAGGAGTAATTTCCTGCAAAAATCACAGTTAAGGGAGACTTGTACAATGCTGTCTTTTAAGAAATTATAGAATGATTTCTATAAGTTACAAACTTCTTTATGTACAGCAATCTAGAGGTACCCACTGTTTAAAAGTAAATTTATCAACAAACTCATACCAGAGCTGCTAACTTCTCAAAATCAAAAACTGGGACATCAACATGCTTAGATGCGATACATATGATTTGGAGGTATAGTGTACTCATTAATCATCAACTCACATTCAGCTTTTGTATTTGCAATTTACAAATAATAAAATTATATATTACAATAATTCTTAATGCCCACATACACGCATAAGTTATGTTAAAAATTATAAGCGGTGGGACGTTTCAGTAGTGACTTCTACCTTCATCAGCCATGAAATGAAACACGTGGTATAAGCATCAGTTGTTGCCAGAATTCAAAATAGCTTTCTAAATGATAGGAATGTTAAAAGGGGAGTCTGTATTGCAGGTGTTAAGAGTAAGGAAGATTTCAATGCTTCCGCAGTACCTAGTTTTGTGTGTTATGTGCTTCACTGCCAATTATTCTCACAACGATTTCCATTAAAATTAGATTCAAGACCTCGCCTGCCTCAAACCAGCTTCTTTCTCTTCAGTTTTTCATCGTTCTCCAGAATGACAGAAGCGGAATTTCGCGAATCCACGGAAGAATCTTGTGTACGAGTAAGAAGTGACTAAGAAATTGAAAAAAAAAATTTATGCAAAAGTAAATGCGAAAAATCGATACTGTATTGCTCACTCTGACTTGAAACAATTTTACAGGGCATGTAAACGGTGCGGATTCCACCACAGAAAGTTTAAATACCGATCTAGAAATTTAATTTTGTTTAATAAAAGGGAACAGAGTGAAAACGATTGCTCTCTATCGATTAGTTTTGAATGCATCAGAAATAGGGAAACATGAATTTCATTAGAAACAAAATTCTTAAAAAATATGAAGTTGCTACTTTTCACTATTACCAAAGATATTAAAAAGGAGGTATGTACTCTCTTGAAAGATTGGGTGTTACTTGGGCAAAACTAGAAAGTTGGCAGACCGAAATATGTGAAATTAACGTGGGATGCAATGTGTCTGTTGTGCACATGAGTAGGAGGACTTATCAGGGACAGACAGCTAAAGAAAGCTTCTAAATTTCAGCAAAAGTGGCAAAAGATAATGCAATATATGTTGGTTAATGATTTCTCTGCATGGGACAGCAAAACCATGATTATGTTGAAAATATACACGAAAACTGTTTGGAGAAGTTATCTAGCCACTTTTCAGTAAATCTACAGGTGGCACCAATGTTTCTCCAGTTAAGCTAAGATCCGTCCAAGAAATTATCACATTAGGAAAACTCAAAATTCAAGTTCATGGTAGAGAACCCTAATAGGAAAGATATAAGGTTGCCCAGGAAGTAAATTAACACTTTAAACTTCAATGACCCTTCACAATTTGTTCATAAAAATATATCCAGCTGGCAGGGTTACCCCAAGGCCAATTTATACACTGAGTGGCCACTTTATTATGACCACCCCCTCAGTACTTCGTTGAGCCACCTTTTGCCTTTAATACTGCGTCGATTCTTTCTGGCATGGACTCCACGAGATGTTCACAAGTGGTTTCTGTGAAATCCAAGACCATGCTTGATGAATAGCACTTTCCAGGAGAGTGAGATTGCAGGGTTGTGGATCCAGCTGTCTGATGGCTTGTTCAACTTCATCCCACAAATTATCAATGGGGTTGAGATCTGGAAATTGTGGGGGTCACCTAAGCAAAAAGTAAACTCACTGGCATGTTCCTGAAACCAATCCTGTACAATACGAGCACTGCGACAGGACGCATTATCTTGTTGAAAGTAGCCATCGCCCTTGGGATAAACCATCCACATGACAGGATGCACTTTGTCCGAAACTATGTTTTGATACGATGTGCCAGTCAGACGTTGATCAACACGAATTAAAGGGACCAAAGCATATCAGGAAAACATTCCCCAAACCATAACGTTGCCTCCACCAGCTTGAAGGGTTGTAGCAATGCATTTGGGGTCCATGCTTTTGAGCTGTTTCCGCCAAATTTTCACTCCGTCACTGGCATGGTGCAACTGAAAACGCGATTCATCGGACCACATAATTTGTTTCCAATTATCGACCATCCAATCCTTGTGCTCCTGTGTGAACTGGAGAAGTTCTCTTGTTAACTGCAGACAGCAAAAGTGTTTGAACAGGCCTTCAGCTGCCATATCCCATCTGATGCAGTGTACGGCAAACAGTGCGTGCAGAGATCATTTGAGGGGATCCTTGATTAAGATGGTCGATAATTTGCTGCACTGTTGCCCTTCTGTTGTCCGTTACCAGTCTGGACACTCAGTTCTGCCCAAGCAGTCGCTAGTCGACGACGACCACGCGTTGCACGCAGAGACCCAGTTTTTTGGCAGACAGTTCTGTCTTTAAACACTTTAACAACAGCTTCTCTGGAACATTTCATGAATGTTGCAGTTTCAGTGATACTCACTCCATGGCTCCGAGCTCCTACGATCATCCCACGTTGAAAGTCCATCAAATCGCATTTTTTACCCATCTCGTCACCTAAAAATCACTTCTACTACTGTCACAAGCACTAAGCTTTCCCTTTTTATACTAGCCTCACCCTCTGGTGGCAACAGCGTGCAGCCATAGTTCATTTGCTTAAAACTGTAAGGTGGTCATAATAAAGTGGCCACTCAGTGTATAATGTAGGACTGACAAAATGGTATTTCTGACAACAGAGGGGATTAGAGGGTTTGGTCCCTAAGGCTGGACCAGCAGTTAAGTGCATATTAAATATAAAAACATGTTGAACACTTCAAGAATTATTACCTGAGGAGCAGGGTATATGGCAAATTCAAGTTTGGATTTCTTTCCATAATCCACAGATAATCTTTCCATCAATAAAGATGTAAAGCCAGATCCAGTACCACCACCAAAGCTGTGGAAGATCAAGAAGCCTTGCAAACCAGTGCACATATCAGCCAATTTGCGGATCCGATCCAAAACCAAGTCTATGATTTCCTTTCCAACTGTATAATGGCCACGTGCATAGTTGTTTGCAGCATCTTCTTTCCCAGTGATCAACTGCTCCGGGTGAAAAAGCTGGCGATAAGTCCCAGTGCGAACTTCATCAACAACAGTGGGCTCCAAGTCCACATAAACTGCACGAGGAACATGCTTTCCAGCACCTGTTTCACTGAAGAAGGTGTTGAAAGAATCATCGCCACCGCCGATAGTCTTGTCACTTGGCATCTGGCCATCAGGTTGGATGCCATGTTCAAGGCAGTACAACTCCCAGCATGCATTTCCTATCTGAACACCTGCCTGCCCAACGTGGATGCTAATACACTCTCGCATCTTGTCAGTCTTCACACCTGAAAGTCAGAAATTGCATAATGATTACCAAAAGAAATTTAATTTTATAACTATCAAACACTAAATGAATACCAAAATTAATCAATTTTGAAACAAATTCCTTTTAACCATACTAAGAAAAGTTGCAGATCTGATCAATTAATTTGTCTAGTACCAACATGAATTCATTATTTCAAGGCATGATAAATGCAGCCAATATTATAAATACATATATACATGAAAATATTTGCTCTAAGGTGATAATTTTATACCTTTCTGTAGTATGAGAACACATTCTAAATTTTAAAAAATTAGAACTGTACTACTACGTATATAGTTTTATACATGTACAGTAGGTTCAGATAGGTTCCCAAATTCAGACTTTCTTTATGATGAAAAACATTTGAAGTGCACTAAAATACTCTATAAGTAACATTGAGAAGAAACCACACATTACTTGCATTGCTTTCTGTGACTATAAATGAGCCTAGTTTGCATCATTATGACTGTCAAATTTTTTTATTATACTGTTTATCACAGAAAGCATTTCTACGAACTCTTATACTGAATTTCATCAATATACAAAATGATAAAAAGTGTCACTGTTGGCACAATCAGCCATATTTTCACTATTTCCCCACATACAAATCAGCCATATTTTCACTATTTCCCCACATACACAAATCAGCCATATTTTCACACTATTTCCCCACTCTTCAGAAAACTTTAAAATTACATTATCCTGGAGTAGAACTGAACCTGCCTGCATCTTCCCAATTTCCAGTCAAGCATGCTATCCATTACATCACACGGGGTAATGAAGTTCCAAGCAAACTGAAGCTAAACAGGAAGAAACAATTCTTTACATATACACTTTGTATTGCCTTCTGTGCATATGTGAAGAATTATTTCTTCAGAGATTTCCTTCCTACTGATATATAAGATGTTCTCTGAACCACTGGATCTGTACCTCAGTGAGAAAAAGGTTGTGCTGATGCGACGAGGAAGCACAAATCTGAATGAAAATTTTTTGAATTGATATATAAATATTTGCATTTAGTGAAACAAATTTTCCTATAATCTGGCAAGGTTGCAAAACATGAATTTTTCAAAAAGTGTTCACAATTTTGGTCACCACTATACATAGAATCAAATATTTTTGCCTATGCCATTTTGACAACATTAACTTTGAGACTTTTTTCTTTGCCTGGACATATCTTACTGCTAGTCATGTTGGTAAAATTCATCTACAGCTTATTAACTAACTTTCACTCACCTTTCCTTGTTGCTCAATCAGGAAGGTTATCTGCTTTCATGAGTAATCTTGCAATCCAAAACAAATACTCAAAGACAAGCAAGCTCCTGACATTTTTTATGTGGACCAACATCTAGACATTAAACTGACTAGTTTTACTTTTTGTTTAATACTGGATATCCCCCCCCACTTTAGTTTATTGATTGAAACATTATACTCAATCAGGGGGCAAATTTTTTTTATTTTGGCCATTTGGTCTTTTACTAACCGGAATAAGAATACATACATTAGTCCCAACTTAACTTTGATCTATTCCCAAGCAGATTAGGATAAAGTAAAGCTCTAATTTAGGAAACACTGATTATACAAACAATTACATGCATACAAAACAAGTTTTTTGCCCCCCCCCCCCCCCAAGAGACTAACCCACATCTAATTGCAAGGGTTCTTATTTTTTTCACTCCCCCAGTTCAACACGGGAAATCCCACAACCTTGGGTATTTTTTTTTTTTTTTTATCTAACCCCTTTTAACATTGGTGAGCTTAAGATTAAAAAAAAAAATCTGACTCTGAAAAACTAAGCTCATCAGCTTTGAAACCAGCTTTCCTGAAGCAATTTGTGATAGCTGAAGATACCTTTTCCCCATGAAGAAACTGGGTCATTCCAAGTCACTTCATCCAGGCCATGTAACTCACTATCTCAGATTTTGATGAAATTTGGTATGGAGGCATATTTCACCAAGATATAGAAAATGACCAAATTTTAAATCCCTACACCAGTTTCTGAGATACAATGCTCCAAAGTTTCAGTGAACACCAATCGCACACGTAGAGCGATGGAGTACCACTTTTCACAAAATGCTGCATAACTGTAGTGCTATTTAGTTTAGAAGAAAGAAATCATGTACCCTTATGCAAAAGAGATTCCAGAAGAAATCATTTTAAATTTCATTGAAAACACCAAATAAATTAAATACAGTGGTAAAGTGAAAATTTAAGAAAAACAACTTGCTATTCTATATTAGGCTCTACAGCAAATAGCAGAGGTATGAGAGAGCTCTTTTTAATGTATATTGGTCTTTGACATATACTGTCACATAACAAGAAAAAAAAAATAGTGGCTTTCAGCTTGGTTTTGAAGATATGTGCAAATATCCGAAATGCGTGTGGAGTTCCACTTCGTTAATTCAACCACTTTTTTTTTTTTTTTTTTTTTTTTTTATTAATTATAACTCATCTCTGACATTCAAGAAATTTCACAAGGAGATAAAATTAACAAGGACACAAAATTATGTTTTCTTACACCATACAGTTTCAGAAATACCATATTAACAAGTTTGACAAAATGGCTAGTTCAGCTGTACCCGACAAGTTAGGTGAGCATATGCAACAAACTGCTTAGTCATACTCACCTACGGTACATAGATCTATTTTTTCATAATTAGTTTTGACTTGAAAAAAAGAAACAAGCAAGTAATTTGTTTTGTACTGTTTCACAAATATTTACATTGATGTTCTTAATATGCCATGATCAACTCCTGAGGATTGAGTCCTTACAATTCATCCAACTTGGAAAACACACATGTTCTTCCAGAACTTGTTGTCATGGGAGCATCAATTAAACATAAAATGTATCCAAATAGAATATTGCACTCATCTTTAAATGAAGGCCAGTAAAATGAAACTGCAGGACCATTTGGGTGCATAAATTTTACAGATGCATCACCTTCTTCATAATTTATTTTCTCTATTATTCCTAGAAACCAGTTAAAAACATATACACATGCTACCTAACAATGTGTATATAACTGCCTTTGTATTCCTAGATTTGCACAACCAAAATCAAAGAGCAATTTTCATCCAAGCTGTGGATACTCTGTACCAGGTATTGTTTGAGCATGAGAAAATCTTACTTGACACTCATTGCACACAGCATTCATATCACTTTTCAAAATGAAATTAAACTCTTCTTTTCATGATATTCTTATGACAGAAGCCAAACATCTCTGGAGAGGTTATTTGCTCTTTCAGTAGACATTGGAGACTTGTTTTTCCAGTGATTCGTTTGACATTCCCACCTTTGCCATCACAAAGAGACTTCCCATTGCTGGTGGCCAGGGTTGTGCAATTAAGTGTAAAAAAAAAGGTTTTCTACGTGACACGTAAAAAATAAAAATATGGCTTTGTGCTGTTAATTTAACTTGCTATGTACGAATACCACAAAAAACGGAGATCCTTTAAAAACCAACATACCCTTCGGTATTTTTATATGATCTTATTGGAACAGTGCAAACTGCCACGCCCACGTGACATACCACCAGGATGCCACATACACATCAGTATCCCATCATATTGTTTTTTTCCCTAGCCTTCATATTCACACGGGAAAATCCTTTTCTTTATGATAATTAGTGTGGGGCGCACTTTAAAATATTATGTCTGAAGCCACGCCGCGGTGTAGTTTAAAGTGAAACGAGAAGACAGGAACAATCAAAATGAGACGTTACCTCGCGGCTCGCCTTTGATATCCATGCGCGTGCTACCAGCTGGCGCCTCCTGTCTCTACAGTGATTCACTGCTAGGCAGACGCAGAAGTTCAACAGCGTCGGCAACTTCTCATTGACTCAGCGGTAAAACTATAACTATGCGAACTACATATGTTTTCTGTTATTTAAATGCGGGAGGTTTTAGTGTTGGCTTCAGTTCAAAGCTGAGAGCGTTCTTAATAAACAGTTTTTTTTTTCCATCCTCACTAGTCCTTGAAGGAGGCTCAACATTCTAATTGAAGACTCTTCCCACTATGAATCGCGGCGGTCAACCTCTTCATAATGTGTACGAGGAACTCTGATTTATTCCACTTAAAGTGGAACACAAGAACTGTGCCAAGTGTTGTGAATGTGGATTAACTGCCAAAAATACAGCAAAGGGAGCGTCTGAAAGCCCACAGGAAGGTCTGCACCCGGACTTCTGCCAGAGCTCCTGAACCGCCACCGGCGAGTTCCAGTTCTACCCCGCATCAATTGAAATGTCTATAGACATCGACGATCACCCTGGTTCCTGTTGCAAACCCCAGCCCTAGTTCCTGCTCAACCGTGTCCTTGATGACCAGTGTACCCTCCTCATCTCATGAAGAGGAAGACAGTTTCTACCTTGAACCAACCCATCACTAAGTTCTAAACCTTCCACGGTTAAACGACAGATAACAGATTTTTTTGGACAGGATGAATGCCTCCACAAAGCAGGAAACAGATCTTGCTATTACCAAGGATTTCTATGGCTGCAACATCCCATTTAGTGTGGTAGAATCTGAATTTTAAACAGTTCTGTCAAAAAATACAGCCTGCCTATAAAACACCAACAAGAAAAGCCTTTTCTGATAAACTTCTGGACGAAGTGTATGATGAAGTTACTAAGATCACCATTAGCGCTGCAGACACAGACTGTTTTGCTCATAGACTGTTGGAAAAATGAACCAAACAACACGAAAAATGTTGCAACACTTCTTCACAATCCCTGTGGAAGTAGTGGCAAAGCTGATTTATGCTTTCGACATGTCTGGTTCGCCAGAAACAGGCGAAGAACTTTGTGATGTGGTCAGTGAATCAAAAAGCTAACTAAAGAAAGATACAATGAATATTTATTGTACAGTTTCCGACAACGCCAGTAATATGGTTAAAATGGGTAAAAATCACGGCCTGTGGCATTCTGCCTGCAATGCCCATACTGGAAATCTTCTAGCTAAGGATCTTCTCTCGAAAAACATTGCATCTTGTGTTAACATGGTGTTGAGGTCTTTCAAGCACCCTGATCGAAAACATGAACTGAAAGAAAATGGTGCCTCTAAAACACTCGCTGGTGTTCTCAGAGGGATGCCTGTTTGTCCTTGACTAACAATCTAAGTGCAATAAAGGAAGTTGCTGCCACTGATGAAGCTGAGAAATAGTCTTCTCAAATTAAGTCCCTCCTTTATGATAGTGCCTTTCTCAAAGAAGTTGCCAATACAATCGCAGTGTTTAATCCAGTAAGTCAGCTAATAAATATATGCCGGAAAAAAAGAAGCAACTGCTGCAGATGCTGTTGAATTGTGGATGGACTTAAATCTACCAGAGGGCAATAAAAACCTCATGCCACATGTAGAAAAAAGTAGAAACCAATCGCTAAATGTATACAGCCTTGCAGCCAATGTTCTCCATCCTGTGTACCAGGTGCAGAAAATGAATGAGAAACATCATGAAAAAATAGGAGTTCATTTTAGAGAGCCTCGACCTATCGGGGATAACCAGTTTTCAACAGTATCGAGAAAAATTTGGAAAGTTTGGAGGGCTTATGAAGAAAGGTGTTAAATCACCATGGACATTCTGGTACTTCACCAGTCGGCACCAAAAGGAGTTGTCAGCAGTTGCTTTGAAGTTAATAAACATCCCAGCATCTTCAGCTCAACTTGAAAGACTTTTCTCTAATTAGTCTTTTGTCCATAATACTACAAGAAACCGGCTCAGCTTGGAACGTTAGAAGAAATTGGTTCAAATATATTATACTCTTAAGTTACAAGATCATAATAGTGAGGATTATTAGTGTGATTAAGGGTGTGTGAGAACAGAGTGACAATTAAAACATTTAAAGAGTTACATTTAAAACAAGTAGTTTAATGAAAAACTATTAGAAAGTACCAATCACTCACCCAAAGATCATGGTAACCTCCATCGACAACACACTTCCAACACGGCAATCATCCTAATGTTTCTGGGCTTCCAAGGTTTACAGACATCTTGCTTACGATTCTTACTTCCGGGTGTGAAACATAGTTTTTTTTTTTTATTTAGCCTTATGAGATGTTACAATAAAGCTTGTCAATTCCATAAAAAACCACACATACTACTCATTCATACAATTCAATTAAAAACTGTGTACATAATTTACATAACCTTACATTCCTAGGTGGTTAAACCTAGGTCAACTGTAAGTACCAAACTGCTCCTTCTGTTTCACAACCCCTGCCACTCCCACTGCAAGTGTCACACCCACTTGCGTGTGAGGGGCTGAATGGGTGTGACACTTGCAGTGGGAGTGGCAGGGGTTGTGAAACAGAAGCAGTTTGGTACTTACAGTTGACAAAGGTTTAACCACCTAGGAATGTAAGGTTATGTAAATTATGTACATAGTTTTTAATTGAATTGTATGAATGAGTAGTATGTGTGGTTTTTTATGGAATTGACAAGCTTTATTGTAACATCTCATAAGGCTAAAAAAAAAATGATGTTTCACACCCGGAAGTAAGAATCGGAAGCAAGATGTCTGTAAACCTTGGAAGCCCAGAAACATTACGATGATTGACGTGTTGGAAGTGTGTTGTCGATGGAGGTTACCATGATCTTTAGGGTGAGTGATTGGTACTTTCTAATAGTTTTTCATTTATGAATTGCACGTAAACTATGCGCACTTTGCAGGAGGTTAATACCTTAAAATAGCAAATATAATAAGTAGTTTAATGTTTTGTCAAATCTACAGTTTTTTTCCTTTAAGGGAAAAAACTAGATTTGACAAAACAACGTTTAGAGTTTTAAAAAGGTAAAATTACGATTTTGAAGTGTACACCTGGATAACATGTCAAACAATATTAAATGAAAATGTACAATATTTTGCATTATAGACATGCCATGTACATTCATGTCAAAATATTATCTTTCGTGATCAAACTGAACATAAAATTGTTTATTTTATAGAATTACATAAATATGAAAATACACTACGAATTTGAAGCTGTTAATAAAATCTTGAATTCTATTCAATATACATCGTGATTTTTATCGATGCTAGTGCAAGAGGTAGATTATTTTCTCCATTTTTAATATACAAAAAAGAACAGATACATTATAATTTCTAAAAAGAAATCTGTTAATAGGTGGCTGAGCTGTATGAACAATCTTAAGAAAATGATTTCGTATTGAAATATACAAGAATTTTAAGTTTAAAATGTAATATAATTAAAGTGGTTTTATATTATATTATTTATGCACACACATGAAAGAAAATTAGTTTTTTACGTCTGCATAAAAAACTGGTTTTCTACGCCAAGTAAATTACCTGTATATTACGCGTAATTTACATAAAATGCGTAACTAGTAAATTACCTTGCCAACCCTGCTGGTGGCAAAGAAAGACCATGAAGCTGTCACTGCAAAATCATTAATGTGATGACAGATTTATGAAGTTGTTATAGTTTTTGTACTACTGGGTCATTTCTGCATCAATTCATCCAATTTTTGGGGGAAATTTAAACCACCATCTCAGATTTTGATGAAATTTGGCATGCAGGTATACTTCACCAAGATATAGAAAATGACCAGATTTTAACTTCCTACACCGAATAGTTTCCAAGATACAGTGCTCCAAAGTTTCACTGAATAGCAATCGCACACTTAGAGTGACGAAGTATCACTTTTTACAAAATGCTGCATAACTGTAGTGCTATTTAGTTTAGAAGAAAGAAATTTTGTACCCTTATGCAGAAGAGCTTCCAGAATAAGAAACCATTTCAAATTTCGTTGAAAACACTGAATAAATAAATGAAATATAGTGGTAAAGTGAAAATTTAAGAAAAAAACTTGCTATTCTACATTAGGCTCTACAGCAAATAGCAGAGGTATGAGAGAGCTCTTTTTTAGTGTATATTGGTCTTTGATATATACTGTCACATAACAAGAAAAAAAAATAGTGGCTTTCAGCTTGCTTTTGGAGATATGTGCAAATATCTGAAATGCGTGTGGAGTTACACTTCGTCAATTCAACCACTTTTTTTTTTTTTTTGTTAATTATAATTCATCTCCGACATTCAAGAAATTTCACAAGGAGATAAAACTAACAAGGATGCAAAAATATAAAAAAATTATGTTTTCTTACACCATATAGTTTCAGAAATACCAAATTAACAAGTCTGACAATATGGCTAGTTCAGCTGTTCCCCACAACAAGTGTAGTGAGGTTTTAAAAATTTTCAGTCATTTCAAAATCTGTTGTTCTCTTATTGCATATTGCAAATATGTCTGGAAAAAAATTACTCTGACAAATCTCCCTAAAACAGAATTTTGGAAATTTACCCCCCCCCCCCCTCTCTAAAAAAATTAAACATTTCCACGAAAGATATAAACAGTTTTTATATGTGCATGACTGGATAATACACTAAAGTAAGCTTGCAATGGATGGGCACTAGGAAATTATTGCAACTTGTCAGAGAGCACTTTTAAAAGAAAATGTGGCATAGGGCAAAGCATACAGCATAATTTCTAAGGTCATGAGAATTTGTTTTGACTTCATCCCAGATAATGTGCTCAACTGACCACCAGTTCAAATGGGGTAAGTTTTATGACATCGTAAAACTTCTCAAGTGCTGAGATAAGGGTCAAATGAAAAAGATTTATCTTTTCTCACCTCACTCTCCTCGGGAGGCCCTTCAGCTAAAGAGAAATAAGGTTTCAGTCCCTCATTCCCAGTTAAGAAAACAATGGTTCAGATGCTCATGCTGATTTCACTGTGGGCAGGCATCCAGAAGTCTCTTACATTTTGCTGTGCAATATATTGCTTCCAATATTTTCTTTTTGTGTATTGGCTGCTCTGTGTTAATCTGACTTTGGGACAAGTTTGTCAACCTCAATCATGGGAAAAGATAATGGACCAGTATAGTGTTGGATCACTTACTAATACAGAATGCAATAAATCAAGTTATATGAAGACAAAAAGGGTTTCTCAGTAGCGAAGAATTTTCTGTTGCTGACAAGGAATTTATTTCTTTAAGACCTAATTTTCCACATAAAGATATAATCTCAGTATGTTTACATCACAAATGTTATTATCTGAAGAAATATGAAACCTACCAAGTAACTTATTGCAACCCTTTTGGTGACCATGATGTGAAAAAACCTGTTTAAGAGGTCCCTGCATCAAGTCTGTATGCAAATAGCCCAACAGCTGCAATCTAAAAACATCAGTGTATGCCCAGGTCAAAAATTATGTCCTCAGTGTCATGGGAAAGCATCTAAATTAGGACAACCTTAGAAGATGAAGTTTTAAATTAGACTGATGATAGTGAAATGGTCCCTGATGATTTTATTATTAAAGAATGTGCTGCTAAAGAAGTAAATGAAAATTTCTGATTTAGAATTGTCACTGTTAAAATTACATTACTTGCCATCTCATAGTAAACCAGCATAAGGAATAAGAAAACTTCAAGCAAAGTTAGCTATGCAGAGTAAAATATCTTGTGTTCTAGGGTATGGCTTCACAAGCTCAGTCTTCTACTAGGGACAGTGATGATGAACACTCCATAGATTAATTAAAACTAAAAGCTCATGATTTGGATGAACTTTTTGGCTTTAATGAAAGAAAAAGGTACCTACTGTTAGTCATTAAAAAAAAAAATTCAGATATTAACAATGGCTTCCCCATTATGGTCCAGAAAAAAAGTAGCACAACATGAAGTTTCAGAATACACAGTACATCAGGCAAGAAAATTAGCAAAAGATAAAGGCATTATATCAGTTCCCAAACCCAGCCATGGTAAGAAACTTTCACAAGATGCCATAAAACAGATTATAGGATTTTATGAAGATAACTATTCTAGGCAAATGCTGGGAATGAAGGACAAAGTAAGTGGTGCTAGAAATGTCCATACTCAGAAAAGACTTATTCTGTGCAATTTGAAATAATTGCATCAACAATTTAAGCAAAAGACATACTGATGAAAAAGTAAGATTTTCTAAATTTTGTGCTCTTCATCCAAAATGGTGCATTCTTGCAGGCTCCTCTGGAACCCATTCTGTATGTGTGTGTGCTATACATCAAAATGTCTTAACTTTTGATTAGTGCAGCACACTTTGAAGAATCACATCAGGACTTTATCAATAGTCTTGTCTGCAGCAACTAAGGATTCAAAGTGCATGCTTTGGTGTTGTTCAGTGTCCAAAAAGTACAAATCTGAATCAGTTATTGTTGCAGAAATTTAAGAATTGTGATCCCACTGATGAAATCGAATATTACCAGTGGGTGTCTACAGACAGAATGGAGCTTCAAGAGTTTTCTTCTTCAGTTCAGGAATTCATTGAATTTTTTTGGGCCAAAAATTGAGAAGCTCATTCCACATTCATACATTACCAAAGCACGGCCTTCATTTTTCAGTAAGTTGAAAGGAACAATTGGTCCAGAATCTACCATTATACTGATGAACTTCAATGAAAATTATGCATTTGTAGTTCAGGAAGAAGCACAATGGTATCATTGGACTCTCCATGCACGCACAGTTCACTCTGTTGTTATTTACTGTAAAAAAAAATGTTGACTCTTTGACCTCTCCATTAAGTCACTGTTTCATTTCTGATGATCATGATATGGTGTATAAGATTCAGAGTGAAGTAATAACTGCTTTTAAAAAGAACTATCAACAAGTAAAATAAGTACATTATTTTACCGATGGTTGTGTTGCTCAGTACAAAAACTATAAATCTATGTCATCACAATGATTTTGCAGTGACAGCTTCATGGTCTTTCTTTGCCACCAGCATAGATGCCAACCTCTAAAAGTAGTTTTCAGTAACCAACATGTTCATTTTTCAGTAACATTTTTTTTTTTCAGTAATTTTCAGTAATCCAGTTTACAGCAGCAAATTTGGGTATTTAACACTGCAACAAATTTTAATCTGTCAGAACTATTAACAAAATAATACAATAAAAGTAATTTGCTAGTGGGAAAATTTAAAATACTGTCTACCAGAAAAATATAATACATTACCTCCAGACATGAAGAAAAATTATTCCTTGGAATGTTGGCCAAATTATTATGATAAACTAGCTGTAGTTGCCATTTTGGCTTTCCTTAATTCAATTTGTGAAAACTTCTGATAGCATAGTTCACTGTGTGCAATGCTATTTATTTTTTCTACTAATAAAGAAGACAGCACATGAGTACTTAAATTAGGTCTGAATTCATTCATGGTTTTTTCCACAATACTGAAAATTCTTTCTGTACTTGCATTGCTAGAGGGACTATTAAAATCATTTTCATAATTTTGCTTAATGATTCATAATTTAACTGGCCACTTTCATTTTTCATTAAAGAAATTCTGTGCCACACACTTCATTCATTCTCCCAGAAGTAATAGCACAGTTAAAATTTTCAAACTGGTAGTGAGCAAATTCAGATTCCACCTTGTCAGATTCTTCTGGTTTCAAAACTGGAAACAGGGAACACATATTGGACTGATGCCAAAGAAACACTTTGCCTTAATGCTACATTTGCAATTTCAGCAAGACTCAGAAATTCATCATTAAGTGGAAAGTTTCTTAAAATGTAATTGCAACCTGCCTTGTAATATTCCCTTACCTCAGAATAAAAAGTAGCCACTGTCTTCACTCAAATCTGCAGTTGTGCCTATACAAGATCTCTCTTTTGACCCAATTAAGAGATCACAGTTTTCTTTCCGATTTCTTCTTTCAAAATTTCCATCTGCAAGAGATGTTGCTGTCGCATCAAATGCCGATGGCTTGATAAATCGTACAAGCAATTCAGATAACAGACTATGAAGTTTTCTTTTTAATACATGCACAAGCGGAGCTTCCTGCGGCAAGAACACCTTAACAGATATAAATAATGGAAGAGTAGCAGATAAAGACAATAAAGTTTAGATGAAGGATTTCCAATCATACTTGCAAGGTTCTTATACTGTGAATTAGCTTCTTCATTGTCACTGAAATAATGTTCTAGAGCATCCCACTGTTCTAAAATTCTGTCAATGGATTCCAAAAAAGTGATAACCAGCAAGTATTGACATGCTTTAGAATTTTGTGTGGTTTAGTACCACAAACAGCTTGACTCAGTTTTAGATTTTGCTTCCTATTTGAACTTTTCTCCAAAAAAAAAAAACTATCAGAAACTGCTCAACATTAAATCCTTTCAGTTGAGTAGCAGATTTCTGTGCAGCTAAATTTACTAAATGGCATAACATCGCTGCACTATGATTGCAGGCTGAACCTTCTTTATGTGAGAAACAATACCTTTTGCTTGACCTATCATAGTGTAGCATTGTCACAAGAAAATGACAGTTGCTCCACGAGATATTTTTTTTAACAAACTTATTGTTCAAAACGTTGAATATTCCTTCACCTGTATTATTACTTGATTCAACCAATGATAACAAAAGTTAAAATTTTTCGACAAAATATGTTATTGTAATGGGATACAGTTTATTTGCGTGAGCATCATTACTTCCATCCGTAGATAGAGAAAAAGGATTTTTTTTTTTACTTCAAATACGATGTTACTTATAGAAACACTGGCCATGTGCTGAATTAGTGCTAGCATTGGTTCTTCCACACTATTTTTTGCGATCGCTGAATCGGGAAACATTGCTTGAAATAACGATTTAGCATGGTCGGCAGTTGCTATGGGTAAATTGTGTTCCATAATAAATGAAGTGAACATAAGTTCTGCATTTATTACACTGTTCTCCTTTGATGCAAACAAATCGCTCACTGACTGAACTTTCAACTCACCGAAAGATTTATGCTTTTTCGATTCTGCGCATCTTCGGCAATCATCCCGCCCACCGTGCGCAATACTAAAATCGCATCTACAAATTTTGCAAAACACGTGGTTTACAGAAACTTTTGATTTCTCAAAACAGGGCCAATCTCTATTGTAAGTTTCTAGAAAACACTGTTTTTTCTTCAACGACGAAGGTTTGTCTAAAGAACGCTTCATTCTAAATAAATGAAAGAAAACAGCAAAAAAAACTTCACAATCGCCTCACCCTTCCGTGATGTAACAGTAGGATAGCACGTGCAGCAGAGAACCAAAAAGCATCAAGGACAATAAAGCAGAAGCACTGCCTATGAGGAACGAAAGAAACTGCCCTGGTTGCACGCAGGAGACACAAAGTGCATCATGGGAGTTCGGAACGAATGCCTAAGCAGCGTCCGCACAGAGCTAAACTGTGTAGTTGCGTCCGGCAGGGGGAGAACCAATGGGAGCGGTGTCATGGAATGAAACACTGAGCCAGCATAGTGTGGTTGCTGCTCAGTCTACGGTAGATAAATTGCCAATTAAGATGCAGAAATCTATAATACACAGAATGTAGCACCCCCCCCCCGAAAAACTTCCAACAAAAAATTGTAAGTGGATAAAAATTTGCTTTCCATCTCAGAAAATTAAATCAAATGGCGATTTTCCGTACTTCCGTAATAGCAACCTAAAATCCGTACTACTTGGCATCTATGTATATGTTGCAACAGAACTTTTAAGCTTCAAAGTTAGCTGAAATTCAGTTGTGCAGGAAAAGTTTTGACCAGGCCTATAAGCCTGGCAGAGAAGTTAGGAGGGGCGGTAGGTCACTGAGGTCGAGCGGCTCTCCTCTGGCTACGACCCTGGTTTTGACCTTTGTCCGCGCGGTTTCCTTTTGCACCCTTCCTCTCCCGCAAGTTGGCAAAACAAAGCATGTAACTGACCATTGACCTGGGGCGAGTTGCAGCGGAAAACATTCCATTTCTCTGGCTCCACTTTCATTGTTCCCCTTCTACCTTACTCTCCCTGCAGGCAGATAGCGTCACGAAAGGTCGCATACCTACAAACTGGTTGTCATTAATAGAGAACCCTTCTGTGGTGATAGTTCAACTTTAGTAGCATGCTTACGCATTTTATTTTGGTTTCAAGATTCTGTTGTTTTTTAACCTCAGCTTTGAGTGTTTTATTCATTTCAAAAAATGAAACAAGCAGATTTGGAAAATGGGAAGCAATCCCAATTAACAAGTTTTTTGTGATTCCACAAAAAAGGAAAGATCCTGAGCCTTCCATTCCATTAGAAGAAACTGAGGTGGAAGTTAGTACAGAAGATCTGAACCTCCATTCCCCATAACTGAAGTCAGGCATACAGTGGAAAAAGGAGGAAATTTCAAACAGCGTGGTTAAAGGATTTACTGTGGCTTACTTTTAATGAAAGAACAGGCATAGCACAATGTGAAGTATGTGCTGCATTTCTTGGGATAGCGGATGTCAGTTCTAAAGTCGTAAAGGGTTTTGTTTGGACCTTTTAAACTGGAAACATCTAAAAAACATGAGAAGTCATTCAGCATCAGAAATGCATGGTAGTACAAAATGCAGAATTACATCCAGAAACCCTTATTGCAGTGTGTGTGTAAAAAAAAAAAAAAAAGAAAAAGGATCAAAAGATGTTTGAGCACATGAAATTGTTTTTAATATTGCCTATTTCCATTGCTAAAAATAATAAACCTTTTAGCAACTAGGAAGGGCAATTGTTATTGGCAGAAAAAATTTGGTATTGAAGTCAGAAAAGAATATAACATTGACATAAGATGTAAATAATTTGTGTCTTATATTGCAGCAGGGATAAGAAATGAGCTGATTTGTGAACTAAAAGATCAAAATTTTGTAAGTTTATTGCTGGATGGATGAACAGACTAAGGAGATGTAGAAGAACTTATATTATATGCAAGATATCTGAAAGACAAAGGAATAAAAGAAGTATTTTTATCCATCATTCCACTTGAAAGTGCAACTGCAGATGGATACATGAAAGCAATTTATAGTGAACTTGAAAGACTAGAGCTGTCAGAATGGTGAAGTTCCAATCATCTGATTGGTATTGGGACTGATGGAGCAGCCAGTATGATTGCTGAGAATGGTGTAGTTCAGAAGATTCGTCAAACATTGAGCCATGTGGTAGGTGTTCACTATATTGCACACAGATTAAACTTAAGTGTGTTGAGTGCTGTAAAAAATGTAAAATTCATTGATGACATTGATACAGTTCTTAAAAAAAAAACTGTACAAATTTTATCACCAAAAGAGAATGAGTCAACTGAAGCAGGTATCTGAAATTTTGCAGGGCCAACTTTTAAAATTTCAATTTCTCTACAAAAGATGGGTTGCCAGTAAAGTTAGTGCACTTGCTGCTTTGGTAAAAGATTGGAAATTTGTGGTGGTACATCTTGAAGATATTTCTAATGAGAAAGGTTCTGCAGTTGCAAAGGATCTATTGAAGAAACTGAAGGATTTCAGGTTTTTTTTTTTTTTTTTTTTTTTTGATTGGAGGTTTAACGACCACCGTGAGCAACTCAATGGGCTATAAGCAGTCGCCCGTCCCTAATTTAGGGTCACTGGTTCCAGGGAAGGGAGAGAGCCAGTGCCGTAAGACAAACACAACATCCATGCCTGACCGGGATTCGAACCCGGACCCCTTACGGACGAATGATCAGAGGCCAACGCCTTAGACCACTGCGCCACCGGGGCGGCAGGATTTCAGGTTTGCCCATATGCTACACTTTCTGTTAGATTATCTTACTGTATTTAGAACCTGTCTTTCATATTTCAAAAGGCAAGAACTTTTCATGGGTGCTGTTGAGAACTGCACATAAAAAGTACTGTAACAACACTCACTGTATTGATTGATGTTCCTGGTTATTATGAAGACATGTTCATCAGTAGCACAACACTGAAAGGCATTTATCAAGAAGTGCAACTGCATGGACTGAATGCCAGTTCAAGTACTTCCTTCCTTTGAAGTTGACAAAAAAAAAAAACCTGGTGCAATGCGGAGCACAATATTTACAGGAAAGATCTCTGAACAATCGTAACATCATTCAACATTGCAGGGTTTTTGATACCTTCACGTGGCCAACAAGAAAGGATCTGGCTCAACATTTCAAAAAACAACTATCATCTCCAGATATGAATAGCAAAACATGCATAAATCTTCTCCAGAACGAATGGTATGAGTTTAAGGTGCTTGGACAAGGGATGAAGCTCAGTGAATTGTTGAACAAAGTGATGTCTAACAGTGATGAGATTTCCAGTTTTAGGGAACTTATCAAGTGTCAGTATTGCCTGTTTCCACTGTAAGTTGTGAAAGAGGTTTCAGCTTGATGAACCTTATTAAAAACAAAATTTCGATCATCAATGGAAGCGGAGAGCATAAATGATTTAATGATGATCAACTTTAATGGCTCCTCCTTATCTGAATTTGACCCTTCTTCAAAGGCTATTGACAGGTGGTATTTTGGTGCTAAAACCACAATACATATTCATGGCCATAATAGGGCATCTGGGATTTAGTTTCCTTACAATGCTTTTTTTTTTTTAGGCTTTTACTCAGTAATTTAATTCTATCTCATTTGTTTAAAAAGCATTTCCACATTTCAATCCTTCAATTGCTGCACAATATCAGCTAATGTTAATATAATTTAATTGAAAGCAATATTAGGGTTCCCACTCGAAAGTAATAAAAAAATTCCCTTACTTTTCCAGGTGTTCTCCGGGTGGTTTTTAAAGTTTTCCAGAGTGGCATGTTGCAAGGAATTGTTACATTTCATTCCATTCATTTTTCTCAAAGCACACACTTGTAAATTCTTTGTAATTTGTCTTTATAAAATTACCCGTTTTCATTAATAACTGTGCCCATTATTTTCTGTACCAAAGTTCCGTGCACTTTTGTGAATACTACCCACACAGAATTTGTAAATACATTCCCATAGAAACAGGTCATACGTAAGAAAAAAAATCTGTCAGTTGAATAGTTTGTTTTTCTATAACACAATGCAGCTAGGCTTAATGATGGAATGGCTCTGTTCAAAGAAACATTGTTTCAAGAGAACCAACAGACAAAGGACTTTGATCCATCATTTGGTTGGTTCTCTTGTGAAGTGTTTCTTCAAGCAGGAGCCATTGTGCCTAATTGTTCCATGTTATAACAACTGCCTGCAGAAATTGAACAAAACCTAAATAACTGGCAATTTTAAAAATTCAATTTTGCATCTTTTTTAGAGAATAAAGGAAATACTTAATATAACTGAAAGTAAGATCTACCAAATTCTAGGCAGGCAGTAACTGCAAGCAAAAGTTTGAGATCTTGAAAATTTTTTTTTTTTTGATAAAATAAAGTATCCATTGATTTTTACAAAAAAAGGGGGGGGGGGTATTTTCCCTGATTTTTACAAAAAAGGGTAACTTTTCCTGAGTTTTCCCTGATTTTTGGAACCATTTTCAAATTCCCTAAGAATTCCAGGTTGAGTGGGAACCCTGAATATCAAACAGTCTCCATATTATAGGAATTGTGAAAAATCACCTGCTTTATGTTCATAAGTAAACTGAAAAAAATATAAATTCAAAGACATAATTCTAAAGAAATTATGAGTCATGCAGCAAACTTACTGCACGTTGTGGTTCTGGGACTGAAATATCTTTGCGATTTCAACAAGCACCTAGACGTAAGGTATGTTTCTTATAGATGTTTCATGTTATTCGTTAATGGTATGTAAAATACATTCTACTCTATAATATATTTTTAACCTGCCCAGATTTCTAAAAATTGAGAGTAAATAAGAGATAAAAACAATAAACTTTTCTCCTTTCTGTTTATTGATATTTTATCAACTTTAAAGAAAATGAATACCCTACCACCACCGCACCCCCCCCCTGCTGCAACCCTGGCTCCTAAATCTGAATCATATTTGTCAAGGCCTGGTCATCAACACAGACAGCCATGGATCCAATGACTACATGTATCTTGGAGCCATCAGTGAAAATGGGAGTGTAGTCAGAATTGAGGGAACTGTGCTCAGCGAAGAGCTGCTGGAACACTTTTTATCAAACGATGTAAAGGTGACATCAACTATGACACCAAGTGGGTGCCATAGAGGATCCCCAAAGCCCCTGGTCGCTCCAACAAGAGACAAGTCGAGCCCTGTATCACTAGCCATAGCCGCCATACGAAGTTGGCCATGTTGAAAAAAATGAGTCACGAGATGCTTACTAAGAAAAAAACCACTTCTGCTTTGGCTTTGCCCGTCTGTCTTTTATCCACTTGGGAAAACTTCCTTCCTTTCACACTGAAGCATGGTATTCCTGAAGATAATTTTTGGTATGTTGCAAAGTGCTTCATAAGCAGTGCACTTTGCGAACTGCACGGATAGTGAACAGTGCTTCATATCAGTGCCCTTAGCACTAGTATACTGTACTAAACACTAGCATGTGCATACAAAATGTCTTAATATTTGTGCCATTTTTGGACCAGTAAAAATGAGTGAACTACCAACTTTTGGTATACACTGGTCCTGCAGAGCAATGAAGTTTTTTTGTTAATTGTTTTTTCAAATTTCAACCACTGCGTAGCATGTTTCGCATTTTATTTATTAGTACCATTTTTAGGACTACATTTGTACATTGTCCTAAATTTGCAATATATAGCTCCAGTGAAATAAGTTATTTTCTACATATATTGTATGTTTTTTTTTCTTTTTTTTTTTTTTTCTCACGGATAAGTGGGCATTTTGGCGGACCGGGGTTAATTCAGATTCTAACACTGGCATTCCATAAAAAAACACTAATGAATACACTTAAAAGCATCCCATGCAAATTCAATGTCATGATTGCAAACATCTCTCATGCTCACTATTGAAGTTACTGCTGCCAACATCGACGCAGAATGCACAACTGTTTGCGATAGTGCCAAAAATCAGTAATAGCTTCCCCATTATTCTGATTTTGCAATAGTAGTCTACAAAAGAGACACACACACAAAATCTGTATACTACACTTGCTGTATTATTTAACTAGAAAATTATACATAAATGATAAAAAAATAAGTACTTACTAATAAATCATTTGACACAGATTTCAGCCAGTTTTCATCATTTATGGTGCATATAAGGGAATAAGTTTTTCCCTCTTACATTATGTGCATGGTGAAAACATTCACTAAAGAAAATTTAGTTGGGCGGACCACCCAGTAAAAACGCGCTAAGGGGAACACTACAATGGTCCAGGGGTCCTGCAACCATATTTCAGTATTTCAGGGGTCGCGCTGCTGATCGCATTTTTCACAACAATTTGTGTGTGTGTGGGGGGGGGGGGGAGGTTGTTTTGGCGGTAATTACCTTTTTTACTATTGTAACACTTTGATGAAAACTTTCAAAGCCTAAAGAATCGCTGTATTTTAGATTAAATATCAGTGTTAGAGAGACTGAAATAAATCTACAGGCCCAACGGACCACTAGAATTTCCAAATCACTGCCCACCAAAATGCCCACTGGTCTATGTAAAAAAAAAAAAAAAAAAAAAAAAAGTTCACATTTACACTATATATAGAAAATACTGCGTCACTTTCATTGTAGTATATTGCAAATTTAGAATATAATGTGCGAGTGTACTCATGACAATAGTACTAATAAATAAAACACAAATCATGCTACGCAGTAGTAGAAATTTAGAGAGAAAAAACCTTGACCAGTGTATATCAAAAATTGGTAGTCCACTCATTTTCACTGGTCCAGAAATTGCACAAATACTAATACATTTTGTATGCACATGGTGCTAGTATCCAGAACGATACTCTGATTATAAGGTCACTGACTTAAAGCACTATGAACTCATACTCTGCAGTCACCACTTGGGCAAAAAAATGGCCTGTATTAATCCAAACATTTTGAATCGGACCCATTTTCTACAGTCCAAAATTTTTAGAAAACTGAATTATGGTACACAATTCAGATATTTAAGCTTTTGAGTAGAATATCTGAATTTTAAAAACATGAAAACTGCCATAGCAAAATTTGTGGTTCAATTTTTTTTTTTTACAAACTTGCAAATTCTAAAACAAACTGGAAAAAAAAAAAAAAAAAAAAAAAACCGAACTTACTGGCGGCCACCACCAGTAACAAAATTTTCAGTGGTCCAGTGGAATTTTTACTAGCCAATGGCCAACGGACCACTGGGTAATTTGAACCCTGAATACGACACCAAATGGCAAAATTGCCTTTCCTTGAAGTCCCAAAAGAACTTTGGATTTCTGTATTGAATCTATTGAATGAATGTTAGGAATCTTGCTACCCAATTTAGAATTTCAATTTTTTAATATTTTTTTTTTTTTTTTTTTTTTGTTGGTTGTTCAACCATTGTGAGCAACTCAGTGGGCTACGAGCAGTTACCCATTCTTAATTTGGGGCCTCTAGTTTCAGGAAAGGGAAAGAGCCAGTGCTGTAAGACATACCTCACCAGGATTCACACTCGAACCAACCTTGTACAAATTATCAAAAGCCATCGCTTATGCCACCAGAGCAGCAAAATGCTTATTGGGCACTCTTACAAAGTTAACCATTCTCAGAGAGAGAATGGTTAAGTACGGTTTTAGAGAGTATGGGTATCCTATCACAATACACCACTCGCTACAACGAGAATCTCCAACACTCTGAGGCTTTCCTCGCTCTAACCTTTGTGAACCTTATTTGACTTGGTACTTCAGTTCAACTTCCAAATTTTGGCATTTGAGACTCCCAAATAAAATGAAAAAAGTATCAACAGCCAAATTTGTAGTTTTCAAGGCAACCACACCATGCAATTTACAATGCTGCAGTAGCATAACTGAAGATGCCAATGTCATGTACAAATAATCTAAGCTCTTAGCACAAGGAAAACACTCATCCACTTTGCAAACATAGTATTATTTACAACAGTAACTTACAAGTCTCCAAAATTTTGAGGAACAAGTAAAGTTCTTAAATTAAAAAAAAAAAAAAAAGTCATATGCATACACAATTATGAATCTGAACAGTACAATGAAATATTTCTTAACAGAGGTTTAACATGATCGAGAATTTAAACATCTAATAGTTTCAGGGTTTTAGAGAGATTTCCAGTTCTATCCTACTTTTTACACGAGTAAAAATAAAAATATACATTACAAACGCAAGAACTAACTTGAAAGCAACTTGTCTAATAATATTTATATCAATATCACACGGACTGCAAAATTGTGAACATTATCCAACATGCAATATCTTCCATCCTACAGTACGATGGTCATAATAACAGAGATGACCTGTCATAAAACAATGCAATTCGAAGACTAATCTCTGCAAATTTGCTAATAAGAAAAAAATACTGAACACAATCTTTAAATACCAAATACTACATCATCAAAAAGACGGCAACCTTTTATGGCGCGCAATCCACGAACAATGGTATTTTTCGTCGTTTTAAATTTTAAATTCAATAAAGACAAACGAAATGAAGTGCTTTCAATTTTGATTATGGCACTTAAAACTTCACCAGTTTCAGAACGTTCTACATATGGACCATTAGGTCTATCATCACGAAAAATTAAATACAAGGAATAAGGATCAGGTAACATAAATTTTACAGAAGTACGCAGCGAACTGTAACTAAACTGGAATACAATTTACAAGTTATTCACAATCTGGTCACTAAATCTAGAAATAATTTTAAAACACTTTACAGTTATTACACACATAAAACAAATGTTAAAGAAACTGAAATTCTTACCAAACTATTCTCAACAAAATTTTCTTCTGGCAAGGATACAACAACGCAAAACTACTTTCAGATTTCAAAATCTATCTGCGACCGTTGAGACGAAGCTTTGCTTTATATTCTTTCTTTGGCTGAGAAACGCACGATACGCACGGCCGAGAAGAGAAACGCAACACGTGTTCAACTTTAAAAGGAAGATCAACCAATCACAATCCGGAAAAGTCTGCGGCGGCAATGCTATGATGCAAAGCTACTATGAAAGCCGATTTGGCTACTATGATTAAGCTGAGCAGAAGTCCCCAATTCTTGAGGACAGTCCTCGAATTTAGTTTACTGTCCCCAAAAACATCTGATGCCTTTGGGGACGCAAATTGTCGTCAAATTTTGATGTTTGTCCTCAAATTTTGATGTTTGTCCTCAAATTTACACTTCCTCATTAGCTCGTTAGATTTCTAATGTAAAATCTAAAATGTTCTTAAAAGTAATTTTCGTTGTGCTAATTTTCCGACATGCTTCTTGTGAAAACAAATTTTGACTTTTTTTTTTCTTCTTTCCTAGTTTAACGACCACCGCGAGCAACTGTAAGGACTATAAGCAGTCACCTGTCCCTAATTTGGAGACACTCGTTCTAGGGAAGAGAGAGAACAAGTGCTGTAAGACAAACACACCATCCATGTCTCAGTCGTGACTCGAACCCATACCCACTTGTACGAATGGTCAGTGGCCAGCACTGGGACACTGAATTACTGGCGCGGTCAAATTTCGACTGTACTTGATCTAAGTTTCTCCAAAAACTTTGGCAAAATGAAAAATTCGCCATACAATTAGTTTGGTACGCAGCTTGATTTTAGTTCGGCACATATATACAAGGTAAAGCATTTCACTTTTGCTCATATGTTCCCGCCATCATAATTTTATTTTGTCAATGCAAATTACCAACATTCTACAAGAGATATCCTTTTAAGACATAAATTTTCATATGTAATATCACACTTATTGAAGCAACGCAGTTTTGTGATAAAAAGAGTTGCATATTTATTTTGAGTACGTATATGTCCCCAAATGAACTGCCGATTTGTGGACGCCACGCACTTCTGTCCTCAAATCAGTGTTCCAATATCTGGTCACCTTAACCATGCCTTAACTATGATGTAAAAAAATTGGCAGCTTTCTGTGACGTCACGGAACAACTCTAATGTCTTATAGAGCCTTTGCACGTGACGTCACAAAACTGTCTGCTAGCCTTCCGGGTGGTTAGAAAGTACCCGAGCTGATATCTCCATGCTTTTCAATGGCTGCTACTGCTGTAAATAAAGTTTAAAAAAACTGTTTTTCTGACAGAGTAAAGAGTTTGCCATCTTAATGTGGTGGAAAAGCAACGTTGCAAAGAAAGGCTTAGAAATAAAGGCATAGAAGATCTATATGACATATCTGAAAGATGTTTTTTATGTCTGGAAGTTTGTGTTGCTACGGACCTCCCTGATCTGAACTATCACGGTATTTATAACTCTTTAATAAGCAATTTTTCGTGTTATACTGAAAAATCTCTAAAAGCTTATAAAATCCTTGATGCATATTTGCGGGGCCCCAGGCGAAGTTTCATTGCATTGTCTAGGGGAAAAAACAACTCATATTTTAATAAAATCGTTACGTGACGAATGTATTCCGTACAGCCAACGACACATACACACACGAAAAGCATCATAAAGAACATGCAGGGCCCAATCCCTGAGCCCCCATTTTCGGAGAAGTTAAAAATTACTTCTAAGTAAACGAACAAATATAAGTATAATTTAGGCTAATAGTGGATTGTCACATTCGACATTTGTGCTGTTCAGTGAAAGATTTGGAGTTACCAGGGCCCCGAGCACAGCCTCAGTAATTTAGGGGACCCTTCACTTTGCCCGTCATCCTTGAGAAATAACGCCTTTTTCTTTTTAAAGTTCAGTTGTACCTTTAGGCAGGGCCTCATTTGTGCACTGGCATACAGGGCCCAATCCTTGAACCCCCATTTTTAGAGAGATTAAAAATTACTTCTAAGTAGACGAATACAATAGAAATATAATTTACGCTAATAGTGCGCTGTCACATTTGGCATCGGTGCTGCTGAGACCCACTCGTATTTATTTTAGTAATGTCATTCAATAAAAAAAAAAAGTACGCAAGTTTAAGGTTTCAACGTGTGGTTTTTATTATTCTAACAATTAATTAAGGGGATACGTGCTGATAACTCAGAAATGAAATGAGTAAATGAATACACACCCGTACACACAAATATGTTTATCGATAAAGCACAAATGTATTTATTGCTGTTTAATGCTTTGTCATCGTGAGGGAAAATTATAGTCTCGAAACAGACCCGAAGAGTATCATGAAAACTAACGGAACCGCCGCGGTCAGACAAGGAAGCACGTCACACGATGTTGCTTCTTTTCCGGAACAACATTTTCGCGTGAAAAACCTACTTACCTAACACGACCGAGCAGCCAGGGAGTTTTGACGTCACAGGAAGTTTCGTCATTTTACTCCCCCTTCCGTCACACCGTTCTTCCTAGCAGACGCCACTAGACAGGTTGTGCGGTGAAAGCAACTTACGGACAGCGGGAACTTTACATGGCGGCTCGCGTTCGCTGCCTTTGAGAGTGAGTTTACTTTGGAGCGCTAAAACGACATAAAAAAGCTTTCTATTCCAATTTTTTTTGTCTGATGCTTCATTCCTCTGTAGCTTGTATCCATGCCACTTTTAGAAGATTCCGTCGAGAAATAAAGAAGCAAAGTAAGGGAGAAGTTGGTTCAGTTAGAGACCACTGATACCGTATGTGGTATCATAATATTGCGCTTTTATTCAAGCACATATTAATTTATGGGTTATGAATTTTATGTTTAGTGCCACGATAAAAGCACAATATTAGTAACTTGACGTGTCATGTAAACTTTATGAATTGAATAACGTTCGCCTCCCAGGTGACGCAGTGGTCTAAGCGTTGGCTTGTGATCATTCGTCCGAGGAGGGTCCGGGTTCGAATCCCGTGAGACATGGATGTTGTGTTTGTCTTACGGCACTGGCTCTCTCCCTTCCTTATAACCAGTGGCCCTAAATTAGGGATGGGCGACTGCTTATAGCCCACTGAGTTAATTTATTATTATATTATTATTTTTGCAGAACGACTTTGTTGTTATGAAATCGCAAAGTATCCAGCTTTCTAAACCATTAAAAGGTCTAATTGGATTGCTAGCATGCCATGAAGACTAAGCATCTCATGTGTTCCACAATAGCTTTCTGTCGGAAGAAACCTTTGTATAACTTACCGACAGGCAAGGCATATTTTTTTAATCCTCCCGTACAGGCGGTGGGGACAAACGTTTTGTTACAGAGCGGTTTTAAGCCCCAACATATGGCATATATGTGTGACTAAGGATTAACTTTTGGAGTGCCTACTGTAAAAAGAAACATTTATAGCAGGCTCTGTGCTTTCGGAGGACGGGAACAAAAACGAACATTCGGTCAACAAATTACACCGGCAAGTAGCCACACAAACTTCAGGGGCCGTAAAGTTTCCTTTTCTTTTTTTTTTTTTTTTTTTTTGCCACATCACCTTTCTAACGGAAATATTGTAAAAATCTGACATGCGCAACAAAATACTATTGTCACTTGAAAAGGAAAATTGAATTGGAAACTCCATCGACGTGAGTATAAATTGAATCCAGGTAAAAAAAAGTCCGAGACTGTTGATAAACGCGGGGAAAAAGTCCGAGATGGGCGTTTTGATTGTCATCATGGGCATACTAATAAGTCGATTTGACATACTGTTTGAATGCTGGGGGGGGGACATACCTTTAATCATTTACCTAGTGTGGTGGGCGTGCAGGAAAACTGCCACACGTTTTTCATTAAGGGGCTGGGCATAAATTGCTGTTCCTCCGAGGAAAACTTTGAATGTGTGGTAGTTTTCGAAGTTTCCAAAATATGTGTGGCTCTTTTCCAAGGTGCCTAACGACGGGAAGGAGCTCTTTTGTTTGTCTGAATTTTCATGCCGGTTCATACTTCGGGCAACAAGCCACAGAAGTTCAAAAGGCGGTGGAGGGGGGGGGGTGAGGATTGCTGTTTCATGGCCTATACTTAGAATGGAATTGAATTGGGAACTCCAAACAAATTTCAGGAAAACGTTCTATGTAAGCCAAGCGAGAATTGTTGTGTTCAGAAAGGACCCTAAGGTGGGATTTTTTAATAACGCTGCACTTTTACTTATAGGCACTAAATATTTACATAACATGTCAAGTTTGTAATATTTTTCTTTTACTTAATTAATTCACAGACCCCACACCTTCACCTTTTGAACAGCTTTTAATCCGCCGACTTCATATTCATCACCTTTGCGTATCAAATCAAGTCAATAGCATTGCGGTTTTACTTAGGCTCTAAATATTAAAAGTCATAGGCTCCAGGCATAGGCCTTTTAAACAGTTTTTATTATGCCAGTGTCATAATCACAACGTTTACACATCGATTCAAGTTAATAATATTACGCTTTTACTTAAGCACGAAATAATAATTCATAGGCCCTAGACCTAGGCCGTTTAAACAGTTTTTATTCTACCAATTTTATATTCACAACGTTCATACATCAAGTCAAGTTAATAATATTGGGCGTTTACTTAGGCATTAATTTATTATAGCCCCCCCTCCTCTTGAACTTTTGTGGCCAGTTGACGTAAACTCGTATGAACCGGCATGAAAATTCAGACAAACAAAAGAGTTCCGAACCTCGTTAAGCACCTTGGAAAACTGCCACACATAATTCGGAAATTTGGACCAGCACATAGTAATCACAAGAAATACATAGTTTATTCTCATTTTCCCTATTTTTCTTACATTCAACATTTTTTTGCTTGATAATAATCATCATCATCATCATCATTGTCAACCATTATCAATCCACTGCTGGACGAAGGTCTCCCCAAGTTTCCTCCACAACGGTCTGTCTTGTGCCAGTCTCCTCCATGTCACTCCAGCATACTTTCGAATTTCATCCACCCATCTTCCATGAGGTCTTCTTCTGGTTCTTTTCCTGTCCCTTGGAATCCAATCTAAAATTTCGGCTGTCCATCGATGGTCTGTCCTTCTGGCAGTATGTCCAGCCCATTGCCATTTCAGGGATTTAACTCTGATCATGATGTCTTCCACTCTCGTCATTTTTCGGATCCACGAGTTCCTCTTCTTATCTCTCCTGGTTATACCAAGCATGCACCTCTCCATGCTGCTTTGAGTTGTCTGCAGCCTTTGTATGTCTCTTTTAGTTAAGGTCCACGTCTCTGCACCATACGTAAGCACTGGAAGGATGCATTGATCAAACACTTTTCTTTTAAGACATAATGGCATATTGCTCTTGAAAATTATGCTGTTTCTTCCAATAGCTCTCCAGGCAAGTTTTGTACGCCGATTAATTTCTTCATCAATGTGACCCTCACTTGATATCTGCTGTCCAAGATAAACGTACGTGTCTGTTATCTCCAGCTTTTCTGCATCAATCGATAAATCTTCATTTCTTGTAAAAGTATTGTACATCACTTTTGTCTTCTGAAAGTTCATTTTTAATCCCACTTCTTTACTCTTGTCAGCAAGTTCCTGGATCATACTCTGTAGCTCTGATGGGGTAGTTGCAAAAATGACTACGTCATCAGCAAAACGAAGGTGGGTTAGATAATCTCCATTAATCTTTATCCCTTTGTTTTCCCAGTTCAGTGATTGAAAGACATTTTCCAATGTGGCATTAAAGAGCTTCGGAGATATGGTGTCACCTTGTCTCACTCCTTTTCCAATTTTTATGTGTGTTGTATTTTCAAACAGCCGAATCTTTGCACTTGCATTTTCATAGATGTTATCAATAATATTAATGTATGCATCTTCAATACCGCAGGATTTCAGAGCCATTGCAACTGCTGATGGTTTCACCGAATCAAAGGCTTTTTCATAATCGATAAAAGCCATGCACAATGGAAGTTCATATTCTCTCGCTCTTTCAATTAGTTTTCTCAGTACGTGGATATGATCTATTGTGCTGTAGCCACTACTGAATCCAGCTTGTTCTCTCGGTTGAGCCATGTCCAGTGTCACCTTCAAGCGTTGTGAAAGAACTTTAGTGAAGATTTTATAAACCACTGATAGGAGGCTGATAGGTCTGTAGTTCCTGAGATCCTCAATGTCACCTTTTTTATGTAGCAAGATCATTGTAGCGTTGTTCCAATCCTCAGGAATTTTCCCTTCATTAAGGCATCGAGTGAAAATTTGGACGAGTACTGTTTCGATTTCTCCACTTGCTTCTTGTATGATGTCTACAGTAATTCCATCTTCTCCTGGAGCTTTTCCCCGCTTCATGTTCTTGATTGCATGTGCAACTTCTGCTGGGAGGACTGGAAGAACTCTGGTACTGGTACCTTTCATGATGTCTGGAGTACATGTATCATCCCTTTCATATAATTTGGAGTAGAAATCTTTCACTCTTGTCAAAATTTCGCCTCTATTTCTTGTTACAGAACCATCTTCTTTTCTCAGTGCCACAATCTGTTTTTTCCCTTTACTGAGATGTCCCTTTGCTATCTTTAGGCTTTGGTTGTTTTCAATTGCTTTTGTTACTAGTTCACAGTTGAATTTCCTTACGTCTTCAGTGATACTTTTTCGTACTGTCTTGCATAGCTCTATATATTCCACTTTGGAAGTCACATCTTCTTTAGTTGTCCTCATCACTCTTCTTTTTTGCATCAACATTTTGGTTTTTCCTGATAATTTGTTCACATGCAATTTGTTTTTAGACCCAGCTAATTTTGTTGCTGTTTCCATAAGAGCTTTGGTTACTTTCTGTTAACTTCAGAAATATCCACTTCTTCCGATGCTAGGCCTTCTAAAGCAGAGAACCTGTTATTCAGTTCCAATTTGAAGGTATTATGGTGCTTTTTAAGGTTGGTTATGTCAATACATTTTGTTTGTCTTATGAGCTTGCTACGTTCGAGTTTAGTGTTGAGGTGCATCTTACATCTCACCAATCTATGGTCACTGCCTGTGTTGAACTTGTTTAGCACACTGCAGTCTTCTATGACGAATTTTTTGTTACACATAATAAAATCAATTTCACTTGTCGTCCCATTTGGATGTCTCCATGTCCATTTCCTGTGTGGCTTTTTCTTGAAAAAGGAGTTCATGATGAAAAACCCTTCTGCCTCTGCAAACTCTACGAGAGTATTTCCACGCTGGTTTCTGTTGCCGTGACCGAATTTACCTACTGAAGTTTCATTCTGTTGCCGTTGCCGTATTTTTGCATTGAAATCTCCCATAATTATCTTCAAGTGCTGCTCACCTTTATTATTTAGATCACGAATTTCCTCATAAAATTCTTCAATTTCTTCTTCAACATGACTTGTGGTGGGTGCATAAGTTTGAATAATCTGAGCCTGGTATCTTCTCGAGAGTTGGATAACGAGTCGTGCAGCTCTGTCAGAGGAATTTTCAACTTCTACAACTTTATCCTTCAGTTTCTTGTTTATTATAAATCCAACACCACTAGTTCTGCCAGTATCTGTCCCACGATAGTAGAAGAGATGTCCACTTTTCAGTTCAATGAGATCTTCTCCTTTTATCCTTACCTCACTTAGCCCGACGATGTCCCACTTGATCCTTTGTAGTTCCTCTTCCAATTCAAGAAGCCTTGAATCAGAAGATAGGGAGCGTCCGTTATATGTAGCCAAGGTCAGCATCAGATGGCAGCCTAGTCCGGTCCTCCGGGGATTCTTAGCACCCTCTGCCTTCATGTCGCACTGACCGCTGCCTTGGCCAGGTACATTCCAGCTGCCGGAGACTGAGGGCCAAGATTTAAGTTGTGGAGTCATTTTGGAGCGGTTTGGCCATAACTCACCACGCTGGCCAAGCGGGTTGGTGAGTGTGGGATAGCATTTCCTCTAATCCCGATGGTATAGTTATACCGTTATTGGCGGTCGTCAGAGCCCCTTTAGTGGGAACAGGATGTACCACGAGAAGGCGGGGTTGACATTTGTCAAGGAGAGGCTGTGATGTTACGCATCATATACTTACCTATATCACTGCCTAACATTATTTTTTAAAAAAGACAGCAGCATTTTTTTTTATTTTTACGGAACTTCAAAAAATAAACAAAATAAAAAGTAATTCTTAAAATGCAGTGACATCTTTTCTTTCTATTCCTTAGTATCTTTCATTGGCAAATGTTGCATCAAAGCAAATCCAATCTGGCCCCTAATTGTTGTGGGGTATGAAAGGCACTGCTAAGAGCAAGTGGAAAAGGGAAAAACTGATGCTCATTTCTCTGTGTTCCCTATTGTGATGCATACCAAATTTTTCCTTTTCTGTTTATTATTATGATGAACCGGATCAGAGCGCAATGGTTTTTTTGGGGCTTTACCCGCCCCTTTAGAATCGCGTTTTGTGAAGCCACAGCAAGTTGCCATAGGGCTGCCTAATATAGTCGGTTTTCCTTGGTAATGCAGCTTGAAACAGAAGAAAAAGGGAAGCAGAGTGCTCTCCTCTGCACAGAAGCGCACACAATCAGAAACTCGGGATAGTTGGAGGAAGCGTTGTTGCGCGGATCATAGTAGGTACGGTACTCTGTTGTAACTCTAAGCACGAAATTCTGTTATGGACGAATTTAAACATTTAAATTGTGTATGTCTGAATAAAAGTTTTTCATAGTAATACTTTGTTCTGTCATGTTGATTGTCGAGTAAAACTATTGAGGTTAAACTTTCCCGAATTATTTTTTCTTAATTTACATCTACAGAAAGAAATATTTGAACATTCTTAATTGTGTGTGTGGCCATCTTCAGCTACTTTTAAGTGTCGTCGTTTGTACCTAATTTAATATCACTGGTTCCAGGAAAGGGACAACCAGTGCTATTGAACAAAGATTAACCCTGGTTCATTTTGAGCAAATGGATAAAGCCTTGGCCATCAGTATGGCTTGCATAAATTTTATTGTCTGGAAAGAATTCCTCACAATCATTTTTTTCTCTGGGTTTTTATTTCAGGAGTCTTTACTTCCAATTTGTGGAATCCAATCTTCAGTGCTAAGGATTAATTGGCGGTGCATCGAAAAGTTGACAGTGTTTCCTCAAAGGTAGCCCATTTTGCCCAGTATGCAGAAATACTGTGAATTTGGGGAGAGAGAAATTCTGAACATAACAGATTAGTATAACAGTTTGTTGCATAATTAGCAACTGCACTTATTTAAAATAAAATTGGGGTGTGACATTTACTTTTGGGTAATGTTACACATCTTGAAGCCATTTTGGGATGAATATTTTAAAGGATGAATTAATTTTGTATTGTTTGATAGCTGCATACATACAGTGATGAAATCTTATATAATTTGTTCATGTGCGCTACTAGCTCATGACAGACCTTTAATAAGTGTATATTTATTAAAGGTGCATAAAATTGCTGGGGGAGGTGGTGGTGGTGTTGGGGTGGGGGTGGTGTCTACTGTTTCGCCTCTGTCCGCCTTTTTCTCTTATAAGCTGGCAGGTAACGCACATGAGCAAATTAACGACAATGCTTTTAAGGCAAACAGTGTTTCATAGACGTATAATAAACGGTATTTACACTATAGTGTTTTTTTTGTACGAACGTTAAATAAACGGCATTTACACGTATAACAGATTTTTTTAGACGTTGAATAAATGTTATTCACGCGTATAAGGTTTTATATACACAATGAATTAACGTGTTAAAGACGGTTAAATAACCTGATGGTAAAACGCACACGAGGAAAGGATTTTAAATTAACGTTTTTTCGACGTAAAATCCAGATTTCCATATCACCCAATTTTTAATTTTTTGACCTTTTGCTACGTGGAAAACCGGTTTCTTTACATTTACAAAACGTTCATTCTGGTTCGATATGCAATTATCTAACGTTGAAAAGACGGTTATTTTTTATGCTAGTACGGCTAATCAACGAACATTTTCGACGTACCTTTCACCCCTTTATCAACGTTATTTGAAGAAAACGCGTCAACAAATTTGCGACGTTGAATTGACCAATTTGTGCTACGTGGGTTAGTGTCTTGTTTCTCCATAATCTTCATTTGACCTAAAGCAGATGTGACAAACGACGTTGTATTATCTTAATATATAACTATTCGCTAGTTTGCATCTTGCTCCATTTCTTATCCAACGTTCCCATTATTAGCATTATTCATTGAACAGTCAACACAACATTGCTTGCGCAGCGATCTTGCAAACAAATCATTTTCTAAGAAAATTTGAAGTATTTAATTCGCAGGATTTCAGTAAATTTCTGATTTTAAATATTTGTCGTATATTTTGCCGAGATTCTCATTCGCCACAAAGTTACAAGTACAGTTGTTTTTTCTAATGACTAATGCATATCATAGATGGCGACACTTCGGAAATTTTTTGAGTTACGTTGCTGTTGTTAATGAGAATAGTAATCAGAAAATTGACATTACTGTATGCAGAACATTATTATTAATAAAATTAACGACATTGTAAATTACATAGATATTGGTAATTCCACTTAACCTGTAGCAAATAATTTTTAAAATAATATTTTAGGATAAAAAATTGTAATTTTTTTCTTCATATTTTGAACAAATTTTGAGGGGTTCTTATCAACGTAACTTTTAAATTTTCAAAGTTTTGCAATTAGAAAAATATGTTGCTTTAACAAACGATAGTCTGTTAATAAAAGCAACTCAGAAAAGAAATAAGTAACGAAATTTAAATTAAATAAGACCAACTGAAATTAAATTAACATTTTCACGCATAATAATGGCGTTTATATTGAAATCAAATCGACAGAGAAATTTATTTCCCAAAACTAAGCGTAGTGATAGCGCATCAAAGTATCAATAAAAACCTATAAATTAAGAATATGAAAATATACAATGGTATATATAATTTATGACTACAAAACTTGTGGTTTTAAGATAAAATAAAAATACCAACGTTTACCACAATCAAATTTTTTATCTATTTTTATCTACCACAATCAAATTTTTTATCTATTTTTATCTATTGGCTCGGCATCATGATGCCGAGCCAATAGCTCTGCGAAACTATAGTCGCTATATATAAAAATTTGATTGTGGTAAACGTTGGTATTTTCATTTTAATACAATGGTATGTTCATATTGTGAGCATTCCATTGTATTCTTCATTTAAAACTGTTATGGGAAAATTTCGGGTTCTGACTGTTCTGTATTCCAGTTTTGACTTGTCGTAAACTCGTAACCACTGGTTGGTGTCGCCGCATGGGATGTTAAAAAACCTTTCTGAACTATCTGACACGATTTGGCGTGAAAGTACGTCTTTGTTAACATTGTTATTGAAATGGTTAGTAATTACTGTATAATAAAAATCCGTAATAACACAGTAAAAATTAATTTGTGAAGTTTAGCTTTGTTTCTTTTTTTTTTTTTTTTTGATTGGAGGTTTAACGACCACCGCGAGCAACTCAATGGACTATAAGCAGTCGCCCGTCCCTAATTTAGGGTCACTGGTTCCAGGGAAAGGAGAGAGCCAGTGCCGTAAGACAAACACAACATCCATGCCTGACCGGGATTCGAACCCGGACCCCGTTCGGACGAATGATCAGAGGCCAACGCCTTAGACTACTGCGCCACCGGGGCGGCTAGCTTTGTTTCGTCGTTACTTAAACATTTCCGAAAACGGAAACATCTGCTGCAACGGATCAAGTCTTTCAGCAATTTTCCGTGCTCTTCCTCCAATTCTAAATAATCAGAAATGAAGCTATCTTTATCACTACTGTATTCCCTCAAACATTTCGGGAAAACGTCATTTAAAAACACCTCCATAACCTTCAGAGAAATTTCGAAATCGCTACTGTGAGTTCCGTTCCCCTTTGCACTAACAGCGTGCCACTTATCGAATGGTTATATGTTGTTTTTCGATATCTTTTATCGCACAGGCGCGATAAAATGACTAAACGACTAAATCTGTGACGTCGGCATGGTATCCAAGCTTTGTGAACTTAGCATCTCCCAAATCACGCCCTGCGCCGGTATTCTGCAGTAAAACGTACGCTATGCAATAAGCCAATCAGAGTCTGCACAAATATCTTTTAGAACAATTTGGGAAGTATTTTTTACCACCGTTGTTCCTGCTGCTACATCTTGTTGCGGATACAGCAAAGCGCACAGAAGTGCGCCAAACAAAGGGTGTATAAGGTAGCAGACAATTATCTAGAAAGTTCTTCAGCCGAAGCTGTTGTGATCATCAGATCAGACTGCTATAAGCAGGGACAGATATACGTTCGGTCTGTAAGGGATTAGGTAACAGTAATCTTTTTCCGTATTCAGCAGTCATCGCTCTCATCCAAGAAGTGTTGATTTCAGGCTTCCTTGTTGATTCTCAGGTATCTATTTTTCCTAGAATACATTTTTAGCATTTCTCCAAAACAGCGATCGGGTATCCATCCAAATGAAATTACCTTATTTTCTCAGTTATTTTTCTGGCGGTGGTTAAATGGCAAAGAACATTTATTCTATTTTATTGTATTTTAGTTTTCCAGCATTTTCTAATAAAGCAGAATTCATCTTTTCCGCATCATTTTCCATTACTAATTTTATGCTTGAAATTAGCAAAATGTAACATTACTAGAGTTGATCATTGGAAAATTTTGTGGTCGAGTGGTAGGAAGCCTTCGCTTTTATTCGTTTGCCCGAGAGTGGCCCAGGTTCGAATCTTCGGTGAGGCATGAATGACGTGATTGTCTTTCAGCCCTAGAGCCAGTGGCCCTAAATTAGGGACGGGCCGCCTCTTTTATAGCCTATTGAGTTGCTCATGGTGCTCATTAAACCTCCAAACAAAAAGAAAAAAATGGAATTCATTCCGTTTATTGAAAGAAAGGACAAATTGGAAAATACCAAATAATATTAATTGAATGAATTTGCATGATCTTTATTAGGATAAATGTGCCTTTTATTATATGATATTGCAAATTTCTTTACCATAAAAGGAAAAAACAAACAACGGGAATTAATTGCACAAATTAGTTTGAACAAAAAAAAAAAAAAAAAAGAATTAAGTTAATGTTCGCAATGTAATAGACACAGTAATTAATAAAGGGATGGATGCATTGTGAAATGCATGCAACCAAAAAGGTTTTCTTTGTGGAGAAATTCCAAGGAAGAGACCTGATGTGATGCTATATTCTGTGCCTGTGAAGAAGATTGAAATTCCTATGCTCCTGGGTGAGGAGATGAGGAAAATGGAATACTTTTTAAATAGGAGGTTCAAGTCACCAGTGATGTGAGAAATTAAGGCAATTCTAAGTGTTTTTTTTTACGTGATTTTATTCTGCCATGCATATATAGCAATGCACATGAAAGCATAAAATTTTTCACAAAACTTATGCTCTCAATTTACTCACACTCTTAAGTAAAGTTTGAATATTTGGATGTAAAATGGATGTATTAAAGCATATTACTGAACAGTTAAAATTACCAGTTATGACGATGTCAAATAAAGGCAACTTGATCATGCTAGTTATGTTACATGAAAAGAACTTTTATCAGAAAGTTCGTAAGTTGGGAGCTTTTGACCTTATCTTAGATCTTCATCTTTATTACCAGTTATTATCAATTAAACATGCATATTAATTTAAGTAATAACATAACATATATATAGAAAGTTTCAAAAGTTGCACAATGTTGAAGGCATTTCATTAAGTACTAAATTAATATATGAGTTTCTGAATTATGCAGCATATTCAAGGAATCCTTATAATACATTTTTATTAAAATTCATATCCTGATGAGTTACTTGCTGTAGTTTGAATATTTATGTATGTTTCAGGATAAGAAGTAGCTGAAATGTTCTTCACAAGTTGATCTTTCATTAAATGTGTTTTTTCTAAAAATAAAGGGAGGACGGGTTGACATTCAAGTTTAGTGACCTTGAATTTTTGTTACTACACAAACTTGTGATATCTCATTTTAAAGCTTATTTAAAGACCAAAATGATACTTACACATCATTACATCTTTAATACAATTTGAATTATAAGCATTTAAAGATTGCTTGACCGATCAAATTTTAGCATTTTTGAGCACTTAGAACTCAAATTATTGTGCAGAAAATTTCAAAATGTGTTCTGGAGAAGAATAAGATTCAGTTCATGTTTTTAATAGTGCACATGAAAACGTGTGGATGTGTTTCTCCATTTGGATGTATGGTTCTTTGCAGCAAAACCCCAGGTGGAAAGAATAAGATTCAGTTCATGTTCTTAATAGTGCACATGAAAACGTGTGGATGTGTTTCTCCATTTGGATGTATGGTTCTTTGCAGCAAAACCCCAGGTGTGAGAATTCTTCCACGAATTCATGAAATTCTTTTTTCGTCATCATTTTCGAGATTGATGCGAGGATTAGTATGGGAAGGTGTCATTTTAAACTGTGCAGTGAATGTTGGGAATGGAGTGAAGATTTTTCCTCTAAACATAATCTTTTTTCTCATGATGTTACCTCTGTTTATTGTTGTTAAATATAATTTTATTGCATAATTGTTTGCCTTACAGCTGAAAAATGGCAACAGTTTCTGAGAACTATGCAGCAAATATTAGAAATGGAGTGAAGATTTTTCCTCTAAGCATAATTCTTTTTCTCATGATGTTGCCTCTGTTCATTGTTAAATATGATTTGATTGCATAAATGTTTGCCTTACAGCTGAAAAATGGCAACAGTTTCTGACAACACAAGTTAGACGGAGAAAACATTTCTCTGTAATCTGGCTTGGGATTCTCTCGTGGATTTATGGAATCCGATCTTTTTGGTATCATTTGGTTCATTCTCAAGAGCAATGCAGAACTGAAGAGAATTTTTTTGAGACTGATGTGTGAGTCATTCTCCATCTTTTAAGATCTTGCATGTTCATGGTCCTTAGGTTGGAAGTTTAGCATGATGGATAAAATTTTTAAAGACATCTGAGGGCATAAAAAAAGAAAAGTGTCAATACAATGAAGAAATGGAAATGAAAATATAGCAGAAAGAAGAATTAGGCAATGGATGCTATGGAACTTGCTGAGAAGGAAGCAAGGCTTGCTTGCAAGAGAAAACATAAGCAGATGTTCGAGCAAAAAAAAAAAAATAGTTTGCTTTTCTTCGTCAGTCTTGTGTATGAAATCCACTTATAACTAATACCCATCATATTCAAAATAGTATAACTATATTAGTGATCCGAATTTCATGGCATAGAATAGAAAATCAAAGTTTCCAAGCTTTTGCACATCAACCAGATAGCTTTCTGAAGGGTGGTAGACAGCAAAGCTTGGAAACTCTGATTTTTATTCTATGCCAAGTAATCGGATCACGCCGCCCGGTGGCGCAGTGGTCTAAGGCGTTGGCCTCTGATCATTCGTCCGTAAGGGGTCCGGGTTCGAATCCCGGTCAGGCATGGATGTTGTGTTTGTCTTACGGCACTGGCTCTCTCCCTTCCCTGGAACCAGTGACCCTAAATTAGGGACGGGCGACTGCTTATAGCCCATTGAGTTGCTCACGGTGGTCGTTAAACCTCCAATCAAAAAAAAAAAAAATTCGGATCACTAGTATAGTTATACCATTTTGAGTATAGTTGGTGTATAGTTCCTGTTTATTAATTACCCATCATATGTTTAAGCCAGTAGCTTGTATTTTAATTTTGACTTTGAGACTGCATTTGTCACACACATTAAGCAGAGCATCAGAATTTCTGTCAATGTTAATATCAGCAATTTCAAAAAATCTTACCTGACTACTGCATCAGAGACACCTTAGAATAATGAATAACTCTAAAAGTCATATGCATATTAGAGGTATTAGATTTTTTTTTTTAATTTGGATTCAAATTTTTATTTTGTGACAACAAATAGTTATGACTATTTTTTTTGTCTGTGTGAAAGATGTGTCTTTTAAAATGTGGCTTTGATAATTTGCTTCTGTTACAGTGATTGACATTTATGGTCTGTAATAAGAAGCCCCCACTTTGCCAGTTAAATGTAACAAAAGAATGGTTTAATCACTGAAACTTCTAGATGTCAAAGAACGGAATTATTAACACAGCAATCAGACATCTCTGAATTGCGTATATTTTACTGTTTCACACGTAATAGTCACGTTAGAAAACTTGAAAATTCTTCCATGCTGCCTACCTGTCAAAAAACTGTTTGTTTTTGAAAACAAAAACTACTGCCAGAAGAACTTATTCAAATTTATACAATCATTAGAAATGAAACAAAAAGGGGGAGTGTTTTCTATTATTATTGCAGTTTTTCAGCAAGTTCTCCTAGTTAAGTAATTTTTTCGTTACGTTTTTATCGTATTCAAATTAATTATTTAATGATTAAGTTTTAAAATTATTAAAAATTAACACTTAAAAATATAAATTCCCTGTGATCACAAAAAATATGGCTTCTTACTTGCTTAATGAAAAGACAAAAGAAAATAGCAGAAAAATGGATGCAAGTCTGATGTAATATTGTCTGATCACAAAGGAAAGTAAACAGGCATGCATGCATATAACAGAAGTTAAACTATGTGGCCAGTGGTGTCTGTGCAGAAGGGGAAACTGTCCTTATACTCATTTGCATGCAGGGATAAAACATCACATTAGCCCCATCAATTTTCTTCCTTTTTAATTATGGCTGTAATTGGTAATTGGATAAATATTTGGATTTTCTTTTATTTTCTATCATTTAAAGGTCCTGATAGAACTAAACATTATTTTCTATTTTAATTATTTACCATCTAAAACTGTGAAACTTTTAATGCCATTCCTGAGGCATGGATTAAACTCTCCTGGCTTACCAAGTATGACAAAAAACAAGTTTCACAAAGTACCAGCCTTACAGTAATCAATATGAAAAAAAAAAAAAGTCTGATAAGTTTTTATTTATTTATTTTTTTAATTTTGAACTTGAACGACCACCATGAGCAACAGTAACAGCTGTAAATACTCAAGGGATGCATATAGCGTATTTAATCCATTAATTTTTTTGTGGTGTAGTAAGCACAAAGATTCGATTTTTAAATTTGCATTTTTATGTCTACCATTGCCTTGAAAAAGCCTCCCAGTGGAGTGTCAAAGCTTGGCAAATCTTTGTTCTTACTACACCACAAAAGTACACTGATTTAATATGCTATATGCATCTCTTGAGTATTCACGGTCTGGTATATTTATAATAATATTAATAAGAGCTGTAAGCAGTCATCTGCACTTAGTTTTGGGCCACTGGCTCTGTGGAAGGGAGAAAGCCGGTTCCCTAACACAAACATACCACCCATGCCACCTTTGGGAATCATGTCCAGGCCTGCACTGTACAACGGTCAGAAATTAGCACTTTGAGCACTGCACCATCAGAACAGACATCATATGAAGTTCCAGCCTTATATCATCATCATCATCATTGTCAACCATTATCAATCCACTGCTGGACGAAGGTCTCCCCAAGTTTCCTCCACAACGGTCTGTCTTGTGCCAGTCTCCTCCATGTCACTCCCACATATTTACGAATTTCATCCACCCATCTCCCATGTGGTCTTTTTCTGGGTCTTTTCCTGTCCCTTGGAATCCAATCTAAAATTTCGGCTGTCCATCTATGGTCTGTCCTTCTGGCAGTATGTCCAGCCCATTGCCATTTCAGGGATTTAACTCTGATCATGATGTCTTCCACTCTCGTCATTTTCGGATCCACGAGTTCCTCTTCTTATCTCTCCTGGTTATACCAAGCATGCACCTCTCCATGCTGCTTTGAGTTGTCTGCAGCCTTTGTATGTCTCTTTTAGTTAAGGTCCACGTCTCTGCACCATACGTAAGCACTGGAAGGATGCATTGATCAAACACTTTTCTTTTAAGACATAATGGCATATTGCTCTTGAAAATTATGCTGTTTCTTCCAAAAGCGCTCCAGGCAAGTTTTGTACGCCGATTAATTTCTTCATCAATGTGACCCTCACTTGATATCTGCTGTCCAAGATAAACATACGTATCTGTTATCTCCAGTTTTTCTCCATCAATCGATAAATCTTCATTTCTTGTAAAAGCATTGAACATCACTTTTGTCTTCTGAAAGTTCATTTTTAATCCCACTTCTTTACTCTTGTCAGCAAGTTCCTGGATCATACTCTGCAGCTCTGATGGGGTAGTTGCAAAAATGACTACGTCATCAGCAAAACGAAGGTGGGTTAGATAATCTCCATTAATCTTTATCCCTTTGTTTTCCCAGTTCAGTGATTGAAAGACATTTTCCAATGTGGCATTAAAGAGCTTCGGAGATATGGTGTCACCTTGTCTCACTCCCTTTCCAATTTTTATGTGTGTTGTATTTTCAAACAGCCGAATCTTTGCACTTGCATTTTCATAGATGTTATTAATAATATTAATGTATGCATCTTCAATACCGCAGGATTTCAGAGCCGTGGTAACTGCTGATGGTTTCACCGAATCAAAGGCTTTTTCATAATCGATAAAAGCCATGCACAATGGAAGTTCATATTCCCTCGCTCTTTCAATTAGTTCTCTCAGCACGTGGATATGATGTATTGTGCTGTAGCCACTCCTGAATCCAGCTTGTTCTCTCGGTTGAGCCATGTCCAGTGTTACCTTCAAGCGGTGTGAAAGAACTTTAGTGAAGATTTTATAAACCACTGATAGGAGGCTGATAGGTCTGTAGTTCCTGAGATCCTCAATGTCACCTTTTTTATGTAGCAGGATCATTGTAGCATTGTTCCAATCCTCAGGAATCTTCCCTTCATTAAGGCATCGAGTGAAAATTTGGGCGAGTACTGTTTCAATTTCTCCACTTGCTTCTTGTATGATGTCTATAGTAATTCCATCTTCTCCTGGAGCTTTCCCCCGCTTCATGTTCTTGATTGCATGTGCAACTTCTGCTGGGAGGACTGGAAGAACTCTGGTACCTTTCATGATGTCTGGAGTACATGTATCATCCCTTTCATATAATTTGGAGTAGAAATCTTTCACTCTTGTCAAAATTTCGCCTCTATTTCTTGTTATAGAACCATCTTCTTTTCTCAGAACCATAATCTGTTTTCTTCCCTTACTGAGATGTCCCTTTGCTATCTTTAGGCTTTGGTTGTTTTCAATTGCTTTCCTCACTAGCTCACAGTTGAATTTCCTTACGTCTTCAGTGATACTTTTTCGTACTGTCTTGCATAGCTCTATATATTCCACTTTGGAAGTCACATCTTCTTTAGTTGTCCTCATCTCTCTTCTTTTTTGCATCAACATTTTGGTTTTTCCTGATAATTTGTTTACATGCAACTTGTTCTTAGACCCAGCTAATTCTGTTGCTGTTTCCATAAGAGCTTTGGTTACTTTTCTGTTAACTTCCGAAATATCCACTTCTTCCGATGTTAGGCCTTCTAAAGCAGAGAATCTGTTCTTCAGTTCCAACTTGAAAGTATTATGGTGTTTTTTAAGGTTGGTTATGTCAATACATTTTGTTTGTCTTATGAGCTTGCCACGTTCCAGTTTAGTGTTGAGGTGCATCTTACATCTCACCAATCTATGGTCACTACCTGTGTTGAACTTGTTTAGCACACTGCAGTCTTCGATGACGAAGCCTTATATATATATATATATATATATATGGAGAGGTGCATACTTGGTGTAAACAGGAGAGATAAGAAGAGGAACTCGTGGATCCGAAAAATGACAAGAGTGGAAGACATCATGATCAGAGTTAAATCCCTGAAATGGCAATGGGCTGGACATACTGCCAGAAGGACAGATCATCGATGGACAGCCGAAATTTTAGATTGGATTCCAAGGGACAAGAAAAGACCCAGAAGAAGACCACATGGGAGATGGGTGGATGAAATTCGAAAGTATGCAGGGGTGACATGGAGGAGACTGGCACAAGACAGACCGTTGTGGAGGAAACTTGGGGAGACCTTCGTCCAGCAGTGGATTGATAATGGTTGACAATGATGATGATGATGATGATATATATATATATATATATATATATACTAAAGAGCAAAGCTGAAAACTAAGGAAAAACTTTTGAATTTAAAACGAAAGTTGCAAAATAACCTGAAGATCAAAACGCGCAACGCAGTAGTTATGAAAATTCAGAATTCACATTCTATTAAGAAGATACCTAAGCAAAAAAAAAAAATATATATATTTTTGACTCATACCAAGTACAACATAGAAAAGGTTATGTATCTACCGGTGTGAGTAAAAGGAGAAAAGATAAAAAATAAAATAAAACAACTGAATGTAGAAAGTGTCGAGAATACTGAGCCTTGGCTTTATCAAGGACCAGCAAAAACTCTGCATTTTCTCACTTCCACAAAGACCTAGTTGGAAATGGGTTTCTGCAAAGCCATAGATGCAAGTAATAAGCCCACCAAAAATTGTTTTAAAAAATATATATATGTCATGACCTCCGTAGAGTTGTATGACCTAGCTTTAGTTAACAATTTAGCTTGCATCTATAACTTTCATGGCCCGACCCATGCTCTTCATCTGCTACTACTAAACAGAAAGAAGAATATTAAAGAGAACTCAAGTTGTGAGAGTGACATAATAATTAGAAATAATGTTCAGCTATAACGAAATGCCAAGTTCGCCTGAGAGAGAATTTAAACCTGAATAGCAATGCAAAAGTATTCCAAATTTTTACATTGCAATTAAAAAAGGAAATATTAATTATTTAAAACTCAGATTTTTGAAAGAAAACCTGATTCTAATACCCCCCACTCCACAACTTCTGACAACACAAAAACGAGAACAAATCAAAAACAATAATTAACTAAAGAAATGCTTTGTGAAAGTTATATGACATAAACAATTAGTTGCAATATGTACAAAGTATTTCAGCAGTGCTTTAAGTGCATAATTAAGTAGTTATTAAGAACTTAACTACTTTGAAAATACAGCGCAATGTAAAGGAACTATGCTTAGCCAGCTGCTGGGCCAAAGTTTCCTAAAAAACGCGCAAAGTTACCAAGAAAAGAAAGAGTTAAAACCCGCAAAAAAGTTAACAGACTAGCCAGTGCCTAAATGCTAAAAAGCAAAAAACAGCAGAGAAAAAAGTACAAGAAGTACAAACATTGAACTTATAAAACCTAAAACCCAAAGACAATGAAGAGAGCTTACCTCTTATGCAACTAAACTTTCTCCACACAAGAGGAAACATGGCTGACCTTTTCCCCAAACGTCCAAACATCTCTGCCACTCCCTAGTCGCTGGGGGGCAGTGTGGGTGGGGCTGATGGCCTCCTCATACAGAAAGAAACCAACTCGCGGAGATTTTAACCAGAGAAAAAATATATATACTTAAGACTGTGGACCTGTATGATCAGAAAGAGAAGAATTAACTCTCCAGAATACATGAGAAATATTATAAAATACACAAGTGGTGTATTTAATAATCTTTGCATGTATTAAATCACCTTAGTGAGCTTCTATAGATTATTCAGAATCTTATTAATTTTAATGTTAGTTTTACTATTTTTAGTATAGCTATTCTAGTGAGTGAATAGCTAGTTTTCTTTTTATTTGTTTTTATTTTCTTTTATAAACAGATTTTTAAGCTTTTTTGTGATTTTGTCTATATTATTTAATTTTTTATTTTAATAGGACCTTCATATCTATAGCACTAAGGTTCCTTTTAGTAGTTAATAGGCATCCTCTAGCCAACTTCCAAACGGCTTTGATTGGTCAGAATCATATTATTAACTGTGTAGAAAATTAAAGCAGATCTGCCAACCTTACTCTATTATTCAGAATAATTTTTCTTAAAGTTCTTTTGATGAAAGAAGAAGGAATTTCTTTCTCTAGAAAACTGTCAAATAGTATATTAATGTGGTAATTGAAGTCCAAATTGTTGCTGCAAATTCTTGAAATTCTTAGGACCTGAGAAATTAGTACATTCTCAATTACTTTGGCTGATATGTTATTATTCCAGTGTAGATATTTAATTACTTTGAAAGGAAAATTAACTCTTTTGTCAAAGAGGCTAATAGATGGGTTACCTCTGTTGAGCTTAATGCTTAAGTCTAGGAACTCAAGTTCCTGATTACTGTGGTTGGTTTTACATAAGTTAGGAGAGCTAGGATAGATATCAAAATCACTCTCTATAACTTCTGAGTTATTGATACACAGCAGATCATCACTATATCTAAATGTGTAAAGGTAGTTATCTGAGCAGGTGGGGTGATTTTTAATGAATTTATATTCCTTAAAGAACAGGAATAGATTAGCTATATTCGTGGAGGTTGATGTTCCCATGGGTATACCGTTCACTTGCTTATAGAGAGTATTATTATATTAGATATGGTTATTTTTTATGCAGCAATTGAGATAAGAGTTCCAGGCTCCTACATTAACAAATTGGTTAAGTTTAAATTCTGCATACAGCTCTTTAAAGGTAGTGATTATATCTGATAGAGGCAGATTAGTATATAGGTTCTCAAAATCATAACTATTAATATCTAAGGGACTTACTTTGAGTACAGTGAAAATTACTTCTGCATTATTATTAATTATCCAAAAATCTCTGTACATCAAATTAGTACAGTTTCTAATGTGTTTCAAAACCTTCTTTAAGACATTTTCAAAAGCAAGATCTATTTTCTTTTTATGACTCTTTACTCCACTAGCTATGAACCTGAACTTCACAGGATCTTTATGAAACTTAACCGTTGCAAAAAGAAATGGAAATTCAGGCTCATATCTTCTAGTTTGTGGAATTTTAAGTTTCTTGAAGAATGCCTTAAACCGATTTTCTAACTGCTTGGTAGAATAACTTACGGGCTCGTAGGTTACTCTATTATTGAGTTCCATAGTTAATAATTCAAAATAGAACTTCTAGATAATTGCAAAATTATTGCTAGCTTTATCCGTAGTGGTAAAAATAAATAGGTCTTGTAGTTTGGAGAGTGACCTTTTAGCATCTCCAGAGAAAAAGAGATTTCTATCGAAACAAAAGTTCAGACCTGCCAACTCACAAGTGAAGCTATTGATTACGTTATATTTCCATTCTGCGAAGGCCTCAATAGGCTGATTCTCCAAACTACAAGACCTATTTATTTTTACCACTACGGATAAAGCTAGCAATAATTTTGCAATTATCTGTAAGAAGTTCTATTTTGAATTATTAACTATGGAACTCAATAATAGAGTAACCTACGAGCCCGTAAGTTATTCTACCAAGCAGTTAGAAAATCGGTTTAAGGCATTCTTCAAGAAACTTAAAATTCCACAAACTAGAAGATATGAGCCTGAATTTCCATTTCTTTTTGCAACGGTTAAGTTTCATAAAGATCCTGTGAAGTTCAGGTTCATAGCTAGTGGAGTAAGGAGTCATAAAAAGAAAATAGATCTTACTTTTGAAGATGTCTTAAAGAAGGTTTTGAAACACATTAGAAACTGTACTAATTTGATGTACAGAGATTTTTGGATAATTAATAATAATGCAGAAGTAATTTCCACTGTACTCAAAGTAAGTCCCTTAGATATTAATAGTTATGATTTTGAGAACCTATATACTAATCTGCCTCTGTCAGATATAATCACTACCTTTAAAGAGCTGTATGCAGAATTTAAACTTAACCAATTTGTTAATGTAGGAGCCTGGAACTCTTATCTCAATTGCTGCATAAAAAATAACCATATCTTATATAATAATACTCTCTATAAGCAAGTGAACGGTATACCCATGGGAACATCAACCTCCACGAATATAGCTAATCTATTCCTGTTCTTTAAGGAATATAAATTCATTAAAAATCACCCCACCTGCTCAGATAACTACCTTTACACATTTAGATATATTGATGATCTGCTGTGTATCAATAACTCAGAAGTTATAGAGAGTGATTTTGATAATATCTATCCTAGCTCTCCTAACTTATGTAAAACCAACCACAGTAATCAGGAACTTGAGTTCCTAGACTTAAGCATTAAGCTCAACAGAGGTAACCCATCTATTAGCCTCTTTGACAAAAGAGTTAATTTTCCTTTCAAAGTAATTAAATATCTACACTGGAATAATAACATATCAGCCAAAGTAATTGAGAATGTACTAATTTCTCAGGTCCTAAGAATTTCAAGAATTTGCAGCAACAATTTGGACTTCAATTACCACATTAATATACTATTTGACAGTTTTCTAGAGAACGAAATTCCTTCTTCTTTCATCAAAAGAACTTTAAGAAAAATTATTCTGAATAATAGAGTAAGGTTGGCAGATCTGCTTTAATTTTCTACACAGTTAATAATATGATTCTGACCAATCAAAGCCGTTTGGAAGTTGGCTAGAGGATGCCTATTAACTACTAAAAGGAACCTTAGTGCTATGGATATGAAGGTCCTATTAAAATAAAAAATTAAATAATATAGACAAAATCACAAAAAAGCTTAAAAATCTGTTTATAAAAGAAAATAAAAACAAATAAAAAAGAAAACTAGTTATTCACTCACTAGAATAGCTATACTAAAAATAGTAAAACTAACATTAAAATTAATAAGATTCTGAATAATCTATAGAAGCTCACTAAGGTGATTTAATACATGCAAAGATTATTAAATACACCACTTGTGTATTTTATAATATTTCTCATGTATTCTGGAGAGTTAATTCTGCTCTTTCTGATCATACAGGTCCACAGTCTTAAGTATATATATTTTTTTCTCTGGTTAAAATCTCCGCGAGTTGGTTTCTTTCAGTATGAGGAGGCCATCAGCCCCACCCACACTGCCCCCAGCGACTAGGGAGTGGCAGAGATGTTTGGACGTTTGGGGAAAAGGTCAGCCATGTTTCTTCTTTTGTGGAGAAAGTTTAGTTGCATAAGAGGTAAGCTCTCTTCATTGTCTTTGGGTTTTAGGTTTTATAAGTTCAATGTTTGTACTTCTTGTACTTTTTTCTCTGCTGTTTTTTGCTTTTTAGCATTTAGGCACTGGCTAGTCTGTTAACTTTTTTGCGGGTTTTAACTCTTTCTTTTCTTGGTAACTTTGTGCGTTTTTTAGGAAACTTTGGCCCAGCAGCTGGCTAAGCATAGTTCCTTTACATTGCGCTGTATTTTCAAAGTAGTTAAGTTCTTAATAACTACTTAATTATGCACTTAAAGCACTGCTGAAATACTTTGTACATATTGCAACTAATTGTTTATGTCATATAACTTTCACAAAGCATTTCTTTAGTTAATTATTGTCTTTGATTTGTTCTCGTTTTTGTGTTGTCAGAAGTTGTGGAGTGGGGGGTATTAGAATCAGGTTTTCTTTCAAAAATCTGAGTTTTAAATAATTAATATTTCCTTTTTTAATTGCAATGTAAAAATTTGGAATACTTTTGCATTGCTATTCAGGTTTAAATTCTCTCTCAGGCGAAGTTGGCATTTCGTTATAGTTGAACATTATTTCTAATTATTATGTCACTCTCACAACTTGAGTTCTCTTTAATATTCTTCTTTCTGTTTAGTAGTAGCAGATGAAGAGCATGGGTCGGGCCATGAAAGTTATAGATGCAAGCTAAATTGTTAACTAAAGCTAGGTCATACAACTCTGCGGAGGTCATGACATATATATATTTTTTAAAACAATTTTTGGTGGGCTTATTACTTGCATCTATGGCTTTGCAGAAACCCATTTCCAACTAGGTCTTTGTGGAAGTGAGAAAATGCAGAGTTTTTGCTGGTCCTTGATAAAGCCAAGGCTCAGTATTCTCGACACTTTCTACATTCAGTTGTTTTATTTTATTTTTTTATCTTTTCTCCTTTTACTCACACCGGTAGATACATAACCTTTTCTATGTTGTACTAGGTATGAGTCAAAAAAATATATTTTTTTTTGCTTAGGTCTGTTCTTAATAGAATGTGAATTCTGAATTTTCAAAACTGCTGCGTTGCGCGTTTTGATTTTCAGGTTATTTTGCACCCTTCGTGTTAAATTCTAAAATTTTTTCCTTAGTCTTCAGTTTTGCTCTTAAGTATATATATATATATATATATATATATATATATATATTTATAAATATATATATTTATAAACTCGAACGTAGCAAGCTCATAAGACAAACAAAATGTATTGACATAACCAACCTTAAAAAACACCATAATACCTTCAAATTGGAACTGAAGAACAGGTTCTCTGCTTTAGAAGGCCTAACATCGGAAGAAGTTGATATTTCTGAAGTTAACAGAAAAGTAACCAAAGCTCTTATGGAAACAGCAACAAAATTAGCTGGGTCTAAGAACAAATTGCATGTGAACAAATTATCAAGAAAAACCAAAATGTTGATGTAAAAAAGAAGAGAGGTGAGGACAACTAAAGAAGATGTGACTTCCAAAGTGGAATATATAGAGCTATGCAAGACAGTACGAAAAAGTATCACTGAAGACGTAAGGAAATTCAACTGTGAACTAGTAAGGAAAGCAATTGAAAACAACCAAAGCCTAAAGATAGCAAAGGGACATCTCAGTAAGGGAAAAAAACAGATTATGGCACTGAGAAAAGAAGATGGTTCTGTAACAAGAAATAGAGGCGAAATTTTGACAAGATTGAAAGATTTCTACTCCAAATTATATGAAAGGGATGATACATGTACTCCAGGCATCATGAAAGGTACCAGAGTTCTTCCAGTCCTTCCAGCAGAAGTTGCACATGCAATCAAGAACATGAAGCGGGAAAAAGCTCCAGGAGAAGATGGAATTACTGTAGACATCATACAAGAAGCAAGTGGAGAAATCGAAACAGTACTCGCCCAAATTTTCACTCGATGCCTTAATGAAGGGAAAATTCCTGAGGATTGGAACAACGCTACAATGATCTTGCTACATAAAAAAGGTGACATTGAGGATCTCAGGAACTACAGACCTATCAGCCTCCTATCAGTGGTTTATAAAATCTTCACTAAAGTTCTTTCACACCGCTTGAAGGTGACACTGGACATGGCTCAACCGAGAGAACAAGCTGGATTCAGGAGTGGCTACAGCACAATAGATCATATCCACGTACTGAGAGAACTAATTGAAAGAGCGAGGGAATATGAACATCCATTGTGCATGGCTTTTATCGATTATGAAAAAGGCTTTGATTCGGTGAAACCATCAGCAGTTGCAATGGCTCTGAAATCCTGCGGTATTGAAGATGCATACATTAATATTATTGATAACATCTATGAAAATGCAAGTGCAAAGATTCGGCTGTTTGAAAATACAACACACATAAAAATTGGAAAAGGAGTGAGACAAGGTGACACCATATCTCCGAAGCTCTTTAATGCCACATTGGAAAATGTCTTTCAATCACTGAACTGGGAAAACAAAGGGATAAAGATTAATGAAGATTATCTAACCCACCTTCGTTTTGCTGATGACATAGTCATTTTTGCAACTACCCCGTCAGAGCTACAGAGTATGATCCAGGAACTTGCTGACAAGAGTAAAGAAGTGGGATTAAAAATGAACTTTCAGAAGACAAAAGTGATGTTCAATGCTTTTACAAGAATGAAGATTTATCGATTGATGGAGAAAAGCTGAAGATAACAGACACGTACATTTATCTTGGACAGAAGATATCAAGTGAGGGTCACATTGATGAAGAAATTAATCGGCGTACAAAACTTGCCTGGAGAGCTTTTGGAAGAAACAGCATAAGTTTCAAGAGCAATATGCCATTATGTCTTAAAAGAAAAGTGTTTGATCAATGCATCCTTCCAGTGCTTATGTATGGTGCAGAGACGTGGACCTTAGCTAAAAGAGACATACAAAGGCTGCAGACAACTCAAAGCAGCATGGAGAGGTGCATGCTTGGTGTAACTAGGAGAGATAAGAAGAGGAACACGTGGATCCGAAAAATGACAAGAGTGGAAGACATCATGATCAGAGTTAAATTCCTGAAATGGCAATGGGCTGGACATACTGCCAGAAGGACAGACCATTGATGGACAGCCGAAATTTTAGATTGGATTCCAAGGGACAGGAAAAGACCCAGAAGAAGACCACATGGAAGATGGGTGGATGAAATTCGAAAGTATGCGGGAGTGACATGGAGGAGACTGGCACAAGACAGACCGTTAAGGAGGAAACTTGGGGAGATCTTCGTCCAGCAGTGGATTGATAATGGTTGACAATGATGATGATGATGATGACATATTTATAAGAGCAGGACATTTTGTTGTCTTTTTTTTTTTTTAATTTAAGTTTAATAAAATCAGTCTTTCTGCAGTGAAAAAATGAAAGGTGGAGAAGGGAAAGAGATATGTTTATACTTTCTGTATTTACTTGAATATGAGACAAGTTCTTTTTACACATTTAGCCATCCCAAAATCATAAGTCATTTTATATTAACACTGTAGAATTTTTTTGTTTTTGTCAGGGTCACTATTTTTACATATAATAGTAACTAAATGAAAACTGATTCTTTGTATCTGATACTGATAGAATTGTATTTTGATGTTTATGTCACATCCTCTGTTGTAAATGGAACAATTTTTTTTTTTTTTGTGCGTGTGGTTTGATTTAAGAATAAAGTAGATGTGTACCCATAAGTCTAATGTATGCTTTTTTCTACCAACACTATATAATTTTATGGGGTCATCTTATATTCGGGTAAATGCGGTATGTGTTGATGTATAATACAAGGGCTATGGTTCTTGTGGAATTCATACTAATGTGGAGGTGTTCAAATCAGTACAGTTAAATGTTGTTTATTATATGAATACAATATTTTATATAAAAGCAACCTATCATGTAGTTATAAAATTCAAGCTTTATATTAATTTAGATTTTATCAATATGATCATTTTATCTGAAGAATGTTCAAATGATTAAGAAGATGGTAGTATAGAACACGCTAAGTTACGTATTAAAGTTTTAAGGCAAATATATTTCAGCCATTACTATGGCCTTCATTAGTGTGACTACGATTTGTTTCGTTGCCAGATTGGAAAGGTAAGTTTTGTAATGGTAACTCCGGGTGATGTGATGCAATGAGGGATTTCCAGTTGTATGGAATGGAAATGGGAAGCTCAGAGTTGCAATTTTTGGAAAATAAAATTTCCAAACTTTCTCTAAACCTCAGAGCAAACTGATTTTGGAAGGAAGCCAATTTTTTTGTATCAGACCAAAGTGGAATAGCAGAAGTGTCAGCCATGATAAGTTGAGACAAAGAAGAGGAAGGTTTTCCAAATTTCACATCAGATTTGTGTTCCTGAAGTCATGAGAGAATTTTCTGAAATGAACTTCCAACATACGCTGTTATTCCAACGTTAGTCTTGAATGGAATTTTATATACACTCCAGGAGAAGACAGCAGAAGTCTTGGGCCTCTGTCATTACGGAGGATAACAGAAACTGAAGGAGAAGAGCGAATGGCAAGTCTATATCCTTCTCTTTTGAAGATACTGATGAGCTTGCAGGAAGAAAGTTTGTGGTAATGGATTAAGCAAGCAAACATTACTTAGTTCCTTTTTTTGTTGGTGAAACAAGTTGAAGAGCAACAACTGTTTTTTTCTTAGCATTTTGAATTAATTTAGAAACCAGGAGAGGGAAAGCCATGTTGAGTAGCAATCAAGTGGATGTTGGCTAATTCATTTTTTAGATAAACTTCAGTGTTACAAACCAAATGAGCTCGATGAATGAAAGACTTGAGAGCTGACAGTTTATATTGGTGGAAAGTATGAGAATTGAGAGGAATAATGCTATTGGTAGAAACTGGTTTTCGGTAGACAGAAGTGGATAGAAGATTATTACTTTTTGAGATGCTGACATCCAAGAAATTTATCTTGCCATCAATTTCTTCATTAATAGTGAATTTAATGGACAGGAATATTTCAGTGATTAAATTTGTGAGTTACAATAGATCTTTTTTAGGATCAGGCCAGATGACAAAAATATTGTCGACATAACGAAGCCATAAAGTAGGTTGTTGGTCATGTTGCAGCACTATTGATTGCTTAATATTTCGCAGGTATACTTCAGCCAAAAGTGGGGAAAGAGGTGACCCTATCGATACACCTACGTATGTTGGAAGTTCATTCCGGAAAATTCTCTGAAGACTTCAGGAACACAAATCTGATTTGAAATTTAGAAAACCTTCCTCTTCCTTGTCTCAACTTGCCATGGCTGACACTTCTACTATTCCACTTTGATCCGATACAAAAATGTTGGCTTCCTTCAAAAATCGGTTTGCTCTGAGGTTGAGAAAGTTTGGAAATTTTAATTTCCAAAAATTGAAACTCTGGGCTCCCCATTTTTGTTCCATACATCTGGAAATCCCTCACTGCATCACATCACCCGGAGTTACCGTTACAAAACTTACCTTTCCAATCTGGCAACGAAACAAATCGTAGTCGCACTGATGAAGGCCATAGTAATGGCTGAAATATATTTGCCTTAAAACTTTTATACGTAACTTAGCGTGTTCTATACTACCATCTTCTTAATTTGTTTGTTAGTTATGTGCATTGTCTACCACTCTTTTATGTTCAAATGATGTTGTCACATCCTGTTTTACAACAGCACAGTTCATTTAATGAACTGACAGAAAAGTGCTTATCCTGATATCTTGTCCCGATTGTTCAAAAATAGTTTCAATGCCTTCTGATTGTGGCAACATGCTACTGGTGCTAACATATATATAGAAAAGCATAGCTTTGGGACCTCTCTTCAGACAATTGCAGGATGGCACTTCCCAAGTAACATCCTAGAGCCAGAAAAGTAAGTTAACCAACTGAACATTGCTGCAAATGCTTCACACACTTAGCAGAGATATAACAAATATTATGTATATGTCATATCAAAAGAAGAGGGGATATTAACTCCCATTATATATGGCTTTTATCGATTATGAAAAGGTCTTTGATTCCGTGAAACCATTAGCAGTTACAATTGCTTTGAAATCCTGCGATATTGAAGATGTATACATTATTAGTATTATTAGTAACATCTATGCAATTGCAAATGCAAAGGTTTGGTTATTTGAGGATGCAGCACCAGTAAGAATTAGAAAGAGAGTGAGACAAGGTAACACCATATTTCCCAAACTCTTTAATGCCACATTGCAAAATATATTTTAGTCATTGAACTGGGAAAACAAAGGATAAAGGTTGATAAAGATTATTTAACTCATCTTCATTTTGCTGTTGACGTAGTCATCTTTGCAACTATCCCTTCAGAGCTGCAGAGGATGATCCAGGAACTTGCTGACAGAAGTAAAGAAGTGCGATTTAAAAATTAAACTTTCAGAAGACGTACAATGCTTTTACAAGAAATGAGGATTTATCGACTGATGGGGAAAATCTGGAGATAACCGATACCTACATTTACCTTGGACAGCAGATATCAAGCAAAGGTCACATTGATGAAGAAATTCATCAATAGATAAAACTTGGCTGGAAACCTTTTGGAAGAAACAGAATTTTCAAGAGCAATAAGCCATTATGTCTCAAAAGAAAAGTGTTTAATCAATCCTTCCAGTTCTTACATATAGAGCAGAGACATGGACCTTAACTAAAAAAGATATACAAAGACTGCAGACAACTGAAAGAAGGATGGAGAGATAGATGCAAGCTCGGTGTAACTAGGAGAGATAAGAAGTGGAACTCATAGATAAGGAAAATGACATGAGTGGAAGACATCATGGTCAGAGTAAAATCCCTGAAATGGTAATGGGCTGTACATGTTGCCAGAAGAACGGACCACTGATAGACAACTGAAATTCTAGACCGGATTCCAAGGGACAGGAAAAGACCCAGAAAAAGACCACGTGGGAGATGGGTGGATAAAATTGGAAAGCATGCAGGAATGTCATGGAGGATATTGGTGCAAGATAGATTGTTGTGGAAGAAATTAGGGAAGACATTCATCCAGGAGTGGATTAATAATGGTTGATGATGATGATATGTCTATTTTGATGGGTTTTCATTTCATGGAGGTTTCCCCCCCTTGATTTTAGTGGTCTGGTGGCACACTATTAGCCAGTACTTGCCACTGCTGATCACATGTTCTACAGTTAATATCAGGCTTCCAACCTATCCAAGTGAAAAATCTGATTTTTTGTTTCTGTCTCTGTTTATACTTTCAAGTTAATTTTCAGAAAGCTTTCCTAGCAACTTGCCATTAAAACAGACAATTTGTTGCTAAATAATGTTTGTGAGGAATAAACACTATCAGTATTTCAGGAATATTCATTATACCCATCTTTTTCAAAGTTGTTTGTGTGATATTTTCAATTTTTATTTCTTTTCTACATCTTTATGTTATATGTTGGCAAGCTGAGTTTTTATGCAGCGTAAAGAGTTACTACAATTAGAAATGATTATCCTTTTGGTACTTAGTTATTTTGATGTCAAGTCTTGAGCCATGCAGCTAAAAAGTTCTTAACTTGCCATAAGCTTTGCTTTCTGCATTTCATTACCTTTTGGAGCATAAGAAGCAGAGTTGATTAGAGGGAAAACCATTGGTGAAAAATATCTGTAATTTTTAAATTTTTGGAGTTTTTTTCTATGAGCTGAAGCCAAATATAGGAATTTCTTGTTTAATGATGCGTTTCCATGAATAGATTTCGTGTTGTGGTGGCATCTGTTGTTCCTTTTTTGTGAGTTGAAGCCAAACATTGTAATTTCATGTTTAATCATCTGGACATTAAAAGATTTCATATGCCAAAGTTGCAGTTATTCTGTTTAGTTTTGCAGATGATAACTGATTCTGTCGTGCAAACTTCAGTAATTTTTGTACATTCTCCAATTATTTTTATATCTTTGAGATGTGGTGCTGTTACGTTTTCAGCTAAATATTGAAATTGTGCAGGTATATTTTTGTTCCAAATTTTTGGTACTTGTTCTTGTACTTGTTACTTGTACAAACATAAGTTTCTCTTTACACTGTCTTTGTAAGGAACATTACTTCAATTTTCTTTGTTTAAAATTGTCATTTTTATTAAAACAATAAGAAATTCATATCTGTGAAACTGAAGACAATAATCACAACATTAATTATGTAGGAGGAACTTCTAATACAAAGGAACACATCATTGAAAGAAATTCCAATATCTGATTTCAACGCACAGAAAGAAGAAACAGGTAATGCCACAACATAAATTCAAAAGTAATTGACAGGTTCTATTCATAATTCATCTCTGCTTTTCTCTCTCTCAAAAAACATATAAACAACAAAACTGTTGTGCTTCTAATTATGTTCCAGAAAGTAATGAAGAGCATAAAGCAAAGCTTATGGGCAAGTTAAAGATATTTTTTAAGCAGACCAGTGACTTAGCAGCAGAATAACTGAATATCAAAACTCCAAAAGGAAATTTGTTTTAAGTGAATTATTTCTGTGCTGAAGTCCATTGGTTTAGCAGTGCAATAAATGATTTACACAGCTCTTTGTCGAGAAATTTTTCTGTGGCTACACAACTAGAAATTACGTTTCTCCTCTATGGATTGCGTTGATTAGTTTTAAATGACCAACTAATAAATGTGATGTAATGAATTTCCCTTTGATTAATTTTTTATGTAACTTAGCATATCTTTCATTCTTAAATATCTGATATATTGATAGTCACATATGTTTTTGCCCAGTACTAATGGCATGAACCAACAAACCTACCGTTGGTTAATACATCTTAGCACAGTCGTTATGAAACTATATGCAATATGCAAAATTTGAATACGTATCAGATGTCATTTTTTAATCATGACTGTGATGTGCTCACATTTTTATTTTTTTTTATTTTCATTGATTACATAGTTTTCTTTAGGAATGACTAAACATAATAAGCACTTAAAAGAGAGGACTTAAGAAATTTGTCAGTATTAGGCAGCTAACAGTCATTTATCTTTTTAATCATACTTATATACATTGCAACAATAGTAAAAAAAACAATGAATTAAAAGCAGGTCACATGATTTATTATTAAGTGCACACATGGGGAAGGTCCAAAAATGCCATTGCCCTTCTTTCATCAGGTAAAGGGAACAAATGGTGTTCTTTTAAAATGTCTTATTCTTACTACAGCTAAACACCATGATCAGGAATGGCAAAATAGTGTGAAATCTAGTGGCCAGAATCAAGACATTGGACCAGCAGGGAGTGGTGTATACGTATAACATAGATGCCAACCTCTAAAAGTAGTTTTCAGTAACCAACATGTTAATTTTTCAGTAATTTTCAGTAACAATTTTTTTTTTCAGTAATTTTCAGTAATCCAGTCTACAGCGGCAAAGTTGGGTATTTAACACTGCAACAAATTTTAATCTGTCAGAACTATTAACAAAATAATAATAATAATAATAATAATAATAATAATAATAATAATAATAATAATACAATACAAAATAATTTGCTCGTGGAAAAACTTTGAAATACTGTCTACCAGAAAAATATAATAAATTACCTCCAGACACAAAGAAAAATTATTCCTTGGAATGTTATCCAAATTATTATGAGAAACTGGCTGTAGTTGCCATTTTGGCCTTCCTTAGTTCAATTTGCGAAAACTTCTTCTGATAGCATAGTTCACTGTGTGCAATGCTGTTTATTTTTTTACTAATAAAGAAGACAACACGAGTACTTAAATTAGGTCTGAATTCATTCATGTTTTTTTTCACAATACTGAAAATTCTTTCTGTACTTGCATTGCTATGAGGGACTATTAAAATCATTTTCATAATTTTGCTTAATGATTCATACTTCAACTGGCCACTTTCATTTTTCATTAAAGAAATTCTGTACCACACTTCATCCATTCTCTCTGAAGTAACAGCATAGTTAAACTTTTCAAACTGGTAGTGAGCAAATTCAGATTCCACCTTGTCAGATTCTTCTGGTTTCAAAACTGGAAACAGGGAACACATATATTGGACTGATGCAAAAGAAACACTTTGCCTTAATGCTACATCTGCAATTTCAGCATGACTCAGAAATTCATCATTAAGTGGAAAGTTTCTTAAAATGTAATTGCAGCCTGCCTTGTAAAATTCCCTTACCTTAGAATAAAAAGTAGCCACTGTGTCTTCACTCAGATCTGCAGTTGTGCCTATATAAGATCTCGCTTTTGACCCAATTACGAGATCACGTTTTTTTTTTTTTATTTCTCCTTCTTTCAAAATTTCCATCTGCAAGAGATGTTGTTGTCACATCAAATGCCGTTTGCTTGATAAATCGTACAAGCAATTCAGATAACAGACTATGAAGTTTTCTTTTTAATACATGCACAAGCGGAGCTTCCTGCAGCAAGAACACGTTAACAGATATAAATAATGGAAGAGTAGCAGATAAAGACAATAAAGTTTAGATGAAGAATTTCCAATCATACTTGCAAGGTTCTTATACTGTGAATTAGCTTCTTCATTGTCACTGAAATAATGTTCTAGAGCCTCCCACTGTTCTAAAAATTCTGTCAATGGATTCCAAAAGTGATAATCAGCGAGTATTGACATGCTTTAGAATTTTGTGTGGTTTAGTACCACAAATAGGCTTGACTCAGTTTTAGATTGTGTTTCCTCTTTGAACTTTTCTCCCAAAAAAGTACAACTGCATCAGAAACTGCTCAACATTAAATCCTTTCAGTTGAGTAGCAGATTTCTGTGCAGATAAATTTACTAAATGGCATGAACATCACTGCAGTATGATTGCAGCGCTGAACCTTCTTTATGTGAGAAACAACACCTTTTACTTGACCTATCATAGTATTAGCATTGTCACAGGAAAATGACACACAGTTGCTCCATGAGATATTTTTTTTAACAAACTCATTGTTCAAAATGTTGAATATTCCTTCACCTGTATTATTACTTGATTCAACCAATGATAACAAAACAGTTGAATTTTTCCCTATTTTTTCGTCAAAATATGTAATTGTAATGGGATACAGTTTATTTGCTTGAGCATCATTACTTCCGTCCGTAGATAGAGAAAAAGGATTTTTTTTAACTTCAGATACGATGTTACTTGTAGAAACACTGGCCATGTGCTGAATTAGTGTAGTAGCCTTGGTTCTTCCACAGGAATATTTTTTTGTGATCGCTGAATCGGGAAACATGGCTTGAAATAACGGTTTTTCAGCCTTCAGTTTTCGGAAATTTATCCAACATTTTCAAGCTGAATTGACTTCAGTTTTCGGAAATTTATCCAACATTTTTAAGCTGAATTGACTTCAGTTTTCGGAAATTTATCCAACATTTTCAAGCTGAAATACAAATATTTATGGAATAAAATGATATCTAACAATACTGGGTAGAGGAAACAACGCGAGAAAAAAAAATTACGATTACCAGAGAAATCTTACCTCCGTCTACTTTCCGTTTTCGAAGGATGAAATTCCGTCCTCCGACGGAGAAAACGACCCCCCCCCGCCGCCACCAATCCTCCCAAAATTTAAGTTCAGTTATGCATCGTTTCATACATGGTCCTAATGATAACAAAAAAGGACAGAATTCCTCGAATCTGTGAGATTTTCGTCGCCGAAGATTACGGGGAAATTTTCGGGCGGCCTAACTTCCGTTTTTGGTAATCATTGCCTACAATTTCAAGCTGAAATTATATTTAACAATACTGAAACAGAAGCAACATCGCGCGAGAAAAAATACGATTGCGGGAAAATTTTGCACTTCGTTTAACTTCCGTTTCCGAACGTTTAAAAAGACAAAACAACGTTCCCAGACGGAATACGACCCCCCAACTAATATCCCCAAAGTTTCTTCACTTTTGCATCGATCTCGAAAATGACAAAAAACCCCCCAAAAAACGGAGGAGACTCCGCGAATCCGCGGAAGAATCTCACGTACGAATTAACCGCTGAATCGATTTCGAATGTCGTAAGATAACACTAAAATATCGATGATCGGTAAATTTTAACTTTTGGCGCAAAATTGGCGCAGATTTCGTCGAAATGGCGATTTTTTAGCAGAATGGCGCAAGAACGTTTTGGCGTGGGCTGGCGCAATTAGCGCAGGTCTGGCAGCCCTGAATGTAGCATTTAATTTTTTTCCCCAGAAGAACTTGAAGAACCAACAAAAATTTTTAAGTTGATTAAAATTTGCTTTCTATCTCAGAAAATTAAATCAAATGGCGATTTTCCGTAATTTCAGCGGCGTTTCCGTACTTCCGTAACAGCAACCAAAAATCCGTAAAATTACAGAAAATCCGTACTAGTTGGTATCTATGCGTATAATATCAAAGTCCTGTACACTTGTATCCAAAAAATAATGTTTTACCCTCAGCTATTAGCTTATCTCTCCCTGCAAAAGTAAAAAAAAATAATGTTACTTACTCATTGGGGGGGGGGGGGGGATCCCAAATTCTTGAATCACATGTTCTTCAGTGATGTTTCAATCTTTTGGTTGCTCTGGGCAACCAGGCAACCACATATTTCAACCTCTAGTTATTCTCAGTTATTCTTCTGTACATGTTAGTTCTAGTTTTTGTTTTGCTCATTATTTTTCTGTATATCTTATGATCTTACAATTGATGTATTTCAAAATATGGTTATGTAAAACATAACCAAAAGAGTAAATTTTCTAAATCTATAGAATATTCAAAGGAAACAGATTTAAATTCTAAATTTGCTTGTAACACTTACTGGTCATCCATGTAACATCTCTCAGAAAATTAGAAAATTTCATCGCTTTGGAGTGGAAATCAAACCTTCATCTCCCGATTTCCGTTGGAGTATGCTAACTGTTACACCACGGTTAGCATGCTCGAAGGATGTTCAGATTCCTAAGCTACTGTTGCATAGTCTCAGTTGCTTGAAACTTCACTGTCGCTGGGTGGTTTTCAAGTTTTCTGAGAGATGTTACATGGATGACCAGTAAGTATTACAAGCAAGTTCAGAATTTATAATTTGTTTGCTTTGAACCTTCTATTGATTTCCCATGTATTATAAGGAATATTTCTTCCTTCATTGATTTATCTGTGGTACTGGTGTTTTCCGACTTATATCCATTTCGGGACGGGAGTTGGGTCAAAATAGCACTATGAGGAAGCAACGATGCTTCGACTAACGCAAATCTGAAGGATATTCAGATTCCTAAGCTACTGTTGCTTAGTCTCAGTTGCTTGGAACTTCACTGTCCTGGGTCGTGTAACTGTTAGCATACTCGAACGGAAATCGGGAGATGTGGGTTCAATTCCCGCTCCAGGGTAATGAAATTTTCAAGTTTTCTGAGAGATGTTACATAGATGACCAGAAAGTGTTACAAGCAAATTTAGAATTTAGAATCTGTTTGCTTTGAATATTCTATTGATTTCCTATGTATTATGTAGAATATTTCTTCCATCATTGATTTTTCTAAATCTGTTTGCACATCTGTGTTCATTTAACACACACATAAATATAGAAAATGACATTTTTTTTTTTTTTGTCCGGTGGATCTTTTTTTGTTTGACCCCATCCTTGAGGAAATTCTGTGTGTTCCACAGCTGTAGTCTGAACTGTAAGTACATGGACTTGCAGTAGCATGGCAGCAGGTATTCATGAAGCAGTGCATGTGCACATCTGTAGTTTGGAAGGATTGTATGAATTTAATCCTTAATGTTAACAAAGAAAGGTGACTTGATCACGCTAGTTACGTTAACTAAAACTTTTACAAAAAGTTCGTAAGTTGGAAGCTTTCGACCTTATCTTAGGTCTTCAAAAGCTTCCAACTTACGAACTTTTTTGTAAAAGTTTTAGTTAACGTAACTAGCGTGATCAAGTCACCTTTCTTTGATAATATTGTTACGTGTTTTGCCCATAATCGTCATGTTTCAAAAAAAAAAAACCTTAATGTTAATAATTACTTTTGTACAAATGTGATCTAACACTTTTGCAGTAGTCAGTTATTTAAATTCTGAATTTTGTTAATATGTTTGTGTGATGCATTTTGTGAAAGCAAATAAAAGTTTATAACTCTGGCAAAACCAGTGGAGAAATGTGTCAGTACACCCTCACAAAACTTTTTCGTTATCTGTTTAAACTTTTTAAAGAAACCTTTAATTGAAAACTGCTGGCAACATCTCAATTTAATGTGTCAGTATTTTCCATTCTTAATTAACCAATAAGATAATAATCTGTCAAAGCCAAGAATAATAAATTTTATAGATAGCTAGAGTCACCAGCTGCAACTAGAAATTTGCTTACTCAATCTGTATCTTCTTCCTACCCAAAGAAAATGCTGGATTTGCCATTGAGTTTATAATCTTAGCTTACAAACTCTAAAATACCTTATAAGATATTATCATTGAGTTCAAATTATTTTCAGGATGACCAAAAACACAACTGAAAACCCACCAGAAAAGATGGAAACTGAAGAAATAGTAAGTGAACATAAATATACTCCTGGCCCAAATGCTATTGATATTTCACCCAAACAAGACCAGGGTGTATTGAAGGAAATCATTGAGCCCGGCACTAGTGAAAATAGTCCTTGTTCTGGTGACAAGGTGTTTGTTCACTACACAGGAAAATTGGAAGACGGAACAATATTCGACTCCAGTCGTGACAGAGATGTCTTTGAATTTACTCTTGGAAGAGGTTTGTATATTATTTTCTGTGTGTTTTTGTGGTTAGTGTTCAGTTGCAGTGTTGCACGTGATATTGATAATTTAGCTCTATGTAGGGTTTCCACAGAAGAATGTCAGCATTGATTAGAATGGGAAAGCAAGCATATATACAGAATTTCCTGTTATTTGCCAGGTTCTGCTGAGTAGGTCAACATAAAAGTCAGTGTGTTACATGTTCTGAAAAAATTTGAGTATGTCTCGTGTAATTCGAATTTAAGGGAATCTACTGGGCCCAAACTACCTAGTGATTAAATGATTTAAACATGTTTCTGAATCAATTTTACAAGCTTCAAGAAGTCGACTGCCTCCGCGTGTAAATCTGGAGGTGAGCATTTTTCAGTGTTCATAATGTGATTCAAAAGACATTGTGATATACATATATGTCCTGCCTAAAGGTTGTAGGTCATTTAACGTATTGCTAATAGTGACAGATAAATCTGTTATAAATTTCCTACCATTTGTGAAAAGTTAGTAAAGGAATTTGCATTCCAACCAGTCACTCTGGTTCTCATATTTCGTAGCTCTCTATTTTCAGTTTTCAGTATATATTTTTCATTCTAAAAACAAAGCTCACCTTTTCTGAAAACAGACTTTGTAGTTCTTTTAATTAAAATCTAAATTGAAATATTTTACGAGATTTTTAACTATGATATTCACTCTTAAAACAAATTTTCGGAGAAAATTTCTTCAGGCGGTTATTTGTTGTCACTAATTTATTCCTCTGCTGTCATGGTTATGATTAACCTTGGCAGTTACTTTTATTTTGCACACGATCTTTCCGAATGTTAGCTAGTGACATACCCATGCAGTCATTGATAATGGAATCCTTTTTCTTCAAAGTTTCAAGCCTCTTTTTTTAATTTTTCTTTCTATTTTGAAGGCTGGTGATATTTAGGGAATCTCAGTCCATGCTATGACGAGTTATTGTTGTCACTCTTTTATTGCTAGATTATTGATGGGAAAGCAGAGCATGGACACAAAATCAGGTACCATGTCATCAGAAACTATAAAAAAAAAAAAAAACCTTTTTCTTTTGTAATATGCTACTCATGTACTCTGGGTTGTATTTTTTTAGTGATAGATGTCTGGTCTTCCTTTTGTAGTATAAAATAACAGTTCTCAGCAAAGTGCAAATCCAGGAAAAAATTATCACATCATGTTTCGTCCTTTTCTTCTGAAATGGCACAGCCCTGAGATTATGAATGTAATCATGGGTATTCCTTCCAGCATCTACTTTAGTACTTCAGAAAGTAAATTTTCCAATGGGACAGCTTTTCTTAGAGAGAGTTATTTTTTTAATTTCATGAATAACATTTTGAATTAAGTCTGTTGTTAACATAAAATAAATGTTTCAATCAATTATAAATTTTTTTGCACATTATTATAATTGGTTGTATTGGTTATTTATTATACTGCATGTTAGGCTGTTTATAAAAAATTTGCAAATGAAATACTACCCCTTTTTATTGTTTTATCTTATTTAGCATATCATCAATGTCAACCATTATCAATCCACTGCTGGATGAAGGTCTCCCCAAGTTTCTTCCACAATGGTCTGTCTTGTGCCAGTCTCCTACATGTTACTCCCGCATACTTTCGAATTTCACCCGCCCATCTCCCATGTGGTCTTCTTCTGGTTCTTTTCCTGTCCCTCGGAATCCAGTCTAAATTTTCAGCGGTCCGTCGATGGTCTGTCCTTCTGGCAATATGTCCAGCCCATTGCCATTTCAGGGATTTTACTCTGATCATGATGTCTTCCACTCTTGTCATTTTTCTGATACATGAGTTCCTCTTCTTATCTCTCCTGGTTACACCACGCATGCATCTCTCCATGCTTCTTTTGAATTGTTTGCAGTCTTTGTATGTCTCTTTTAGTTAAGGTCCACGGCTCTGCACCATACGTAAGCACTGGAAGGATGCATTGATCAAACACTTTTCTTTTAAGACATAATAGCATATTGCTCTTGAAAATTATACTGTTTCTTCCAAACGCTCTCCAGGCAAGTTTTATACGCAGATTAATTTCTTCATCAATGTGACCCTCACTTGATATCTATTGTCCAAGATAAATGTAGGTATTGGTTATCTCCAGTTCCCCCATCAAACGATAAATCTTCATTTCTTGTAAAAGCATTGTACATCACTTTTATCTTTTGAAAGTTCATTTTTAATCCCACTTCTTTACTCCTGTCAGCAAGTTCCTGGATCATACTCTGCAGCTCTGATGGGGTAGTTGCAAAAATGACTACGTCATCAGCAAAACAAAGGTGAGTTAGATAATCTCCACTAATCTTTATCCCTTTGTTTTCCCAGTTCAGTGATTGAAAGACATTTTCCAAAGTGGCATTAAAGAGTTTGGGAGATATTATAGTGCCACCTTGTTTCACCCCCTTTCCAATTTTTATGGGTGCTGTATTCTCAAATAGCCGAATCTTTGCACTTGCATTTTCATAGATGTTATGAATAATATTAATGTATGCATCTTCAATACCACAAGATTTCAAAGCCATTGTAACTGCTGATGGTTTCACTGAATCCAGATAAAAGCCATTTTCATAATCGATAAAAGCCATGCATAATGGAAATTCGTATTCTCTTGTTCTTTCAATTAGTTCTCTCGGTACATAGATATGATCCACAGTGCTGTAGCCACTCCTGAATCCAGCTTGTTCTCTTGGTTGAGCCATGTCTGGTGTTACCTTCAAGCGGTGTGAAAGAACCTTAGTGAACATTTTATAAACCACTGAAAGGAGGCTGATGGGCCTGTAGTTCCTGAGATCCTCAATGTAACCTTTTTTATGTAGCAGGATCATTGTAGCACTGTTCCAGTCCTCAGGATTCTTCCCTTCAGTAAGGCATTGAGTGAAAACTTGGGCGAGTACTGTTTCAATTTCTCCACTTGCTTCTTGTATGATGTCTACAGTAATTCCAGCTTCTTCTGGAGCTTTTCCCCATTTCATGTTCTTGATTGCATGTGCAACTTCTGCTGGGAGGACTGGAAGAACTCTGGTACCTTTTGTAATGTCTGGAGTACATGTATCATCCCTTTAATATAATTTGGAGGAGAAATCTTTCACTCTTGTCAAAATTTCGCCTCTATTTCTTGTTACAGAAACATTTTCTCTTCTCAGAGCCATAATCTGTTTTCTTCCCTTACTCAGATGTCCCTTAGCTCTCTTCAGGCTTTGGTTATTTTCAATTGCTTTCCTCACTAGTTCACAGGTAAATTTCCTTACATCTTTAGTGATACTTTTTCATACCATCTTGCATAGCTCTATATATTCCACTTTGGAAGTCACATCTCCTTTGGTTGTCCTCATCTCTTTTCTTTTTTGCATCAGAATTTTGGTTTTTCCTGATAATTTGTTCATATGCATCTTGTTCTTAGTACCAGCTATTTTTGTTGCTGTTTCCATAAGAGTCTTGGTTAGTTTTTTGTCAACTTCAGAGATGTCCACTTCTTTCGACGTCAGACCTTCTAGAGCAGAGAATCTGTTCCTCAGTTCCAATTTGAAGGTATTATGATGTTTTTTAAGGTTGGTCGTGTCACTTCACTTCGTTTGTTTTATGAGCTTGCCACGCTCGAGTTTAGCATTGAGGTGCATCTTACATCTTACCATTCTATGGTCACTACCTGTGTTGAACTTGTTTAGCACACTGCAGTCTTCCATGACAAATTTCTTGTTACACATAATAAAATCAATTTCACTTGTCAATCCATTGGGATGCCTCCATGTCCATTTCCTTTGCATCTCTGTCTTGAAAAAGGAGTTCATGATGAAAAACCCTTCTGCCTCTGCAAATTCTATGAGAGTATTTCCATGCTGGTTTCTGTTGCCGTGACCGAATTTACCTACTGAAGTTTCATTCTGTTGCCCTTGCCCTATTTTCGCATTGAAATATCCCATAATGATCTTTAAGTCCTGTTTGTCTTTATTATTTAGATGACGAATTTCCTCATAAAATTCTTCAATCTCTTCTTCAGGATGACTTGTGGTGGGTGCATAAGCTTTAATAATCTGCAACTGGTATCTTCTCGAGAGTTGGATAACAAGTTGTGCAGCTCTGTCAGAGGAAGTGGTGGGTGCATAAGCTTTAATAATCTGCAACTGGTATCTTCTCGAGAGTTGGATAACAAGTTGTGCAGCTCTGTCAGAGGAACTTTCAACTTCTACAACTTTATACTTCAGTTTCTTGTTTATTATAAATCCAACACCACTAGTTCTGCCTGTATCTGTCTCACAATAATAGAAGAGATGTCCACTTTTCAGTTCAATGAGATTTTTTCCTACCTCACTTAGCCCGACGATGTCCCACTTGATCCTTTGTAGTTCTTTCAATTCAAGGAGCCTTGAAACAAAAGATAGCGAGGGTCCATTATACGTATCCAAGGTCAGCATCAGATCGCAGCCTAGTCCGGTCCTCCGGTGATTCTTAGCACCCTCTGCCTTCATGTCGCACTGGCCGCTGCCTTGGTCAGGTACATTCCAGCTGCCGGAGACTGAGAGCCAAGATTTAAGTTGTGGAGTCATTTTGGAGGGGTTTGGCCATAACTCACCACATGACTATCATCTACCAAAGTTTCAGATTAAAAAAAAATGGCCTTTTTTTTATTAATTTTTGAAATTTGACACTTTTGTTTTAATCTTTAAATTTTTCAGTATCTGGATGTTTATCATTGCAAAAGTAAAACTGAAATGCAGGCAAAGCATTTTTTGAAAAACATAAGCAAAGGGAGGAACTACCTGTACCCGAATGTTTAAGGTGAAACAAATGTATAATTTCCTAAAAAAAAAAAAATGAAAAATTGCATTTTTTGAATGTTTTTACATTTTGCTATTTTTTACATAAACTTGAGGCACAGCTACATTAAAAATAACTGCACATATTAAAGCTCCCATTTCATGCTTCCTATGGATAAAAAAGTCTCAGCTGTAGCTTTATAATAAGTTATTAATTCCTAAAAATAGATATTTCCTTCTACTGTGAATGCTTCACTGCAGCACACCATTAAAAAAACATAAGTTTTATAGGAATTATTTTTTAGAAGTAAAAGTGATATTTTCTGTTATCACACAATTGGGCTTTCAAAGATATTTTTTCCAGGAAAACTTAGGTCACGCAACAAACAAGCCTTTGCCTGATTTGAAATGGAATTGGCCTGCTGATATTGATACAGTATTTGATTGTCAGTATTTTCACATATGTTAAAAATTTTTGCTTTTATTATTATCAGTGGCACAGGGTCACCTAAAATTTATCCAGGGCTAAATATTTAAAAAATTGCTCTCAACCTTCTTTCGTACTGTGAAATATAATTTCAGTAGATTGTTAGGCTTCAAACACCACCTGCTGAAATCATACTTAACTACATAGAATGAAGTAGAAATTTTGTTTATATATACACTATCTACCAACAAGTAATTGGACATCCCTGCAATCGACGATATCTGCGGTCCTGATACACGTCACGGCCGCCGCCGTTAAATATCGTGTGGGAAACAACAATGCAACCAGTCGCATGCAAGATGCCACGAAGTTCGGAGCTCTCTGATTTCGAAAAAGGTGTAATCGTCGGGTATCACAAAAATGGCCGGTCCATACATGACATATCCAGCGAGTTGAAATACCCAAAATCGACAGTGGCCTACGTGATTGGCAAGTGAAAGATGAGAGGTGACTGTCGGAATGTGCCCCGACCCCGGCAGGCCCACAAAACTGGGAGTTAGAGACCGACTGGTGCTGGCCAGAGAAATTCGGAAGAACCGCACCAAATCGATGGGCCACATCCGCGAGGATTTTCAACAGGCATCCGGGAGTATTCTTTCGATGAATACCATCCGTAAGGAAGCCCATCTGCTCGGTTATCATGGACGTGCTACCGCCCACAAGCCTTTGATCACCAAGTCCAATAGCGCTGCTCGGCTAATGTGGTACAAAGAACATCGACAGTGGACCGTTGAACAGTGGAAACAGGTTCTCTGGAGCGAGGAATCAAGGTTCACCCTCTACCGTTCGGATGGCAAGGTCTGGGTTTGGCGTCTGCCTGGAGAACGCCTCCTGCCGGAATGTATTGTGCCAACTGTGAAGTTCGGCGACGGTGGAATTATGCTATGGAGGTGTTTCTCCTGGTATGGCATGGGACCCTTGGTCGCAATTCCTGGTAGACTCAACGCCAAGACCTACTGCACTATTTTGGATGACCATGCGCTTCCTACGTTGTGGCAGTTTTACGGGGTGGACCCATGTTACTTTCAGGATGACAATGCCACCTGTCATGTTGCGAGGTCCACCATATGGCCTGGTATGGTGACAATGGGGTTAATCGAATGGACTGGCCTGTGCAGAGCCCGCACCTTAACCCTATCGAGCACCTCTGGGACGAGTTGGAGCGTCGACTTAAGGGGTGCCCCCACCGTCTGAAATCGGTGAAGGAACTGACCTGTCTTCTCCAAGCCGAGTGGAAGAAAATACCGCTAGCCATCGTACAACACCTGGTTGAGAGTATGCCCCGGAGGGTCTCAGCTGTAATCGCCGCTTGTGGAGGCTAAACCAACTACTGAAGGTGAATAAACTTCATTTTCCTTTGCTATCACAGGTGTCCAATTACTTGTTGGTAGATAGTGTATATATATATATATATATGAAAATCGGTTGCTCACTGTCCGACGACATGGAATCAGAATTGCTACTGTGAAACAGAAAGGCAACCAGCAACTTAACGTATATGGCATGTTGTGCGCTCGGCAGACACATGTACCCACCCCGAGAGAGGCCTAACATATGTAGCTATTTGTTAGTTAAAATGAAATATTTACAAGCTAAAACACTATCAATAATATTAATTTACAATACCTAGTTAAATATATTTACATACCTTAAATATTTAAACTTCTAAAATTTCCTAAAGTTAAATCATACAAATATCAAACATAGCCATCTCAATAGGTTGGGAGACCCGTCTGCCCAAACACTCAACCATCGGCTTATGAGCACTTTCGTCAGTACTTGTTTGGGCAGACAGGTCTCCCAGCCCGTTGAGATGGCTATGCTTGATGTTCATACGATTTAACTTTAGGAAATTTTAGAAGTTTAAATATTTAAGGTATGCAAATATAATTTAATTAGGTATTGTAAATTAATATCATTAATAGTGTAGTAAATAGTAACGCTGTACTAGTGATCCGATTTATTGGCGTATAAAATAAACACATAAGCGTTTCCAAGCTTTCGCACATCAACCAGATGGCTTTTACAAGGAAGTTAGACAGAAACTGCAAACTGAAAAATAGAACGCTTAACAATTTGAACGCGGGAACTTGACAATAAATAGATGCGACGTTATATTCATTTAAAGATATGAGGCATCACGTTGGTTGCACGCGGGATCCTGGTAGAGAAAAGGCGTTACTTGAAGAATTGGTTCCAAATTCGTGGCAACTCGAGCGAGACACAATCATTGCAAGCATCGCTGTTGGTAATGATCTCCAAGGTTTCCCGAATGGCTGTACATTTAGGGGTAGAGTAGCTAGCTAATTTCTTTATATCATCCCACATGGGAGTAGCTGACTTGAATTTTACTTCTCTGGATAGTGCCGTGGTTACTTTACCGTATTTTGTGTCCCTTTTATGTTCATTGACTCTGATTCCAAACGAACGCTTGGTCATTCCAATGTAGTATCATTTAGAGCCGTTCGGATACTGTAGGGGGATCGCATAAACGCCTGCTTCGCAGGAGAGAGGTGGTTTTCACTATTTCTCTTTAGTATAGTATGTAAAGATGCAGGGACCTTATGCCGACGCCGTAGTTCATCTTCTTGAGGGCGTTTTTGAGTTTGTAAGACACACTTGGAATGTAGGGAATTGAGCCTATATAACGTAGCTGCGGCGCAGAAAGACCGGAATGTTTGGCTCTGGCTTTTTGGATAAAGCTACGTATCTGATTCAATGAATATCCTGCAGCAGTGGCTAGCTTGATGACGCTTTCAATTTCGTGTTGTCTAGAATGGGTATCAGAAGAAACGGCGAAGGCTCTTTGAATTCGAGACGGAAGATAGCTGCTTTGTATTCTGCAGGACAGAAAGAGCTGCGGAGCATCAGGTTGGGGACGGACGTGGGTTTATAGTAGACTTGTGTGCCGGCGGTTGTCAGACGATTTCCTCAATAAAACATCCAGATAAGGTAAAGCGTTGTTGTTTTCTAGCTCCATCGTGAAATTGATCGTAGGATGTATATGATTGATTTTATCAAGGAAAATTGGAAGAGTCTCTTTTCCGTGGGGCCATACAAAAATACGTCGTCAGCATAACGCAGCCAAGTGGTAGGCCGTGGGGTAATGCTGGAGAATATATTCCGCTCAATTGGGCATAGTATTGCTTCTGCAAGGATGGGTGAAAGTGAGGATCCCATCGGAGCGCCATTATTCTGTTTAGATACTAGTCCTTGGAAACTGTAGAAGCTAGTATTAGAGACCAAGTCTATTAATTTGAAGATGCTGAGGCATGCCTCCTGCGTATGAAATGTTGAATTAGATATGGCATCCTTTAATGTTCTGATGGCTTCTGGAACGGGGATTGAGGGGTAAAGGGAAACCACGTCGAAGCTGCCGATAATGTCGCTTGGCAGGACAGTGAGTTTCTTGACTTTCGTTATAAAATCCAGAGTGGAATTTATTACTAAGTCCGATTCAGGAAGAAAACTATAGGAATTTGGAAAGTGCTTTCTCTAAATGGTACGTTGGTGCAGACTTCCTGGATACGATGGGTCTCAGTGGGTTTCCTGGCTTATGGTGCTTAAGTCTTCCGAAAAGCTTTGGGATCTGAGGTCCTGGTGGTAATCTGGCGGCTTTCCTAAGATCGTCTGGAATAGCGGGTAACCGGGCTGCTCTTTGCACCTGCGCAATCCAAGAATTTAGAGGGTTCCTTTGAAGGGCTATAGAACCAGAGTCAGTGATAAAATCTTCAATTTTCGTATTGTAGTCTTCTGCGTCCATAATCGCTATCTGGCCAGATTTGTCCGTTAGAGTCAATATTATGGACGGATCATTTCTAAGGATCGAAACTGGCCTCGGAATTATAAATGTATTAGGTGTTTTAGTAGGATTATACCAAGATCGTAATTTAGAAGAACAGAGCTGGCGTAGTTCATCTTTTGAGTCGTTTGGAACTCGCGATATTACACTTTCAAATTCGGAAACGACGCTTTTGGATTCGACCTGGTTCGGAAGCAGAATTTTGGTCCAAGCTCCAAAACTTTTGTTTCATCTTCGGAAAGCGTCCGGTTGGAAATATTGATGAATGGAATTGTGAAATCTTTAGCCTTTGGAGTCTGGGAAGATCTCAAGTAGTCCAGCTTTTTGTTATGCGTGGAGGATAAGGAACGTTTAATTTTATCAACTAACATATCTACACGGAGGTCAAGATGTTGAAGGTGATGGGGTCGCACAATCCGTGCAATTTCATGTAGAGGGGAGTAACTCTTGGTCTCCAGTGACATAACGTCCTTTCTTTTCAAGTTCACTATACGTGACAGGGTCTGACGAAGAAATTTGTCCTTTTTATTGTCAAACCAGGATCCTTTAACTGTTGATTTGAAGTTGAGAAACTTTGGGATTAGGCCCGAAGTTTTGCAGGCTGATAAAAAGTCGAGGTGGGAGCGTTCCTTCTCCAGTTTAAGTCGAAGACGTCTAAAAAGTTGAAGGTGTTCCACATTGCTCGGAGAATGGCAAAATCAAATTTATAACGAGGAACAATACACCAATTAAGTAGTAAATAGTAACGCTGTACTAGTGATCCGATTTATTGGCGTATAAAATAAAATAAACACATAAGCGTTTCCAAGCTTTCGCACATCAACCAGATGGCTTTTACAAGGAAGTTAGACAGAAACTGCAAACTGAAAAATAGAATGCTTAACAATTTGAACGCGGGAACTTGACAATAAATAGATGCGACGTTATATTCATTTAAAGATACGAGGCATCACGTTGGTTGCACGCGGGATCCTGGTAAAGAAAAAGGCGTTACTTGAAGAATTGGTTCCAAATTCGTGGCAACTCGAGCGAGACACAATCATTGCAAGCATCGCTGTTGGTAATGATCTCCAAGGTTTCCCGAATGGCTGTACATTTAGGGGTAGAGTAGCTAGCTAATTTCTTTATATCATCCCACATGGGAGTAGTTGACTTGAATTTTACTTCTCTGGATAGTGCCGTGGTTACTTTACCGTATTTTGTGTCCCTTTTATGTTCGTTGACTCTGATTCCAAACGAACGCTTGGTCATTCCAATGTAGTATCGTTTAGAGCCGTTCGGATACTGTAGGGGGATCGCATAAACGGATCACTAGTACAGCGTTACTATTTACTACTTAATTGGTGTATTGTTCCTCGTTATAAATTTCATTAATAGTGTTTTAGCTTATAAATACTTCATTTTAACTACTTGTTACTTGTACCAATGGGGAGGGGGAGGTACTAAGTTGACCCAGCACCGCGACCTAAGGTCTATTGTGCATCCCCAGCCCTAATCTCGAAAGAGGCCAGATGCACGAGCAAAAGCAAGAATGCTCTTGACTCGTACTAAAGAGAGATCACTTGGTCTCAATTTGTGAGTACCAAAGTGTTCAAGCCTGAGTGCTGCAAAAAAGTCACAGTCACAAAGAAAATGCAAGGAAGTCTCCTCTTCCAGATAGCATCCTCTACAAAGTGGATCCTCTTTCACCCCAATCAAATTAAGGTGCCTATTAAGACAACAGCGTCCTGTAAATAGACCAACAATCAGTCCAATATCCTTTTTTGGCAGTTTAAGGAGTTCCTTAGCTCTATGAGGCAAGGGTCCTTGATTAAGTTCCTTTGCCTGCCTCTGACCCCTGGTAGCATGCCAGAGGTCAAGCTGCTTAGTCCTCAGCAGCCTTTTAGTTAGTTCTCTGGCCACACCAGAGGCGAGCCCTAATGCAGGCTCTGGACCATAAAAAGCCTGCTCTGCCCCTCTTTAGCAAGAAGGTCAGCTTTCTCATTACCTTCAAAACCCCTATGTCCTGGAACTCATAACAGTTGCACTTTGTTCCGGTTTTCCAGTTGAGTTAGGGTCTGGAGGCAGTTCCAAACAATTTTGGATGAAATGCGGCACTGACAAAGTGCCAGTAAAGCCGCCTGGCTGTCTGAACAAATCTGGATACGCACATTGCAATACCCTTTGATCAGACATTCTGAGGCGCATGCTAGAATAGCATACAACTCAGCTTGGAACACGGTAGCATGCCTTCCAAGGCTTTAGCATGAACCATAACCTTTGGATAGGCAGTATTCCCCTGCTCCAACTCCTACGTTTGTCCTGGAGCCATCAGTAAACCAAACAGTTTCACCACTGCACCCAGGGACAAAGGACATTTCCCATTCACTGCAACTGGGAAAGTTCACACTGAATGCTTTATCAAAATGATAGTTTACTAGCATACTGTCGGTTCCCATTTGAAAGATGGGCTCCTTACAAAAATACTCCTGAATAGGCTTGGTATGGCTGCCAACCCACAAGGAGGGTCTCCACATGCCATTGCAGCATAATCTATATGCCCCCATAATAGCCTCACCCTCAGTATGAAGGTGCAGTGGCAGAATATCAAGAAGCAACTCCAATGCAGCTGTTGGAGTAGTTCTCATTGCTCCTGATATACCTATACAGGCCAGCCTTTGTAACTTGTTAAGTTCAGCCTGCACCGTGCAGAGGTTAACTCTGAACCACCACACCGTTGAGCCACAAGTGACCATAGGTCTGGTGACCATAGTATATATATCCAGTGCAAGATCCTCGGGTTGAGACCCCAGGATTTGCCAATAGCACCTCTACATGACCAGAACACTTTCTTGGTTCTAGCAATACAGTAATCTAAATGCTGTTTCCAGGTTAAGCCTCCGTCCAAAATTACTCCCAGGTACTTAACCTGTGTACTGAGAAGAACTGTTTTCCCAAAGATAGCAATATCTCCAAGGTCTCCAAGATTCCTCTTTCTAGTGAAAAGCACAAGGGTGGTTTTGTCAGGTTTTACTGATAGACCAACCTTCCTGCACCAATCCTCAAGTCCCAGTGTTCTTTGCATTACGCTCGATACTGTTTTAGGGAATTTTCCCTTGACAATTATGGCCACATCATCTGCATAGCCAAAACAGTCGCAACCAGACCCCTGCAGGATCCCTAGCAGTTCATCCACCACCAGGCACCACAACAGAGGAGAGCAAACTCCTCCCTGAGGGCAACCCCGGCAGGTGGAGACCGACAGAGTCTCCCCGAGTAGCGAGGCCACGACCGTTCTGCTTGTGAGCATCAACACCATGTCTTTCCACAGCTCCCACAATGGTCTCCGTAGAGACCCTGTCAAAGGCACCTTCAATATCAAGGAAAGTGGCTAATGCCACTTCCTTAAATTCTAGTGCCTTCTCCAGGCAACAAACAATGCCATGGAGAGCTGCTTCTGTTGATTTGCCTTTTTGATAGGCAAACTGAAATTTTGAGAGGGGTTTAGGAAGTAAAACCACCTCTCTAATATGCCTATCCACCATCCTCTCAAGAGCCTTGAGAAAGAAAGATGTTAGACTAATAGGCCTAAAGGCCTTTTGCCTCCTGGTAATTTGACTTACCTGGCTTGGGAATAAATATTACCCTAGCCTGTCTCCAAGCACTTGGTATATAACCAAGAGCAAGGCAGGCCCGATAAATTTTGCACAAGAGTGGAGTAATTATCTCCAGTCCTGGCTGCATCAAGATGGGAACAATTCCATCACAGCCAGGTGATTTAAATGGTTCAAAAGAATTAATGGATCACTTAATCCTAGAATAATTGACTACCTCCCTGGCAACCCTCCAGTCCTCCTATTTTGCACGTTGGTGCTCAAGGCCAGCTGTGAGTACGCCAGTGGGGTCAATTATACTTGAATCTGGAAAGTGTACACCTAGCATTTCTGTTAGTGTTTCTTTACCAGTTTTTGTGAAGCTCCCATCAACCAATTTGATGGTGTTCAGGCAATTTGCATTGTCCTTAGCCATGATTTTCATAAATCTGGCAGTACTGGAAGTATCTGAAATACTTCTACAGAAATCTCTCCAAGAGGCTCTTTTTGTCTCTCTCATTGCTTTGTTGTTCTGTGTGAGGGTAGTCTTATATACCGTCCACTCACGTTGGCTCTATTAAAAAGCCTTCTAGTTTTGCCTCTAAGACTGCTAAGCTGTTTATTCCACCAAGGGACTTGCTTTGGTAAGCTAGCAGTCTTGGCCTGACAGTTTTGGTGGTAAGATTCGAGAATAGACCGTTGCAACTGGTCAACGGCTAACTCGAGATCTAATACCGAGCGCATGTTAAATTCCATGCCTCCAATATGTGCCACCAGATCTTCCCTGAAGCCAATCCAATTGGTCCTTCTGGGATTTCTGACTTGCACCAACTGTTGTCTTACATTGGCAACTGAAAAGCAAATATATCTATGATCAGACAATGAAGGTTCACTAGATACATGCCATTTAATAATGCGGTCAAACATGTTAACACTACAGAGGGTGAGGTCAATGACTTCACTTCTATTAGAAACAATAAAAGCGGGCTCATTGCCTCGATTAAGAATATAAAGTTTAGTACTTACCAAATATTCCAAAAGGTTGTCCCCTCTTCTCTTGCAGTCGCTGCTCCCCCACATGATATGGTGAGCATTGGCATCACAGCAGATTATGAGGCGTATTCTTCCATAACTCACAGAAGTGGACAATGTCTCTTACCTCCTGAGAAGGAGGTGGTTCAGGTTCATCAAATGGTAAGTATGCAGAGACGGCAAACAGCTCTTCTCTGCCACTATCAGGTGACATAAAAAGTTTAATCACGGTTGTGTCACCTGTGGTAAATTTAGGAAGTGGCATAGCATGATGTCTTTTGCTTACCAGTATACAGGTCCTTGGTCTCCTACTTGATGTATTATAGAAGATGGTAAAGCCTGCTCCTTGCAAGCCCAGGATCTTCCCATTATGTATCCATGGCTCTTGAATGAAAGCCAGATCAACATCCTCCGCAGCCAGTCTGCAGCACAAAGCAGCAGATGCAGACCGACTATGGTGAAGATTGATCTGGATACATTTCATGCAGTTCTCTATTGTGAGATAGGCATAGGGACTAAGTGGTAGAAGGATCAGCCAGGTCAGAATCCACCCGGTGGTGCTGGAAGCTAGCTCCACACCTTCATGTACACCACCCAGGCCCATCACATCCACCTCCTCAGTCTCTCCCCCCCCAACCACAACTGGACCTGAATCCTTCCCTGCTTCCAGACCATGGCCAGGGGAAGACAATGCAGTTGTTTCTGGCTCCACAACTGCAGAATGAGGCTCTTTCATTTCTGTGTCCTCCTTTGAAGTGCTAGAGCCCTGAGGGTCATGTAGTACTTTAAATTGACCCTCATTGACCCCAGTGTGGGCAGTGAACCTGGCTTCAGCAATGGCTTTAGCTGATTCCATGTCTACCTGGAAAATCCACCTGACTGCCTTAGGATCTTGTACCCGATCCAACACCCTCCAGTGGTTTGTGTGCAAACTGCTGTTGTAGGCACACAACCTCCTGCAGAGGACGTTTGGATCCTTGGTCCAAATATCCCTTGTCCTAAAGGTAACCTTGATCGGTTTTGGAAGATCACTGGCCCTCATCACCTTGAGCCCAGTGCCCCTCAAAACCTTGTAATTTTTTTCAAAGGCTGATGTAAGCCATTGCCCTGTTCCCTCGTTCTCACAAAGGTAAACAAGAGCTCCAGAGTTCAGGGAAAAGCTCTTGATGCGCAGTAGAGGCTCTCCTACTTGAGAACCATCCATCCGCCTCAAAAGCTCCTCCTGAATATTCCCAACCTCACTGTCATCAAGCCACTCGTTTGGGAAGTTTTCCTTCATGATGGCCATCCTAACAGTAGAGACAGCCTCACCATAAGTGCTGGGACGAGACTCGTCCCTACTCCTTTGGTCGGCTTCCTCACATCTGGAGAAGGGGTAGAGAGAACAGATATCTGCCTCTTGCCTTTCTTGTCCACCACCGGTGGAGAAGTATCTACAGATGTGGGTCCCACTGAACTCGACTCCTTGTCAGTTTGACCCTTCACATCTGCCTTGCTAACTTCCTCCTGATGTTGTGCTTAGCAGTCTTGCTAAGTCACAACCCTTCCTTGCTGTTACCAGCTTCACTAGCAACCACAGACTCTTTTGGCAACCCGGTATTACCTGCTGCCTCCAGATGTCTTGTTTGCTTTTGCAAAACAACTTCCCCCACCTTAGCCTGAGAGGTGTTCCCAGAGCAACTGGGCCTCACCTCAGGATCAACAGATCCCGGCCTTGGCTGGGAAGATGCTGCTTTTTTAGGTTGGGTGGTTTGTTGTATCCAAAAAGGTTTCTATATTTGGTCCCACGAAACTGGAGGAAAATAAAAAGTCACCACCCGGTAATCCTCCTATCCCGGGTGGAGGGCTAATTATGACAGGGTTTCGCCTGGTGCCCTGAAGGGATCGTTAATGATACTGATATTTTACTACCTCAGTATCATTCAGCCCTCAGCACGATACCTCACACCTTGGCTTAGGTAGACCAGAGCATGTTTCGGACGCTCCAAAAAGAGGAGCTACTGTGAATCATAGTACCTAATCCACCTGTTTCCACCACCCCACGACGAGGACGTTGAGGTTGGTTTTCTGGGGGGGGGCATTTTAACTAACAAATAGCTACATATGTAAGGCCTCTCTCGGGGTGGCAGCACGTGTCTGTCAAGCTCATAACGCGCCTGATATGTTTTGTTGGAGGTAAGTTGCTACCTCTATTACTAGTAATCGTTCTAAATGCATGTTGAAACATGAAGTTATTAGATTTGATAGCTTTCATGGCATGTATTTATCTTCGATTGTTATTGTTTATCGTGTATCACTGCCTTGAATTCTTAATTAAAATAAACTTTATTTAAGAATGTTAGTTCAAGAGCAAAAATGTTAGCAATGCTTTCATTTTTAGACTTTTCCAGATTTATCTACACAAACATTTTGTGTTGGATAAATGTTGACTTTTATATGCGGAGGTTGTTAAAAGAGTGATAACCATTTTTTTCCCCAATAAGCAGGCATCCTAAATAAACCTTGCTATTGCAGTTTTTTATTTTTATTTTATGGCAGTGTACAGTCATGCACCTTTTAAATACTGTGCTAAGCAAATGTGATTAATATAACATACATTATGTAGTTCAAAAGAAAACAACTTTCAAACACAAATACATGGTAAGTACAATTGCATATAGTGACATAGCAATATGTTCACTGAAATTACTGTTTCTCATGTTATTTATATTTAGGTACAAGAGAAATATCTCAACATATAATGTGCTACAATTAAAAAAGAATGGTCAACACTGACATTCTTTTTTAATTGTAGCACATTATGTTGAGATATTCCTCTTGTACCTAAATATAAATAATGTAAGAAACAGTAGTTTCAGTAAACTTATTGATGTGTCACTATATGCAATAACACACATAGTTCAATCATTTAATTTAATTGATAAAACTGTGCTTCTTATACTGTTCATGAGACATGTGAGTTGATTATTTTGTTCTATTTAGGCGAGGTGATAAAAGCATGGGATATAGGAGTGGCAACCATGAAGAAAGATGAGAAATGTGTTTTAGTCTGCAAGCCTGAATATGCTTATGGGGCTAATGGAAGCCCACCAAAGATTCCTCCAAATGCTACCCTGATATTTGAAGTAGAGTTGCTCCAATGGCAGCTGGAAGATTTGTCTCCAGGTAAAGATGGTGGGATATTAAAATCCATACTTCAGGCAGGTGAAGGATATATAAAACCAAATGATGATTCCACTGTTGAAGGTATGCATTTTTGCTGTTACCATTAAACATTAACTATTTTGAATCTAGAATAATGATTATGTTTACTAGAACTAGTAATTTCCTGTTATGTGAAGGTGACATTATTGCTTTACGTAACATTTTTGTGAACAGGATCAACAAAATTGTGCAAATATTCTTGGATTTGAATGTGAAAATTGTTATTGAATATGTGTATAATACAGTGTGATGCTATTTATTTTTAAACTAAAGTGCTTAAAATGTATTTTTAACAAAAGGAATTTCTCTAGATCAATTTGTTGAAAAAAAGAATTATTTTTATTCATATTACATTTTTTAAAGTTGCTTAACAGTGAACAATGCAAAAATTAAACACTTCTTGGTTCTGTGACATCTGACCATAAATTCCTGGATGCACAGAATTACACAAAAGTAAATATTGGGTGTTGTAAATTGTTGAAGAATGTTCCTGTTTGAGCCCAAGGCTTCAATATTGCAGTTTGTGTGTTTATGTGCCCATTCATCTTGAATGATTGTGTGCATAACAGAGTGTCCGTTGGTCATAAAAATCATGAAAGTCACAAATTCAGGAAAGGGTCATGAAAGTCATGAAAAAGTCACGAATTTTGCTTTGGGGCCATGAATTAATTTTTATTTTTAATAATTGTTCATTATTTGGTGACTAGGTAATTTTCCATGCACATTGACCATATCGACATAAATGTGGTTTCCATCTAATGATCCAAGTATCGAAAAAAGGCACCTTGGCCATGCACTACTCCACAAAGAAACCTGTTTAATGAAAAAACCTTTTATTATAGAAATATATGTACAAAATTTCAAGATCAATTTAGCAATTTAATTGTGCTGCTTATGGTCATGACATTTTCCAGGTATAAATGTTAAAGAAAGGTTTGTTATGAAATCATATAACTCAGTGGTGAGCATTTTAACTTATTTTAGGCACTGTCAAAGTACGTTGAGTCAGTTATTTGTTGCTAAGAAGAATGGGGGGGGGGTTGTCAGTTTTTGCATAGCAAAAAGGTGGGGAAGTGTCCTCCCTCTTTTACTGTATTTACTGCATATATGTGTGTGTGCACACATATACTGCTGCTTTGAATAGGGCTATATATAGCAATTGAAAACAACCAAAGCCTAAAGATAGCAAAGGGACATCTCAGTAAGGGAAGAAAACAGATTATGGCTCTGAGAAAAGAAGATGGTTCTATAACAAGAAATAGAGGCGAAATTTTGACAAGAGTGAAAGATTTCTACTCCAAACTATATGAAAGGGATGATACATGTACTCCAGACATCATGAAAGGTACCAGAGTTCTTCCAGTCCTCCCAGCAGAAGTTGCTCATGCAATCAAGAACATGAAGCGGGGGAAAGCTCCAGGAGAAGATGGAATTACTATAGACATCATACAAGAAGCAAGTGGAGAAATTGAAACAGTACTCGCCCAAATTTTCACTCGATGCCTTAATGAAGGGAAGATTCCTGAGGATTGGAACAATGCTACAATGATCCTGCTACATAAAAAAGGAGACATTGGGGATCTCAGGAACTACAGACCTATCAGCCTCCTATCAGTGGTTTATAAAATCTTCACTAAAGTTCTTTCACACCGCTTGAAGGTAACACTGGACATGGCTCAACCGAGAGAACAAGCTGGATTCAGGAGTGGCTACAGCACAATAGATCATATCCATGTACTGAGAGAACTAATTAAAAGAGCGAGGGAATATGAACTTCCATTGTGCATGGCTTTTATCGATTATGAAAAAGCCTTTGATTCGGTGAAACCATCAGCAGTTACCACGGCTCTGAAATCCTGCGGTATTGAAGATGCATACATTAATATTATTAATAACATCTATGAAAATGCAAGTGCAAAGATTCGGCTGTTTGAAAATACAACACACATAAAAATTGGAAAGGGAGTGAGACAAGGTGACACCATATCTCCGAAGCTCTTTAATGCCACATTGGAAAATGTCTTTCAATCACTGAACTGGGAAAACAAAGGGATAAAGATTAATGGAGATTATCTAACCCACCTTCGTTTTGCTGATGACGTAGTCATTTTTGCAACTACCCCATCAGAGCTGCAGAGTATGATCCAGGAACTTGCTGACAAGAGTAAAGAAGTGGGATTAAAAATGAACTTTCAGAAGACAAAAGTGATGTTCAATGCTTTTACAAGAAATGAAGATTTATCGATTGATGGAGAAAAACTGGAGATAACAGATACGTATGTTTATCTTGGACAGCAGATATCAAGTGAGGGTCACATTGATGAAGAAATTAATCGGCGTACAAAACTTGCCTGGAGATCTTTTGGAAGAAACAGCATAATTTTCAAGAGCAATATGCCATTATGTCTTAAAAGAAAAGTGTTTGATCAATGCATCCTTCCAGTGCTTACGTATGGTGCAGAGACGTGGACCTTAACTAAAAGAGACATACAAAGGCTGCAGACAACTCAAAGAAGCATGGAGAGGTGCATGCTTGGTATAACCAGGAGAGATAAGAAGAGGAACTCGTGGATCCGAAAAATGACGAGAGTGGAAGACATCATGATCAGAGTTAAATCCCTGAAATGGCAATGGGCTGGACATACTGCCAGAAGGACAGACCATAGATGGACAGCCGAAATTTTAGATTGGATTCCAAGGGACAGGAAAAGACCCAGAAAAAGACCACATGGGAGATGGGTGGATGAAATTCGTAAATATGCGGGAGTGACATGGAGGAGACTGGCACAAGACAGACCGTTGTGGAGGAAACTTGGGGAGACCTTCGTCCAGCAGTGGATTGATAATGGTTGTCAATGATGATGATGATGATATATCAAGAGAGAGATAGCTTTTAAAAATGGTCATGAAATTGCATTTCTCAAATTTGGTAGACACCCTGCATAAGCTCCAGTTTGTGTTGTGATAAATTTGGAGTTGCGAGAATGACGAGAAATGCTAAAGTGGTGGAAAAAGTTACAATGATCCTGAAGAAGCCCAAGACACATCATCTAATGACAAAGTAAATGCAATGAAAACATTATAGATGTGTCAGTGAAGGAAGGAATATTCCTTATAATACATGGAAATCAATAGAATATTCAAAGCAAACAGATTATAAATTCTGAATTTGCTTGTAATATTTACTGGTCATCCATGTAACATCTCTCAGAAAACTTGAAGATTTTATTGCCCTGGAGTGGAAATCCAACCAGCATCTCCTGATTTCCATTTGAGTATGCTAACTGTTACACCACCCAGGACAGTGAAGTTCAAACAATGCGCACACATACACTCTCTCTCTCTCTCTCTCTCTCTCTCTCTCTCTCTCTCTCTCTCTCTCTCTCTCTCTCTCTCTCTCTCTCTCTCTCTCTTCTCTCTCACACACACACACACATTCTGCAGACTACATGCACTGACAAACAACAGAAAAACAAAACTTCACAGCCTTTGTCTGGCTGTTCCATTTTAGCTGAGGCATCAGTTAACTCAGTGTCTAACATAAATTTAGCAAAATGTTTCAAATTTTATTAACACTATCTATGGTAAAGCAAATATAACTTTTACCCTGAAGGAAATTCGTGCTAACTGCGATGCCTTCTTCATAATACCAGTACATGTAAATACTTATTTGGTGTAGCTTTTCCTAAAACCTTTTTGTATTTTACCTTAATTGCCTAGAATTGAAGAATATTCTGTATGGTATGTTAAATCATACAGTACAACCTCGAAAATCCGGACCTCCAAATTCTGGAAACCTCCAAAATTCGGACTTTTTCCGCTTTTTTTTTAATCTGCCGGACTGCCGAGGTCGCGAATTTAAAACAACAGGGTAAGATTATGCATATAATGATATTTCAAAAACAAATATACTGATTATTTACTAAAAAGATGCGATAGAATTTTTACAGAAATTTATAGAATATGATATCGTGATCCCTAAGTCAGCAACACTATGTAACCGCAACCGTGATAAGGAAGAAAGTGTGTTGTATGGAAATAAGTTGCACGTGTATGAGGAATTCTGCTTGCCAATTGGTTGCTGGAAAAGCGTAGCAGGTGTCTTCCTCAAGTGCAGGGTTGTACGTATAAAAATACACTATTTTCTTCCTGCGAACACACTTTTGGCACTGAAATTTTCCTGCAAGTTTTCAGCGGTCAAGAATTGTTGCAATCCGACGCCGTGAAAAAGCAGGTCTGGTGCTGATAGGGAGCAAATAATTGTTGCCAGAGGCGTTACTACATACCACCCCGGCAGCTGCGGCGGGGCGTACTGCAGGTTCGAAATCCAGGGAAAATTACTGTGCTAGGAGCCAAAAAGTAAAGCTTGCGGGCGGGGGGGGGGGGCTCACACGTTCTAGTTACGCCACTCGGTGTTACAGTTTCAGTGCTCCACAAATCCCATAAAATTACTGAACTTGTATGTACGTACTGAGTTCTGACCAGCGACAAACAACTTTACCGTGAACTAAAATGTGCCCCTGGCCAACTCAAAAAATCTGATCCGACCCTTAGCCACAATTGGAGAAAAACTGGCAGGGAGAGGGATAGTTACACATGCTCAGAGAGAGAGAACGTTTTCCAGTTTTATTTGTTGTGTGACATGCATTTTCTCATAATTCTGCCGATTGTTCATATGTATGTACAGATGTTGAATTTTCAAGACACGAAATATCACTTTCCTTTTTTCAGTGGTTATATGCTACAGTACTTTCGTACATGTGACTTCTGTACATACTGTACAGTATAACTTAAAATGCTTTTTGTATTAAGTTATGTACTGTATACTATATGATTTGCATTAAAATAAGCAACAAATTTCACAATGGTTTCATAAAAAACTTTTTAATTAACTTGTACTGTACTGTATGGATTCAAAAATTTGATTTGTACGGAACTCGCACGTTGTTGAAAAATTTTACTCCAAATGTATGGAAATCGCACAAAATGGTACAAAATTTGAGTTGTAAGGAAGTCGGTCATTACCTTTTTCATTCTGCTTTAACAGCAGAAAAGATTTTTAAAAAAGTTTAAGTGTAGTTACATAAAAAAGGCGAGGGAATCAGTTTTTGATCACAAAAACGCGCTGTGGGTGATGTGTCATCATCGGAAATCGAAGTTCGGAAGGCTGCGTGGGGGGATGAAAGTTTCTTCCCTTTGACAATGAATCACTTCTTGGATGGTGGCTGACTGCTCAAGTGCCTACGTTGCGGAAGTTGTACTAGGGAAAAAATGTTAGGAAAAAAATTTCTCCAATTTTTTAAATAATCGAATGCAACTTTTACAGTAACCAAGATACGTCAAAATAAACTCCCATGTGAAATTTCGTCAAAATCCGACGAAAACTTGAGAAGTTAGGCATTTTCTTTTTATTATTTTTAATGAATGTTCGCTGAAAGCCTGCATAGCCCATTTCCTCTCCCTCTCTCTAGCGATCAGCTCACATGTTCACTTAAAAGAAAAGAAAAAAAAATTGTTTCACAGCAACTGGCAACACAGGAGAGGCATTAATCTTGCTCTTTCTTTGATTAACTGCACGTGGTAATCTCATCCTCAACAAGTTACCGCTATGTATCGGGATTGAGTACATTTGATAGTTTTTGTCATTTCGAATTACAGTATGTCTAAAAAATGACCATCGGATACAATTATGATTTATGATCTCCAAAAACAAAAGGGCGACATTCTGAAATTTTTTGCCGATAGTGATACGCCATTGGCGATGGACAAGAGAAAAACTTGACGCCAGGCAAACAATGAAGATTTGGACAAAGTGATGATCGAATGGGCTCGCCAACGAAGAAGCGAGAGCGTGCCGTTAACAGGACCAATGTTAACAGCTCAGGCGAAGATATTTCATTCGGACATGAACTTAAATACGCCGTGTGAGTATTCATCCGGTTGGCTGGAAAAATTTGAAAAATGTCACGGTATTCAACAACTCCGTTTATGCGGTGAAAAACGAGCTGCTGAGCATTTTGTTGACGAGTTCAGCCAAATGGTAGGAGAGGAAAATTTATCATTAGAGCAGATATATAACGCTGATGAGACATCACTATTCTGGTGTTATGTTCCAAGAAAAACTCTAGCAACGACGCGGGAAACGAATCCTAGTGGAATTAAAGATGCGAAAGAACGATTTACGGTACTAGCCTGCGCAAATGCCGCTGGTACCCACAAGTGTAAACTATTGATAATCGGCAAGTCTGCTCGTCCTCATGCGTTTAAAGGAGTTAAAGTGTTACCCGTACATCATAAATCTAACAAGCGCGCTTGGATAATGAGAGAACTAACAACAGAGTGGTTCGAAAACCATTTTGTACCTGAAGCTCATGCACACTGTAAAGCTATCGGGCTATCTGATGACGCCAAAATTTTATTAATTTTGGATAACTGTTCTGCTCATTCGCCAGCTGAACTTTTAAGTAGACAAAACGTTCAGTTTTTTTCTCCCGCCGAATTGCACATCATTAATACAACCCATGGATATGGGAGTATTGCGGGCACTGAAATGTCCTTACAAGAACGATTTGTTACAGAGGATGCTTCATTTCATCAGTAGTGACAGAAGTATTTGTGATTTTGTGAAAGACTTCAATATTAGAGATGCGTTATGGTGTGCTGCAAATGCGTGGAATAGCGTAACGAAAGACACCTTAAAGAATGCATGGCACAATTTGTTACCGACAACTATATTTATGGATGACGATGTTGATGATGATTTCTAAGGCTTTCAAATTTCAAAAGAAAAAGCAGAAATTTCCGAGCTTTTAGCTTATTGCAAAGGAACTACTTCTGGCACTTTATTGGATCTGGATGAAACCGATATAACGGAAGTTCTGCACTGTGATGATGATGATGCACCGATCGTGAATAAATTGAGTGATGGCGAAATTCGCGATCTGATATTAAATCAAAAAGAACAGAGCGACGAAGATGATGAAAGTGACGCCGATAAATCTGGAGAAGAAAAATACCAATTGATAATCTTGTATAAATACTCGATGATGCAATTAAAGGCCTTGAACAAAGAAACTTCATAACCGAACAGGAAATAATGTCCATCTACAGATAAAAGAAAAACTACTTTCTCATAAACCAAAATTAATGAAACAACAATCGTTAGTTGAAATGTTTAAACGAAATGATAAAATGATTTGTCTTTACTTTTACAAAAATAGTGTATTTATTTAATACTAAGTTTGAATTTTATCCAAACTCTCTATAATCCAAAAAATTCTAAAATCCGGAATCTGCAAAGTCCGGACGATTCCGGATTTTCGAGGTTGTACCGTATATGGCTGTCATGACCATCTACAAATAGTATATTGCATGGTTCGTACACTCCTTTGAAAACCTTGAAAAGTCCTTGAATAGAAAAAGTTCATTTTCAAGTACTTGAAAAAGTTTAAGACTCCATAAATAGTACTTGAAAAAAATGTTTTGTTTGTTAAGTAATGATATGAAAGAGCCTGTGTAAAATAATTGTTTGTGCTAAAAAGTTGTATAGGAGATTTCTGTGTAGTTCTAATAAAAACACCAAGCTGATGAAATAGTGCAGAACTTGCGTTCAACCCAGGGGAGTGTGTGGACAGCTGGTGCCTTGGCAATGATATCACTACAGGGTAAAGATCAGCCATGGGAGTAAAATAAGTGGAATGATGCATTTGCAAATTGTGATGAGCTTCTGTTTACTGAGGTTAGGGACGCATTCTTGCCGGAGGGCGGAACTTCCAAGAAGGAGGGCGGAACTTCCAAGAATTGCTTGTGCTTCATGCATGGACACTTTCTTCTCCTTACTGTATCAAAAAAATGCTTCAAAGTCATGCATCAAAAATAAAAGGTTTAAACAAACAATAAGTGTTATACCAGCAAATGAATACAAAAACAGTGTACCCTTTCAAAATATTTCGCAAGATAAAATGATTTCGAAAAATACCAAAACACAGGGGCAATTCAAAGTTAATAAAATAAATGAACTGTGGGCAAGGGGTAATGGCAGGTCATTGAAGGTGTGTCAGCCCCAGCTAAGATTAGTGTTCTGAACTTACTACAATACCTACCTACGGACTGACGGACAGTAACACACATATGATAATTCAGGGTTTAAAAAGTCCTTGAAAAGTGCTTGAATTTATTTTGCTTGGAAGAGTATGAACCATGTATTGAATTGTGGCTGAATTAAATGATTAAACAATTAAGTATTAATTGATAGAACTGGTGATATAAAAATATGTACTGCAAAAAATTGTGGAAGTGCAATTTGTGTCTGTCTAAATGTGCTGATTTGATTTCAGGAAATTATCTCTTTTTTAAATTAAAATAATGCAGAAATTATGTAATGCTCTGTTTATATGAGATTGGGATAAAAGATTATGCTAATTGTAATTTTTTCAGCACTATAGTTCTTACAAAATTGTTATAATAAATAACATATCAACATAGATTATGTGAAAAAACACCGATGCATTTGTTTATGTGACAGTGCAATTTGAGCATCTGGGAAGTTCTGAAACTGTCAGGAAGAAACAGAAAAATGGAACCACAAGACAAACTTCTTGAAAGTTCCTTACACGAGAGTTGTGTTAACTAGTAGGCCACAAAAAGATTAACCAGTTTCTAGCAAGTCCTAGGGAAGAGAATTGCTACAACAAAACTTCACTACAAGTGTAGGAAATAATTCAGCTGTTAGTTAATACAAATGATTTCAACATAAATAATGTCTTTAATTAATATGTTGAAAAAAACATTTCAATGAACTGCCCATCTCTAAATTATGATAATTATTATTTTTATGCTAGGAAATATTTAAGAATGTCTGTCCTGAATGATTTACTCTGTTCATTTGCCTCATAAGTGAATCTTTTTCCTGTAACACATTTATATTTTTTCACCTTTTCATTTGACTTTGTAAGAAGATCTTTGTTCTTATATTAATGTGTTTTATCTTTCTGAGGACAGATAAAAATAGCACAGTGAAACTGGAGGTAAAAAGGCATACAAATATTATGCTGACAGGGATCCTGCTTAAAAAAAGATGTCATTTCCTGTTGACATCTCAAAATAGACTCAGCATTGATAACCTAATGTATGATAATCTTATACTGATTTATTACTTGTTATCAACTTCACAAATATATTACAGCATCATAATTAGTGTTCCTACTAGAGTAATTCTTGGGGTTGATGGAAAGGTTTTTTTCCCCATACTGAAACTAGTGAGTCTAATAACAAAAGTAATAAGAAAGTTATTTTAAAATTCAGAAAAAAAAAAAAAAAAAAAAAAAGAAGCTAAATGTATTACTGTGAGAACCCAAGAATTTGAATAAATCTCTAAAGTTATAAAACTATTAGGATGCTTCAAAGAAATTTTTTTATTGCATTTTCCCCCATAAATATTGTAATCTTTTATTTTTCAGTAAGTTATTTTAAATTGAATGTGGTTGATTTGAAAACTGACTAGAGCAGAAAAAGTTAGTTATAATTGTGATATAATAAGTTATTACAAAAACAAATGTAATATTAAATTACTTGATTTGAATAAAGAACAGAGCCAGAGAAAATTAAAATGTCTACAAAAGTGAATAAATTGTAATTTTAATAAATGTTCATTAAATGAATGTAAGTTCTGTGACAAAGATATATTATTATTTTTGAAGTAATCTGGTAATGCCTAGCAAAACAAACCCAGTTCACGAATGTATCCACCGTAGTTGAATAATGTTCAGTTAGAAATGTAGCAGCGTGTGTGAATGGTCAAAAAGTACATTACAATTTCAAACAGCTGCAAAGCATTTGTCCTTAAGGTTTATTGATTCTTTTGGTTGCATGTGATGGAATTTCTAAAAATGACTAGAACGATATAGATGCTGTACAAGAAAACGCATAATATATGGCATGCATAAAAACAGAAAACCTATATTGAAAAAAGAATTTTGGAACCATGCACAACATTGTCTTGCCTCGTGATCCTTTTATTCATTGGTATCAGGAAAATTTTAATGGTGAAAGGTAACACAAATATTATATCATTCTAGTTGGCATAGGATCATTATGGAAACTATTGAATATGGGTGGGGGTATTTCAATTATCACCAATGAAATCACTCAAGAAAGCTTCAGTGGATTTACAGCTACCATGCATTATATATAATTTTTCAAGTTCTTTACAAATATTGGATGTTGTACCCATAAAATCCAATGCAGTTTCTTCACACAAATGTGTACACATCTTGTGTAACATAGTGACCTTGATGGCTGACATCTGATGTCAACAAGCTGAATTGTTAAGATAATGCTAGTTTTCTTTTAAAGAATATTGGATTCTCATATTAATGTATATTCCATTTTTGTGGACAAGCAAATAGGTATAATGGCAGTTGTACTGTGGTGAGAGCCTTAGTGTTACATGGGAGAATACATTTGATACCTTTTTGACATTTATCTCATTCACAGTTGAGCAATCAAACCATTCTTTTTCATTGGGCTGATGGTCTTAGTGAACAGTTATTGTGGATATGCTGGAACTATTTGCCAGTCCACTGCTGGCAGATTTTGAGGTACACTGGTGTGCGAAAAATTAAGGACGAAGAGGAAAAATTAGCATAACAGCAGAACAAGCAGGCAGAACGGACCGTAAGACCACTCAGGCGATAAACTAGGGACCGGTATGGTAGGGCATGCGCATATATGCACATGACGTAGGTGTGTGTGTGTGTGTGTGTGTGTGTGTGTGTGTGTGTGTGTGTGTGTGTGTGTGTGTGTCGGAAGGGTATAAAGCACGCGGGCGGTGTACGCTCAGCAATTTGGTGAAAGCTATTGCACAGTGTACATCGATTTGAACGACATCGAGTTGCTGCCACCGTGTGATATGGCCAACAGGCAATCCAGTAGACGACATCTGGATGACTTTACCCAAGGTCACGTCATTGGGAAGTTGGAAGAAGGTCGAAGTGTGACTAGTGTGACCGAGGAGTTCGGGATCGCTCACAGCATTGTTTCACGAGCTTGGAGAGCGTTTCAAACGACAGAAACAGCTGTCCGAGAGTTTAGCAGTGGTCGTCCACGAGCAACCACGGCGGCGGACGACGAGCGGTATATTGTCCTACAGGCGAGAAGAGACAGACGGCAGACAGCGGGAGAAATCACAAGGCACATGCAACAGACAACTGGACGTCCGGTATCACATTTTACCGTGGCCAGGAGGCTGCACAAAGGTGGCCTATTTGCACGACGACCAGTACGGTGTGTGCCATTAACGCCTGCTCGTCGGAGACGGCGGTTTCTGTGGTGCCAGGAACACAAGAACTGGACACATCAGCAATGGGGGTCGAGTTCTCTTTACGGATGAGAGCCGATTTAGTCTGACGAGCGATTCTGGATGTATACATATCTGGAGAGAGCAGGGGACATGCAATCACACCTCCAACATCATCGAAAGGGACCGGTTTGGAGGTGGCGGAGTTCTCGTTTGGGGCGGTATCATGCTTGGTAGCCGTACTGACCTCCACATCTTCCAAGGAGGTTCCGTCACTGCTGTCTGCTATTGTACCGAGGTTTCCCCTGCCTCATGTGCGTCTGTTTAGAAGTGCTGTGGATCCTGAGTTCCTCTTCATGAACGACAATGCTACACCTCATCGTACAGTGGCTGTCGCAGAGCTGTTGGAGAGTCAAGACATTCAACGCATGGATTGGCCCGTAAGGTCCCCGGACCTAAATCCAATCGAACACGTGTGGGACCTTCTCGGGAGACGCTTAGCAGCACATCACCAGCCGCCAGCAATGATTCCGCAGCTGCGATTGGCGCTACAAGAGGAATGGGCCGCTATGCCTCAACAGCTCCATGACAACCTCGTCCTCAGCATGGACAGACGTTGTAAATCCTGCAACGCAGTCAGGGGTGATCATATCCCCTACTAAAGACTGGATTTTTCTTGGCAGCTGCCTGTCACATGGACGTTTCTGTCTTCTGTCCAGTTGTGCTCGAAGCTACCTTTTCAATAAAGTGTCTTTGTATCCTTTGGATTCCTTGTTTGGACGGTTTTGCTCACTTGTCCCATATTCTTACATCTTGGGGATCTTATGGTAGGATTTGAGTCGATGTGGAGCACTTCTGCACGATTATACATTTGAAAGACCGTCTCGTCCTTAATTTTTGCACGCCAGTGTAATATTGCAGCAGGGACCTCTGCCTTGGGCCAAGGCTGTACATGAGTTGCTCAGTGAATATTTTTCAAGCTGGTAAATATGGTGCTATGGTTTACAGGATCATCTGATGTCACCATGATTTCTTTTTCTTTTCTTTTCCTGTGAGGTTTTGTAAACGATATGTACCTCTGTCCAAAATGTTGATGATCTGAAGATAAGAATTACAGCTGCCATAGTTCAGATCAGTGCAAGTATCTTGAACAAGACATTAGACATAGTATATGTCTCCTAATTGTGTTGTGTGTAAAAGAAAAAAGAGAAACATAACTTCATTGATTAAACCCTGTGCATGCTAAACTAAAACTGTGACTTACTTTATGTATTCATACATTTTTACAACTGTTTATAGTTGTAACATTTTATTTTGATCACCCTGTATACTTACTTTTTTGTATGAAGGTAATACTAACAAGACTTAATGTTAGTTTTATAAAGTTTAGATCAATTTTATAGTGTGACGTTATTTTTTCATAATCTGTTATCAGACATTTTAATTTGTTTAATAATATGCCGTTTACCATGAATCATTCTGATTTTGTTATGCCTTTGCATATTCATTATTCATAAACCAAATGATTATTACTGCTTTTGCACATTATATTTTTATAGGTACATTTACGTAACAGACTTATTGTACCTTAATGTGTCATCAAAATTTATTTAACATTTCGTTTTGGTCTTTTATATGTACAACTTGTACATAAACTACAAAATCTTTTAGTGCTTTCATCTTTTTGTTTTTTAATGTCAGGAAATTTTGGTCTTAACATGTAAAATAAATGATTGCAAAGACAAGGACACCACTTTTGAGTATTTTAAAATCTTTGTCTAACCCCCACCTCTCCAAATCCTCTACAGTTTGAGGGATATTGCCATATTGAGTTAGCATACATAGGAGTATAGACAAACTAGATTGGATTTTTAAAATAAAGTGTGGTAGAAAACTTGTACAGATCCTTTCCATATTTGAACTATTTGCTTTCAGAGATTTTTACAGAATCATATTCATGAATGTGCAAAATTTGGTACTGTTAAAAAAATTGAAAAACATTAAATTTTGGTTGATATAAAAGTTTGAACTACAGCAAAAAAGTTTTCTGAAGCTAGATAAGTAATAAACAAATTATTTCTTCTGTTGGATGGATTGGGAAATGATTTTCTTGAAGAAATATTTACATGGTAGGGATTTAAATCTTTTATATTTTCACTGTACACCATGTAACCCCTCCGCTCAGAAAACTTCAAAATTTTCATTGTCCTGGAGTGGGGATTGAACCCGCACCTCCTGATTTCCGTTTGAGCGTGCTAGGCATTACACTACCCAGGACAAGCAAATTCCAAGGAACTGCGGGGATCGAACCCGCACCTCCCGATTTCCGGTTGAGCATGCTAGGCATTACATTACCCAGGACAAGCAAATTCCAAGCAACTGCGGGGATCGAACCCGCACTTCCCGATTTCCGGTTGAGCATGCTAGGCATTACACTACCCAGGACAGCAAATTCCAAGCAACTGCAGGGGATCGAACCTGCACCTCCCGATTTCTGGTTGAGCATGCTAGGCATTACACTACCCAGGACAAGCAAATTCCAAGCAACTGCGGGGATCGAACCCTCACCTCCCGATTTCCGGTTGAGCATGCTAGGCATTACACTACCCAGGACAAGGAAATTCCAAGCAACTGCAGGCTTCATCCAAAAGTAAAACCACCGTTTTGTTCACTTCTCAAACGTGAATAAACTGTGCGAGTTTCGCAGTCCTATCTCAATATTCCAAGCAACTGCAGTTGCTTGGAATTTCCTTGTCCTGGGTAGTGTAATGCCTAGCATGCTCAACCGGAAATCGGGAGGTGCGGGTTCGATCCCTGCTCCAGGGCGATTGGAAGTTTTAAGTTTTCTGAGCGGAGGGGTTACACGGTGTACAGTGAAAATATAAAAGATTTAGATAAGTAATGATGGTTTAAGTGATAAGTAAATCAGTACCATTTTGCATTCAGAATGTAATTTAGATGGTATTTAAAATTCTGTCAGAATTGTTTGAAATAAGTAGTTATTATTTGCGGCTTTTCTTTTTCTCTGAAGTTCTCTTTTGCCCTTTTTAGAGAGCAAGGCAGACAACTAGAAGGAAATTAGAGATTAACAAGACGATATAATTCACATGTCATTTAATGTGCACATTAAGGGTCAGAAAAAAGAAATGAATTTTATGTTCAGGTTGTCAGCAAAACTGTTCTACGAAACACACACACACACACACACACACACACACACACACACACAGCATCAGAGATGTGTTTCATCAGCTCTGTGGTGTTATATGATGTAATATGTTATATGATTATACTCCCAATGTAAATCAGTTTGATTTTTATATGAGAAATGCTGACTGATAAGGGTAAGTGTAGTGAAATTTGGGTTATCAGTTCAGTCATATTACTTTTTGATTATACCTCATGTATTACATATGATTTATTTTTATAAAATGCATGCAGTCAGTGTCTATCCTATTATGTGTTCCATTTGTCATGACCAGTAATTAATTCCCCTCCCCCCAAAAAAAACTACAGGGTCAGCAGGATTTTCAGTTGATTTGGGGTTGGCAACCCCACGTCCCAAGTTTACCATACTTGTGCTTGCTGTGTTTCAGTGCTTTCTTTGGCCACACATTACGCTTTATGTCCGTTTTTTTACTTATGAACAAGAATTTTTTCTAAATTAACATGTGTGCTCATAAAATGGCATATTTTAATTTTTGAAATAAAAATCCCCATGTCTTCTTTGTAGTATGACTTGCATTTTTGTATTTGGTTAAAGGAGAGCTCCAATATATTATGGTTGCATTGTACTGAGTTGGAACTATATATCCAGATGGTTGCATTAATAGATACTTTTTTTCACACAATTTGACGAGGATCAGAGGTTTTGTTTCAGCCTTGTAGATGTGTACAGGAGGGGAGTGAGCTTGTATTTCATGTGCTTTATTTTACTTCTCTGGCATGCATGTGCTTTATTTTACATAATTTATTTATGCAATCACAATTTTGTTCGCATCCCATTGTTCTACAACATTTTTCAGTTTGTTTAACTCTTGTTAATTGCAGTCCACCTTATTGGCAAACATAATGGTGCTGTGTTTGAAGAGAGAGATGTTAAATTCTCACTTGATGAAGCCAGTGAATATGGAATCACTGAAGGACTAGAAATAGCCATCAAGTCATTAAAAAAGAATGAAAGAGTCCAGATTCAATTGACTTCAAAATATGCTTTTGGAAATGAAGGAAAAGCAGAATTCAACATTCCACCTGGAGCAAACATTGAATATGAAGTTACATTAAAATCCTTTGAAACTGTAAGATTTCATGATCTTTCTTTTGTTCTTTCCTAATGTATTAAATGCTATATTATATACTAAAAGCCAGCCTCTTTCTTAGTGAAAACATTTTCATGTAGTTGATGAGAGACTGCAGTGATTTGTTGGTTCTGTTGTCAAATTTCTTATAAAGTTTTCTAGTCTCATAAATAAGTGCATTTAAATAATTAAAATCTGTAAGTGTTCTACATTCTTTCCTTGTGTTACACAATTATTATTGGGAAAGGGGATGGAGGTTCAAATTGGAAACATTAAGATTTTCCAACATTTATCTACATTTCAAATTTTTTACGTCGAGCTGATTGAGGTTATAATGTTAATTGTTCACACGCTAAGAAATAGACACTATGTCATCAGCATACAGGCAACTGCTAATATTAGAATTATGTACTTCAGAAACATCTCATGTTAAGTTACTTTCTTTAAACCAATTTATCTTTGAACATCAAAATCAGAAAGGGTTACAGCTACATCCCTGTCATATTCTGTACTTAATCTCAGTCCACTTACCCTCCATCTTAACTGTTAAAGAGATTTTTGTTGTAAATAATACTGACTGAAATTAAGAGCTTGTCTTATATCATGTAGTTTTTAATACAATGGGTAGTTGCTTCTGAGTATTGTCAAAAGCTTTTTCACATAGTAAATGAATACCGTATTAAATCCTGATTCACCCACATCATGAAACTTCACAGAAAGCTGTCTCAGTAGAAATAAGTTATCCTGAATGAAATGTGGGATTACACCATATAATACAAATTTTGAAGATGATAATCCTAGTAATTAATGACTTCATGGCTTCCTCTTATTACTTTCAGTATTATAAATATTTAACGGGAATTATCGAGGATAAATTTATTAGGTACATTACCTCTCAAATTTTCGATCTAAACACTAGATAATCCGTTTTTTGGTGTAATTGACAAGGATGGTAAGTCAGATAATATCCGAAAACTTGAAAATTTCATCGTCCTAGAGCTGGAATCGAACCTGCGTCTCCCAGATAGCGCCTGGGTATGCTAACCACTACACCACCCAGAATGACCAAGTCTGAAGTTTCTGATTAATTTGAATATAACCATCACAGAATTCGCTAGTCGAAGCAAATTTCACCAAAAAACGAATTATCATCAAAATTTGTATTATATGGTGTAATCCTGTATTTCATTCATGATTTATCTGCTCCTCCGGACAATCACGGGATAAGATTCTTAACCTCCAGATTTGCTAAACATAAATGCCGGTTGCTTCGACTAGCGAATCCTGTGATGGTTATATTCAAATTAATTGGAAACTTGAGATTTAGTCGTTCTGGGTGGTGTACTGGTTAGCATACCCGGGCGTATCTGGGAGATGCAGGTTCGATTCCCACTCCAGAACAACAAAATTTTCAAGTTTTCGAATATATCTGACTTACCATCCTTGTCACAATTACACCAAAAAGTGGATTATCATCTTCAAAATTTGTGTAAGTTATCTTGTTATTCTCAACTTTTTCTGAAGCTGATTTTACATCAGGCTCACTCCACATCAAATCATCCAGAATTTTTGCTCAATGACACGCATCTATATCTGATTTTAATGAAAATCAGTATACAGTAAAAAAAAAAATATATATATACACTGTATATATGTATGCAAGTTATGAATACTGTGAAAGTTTCATGACAATTGATTTAATAGATGAATAATGCTCCACTGAAAATTTGGAGTGTCTGTCACAACTTGGATCAAGGTTTACAATTTAATTTCAGAACTATTATGCCCCAAGCAAAAAAAAAAAAAAAAAAAAAAAAAAGCTCCCTAATCAGACTAATTAATTTTTTTTTTTTTTTTTTTTTTTTTGAAATTATCAATTTATCTGCTTGGTTTTTATATTCAGGAAAAAGTTTTTAAATTAGTGTTTGGCCTCAGAACATTACAATATTTTGAACTTTATAGCATAAACAACTAAAATTACGAGGTCATGTATGTACTATACAAAGCATGATAAAATATCATAATTAGCTCCTAGGTACCATATTTTCTACTGCTTCTCATGTTAGCATCCTTCAGAAAACTTGAATATTGTGTCTCCTTGGAATGGAAATCGAACCCTCCTCTCCTGATTTACATTTGAGCATGCTACTGTTACACCACCTGGAATGACAAAGTTCAAAGCAACTAAAGCTATGCAGATATATAGTTAAGGAATGAACAACACTCCAGATGTGTGTTAGTCAAAGCAATCCAATGTGTCATCGTACTGACAACTACCATTTTCTAATCCACGTGCAGATATAGGTCACATATCTCCTGTGTTTCAGTTCATACAAAATCAATGAAAAGTGAATCCCTTGCAAAAATAATTCTTCACATTATGTGAAATGCAATATCATTATCAGCATATATAGTCAAAGCAATCCAATGTGTCATCGTAGTGACAACTACCATTTTCTAATCCACGTGCAGATATAGGTCACATATCTCCTGTGTTTCAGTTCATACAAAATCAATGAAAAGTGAATCCCTTGCAAAAATAATTCTTCACATTATGTGAAATGCAATATCATTATCAGCATATAGGTGCCACAGTTTCTACTATTTTCAATGTAGCCATCCTTCAGAACTCTTGAAAATTACATCACCCCAGAACAGGAATCTAACCCACATCTCCCGATTTATGTTTGAGCTGGAGATGTGTGATCTATATTTGCACATGGATTAGAAAATGGTTGTCAATGCTAAGTTGAAGCTTCAGATTGCTTCAAATAGTGCACATCGAGAGTGCTGTTCATAATCGTAAGCTACATCTGCATAGCTTCAGTTGCTTGGAACTTTGTTGCTCTGGGTGGTGTAACATTAACATCCGCAAATGCAAATTGGGAAATGCGGGTTTGATTCCCATTCCAGGGTGAGTCATTCCATCTCAATTCAGGCAGACAGTACCAAAACGTGTCAGGTGACCATTTTAGATTTGTTCCAAAAAATTACAGTAGTTACAACTATTGGAGACATAAAATATCCTGAAAGGATTTTCCTAAAAAAATTTTTTTCTCCAGCTACAGCGTTTTGAAGTTTGGCTAAAATCTAGCGATCTTTGAAAAATGGGGAAAATGCTGTATTTTAAAACGAACACGGCTTCAAAACTATTTAATCTATTCACTTAATTTTTATTTTATTTTGTAGCTATTGAATTAAATTTTAACTTGGCTTAGTTTGAATAAGCCTGACTGACATTAATAAGAAAAAAAAAACATTTTTGCAAAAAAAAAAAATTTTTTTTGCTTTTTCGAATTTTTTTTTTCCCACTAAATAATTATTTTTCAGGTAAGTAAGGATAACAATCTGAAGTCCCTCAATGTTAGTTTTACAGCAAATTTTATTTTAAACCTGGGATGCATGCAGTCCATAAAATTTAATTTTAAGTTATGCAGAAGTTCAAAAAAGCTCAATTTTTGAATGACATTAACTCAAAAACCCCATTTTTTTAAAATCTGAAAATCTGTCCATTTGATTTCCTCTTAGTTGTTAATTAATTGCTCATTGCAGAATAGTGTATTTTTGCCTGGTTAATTTTATATATATTTTTTAAAGATTGCATGTTTTCAGCTTTTCAGCGTTGTTGCGTAATACAGCACAACATGCAATAGATTGCCCATATTTCACTGAAAACATCGTTTAATCAGGTTTCAAAGTTAAAACATAGGTTACTGGTGTTTGATTAGTAAGTACAATTACATTATATTTTGAAGTTCAGCACAAAAACATATACTAAAAAATATTTGCAGAACATGGCAGTATGCTCTTGCTGGTTTCATTTCTTTTCTAGGGGAATTATTTGCAACCTCATACTCTCTCCCTCTCCCTCTATATATACTTTAAATTATTTATTTTGTTAAACTTGTTAATTTTGTAACCATCCACTGTTCTACTGATACTCCTCATAAATTTATAGCATTTTGTAATGAAATTGCACAAGCCACAATGCTGAAACAACAGGTTATACAATAGGCTTTTGCAAGTACAAACATATTGCTCATTGAACAGCCAATCAGCAGCGGTTATGTCCTTCATTTACTAATTCCCCACCTTTCTCCCACTCCAGTTTGTTCTTGTCTGTTTATGAGTGATGTTCAGTATTGTTCAGTGAATAATTTATAATGTCTGATCATCATAGTTCTGAGAGAGTTAGATGTGTGGACTACATTAAAAGACACAAAAGAGTTGTGTACAAAACTAAGCTTGTTAGGTTCTGTGGTGTTGATTTAGGTGATGAAATTCAAAGGATTGTAGGCCCATCTATCTCTGTAAATAGAAATTATTATTTGTGTTGCAATTGTGTGGCTTTTTACAAAAGAAAAATCTTGGAATGTGCAAATGAAACTGAAGAAGAAATTCCCACATCAGAGAGAGAGGGTTTTTTCATTCCCAGTCATGAGATTGTGGATGTTTTAAATAGCAGTATTACAATGCTTGATGTTAATGTGTCACCATTTAAAGCCCCTTCAGAAGTTAGGGAGGATAGGAGAGAAGCTTGTGTGAAGAGGAAAAAGTTGACATTAGAGAAAACACTAACTTCAGCTGTACAGAAATTAGAAGACATATATGGAGTTGGTGTTTCAAGTCAGTTGTGTCTTGAGAAGCCTGACTGTTCTACTTGTAATCAGTGGTTTTCTAATATTTATACAGCACTTCATACTTGTAACTACACTGAAAAAAGTGCAATTACTGACATTGCTACCATAGACTGTTAGTAAAACTGATTTGAAGGGAGAGTTACCTACAGTATCAAAGTACCTTATAGATAAATCACGCATGGTTAGAAGAGAAAAGGGAATCTATGCTCAACCTGACCCCTACAGTGGGCATCCATTGTCTACAGAAGCTGCAACTCTGGCATTGTCATACTACCTAGATGATAGTACAGACTGTACTAGGGATAGTCCAAACAAAAATGATGTTGTTTGTATTAGAGATGATAATGGTGAGAAAATTAAAAAGGTAAAAAGATTTATGACAAGATCAATCAAAGAGGCATATAGGCTAATGAAAAAAGACAACCCAAATATAAAAATTGGTCTTTCAAAGTTTTACACTCTACATCCAAAGTGGGTCAAAATTCAGCCAATACAAGCAGTATGCACTTGTATTTATTGCAGTAATCTGAAACTTCTATGTACAGCTCTCCAAAATATAACAAACACACAAATTGAGGAAGAAGATCTTTTACAGAAGTGTTTATGGGACAGAATAAGCAATGAAGATTGTTGGCTCCAAGAGTGTGGTGACTGCCCCGCCACAGAAGCACTGACAGTTGAAACTCTTTGTTTGAATGAAGAAGAAGTTACATTTGCTATTTGGGAAGGTGGTGACCTCATAAGAAAATCAGTATCTGCCCAAAAGTTTCTGCAAGATGTAAGCCATTATGTGAAGAAAGCAATTTCTCATAGCAAAATCAGGAACATCCAAAGAGAAGGAATAGCTAAAGCAAAAATCTGTGAAAGAAAATTCTGACATTCTAGTTTTACATTTTGACTTTGCTGAAAATTGGACAGTGATACTGCCCGATGAAATACAAAGTTACCACTGGCAAAATGTTCAGATTTCTCTATTCACATGTGTTGCATATCTTGAAAAAGAGATTAAAAGTTTTGTTGTAGTGTCTGATGATACAGCTCATAACACAGCTCATGCTCTCTGTGCTATAGAGATTATAAAAAAAGAAATTTCTAAGTTGTGCCAATTAGAAAATATTAGATCACTTGTTTACATTTCCGATGGGGCTGCTGGACATTTCAAAAATAAATACCAAATTTATGAACTTTCTAAAAATAATCAAATTGAGGAAAAAAAGTGGATTTTTTCAGCAACTGGGCATGGTAAAAGTTTATGTGATGCTATAGGTGGTCTATGTAAGCATTATGCAATAAAGTTTAATCTCCAAAGAGGGTCTGTGCAAGCCATAAAAGATGCAGCTTCATTTGTTGCTGAACTTTCTCATCTTTTACAAAATATAACACTACTGATTCTTGAAGGTAAAACTGTTCAAGCCTACAGGTCTTGTAAGGAAGTAGAATGGGGGGGGGGGTAATGTAAAACCTGTTGTAGGAATACAATCAAAACATTTCTGGTTGGTTAAAAATAACAAGTCATATATGGGACGTACAATTAAACATCAAGTTGAAAAAGTTGAAAAAGTTGAAACATCCAGCCAGGTGAAAAAACATTACTCAGTAAGTGATTTCCAGGTAGGTGAGTTTGTTGGATGTGTTTATGACAATACTTGGTGGATGGGGCAGATTACAGGTATATCTCGAGAGCTCAATGACATTACTGTGTCATTTATGCATCCCCACGGTCCAGCTAAATGGGTTCCAGTGGCCAGAGGAATATGGAAAGAAGACAGATGAATGTCCAATGCCATTAGAAAATGTGCTGCTTAAAGTAAGGAATCCTACTCCACTTGGACTATCTGCACAACTCCATACTTTTGACCAACAGGAGCTGAGAAAAATCAACCACATGTACTGTGCCTAATCCTTCTATGTAAACCTTTTACAGGTAACTTTATTAATATACTGCTAAGAAATTGTTTATCATCTAAAAGGCTATTTGTTAAATTTTTTTTTATGAAAGTGAAATTAATAAAAAAAATTGCAATAATACCAAGTGTCAAAAAAAATTGTATGTTATTGAATTACAGTGATGCTATAGTATAATAATGTTATGTTCTGCACATTTTTAGTGTATGTTTTTGTGCTAAACTTCAAAATATAATGTCATTGTACTAATCAAACACCAGTAACCTATGTTTTAACTTTGAAACCTGATAAAACGATGTTTTCAGTGAAATATGGGCAATCCATTGCATGTTGTGCTGTATTACGCAACAACGCTGAAAAGCTGAAAACGTGCAATCTTTAAAAAAAATATATAAAATTAACCAGGCAAAAATACACTATTCTGCAATGAGCAATTAATTACCAACTAAGAGGACATCAAATGGACAAATTTTCAGATTTAAAAAAAAATAGGGTTTTTGAGTTAATGTCATTCAAAAATTGAGTTTTTTGAACTTCCACATAACTTAAAATTAAATTTTATGGACTGCATGCATCCCAGGTTTAAAAAAAAATTGCTGTAAAACTAACATTGAGGGACTTCAGATTGCCATCCTTACTTACCTGAAAAATAATTATCCAGTGGGAATTTTTTTTTTTCCGAAACGCAAAAAAAAAAAAAAAAAAAGAAAAAAAGAAAAAAAAAAAGTTTTTTTGCAATAATGTTTTTCCCCCTTATTAATAATGTCAGTCAGGCTTATTCAAACTATGCCAAGTTAAAATTTAATTCAATAGCTACAAAATAAAAAAAAATTAAGTGAATAGATTAAATAGTTTTGAAGCCGTGTTCGTTTTAAAATACAGCATTTTCCCCATTTTTCAAAGATCGCAGATTTTAGCCAAACTTCAAAACGTTGTAGCTGGAGAATTTTTTTTTTTTTAAATCTTTTCAGGATATTTTATGCCTCCAATAGTTGCAACTACTGCAATTTTTTCGAACAAATCTAAAATAGTCACCTGACATGCCCCTCCTGAGCTGAGATGGAATGACTTGGGTGGTGAAAATGATAACTTGAGAAACAGTAGAAAGTACGACACTTACGTGCCGATAATGATATTGTGTATCCTTTCATGTATTTGTGAAGAATTATTTCTTCAGGGAATTAGCTTCTTATTGATTTGTATGTACAAATCATAATTTTTCAAAAAGTGGCTCCTGTTTAAATTAGCTGAATACATTCTAACACGTGTATGATGAATTACCATGATGTGTCACCCCCTGTAGCGCAGTGGTCTGAGCACTGGCTTCTGACTGTATCTCCAAGATCGGTCTGGGTTCGAATCCTGATAAGGCAGGGATGTTGTGTTTGTCTTACAGCCCTGGTTCTCTCCCTTCCCTGGAACCAGTGGCCCTAGATTAGGGACAGGCCACTGTTTATAGCTCTTGAGTTGCTCATGGTGGTCTTTAAACCCTTAAATATTAATACGTACATATCATTAAGCTGTTCTCTGAGACTCAAAAGTTAGCTCCACAAAGAAATGCAAACTACCAGATAATTCTTACTTACTGTGGCCGTATCAAGCTTCTCCATTTATAGCGATCTTGACATACAACTCGGGTTTCACTGACATCCATCATATGCCGTACACAAGATCTTCTATACTTCATACTCATAATCTTTTTCTCATGCAGACACTCCTGAATCTGATCCTCTCATGACTTCCTTGGCTTTCCTCTGCCTTTCCTTCCTGCCACTTGGGCTGAAAAAGATTTTCTTAGTAAGCATTTCATCACTCATTCTTTCAACATGGCCAAACCACTGAAGCATATTAGTCTCCACCTTGCTAACAACATATTGCTTCACATCACACAACTGCAACATATCTTCATTCCTCACACAATCAAAACGTGTCTTGCTACAGCCCCCCCCCAAGTAACGCATTTCTCCAGCACACAAACAACTCCTATGTTGGGTGTTTATTGTGAGAAGTTATTGGATAACAAAGTCTATAAAGGTAATACAGTGAGAATTCCTGGAGAAGTTTGGGGGAAGAAAAGCATCAGACAAACGTTACATCACCAGGTTAGCGAAGAAATGTGAAACCACGGGCAGTGTTTTGAACTAAAGTGGCGGACGTCCTCCTTTAGCAAAAGAAAAAAATTGAAGAGGTGAAGCATGGGCTGCTGGCATCACTGAAAAAGTCACTCCAACATTTGTCACAAGAAACTGGGTATTCTGTTTCCACCTGCCAAAGAGCTGCAAAGAAAGCATTGCTTCATCCATGCTGTGTGACAGCTGTGCAAGAGTTGCAAGGATCGGATCTTGAGAAGTGTGTATCTTATTTATTGTCACTGGTTCACTGACAAAGCAAGGTTTCATTTCAACGGCTATGTCAATTTCCAAAATTCACATATCTGAGCTATAGATAATCCACATGAATTACACGAAACCTCATCACATCCTGCAAAAGTCGGTGTTTATTGTGCTGTGTCCCAAACTAGAATAATTGGACCCATTTTCTTCGGGAGTGTGGTAAACTTGGTGTCACATGTGAACATTTTCAGGCAAATTTGTGGATTAAATAACCGACATCGATTTGACAATGGGTTACTATCAACAGAATGGAAGCACCGTGCGACACGTCCCGTGGGAGCACGAGTAAAATTTCCTCTTTCTTTTCTTCTCCGAATTTTTTCTTCTGGAGATATTTGAAGTGTTGTGCTTACAACAATAAGCCTCACACATTTGAAGATTTAGAGTGCAACATCAGTGCAGCAGTCTGGGCTATTGATGAGGACGTGCTGCAGAGGACCTTCGATAATATGCAGCGTCACGTTTGAGTGTGTTTGGAGTTCGGCGGAGAACATTCCAGCATGTATTGTGAATGGTGCTACATTTCCATGAACTAAAGTATGTCTGGTGTAAACCACATGTCATGTTTCTAAGTAGAGTGTGTTGCAAAATGTAGCTGATTCTTTGTGGGGACTACCTAGTGAAACACCCTGCATTTAAAATATGTTTGAGTATCAAAATTTTTGTCTGAATGCTTATATATCTATATATATATCACCATTTTACATAACATATCTAGAGTTTTGGATGCTTTACTCCTGCTGACACACTTGAGTTTTTATAACCACGCTTGAAAATGTAATTTTTTTTTTAATTCATTTGCTCAGTAGTAATTAAAAGATATGGCATGTTTACACACAGTACAGTGTTTGAATTACCCAGTGGTCTGCTGGCCATTGGCCAGTAAATTTTCTTTTTTTTTTCTCTCTCTAATTTATCACAAGTTCAAAAATGAATTCCTATTTCTTTTACCTTGCTGTACGGTTTTCTTTTTAGGCTGCAAACTAGTGATAGATTCATGAAATGCTATTAGATAACAGCTATTATCTTTTTTTTTTTATCACTCATGATTTGTAAACAGCGGAGGAAACAACAAATACAGAAAGGCAATTTCTCAGTCCTTGTCTTTTAATGACAACAGCCATTTTTTGTTGCCTCTGTCCCCACCATTCATAATCAGCAGAAGCAAGCAAAATAAACGTCCTGCCCTTCCTTGGATTCACCCATCCTAGTAAGTGCAGCGGACACTGACACCAGATAAGCCAGCTTTTGTTTCTGCCCCAAGAAAACACACTAGCAGAGGAGGTCAGTTGGATGCGTGAAGGTAATTTTTGCAAAAGAGCAATTCACACGAAACAGTGTAGTACAATGCGGGACTAAAACTAACTTCAGGGGAAAGTAAGAAGGATGAGCAATAAGGAAAAGGAAGCTAAACCCTAAATAATAAAACTTATAAAAAAATGCTACTAGTGTATGTGAAATTTTGTACCCTTGGAGTCCCATCGTTCCCTTCTTACTTAAAAACAGATTAGGAATGCACTCTTACTCTGCTATATCATCAGAATTTTATTCTGTATCCTGTGAGTTGCACCTTCAAATTAGATGTTTTAAAAACAAATATTGGAAATAATTCTATTGAAATGATCCGTTATTTTCTACATGTATTGTAAATGTAATTTTTTTTAAGGACCAGTAGGCATTTTGGTAAACCATTGGTTTACAAATTCTAGTGCTCCGCTGGGCTAATAAAAGTTTTATGTCTAATTCTAACACTGCAGTAGTAGCAATATCTTTTTGTTATTTCATTTTTACTGCATTATTGAAATACTTTTTTTTATTTATGTATTACTTTTTTGATAGCAGTTGTCTTTAAGAAATGGTAATAATTTTCTGTCAAGTTGGATATATGTATACATGAAATAATCTTGTATTGTTTGACTTGTTTTGTATCTGCACATTGCAATATTTTTGTTTTTTTAGCCAAAAGAAAGTTGGAATATGAATTCTGAAGAGAAGCTGGAGCAGTCTGATATAGTTAAAAACAAAGGAACAAATTATTTCAAGGTACTTTTTATCTTGATTAGCCGCAATTATAAATAAGCAACTGTTTGTTTATTTTTAACATGTCATAGTTGCTGATATCAGTGTGAAGTTTCAGTTAGCACATGCTACTTTTACCTGAAAAGTGAAATCTATGAAACACAAGTGAAGTAAAATGTTCTTGAGTATTTCTTCTTGAATCACTCTGACATGTATGCTTTTCCTTGTATTCCATGTTTTCTCATACATTGTTTTGATTATTATTATTATGAAATTCAAGGAATTTTTGAGGCCTTTACTGTAATTTTAGAGTGTTAAAAAGTGCATAGCTATATAGCATCACCACATGGGACAGTTTAAAAGAAAAGACTACTTTCCACACAAGAATGCTGTTTGACTGCATGGGTTATTTTCAAAACGTTCCTCTGATTTTTACAAAAGAAGGAAGGATTGACCAGATTTGCCAGAATATTGTTCCCGAAATCACCAAACCACTTTCTGCAAAAAAACAAAAACAAAAAAAAACAAAAAAAAAAAAAAACTTGCCATTCAGAATTCCTGCTGCAAATAGCTAAATCAATAACACAATCCCATTTGTGTATGTTCAGTTATTATTTGCTATAGTTCCATTTTTAAGTGAAACAAGAAAGAAAGAGAGAGAGAGAGAGAGAGAGAGTGTGTGTGTGTTTTGTACCAAAAGTAAAGGACATAGTTGAATTATACATATTCACTGAAAGAGATTTATAAGGCATGGCAACCATTACTGCTTAACTGGGATAGAGATCTAGCACATGAGAACCCCTTGTGCTTGTGTCCTTCACTCCAAGAAAATGACTGCTAATTGCATATATTTTTAGAGACATACAAGTTGTTTTTGTGTTGGAGAGATGTGTTACTATGCGGGGTTTGTGGCAAGATATGTTTGGAACTTGGAAGGAACGAAAATGTGTCGTAGATGTGGAATGTGAAGAAAAATGTTAGTAAGGTGGAGTCAAATATCCTGAGGTGGTTTGGCTATGTTGAAAGAATGAATGGTGAGATGCTTACTAAGAAAGTTTATTCCAAGGAAATCATGGGAGGACCAGTCTGCACGAAAAAAGTGATGGGTATAAAGTACAAAAGGTCTTGTGCGAGACGCGCGATGGATGTAATTGAATCTTGAGTTGCGTGTTGAGATCGCTGTAAATGGTGGCTTTTGATACATCAACAGTAAGCAAAATCTTGCACCATCAGTTTTGAACTTGAATCTAGCAGGTGACTTATCTTTGAGGAGCTAAATTCTGAATCTCAGAAAATGGCTTACTAGTATGTATACATGCATATGCAAACTTGCATGATTAGTTAGTGTTCATCCTCACTTAACCCCAACCAACAGTACTTCCTTTTTTTTTCTCCATGAGAAATACACTTAAGAGCATTTCATTTTTGTGCAGTTAATAATCCTTTAGTTTCAATTTATTTTAGAGCAGTTAAGAGATTTTTTCTCTCATTTCAAGATAGCCACTTTGAAGTACAGAGTATGTTCTTCATGCCCACTTACATAGAAAACGAGTGCACTAAAAAAGTATATGCATAATGTGAACTGCATGGAAAATTCCCATTTTTTTGTTTTAGCAATATGTTGGCTACATGGAAGTGTCGCCCCTCTCATGAAGTCCTTCCCATCTGAATGCTGTTTAACTTTGGTAAAGTGATGAAAATTGTTTTGCAGTTTTCTCAGAGTTTCACTTTTCTATAATTCCATTTTTGCTAGGGGTGTTTTATGTTTTTATTTTATATTTACTTATGTGAGAATGGTGTTTAGCACTTTTGCCCAATTTTGTGCACTATTAAGCGTCTTTCCCGGACATCTATCACGCAAACACCCAGGTAGTGTACCTTCATCCCAATATCATTTCTGTTGTGCAACTTGTGGAGCGAGGTGTTTTGCCTCTAGTGTACCTTCGGACAGGCTTTGAAGGCTGTATAGAAAAACCTAAGACACTTCTGAAAGGCCTGTGCAATTTACAAGACAATTACAACTTGCTGATGTTTCTTAATGTAAGATCAAAGATTCCTACACGAATGGTGTGTAGAAGTTGCTCTGCCTCGTTTTGTCCACGATTTGCGTAGACAGAGACTGCAAATTCAGTGATCAATAACCTGTTGAATATGGGAAGGGAACTACACTAACATCTGGTAAAAGATTTCAAGGAACTTTTAGAGAGCAATGCTCAGTAAAGTTTTGATAGATAAGTTACACAGGGCCGAGAATGAGGAGAAACTGGAGCCAAAGTAGCCAGATAATTTTTCAACATCAAGCAGCTTGCTGGTCTCAACATGATTGAGAATGCACTAACTTGTTAGAGTCTCAGAATGCAAATACTGAAAAGTAATTGTCTTGAGAGTTTTGGCACTCCCACCATATGACCAGTTTTGGCATACAAGCAAATTTCAGCTAGCCACCTTTTTTATCCATGCCTCAGTGAATAATTCACGTGTTACACGTGAAATACCTCCTACGAAGACTTCCACCTCCCATACGGTTTCAAGTGAGTACATTTTAAAACTAGCACTTTCACAACTAGTTTTTACTTGGATGGGACTATCTCCGACCTCATACTGAGTTTTTAAGTAATCCTGCCTTTCAATGTGCATAGTTTTAAAGCATTTCTTTCAGTTAATGCAAATGATACTCAAAATGTTTAGTGATTTGAAAACATGCTACTTTTTCCCATCAAATTGTGTTTTGAAATGTTTGATTCATATAATATTCTCAAGGAAGGGACTCACAAGGAGATCTTACAGCTGAACACTTGCAGATTTCAGTGAATTTTTTTTTAATGAAAATAGAGGCAAAATAAGGATATACATGTCCCGGCATTTCATCTAATGCCTCTTATTTTCGGAATAAAAAATCATAACGATCCGAGGATATCATAACGAAATTCATGATTTCCTGTAAATGATGCTTTACTGTAATGTCACGAGGTCCTACAGCAGTGCATTATAGCATACTTTTACTGTTATGGTGGCTAATGTCGAAAAGTGGGGAATGAACAGTGAACTATCAGTAGCAGCAAAGAACCGAATGCTTGCATTTTCCCATCCTTCCTTAAAGCTCTCTCGTTCTCACTTTTCAGAATTCTGTAAGAAGTTGCAATGACATTATGTGATATAGGTAGATATTAAATGAAACATATGTATTTCTGTGCAATATTTGCATGAGCTAGCTATGTCATCAGCTGCAGGCCTTGTACTGATGTGGACCCTACACTTAACATTGTATTGTGTCATTGTCAATGGCAATTCGGTGTAGTTTCACTAACAAATAATAAAAAGCTTGTAGAAGTAATCGTTGAGTAATGGAGTTTATGGGGACAGAGGAATTGTTAGGAGAATCGAATTATCACATTTTAGCTTATAAAGTATAATTATGTACTTTTATTTGAAGACCTCACATATATGTTGTTAGGTATCACTATCAGAGGTTTCGCTATCGTTTATTGGTACACAAAGTTGCGGATGATAATTATCATAAAAACAATGAAAACATAACACTTCTCTACAACGCGAGCATTTGATAAAAGAACTGTTTGAACACTTACATTTCGTTTGTCGAACGGCGTCCGGAAAATACATTTTGTTCACATTTCCAAAAATCTTTCTTTCATTTATTAACTTTGCAGCAAACCAAGCGTACTGCAACATATTCTTGAAAATCGGCGCAGGAAGTTGATGACGTATAAGTGAATGGATTTCGCTACATTTTCTCGCTTGTTTAAATGCCTATTTTTTTTAAAAGTTTGACAGAGTTTTGTAATTTTTTAATAATATTTTTTACTTGATGGAAAAGGTACACATCGCAAGGTTGACAGAATAGGATACAATGAGGGGGGAATGATTACATCAGTAGAAGAACAAGTGTCGTCGTCCTTTGTGAAGACACTATTAAAGAGTGCTGGATCTGTTTGACCTCCCCATGAATCCAAGATGAATAGAAACTTCTTTTTTTCGCAAAATGGTCAGATAATGTTTTTCACGAAGCTGCTGAAATGCTCTTTCGTTAATTTTCCTGATTTCGACGATGTCACGAATACATTTCCTTATTCTGCAGTTAGTCCTTCCACAATCTTGGAATAAACTAAAGGTCCAAATTGTACCTGAGGCTCTTGCATACATAGAAAAACTTTTGGAAGTAATGCTCTAGAAGCATTAAAAGAATTCTTAAAATCATCATAACACGCGTAAGTAATGTTGAAAAATTATGAGCAGGATGTTTCGGTAGCGACTTCTACCTTAATCAGCCATGGAATGAGACACGTGGTAAAAGCGTCAGTTGTTGCCAGATTTCAAAATCGCTTTTCAAATAATAGGGATTTTAAAAGGTGCGTCAGTATTGCAGGTGTTAGGGGTAAGGTAGATTTCAATGCTTTCACGGTGTCCGAGGGCATGCCGATTGCTGAACGGGGCGATTCACTTAACATTGTACCAATCGGGAGCCACGGATGTATCGCTGATGGTTAAAATTGAAAGGGAGGTGGAAGAGCTACCTTTCTTAACATCAGCGATATGCTCCATCAAACGCCGGTTTATGTTGCAGTAAGTACTACAAATATAGTGGGTAACGCCTGTGGAAGTGTTGATAGGGATAGAGTAGACATCTTGTAAATCTAGGGGTTTATTGAGATCTCTGTCCTTAAGGATGAGTTTGAGCGGTCAATGCATACTACGCAGTGTAACTATGCGTTACTTTGTTAAAAATCTCCCAAGAATACCTCTGTTGTTTTTTCTCCATGCACAGAAAGTGTCCTGTTCACATCGATTCTATACTCACATCTTGTTTGATCAGTGTTAAGGATGTAAGCAAATGAAAACTCTTTGATCAGTCGTGAAAGACGTTTGTGGAATTTCTCTGCTTCCGCGATAATAGGTGACAAATACAATTCATTTTGTGACCTGATGTAGCGCATCACTTTTCACTGGCGGGTGCCATGAACCAGTTTGAATTTTTCAACCACCCTTGTGATGCCATAAAACGAAAATTGTCCGATTAATGTTGCACTGCTGCAGCAGAAGCCTCACAAAAATCAAAATCGTACAGCTTGCTAAACAGCATCCAAAATGGAGTTTAAAAGCTCTACGTCAACAACGATGTACTGCTTTACAACGGAAGGCATACCTGAAAAAATGGGAGCAAGAAATTGAACGGGAAGGTGGATTAAAGGAAAAATATGACATAATCAACAAATGAAACTGCGATTGATTTCGTGAAGCTCGAGAGAAAAAGCAGCCGGTAACCACCCGAATGATGCAACAATGGGCTTCTGCTGCAGCGGTGCAACATCAATCGGACGATTTTCGTTTTATGGCATCACAAGGGTGGTTGAAAAATTCAAACTGGTTCATGGCACCCGCCAGTGAAAAGTGATGCACTACATCAGGTCTCAAAATGAATTGTATTTGTCAACTATTATCGCGGAAGCAGGGAAATTCCAAAAACGTCTTTCACGACTGATCAAAGAGTTTCCATTGGCTTACGTCCTTAACACTGATCAAACAAGATGTGAGTATAGAATCAATATGAACAGGACACTTGCTGTGCATGGAGAAAAAACAACAGAGGTATTCTTGGGAGATTTTAACAAAGTAATGCATAGTTGCACTGCGCAGTATGCATTGACCGCTTCTAGAGCATTGCTTCCAAAAGTTTTTCTGTGTATGCAAGAGCCTCAGGGGCAATTTGGACCTCTAGTTTCCAAGATTGTGGAGGACTAACTGCGGAATATGGAAATGTATTCGTGACATCGTCAAAATCAGGGAAATGAATGAAAGAGCATTTCAGCAGTTTCGTGAAAAATATTATCCGACTATTTTGCAAAGAAGAGAAGTTTCTATTGATTTTGGATTCATGGGAAGATCAAACAGATCCAGCACACTTTAATAGTGTCTTCACAAAGGACGACAGCACTTGTTCTTCTACTGATGTAATCATTCCCCCTCATTGTACCCTATACTGTCAACTTTGTGATGTGTACCTTTTCCGTCAAGTAAAAAATATTATTAAAAAATTAAACACTGTCGAACTTTAAAAAAAAAAAAGGCATTTAAACAAGCGAGAAAATGTAGCGAAATCCATTCACTTATACGTCATCAACTTCCTGCGCCGATTTTCAAGAATATGTTGCAGTACGCTTGGTTTGCTGCAAAGTTAATAAATGAAAGAAGGATTTTTGGAAATGTGAACAAAATGTGTTTTTCGGATGACGTTCGACAAACGAAATATAAGTGCTCGAACAGTTCTTTTACCAAATGCTCGCGTTGTAGAGAAGTGTTATGTTATCATTGTTTTTATGATAATTATCATCCGCAACTTCGTGTACCAATAAACGATAGCAAAACCTCCGATGGTGATACCTAACAACATGTATGTTAGGTCTTCAAATAAAAGTATGTAATTATACTTTATAAGCTAAAATGTGATAATTTGATTGTCCTAACAATTCTTCTGTCCCCATATGTGCTATTTATTATTAAACTCCATTACTCAACGATTACTTCTACAAGTTCTTTATTATTTGTTAGTGAAACCACCGAATTGCCATTGACAATGACACAATACAATGTTAAGTGTAAGGTCCACATCAGTACAAGGCCTGCAGCTGATGACATAGCTAGCTCATGCAAATATTGCACAGAAATACATATGTTTCATTTAATATCTACCTATATCACATAATGTCATTGCAACTTCTTACAGAATTCTGAAAAGCAAGAACGAGAGAGCTTTAAGGAAGGATGGGAAAATGCAAGCATTTGGTTCTTTGCTGCTACTGATAGTTCACTGTTCATTCCCCACTTTTCGACATTAGCCACCATAACAGTAAAAGTATGCTATAATGCACTGCTGCAGGACCTCGTGACATTACAGTAAAGCATCATTTACAGGAAATCACTTATTTCGTTATGATATTCTCAAATCGTTATGATTTTTTATTCCGAAAATAAGAGGCATTAGATCAAATGTCGGGACACGTATATCCTCATTTTGCCTCTACTTTCATAAAAAAAAAAAAAAAAAAAAATCACCGAAATCCACGGGTGGTCAGCTGTAAGGTCCCCTTGTCAGTATAAGGCTTTGTGTTCTGATTCTTTCACTGTTTCTTTTAATGCAAGTGATGTTAAGTCAACATTTAAACTGTACTTCTTACTGTAAATTGTTATAATTTTCTAACAATTGTGCATTTAAATTTTCTTTTTTTATTGTTGCTTTTTAGAGTGGAAAATACGATATTGCACTCAAGTTTTATCAGAAGATAATAACCTACCTTGAGCATGAATCAGACCTTGACGATCAGAAGGATCAGCAAAAGAAATCTTTAATGCTTGCGAGTTACCTTAATAGTGCAGCATGTTACCTAAAGTTAGGAAACTATAATGAAGCTATTAAAAACTGTGAAAGTGCTTTACAAATTGACCCACAGAATGTGAAAGGATTATTTAGGCGAGGCCAGGTCAGTTTATTTTTAATATTCAGTTTGTATTCATAAAAATTGAGTATTCGTTGATTTCTTGTACAATATTTAAAAAAACATTGGAGTTACATTTAGAGTGCAAATTAATCATACAGAAACCAGAACATTTATGCCAAAGGAATGTTCATTTCTCTGATGGAGTTCTAATACTATAAGAAACTTGGTTATTACATTTAAAGCAGGGCATGACATTTTTTTAAAATCTAGAAACCAACTCAAAAATGTAGGAGCCAGATTTTTCTTTTCAGAAATTTGTTTTATAAATATTAATGATGAATTTAAACATTTTGCTGCTGTAAGTCATAAAAGCTGTCTACGTAAGATTAAAACATTATCCCCGCTGATACTATAGACTAGTTTAAAAAACTTTATTCACAAGTAAAAGCAAGTTAAAAACGAGATCTTTCGGGATCCCTAGATCCCATCTTCAGGCTTAAGGCCATAAAGAACAACAAGTGGTCCACTTATATACGATCAGGTTTGACCCATGATGCAACGCAGTGGGCGTTGACATCGGTCAACATAGCAAATCAAAAACAATCAATAGTTCGAAGATATGTAAGTTTATACAATATTGTTCGTAGTGGTTCCGGGCATATCAATGGGGATTAGTTTTTTCCATATGTGAGGAATGAATGACGGAAGTTCTGAGTTACAGCATAAAGGCCCATATGAATGGATATATAGGCTCTTGGAGAGGAAAACATTTCCCCTTGTTACTTTAGAGTTCAAAACCACGGTGTTCTTCCAGTCGGGTATTTTTCCCTCTTGGTCCACAGTTTCAGTTAGTGCTGTGTTGGTGGAGCCTGACCTCAAGTAATTTTGGTGTTCCGATAAATAATCAGACTTTTAAGGTCCTGAGTGTCGAACCTATATAATACTTCACATCCTCTGGATTATTAGGGTTGACTAAAGGTATGCGGTATACACCGGGTCTAGATAGGTCGGGAATCACGTCACAATCAGTTCTGATAATAGAAAAGATGTTACGAGTCGAGACTCCAAAACCAAGACCATATTTCTTGCACGTCTTTCTAAGGATTGTCACAAGTGGTTGAGAAAACTCAGTTTTGCCAATATACCGTAAAGTTGTTTTTGGGGTAGTTATGGTAGTGGATCGAGTTCGTTGAACTATATTCATGAAGCATCCGAAGTACGAATCCGGGTACCCAAAGGATCGGGCCATAGTCCGAATGTACTTTAAGTTCAGTTTATTACCTGATTTTGCAGCTGTACGTGTTAATTAGACGTGTATGTATGTATCTACATAAGGAATTTCAAGGTACAGTAGATTCCAGTTAATTGTGCCATCGGTTAATAAGGGTTACCATTTATTTGGGACAATTCTTGAGGAATATTCCAAATTAGCTCTTTGGAATGAAGCTTTGCATAATTGGGCCAAAGTGTTCTAACCCCGACATGTCTCAATTAATCGGAATATACTGTATTTATATTTATATGCATGTAAGGTCAGGTGATGCGTAACATCACAGCCTCTCCTTGACAAATGTCAACCCCGCCTTCTCGTGGTGCATCCTGTTCCTACTAAAGGGGCTCTGACGACCGCCAATAGCGGTATAACTATACCATCGGGATTAGAGGAAATTCTATCCCACACTCACCAACCTGCTTGGCCAGCGTGGTGAGTTATGGCCAAACCCCTCCAAAATGACTCCACAACTTAAATCTTGGCCTTCAGTCTCCGGCAGCTGGAATGTACCTGGCCAAGGCAGCGGCCAGTGCGACATGAAGGCAGAGGGTGCTAAGAATCCCTGGAGGACCGGACTAGGCTGCCATCTGATGCTGACCTTGGCAACGTACAATGGACGCTCCCTATCTTCTGATTCAAGACTTCTTGAATTGGAAGAGGAACTACAAAGGATCAAGTGGGACATCATGGGGCTAAGTGAGGTAAGGAGAAAAGGAGAAGATCTCATCGAACTGAAAAGTGGACATCTCTTCTACTATCGTGGGACAGATACTGGCAGAACTAGTGGTGTTGGATTTATAATAAACAAGAAACTGAAGGATAAAGTTGTAGAAGTTGAAAGTTCCTCTGACAGAGCTGCACGGCTTGTTATCCAACTCTCGAAAAGATACCAGGCTCAGATTATTCAAACTTATGCACCCACCACAAGTCATCCTGAAGAAGAAATTGAAGAATTTTATGAGGAAATTTGTCATCTAAATAATAAAGGTAAGCAGCACTTGAAAATAATTATGGGAGATTTCAATGCAAAAATAGGGCAACGGCAACAGAATGAAACTTCAGTAGGTAAATTTGGTCACGGCAACAGAAACCAGCGTGGAAATACTCTCATTGAGTTTGCAGAGGCAGAAGGGTTTTTCATCTTGAACTCCTTCTTCAAGAAAAAGCCACACAGGAAATGGACATGGAGACATCCAAATGGGACGACAAGTGAAATTGATTTTATTATGTGTAACAAAAAATTCGTCATGGAAGACTGCAGTGTGCTAAACAAGTTCAACACAGGTAGTGACCATAGATTGGTGAGATGTAAGATGCACCTCAACACTAAACTTGAACGTGGCAAGCTCATAAGACAAACAAAATCTATTGACATAACCAACCTTAAAAAACACCATAATACCTTCAAGTTGGAACTGAAGAACAGGTTCTCTGCTTTAGAAGGCCTAACATCGGAAGAAGTGGACATCTCTGAAGTTAACAGAAAAGTAACCAAAGCTCTTATGGAAACAGCAACAAAATTAGCTGGGTCTAAGAACAAGTTGCATGTAAATAAATTATCAGGAAAAACGAAAATGTTGATGCAAAAAAGAAGAGAGATGAGGACAACTAAAGAAGATGTGACTTCCAAAGTGGAATATATAGAGCTATGCAAGACAGTACGAAAAAGTATCACTGAAGACGTAAGAAAATTCAACTGTGAACTAGTGAGGAAAGCAATTGAAAACAACCAAAGCCTAAAAATAGCAAAGGGACATCTCAGTAAGGGAAGAAAACAGATTATGGCACTGAGAAAAGAAGATGGTTCTGTAACAAGAAATAGAGGCGAAATTTTGACAAGAGTGAAAGATTTCTACTCCAAATTATATGAAAGGGATGATACATGCACTCCAGACATCATGAAAGGTACCAGTACCAGAGTTCCTCCAGTCCTTCCAGCAGAAGTTGCACATGCAATCAAGAACATGAAGCGGGGAAAAGCTCCAGGAGAAGATGGAATTACTGTAGACATCATACAAGAAGCAAGTGGAGAAATCGAAACAGTACTCGCCCAAATTTTCACTCGATGCCTTAATGAAGGAAAGATTCCTGAGGATTGGAACACCGCTACAATGATCCTGCTACATAAGAAAGGTGACATTGAGGATCTCGGAAACTACAGACCTATCAGCCTCCTATCAGTAGTTTATAAAATCTTCACTAAAGTTCTTTCACACCGCTTGAAGGTAACACTGGACATGGCTCAACCGAGAGAACAAGCTGGATTCAGGAGTGGCTACAGCACAATAGATCATATCCATGTGCTGAGAGAACTAATTGCAGGGATCGCATTCGTCCTAAAATTCCTAAAATTCCTAATATTTTGTGACCCTCCTTAAATTCCTAAAATTAGACCTAAAATTTTCGTAAGCTTATTTTTATTAAAAACAACCGTTATTAACGCCAATAAATTTACCATTACGGTAAGGTAAAAAAGACCTGTTATTGTAGAAACACAGCCTATATGCTGTGCTGCTGAAGGAGGGAAAAAATGACGCCATCGAGATGCACTTGCTTCGGGGGCGGGCGTTCCATTTTTTTGCCTTCGAACAGTTTTCGAGAGTAACAAGAGATCTAAGGAAAAGGAGGGGTCATTTTCACCCCTGGTTTGCGCTTTGCAGACGAACTCAGTGGCACGCAGAAGATCGTACTTTATTTTTGTACATGCCTTGTGGAACCTCCTCTTTCTGCTGATGTTTTGTTATTGTAAACCGCAGGTGGGTGGAAGCAAAGAGGAAACATGTGGTCTTTTTCCGTAACCTCCGGTAATGACGATGGGATGGTAGCTGAGTTATCTTGGCAGGCAGTAGAGCACGTGATCATTGACCTTCGATCATGCGTCGGCGACAGCGACCTTCGATGCGCAATATATCTCGGCTCCGACTCGCTTTGACTGAACTTGCGTGAGATGCGTATGATAGTTTCTGGTTTTACGTCTTTTATGGTGTTCTCTGTGCAGGTTCAGTTCTCTAGTGGTGACCTGCTTTTTTTTTTTTTTTTTTTCATATCTTCTGACATCCTCGCAGCCAAATTTCGGGAAGTTGTCTGGTTTTGCAATATTGGAACGTGTTTTTGTACTTCCCTTTCATTTTCTGGTTAGTAATACAAGTGTTTAAGATGCCTAAATCCAAAACGAAATTTCAAGATGCGTGGCTCGCCAAAGAATTGGACGGAGTGAAGTTGAAAGAATGGTGTTCTGCAACTGAAACAATATTTTCTGCTAAGTGTATATTGTGTTCAGAAATTTTCAATATTTCTAATAGTGGCTTTTCACAAGTAAAAGCGCATCATAAAGGAAAAAAAAAGTTCCCATAACAAGAAATTCCCATAACAATAAATTTGTTAAATAGTGTTCGTGATTCACATAAATTTTATAAAGAGTATGTTGATAAGCTGAAGGAAGAACAATCAAAAAAGGTAAAAGAAAGGAAGCAGAAAGAGAGGGAAAATAAGGAAAAGCAGCTAGAGAAAAAAAGAAAAGCTGAGTTTGATGACAAAATAAAAGAAAATGATGCAGAAATAAATAGGCTTAAAAAAGATAAAGAAGCCTCCCTAGCAGTAATTCAAGAGGGAACAGAAAGAATGCGAAAAGCTGTAGAAAAACAAAATACTGTTGAAATAGCAGTTGCCTCTAACTTGATCATACAAGGTTCAGCTGAAATAAAGAAAACAAAGTAAATTAGTTGTGGTGGAAGCAGAAAAAGATAGGCGTATCAGGAAAAGGTTAAAACAATAATATGAAAAAAGTAATTCAGTGAACAATTGTACATAGTTCTTGGTTTTCAATTACCTTTTTAGGATATTATAATTTAATGTGAAACCTGAAAACTTTCTGTGAAAATCGTGAATTGCTTCTGGTTAAACAGCATATTAATGTTCAAAGTGAAACTTGAATGTGGTAAATATACTTGAATATGATAATAACACGTGAAAAGATAAGAACTGAACATTAGAAGTAAATCATACTTAAACTTTAGACATTAGACGTTATGCAAAAAATTTGGGTGTGAACTTCGACCATATATACTAATGGACTGCGCATTGGCAATAGCTGCATCAAAGCCGCCATGGCTCAAACATTGGGCACGTCATCATCAGACTCCAAATTTCGTGTAAAAATGCTGTTATGATTACTAATTTACATTGCAGAACTTCAGTGTTTTCGGTGTATTATGTGAATGCGCCTCATATATAATGAAAACTCTTCAGGTAAGTTTACTTATGAGCTATATACATGCATGAACGGGTTGTTTACATTTTGTGATTTATAATGTGATGAACATTTGCGAAGAATTTGGAACATGCATTCCATTTTTTTTTCTTAAGTTACTGTATTTTTATATCAATAGCTGCAAGTTTCTGGTTAAGTAATTGAACTTTATTGACTTAGGTATTTAATTCGTTTCTTACCCATGAAAAATCATAGAACTTTCTTTACTATATCGCTCAGAGCAACCATAAGCACAGCAGGTGTAACCCATCTTTTTGACTGTTGTCATGTGATTTTATGTTGGAGCCAGAAATTTTGATGTCATGCGCAGTCTATCAGTATATATGGTTGAAGGGTGTGAAGCAAACTCTTTACAATGTATACAAAGTTGTTTTACTAGATGTATACAAATATACATCTAGTTTTTATTGAAATACAATCCTAAAATTTTCCTAAAATTTTTCTAAAAATTCCTAAAATTCCTAAAATTCCAACCTAAAATTTTCCAGAAGTATGCTATGATCCCTGTAATTGAAAGAGCGAGGGAATATGAACTTCCATTGTGCATGGTTTTTATCGATTATGAAAAAGCCTTTGATTCGGTGAAACCATCAGCAGTTACAATGGCTCTGAAAACCTGCGGTATTGAAGATGCATACATTAATATTATTAATAACATCTATGAAAATGCAAGTGCAAAGATTAGGCTGTTTGAAAATACAACACACATAAAAATTGGAAAGGGAGTGAGACAAGGTGACACCATATCTCCGAAGCTCTTTAATGCCACATTGGAGGGTGTTTTTCAGTCACTGAGCTGGGAAAACAAGGGGATAAAGATTAATGGAGATTATCTAACCCACCTTCGTTTTGCTGATGACGTAGTCATTTTTGCAACTAGCCCATCAGAGCTGCAGAGTATGATCCAGGAACTTGCTGACAAGAGTAAAGAAGTGGGATTAAAAATGAACTTTCAGAAGACAAAAGTGATGTTCAAAGCTTTTACAAGAAATGAAGATTTATCAATTGATGGAGAAAAGCTGGAGATAACAGACACGTACGTTTATCTTGGACAGCAGATATCAAGTGAGGGTCACATTGATGAAGAAATTAATCGGCGTACAAAACTTGCCTGGAAAGCTTTTGGAAGAAACAGCATAATTTTCAAGAGCAATATGCCATTATGTCTTAAAAGAAAAGTGTTTGATCAATGCATCCTTCCAGTGCTTACGTATGGTGCAGAGACGTGGACCTTAACTAAAAGAGACATACAAAGGCTGCAGACAACTCAAAGTAGTATGGAGAGGTGCATGCTTGGTGTAACCAGGAGAGATAAGAAGAGGAACTCGTGGATCCGAAAAATGACAAGAGTGGAAGACATCATGGTCAGAGTTAAATCCCTGAAATGGCAATGGGCTGGACATACTGCCAGAAGGACAGATCATCGATGGACAGCCGAAATTTTAGATTGGATTCCAAGGGACAGGAAAAGACCCAGAAGACCACATGGGAGATGGGTGGATGAAATTCGAAAGTATGCAGGGGTGACATGGAGGAGACTGGCACAAGACAGATCGTTGTGGAGGAAACTTGGGGAGACCTTCGTCCAGCAGTGGATTGATAATGGTTGACAATGATGATGATGATGATGATGATACAGAGAATGAGAGTAAGGGAAGAAAACAGATTATGGCTCTGAGAAAAGAAGATGGTACTGTAACAAGAAATAGAAGCAAAATTTTGAGAAGGGTTAAAGATTTCTATTCAAAACTATATGAAAGGGATGATACATCTAATTCAGACATTACAACAGGTACCAGTACGAAAGTCCCTCCAATCCTTCCTGCAGAAGCTACATATGCAATTAAGAACATGAAATGGGGAAGAGCTCCAGGGGAAGATGGAATTACTGTGGACATTATACAAAAAGCAAGTGGAGAAATTGAAATTACACTTGCCCAAGTTTTCACTTGATGCCTTAATGAAGGGAAGATTCCTGAGGATTGGAATAATGCTACAATGATCCTGTTACATAAAAAAGGTGACATTGAGGATCTCAGGAACTACAGGCCCATCAGCCTCCTTTCAGTGGTTTATAAAATCTTCACTACTTAAGGTTTTTTCACATTGCTTGAAGGTAACACTAGACATGGCTCAACCAAGAGAACAAGCTGGATTCAGGAGTGGCTACAGCAGTGTGGATCATATCTATGTACCGAGAGAACTAATTGAAAGAATAAGAGAATATGAACTCCCATTATACATGGCTTTTATTGATTATGAAAAGGCCTTGTATTCTGTGAAACCATCAGCAGTAACAATGGCTTTGAAATCCTGCGGTATTGAAGGTTAGCATTATTAATAACATCTATGAAAATGCAAGTGCAAAGGTTCGGATATTTGCGGATACAGCACAAATAAGAATAAAAAAGGGAGTGAGACAAGGTGACACCATATCTCACAAGCTCTTTAACACCACATTGCAAAATGTCTTTCAATCATTGAACTGGAAAAACAAGGGGATAAAGATTAATGGATATTACTTAACCCACCTGCATTTTGCTGATGAATCTTTGCAACTACCCCTTCAGAGCTGCAGAGTATGATCCAAGAACTTGTTGACAAGAGTAAAGAAGTGGGATTAAAAATGAACTTTCAGAAGACAAAAGTGATGTACAATGCTTTTACAAGAAACGAAGATTTATCGATTGATGGAGAAAAGCTTAAGACAACCGATACCTACATTTATCTTGGGCAGCAGATATGAAGTAAAGGGTCAAATTGATGAAGAAATTAATCGGCGTATAAAACTTGGATGGAGAGCTTTTGGAAGAAACAGTCAAATTTTTAAGAGCAGTATGCCATTATGTCTTAAAAGAAAAGTGTGTTTAATCAATGCATTCTGCCAGTGCTTATGTACGGAGCAGAGACATGGACCTTAACTAAAAAAGACATACAAGGACTGCAGACAACTCAAAGAAGCATGGACAGATGTATGCTTGGTGTAACCAGGAAAGATAAGAAGAGGAACTTGTGGATAAGGGAAATGACAGGAGTGGACGTCATCATGACCAGAGTGAAATCAGTGAAATGGCAATGGGCTGGATATGTTGCCAGAAGAACGGATCACCGATGGACAACTAAAATTTTAGACTGGATTCTGAAAGACAGGAAAATACTCAGAAGAAGGAAGACCCCATGGGAGATGGATGGACGAAATTCAAAAGTTTGCTGGAGTGACATGGAGGAGACAGGCTCAAGGCAGACAATTGTGGAAGAAATTTGGGGAGACCTTCGTCTAGCAGTGGATTGATAATGGTTGATCATGATGATGATGATGATGATACAGAGAATGAGAAATAAAAAACAAGTTAACGAGATCATGATGTTTGCAAAAGTTAGGTATTAAAGGCTATTGCTGTTTTCATTATTTGCAGATATATTCTGATGAAGACTGGTAAGCTAGATTACACTTCTGCTATTCTTTCTTTAGCCTTTTGTGGCCAAGTGTTTCTTGTGGTTTTGATGCTGAAGTATTATTGATCAATGGCCTGATGGAGTCAAAATCCAACACTGATGGTTCAGTTATGTTATGTTGGACATTATCAGATCACTTAAACTACACTTTTGCATTTTGATTATTTGAAATTGCTTTTAATAGTATTTGTTACACTGAATTAGACAAACCTACTTCCAAAAGTTTTGCATGGTTGTTATTCATGCCTATTATTTCAGAGATTTTGTGTAATGCCTGTGTTATAAACATTTTTCCAGCTGTATGTTTATTTTGAGTTTTGAACATTTTAATTTCTTGGTTTACATTATGTTTATTTTTAAGTTTCAGAAAACTAAAACGTTTGTAATATTTGCAAAGATGTAACCCCCCCCCCTTTTTTTTACTATTAATTCTGACAAATATTTGAAAAATGTTAGAATAAAAAAAACAAATTAAAAAAACAACAACTAAAAAAGTCTTATATCAATACATATTCTGAGTTTGTACTCTGTCTTGAATTCAGTAACTCCTTAAATGGGCCTTTTTCTTTCTCTTACCCCTCAGACTCCTGCAAAGGTCCTTAAATTTAATGATGAAACCTAGAATTAAAAAAAATAATAATAAGACGCCTAAAATGTATTGTACTTAGGACTTCTATGTCTTCCATTGCTCATATAACAGGCAAAAGGTGAACTTTTGAACTCTTTTTTTTTTTTCTTTGAAAGTGCTATTTTTTTTATCTGCTGGCAACTATTTTGAGTTCACCTTTCCCAGCTGACATGCACTCAGTTCTGTACTGATGTGGTGAGCAACAGGCATGATTGGATAAACTTCATCACATACACAACAATGGCACACACAACAGCAACTAAGGCCTCTGTGAATCTTGGAGAGGTGCAAGCTAGTTCTGTGTGACATTGGCGAAAAGACCGCAACTCACTGGGTTTTGTTCCAGAATCCTTAGGTTGAATGGCCAACTGGAACCCTCAGCTCTGGGCTAATCCCCCACACTGATGTACTTACCTGATTAAAAAGACAAAATGGACCTACCACACTTGAGAAGGACAGTCCACCATGGAATCGACCTGGACTTTCTAAACGGCGTATGAGAAAGAAATCCCGGCTGAGTGAATGTAAGATTGGTGTATGGAATACTAGAGGTATAAATGGCAAGATGAGTGGGGTGATTGAGGAGATGAATAAGTATAGAATGGATGTGCTGTGTGTAAGTGAAACCAAAAAGAAGGAAATTGGGGTAGAAGAAGTGAATGGCACGGTGAGTGTGTGGTCTGGAGTAATGGATAATATGAGAGGACAGGCTGGTGTAGGTGTGATTCTAAGTGAAAAGATGAAGAACAACTTGATTCACTATAGTTGCATAAGTAAGAGAATTCTCTGGATTCGTTTGAAAGTGAAACTTCAGAGAATTGTAATTGTTGTAGTGTATGCTCCTTGTGACTCGGAACCTTCTGATAGGAAGGAAGATTTCTGGAATGAGCTAAAAGCTGTTTTGAGCCAGTTTGGTGCTAAAGAAAAAATTGTAATAGCAGGGGATTTCAATGCTAGAGTAGGTGTGCAGAATGCAATATCTGACAATGTTCTGAGTAAGTTTAATGATCCTTGTGTGAATGATAATGGTGAAAAGATTAATTGAACTCTGCATTGAGAATGGTTTGTGTGTATCTAATTCATTTTTCAACCACAAGTATATCCACACATATACTTGGGAAAATCATACTCTTGGTCAAAAGAGTGTGATAGATTTTGTCTACGATCAGCGTTTGAAACACTTAGTTGTTGACACACGTGTGGTGAGAGGTGCGGATGTTGGTTCTGATCATTACTTGGTAGTGTCACGAGTGAAACTTAATGTTGGTTGGAGGAAAATTAATAGGAAGAGACCCAGGATAGAAAGAATAAAGGTTGATAGGCTCCTTGAAGATCATCAGCGGTACTCTGACTTACTCAGAGAACGACTGAAGGATCTGAAGTCTGGTGAGAGGAATGTAGAAAAGAAGTGGGAATGTTTTAAGAACTGTGTTGTCACTGCTGCTAAAGAGGTCTGTGGCACCACAATAGTGGGTAACAATAGAGGTGATGCTTGGTGGAATAGTGAGATTGAAAAGGCAGTAAAGAAAAAGAAGGAAGCCTATTTGGGGATGTTGCAAGGTAGAGTCTCTGTGGATGAATATCGCTGTAAGAAGCGTGAAGCTGCTAAGCTGGTTCGCCACAGTAAGGCAAAAGATAGGAAGGAGAAAGTGGAAAGGCATGAACTGGCTTTTTGGAAAGATAGAAAGTCCTTCTGGAAGTACACGAGACTCAGGAAAAATAGGGGAAACAAAGTTGTAAGTTGTGTGAAGAATGAGATTGGGGAAATGATATGGGAGCCCAATGAGTTAAGTGACAGATGGGATGAATACTTTTGTGAGTTATTAGATCAGGAAAGCAAAAATGATTTTGAGACAGATGCAGATGATGTCACAATGAGGGATGAAAGCACAGGAGGGATCTCAAGAGAAGAAGTGTGTAAAGCTCTAAAATCTCTTCAGAATGGTAAGGCTCCAGGAGTTGATGGCATAACTGCCGAGATGTTGAAATAGGGTGGTGACTCTGTAATTGACTGGTTAACTGAAATTTGCCAGTTGTGCTGGGAGTTAGGAATGGTCCCTTGGGATTGGAAGGATGCTATTATTGTCCCCTTGTATAAGGGAAAAGGTGATCAGACTGAATGCAAGAACTATCGTAGTATTAGCCTACTGAGTGCGCCAGGGAAAGTGTTTGGTAAGGTTGTTATTGAAAAAGTACAGGGTCTTACATCATTGAAAGTGTGGGATGTTCAGTGTGGTTTTATGCCTGGTAAAGGCTGCACTAACTGCACTAACCAGATTTTTGCATTATGCATGATGATTGAAAAGTATCTGGCTGTTGGGAAGAAAGTTTTTACTGCCTTCATAGATTTAGAGAAAGCTTACAACCGAGTGAATAGAACACTTTTGTGGAAGGTATTGAATGAATATGGTGTTACTGGAAATCTACTTAATAGTGTAAAAGCCATGTATGCTGGTAGTAGAGCTTGTGTACGAGTGAATGGTGTTTTATCAAAATGGTTTTCCATTGTTGCAGGAGTTAGACAAGGTTGTGTAATGTCACCATGGCTGTTTAATATATTTATGGACGCATGCATGCGTGATACCAAAATAGATAATAGTGGTTGATGTCTTGGTGATATCCGTGTGTGCAGATTGCTGTATGCTGATGACACTGTCCTGTTGGCAGAGAGCAAAAGTGAGTTGCAGAGTATGTTGACTCGGATGCACGAAGTTTGCATGAAATCCAAACTGAGTATAAATAAGGGAAAAACCAAAGTTATGGTGTTTGAGAGAGGATTGGGTAGCACTGAATGTAATGTAAGTATAAATGGCACTGTGATTGACCAGGTGAGTGAGTTTGTGTATTTAGGAAGCTTGTTTGACAGAGAGAACAAGTTGGATGGTGAAATCAGTAGGCGAGTGAATTCTTCTTTGAAAGTCATAGCTGCTCCGGGAGGTTTTCACAGGAATGATGGGTTCTCTAGAGAGTCCCGCATGGCTGTGTATGAAACAGTAATTGTTCCTACTCTGATGTATGGCAGTGAAACCTGGGTACTGCAGAAGAAACATAGGAGTCGTTTGTGTGCTGGAGAAATGCGTTACTTACGTGGGGTTTGTGGCAAGACATGATCTGATTGTGTGAGGAATGAAGATGTATTGCAGTTGTGTGATGTGAAGCAAAATGTTGTTAGCAAGGCGGAGACCAATATGCTTCGCTGGTTTGGCCATGTTGAAAGAATGAGTGATGAAATGCTTACTAAGAAAATATTTTCAGCCCAAGTGGCAGGAATGAAAGGCAGAGGAAGGCCAAGGAAGATATGGGTGGATCAGATTCAGGAGTGTCTGCATGAGAAAAAGATTATGAGTATGAAGTATAAAAGATCTTGTGTACGGCGTGTAATGGATATCAGTGAAGCACGAGCTGTATGTCAAGATCGCTGTAAATGGAGAAGTTTGATACGACAACAATAAGTAAAAATATCTGGGAGTTTGTATTTCTTTTTGGAGCTAACCTCTGAATCTCAGAGAACAGCTTAGTGATATGTATGATGTATGTATGCTTCAGAGAAGACCCAGACACTCCAAGTGCTACAGCTTCTTTGTAATCACTACAGAGTATGAGAAACTGAATATATGTACATGGATATTGAAAATCTCAGTGACACTAGCAAACACAATCACAAAAACTGTTGGCTATTTGCTGAGATCTGTGGAAAGCAACACTCAAAGTATGTAGAAAGGCCATTCCATAAAAAAACTGAGAGTAATTTTCTTGAGTTGGCAACAGTGTGAAGGGGAAAATAATCATGCACACGACTAACTGAACTAAGAAAGTATTTATGGCAACAATTATTAGCCGTGGCAGATGATTCTAGTTTTGTTATTGTGCAGTTGTTTAAGGTACGTCTGCATTTTGCCATACAGCTATGGTGGTGAGTGATTTAGAGTTAAGAGGTGAAATACATTGGGTGATAAAATTTTGCTGTCGTTTGGGTAAAATGGCTCCAGAAACAGTTGATTTAATGAAAAAAGCTTACAAAGATAAATGTTTGGGTGAGGCAACGATTTTTAGATAGCACCATGATTTCAAAAAGGGTGTTTGTCAGCAGAACTCGCTCCTAGGAGTGGTCAACCTGAAAGTGTTGTTACGGAGCATATTGTCAACACTGTTTGGGCAATCCTGCAAGAAGATCAACGAATGATGGGTGAAGACATAGCAGTGTCAACTAATATTTCAAAAACATTGGTATTCCGCATTCTACATGACAAATTACTGCAGCATCGTGTGTATTCCAGATGGGTACCTTGTCACCTGACAAGAGAACAGTTGTTAGCCAGAGCTCAGGCGTGTCATGAGTAGAAACAAATTATTGTAAAGGATCCAAACTTTATCTAAACACAATAACTGCCAATGAAACATGGGTCCACTATTTCAACCCCCTCACGAAGGACGCAATGAGTGTCTGAAAACACACAGGCTCACCTCCTCTGAAAAAAGTCCGCCAAACCAAATCAGCTGGGTAGGTGATGATAATAATTTTCTTCGATCATAAAGGTGTAGTCTACCAGCATGCCGTTCCTCCACAAATTACTGTCAATGCTAAGTATTACATTTCAGTCTTGAAGTGTCTGCGATGACATATATAGATTAAGGAACTGGTGGGCAAGTGAACGCCCGCCCGCGCTTGGCTGCTTGTGTTCAACAGTTTCTCACGAAATGCAGTATTGAAATCATGCCACAGCCTGCGTACAGTCCTGACCTCACCCTGTGCGATTTCTGGTTGTTTCCAACAGTGAAGGAGAAGTTCTGTGGTGCAATATTCAACACAAATGCTGACGTTATTCAAGCTGTACAGGTGTCGCTAAAGCAGCTTCCACTTAAAATGCCTTCGCCACATGCTTTGAAAAGTGGACTGAACAATGTGACCATTGCATATCATCTGAGGGAAGATACTTGGAGAAAGAATAACATATATTTTGCTGTACCTGTATTTCTTCATTTTGTATGATTTTCCTCTCAGTTTTTATGGAATGGTCGTTGTACCTACCCATCATTTGCCAAGACTGAAATCTAAAATCTGTAATCGGTTGGTAGTGTGTTCTGATTCTGAATTATTCTGGTCACTCTTCTTTAACAGTTTTTTGCTTTTATTTTGAGACTCCCTTTTCCAATTTTTGAATGCCATGTATTGTTTTGTTTTTACTAACTTGTCACTTTAAACAATATTAAAAAAAAAGATAATAATAATACTGGAAATGATTGCACTGAATTTACTACATAAAAAGGTCTAGACTTTAGAGGTAAACTTTTTACTATGGAGAAACACATTAACTTTATTTAATTCAATAGTATTTTTCCATTCTTCTGTTTGTGCTGTTCCCATTGTGTTAATGAAAATCTAACTGAGCTAAAAATGTCACTGTGGTGGTGTGACATTCTTTTGTCAGAAATGTTAAGTGAGGCATGAATTGTAAAACACACTTCCAAACAACATTGTTGAATTTATTTTCATCTATTAACAGGCGAGGGTTTTAAGCCTGTAGCATCCTATACCAGTGGCAAAAATTATGGAAGTTCTAAACAAGAGGGATGCTTGTTTACCAGTTTCATGTGACATTAAAAACTGATGGAGAGTGTGGTCTTTATTTATTAAACAAAAACATTTTTTATGAGACAACACAATATCATTTTTAGTTTTCCATAAGAGCAAAAAGGAAAGAAAAGAAAAAAACCCTCATTGTTTGGGAATCAACAAACGATAATAAGAGCAAAGGTGTAAAAGAATACTGGTATATCAAACCTGAAGTATCAACAACGGTTCCCATCAAACTTCTGTGATCATTTGACCCATGAAATCAGTAGATAAAGCTCCTTTTCCCGTCTTTAATAGTTGACCGGCATCAGCTATCAGTGCAAATTTCCAATAAATACATAAAGCTTATTTTTGTTGACTGAATATTGTGCACTAATTTAAGGTCAAATTACATATCTCTCTCTGTTTGTTAAACAAATTTAAAGAAATAAACATTTGAGTGCAAGGATATTTTTTGCATATGATTACTTGCCATGCAGTAGTATTTTCAATTTATCCATAATAACACTCCATTGTTTTCAGTGCCATCTGGAATCTTGTCTTGTTCATACCTCATAATTTTGTCTTTGCAATGTGTAAATGGGTTTGTTATTTTAGTATTAATTTTAGTATTGAATGCACAGAGAAAAGGAAGTGCAGCCATTTGTTTATCTTCCAAGACAATGGAAGGTTGATTAGATTTCCATGGGATTTGCCAACTTCTCCAGAGTGGCAGTTCATGATGCAATTTAACTAGAGTACCTTTTGGCACAGTATTGTGCACTTACATGATTTGCACAGTCCTTAGAATTTGATTCCCTTTTTTCCATGCCTAGAAAAGTCCTTGTTTTTCATAATTCTGTGAAGGGTCCTGGAAATTTTTCTTGCAATAAAAAATAAATAAAAAGTAGGTTGAAATGTTTGGATGGATTGTGTTACTTTGTTTTAACTCCTTGTGCCGTTTTTTGCGAAGTCAGTACCTTCCATAAAATGTGGGGTATGTCGTTTCTTTTATGTCATGTGATGCTGCAATGCAAGAAGTTGTGAGTGCTATATTTTCAGTGATATGGGTTTGTGTTATAGTAGTTGTGTGCGACGATTGGAGTCATAACAGCGTGTGAAAACTTTTCTACACGTTCAAGATGGCCCCATGGGCACCGACACTGACCCCCTGTAGAATTATTTTTCTCTTTATTTTATTTTATTTTATTTATTACTTTTTCTTTACACTCGTAGAACTGCACCACAAGGAAAGATGGAGTTTGGGGCGTTTAATTTAATATCCTAATTTTATTGGAAATTTGGAATTGGAAAACGATAGCGTGAAAGCGGAAAACCTAGCAAACCGTAAGGTAGTACGCCCAAACAAGTTCTGCTCAGGGTGGTGTGTGCTGAACTTAAAAGGCTTGGCGTGGCCCTGATCGACACTGTTCATTATTTTGAAAATAGTTACCAATGTACATGATAATACACTGCCGGACAATTGCTACGGACGGATGACAATAGCAACGAAAGCAACCATAAAATGGAAGGCAGGAAAATGTGGAAATTAGCATAAGTGCGGGATACACTAAGACGTGTTGTGCGTATGCAAATTTTGGATTGCCGAACTTGTTCAAGACGTCATAGCGCTGATAAGAGATATAAAGGATTTGATGCGTATTGACCGTTGTTGTTCAAACGCAAAGTTGAAAGGAAAAGAATCAATTGACGAACTTGCAATTTTCAGTATGTCTTCCCGACATCCCCTAGATGATTTTACGTGTGGCCGTATTATTGGCAAGATTGAAGAAGGGCGAAAAATAACAGATGTTGCCAGGGAGTTCGACGTCAGCCACAGTGTTGTTTTAAGGCTTTGGAAATCATTTGAAACAAATGGAGAGTGTAGCAAACGTCTCGGGGGAGGTCGTGTTCGCAGTACGACACCTGCAGAAGATCGGTACATAGTGCTATCAACAAAAAGACACCGGCGCAGCACAGCTAGTGAGGTAGCAAATCAGTTTATGGCTGCTACTGGCAAGCGGATCTCCCGAAAAACTGCCGCCAGACATTTGCATGAAGGAGGACTATACGCCCGCCGCCCTGTTGTGTGCATCCCATTGTCCAGACGTCACCGTACCGCCCGTTTGCAATGGTGCGATCAACATCGCAATTGGACTGATAACGACTGGTCTGCTGTCCTCTTCTCAGAAGAGAGTAGATACAGTCTATCGTCTGATTGTCGACGACAACTGATCTGGCGTGATAGTGGTCCTGCATATTGTCCAGCAAACATACAGGAAAGGGACGGGTAGTGTCATGGTATGGGCTGGCATCATGATCAATGGCCGTACGCCCCTCTATGTGCTTCCAACTGGGACTATGACTAGCCAACGATACATTAATGATGTTCTGCTACCTCATGTTCGCATGTTCCGTGGTGCTGTCGGTGATAGATTCATTTTCATGGACGACAACGCAACATGTCACGAACAGTCGCTGTCCAGGAGTGTCTTGAGAGCGAGGATATTCAACGCCTCGTATGGCCAGCACATTCTCCAGATCTGAATCCCATTGAAAATGTGTGGGATGCTTTGGGGAGGAGTCTTGCTGGTCGCCAATGCCCCCTAATAAACAAGGACACCCTCATCCGTGCACTGACAGAGGAATGGGATAAATTACCCCAACAGCTGCTTGATAATGTTGTGCAAAGCATGACACGACGTGTGGAATCTTGCATCGCCCTCCATGGTGGCCATATCCCGTATTGACATCTTACGCCGGAACGCCTGCGGACGGTAATTGCATTTTTTTCACGTTTACGTATTCTGCACAAAATGGCCTGTTTGTCCCTTGAACACGTTCCAAAGCCTTCTGGATTTCAGAGCACAATAAATTGTCTTTCTTGTAATGTCCTGGCATCCTGACATTATTTTATTTCACTTGGCATCCAACCACACTTACTTTTTTATGCGCTATATAGCCGTTTATGATTCGTCCTTAGCAATTGTCCAGCAGTGTACATGACTTACGAACATACACTTTCTTCAAAAGCAGCATCAATTAATAATAATAATAATAATAATAATAATAATAGTACTTAGTAGTAGTGTTCTAGTGTAGTAAGTAGTAGTAATAGTATTAATCTTTCATTTTCACAAATTACTGTTTTCTACATATTAGCCAAACCTTAATTAATTACACTTGACCCCCTTGAAAAATTTCCTGCAGGTGCCAATGGATGGCCCTTCCTTTTAGCATGCGCTTTCCTCACTGAAGAAGATTGAAGCATGACAATTGATGACTATGGAATCTTTACTGCCATGACAGAATTCAGTAATTGGAAGGCTACTTTTTAAAAGTAGCAAGGTACTGCTGCTACTACATTCTTGAAAAAGTAGCTTGCTACAGCTGCAACTACTTTTTCTGAAAAGTAGCTAGCTACACCACTTTTTTCTTTTTTTTAAAGTAGTGAGTTTTGCTACTTCTCAGCTACTTTATGTTTAGATTTAAATTAAAAGTGCAAATTCTGAGGATGATATTACATATCTACATTACTGCATATGGTGTTCAGAGTTAAAAACCAAGATAAATTACACAAGTAATTTATCTTTGTATTTACCTCAGCTCTGATCATCATATATGACACATTTTGACTCATTGAGTGGTGCATATTTCGAGTTAGGTAGACTAGCTAAGCCCACGAAATTCAGTTAAAACATTATATCATTCTACATCTGCAAATTCATTTTCTTTGACTAAAAGAATTGAATCTCACAATTAAGGAACAGTCTTCAATAAAAACCACTAGTGGCAGCTCCCTTGGGCAGTGGTCTCAGTGTTGATTTCTTTCTGACCATTCGTCTGAGATGGGTCGTCCCGGTGAAACATTAATGTTGTGTTTGTCATACTGCACTGCCTTCCTACCTTTTCTGGAACCAGTGGCCCTAAATTAGGAATGGGTGCCTGCTTATAGCCCATTGAGTTGCTCATGGTCCTCCCCCCCACATACCAAAAAAAGGCCACTAGTGTGATCGCCTCATACTTGCTGTCTTCACAGACTGATTGAGATTTCCCAGTTAAGTCTCACAAGTTTTCACAATTGTAAGTTAAGTCAGGTGCATTATTGTAGGTAAAGCACACTCAGATGCCCTGTTGCAGCCAATTATACATCAGGAAGTCTAGAAATGTCATGTGATTTGAGGAAAATATCTTTTTAACCTCTTTTTAAAAGCAACACAATTTATAGCATAACTAGCTGATTACCCGGCATTGCCTGGGTATTTATTTATCCCAATCTTCTATTAGACAGGAAAAGGAATGAATTCTATCTATAGTGTAAAATCAAAGTGATTTTATTTACAAGTTTTTAAAAGTATAAGTACAGTATACAAATTATAAAGTAAAATCTTTTAAAACTTAATTATAAACAACATTTTTAGTTTCACCTCCAGGAGCAAGAATAAATAAATTCTTAGGTGAACCCACCCTTGAGTAAACAACATAAAGTTGTCCATGGGAGAAACATGGTGATCTCAAATCCACTTTGCAGTATTTAATAGACTGCCCCTGTGACTTGTTGATCGAGAACGCAAGTCTCACTGGAAATTGCAATCTCTTAAAGTTAAAAGGGAGATCCGTTGGAATGAGTGGTATCTGTGGGATAAAAACTGTTTCACCCTCTCTTTTTCTTGTTAAAATAGTCGCTTGAATTACATTGCCCAGCATCTTCTTTACACACAGCCTTGTGCCGTTGCAAAGTTTTGGCGGGTCGAGGTTCCGTAGTAAAATAATTGGAGATCCCACTCTAAGTAAAAGATGATGTGGTGGCAATCCAGCCAGATCAAGTGAGTTTAGGAACTCTGGTGGGAAATTGACGACCTCATTGGCATCTACTGCAGTATCAATAGACTTGTATTCAGTGACTATGCCTGGCAACATGGCAAGTATTTGATAGTTTATTTCGTAGATGTCTTCATTTTTAGCAGAAAGAATGGTCCTCTCTCGCAACCAGTTCAAATTGTGATAGTTTTGGAAAACAGCCGGATAGACTGCATCTATTTGCTCTGCAACAGACGACACCAGATTACAAAAATCTGATGGCAATTTTATCTTGCCAGAAGATTCAACTGCTAATCTACCTTCTCCAATCTCCAGTAGTTTATTTGAGAAAATTTGAGCACTGTCATCCCCCAGATGTACTCTCATGTTTTGCTTTAAAGTTATCTTTCCCACATGTCTCCACAAAAATGAATGTTTTAAACATGCGTGGATCTCATCGGCCGGTGTTGACTTTGGGATGACGGGCAGAGTTTGACGAAAGTCTCCACAGAGGAGTACCAGAGCTCCTCCCATCAGGTTGTCGTTTCCTCTCAGATCTCTCAGGGTGACATCAAGGGCCTCGAGAGCTTTCTTGTGAGCCATGGTGCATTAATCCCATACGATTAATTTACATGTTTTGAGCACCTGCGCCCGACCACTTGCCTTGCTTATGTTGCAGGTAGGATTTTCCTGCCTGGCGATGTCAAGTGGCAACTTAAGTGCGGAATGGGCTGTCCTCCCTCCTTCCATTAATGTTGCCGCAATTCCTGAAGAGGCGATGACAAGAGCAACTTCTCCCTGAGCCCTGATTTCGGCCAGAATTAAATTAGTTAAAAATGTTTTCCCTGTGCCCCCAGAAGCATCAAGAAAAATGATAACACCTTGTTGCTTCGCTGCCTGATCAATGATAACTTGGTATGGTTTTTTCTGATCTTGATTTAGAAGTGGCTTCTTGTCCGCGACGTATGCACTCGGCTCTTTGACGTTGTAGTTCTTTTCTCGTATGTAATCTGCGTGAAGTATCTCTGGTCAGTCTCGTACTGGTGCAGGCAGGCTGAGTTGTAGTAATGTTTTATTGTTCATGGCCACAAATTGGTCCTCAAGAATAATCAAAGCCTTGTTGAAAATGTCCGGACGAAACGTAATTTGTAATGTCGGATTTTCTCTCCGGACTTAGGCGAGTATATCCTCACTTAGGGCCTCCTTATATTTTTTCCATAAAGTGTTTGGATTCGATGGACTGCATGTAGTCAATATTATAGCAAACAGGTTTCTGATTTGCTCTGGGAGGGAGATCAATTTGGTTTCTCGCAATGTGTCATCCCTGTGCTGGTCTACTTCCAGTAAACCCAACTTCTGACAGGCCTCTCGAAATGTCTGGTTATGAAGTATAGAAGATCTTGTGTACGGTGTGTAATGGATGTCAGTGAAGCCCGAGTTGTATGTCAAGATCACTGTAAATGGAGAAGTTTGATATGGCAACAGTAAGTAACAAGAAAGATGACACTGACTTTTTGGGTGTAATAAGCACATCTTTTGAATCTGTTCTGACGCAAATTAAATTTATCAAAGCCATTCAAAGTCAGTGGAACCGGTATGGAAAACAATAGTATCTGACAGAAGAAAGAAGGTTTTCAGTCGGGTTTTTAATCTCTCAGATATTGCTGTAAACGAAATTATGAGCTTATGCCCTTTGGTTGCAGATTTGTGCATTAAGAAAAATATGAATTTATATGAGAAACATTTCGCACTGGAAACGCTCTCCAACACAGAAAGAATTTTTCAAATTAGGCTCTTAGAAACAGAGATATTGACAAAAATAAGATGTGACTTTGTGTGCCCTGTTGGGAAAACCATGCATTATTTTAGGAAGAAAGTATTCTCAAAAGGTTTTTCCATACGAGCGGTATTGGTCCAAGAAAAAAAATCAAAAATTAGTCGAATTTTCAGGAGCCCAGATTTTGCTGCAAATACATCAGAAGCAGAAATTAACACTTATGCCCCCTGGTGGCCAAAACATTCTTTACCAAACGTTAGAAATATATGAAAAATATATTCCATCAGGTGTTGTATGCGATAGAGGAAGAATTTTTTCAAATCAGAGTTTTAGAAGCAGAATAACACACAAAACGCAATTTACCTTTGCATCCCCTAGCGGGAAGGAATTTTTCAAATGGGGCTCCTTGAAGTAGAGATATTGACAAAAATAAGATATGCATCTACGCCCCCTGGGGTAGAAACCATGCATAAGAAAATGTTCCTAAAAGGTTTGTCGACATGAGTAGTATCGGTCTACAAACGACTTTTTTTTCAATCGATATTTTAGAAGCTCATATTTTGCTGTAAATACATCAGAAGCGGAAATTAAGACTTATTCCACCTGGTGGCCAAACCATTTACAAAAATTAGAAATTATGTGCACAGGATTTCCCATCAGGAGCTGTATCCGGTGCAGAAAGAATTTTTCAAATCGGAGATTTAGAAGCAGAGATATAGGGAGGAAAACAATTTACCTTTACGCCCCCTGGCGGAAAGTCTATGAATTACTTGAAAATTTTGAAATTATATGAAAAACATGTCACACTGGAAACACTATCCAACAAAGAAGGAATTTTTCAAATCAGACTCCTAGAAGTAGAGATATTGACAAAAATAGGCCCCCTGGCATAGAAACCATGCATTATTAAAAGAAGAAAATGTTCCTAAAAGGTTTGTCAACATGAGTAGTATCGGTCTACAAACTACTTTTTTTTTCAGTCGAGATTTTAGAAGCTCATATTTTGCTGCAAATACATCAGAAGCAGAAATTAAGACTTGCGCCACCTAGTGGCCAAACCATTTTTTTTCAAAAATTAGAAATTATGTCCAAAGGATTTCCCATCAGGAGCTGTATCCGGTGCAGAAAGAATTTTTCAAATCGGAGATTTAGAAGCAGAGATATAGGAGAAAGCAATTTACCTTTATGCCCCCTGGTGGAAAGTCTATGAAGTACTTGAAAAATTTTGAAATTATATGAAAAACATGTCACACTGAAAACACTATCCAACAAAGAAGGAATTTTTCAAATCGGACTCTTAGAAGTAGAGATATTGACAAAAATAAGAAATACATCTATGCCCCCTGGCAGAGAAACCATGGAATATTTTAGGAAGAAAATATTCCGAAAACATTTATCAACGCGAGTGGCATCGTACCACGAAAGAATATTTTCAATCGATATTTTAGAAGCTCAGATTTTATGGCAAATACATCAGAAGCAAAAATTAACACTTATGCCCCCTGGTGGCCAAAGTGTTCTTTACCAAAAATTTAAAATTTTATGCAAAAGATTTTCCATCAGGAGGTGTATCCGTTGAAGAAATTTTTTTTCAAATCGGAGTTTTTGAAGAAGAGTTATCAGGAAAAATGTAATTTACTTTTAAGCCTCCTAGCGGAAAAATCAATGCGTAATTTGAAAAAGTAACTATATCTAAAATACTCTTTGACATAAATGGAATCGAAAAATAAAAGAATTTTTTCAATCGGATGTTTAGAAGCAAATATGTGGAATAAAACGTATTTTTGAATTTGACATCATCTGCATTTACGCCTTCTAGCGGCAAAATTGTACATCGTAAAAAAAAAAAAAAAAAAAAAAAAAACGAAATGAAGGATCATCATTCGCATATTTCAAGCTTCCCAACGCAAACAGAATTTTTCAAATCGGACTAATAGTTGCAGAGATATCGTAGGTACAGATGTACGGACGGACAAACCGGTAACATAAGCACAATCTTTTTTTACAAAAGACGTGCTAAAAACTATCTGGTAGTTTGTATTTCTTTTTGGAGCTAACCTCTGAATCTCAGAGAACAGCTTAGTGATATGTAAAATGTTAAGTATAACTACAATGTGATCCAACAAAGTCTGGAAACTTAAATATTCATTTACAGTATATTTAAAGTCAACAAGTATGATAAAGCTGACAGCAGAACACAACCTTGTTGGGACTGCATGTAAGAGATGGCACTAGATGCATTGCTAATAAAGCATTTACAAAAGAAATGTTACCAGTCTTGCACCATGTCCTTGCTGAGAATGGAACTTATTGTTTCCCAGTGGATATTATTTTTTGATAAAATACTTTCAGCAACTTGACCTTTGTACATGCAAAAATTAACACAACTGATGTGCCAAGTTAATGTGTAGTAAAAGAAATCATGAAACAATTTTGAGAAAGGTGTACTGCAGCAGATCATCATAGTGATTTTTGATTGTTGAAAGTTAGGTAAATTTATTGTAAACTTAAAGGTTGCACAGTCCCAAAAAATTCATGTAGTGCCCATACATGAGATTCTTCGCGAATTCGTTCCGCTTTTTTTTTGTCATCACTTGGGTTATTCTCGACAGCGATGCAGAACTGAAGAGAAATGGGGGGGGGGGGGATTTCTGTCTGGGGATGGTATTTCATCTTTCAAAACTTTCATAAACTGAAGTTAACAGAGTGACAATTTTTCCCTTAATCGAAATTTTTTCTCACAATGTTGCCTGTTCCCAGTATTGTTATTAAATATTTTTTTACTGCATAAATGTTTGTATTTCAGCATGAAACGGAAGTTTAAGTTGGGCGGTGCGAAGATTTCCCTGTAGTCTTTAGGCATGAGATTCTTTCGTGGATTCGAAGAATTCCGCCATTTCCATTATCATTTTGGGCATTCTTAAGATTCATGCACACCTGAACAGAAATTTTGGGGGTAATGCTGGAAGTGGGAGATTCGTTTGACGAGTGGATTCCGTATTTCGAAAACGAAAGTTAGATGCAGCGAAGATTTCTCCCATAATCTTAATTTTCCTCTCTTGTGATGTTCCTTTTGCTCAGTATTGTTCATAAATATCCTTTTATTCCACAAATACTGCATTTCAACCTAAAAATGGAGGAAGAAGTTTCCGAAAACGGAAGTCGTTCGAAGTGAAGATATCTCCCGAAATCACATTTTCTTTTTCTTCCCGCGATGTTCTCGCTATCCTGTGTTGTTGTTAAGTATTACTTTCCCCCATAAATGTCTGCACTTAAGCTTGATAGGGGAAAGGAAATTTTCCAAAAAACGGAAGCGACGGAAATTTGTTAGAATTGATTCATGGTGTTCAAAAGTATTAATATTCTGAAAGTCACACCATTTATCTAAAGTAACGAAAGCTTTGATATCATGCATTCGTGGTCCTCAGGTTGAAAGTTCTTTCAGCATAATGGATAAATTGTCATCTGAGGGAATAAAAGAAAAGGTGGAAAGAAAAGTGGTGAAGAAATAGGAAGGGAATGATATCAAAAGAATGAAAAACTAAGCAAAGTTTGCTGTGCAGCTGCAGAGTCAACGGAAGACACATATCGCCATGGAACTTGCTGAGAAGAAAGCAACACAAGAGAAAATTAAGCTGAAGTTCTAACAAGTACAAAAAAAAAAAAAAAAAGTGTTTGAAGCAGTGTCTTTTAAAATCACTTTATTTTGTTTTGAATTCAGTAATTTTATATTGTGAATACAGTGAACAATTCCATCTTGCTCATGCTGCTGCTTTATATTCATACTTTCTTGTCGCATGTTCTGATTTTTTCACCTGATTAAGAAGTTCAGCTTTTTTGTTCCTTGCTCAGTCTCATGTACGAGTGCCATTTCTCTCCCAGTGTGGTGTGTTGTGCAATATTTTGTCAACAAAAAATGTATATTTTACTTCACCCTTACTCTATCAGAAATGGCCAGCAGTTGCAACTACCAAGTAAAAGTAGGTGACTTACTCATTGTCAGTGGTTTTTGCAGAATGCTACAAATGTATATCTTTCATTATAGTGCATGGATAAAATGTGTTACACTAAAGTGCTTTTAGTGTTGCTCAGTGTAGCAAAATCTGTATTTTACTCCCATTTATTTGCAGGCCAGGATGGGTTTTCAAGAATTTGATGCTGCTAAAGTGGATTTTAGAAGTGTTATTGACATTGATCCCAGCAATAAAGCAGCCCAACAACAAATTGCCGTATGCAATGCAAAATTAAAACAGATTTTAGAAAAAGAAAAGAAAACATACAGGAACATGTTTGAAAAATTTGCCAAAGAAGATGCTAAGGTATATGTTTATGTAAATCCAACTTATTTTCTTTATTTGAGATTAAAAAAAAAATCAGTCTTTGTTATCCTTTAAATTTTTTGAAAAACTGAAAGACGTTTCAATAGTAAAAATTCAGGGTAAAGCTTGCGTGTGCAAAGCAATGCCACAATTAATGTGAACACTTATGAGGATGCTCACTTGTTGCTTGCCCTTTCCTGTATTTTATTTGATTTCATCTGTGATGTGGAATAATTTTTAAGGCAGCTTTTCAGCTTCTTGTTACAGCAAAATAATTGCTAGGTTCACAGCAATTATTTGCTGTAATGTGTTTTAATTAATGTATTTTGCAAGTTATTTTTGAGAGATACATACATATCACTAAGCTGTTCTCTGATATTCAGAGGTTAGCTTCTCACAGAAAGAAGTTAGAACTCACTGTTGCTTTATCAGATGTTTCCATTTACAGCAATCTTGGCACACAGCCCGAGCTGCATTTACATCCATCACATGCCACACACAAGAACTTTTGTACTTCATACTCATTATCTTTTTCTCATGCAGACTTTCCTGAATCTGATCTTCCCATGATTTCCTTAGTCTTCCTCTACCTTTCTTTCCTGCCACTAGGGCTGAATAAATTCCCCTAGTGTCTCATCACTCATTCTTTCAAAATATTAATTTCAACCTTACTAACAACATTTTGCCTCACATTACACATTTCCAACACATCTTCATTCCTCACATGATCAGAGTGTGTTAACCCCCTCCCATAAGTAATGCACCTCCCCAGCACACAAATGATTTGTATGTCTCTTCTGCAACACCCAGGTTTCGCTGCCATACATCAAAGTAGGAACAATTACACTTTCATATTCAGCTATTCGGGACTTTCTTGAGAACGCATCATTCCTGTGAAATCCTCCTAAAGCAGCTATGACTTTCAATGAAGAGTTCACTCGCCTACTAATTTGTTCTCTATGTCAAACGTGTTTTCCAAGGTTTAAAATTCAGGCTTCATGCGACAATAACACATAAACACAGAAATTGAGTGAAAACACACAGTCACATATGGTAAAAAGGTTCGTTTATCGGTAGCTTTCGGTCATCCTACGACCTTGATCCCCCGTGATCGACTGGTTGGCAGAGCAACAGTTCCAACACCCTAACTTTAAATTGTAGTTCTGGCAACCAGCCCATCCAGTCGATCATGGGTGATCAAGGTCGTAGGATGACCGAAAGCTACCGCTAAATGAACCTTTTTACCATACGTGACTGCGTGTTTTCGCCCGATTTCTATGTTTATGCTTTCCAATATACAAATTCATTTACCTGATCCATTTACTGGGCACCATTATGGATCAGGTAAATGAGTTTGTGTATTTAGAAGCATGTTTGAGGGAGAGAACAAATTAGACGACATATATTTGTGAGAGATTATTTTTATATTTTAAGACATGGCAAAGCATTTGTGCATTGTCTGTGCCCAGTTATCTCAGTAATCATGATTATCTAACAGGATTTTTTGTATTATGAAAAATTTAGTATAATATTGCATTTATCTGTGAGTGTATACATGTGTTGTACAAGTGGTGATGATGTCTGTCTCTTGCAGTATATTGCACACAGCTCAGATTCATTTAGCTAAGTCTCTTTTCTGGGAACAGAAACAGCGTGACAAAATGGTGCCTGTCACAGATTTTTTCAACTACTACTTCAAAAACAATAAATGTTATTCTGCAAAAATATATCTACTTCATTCAAAAAATTTATCATTATGATGGCTTATCATTTAGAAACAGCATTGAGACAATAAATATAGGTAGTGGGGAAGAAGCAGTATGATTGTGTGAAGTGTTATATTGCAAACTAACATTGATATTAATGTACTCTTCATGTTTGCCAAGTAGGGTCAACATCAATCACATCAAAACCTTAAGTGATGCATTGTAATGTTTCTGTAGTGGAATCTGGTACCATTTTTCAGCACCTTCACAAAGTCATGTCATTGAAAAAAGGCACAACACACAATTATTCTACAAAAACAGCCCACAGATGAATTGTTTTATTATTTTCGCGGCAAATAACTTATCTCAATTAGATTAGTTTTCTTTCGAATTTGAAGCTAGGCAGTGAAATTGTCGTATAATAAACTTCCCTGGCCATTTTGGAGTACAGCAGGAGCTCAAGAATGTTATTATTTTTTTCTATTTATAAAGATAGCAAAGGGACATCTCAGTAAGGGAAGAAAACAGATTATGGCACTGAGAAAAGAAGATGGTTCTGTAACAAGAAATAGAGGCGAAATTTTGACAAGAGTGAAAGATTTCTACTCCAAATTATATGAAAGGGATGATATATGCACTCCAGACATCATGAAAGATACCAGTACCAGAGTTCCTCCAGTCCTTCCAGCAGAAGTTGCACATGCAATCAAGAACATGAAGCGAGGAAAAGCTCCAGGAGAAGATGGAATTACTGTAGACATCATAAAAGAAGCAAGTGGAGAAATCGAAACAGTACTCGCCCAAATTTTCACTCGATGCCTTAATGAAGGAAAGATTCCTGAGGATTGGAACACCGCTACAATGATCCTGCTACATAAGAAAGGTGACATTGAGGATCTCGGAAACTACAGACCTATCAGCCTCCTATCAGTAGTTTATAAAATCTTCACTAAAGTTCTTTCACACCGCTTGAAGGTAGCACTAGACATGGCTCAACCGAGAGAACAAGCTGGATTCAGGAGTGGCTACAGCACAATAGATCATATCCACGTGCTGAGAGAACTAATTGAAAGAGCGAGGGAATATGAACTTCCATTGTGCATGGCTTTTATCGATTATGAAAAAGCCTTTGATTCGGTGAAACCATCAGCAGTTACAATGGCTCTGAAAACCTGCGGTATTGAAGATGCATACATTAATATTATTAATAACATCTATGAAAATGCAAGTGCAAAGATTAGGCTGTTTGAAAATACAACACACGTAAAAATTGGAAAGGGAGTGAGACAAGGTGACACCATATCTCCGAAGCTCTTTAATGCCACATTGGAGGGTGTTTTTCAGTCGCTGAGCTGGGAAAACAAGGGGATAAAGATTAATGGAGATTATCTAACCCACCTTCGTTTTGCTGATGACGTAGTCATTTTTGCAACTACCCCATCAGAGCTGCAGAGTATGATCCAGGAACTTGCTGACAAGAGTAAAGAAGTGGGATTAAAAATGAACTTTCAGAAGACAAAAGTGATGTTCAATGCTTTTACAAGAAATGAAGATTTATCGATTGATGGAGAAAAGCTGGAGATAACAGACACGTACGTTTATCTTGGACAGCAGATATCAAGTGAGGTCACATTGATGAAGAAATTAATCGGCGTACAAAACTTGCCTGGAGAGCTTTTGGAAGAAACAGCATAATTTTCAAGAGCAATATGCCATTATGTCTTAAAAGAAAAGTGTTTGATCAATGCATCCTTCCAGTGCTTACGTATGGTGCAGAGACGTGGACCTTAACTAAAAGAGACATACAAAGGCTGCAGACAACTCAAAGAAGCATGGAGAGGTGCATGCTTGGTGTAACCAGGAGAGATAAGAAGAGGAACTCGTGGATCCGAAAAATGACAAGAGTGGAAGACATCATGATCAGAGTTAAATCCCTGAAATGGCAATGGGCTGGACATATTGCCAGAAGGACAGATCATCGATGGACAGCCGAAATTTTAGATTGGATTCCAAGGGACAGGAAAAGACCCAGAAGAAGACCACATGGGAGATGGGTGGATGAAATTCGAAAGTATGCAGGGGTGACATGGAGGAGACTGGCACAAGACAGACCGTTGTGGAGGAAACTTGGGGAGACCTTCGTCCAGCAGTGGATTGATAATGGTTGACAATGATGATGATGATGATATACATATTTCACTAAAACAGCTACACCTGAGCTACATTTACTGATTCCTTTCAATTTTAAAGAAAAACTAGGGAAATTTTCCACTCATATTTAATGTTGGCTCCTGCTTTTAGAATGTAACACAGTAATTGATAAAGCATGCAATCATGTAAGCAGAATTCACTCGCCTACTATTTTAAATTAATTGAATTTTCTTACTTTTTGTCAAACAGATAACTATATTTATGACTTGAAAATCTATATTATTTTCATTAAACTTTGAAATATTTTTGTGCACTTTTAACAGGTACTCCATTTCCACTGCACCTGTATTGCACTCAATTTTGGAAGCTGATGGTTGCAATTTTTCCTGATTTTGGCTTTCAGATAGCTTCATTTCAGTTAGATTAATAGAGGTGATTTTTTTTTACAAGAGCCATATTTTTTAAGCATTTTAGTTTCCATGGCATTATGAAAGCTGATGGTCATATTCTTTTTGATTCCAGTTAGCTTCACCTCAGTTTGATAAGGTAGTTTTTAACAAAAAAACAACAACAACATTTTTGTGCATTTTTAATGGACCCTCCTCTGTTTCTATAGTAGTGCAACATTTTGGAAGTTGACATACATACATACATGCATATCACCAAGCTGTTCTCTGAGATTCAGAGGTTGGCTCCAAAGAAATACAAACTAGCAGATAGTTTTTACTTATTGATGCTGTATCAAACTTCTCCATTTACAGCGATCTTGACATACAACTCGGGCTTCACTGACATCCATTACACGCCGTACACAAGATCTTCTATACTTCATACTCATAATTTGTTTCTCATGCAGACACTCCTGAATCTGATCCTTGCACAACTTCCTTGGCCTTCCTCTGCCTTTCTATCCTGCCACTTGGGCTAAAAAGATTTTCTTAGTAAGAATCTCATTACTTTCTATTAACATGCCCAAATCACCAAAGCATATTAGTCTCCACCTTGCTAACAACATTTTGCTTCACATCACACAACTGCAACACATCTTCATTCCTCACACAATCAGAACGTGTCTTGCCACAAACCACCCATAAGTAACACATTTCTCCAGCACACAAACGATTCGTATGTTTCTTCTGCAGTACCCAGGTTTCATTGCCATTCAGCAGAGTAGGGACAATTACACTCTCATACACAGCCATGCGGGAATCTCTTGAGAACCCATTATTCCTGTGAAAACCTCCCAGAGCAGCCATGACTTTCAATGAAGAATTCACTCGCCCACTAATTTCACCATCCAATTTGTTCTCTCTGTCAAACATGCTTCCTAAATACACAAACTCACTCACCTGGTCAATCACTGTGCCATTTACACTTACATTACATTCAGTGCTACCAGTTCCTCTCTGAAAAACCATAACTTTGGTTTTTCCCTTATTTATACTCAGTTTGAATTTCATGCAAACTTCGTACATCCGGGACAACACACTCTGCAACTCACTTTTGCTCTCTGCCAACAGGACAGTGTCATCAGCATACAGCAATCTGCACACACAGATATCACCAAGACATAAACCAGTATTATCTATTTTGGCATCACCTTTGCATGCATCCATAAATATATTAAACAGCCATGGTGACATTACACAACTTTGTCTGACTCCTGCACCAATAGAAAACCATTTTGATAAAACATTATTCACTCGTACACAGGCTCTACTGCCCGCATACATGACTTTTACACTATTAAGTAGATTCCCAGTAACACCATATTTCACAAAAGTGTCCTATTTACTCGGTCATAAGCTTTCTCTAAATCTATGAAGGCAGCAAAAACTTTCTTACCAACAGCCAGATACTTTTCAATCATCATGCGTAATGCAAAAATTTGGTTAGTGCAGCCTTTACCAGGCATAAAACCACTCTGAACATCCCACACTTTCTCTGATGTAAGACCCCGTACTTTTTCAATAACGACTTTACCAAACACTTTCCCTGGCACACTTAATCGGCTAATACCATGATAGTTCTTGCAGTCAGTCTGATCACCTTTTCCCTTATACAAGGGAACAATGATAGCACCCTTCCAATCCCGAGGGACCATTCCTAACTCCCAGCACAACTGGCAACTTTCAGTTAACCAGTCAATTACAGAGTCACCATCATATTTCAACATCTCGGCAGTTATGCCATCAACTCCCAGAGCCTTACCATTCTGAAGAGATTTTAGAGCTTTACACACTTCTTCTTTTGAGATACCTCCTGTGCTTTCATCCTTCGCTGAGCCATCATCTGCATCAGAATCATCTTTGCTTTCCTGATCTAATAACTCACAGAAGTATTCACCCCATCTTTCACTTAACTCATTGGGCTCCCATATAATTTCCCCAACCCTATTCTTCATCCCTACTTTTCCTGAGTCTCATGTACTTCCAGAAAGACTTCGTATATTTCCAAAAAGCCAATTTATGCCTTGCCACCTTCTCCTTACTATCTTTTGCCTTACTCTGGCAAACCAGCTTAGCAGTTTCATGTTTCTTACAGAGAATTTGATGGTCACAATTTTTTTTTTTTTTTGCTTCCAGTTAGCTTTATTAAATTTTTTTTTTTTTTTTTTACAAAAACTATATTTTTAATGTTTTTACGGCACTATGCAGCATTCTGGAAGCCAACAATTACAATTTTTTTAGTGTTTGTATTTTCATCCAGATAGTTTCATTTTAGATTGATAAGGTAAAGTTTTTTTTTTTCTTTATTTTATGATTTTGCAGAGTTAATGATACTGATGAAATAGCATCCATTTTCACAAATTCTGTAACTTTTTTCAGAACTGTTAGGTGACTTAAAATACAGGGTGTTTCATAAAGAATGTCCCGATTTGAAAAGTGGATATCTCGGCAACCACAAACCACCGATGAATGCGACCTGTATCATGTCTACGGGCGTAGCCCAGAGTTTATGACTGTCGCTAGATGGCAGCACAAGCGTCCAAACAGCCGCTACACTTAGTGAGTGAGAAGATGGCGTCGAGGCAACAGAAGGCGTTTTGTGTGCACAAATTTAGCAAGACCAAGGCCGTGATTACGGTGCAGCTTGCTTTTAAACGGCATTACGGCAGTTCTCCACCAGTGGGCAAAACCATTCGTCGTTGGTATTGACAATTTGAAGAAACAGGGTGTTCATGTAAGGGAAAGAGTCCTGGACGACCAACCACCTCAGCGACAAATGTGCAACGAATTCACGAGGCGTTTCAGCGAAGCCCACGGAAGTCTACTCGTTGTACGAGCCGCAAACTTGCCATCCCTCATGTGACTGTTTGGCGTGTTTTACGACGACGTTTGCTGTTGAAGCCGTACAGATTGCAACTGGTTCAAGCTCTTCGTGGAGGTGACAAAATACAACGAAAAGATTTGTGTGCAACTTTGTTGGAGGACGACACCATCATACAAAGGTTGATTTTTAGCAATGAAGCAACCTTTCATGTAAGCGGGAAAGTTTCGCGCCACAATGTTCGCATATGGGGACTGGAGAATCCACACTAAACTCCCCAACATGAACGTGATTCACCAAACCTGAATGTTTTTTGTGCAGTTTTTGTTAGAAAGTTTTATGGTCCTTTCTTTTTTGTGGACAACACGGTTACGGGCAACTTTTATCTTGCAATACTAAAAGACTGGCTACTTCCACAGCTGCAGGACAACTCTGAAGATTACATTTTGCAGCAGGACAGCACACCTCCGCATTAGAACCACCAAGTTTGTCAGTTTCTAAACGACACATTGCCTCAGCGTTGGATTGGACGCAGGGGACCCCATGACTTGGCACTACACGCTTGGCCTCCGAGATCTCCAGACATCACACCATGTGACTTTTGTTTTATGAGGATATGTAAAAGACCGTGTTTATGTTCCCCCTTTACCCACTGACTTGGATGAGCTCCGAACGAAAATCACGGCCGCGGTAAATTCTGTGAGTGTTAGACACATTTGGGATGAATTCAGCTATTGGCTTGATGTTTTCTGTGCAACAGGTGGAGGTCACATTGGGCACTTGTGATTGTGGTGAGTGAAACTTTAGACCTTCCTTCATACTTGGCTCTTTGTTTTGTAACTATCCTACATTTGCCTTATTAAATATACTACTTTGAAATCGGGTCATTCTTTTTGAAACACCCTGTATTATAAAGATTATGGTAATCCACATTTATTGGCATAGAATAAAAATCAAAATTTCCAATTTGCTTTTTACCTTCCTTGAGAAAGCCATCTGGTTGATGTGCAAAAGCTTGGAAACTTTGATTTCTATTCTACGCCAATAAATTCGAATTACTAGTATTGTTATACTATTTTAAGTATAAGTTGGTGTACAGTTCCTTTTTATTAATTAATGTTTGGTGAATTGACAAAATGGGTTTCAAACAGTAAAACCTACATGGACCTTTGTTTTACACATCAAGTCAGATATGACAATGGTGTTAGCAGTTTTGATTACGAGAAATCTTGCTGCCTTAAAATGTTTGCATCATTGTGGAAATAAACTGGTGAAGCTGAAACAGAATGGCAACATGTAAGGATATTTTGGAATTTTTGAATGAAACAAACTGGCCAAACATGATCTTAAAAATGTGAAGTGCCAAATTGTTATTGTGTCCAAAGTTCACATGTCATCATGCTTGCGGATTGCTTATATTACTGAGGTAATAGAAAATGGTGGGAGAAAGGGTGGACTTTAATAAGTCTTAAGTGTCCCATTTATTGAAGCAATACAGCAATATTTATGCCTGCAGTTGTGAGCTAGGGATTATTTGGGAAAACTGCCTAAGGCCAATCAAGTACATTGTGTTAGTGGTTTATGGGACATATATCCCACATCATGTCATGAAATTATGTCTGGTACTTTGTTTATATCCTCTGTGATATTGTACATTGTTGCTGAACTCCCTATTAAAACAGAGTTTCTTTTGTATTCTGATTTCATGATAGTATTTTTTTTAAATATATCCTTAGTAATTTTTTTGTACTTGCAGAAAATTCAGCAAAATGGTGATAGCAGTGGAAACAAGAAGGAAGATGAAAATGAAGAGATAGATATTGAAACAACTGAAGAACCAGATTCTACTGTGGAAGCATAATAATGTAGGACCAAAAAATATTATAATTTCATGTGTTGTCTAATGTAGCAAAGTCAGCTTGTCAGAACAGAATTTCATATCCTCAGTATGTATATTTAAAATAAACATTCCACATGAGTTCTTGTTTGAAGTTTACCAATCATTCAATGAACATCATACTTATAAGTTGGAAGAGTCATAAGTAGTGACTCTTTCTGCATACATAAACATGCTGAATTATTCATTCCTAAATCAGATCCACCTTAGCTGGGATATGTTGTTACTTTCATTCCACCTTTTTTGATGATCGTCACACAGTGGATGGAACATTTGAAGGGAAAAATCATCACAAGAATTTGTTAGTGTTTTATTGTTATTTTATACCAAAATCATGTGCATACATACATATCACTAAGCTGTTCTCTGATATTCAGAGGTTAGCTCCACAAAGAAATACAATTTACCAGATAATTTTTACTTACTGTTGCTGTATCAAACTTCTCCATTTACACTGATCTTGACATACAACTCAGGCATCACTCACATCCATCACACGCCATACACAAGATCTTCTATACTTCATACTCATAATGTTTTTTTCATGCAGACACTCCTAAATCTGATCCTCCCATGACTTCCTTGGCCTTCCTCTACCTTTCCTTCCTGCCATTTGGGCTAAAAAGTTTTTCTTAGTAAGCATCTCATCATTCATTCTTTCAACATAGCCAAACCACCGAAGCATATTAGTCTCGACCTTGCTAACAACATTTTGCTTCACATTACAGAACTGCAACACATCTTCATTCCTTACACAATCAGAACGTGTCTTGCCATACCCCACACCCCCCGTAAGTAACGCATTTCTCCAGCACATAAACGGCTCCTATGTTTCTTCTGTAGCACCCAGGTTTCACTGCCATACATCAGAGTAGGGACACTTACACTTTCATAGAGGAAAATGACATTTTATCTTTACAAAGACAAAATATAACTATTTAGGGTTTAAAAATATGTTATGTACAGTTGAAAAAAAAAGGGGGGGGGGATCAAGTAATCCAGCAGATGAAAATAACTTCAGTGCAATATTGAACAGATTTTGAAGTAATATTCTACAAGGTAGAATTGCCATTCTACAATCAGAGAGACACAAGCTTTTGGCTAGTTGTCTGAATTAGACAAGTTCAAGTTTTGGATGAGGTATGGGTGGTGTGTTTGACATATGGCTCAGGCTTTCTTCTTTGGAACTGATGGTCTTAAAATAGGGATGGGTAACTGTTAATGGCTTTAGATGCTTCGCTTCCAGGTTGTTGTTTCGGGGGTGGGCACAATGAGCGACTCTAAGCAGTTGCTCATCCCTAATTAAGGGCCACTGGTTCCACGGAAGGGAGAGAGCCGGTGCTGTAACACATGCATACCCACCCAAGCCATATCCAGGACTTGGACCCGGGCCCATCTTGGATAAACAGTCAGAAGCCAGTGCTTAGACCACTGTGCCATCAGGACAGCCCTGGGCTGTTGTTAAACCAAAAGCAAATTCAGTGTAAGAACATCTATAGCACTAGCCACAGCTGTTCGTAATTTACGTGCATACAATTATAATTATAATAGGTTGCTTACCTTTTTACACATTTCCCTGCACGTTTTATTCCTTTAGTTGTCTTGCTTGGTTCAAGCCCCTGGTGCGGTGTTCCGTTTATGTCTTCAGGTTCTTTAAAATGCTCAAGTCCACGAAGTGCACTTTGGAACCTAGTCATTAAAGCAGTGCACTTCGTGGACTTGAGCATTCGTCGAGCATTTGAAAGAACCTGAAGACGTAAATGGAACACCGAACGGCTTGGACCAAGCAAGACAACTAAAGGAATAAAATGTACAAGGAAATGTGTAAAATGGTAAGCAACCTATTATAACCAAAAACAAGTTTGACATTCATAAATTAGCAAGACCAAGAGAGGTTAGCTATCCTTTTAAGTAAGGGAATCCAGCTTTTGAGCCTGGAAAAACCAGTCCAATAAAAACATCTAACTCATATCCAGGGTTTAAAGTGAGACAGAAATTTATGCCACTGATAATTCAACCACAGGGAAGAATTTCACCATACCTCATTAACACCCCCTCCCCCACACACACATGTTGAGGAACGTGCAAGTTTCTTGTCTTCACACTGTAGAAACAATTGTAAGCATCTGAGATGACTAAAATTTTAGTATTATAAAGCGTGTTATGTTGTGAGAATGTGTCCTTTGTACTGTGAAATTTGCAAAAAGGGCTGTTACAAATTTACAACTCTTATTAAACTATTTTCTAAAGACTCAGTAGTCCATTCCATTTATAAATGATTCAGACAAACTCTTCTTTACAGTTACATATCTCATAGCAAACAGTTCAACAGTAGTAAAAATTATGCAACTCATACACATTTCATAGGTTCTTTAATAAATTTTCCAAAGATCTTTTGAAGGCAGTTTTATTGTTCTGTACAACAATAGCAAGAGTTGATATTTGTTCTTCTGTCATCTGTAAGAAAATATTTATAAAAACAAAATTAATAAAGATACATTTTTATTTTTGATTACATACATATCACTAAGCTGTTCTCTGAGGTTCAGAGGTTAGCTCCTCAAAGAAAGGGCATCTGCCAGATTAAAGTTTAAAAACTGATGGTGCTAGATTTTACATACTGTTGATGTATCAAACATCTCCATTTACATTGATCTCAACACACAACTCAAGCTTCACTGACTTCCATCACACATCTCACAAAAAACCTTTTGTACTTCATATTCATAATCTTTTTCTCATGCAGACATTCCTGAATCTGGTCCTCCCATGATTTCCTCTTTCTTTCTTTCCTGCCACTTGGGCTGAAATTTTTTTCATAAAAAGCATCTTACAGGGTGCGCACGCGTGTGAAAACCTGGAAAGTCCTGGAAAATCATGATTACGTTTTCAAGGCCTGGAATGTCCTGGAAAAACGGTATTTTTTTAATGCTGTCTTGAAAAACCTTGAAATTTGAAATTAGTGCTTAAAAAAAAAAAATGCCCTTTTAGGAAATCGTGTTACTGACTGTTACCCCTTAATTTTTTTAAGTTCCTCTCCTCTGTTCTCAAAGAAACCGCCGGCTACAGTGGTGTTTCGGATGTGCCCAAATCCTAATTTGGCTGGGGGGGGGGAGCACTACTTCCAGTGCAATAAAATTGGATGATTACTAGCAGGTCTGTTAGGGAAGGGGAGCTTGATGCATTCTCTAGCCCTGAGCTTGATGTCCGTCCGACAACTACTGAGAACAACAGAAGGGAAAGAAGAGACATTTAGCATTTGCAAGGGGGTCGCGTGTTTACCAAGTCAGCTGGCATCCACCAGTGAAGAGTATGCCTGAACAACACATTTATCTGCTCCTTGTTTATTGCATTAAGACGCTTGCTTCCGGCCCACCCCTCAAGAGACTTCGGCTACTTATGATAAAAAATAAGAAAACTATCTTTGCGAATTTTTTCACAAAAGTGGCTGAAATTTTTACATTTACTATAATTGGATTACAGAAGCTCACTCCCAAAATTCCATTTGAATCGGTTTAAAACTTAAAAAGTTAGCATTGGAAATTTTTATTATGTGTGCCTCTTTAGACAGTGAGCCTTGAGCAGAAAGTGTGTTACCATAGCAACGGTTGATTGACAGCTGGGAGCGCTGATCCGAAGCCCTTGGTTGGGAAGAAAGCAAACACCTGTTTATCACTTCCACGGCTCAAAAGGACTAAGAGATATTTTCAGAAATCCATTTTCCGGAATTTTGAAAATAACACAGTAAAATTTTTACAGTGGTTAAAATACATCACAATTAAGTTCTAGTGCAAATTTCGCCGAATTCCGTTTGAAACTTTAGCAGATGCAAAAAAAAAAAAAAAAAAAAAAATCTTCCGTTGCAAAATCGGATTCAAAAAAAAAACGGCAATTATAAATTACGGGAAAAGCAAGCAAATTATTTTTTTTAGATGCCATGGTTTATTTAAACAGAGTGATCCTTAAATTTTGTTTCTGTGATGATATGGACTCTATTTTAATTACAAACATACATTTTTATTCAGATGTCTGAGTTACTGTTTTAATAAAAAAATCTATAATTTAAAAGTTTTCAATGGATTTAGGCAAAATTCAGCAGATAAACGTATTTTAGTAAATTGCAACGTTATGACGTAAATTTGGTCATTTTGTCGAAAATTGGGCAGCATTTTTTTTTTTTTTTTACGTTTTCTCCTATAGTTAGGATGAAGGAGGAAGACACTTCAGTGAGCTGCAGGTGGTGATTTATGGCCATGTGCCAAATGAAAAGAAGCCGTTCCATCAGGACATTCCAGAGGTTGAGTGTGCGTGGACGCGTGCTCCTGCTGTTTGAACTTAATCGGAATGTTTTCGGGAGGGGGAGAAATATCCGTTTCAGCTTTACAGCTTTCAGGCTCCTTTTTTTTTTTCTTGGTAATAAATAAAAACCATAGTTGCTGCATTCACCATTGATCCATATTCGCATTTCTTGAATATAAACAGCAGACAATCGGAAACATGGTGTTGGGTGGGTCTTGATGTTCTTCATTTGTATCTGCTGAATTTTGTTCTGTGGGAATACGGAATGAGTTATACTGTGAATACATACAAAACTACATATTTTTGAGCTGAAAAAATATGTCTACTTGTACACAGTAGCTAACGTGTGAACTCAGACGAAGACAATCAGACATATGGACGTCTGATTCCATAAAAAAATCAACCCATTTTATTATACACGACAGGTAAAAAAGAAAAAACATTACATGTTTTTAAACATTATAAAGGAAAGCGGATTTTGAAACACCATGACTTGATGATATTAATTTCTGAAAGTTTTTTTTTTTTTTTCGATTTTAATTTCTGAAATTTTTTTTTTTTTTCAATTACAATACACTGTAACATGATACCTGTGTGTTGTATCCCTTAGTTGCATGGCAGATTTTCAGTTGGCCGATATCCGCGATCGTAAGTGGTAGTTACATTGCTATTGTTGATGATGACAAGATAAATACTGGAGTAATGTAGAATGTTGCATAAAGTAAAAAAAAAATCGCCCCCCTCCTCCCCCTTCGAACTTTTATGCGGTTATCATAGCTGATCAACCATTTCATTCCATGAACATCAGCACATTTCAATCATTTGACCATTATGGGTCTGACGGAATTCAGCAGTGCTTAAGCGCCTAGCGCAACGAGAACATGCTAATTATGGACAGTTCTATTCCCTTCCCCCCTATCATCGCTAATAATTGAGAGCGCATACTGTAGTTTCAAATATTCTGTGTATGAGCTAGTTTTCACGCTGTTCGTTATGTTTTTATTTTAGAAATTACTAACCCTTTCGAACTGTAGGTTGCAGAAACGTTTATGCTTTGGTTTTTTCCATTTGTCCGTACGATAATTCACGTAAAAGGGGTTGGATTTTGGCGAAATTTTAGTATGCTGTTAGGGGGTACAACCTAGGAACCTACCCTGTTGAAAATGGTCGAAATTAAATTCAAAGGCATAGATATAAGAGCAGTATTCATTCTCCAAGCTTGAAGCCCTACGTCCACTCTCCAGCTGGGTAAGTATGAAAGATTTGAGACTTGGAGGAGGAGACCCAGTACAAAGTTTTGCTTCCCTCAGGCACTAAGTGTTTGTTAACATTTCCTTTCCTCTGGTTTGGAGCCCAGCTGTAAGAGGTGATGCTTTGTAACAGTCTTTTAGCACAACACTCTGTCTACTGATTGGCATACAGGTCATAAAACAGTAACTTCACTAAGTGTTGTTTCCTTGTTTTGAATGAAGACTAAATCAATGCCAAAGCATTTGCAACCCAGGCTGCCTAAAGGACAAAGCTGGGGGAGCAGGAAAGAACATAGCAGTAAGACCCCTTTTTCTTTAATTACTTAAAATCTGGCCTATAGTAATTGGTCACATGTGTAGCCCCTTACTCAGGGGAAATTCTCAATTTTTAGTTGTGTGGTTCCTGATCTTAGATATTTTTTTGGTTTTCATTTACTGTTTCAGTTGATTTACCCATTTTTTCACCCCCCATTAAATATGGGTAAGTGTACTTTTAGTGATCTTTGGCTAATAAATCCTAAATATGCTGGATGGATTAAAAAAGATGAAAGCAATTGCCATGTTGCAAAATGCATTTTTATCCATTAAAATAATAGATGTTTCGAATATGGGGGATCCGCTTTAAGAAGCCACATGAAAGGAAAAAAACATAGTATGTTGACAGAAAGCTGTAAAAATGTTCCACTAACTGTTGATAAATTGCTATGTGTATCAAGTGATAAACAAGTACAGCCTATTGCATCCACATCTAATCCTCTGCATATTCCTCTTGAAAAAAATGCAACCATTAAAGCAGAAGCATTGTGGTGTTTAAAAGTGGTTAAATCCCATTACTCTTACATTTCTTGTGCAGGTAATGATGTTTTATTCCGCCTAATGTTTTCTGACAGCAGAATTGCTGGAAACTTCAGCTGTGGCGAAAAAAAATGTTCCTACATTTGTTGCTTTGGTTTGGCACCTCACTTTAAATCAGTGTTGGTTCAGGAAGTCAAAACTGAAAATGAAAATTTTGTGATTTTGTTTGACGAAAGTTTAAACAAGTTTAGTCAGTCAAAACAAATGGATATACATGTTCGTTTATGGGAAAAAGGAACAGTTTCAACCAGATATTTGTCATCATTTTTTGGGTCATGCTAGTGCAGACATAATGATGGAAAAATTTCTTGAATGCATGGCGTGCCTCCCACTGTGTAACATTGTGCAGTTATCAATGGATGGACCCAATGTTAATTGGAAGTTTTTTGATATGCTGCAATCAACACTTAGTGCTGACTCAAATGTCCAACTCCTAAACACAGGGAGCTGTGGACTTCACATTGTAAACAATGCCTTTCGACATGGAGCCTCAGCAACAGGGTGGGAAATTCAAAAGTTGCTTTCATCATTATTTAGGCTTTTTAAAGATTCACCTGCAAGGAGGGAAGATTTTTCTAAAATAATTTTAGCCAGTAAGATGCCATTAAAATTCTGCCCACACAGGTGGCTAGAAAATACTCCTGCCTGCGAGCGAGCATTAAAAATTTGGGCAGACATTGAAAATTATGTTATAACCAAGTTGAAAAGAAGTGCATCAAGAATCCCCACACTGTATCATTTGATGCTATCAAAACTTTCACTAAAGATCCTTTTGTTTTGGCTAAACTACATTTCTTCAATTCAGTTTCAAAACAGCTGGTACCATTTCTCAAGGCATATCAGTCAGATAAGCCAATGATGCCTTTTATGGCCACAGATCTTGAAAAGATGCTAAGAAATATGATGAATCGCTTTGTTAAAAGAACCGTAACGGCAGAAGCTAACTCTGCTTTAAAGCTGTTACAAGTAGACCTTACAGATGCATCTCAGTGTTGTCACTATAAAGAAATTGATGTTGGGTTTCAAACAGAGAAGGTATTGAAAGAATTAAGTGCTAAGAACATTAGTGAACGCAAACTTATGGAGTTTAGAATGGAATGCCGAATATTTTTGCAAAAGCTAGTTGTGAAGCTATTGGAAAAATCCACTTAAGTACTCCCTTGTTCGCCACATGAAGTGTTTAGATCCTCGGTTGATGTCAAAAAATAGTGAGACTTGTATTAAGAATCTAACATCCATTCTCACACTTCTTGTTGATGCTCATAGAATACAACCAGAATTATGTGATGGTGTAATATGGCAGTTTAAGGAATTTGTGACCAGTGTTGCAGCAGTAAAATCTTCATTCATAAACTTTGATCCAGAAGATAAACAACAAAGAGTAGACACATTATTGTATGAGTACATGTCTTCTACTAAAGCTTTTAGTGAACTGTGGAAAGTTGTGAAACTTCTTTTACTGTTGTCACATGGGCAAGCTTCTGTTGAGAGGGTTTTTCAGTCAATAAGGAGCTCATTGTAGAAAACATGAGAGAGGAGTCAATTGTAGCACAGATAATTATTTATGATCATATATCCTATGTAGGTGGTATTGATAAGGTAAATATCTCAAAATCCCTTCTGTTATCAGTTGGAGCTGCAAGGCAAAAATACATACATTATTTGGATGATAAGTCCAAAGAAAAGGAAAAAGCAGCCATATGTGGAAAAAGGAAAGCTATTTTAGATGAAATTGATAGCATAGAAAAGAAAAGGAAACTCATTGAAGGAGAAGTCAAAGAATTACTTAACTCTGCTGATGATTTAGCTTTAAAAGCTGAAACTACAAATAACATTACATACATTGTAAAATCTAATAGCTTTAGAAAAACTGCTCATGAGAAAAGAGCAGTACTTAAAAAAAAATGGATATGGAACTTGAAACCAAAGTCAGCAATCTTAAATCTGTATAACCATCCATTGATACTCCATATTTGTGGTATCTTCCAAGCATATAGAGAATTAATACTAAAACATAAAATTTTTATATTTGTACAATTTACAATAGAAATGAACTTTTTTTTTCTTTGAAGCATGTTGAACTTCAAACCAGTTTTGATCTTATATCTTCATAATTATTTAGTGTTTTTCATATGAAGTTCATGTAAATAGACTAATGAACTCTTCTGTTCCAAAAACTTATAACTTTCTGCAACTAACTTCCACAATTGGGCTTCTTATTGGACTAAAACTTTGGTAAGTAATATAAAACCTTATATATACTTGTACAGTAAATACTCATGGACTCCTAAAACATATTTTTGCTGTACATTTTACTATGAATTTGTGGCCAAAACAATTCAATCAATTGTCCTTAATGCATTGATCAGATTTTGGTTTATATAACTGACAAACTTCAATTTTTTTAAAAAAAGCTTTTAAAAACTTAATTCATATAATTGTCTTATGTTTTGGGAGTTGAACCAAAAGTGGTTATTCTGATTCTGGTTATGATTGAAGCTTAACTGGAGGTAGAGATTCCTTATGCTCATCATTTTTCATTTATGTAAAATACTTAAGAATATCCTAATTTATACCAATAAAAAACTGAAATTGTTTTATGTTTAAGGTTTGTATAAATAGTTTAGCTAGTTCCACATTTTGGGGGTAGCACTTCATAAATTTAGTTTAGCAGTGATTTTGATTTAAAAAATAAAAGTAAATTGAGGCAATCTTGTTTGATATGAAAAATAATTTTTGGAAAGTAATATGAGGCAAGTGTACTGGTAGACATAAAGGTGGTTAGATTCTTTTGGGTTGGGTGGTGGGCCAGGACTTTCTGACTTCTATGATGAAACTTATTTGAAATTTGTTGCCATGTTCCTAAAATTACACTTTCTGTTTTAAACTCTATTGGTTCACCTTTCTATGATCGTCCACTCCCGAATCATTTCTTGAGGTGCATAGTGATTCCGTGGCTTATGCTTTTTGATTTAACATAACTGTACTACAATTGGATGAAATTTTCCTCAAGTCTGGAACATATTCTGTCTAGTAATTAAGATTTTCATTGCCTTCAAAAGTCACATCCCAATATGCATCCACCAGTGGCAGTCATTGGGAATGTTAAAAAGAAAAAAAAATCATTCCCATGTATGGAAACACTTTTTATCAGAGCTAGAATCCACCTGTGGGCATAACAGGCACATGCCCCATTTCAAAAAAAAGGGGGTGTGAGTAAGTAGATAAGTGCTTTGCTTTGTCTCACGTTTCTTGTTTTCAGACATCACACTTTTTCACTTATGGATTTGCAACTCACGTTTTGTCTTACATTGGCCCGAACTTTTCAGTGATCCACACAGCAGTACTTCAGAACTGCTGTTTGTGATGTACTCTGACAGGCAAGCACCCCATCTCCCCCTTATGGGTCCTCCATGTTTTACCACCGTGTTTTTTGGAGGAAATAAATCTCAGAGATTTTTTTACCAGTCGTCTGTTAGACGTGCGCCCTCCCCATTCTTAAATTCTGAATCTGCCCTCACTTTATTTTATAATAATTTCAGTTATCAATAACAGTCTGATTACATGGAAGATAGTGCAGAATAGTGATGCAGCTAAAATGACTGATTGAATTAATCATTTTCTGATTGAGGGAAAGGATTTTCTGAATAGCCTTGTGGTAATTGCATCATGATTCAATTTAGCATTATTGGGTAATTCGCCAATTAAAAACATTAAAAAGAAATGTAATGGGTAAAAAAGCACACTCATCCATTTGCATCTTTCATCATTTTTATTACTTAAAACTGAAATTGCTTTTAAAAACTAATTTGAGCATGATATTGTAAAGCGTAGTAATCATCCTGGAATTTTTTGTATATGGCCTGGAAAAGGCCTGGAAAGTCCTTGAATTTTTTCCCCCAAAAAGAGTACGAACCCTGATCTTACTACTTCATAGCCAAACCACCTTAGAATATTTGTTTCCACTGTACTAACACTTTAACTTTGTAAGCAAAATAATGTGTGAAATACACACTCACCTTACATTCACTGTAGGACTGACACTATTTTTTCTAGCACGATTTTTGTCAATTCGCAATATGAGCCACATGTACCTAATTTTTTTTATATTATAAATATATATATACTTATAAGGATCGGATATTTAATAATTTATTACACTGTAATTGAAATATTTCTATTGATAAAATTTCACTTCCCTTAAAGACCACGTGGCTTGAGAATATGTACTTCTTCTGTAGTAATTACTGTTGCTCTAAGACATTTTGCACATACATTTTTTTTATCACTTTTACTGAATTTTGAATCTAAAATACAGGTGTATAAGAGATACTGTAGATTATATTGCCAATGTGACGTAATGTCTTGGAACCTAAGTTTTCGATACGTTACGGGCACCATCATCAACATTGTTCTTATGTTACATGTTCACACACATACCAAGGATTTGCAAATGGCGAGTATTTGTCCTCGTCTCAATTTTTAGTGGCAATATCGATGGGCAGGTGTGCATGCACTGTTGTTAGTTCATCCGAAATAGAGATTCTCACATTGAGCATCTTCTATTGGGCTCAATAATGATCACAAAATTGATTTAACTTGAATTTAAGGGATTATTATTGTTTGATATTTCTTTTTGTCTTTTTAATCAGGTAAGTACATCAGTGTGGGGGATTAGCCCACAGCTGAGGGTTCCAGTTGGTCATTCAACCTAAGGATTCTGGAACAAAACCCAGTGAGTTGGGGTCTTTTCGCCAATGTCACACAGAACTAGCTTGCACCTCTCCAAAATTCACAGAGGCCCTAGTTGCTGTTGTGTGTGCCATTGTTACCACGGAGCGCCCGAGGAGGCAAACCCATCGCTCACTACGACCGATATGATTGTGTGAGAAGTGAAGATGTATTGCAGTTGTGTGATGTGAAGCAAAATGTTGTTAGCTAGGTGGAGACCAATATGCTATGGTGGTTTGGCCATGTTGAAAGAATGAGTGATGAAATGCTTACTAAGAAAATCTTTTCAGCCCAAGTGGCAGGAAAGAAAGGCAGAGGAAGGCCAAGGAAGACATGGGTGGATCAGATTCAGGAGTGTCTGCATGAGAAAAAGATTATGAGTATGAAGTATAAAAGATTTGTGTACGGCGTGTAATGGATATTAGTGAAGCACGAGTTGTATGTCAAGATCGCTGTAAATGGAGAAGTTTGATACGACAACAATAAGTAAAAATATCTGGAAGTTTGTATTTCTTTTTGGAGGTAACCTCTGAATCTCAGAGAACAGCTTAGTGATATGTATGTATATATTATTGTTTGATAATGGTCAGAAGTTGATTTTACTTTAAATTTAATGAATTATTATTATTTGATAACAATTGGAACTTATTTAATTTTAAATTTAATGGATTATTATGAGTTTCTCTTTATTTGCATTATTAATTTATCTTCAACATACATTATGATTTTTAACTTGTTATGCATATTATTACCACCCCCTGCATTTTTTATGCTAAATTTTATCAATAGAAACAATATTTCCTTAAATATTATTTCAATTACAGTGTAATAAATGATTAAATATTTGATCCTTATAAGTATCAATTTTATGTACTTATAGGGAACGAATATTTATAATATAAAAAAATTGAGGTACACGTGGTTCATATCACGAATTGATGAAAATCGTGCTAAAAAATAATGTTAGTCCTACAATTAATGTAGGGTGAGCAAATGTGTGTTTCACACATTTTTTTGCATACAAAGTTAATTTCTTTCAAGGCACATTAATTTTTGCCTAAAAACCTTTTTAGATCAAAAACAGCATAATTGAGTCAAAAACAGCAGTAACAAAATACTAGCATTTTGTTTCAGGTTACACACATGCAACACATTCTTGTTCTTCACATGATCAGAATGTGCCTTGCCACAAACCCTTCATAAGTAATGCATCTCTCCAGCATACAAACAACTTCTATGTCCCTTTTGCAGTCCCAGGTCTCACTGCCATACATCAGAGTAGGAGTAATTGTACTTTCATACACAGCCATTCCGGACCTTTTCAAGAACCCATCACATGTGTCATTCGCAAACGATTAGTTCAAAAAGAACAAATCAGCAAAGTGAGGCATTGGTGAACAAATCCTTCCTGGAAAAAAAAAAAAAAAAGATTCCGCAAAAGAGCTGATTCCTTGAATGAATCAGTCAGAATTACTTTTCACTAGACATCAAAATTTCATCATAATGTCTCAGCAAGGTTCATGTTCTGATCAGAACATCTTGCCTTATTCAAAAGTGTACAAATGCAATAAATTTTATGAGCATTTCAAAACAAACTCATATGAAGACCAAAGAAATTTTTCTTTGTAAGAATGAAAAACAAAATTGTCCACAAATGAAAAGATTAGACTCAGAATTGTTTCCTTAGACACCAAACAAAAAGATCTGACTTAGAATCGATTCCCTAGACACAAATCAGTTCAAAAGAACCTTTTATATTAGCAGAATTGATTCTTTCAAAGGAATCTGTTTCCCCATTTTCACTGTGAAATCCTTTTAGCAGCTATGATTTTCAAAGATGAATTCACTTGCTTACTAATTTCACCATCTAATTTATTTTCCCTGTCAAATATGCTTTCTAAATAAGCAAATTCATTCATTTGGTCTATCTCTGTGCCATTTAGCCAGGCCTTGCATTCAGTGCTAACAATTCCTCACTAGGAAACTATAACTTTGGTTTTTCCCGTAAATTATACTCAATTTGAATCTCTTACATACTCTGCCAACAGGACTGTGTCGTCAGCGTAGAACAACATGCACAGAGGGATATTACCAAGACATAAACCCGTATTGTCTATTTCGGCATGCATACATTCATATATTCATCAAACAGCCAAGGTGATTACACAACCTTGTCCGACTCCTGCATCAATAGAAAACCATTTCAATGAAACACCATTCACTCATACACATGCTCTACTGCTGGCATACATAGCTTTCACACTATTAAGTAGATTCCCGGCTGGCCCTAACTGAATTAGAGGTGCATTTTATCCTCAATCCAAGTCACAGTAGAATTTACTATGTGAAAGAGAGCACTGCTTTCTTGCAAGTGTGGCACTGTACCACTGAATTCCATGAGTGAAAGAAGTGTGGCATTATCCAGTATATCATAGTACACCTTTCTGTTGGCAATAGTATAAAAAACAGGTAGCCACATAGTAGCTATGCAGTCAGAGGAGAGAACTTCGGGATACTCATCTAAGGTGGGCTTTCGTAAGAGTTCCAGATGAGGCATGAGAGGTAAGTTTTGTCCCTTCTCTGGGACCATTAGGCCTACATTAATGAAAGGTGACTCCTTGTAGCCTTAGATCCTCATGTGGGTTGTTGGAAAAAAAAAACAAAAAAAACTGATGACATTTTTTATGCCTTGACACTATCAAATGTTCATTACCATGCTTTCCAGTATGAACAGTGGGGTCCTGATTCCACCAGACCCAGTTTCTCCCAGCCAATGAAAACACACTACAATAACATTTATAGTTTTAAAGTACCTACTGCCAGTCACCAGAGTTCAGTTTTCATGGTTTAAGCACTACTGCCAGCTATGAAATCTTTTTTAAGCAGCTTTCTTGGTCGATACTTGCCCATAGATTTTCAGCACATAATGTCACTATTTTCTAAAATGGGCCTGGATTGAAGTTCTTGATGAGACATGGGTAGCATGTTTGTCCTATGACACTTCCTCTCTCTCTTCCCTGGAACTAGCGGCCCAAAAATAAGGATAGGTAATAACTTATAGCCATTAGAGTTGCTCAGTGTGGTCATCAGATCCCAAATAAAGAAAAGATCTCAAATTTCAAGAAAATGCACTTAGCTTGAATTGAAAAGTCTAATGTGTGAGAGTTCATACAGCTCACCCATGGGAGAAGGGGTGTATGTGTGTGTGTGTGTGTGGGGGGGGGGGTTACTTTTCCAGCACAGGGGCCTGATATATTCAAAGTTCTTTAGGATACACTGGTGTCCAAAATTCAAGTCCACAAGGCATTCACAGAGATAAAGAGAAAACCATGTAACAGCAGGTAGAGACATTTGGTGTGTAAAGAGACAAAATAATAAGGGTAATAACATACCTGCCAAGTTTTACTGTTTAACTGTAAAATTTATGGAAATTCTACTTGTTTTATGGTGATTTTATGGATGGCATATTTTACAGATTTTCATTTTCCCCCTTCTGGGTTAGTACAATGTCAAGGGGAGAATAAGTGTTTCCAAGGGTCTATTCTGATTTGCATGATCACAGTTTTTCCCAGTTCTGCATCCTCAACCTTTTGTACCCTCAGCCTTGCAGGAAAGACTGGGTAAAAACACTGTAGGATTAGCATTAACTGCTAAAAAAGTAAGAGATTATTTAAGAATGTCAGCCTCACATAAGACATAAAATTGCGGTTTTCAAAGGTATTCTAACATGGCTCAAAAATGTAAGGTCAAAACCTCAATTAAAGTAAAAAGTTACTGCAATATATTGTAATAATTTCGCAGTTACAAATGCAATTTTTTGTCTGTGAATGCAGCCTAAAAAATTGTACAAACGAAATGATTATTCTTGTACATCCATCCATTGCTGTAAGTGTGAAGTAGTGCCGAGTTTATTTGTTATGACAAATGAAATCAATTAAAATAGATAGTCTTCATGATAAATAGACTTTTAAGTGATATGTTCAAAATATTTTATCGATATGGTTCATGTATAACTGTCGGTGGAACATATCAATTAAATGTTATCTGAAATATTTTTTTTTGCGGATTTCAATTTTTGAAAGTTGGCAGGCCTGTAATAAACATTTTTTAACAGATGAACATGTGCACATCTTGTGCACATGTAGGGTCACATCCAGGAATGTAAAAAAAGTGAGACATAAGAATGTCACCTAAAAATGTCTTTGAACATTTTGCACTGACAGATAACTCTCACAATGATGATACATACTCATCACCAGGCTGTTGATGAACTCTGAAGCCAAAGAATTTAATTCCTCAATGAGTGCAGTGCATAGGTCCTGAAGGGTTTTGGGAGGGGGCGGATGAACTGCTAACGTGTTGTTCCAGAGCATCGCAAGCCAGTCCATATGACGAATATCCTGGTTCTGCAGGAAACTGACAAGCTGAGCCCTATGCGGGTGAGCATTGTCATCCACCAAAATGAACTGAGAACAAACAGCTCCGCAAAAAGTCTGACATAGGGCTGTAGGATCTCGTCCCTTTAATGATCAACATTTACATTGTCTCTTGCAAACATTAGGTGTGCGGCCATTGAACATAGTACCACACCACATAAGCAGACCACTGCCTCTGAAACAGTCTCATTCATGGGCATTTGCAAGATCATCCCTGCTCCTTCCAGATGAAATGCCACCGAGAACCCGTTTCCAGACTGATCTATAAAAAGAACACCGGCCCACTTATCTGGGCTCCAGAAATGATGTTGGCTGTAACAGTTAAAGTGACATAACAGTCCTCACAAGGTGTTGTATGCCTTCAATGACCTTGGCCAGAACTACGTGACACCCCATCAGTGATGTTGATTTGCTGCCGTAACCACGAAACCATTCTGGGTTGGATATTCTAGTCACCAGAGACTGGCCTGCTTCTGGTCGTTCTATTACTCGCCTCCTCTGTACAGCATCAAATACTTGTGTATGAGACATAAGGAAAGCATTTGCAGCCACTGCCATTCCCCATTGGCTTTAAGTGTGTAACTCAATTTACATATTGGAAAACACTTGGCTCACTGATATACAAATTTTACTGCAGGCATTTATTTTCCTGTGAACGTCGTAACATTTCACTGATCACTTTGAATTATTTGCCCTTCTATTGTCTTCCAGACTTTTAATTGGGTGTGAGGGAGGGGGAAGGGTTAGTGACTACAGTGAGTAACTTGATGGGCTATAAGCAGTTGCCTGTCCCAAATTTAGGGCAACTAGTTCCGTAAGACAAACGTGGGCATCCATGCCTCACCAAAATCCAAACCTGGACCCATCACGGACGAATGGTCGGAAGCCAGCGCTTGGACCACTGCGCAGGGATCGCATTCCTCCTAAAATTCCTAATATTTTGTGACCCTCCTTAAATTCCTAAAATTAGACCTAAAATTTGCTATTCATCCTAAAATTTTCGTAAGCTTATTTTTATTAAAAACACATCCGTTATTAACGCCAATAAATTTACCATTACGGTAAGGTAAAAAGACCTGTTATTGTAGAAACACAGCCTATATGCTGTGCTGCTGAAGGGAGGGAAAAATGACGCCATCGAGATGCACTTGCTTCGGGGCGGGCGTTCCATTTTTTTGCCTTCGAACAGTTTTCGAGAGTAACAAGAGATCTAAGGGAAAAGGGGAGGGGTCATTTTCACCCCTGGTTTGCGCTTTGCAGACGAACTCCGTGGCACGCAGAAGATCGTACTTTATTTTTGTACATGCCTTGTGGAACCTCAGTTTTCGAGAGTAACAAGAGATCTAAGGGAAAAGGGGAGGGGTCATTTTCACCCCTGGTTTGCGCTTTGCAGACTAACTCCGTGGCACGCAGAAGATCGTACTTTATTTTTGTACATGGCTTGTAGAACCTCCTCTTTCTGCTGATGTTTTGTTATTGTAAACCGCAGGTGGGTGGAAGCAAAGAGGAAACATGTGGTCTCCTTCCGTAACCTCCGGTAATGACGATGGGATGGTAGCTGAGTATTATCTTGGCAGGCAGTAGAGCACGTGATCATTGACCTTCGATCATGCGTCGGCGACAGCGACCTTCGATGCGCAATATATCTCGGCTCCGACTCGCTTTGACTGAACTTGCGTGAGATGCGTATGATAGTTTCTGGTTTTACGTCTTTTATGGTGTTCTCTGTGCTGTGTGCAGGTTCAGTTCTCTAGTGGTGACCTGCTTTTTTTTTTTTTTTCATATCTTCTGACATCCTCGCAGCCAAATTTCGGGAAGTTGTCTGGTTTTGCAATATTGGAACGTGTTTTTGTACTTCCCTTTCATTTTCTGGTTAGTAATACAAGTGTTTAAGATGCCTAAATCCAAAACGAAATTTCAAGATGCGTGGCTCGCCAAAGAATTGGACGGAGTGAAGTTGAAAGAATGGTGTTCTGCAACTGAAACAATATTTTCTGCTAAGTGTATATTGTGTTCAGAAATTTTCAACATTTCTAATAGTGGCTTTTCACAAGTAAAAGCGCATCATAAAGGAAAAAAACATTTGCAGAAATTTCAAAGTAAATTTCAAAATAAGTCCATCCTGAAAGCCTTTGGAGGATGGGATCTTCAGCCCAAAACAAATATTAGTGAAGTACTGAGTCATGATTTACAGTTGGCTAAAGCCGAAGCATTATGGGCAATGAAAGTTGCTAAGGACAATATGTCTTTTGTTTCATGCACTGAAACAGTTGAACTTTTCAAAGAAATGTTTCCTGATTCTGCTATTGCAGCCAAAATGCAACTTAAAGAAAAAAAAGTTGCTTATGTGATATCACATGGATTGTCAAAATATTTTGAAGAGGATTTGAAAAAAGACATTGCATCTAGTAGCCCAGGAAAGGTTACTATAGCATTTGATGAAACTACAAATACACAAGTGAAACGGCAGTTGGATGTGTATCTCAGGTACTGGTCTTCAGAAATAAATTCAGTTTCTTGCCGATACCTAACAAGCGTTTTTCTGGGTCATGCAACAGCATATATTTTGCTAAAAGAAATTCTTGATGTGTTATCATCCTTCAATATTTCGTTGAACAGAATTATTTGTGTATCCATGGACAGCCCAAATGTAAATAAGTGCTTTTACGCAAATTCAATGAAGTTGTAAAACAAGAAACAGGCCAGAAATCTTTGGAACTAGGTTTTTGCAACCTGCATGTTGTTAGTAATGCATTTAAAATTTTTTTGACAAGCTTAAATATAGATTTTGACGAATTTGCTACTGATATGCATTACTTTTTAAAGAGTAGTGCTGCAAGACGAGAGGATTATAAATCTGTCGAGGATATAACATTGGTCACTGCCAAATTTCTTTTGCGTCATGTCAGCAACAGATGGTTAACCGTTGGTTCTGTAGCCCAGAGGCTCTTGGATCAATGGCTAAATATTACAGAATATTTTTTAAACTTCTTGCCATCTCAAAAAATATTTGAAAAACAACTGCGCAATTCGGCAAGGTATAAAAGAATTCACTGTTTCCTGAAAAATGAGCTTACTCCTTGCTATTTAGCATTAATTTCATTTTCACACCAAAATTTTGAAAAGTTTTCATTATGTTATCAGAGTGAAGAACCAAAAATACACCAGTTATATTCTGATTTAAATACTTTAATGAGGAATGTTATGGCTCAGTTTATCCAAGATGATGTTATAGCAGGGAAATTTGGAGAAGACCTAAAGAATGTAGATTTTGAAAACAAAAATTCATGGAAAAAACTAGGGGAGTTAGAAGTTCGTATGAAGACAAAAAATCTCCTCAGGAATGTTCAGGAGACCAGGCAGAAATTATTTCTCTTAGATGTAAGATCATCACTAATTGCAACCACAAAATATTTAAAGTCAAATTTGCCATTCTGCAATCAAAAGCTAAGAGACATAGAAGTTTTAAAGGTAAAAGAACCAAAGAAAGAGTCAACTCAACTTTCAGTCACTGAAGGACTTTCGGAAATAACCAGAATTTCAAGTGTTTTGCATCTTTCTGAGGAACAAATTGATAGAGTAAGAGAAGAGTGGAAACTTTTAAATTGCAATAAGCCAACTCTAGATGAACTAGTGAAATTTTCAGAGGAAGGGCATATTCCAGTGCGGATTGATCATTACTGGCGTAATATATTTAGTATTAAAGACTCTAGCGGAAAAGAAAAATACTCAAATCTTGCTAAACTCATAAAGTCAATTTTAGTTTTACCTCATGGTAATGCTGATGCAGAAAGGGGATTTTCGGTTAACACTGCTCTGTTAAGGAAGGACAAGGCTAACTTAAAAGACTCAACTATAACATCATTAAGAATAGTTAAAGGGGCCATTAAACACTATGGATGTGTAAGTAAAGTTCCCATAACAAGAAATTTGTTAAATAGTGTTTGTGATTTACATAAATTTTATAAAGAGTATGTTGATAAGCTAAAGGAAGAAGAATCAAAAAAGGTAAAAGAAAGGAAGCAGAAAGAGAGGGAAAATAAGGAAAAGCAGCTAGAGAAAAAAAGAAAAGCTGAGTTTGATGACAAAATAAAAGAAAATGATGCAGAAATAAATAGACTTAAAAACGATAAAGAAGCCTCCCTAGCAATAATTCAAGAGGGAACAGAAAGAATGAGAAAAGCTGTAGAAAAACAAAATTCTGTTGAAATAGCAGTTGCCTCTAACTTGATCATACAAGGTTCAGCTGAAATAAAGAAAACTGAAAGTAAATTAGTTGTGGTAGAAGCAGAAAAAGATAGGCTAATCAGGAAAAGGTTAAAACAATAATATGAAAAAAGTAATTCAGTGAACAATTGTACATAGTTCTTGGTTTTCAATTACCTTTTTAGGATATTATAATTTAATGTGAAACCTGAAAACTTTACTGTGAAAATCGTGAATTGCTTCTGGTTCAACAGCATATTAATGTTCAAAGTGAAACTTGAATGTGGTAAATATACTTGAATATGATAATAACACGTGAAAAGATAAGAACTGAACATTAGAAGTAAATCATACTTAAACTTTAGACATTAGACGTTATGCAAAAAATTTGGGTGTTAACTTCGACCATATATACTAATGGACTGCACATTGGCAATAGCTGCATCAAAGCCGCCATGGCTCAAACATTGGGCACGTCATCATCACTCCAAATTTCGTGTAAAAATGCTGTTATGATTACTAATTTACGCTGCAGAACTTCAGTGTTTTCGGTGTATTATGTGAATGCGCCTCATATATAATGAAAACTCTTCAGGTAAGTTTACTTATGAGCTATATACATGCATGATCGGGTTGTTTACATTTTGTGATTTATAATGTGATGAACATTTGCGAAGAATTTGGAACATGCATTCCATTTTTTTCTTAAGTTACTATATTTTTATATCAATAGCTGCAAGTTTCTGGTTAAGTAATTGAACTTTATTGACTTAGGTATTTAATTCATTTCTTACCCATGAAAAATCATAGAACTTTCTTTACTATATCGCTCAGAGCAACCATAAGCACAGCAGGTGTAACCCATCTTTTTGACTGTTGTCATGTGATTTTATGTTGGAGCCAGAAATTTTGATGTCATGCGCAGTCTATCAGTATATATGGTTGAAGGGTGTGAAGCAAACTCTTTACAATGTATACAAAGTTGTTTTACTAGATGTATACAAATATACATCTAGTTTTTATTGAAATACACTCCTAAAATTTTCCTAAAATTTTTGTAAAAATTCCTAAAATTCCTACCTAAAATTTTCCAGAAGTATGCTATGATCCCTGACTGCGTCACCAGGCTGGCGACTTTAATTTTGGACACCAGTGTAGCAATCACAGGGAAAGTCCAAATTGTACAGGAAGTACAATTACTCAAGTGTTTAGTATTGCAAAGTATTTCACAAGTTTCCTACACACACGGTTTATACATACAATCTGTATTTCACAAGTGATGTTCACACACGATTCCTACATACAATCTCATTGAAATCAGCAAAAAAATGATTAATTTTCAGTAGAATGTGAAATACATGGCATACAATCAAAGTATGATTTCAGATGGGACATGCATATTTGCTTGGATTTACAAATGCTGGCAGTAGGATGGAATATGGCATACATTAATAGCTTGTATCTATATTCATTACTTGTGTATTAAATATTCTGCACACTGGTAGATTTACACCCACTTCCAATTCTGTTTTGCAAAGGTGCTGTACTGTTTCCTTTTCTTTTTCTTTCTTTCTTTTTTTTTTTTTTTTTTTTGTGAGGAAATTTAGAATTCTGTCACTTATATGTTGCTGACTTGAGATTGGCCATAACAATAAAAATAACAGATATGATAGATAAGTACTAAGTTCTCAAAATAAATCACACAAGAGAAGACAAAAAATGAAACATGTGTTCATCAACCTATCAGTGGAATATCAGCAACACAAGTAATGAAACATAATCCTGCATTGTAATCAAAACAGCAGTTTACTTAAATGGTAAGCAAAATGTTTCAGTTCCTTAAGCTTTCCATTCCGTAGTTCAACCTGAATAAATTTCTCGTTGAACCGTTTGATTTGCTGGGGACTCCAGGTCAACAGTCCTCATTTCAGCACAAGTCTGCATATAGTTGTAATAATTTTCCAGTGGCACAGGGTGACCTAAAATTTATATGGGGCTAAACATTTTAGAAATTGCTCTCAAAATTGCACGAGCCGGAAAACTATGACTAACTTGTTCAGACAGTAAGAAAAAGAATCTCCTCTTCCAGACTTCCACTCTCTCCTTCCTCTGCAATCAACTGATGTCTTTTTCAATTGGGGAGTCGGGAAGTGACCTCTATCTGTTTCTATAGTATAATTGAACAATATCTTTACCATTCCTTTCCTCATGAAATGCTTTGGGCAGCAGGGCATCCAGAAAGATCAGGAAGCCCTAAAATCTATGTACTTTGCTCAATAGAATAAGCAAAGAGCTGCTGAGTGGAGGTAGAGGTAAAATTGCATCGGTGTGCTATCTAGTATCTATAGTTCTTGAAGAAGCTTTTCCTCCTCTGCAGAAACCCACTAACATGTGACCTATGGCATTTGCTACCTATGCCCGGAATATATAGCCCTCCCAAGTCCCCAGACCCAGTTGCCAAAGAATTCTCTTTATGAAGTAGAAAGTTCAAGAAAATCTCTAATGCTAAAACATACAAAATTACATTTAAAAAAAGACGAAGAAAATTTTTCTTTCTCCCTCAGAGCCTGAACCTTAGTAAATATTATGCAGCCCGAGCCTGACTCGGCCCATCTCAGCACTGACACACTTCAGGGACTGAAGTATGAAAACCTACATGAATCAGTACAAAAGCTATAGCAATAAAACAAAAGTGTTATTCAAAGATTTCCACTGCAAAACTAGTCTACAAGCAGGCTTTTGTCACTACTCTGTTGCCTAATGCACCATTCATGATCCACTTTGCTTCAATTTTTGGCATAACTTGACAAAAAAATATGCCTTTCTTGTCCTTTCATGAAGCCAGTGACTCTAAATTGGAGATGGGCTACTCCTTAATGCCTTATATATAATACCCATTGAAAGCCCCAAACACACACACACACACACACACACACACACACACAAACTTTACCTCACATTCTATCCTCATTTATTGTCTTCAGTGCAGCCCAGCATATGTACACTGCAGAGGATGTTATCATACTTTATGGAACAGATGAAAAGACACCAATTTCCTGGGCAGCAGAGCAATGGGTACTGCAGTCTGCAGTAGCATGCCCACAGGCCAATTCCAGAGCAAAATACCCGCCTACCATTCTTAAAAAAACAGTATAACTAGTTTTTATGCTTGAAAAGATGGGCATCATTTCTATGTTGCAAATTCCTGTCAATAAAGTAAAGGATTACTGAAATGGTGATGTTACAGATTCATATTTCATACATGTAAATAGATTAATATAAGTTTTTCAGCTACATTTCTTTTAATACAGGAATATGGCTATTGGTCACTTTCCATAAATTTATACAATCACTGCAAATAATGCAGGTGCACCTGACAAGCTTTGCCATGCAAGGCTGGTGTCGACTGCTCACACAAGCAAATGAAGTCCACCTGGGACAGGAGAATATGGAGAAAATGGAACAGCCATAATGAACTCTTAGGAAGGTCACCAGATGCCATAGTAACTTTAGCTGCACAGAGCTGCTATCATTTAACAAAGACCTGTCTAGTGTTCTCCCTACAAAAAAACTGCTTTAGGCAAGGAATGTCAGCTGGGCTGAATTTTTGCCTCCCCAGCCCCATTCCCCCAACCTAGACATGGGCCAGGAGGTAGAACAGCCTTTGACATTATGCTATTTAAACACACCAGATCGTAAATAGCATTTTATGTCTACCATTGCCTTAGAAAAAGCTTCTCAGTGGAGAGTGAAGACTTGGCGAATCTTTATGCACATTACACCACGAAAATAAATGGATTTATTATGCTTAAAGCGTTTCTTGAGTATTCTTTAGATATTATTTTTTAAAATGCTGGGAGCTGTCCACTCTAAGTATAACAAGAAAGACGACACCAAATTTTCGGGTGTAATGAGCACGTCTTTTGAATCTGTTCTAACGCAAATTAAATTTATCAAAGCTATTCAAAGTCAATGGAACCAGTATGGAAAACGTTACTATCTGACCGAAGAAACAAGTTTTTCAGTCGTATTTTTAATCCCGCACATATTGCTCTAAATGGAATCGTGAACTTGTGCCCTCTAGTTGCAGACTTATGCGGTAAGAAGAATTTGAAATTATATGAGGAACATTTCGCAGCTTAAACGCTCTCCAACAAAGAAAGAACGTTTCAAAGACTCGTAGAAGCAATCGACAAATATAAGATAGGCATCTACGCACCCTGGCGGGAAAAACATACATTATTTTAAGAAGAAAGTATTATCAAAAGGTTTTTTTGATGTGAGCAGTATCGGTCCGGGAAATAATTTTTTCAGTCGAGTTTTCAGGAGCTCAGATTTTGCTGCAAATACACCAGAAGCAGAAATTAACACTTGGATAATAACTGTTGCCTAGGATTGCCAGTGAAAGTAAAATGCCAAAATGGATGCATCACGTTACCTGCAGTTCATAAAAGTGAGGGCATCTGACTGGTACGTGTTTCTGCACATCACTTTCTTCACAGCTTTGGATCTGTATGTATATTGGGACACTTCTGAGCATAAGGTAAATATGTAAGTTTTTAACTTTTTTACCCCCAATAAAAACATTCCAGAACTAAAAAACTGAATATACAGCACAGTCTGCTTATAAGAAGCATGTATTTAGCAAGACCCTGGTTTAATGAGGAAAACAGAAACTTTGGTACAAAGTCAATTCAAGGCTGATTTGATCATTTCTAAAGAACAAAATTTAATGAAAACTCAAATTTAATGAGAGAGAGAAAAGCAAAGGTGATCACTTTTAACAAGCAAGTAACAAAATTTAATGAAATTCCATGTTTAACAAGGCAAAGAAAATATGCTGTTCTCTTTCCTTAAATGGAGAAAAAGGAATGTTGGCATACAAGACAAAATCACAAAATAGAGCAGGGGAATTTTGGTATGCTGGCGACCCTCTCTGCCACCCTATTCAACAAGTGAGTTGTGCAAGAGACCCTCTCTGCCAACTGCTTCTAGAGAGTATCTTTTTTAAAAAAGGGTTTCCACATGATGTTGGCTTCAGGATTTGCTGCTACTATCAATTCATGAAGAAGCCTTTTTTTAAAAAGATACGCCTTGGGAGTATCTTTTAAAAAGGTTCCCATGTGCTATCTGCTACGGGATTTGCTTCAACTATGTATTCATGTAAAACACTTTTTAAAAAAAATACACCTTGGGAGTATCTTTTTTAAAAAGGTTTCCATGTGTTGCCTGCTCTGGGTTTTGCTGCTACTATATATTGATGTAGGAACATTTAAAAAAAAAAAAAAGATACATTTTGGGAGTATCCTTTTGTATAAAGGTTTCTACATGATGTCTGTTTCAGGATTCACTGATATTACATATTCATGTAAATGCTTGTTTTACTTTAATTTGTGCTATTGTAGTTAACTAATCGACCTGGACTTTCTAAACGGCATATGAGAAAGCGATCTCGGCTGAGTGAATGTAAGATTGGTGTATGGAATACTAGAGATATAAATGGCAAGATGAGTGAGGTGATTGAGCAGATGAATAAGTATAGACTGGATGTGCTGTGTGTAAGTGAAACCAAAAAGAAGGAAATTGGGGTAGAAGAAGTGAATGGCACGGTGAGTGTGTGATCTGGAGTATTGGATAAAATGAGAGGACAGGCTGGTGTAGGTGTGATTTTAAGTGAAAAGATGAAGAACTTGATTCACTATAGTTGCATAAGTGAGAGAATTCTCTGGATTCGTTTGAAAGTGAAACTTCAGAGAATTGTAATTGTTGTAGTGTATGCTCCTTGTGACTCGGAACCTTCTGATAAGAAAGAAGATTTCTGGAATGAGCTAAAAGCTGTTTTGAGCCAGTTTGGTGCTAAAGAAAAAGTTATAATAGCAGGGGATTTCAACGCTAGAGTAGGTGTGCAGAATGCAATTTCTGACAATGTTCTGGGTAAGTTTAATGATCCTTGTGTGAATGATAATGGTGAAAGATTAATTGAACTCTGCATTGAGAATGATTTGTGTGTATCTAATACATTTTTCAACCACAAGCATATACACACATATACTTGGGAAAATCGTACTCTTGATCAAAAGAGTGTGATAGATTTTGTTGTTTACGATCAGCGTTTGAAACACTTAGTTGTTGACACCCGTGTGATGAGAGGTGCGGATGTTGGTTCTGATCATTACTTGGTAGTGTCACGAGTGAAATTTAATGTTGGTTGGAGGAAAAGGAATAGGAAGAGACCAAGGATAGAAAGAATAAAGGTTGATAGGCTCCTTGAAGATCATCAGCGGTATTCTGACTTACTCAGAGAACGACTGAAGGATCTGAAATCTTGTGAGAGGGATGTAAAAAACAAGTGAGAATGTTTTAAGAACTGTGTTGTTACTGCTGCTAAAGAGGTCTGTGGCACCACAATAGTGGGTAACAATAGAGGTGATGCTTGGTAGAATAGTGAGATTGATGAGGCAGTAAAGAAAAAGAAGGAAGCTTATTTGGGGATGTTGCAAGGTAGAGTCTCTGTGGATGAATATCGCTGTAAGAAGCGTGAAGCTGCTAAGCTGGTTCCCCACAGTAAGGCAAAAGATAGGAAAGAGAAAGTGGAAAGGCATGAACTGGCTTTTTGAAAAGATAGAAAGTCCTTCTGGAAGTACATGAGACTCAGGAAAAATAGGGGAAACAAAGTTGTAAGTTGTGTGAAGAAAGAGATTAGGGAAATGATATGGGAGCCCAATGAGTTAAGTGACAGATGGGGCGAATACTTCTGTGAGTTAGATCAGGAGAGCAAAAATGATTCTGAGACAGATGTAGATGATGTCACAATGAGGGATGAAAGCACAGGAGGGATCTCAAGAGGAGAAGTGTGTAAAGCTCTAAAATCTCTTCAGAATGGTAAGGCTCCAGGAGTTGATGGTATAACTGCAGAGATGTTGAAGTATGGTGGTGACTCTATAATTGACTGGTTAACTGAAATTTCCCAGTTGTGCTGGGAGTTAGGAATGGTTCCTCGGGATTGGAAGGATGCTATCATTGTTCCCTTGTATAAGGGAAAAGGTGATCAGACTGAATGCAAGAACTATCGTGGCATTAGCCTGCCAGGGAAAGTGTTTGGTAAGGTTGTTATTGAAAAAGTACGGGGTCTTACATCATTGAAAGTGTGGGATGTTCAGAGTGGTTTTATGCCTGGTAAAGGCTGCACTAACCAGATTTTTGCATTATGCATGATGATTGAAAAGTATCTGGCTGTTGGGAAGAAAGTTTTTACTGCCTTCATAGATTTAGAGAAAGCTTACGGCCGAGTCAATAGGACACTTTTGTGGAAGGTATTGAATGAATATGGTGTTACTGGGAATCTATTTAATAGTGTAAAAGCCATGTATGCTGGTAGTAGAGCTTGTGTACGAGTGAATGGTGTTTTATCATAATGGTTTTCCATTGGTGCAGGAGTTAGACAAGGATGTGTAATGTCACCATTGCTGTTTAATATATTTATGGACGCATGCGTGCGTGATAACAAAATAGATAATAGTGGTTTATGTCTTGGTGATATCCGTGTGTGCAGATTGCTGTATGCTGATGACACTGTCCTGTTGGCAGAGAGCAAAAGTGAGTTGCAGAGTATGTTGACTCAGATGCACGAAGTTTGCATGAAATTCAAACTGAGTATAAATAAGGGAAAAACCAAAGTTATGGTGTTTGAGAGAGGAATGGGTAGCACTGAATGTAATGTAAGTATAAATGGCACTGTGATTGACCAGGTGAGTGAGTTTGTGTATTTAGGAAGCATGTTTGACAGAGAGAACAAGTTGGATGGTGAAATCAGTAGGCGAGTGAATTCTTTGAAAGTCATAGCTGCTCCGGGAGGTTTTCACAGGAATGATGGGTTCTCTAGAGTTCCGCATGGCTGTGTATGAAACAGTAATTGTTCCTACTCTGATGTATGGCAGTGAAACCTGGGTACTGCAGAAGAAACATAGGAGTCGTTTGTGTGCTGGAGAAATGCGTTACTTACGTGGGGTTTGTGGCAAGACACGATCTGATTGTGTGAGGAATGAAGATGTATTGCAGTTGTGTGATGTAAAGCAAAATGTTGTTAGCAAGGTGGAGACCAATATGCTTCGGTGGTTTGGCCATGCTGAAAGAATGAGTGATGAAATGCTTACTAAGAAAATATTTTCAGCCCAAGTGGCAGGAGGGAAAGGTAGAGGAAGGCCAAAGAAGACATGGGTGGATCAGATTCAGGAATGTCTGCATGAGGAAAAGATTATGAGTATGAAGTATAAAAGATCTTGTGTACGGCGTGTAATGGATATCAGTGAAGCACGAGTTGTATGTCAAGATCGCTGTATATGGCGAAGTTTGATACGACAACAATAAGTAAAAATATCTGGAAGTTTATATTTCTTTTTGGAGCTAACCTCTGAATCTCAGAGAACAGCTTAGTGATAGTAAATAGTAAAAGTAGTAAATAGTAGTTAACTAAGTAAATCTTACAAGTCCAGTTGTTATGGATATATAACATAAAAGGGTATGAATGTTATAACAAATGCATATTTTTACATGGTGGGACTTTTCACCCCAAAATGGATTTAACAAGGATTTCCGCTGCTCTCGAGCTCCTTGCTATAAGCAGGTTCTACTGTGTTTTATTACTGCAAACCTTTCAGTGACTGCATATAGCCCATTGAGTTGCTCATGGTGGTTGTTAAACCTCGAAACAAAAAAATTAAACTTTCACTTTCTGATGGTATTCTTATTTTGTCATCATGCTATTCTTAGAGGGAGCGAGATAAATTTATTCAAAATTACAGGACGTCTTGTATGCAATTACCCAAAGAACACTGTAATATTTACATCATCTCACTAGCTGGGTGGCAAAGGAAATCTGGCTAAATTGCTCTGGACACTACTTGTCTGGTTTGAATACAGAGTGGAAACAGGCATACACAAACCTCAAAAAGACAATATTTTACTTATAGTACATTTAAAATAACTTCTTACTATTATATCTTTTACTTGAATTATTATTACAAAGCAGCATTTTTTAAAATACCTGGAATTATGTGTTACCTGATTTCCGTAGATAGAAATCAAAGATTTCAAAAGCTTAGAAAATGGCATGTTGGAGTTAAAATCTGTAGACCAATTGTATATTCTCCTAGTCAACATATGGCATAAACTATCATCCACAGCAGCCTAGTGAAAAATACCAGAGTAATATTGAGCATATATATTACATATATAATTAAGTACATGAAGCATTTAAAGTGTTTATCAGTGCTGAAAGAAATGGATATTGGGAGATTATTCATTCTATCAATTATTTTTTACATACATATACACAATTAAGCTGTTCTTTGAGTTTCAAAGGTTGACTTCTCAAAGAAGGAATAATCTATCAAATTATAATTGTCAGCAATATTAAATTTTAGCTACTGCTGACACACAGATGTCTCTATTTACAGTGATCATGGCCTACAATTTGAGCTTCATACACACTCACCTTATTTAACACATTATGCTCATTGCCTTTTTCTTATATTCCCAAATCTGATTCTCCCAAGATTTCCTTAGCTTTTCTTTTTAACTTTCTTCCCTGTGCTTGGGCCGAATAAGTTTGTTCAGTTTAGTTTCTCATCCATTTTTTCAACATGTCCAGCCCACCTCAGATTTTTTTGCATACATTCTGCTAATGGCATTTTTTTTTCACATTGCACTTTTGCAATGCATCTTTGTTTTGCACACAATAAGAACAAATCTTGCATCATACACCCTGATCGTAAGGCATTTCTCTAGCACACAAACAAATTCCATGTTTTTTCTGCAGTACCTAGGCTTTACTCACTGCACTCAATCTAGGGTGTGTAGCACATTGGACATGTACAAGATGCCTTCTAGTTTTACCTTATGTTTTCTCCAACTGTCAGGCATATTTACAGTTACACTGTGTCAGGCATATTTACAGTTACACTGGTTAAGCCAGGTTTTGACCTGTAGTGTCACACAGGAGCAGCCTGGATATGTGAAATTCAAATCATAGTAACTCTATTACATACCGGAATGATGACAGAAACAACACCTACACAACTGCAGATACTAAAGGATATAGTGGAACTTTATTCAGAATTGTCTACATAGCACTGGGTGCCATGATACAGATGCACCACTGCCAAAGACAGTATGAAGAGAAAAAGTCCTGAGCAGGATATATGATCATCCCTAATATAGATGCATAATTTGCATAAGTTACATTGAAAATTATAAACGGGACGTTTTGGTAGCGACTTCTACCTTCATCAGCCATGGAATGACACGTGGTAAAAACGTCAGTTGTTGCCAGATTTTGAAATTGCTTTCCAAATAATAGGGATGTTAAAAGGTGCGCCAGTATTACAGGTCTTAGGGGCAAGGGTGCCCATGGGGGGGGGGGGACTAGCAGTTGGTATAGCCAAATTTTTGATAAATTTAAAACGGTAAAATAGACGAAACCTTTTTTTAAAGCATTTTTAAAAATAATAAGATATTAATGATTGATTGTATCAATTATTTTTCTTGTATTTTAGTATCTTGTACATTTACTAAAATGTTTGACAACCTTGAAGGAGGTAAGAATTTTTCTTAGCCCCCCCCCCCAAAGTACTCATATGGGCACCACTGGTTAGGGGTAAGGTAGATTTCAATGCTTTTTCCGTACCTGAGGGCATGGCGATTGCTGAACGGGGCAATCCGCTTAACATTGCGCCAATCGGGAACCGCGGACGTATTGCTGATGGTTAAAATTGAAAGGGAGGTGGAAGGGCTGCCTTTCTTAACATCAGCGATATGCTCCATCAGTCGCCGGTTTATGCTGTGGTAAGTAATACCAATATAGTGGGTAATGCCTGTGGAAGTGTTGATAGGGATAGAGTAAACACCTTGTAACTCTAGGGGTTTATTGAGATCTCTGTCATTAAGGATGAGGTTGAGAAGATGTGGAGGTGGTTTGACTGCAATTATGTAGCCAAAAGACTTGAAAATAGAGCAAACTTTATGAGTGAAGGACAGGCTAAAGGGCAAAGTGCCAACAAACTGATGGGTGGTGGAAGGTTCAGGCAGTAAACTAGATATATTCTGTGATTCAAACCTCTTGATTAGTCTATGTAATAAGAGGGGTGGAAAGCCACGCAATTTGCCAATGTTGATGATGTTCTGATATTCTTGTTGAAGAGCAGAATGGCTGTTGCAAATAAGGTTGGCACGGTGAATGTATGACTTTAAAGCAGACAGTTTGTATTTTCCAAAGGTGCGAGAATGGTAAGGGATGATATTATGGGTGGCAGAAGGTTTCCTGTAAACAGAGAGGCCAAGTGAGAAGTCTGGGTTTGATGTTGATGTTAACATCCAGAAAACTAATATTGTTGTCGATCTGTTCTTGAGAAGAAAATTTTATATGCGGGAATTTTGAATTTATGGAGGACATGAGTTCAAACAGAGAGTGTTTCTGGTGTGGCCAAATAATGAAGATGTTGTCCATATACCTTAACCAAATGGTGGGTTTCAAGAGGGATGGGGCAACAATTAATGTTTCAATATTCTGCAAATAAATTTCAGCAAGTAAGGGGGAAAGAGGAGAGTCCATAGGTACGCCTTGTTTTTGTCGGTAATAGATACCATTGTGTACAAAACTTACGCGTGTGATGACAATTTCAAGAATTCCTTTTATGTTTTGTGTGTTACGTGTATTCCTGCCAATTCTTCTCTCTACGATCTTGTGGTAACATCGCCCATTCTTCTGTCAGTGCCATCTTCAGCTGTTGGACAGTTTCCAGTGTGTGTTGACATGCTGCAACGCAACTCCACAAATTGTCCTACACACGTTCTATAGGATTTAGGCTGGGGGAACGTACTGGCCAATACATCTGCTGAATGTTTTCACTTTCCAACAGCTTATCAACAGCCATCATATGATGGGGCGTGGTGTTTTCATCCATTGACATGAACTGTGGGCAAATGGCACCTAGGAACTGGTGAATATGAGGAAGGATTACCTCATTACATTAGCGGGCACCGGTTACAGTACCTTCTTCAGTTTGTAGAGCCCTGTACATCCATCTATCAGAATGCTCCTCCACACGAGAAGAACATGGCCACCACATCTATCCCTTCCACTGATGTTTTTGGGGAGATACCGAGTGCCTACCTCACACCAGATTAGGTGACGTCTAGAATCGCTAGAGAGACAAAATCTACTCTCATCAGTCAAGAGTACTGCACCCCACTGTTCTGCTGTCCAGTCCTTATCTTCTCTGGACCACTGTAAATGGTGTCTCCAATGAGAAGTTGTCAGTAGAACACAGCGTACTGGTCATTGGGCAAACAGTCCACTTTTGTACTTTAGCCTGACCAATGTAAACCAACATATTGTGCATTCTGCATGTTTAGTTCTTTTGCAAGGTTATTTGCTGTCAGATGTTGATCCCTCTTGGCCCTATAGGAGCAGATAGTGGTACTCACTGGGGGTTGGTTTTGAGTGGACGACCACCAGCAGTCTTTCACACAGCTACACCTGTAATCCTGAAAGCCAACAATGTATGTGATATGATGCTATGGGTGATACTGAACTCTTGGGCCACACTCATCATAATTTGCCCCTCCTTAAGCCTTACAATTATTTGACCATCAGTAAAATCATCAAGATGTTCTTGACAAGCCATTTTGTCATCTCTAGCACACAATCGAATGTCTGTAACACTTTTGCACACTGTCTGGTGACTTCTGCTCAACTGATGCTATTGGACTGTGTGATCACATTTTGTTCTCACATCACACAAACCACATATCATGCTCCAATATTACGTATGTGCTGTTGCTCCTATTCCTAGACATGGTCCTGAGTTAAATTTGTGTTTGGGTTCTGCTGCTATTTATAGCGTTATTTTACTTTTTCCACTTCGTCCTTAAGTTTTGCTCGCAAGTGTATTTCATTGTACACTTCCATTCTACTGCCCTACATCAGAGTAGGAACAATTACACTTTCATAAACAGCCATTCGGGAAACTTTTGAGAAACCGTCATTCCTGTAAAACCATCCTAAAGCAGATATGACTTTCAATGAAGAATTCACTAGCCTACTACAAATTAGATGGAGAAATTAGTAGGCTAGTGAATTCTTCATTGAAAGTCATATCTGCTTTAGGATGGTTTTACAGGAATGACGGTTTCTCAAAAGTGTCCCGAATGGCTGTGTATGAAAGTGTAATTGTTCCTACTCTGATATTTGGCAGTGAAACCTGGGTACTGCAGAAGAAACATAGGAGTCGTTTGTGTGCTGGAGAAATGCATTACTGATGGGGGGATTGTGGGAAGACACGTTCAGATCATGTGAGGAATGAAGATGTGTTGCAGTTGTGGCAATGTGGAGCAAAATATTGTTAGCAAGGTGGAGACTAATATTCTTAGGTGGTTTGGCCATGTTGAAAGAATGAGTGATGAGATGCTTACTAAGAAAATTTTTTCGGCCCAAGTGGCAGGAAAGAAAGACAGAGGATGGCCAAGGAAGTCATAGGAGGATCAGATTAAGGAGTGCCTGAATGAGAACAAAATTATGAGTATGAAGTATAGAAGGTCTTGTGTACGTCGTGTGATGGATGTTACTGAAGCTCTTGTTGTATGTCAAGGTCGCTGTAAATGGCAAAGTTTGATACGGCAACAGCAAGTAAATAATCAGTTAAAAATTTATCTGGTGGTTTGTATTATCTGTTAAATGTTTATTTGTCAGATGGTCTTTCTTTGAGGAGATAACCTCTGAATATCAGAGAACAGCTTAATGATATGTATGTACACTGAAGAGCCAGAAAAACTGGTACAGATGAGCTTATGCAAAATACATAGCAATGTCACCTATGCGCGTACTCAGTTGCGTCCGCCAGTGCGTATATAAAGCGATAGACATCTTTGCCAGCTGTCAGAGCTGTTTTCAGTATGAGAATGACAAGTAATGACGATTTAAGCGATTTTCAATGCGGTGTCATAGTTGGCGCTCGTGAGATGGGCCATTGTATTTTGGAGGTAGAAATGAAGTTCGGATTTTCACGGATGACCATTGCAAGGGTGTACCGTGACTACGAGAATTCTGGCAAAACCTCTAACCTACGATACCAGTGTGACCGTAAAAAGACATTGGGTGAACGTGACCATCGTCGGCTGTCAAGAATCGTTTCATGCGATAGGTGTGCAACACTCTCGCAGGTATCATCGGAATTCAGTGCTGGAGCCTCAACTAGCATCAGTGTCCAGACTGTGCAATGTACCCTGCAAGATATGGGCTTTGGGAGCCGACGTCCAATTTGAGTCCCCTTGATGGGTGCACGACACAGAGCTATGCGCCTCGCTTGGGCACGGCAACACCGCCACTGGACACTTGATGACTGGAAACAAGTAGCCTGGTCCGACGAGTCGCGTTTTCAAATGTATCGGGCAGATAGAAGGATTTGTGTGTGGCACAAACCCCATGAAGCCGTGGATCCCACCTGTCAACAGGGAACTGTACTGGCTGGTGGGGGGTCTGTAATGGTATGGGGTGTGTTTAGCTGGACTTCACTGGGACCTTTGGTACGTCTACAAATGTATGTGACCGGCCAACGCTACGGGTGCATCCTTTCTGACGAGGTACACCCGATCATGTCCTGCATTCATGCTGATGGGTTGGGCCTGTTCCAACAGGACAATGCACCTCCACACAAGTGTTGGGATGCCACATTATGGTTAGAGGAGCATTTATCTGAGTTTGGGGTTTTGTCATTCCCACCCAAGTCCACAGATCTGAACGTGATAGAACACATTTGGGATGCCATGCAATGCGCTATCGAACGCAGGAATCCGAGACTTCGGAATACACCCAAATTGTGGAACGTTCTGCAGGACGTGTGGTGTGCATTGCCTACAGCATATTTCCAGAAGCTAGTGGAGTCCATGCCCCCGTCGTATTTCTGCAGTCCTGCACTCCCGTGGGGGACCTACCAAGTATTAGACTGGTGTACCAGTTTTTCTGGCACTTCAGTGTATGTGTGTATGTATGTATGTATGTATGTATGTATGTATGTATGTATGTATGTACTTCCATTTTGTTTGTGTACTGGGAGGTTTTGACGAAAAAATAAGAAAGGCTAAATTGTGACTGCTGTATCATACATAATTTTACCAAGTACCAGACTCACTACACTCTTGCCCTGACAGGACGGACATCTCCAGTTCTTATCTACTTACAAGATTTGTGTGTAATAGTTATTAACACACTGAAAAAAAATATTCAAGCAAACTAAGGAAAACACAACTGCAAGAAGTCTTTCTAGCCCCAAAGTAGTGTTGGTGGATATTTCTTGAGTAGCTGAAGATGCCATTTCAAATGTTTCTCACTAACTCTGAAGTGGCCATTTTGAATTATTGATCTGATCTAGGAACCATAAAGGTATTCTGACACCATCTTCAGAAATAAGATTTCAATAGTTCACACATTAACAGTGAAACTGACTGGTCAGTAAATCAGTTTGGACAAGAAAATAAAAAGGTTCAAGGTAGCATGGGCTTCAAGCTAAAACATATTAGCATGAGTCAAGGTCCAGTTATTAAAGCCTAGTATGTCAATAAAATGACCATTCAAAAGCAGCATCAAACTAGAAAGCAGCTGAAAATTTATTTAGTTTCTGCATTTTTAACCAGTCTAGGTCACTGTCCCATGAAGCCAAAAGTGCCCTCTAATTACTTAGCAGTGTATGCACAATCATCCACCTCATTCCACATTCTAACCCTTCACTGCAGCTGTGGAGACAATAACCAATGCTACTTGTACATCCAATCATAATCCTAAACAGACTTGAGATTGCAATGGTGAGAACAGTGCTTATTGGCTGCCACGATGGAGCAATAGTGGTCTAAGTGCTAGCTTTTGGGCTGTTTATCAGAGTAGGCCAGGGTTCAAGTTTTAGATGACGTATGAGTGGTGTGTTTGTCTTATGGCACTGGCTCTCTCCCTTCCCTGGAATTAGTGGCCCTAAATTAGGGACGGGCTACTGTTTATATCCCTTAGAGTTGCTCATGATGCTCATTAAACCTCAAAATAAAAACAATAAGAAAATGGTGCTTTAGGTAACTTTCTATGCTTTCATATTTAGTCATAATGAATCAAAATGCAGAGATTAATGCACAAAATAACTAACCATGATTAGTATAGTAAAGCATACTTAATGAGCTATATTGTCTGTGAGAAGCAACAAAGATCCGAGCTATAATGAAATTAATCTAGAATTTGTTAAGCGTAGTGGGTTGACAAATTCACTTGGTTATGTTACAAAGAGTCATTAATTAACATTGCATGGAATACTGGTTTTATTCCTTATTACTGGATTCTCAGTCACTGTATCATTTTACAAGAAAGTGAATCGGAGAGATAAATGCAATTGCTGTAACATTTCCTTTAATTAGTCTTCCACTTCCTTGCAAAGTTTCCTCAAGCACACAAAGTAAATTGCTTAGAAAGGTGGAGGAAAAATCTGATGAGTTAAGGATAATGTGACATCAGGAGAGGCACACGAGTGACCGTTAAATACATTCAAGTTCAGGCAACTTCCTGAAAAGTTGCATAGGGAGAAGCATGACTTATGTGCAGCACATACGTATTGACTTTGGAAAGGCTGCTGATCAAGTATCTAAAAACAAATTTTTTCACTGTGTTGAATTCAATTACAAACCCCAACACAACAAGTCAGAAGGAAGTTCAAAAGTATTAGAAGTGCTTTGAGATTAACTATCAGTTAAGACAGGTATACAGGGTGTCCATAAAATCTTTCCCACATTAAAAAAATTAATATGAAAAAATCTATGTAAGTTAAAATAAAATGGTTGGCAACATAATACAGCAGTACTCAAAGTTTTTTTTTCTGTTCTATAGGTGAGCGCTACTGCTGAATAAGTGGAGCATTTCATCAATAATGGCTTCCATGCAAGAAAAAGTGGCATGCATGCATGCTGTGGTTCCATGAGACCAAATCGGCGGTTACTGTTCAGCATCATTTCAGGAAAGAGTACAGACGATCACCACCGGACCAGAAAACCATAAAAGCTTGGTATGAAAAGTTTAAAGTGATGGGTAGTATTGGCAATCTTCCCCGAGTTGGCTGACCACCAGTTACATAAGAGGCAGCTGTTCAGGAGACATTTCTGTGAAGCCCTGGGAAATCCATTTGTTGTGCTTCACTGGAAACTGGGATTCCCTGTGCCACAGTTCACAAAATTGTACACAAATGTCTTCATATGTATGCTTATAAGGTTACAGGTCGTTTATGCCCTTCAGCCTGATGATGGTCTCGCCTTGTTGCATTTGTGATGGAGATGTTGCAGTGCATAGCTCATGATAGTGATTATCTGCATCGAGTCCGTTTCTTAAATGAAGCCATATACTACATCTCTGGTACAGTAAATAGGCACAATGTGCAAATACGGGGATCAGAAAATCTCCATTATGTCATCAAACAACAGAGGGCTAGCCCGAAAGTAAACTATGGTGCGGCCTGATGCATGACAGAATCATCGGACCCTTCTTTTTTACAGAACCCATGGTAACATGTAACATGTACCTGGACATGCTGGTACTCTTTGTAGCACCTCAGTTGCATGCACTCCAACCTTCAGTTATTTTCTAACAAGACGGTGTCCCACCACATTGATCAATAATGGTCCGTGAGTTCCTGAATGCCACATTTCCGGACAAATGGATTGGTCGTGAGGGTCCCATGACATGGCCATCTCGATCGCCTGACATAACCTCTCTAGACTTTTTCCTGTGGAATTATGTGAAAGACCAAATTTCCTCTAGCAGTGTTGCGGATGTCGACATGTTGAAGAGCAGAATAACAGATGTCATTAGTTCTGTCTCTGCTGGGATGTTAAACAAATATCGCTTAGACGTCCTCCGGGCCACAAATGGCACCCATGTAGAAGTGTACTGACACTGGGGAAAAAAAAACTTTACTTGTGCACCATCACTGTCGTGCAATCCCTTTCTTGTACCTGTAATACATTTTTTATATTAATTTTTGTAATGTGGGAAAGACTTTACGGACACCCTGTATAATTTGTAATTCATATGGGAAGCAGGGGTGGAAATATTATTTAGTGAGAGGTGTTAGACTAAGATAGAAATTAAAGGTATGCCCATTACACCTAAAGAATAAAAAGAATAACAATTAAGAAAAATAAAGATAACCTCCCCCCCCAAAAAAAATACATTGTTCCCATTGTTTTATTTTAAAGGAATTGATTCAAGAAAGGGACTTAGTAAATGATACTGGTTCTAACATTAGTAATAATTTGTTCAGGACGAGAAAATTTTGGGGTGAAGATAAGTTGAGAAATATAAATCAAACTTAAATCCCAAAATCAGTAAGGAAAGGAAATAAAATATCCATTTATTGACGTACAGATATTATTATTAAAGCGTAAGCTTTCAACACCAACGGGTGCCTTCTTCAGACATTCGTGGTTAGGCAAGACAAGAGAAATAAACAATAGAAAATTTTAAATAAACATGAATGAACAGAATATGAGAACGTTATATGTTGCGTCATGTGCATGCAACAACGAGAGATGTCAACAGAAGCGTGCTAAGCGTGAAGAAATGTGCGCCATATTTGGGGAAGCTCAAGTGAGATGTCATCATTGCAAACCACAGGGTTAGTCAATATCTCCATATTTTCCCTGATGGCAGTGCACTTGGCGGTAGTAAAAGGAGCAACTCACTTTATCTGGTCCCACTTCGGGATGGCAGAATGGGTAACCACTTCCCGGGATAAGGCGGTTGTCGGTTTTTGAGCTTCCCCAAATATGGCGCACATTTCTTCACGCTTAGCACGCTTCTGTTGATATCTGACGTTGTTGCATGCACGCGACGCAACATGTCACGTTCTCATATTCTGTTCATGTTTATTTAAAATTTTCTGTTGTTTATTTCTCTTGTCTTGCCTAACCACGAATGTCTGAAGAAGGCACCCGTTGGTATTGAAAGCTTACGCGTTAATAATAATATCTGTACGTCAATAAACGGATATTTTATTTCCTTTCCTTACTGATTTTTTTTTTACATAATCTACTCGAACTTTAGTCTTATGTTAAATCCCAAACTTATGAAAAGTGTCACTGCAGTATAAAATGCTAGAGCAGATAATAGATTATACAGTAGTTATTTGGATACAGTAATTGTTCAGGCAAAAATTTGAAAAAGAATTATGACATATAATCAGCAAAGCAGGAAAAGAGGGAATGTCTATATAAAACTAGTTTCACAAAGAAATTGGTTGGGCAATGAATATAACAAGTTGCTGGGAATGCAGTATTTAGGCATACCCATCTTCGGATTGTTTTTACATGGCAAGAAGTAAAACTGTCCACCATGTAAAAGCTGTTTATTGATGTGTGAAAAAGCTGGGTGCATATTTATTTTCCACAGAGGGTGAGTCGAAAGTTTTGCAATATTTGGATCACTTTATGTCTTCATACGTACTTTTACGATGAAAGCTGACTAGCATTCAAAGTATAGGCCATCGTGTTGAACCGTCTTTAGCCATCTGTCTGCCAGTTCTTCGATTCCACAGCAGTACCAGTTCTTGTCCTTCGAAGCAAAGAACTCCTTCACCCCAGCTGCCACCTCCTCCTGGTTGTTGAAGTGCCACCTGCAAAGGAAGTGGGCCATGGACCAGAACAAGTAATAATCTGATGGGGTGAGGTGCGAACTATATGCTTGGTGTGGCATCAGTTTGATGCTCTTAAGTTCCTGAGACTTCTGCCAGCCAGTTCTTCAATTCCGCAGCAGTACCAGTTCTTGTCCTTCGAAGCAAAGAACTCCTTCACCCCAGCTGCCACCTGCGAAGGAAGTGGGCCATGGACCAGGATAAGTAATAATCCGATGGTGCTAGGTCCGGACTATATGCTGGGTGTGGCATCAGTTTGATGCTTTAAGTTCCTGGAGTTTTGCCCGGGTTGTTCGCGTAGTATGAGGCCAAGCGTTGTTCTGCTGTAGGAGAGTGCGCTTTCTGTTCACCAGTGCTGGGTACTCCTCCTACAAAACAGCATACATCTGCTACAGCTGTTCAGAGTAGAGGTTGACGTTTTTTTGTTTTTTTTGATTGGAGGTTTAACGACCACCGTGAGCAACTCAATGGGCTATAAGCAGTCGCCCGTCCCTAATTTAGGGTCACTGGTTCCAGGGAAGGGAGAGAGCCAGTGCCGTAAGACAAACACAACATCCATGCCTGACCGGGATTCGAACCCGGACCCCTTACGGACGAATGATCAGAGGCCAGCGCCTTAGACCACTGCGCCACCGGGGCGACGAGGTTGACGTTGATGGTCCGACTGTCTGGAACAAATTCGTAATGGATTATTTCCTCGAAATTCCACCAGACACAGAGCATCACCTTGTGCTCGAAGCAAACACATTTGGCAACAGGTTCAGGAAGCTGGCCTGGGCTCAGCCACTGCCGTTGTGTGTTAGGATTATGGAAATAGACCCACTTTTCATCGCACATAACAATTCTCTTGATGAAATGTACATTTAGGGGGGGGGGTGTCTAGGAGTTTCGTGCACACTTCCACTCTACGGTTTGCTTCAGTTGGTGTCAGTTTGTGAGGGACAATGCAGCAGCTCTTGTAGACCTTGCCAACGTCCTGAAGGTGACGAACCATGATGGTCTGTGATATGCCCAGCTTGCCTGATAATCTCTGAGTGCTGGTTGTTGGATTTGCCTTACGGCCTGGCGCACGGCCTCTGAATCCACGGTTCGTGGCCTACCTGACCTTGGCTGATCGTCGAGGTTTCTGTCACCTGAGCGAAATTTCTTGAACCATCTGGTTGCGGTGCTGCGGTCCACGGAACCTTCCCCTTTCGCATGACAAATGTTTTGTGTTGCTTGAGCAGCGTTATGGCCGAGTTAAAACTCTAAAAGCAAAAGTTCCCGAATTAGCCGGTTGTGGCTGTTCATCTTTTAGGTGTCCTAACCACAGACAGAACGACAACATGCAATGCTGTTCACAACATTTAGCAATGACTACCACTTACACATGCACGCATCCATAAATATATTAAACAGCCATGGTGACAAACATATAATCACAAAAAGCATATAAATGAATTATGTATAACCCAGTTAAAAAAGCATTAGAAACTACAGTAAAACATCAGGACTAATGCAGAATTACATATAAAAGCGTAAAACGTATAACTAAAGTTCCACTTTATCTCAATATTTATAAGGCAGATTTAAAACAGGCCTTTTTGCACTGTATAATTTGTGCACTTTTAGATTTCTGTGATGCACAGTTTTGTAACTAGTAGTAATGGCATAAAAGTGATTCCTTCTTGGGAGTTCATTCATGAAGCATTCAGTTTTCAGGTTGTCATTATACTCACTGAGTAAATCATTCTCTGCAGAGATCTCATGCTTACAATCAAAGTGCTTTCAAGACCACAGCTCTTTCTGGCAAACTGCCCAAAAGAGCACAAACACTTCATCATTTACGATTTTGCCACAATCTAGCTCATAGCGAAAGATCTGGGCATATCATTAAAATGAATGACATCCATGTATCATTCGCATTTTTTAAAGTTTCACCATTATTTCTTAGGTGACTGAAAATTCAAGATCAAATCATATGATGCTTTCCAACATCAGTCACATAAGCACATTCTATTTCATGTACTTGTCATTGTATTCAAATAAATAAACTATAATAATTAGAAATTCAAAACAATTCCACATACTCTTCTTTCTATGAGGCACTGTATAGCAGGAACAGCACTTTCAATTGGTCTTGAAATTTCCATTGATTCCCTTAAAAAAGAAAATTCCAATAAAGAGAAAACTCCTCAAAAATAAATATTATAAAATATAGTTAGATTTGTGAGAGGCATAACTTCAGTTTGTGATTTATTTCACAAAACATAAATGAGAATAATTAAACAATGAATACTAATGAGTAAAGACAATTGGATTCGAATATGCCACTCTAAAGTAAATATAAACAAAAACTTAAAGATCCATTATTAGGCGTAAAAACTTAATTTATTTTGCAAACTTTCACTACCAACGGGAAGCTTCATCAGGCAGCGGAAAAATAAATAGATAGAATCAGAGCATAAATGCAAGAGAAACAATGAATAACTGTTCACTACATAATCATTATGGTATAGTAACAAAAATTATAAGAATGACATTGCTGAATAATGTCTACAAACAAAATCAGGCATTCATATATTAGGATAAAAACTTCCTTTTCTTTCTTGAAATATTTATACTAACAAGTTTTACACTAGAATTCTTATTTGATTTTAGCTGAGTGGATGCATCTACTATAATTTCAAATACGCATTTTGTTTGTCAACATCTGTATGAAAAACTCCAGACAGGAATTAATATTTGGACAAAATTGAAACAAATTGTTTCTTCACTTTCTAGAGGGCAGATGGACAAAATTTTCTGTCTTACTTTCCCCTTCTTCCTTTTCTTCTTCTTCTACTTTGAGCAAATAACTTCCGCAGAAAAGTCATATGGATTGTGCTACTGTTATGTAGCAGTTCTTAATTTTTTTAAAGTAATAATGCTTCCACTAATCTTAATTCTTTTCTATGTTTTCCTTTTTAAAATCATGAAAATACTAATTCTTCATACAAATTGAATCAACATTCTTGTGACTTATTCCAGTTTTTAATGTGTTACTTTAAACACTTCTTTCTGTTTTCTAAATTTATTTTGAGCACAGTATTTTTAATTTTTAAGATTATGTTTTGAATTTGCATTGTTTGTCCCACATTTAAATATGAATTTTAACAAATTCCTTTATATCTTTATTTATTTAATATGTATGGAACAGGATTACATAACTTGATTGCATTTCTTGTATACTTTGATACTTCATTGTTTATTTCACCTGCTTTTCTTTATTTTCATATTATGCTTTTTTTTCTTTCTTTTTTGCTATGCCAATGATCCCATTTTATTTCCTGTTTAAATATTTCTGTAGCTGGAGAGTGCAAATGATCTTAAAATGTAAATTTTTAAATTATTGCATTTATGTAGCTGATTCTTGGTATAAAAATCTGGTAAATATGATGTTTTCTTATGTAAACTTGAAATTCAACTCTGTTTCCAATCTTGATCAATGTTTAATCTAAAGAGATGTTGTCTTTCATTTCTAATGAGAGGTTTATTTCAGACAACAACTGATGACATTTGAATTCTTTAATTTGAAAGGTCTTCATAATAATTTGTGCTGATAAGGATTTCATCACCATACTAATGTGTATTTAAGATATGTTTGAAAGTATATTTACTATTTTAATTTCCATTTTTTGCTTGTATGGTATCAACCCTATTGGGGATCTTGCTTGTTTTTTAAAAATCTATATATTAATTCTATAAGGTTTTTTACTGTAAGACCAGGTGTGAGAGAACGGCTGAACGTAAATATATGGTTGAGGTATCAAAATAAAGGTCTTACCATGTAGATGTGCCAGTCGAAGAGAAAAATTATATTGGGGCAATGGTTCGGGCAATGTGAAGTCAATGGGAGAAGCGTGCAGTTGGCATCCGATCGCGTGCGGTTGACTCACATGCTGTTGAAGGCGGCAGTATGGAGGGACTCAGATAGTCCAAAGTCTGAAGTCTCTCTTCTAAGCGAACTGTTGTGCAAAACAATGCTAGCAGGAATTTGTTTGAAAGTTCTTATCGGAACAGCGAACACCTGATTGCGTTGTGCCATTGGACAGTGTGATGTATATATACAATTTAACGTTCATTCGATCCAGTTTATTCACATAGGTAAGATGTTTCCCATTATGTAAAGATGTAAATAAACGTTTCATATGAGTTTATTCTTAAAAAACAACAACAAAAAAACTATTCTTCGATTCTGACAGGTATCGTCTACCGCGTTCGAATCCCAGTGAGGCATGCATGTTGTGTTTGCCTTATGGGACGGGCGACTGCTTATAGCCCAAGCGTTGGCTTATGATAATTCATTCGTGAAGGGTACGGGTTCGAATCCCGGTGAGGCATGGTTGTTGTGTTTGTCTTACGCCACTGGCTCTCTCTCTCTTCCCTGGAACCAGTGACCCTAAATTAGGGACAGACGACTGCTTATAGCCCATCGAGTTGCTCATGGTGGTCGTTAAATCTTTAGTCACCAAAAAAAAAAAAAAAAAAAAAAAAAAAAAAGCATGAACCTGGACTATTGTCTTTACTGAAGTGCTTGAATTAATTTGTCAATCAAAAAGTTAACATTTGTTGTTTCATATGAGTTTATTATTTAAAAAACAAAACAAAAAAACTTACCGTCGATTCCGTCTACTGTTTTCTTAAAAGCAAAATAGTTGTCATTTATCTTTTGATGTAATTAACAGGTACTCTCAAATTAACCCTAGTTATTACTTTATAGAAGAAATAGGCATTTAAGCTATCTAGAAGTAAATAAGAGTGCACCATGAAATGTATAGAAAGTTCTACGTACAGACCCACCTATCAAATGTAAAATGATTTTTCCCAATGCAGCTTTTAGAAGTTTGGATACCATGCCACACATAAAAATGTGTTTACATCACCTAGATACAATTGACGAACTATTCATGAACACTTTGCTTACAACACTTGACTCTTCATCGTGAATGGTTTGCTCTTACCACTGTGAATGATCATTCAATCTGTGATACTGTGACACTCATTGAAATCAACATGTTAAATTTATTCTGCCCTCATGGGTTTAGAAATAAATTCCCAATAAGTAATATTCATAATTAATGCATGTCAACTGTTATGCAAGTGAGGAATCAGCAGTCACCTAAGAAATAATGGTGCAACTTTAAAAAATGCGAATGATACATGGATGTCATTAATTTTAATGATATGCCCAGATCTTTCGCTATGAGCTAGCTTGTGGCAAAATCGTAAATGATGAAGTGTTTGTGCTCTTTTGGGCAGTTTGCCAGAAAAAGCTGTGGTCTTGAAAGCACTTTGATTGTAAACATGAGATCTCTGCAGAGAATGATTTACTCAGTGAGTATAATGACAACCTGAAAACTGAATGCTTCATGAATGAACTCCCAAGAAGGAATCACTTTTATGCCATCACTACTAGTTACAAAACTGTGCATCACAGAAATCTAAAAGTGCACAAATCATACAGTGCAAAAAGGCCTGTTTTAAAATCTGTCTTATAAATATGGAGATAAAGTGGAACTTTAGTTATACGTTTTACGCTTTTATATGTAATTCTGCATTAGTCCTGATGTTTTACTGTAGTTTCTAATGCTTTTTTAACTGGGTTTTACATAATTCATTTATATGCTTTTTGTGATTATATGTTTGTCACCATGGCTGTTTAATATATTTATGGATGCGTGCATGTGTAATGCCAAGACTGGTTTATGACTTGGTAATATCCATGTGTGCAGATTGATGTATGCTGATGACACAGTCCTGTTGGCAGAGAGCAAAAGCGAGTTGTTGAGTATGCTGTTCCAGATGTATGAAGTTTGCATGAAATTCAAAGTGACTATAAATAAGGGAAAAACCAAAGTTATGGTCTTTGAGCGAGGAACTGTTAGCTCTGAATGTAATATAAGTCAAAATGGCACAGTGATTGACCAGGTGAATGAGTTTGTGTATTTAGGAAGCATGTTTGACAGAGAGAACAAATTGGATGGTGAAATTACTAGGTGAGTGAATTCTTCATTGAAAGTCATAGCTGCTTTGGGAGGTTTTCACAGGAATGATGGATCTCAAGACAGTCCCGCATGGCTGTGTATGAAAGTGTAATTGTTCCTACTCTGATGTATGGCAGTGAAACCTGGGTACTACAGAAGAAGCATAGGAGTTGTTTGTGTACTAGAGAAACGCGTTACTTACGGGGGTTTGTGGCAAGACATGTTCTGATAATGTGAAGAATGAAGATGTGTTGTAGTTGTGTAATGTGAAGCAAAATGTTGTTAGCAAGGTGGAAACTAATATGCTTTGGTGGTTTGGCCATGTTAAAAGAATGAGTGATAAGATGCTTACTAAGAATTTTTTTTTAGCCCAAGTGGCAGGAAGGAGAGGCAGAGGAAGGCCAAGGAAGTCATGGGATGATCAGATTCAGGAGTGTCTGCATGAGAAAAAGATTATCAGTATGAAATATAGAAGGTCTTGTGTATGACGTGTGATGGATGTCAGTGAAGCTCAAGTTGTTTGTCAAGATCGCTGTAATTGGAGGTTTGATACAGCAACAGTAAGTAAAAATTATCTGGTTATTTTTATTTCTTTGTGGAGCTAACTTCTGAATCTCAGAGAATAGCTTAGTGATATGTATGTGATTGTATGTTTAAATTTGAATTTCAGATTATCAAAAATACACTATTCTTTGATTCTTTTATATGTCACCCAGTGTGTTACAATTTTGAGAGAATTGAGACAGCATCATTGTGTTCCTTCTTGGTGTAACCAGAGTTGAACCTTGATCCCATCAGAGGACAGGTTGTTTACTTTGGGTTTGGATAAAAAATTAGTTTCGCATTTAATGACTCCCACACTATGCGCTATCTAATAAATATGTGGGACATAAATTTGCGGCTCTACTATTTTGCGGCATAGCAGAATAGAATCCTAAATATTGAAGTCAATATTCAAATATATGCATAAGTATGCTATAATTAAAAGGATTGCACTATGTGGCTCATAGTATGCTCCTATTGATGTAATACTCAATCAATTACTATTCTTATATCGACGAGGTATATTCTCGAATTCGAAGAAATCTCACATATCACAAGAAAGGGACATAACCATCAAAGTCGTGAGTATTGATATTTTGTCCTATAAGTATTGTATATTAGGTTATTTGAACATATTATATGCTTATTGTTAGTCCAGCTCACATCTGAAATCTCTATAGCAACCTGGAATAACGTGTTGAACAGTAATTGCTTGACAGTATTATGTCAATAGGAGCATAGAATCCTATAAGTATTGTATATTAGGTTATTTGGACATATTATATGCTTATTTTATTAGTCCAGCTCATGTCTGAAATCTCTATATTAACCTGGAATAACGTGTTGAACAGTAATTGATTGACAGTATTACGTCAATAGGAGCATAGAATCCTAAATGTATCTTTAATATTCAACATTCTGATTCCAAATGGATGCACTCAGGATATGCAGAAAAAGGGCTGTTAATTCATTAATTCCATACTGAAGCACTGGTCTCAGATTATTAGTTGTGAGTATTTCACTAAATCTAGAATCAGGGTTTTTATAGACAGACAGAGTTGCCAAAAGTGAATTTGTTACTGTTGTTTTTGACTTGATGATATGAAGTCAATGACACCTAAAAAGGTTTTTAGGCAAAAATTAACATGCTTTGAAAGACATTAACATTGTAAGCAAATAATGTGTGAAATACACATTTACTTACCCTAAATTCATTTTAGGACAAACACTATTTTTTATCACGAATTTCGTAAATTCACGATATGAACCATGTGTTCCTCGATTTTTTTATATTATAAATATATATACTTATAAGGATCGAATATTTAATAATTTAATACACTGTAATCGAAAGAATACTTATGGAAATACTGTTTTTATTGATAAAATTTAACTTACCTTAAAAAACACATGGCTTGAGAATACTTACTTCTTTAGTTGTAACTACCTGTTGCTCTAAGACTTTTTACAAATAAATACATTTTTTTATTTTTATTACTTTTCCTAAATTTTAAATCTAAAATACAGGTGTAGTACAGTTCAGGTACAATGTAATAAATTATTAAATAATTGATCCTTATTAGTATGTATATTTATAATATCAAAAAATCAAGGTGCACGTGGTTCATATCATGAATTGACAAAAATTGTGTTAAAAAATAGCCGGGGTGTTAGTGCCCCAACCATGTTTCGAAGCAATTCTTGGAGCAGGAGCAGAATCATTGGGTTTTGGAGCGAAAATATGCAATTTGGAGCAGAATCGTTGGGGTTTGGAGCGAGAAAATTTGCATTTTGGAGCAGAACTCAGGTTTTGGAGCAGCTAATGATAGTATTTTTAATTGTTTTAAGTCCATGCTGTGCGTTAAGTTATGTTTATATACTGAATTACCATTATTTTATGAACTATGAAAACATTTTACATTTCAGGTTTGTTGACATTTTACTGCTTCTCTTACGACTGTTAATTAGCACTTCTGTTGTTCCTACTGTGAGATGAGATAAATGGGAAAACAATTATACTACCCACGATTTATTGAAAACTACATGACCTGCAATACTTTAAGCGTAACACATTAATATCAGGGATTTTCTTCTGAATGCATTTGTTTCACTATAACACAAATAGCATGCTGCTGAATCCAAGAACTGTTGCTATTGTTACTGAATGCTTGTGAATATACACTTAAGAAGAATAAATAATATGTAATTACTGTTTGTTGTTTGGTTGGTTTTTAGCAGCATATTTTTCAAGATTCATGGCATTCAGATGCAAATACATTATTTCTGAAACCAACCAACTGGCAAGCCACGCATATGTGGTTTGCATGTGCATCACAAACTCCTAAGGTTTTCTGAAGGAAAGTGTACCTTCGATATAAAAGGAAAACTAACGTAACATTTAATAATCAAATTGTAAAATCACCTTACAGCAGTTGCGCCATGATACTCTTCATACAATGTTTTTCATCCAGTAATTATCAATGTCAAACTTTTGTTATTGCTGTGAACAATTACAACTGGAACCAAAACTATAAGATAACAGTGAGATTCAGTAAAGTTGGTTAGATAAAAGCTGCTTCCATCGCTTAACACTTGTGCACTCTTCACTCCGTCCGACTTTTGTTTTCGGAAATTTGGCCGAAATCTTACCTCCGTCTATTTTCCGTCGTTTTCGAAGGACGAAATTCCGTCCTCCGACGGAGAAAACGACACCCCCCCCCCCGATTCTACCAAATTTTCAGTTCAGTTGTGTATCGAACTCGTGGATGGTCCAAATGATAACAAAAACGACGGAATTCCTCGAATCAGCGTAAGAATCCCGTGGCCGAAAATTACAGGGAAATTTTCGGGTGGCCTAACTTCCGTTTTCGGAAATCGTTGCCTACAATTTCAAGTGAAATTATGCAATGAAATTATACTTAACAACAATACTGAACAGAAGCAACATCGCGCGAGAAAAAAATTACGATTACAGGAAAAATCTGCACTCCGTTTAACTTCCGTTTCCGAACGATTAAAAAGACAAAACAATGACCCCAGACGGAATACTACCCCCCCCAACTAATACCAAGAAAATTTCTTTACTTTTGCATCGATTTCGAAAACTAAAAAAAAAAAAAAAAATGAGAGGAGACTCTGCGAATCCACGGAAGAATCTCATGTGTGAATTAACCGCTGAATCGATTTCGAAAGTAAGATTATGCTAAAATATCGATCACCGGTAAATTTTAACTTTTGGCGCAAAATTGGCTCAGATTTCATCAAAATCAAGATTTTTTGACAGAATGGCACAAGAAAAACGTTTTTGCGCGAGCTGGCGCAATTGGCGCAGGTCTGTCACCCCTGAAATAGTGTCAGTCCTACAATGAATGTAGGGTGAGTAAATGTGTATTTCACACATTATTTGCTTATGAAATTAATGTCAAAAGAGAAGATTGATTTTCATAGGCTTTATGATTTTTGCAATGTGATAAAATATATTATAATTTGTAACGCTTTTTTTTTGTCTTTTGCCACTAATCAGAATTTAAACTAGGACAAGCCGCCAATGGTAACCGATAACTCGGATACAGCTGGCAAATTTTGAGCGAAGCTATTGAAATATCGGAAGGCTCCAAAACCTTACCATTTGCATGCCAAAAATCATGGTGATCAGATGTGTCATGTCGTAGCTATGCCTGAACAACTAATTGTCCCGAGTCTCATACAGAGAGCAGATTTTTTCAATTATTATTAAAATTGGACAGTTTTTAATGGTCATTATTTTTATACGACACGACCAGTCACCATGATACCAGTCCCATGTCACTCACCATGTCCTTCCCTTTCTCTGGAGAAAAAACTGAGAGCAAAATATTAGAGGAATCAGGGTCTTACGAAATTCCCATTGCACACATACCCCCAATATCGTACATAGGGAGTACTAAAAACAGGTTAAAAAAAGGCTAAAACAACACATATCTAACTGGCAAAAAAAGAAGCAAAAACTGCATTAGTGCAATTCTGTATGGACCACTGTACATTCTTAAAATTTGAAGAAATTAAAATGCTAAAAAGGAACAAAAAATCAGAGAGAAAAATGAGAATGGGGGAATCGATCCTAATTTATAAAAATAAAACAAGGGTGTGTAACCAGAATGACCCTAATACATTATCTAGCCTTTGGAAAGAGCTAATAAGACAAGAAAACGAACAACAAAAGAAAAAACGACAAAAAAGACAAGGGAACAGGGATAGGAAATGAAAAGAAAAATACGGAAAGACGACATCAACGACCATTTGAAGAGGGGAAGGAAAAAAAAAAAAAGGTAGAATTAGTGAAACATAGATGGCGCCAGCAAGGTTTGATTAAGAAAAGTATCTAATACAGCGTATCTGATGAATGGCAACATGTGGTATTGGATTCCACTGACGAGAAATAAACCACGAACATTGGTGGAAAAGTCGTCACGCTCCTGAGGATGCCCAAAGACTGGGCGAAAAATTTAGAGCATTAATAACGGTAAAGAATTGATGTTATTGAATCCTAAAGTGAAGATCTACTGAATCTACCCAAAGTAAGCAGTGTGTTGGATGCGAATGGTTGCTGCATATACAACGGACAATAGGACAATAGCTTCAACGAAGACCCGAAACGTGCGAGAAAAGTGAATCAGTGCTAGAAATGGAATGCCTAGGTAAGCATTATCCAACTAGAATATTTCCAAGTTTTTGAAATAATGCACGTAAAAATGAAGTAGTAGCCTTTTCCGATCGATTTCCAAGTTGAAATATGAACTGCTAATATGAATCTTTCGAGGAGATAGGTAACAAACGACCCTTCTCAAAACCTGGACCCCCCCCCCCCATGCAAGTTTTGGGACAATTATTCCTCAATGACACAAAATTTCGGGAATCGAAAGGCGTCAAAACCTGACCATGGATGATATCCAATCGCATGCAAAAAGTCATGGTGCTCAGATGTTTCATCTACCTATGCCCAAACAACTAGTAATTGTCTCGAGTCTTGTAAAGACAGCTCCGCTCAATAAATCATTATTAAGGAACATCTTATACTCCTTTAACCATCCCCTAGAAAAACATATAACCGAGGTTTCACTGTATCATATCTCCAGTTGGATAAATAAACGAAATACTGTTATAGGTGCATACTTTTTTAAGGAACATGCTATTAAAATGTTTTTATTTTGTTTTATTGTCATAGATACACTAAATCTCAGAAATGTTTATAGTAGAAAATCAGTTCCCTACTTTTCGCTATGTATGCACCATCAATGACACATGCACTGTACCTGACAAACAATGCTGCTCTGTACCAAAAAAAGCAGACATATTTTTTTATCTTTTGAGAAATATGATGATTTATTAAATAATAAAAACAGTCCAACATTACACTATGAAAATGCATTTACTTGATTATAGCCAATTCATAAATTTCTATTCTGGAAATTTGCTTTAAGAGCAATAAACATAAAACACAACTTGAAATTACAAGCACTAACTTCTAATTCAAAAGATGGAAAACATTTTCACCCAGTAATTTTGTTTGTCTGTAACTAAAAGATCAGAAGTAAAAACAATGTTAAATAAATATTCCACTTGAAATGATATCATATTAAATCCAGTGCTGATTTATTTATTTGCACAGAAGTTACAAATTTCATTAATGATCATGCTGAAAATTAAAGATTACTGTTCAGAACTAATCTTTTATGAAATATGCAATTCATGAGGCAACCTTTAAGGGTTGCCTTATGTTATAAACGTGCTTTAGATTAAATATACATAATATGTAAGATATTGTTTACCTGATATTGACAAAGTATTTCGCATGTTGTTGCTCTGTGAGGCATGTGCTCCCGGCCCAAGAGGTCATTTATGTTACGGGTTTTTGGTTAGTTAAACATTTTTTTAGAAATAAAACATATATTTTTAGTTCAACATTCATTCATTCACACAATCAAACATTTTAAATTTACTATTAATTAAAAGATTGTAGTAGAAGAAGTTATACTCATTGGGTCAGGAGACGTCTCACAAGGGGTTCATCGTCACGTTGTTACGGCGAGCGCTTTCGGTATTGTCTTAATACCATTGTCGGGACTTCTACTTCCACACAAGGGTTCCTCGTGTGTGTGTGTAGTCACTGGAGTTGCATGTCGTGAATCGAAGAGAAGGTTTGTGGCCTGTATGTGTTAGGCGATTGTTTCTCATGTGTCGCCATGTATTGGATGAGTTGGTAGGTATATTAGTCATAAATATAATTCTTTTTCCTTTTTGTGTAGATATTTTTGAGCTATTATTATTTATTTGTAGAAACAGGTGCATTATTCTTAGTCCTTTATTAAATGGTGTGATTTTTTGTAATGCTCTTTTTTTTTTTTTTTTTTTTTGTCTTTTTTTATGGATTTTTTTCCAGGTTGTGTCTAGGATGGTGGGGTCTTGTAAGTTGCATATTTTATCTTTTTTTTTTTTGTTCAATTATAACACTTTCAGAAATCCTTAATTCTTTTTCATATGTGTGGGTGGTTAGTAATTTAATATTTTCAAAATCAGGATATTGTTTATGATTAACGCAGTGTTGGATATGTGCAGTTTTTTCTTCTTTTTTGTTCCAGTTTTTTATATGTTGATGTAATCGTTTTATGAATCTATTTTTTGTGCTGCGAATGTAAGAAATGCGGTCTCCAGAATTTTGTGAAACAATAGGAATTTCATACACACCTGCTGATTGTAGTATATTAGTGATATATTTTTTCTTTGTAATTAAGTCACCAATATTCTGAACAGAATGACCAAAAATAATGTTGTGTTTCTATAAAATTAAATCTTAATTTTGTTCAATGTTAGCCGTGCAAATCTGTAGTGTTTCAATACTAAACTAAAATTTTCATTTGCTGATATCTTTGTATCCCTTCCCATTTCCTTATTATCGTCTTTTTTTTTAATGCCCTTGGATGACAATTTTATCCATTGTGAATGCATGACAGCTTTCACTATTTTAAGACAAATGATGAACAGTGTAACTTTGAAAAAATAAATACTTTTGAACACCATGCATCAAATTTTTACAAATTTTTCAGCTTCGTCACTATCGTTTTTGGACCCCCCCGGCCCGTTTATCAAACTGAAATGCAAAACTTTTTTTGGGGAGGGGGGGGTATTTAAGAATACAAGATAATACATGTTCTATCATCCCTGAGGGAAAAAATTACAGTTACAGGGGATATCTTTGCTACCTCCGATTTCCGTTTTCGGACATTTTCCCTCCATTTTCAAGTTGAAATACAAATATTTATAAAATAAAATGATATTTAACAACAATACTAGGCAGAGGAAACATCACGTGAAAAATAAAATTACGATTACGGGAGAAATCTTCACTGCGGCTAACTTCCGTTTCCGAAAGTTTTGAAACACAAAACTTCCTCTTTCGAAAGTTTAGAAAGTTTCAGGTGGAAAACATCCTCCACCACTACTAATTGCCCCCAAATTTTTATTTAGTTATGCATCGATCTCGTGGATAACCAAAATTATGACGGAAAAGGAGAAATTCCTCGAAGCCGTCGTACTCTCATGCCTAAAGATTACAGCAAAATTTTTTTCAGCCTCGAATTTCCGTTTTCAGAAATTTTCCCTCCATTTTCAAACTGAAATACAAATATTTACGGAATAAAATGATATATAGCAACAATACTGGACAGAGGCAACATCACAGGAAAAAGAAATTATGATTATGGAAAAAATCTTTATTTCGTTTATTTCCGTCTCTGAAAGACGAAATACCATCCCGATGCGTACTTTTACGAATTGGTAAAATTCTTCGATGAGTAGTTTTACGCACCCAGAAAAATTCCCGATGCGTATTTTTACACGTCGAGATCGCTGTAAATGGCGAAGTTTGATACGACAACAATAAGTAAAAATATCTGGAAGTTTGTATTTCTTTTTGGAGCTAACCTCTGAATCTCAGAGAACAGCTTAGTGATATGTATGTGTATGTATGAGGAAAATTCCTGATGCGTATTTTTACGCGTTGATAAAATTTTGATGCGTACTAGACACGTAATTAGATTACGCATTTTGGAGAACTCTGGTCGGCACGTCACCTGAGTACTCCCGTGGAGAGAGAGCTACCGCATGAAGTGGAGTCATCGTTATACTTGATGGCTCCACACGAAGCCGGCGAGTCAAAGATGACATCATCGCGTAAAAGGGCGCTCGTAAGGTCCAGTAGAAAATATAAATGGATGGTTGCAGGAGATTGAAATATTTCGATTGGGCAATCGAAATATTAAAAATTCCGTAAAAAAAGACTTCTATCCGCAAATCAGTAATAATTAAGCAGAAATTCGTAAATTTTACGGATAATCCATAAAAGTTAGCAAGTATGCAACATCCATGCCCCACTGCGATTTGAACCCAGACCCATCTCAGGTAATTTGTCGAAAGCCGGCACTCAGTTTCACAACTTTATTATGCAGCAAAGACAATAACAGCTAATATGTAAAGAAGAAACAAATTGCCAAAGATATGCCATAAAATAAAACATCAAAAACCGCGAAAGTGGCGTAATGCAAAAGGGTCATTCCATGTGAAATCAAACAATAACAAATTAAATTGTTGCTCGACATTTTTAAATATTATTTATATTTTGCGTACAATATTCCCAATATATTAACACTTCAAAAATATAAATTTTTTTTTATAAGTCTTATTTTTTTTTCTGGCAGCCATTTTTCTTTGGCTTCATATGGCGTTTTTGACCAAAATCATCGTTTACGTAAAATTTAATAACTTCTTTACTACTAAGCTATCATGTTCAAATAAAGATAATTCTTTTTTACATGAAATGTTCTACAGTTTTGACCAAGAATGCTTTAGCTACCTCTTGTGAAAAGATATGAAATGGCCCTTACAAAATGTTTAATAATTTTGCTCAAATTGCTGATTTCAGGCATAATTTTTTTAAGAATGGCAAAAGACTCATACTTCAGACTTGGTATGTTTACATGTATCTAGTTGAACTATTAATTCACAAAATTTGAAACCTGTGACTCTCGTCCTTTTGTTTCTATAGACCTCCAAACATAGTCCGAACCTTAAAAGTGTCACGTTTTTAGGCCTAATATCTCAAAAGAGACAGCTCCTAAAATTCTAATATTTTTACACAGCAATGTGGTCTTAGGGGTAAATCTGCAGTAAAAATTTCAACTTGTAGACGCAAGTAGTTTTAAGTCTGTGCTACATCAAAATAACGGAAAAATACGACCATTTTTATTTGCGAACTTGTGAGCCAGAGTTGCTTTTAAATCATATTAAATATGTAAGGAAAATTATAAATGGTACAGTAACATTTTATTATTTATTAAAACAAAAAATTATTAAAAAAACACAAATAAGACAAGCAGCAAAATAAGTTTACCTGATTTTGAGTGCATGACTTACAAAATGTCCATTTTACATACATGCGTTACTATAAACAATAACATTAACACATTAGATTACAATAAATATGAAAAAATAAGTTACTTACAGTTCTATTGATGTTCTAGTTGTACTGAGAAATAAATAAATTCATTGTTTGAGAAATGTTATTACACAGTGTTTCCACTATATTGTAAGAACGGCCAGTCACTGTCGTCACGTCTATTGGAGTCAGTTTTTGTAAGATATGGCTTATGGGAACCCATACAATGTCCTGTGGAAATGACAACTGGAAGGATGTTCGTGACCCGTGTGGATGGAAAAAGTGAATTTGCATATCATTGTTTTCCTCACTGATGTCTTGAATCTTTCCAATCCACCATTTTTTATCATAAATGCAGGCAACATAGTCATTTTTATGGAATGAAAATATTTGATGAGATGTGATTGAGGACACTAATACACGTCTTCAAATTCTGATGTTTGGGATGTTTTAAAGCATCTTATTTGAGACGAATCGAGAGGAACTATTCTTTGATAATCTCTTATGTGTGGTACTGTTTCAGCATTTGCAAATCTTGCTTTGAGTCTTGCATACTTTGATTGTACCTCATCAGTTGATACATAAGTTGATACATGATGCAATGCCAGTAATTTTTGCGAAGCAATATTTATACATATCCTGTGGTGTTAAAATTTGGTCTGTATATGTCCTTTGCAAACTACTTCTTGATACTTCTCTTTTTGTAGTACCACCTATTCCATCACTAGCATTTTTGCCGTGGGATGTAGCAAAGAAATTCCTTTTGGCTTCAAGTCCGAAATCATCAAAATGTTTGCAAATGTTAACAAAGTTCTTTTCATTTTTCTATTGGCTGGCAGCACCATCACTGAAATAAAAAAAATTCTTCACTGAAGGTGCCATTTTTTTTATGTCAGAAATTAGATGACCCTGGAATACATGGAATGCTGCTGTGTTGTGCTCCATATGATCACTTATAATACAAAGACTTCTGCACTTAACAGCTTCTCCTAATTTGTAGTAATAAACGAATGGATGAACCGTGGCTTGTTGGTTAACCCAGTGATAACTCTGGATTTCATCCTGTACTGTAAAAGTGAAATTTTCTTAAAAGTCTGCAAGTACCACACACTCTGACCGGCTAAGGTTATCTTTTTCATTCTTAAATATTGTCCCTGAATCTTTAACACAAAATGGTGTTTTTTTAATAACAATTTTTCAATTAAAGTATCCACAAATTTATCTATTTGCTGGACAACTGTAACCAGTTCAGCTATGTCTGTACTGACCCACTGTTTGAAACTTATTTCATCCTGCAGTTCATCTATTTCACTTGATAATATTTCCTGTATATATTGTCCACCCGGATAATCAGTGCACTTGTCAAACATGCAATCCTCATTATTCAGATCACAAACAAGAAGATTGAGTAAGTCTTTATAGTTTGCATTTAATTTGGCACCATCCATCATAAGTTTAATGTTTTGGTGATACTTACTAACACAAACAACATGGGTGCCTGCAGCTCCAGGTAGAACGTACCATTTTGGTCTTAGTGAGCAGAACATTGACTGCCCAATCTTGTGTTTGGGATAATTTTCTTTAAATAAAGCATATAACTCATTTAAGTTGCACAACATTAATCTCTTCTATTTCTATAACTTTTCATTGTTAATTCTGACAGATACACAATCTTTTTGGCCAGGACAAATCCTATTTTCATTGTCTTTGTAAAAATGTTCTACAGCATTAGCAATGTCTTCACTTAATGTTTCCCCCCTTCTTTTTGAATGATCAAGAAGTATTCCTTGTGATTTCATTAATTTTCGTGTTAACCTAACCAAATAGTCTGTTACTCCAAATTTCTCACATATATATATATATATATATATTCGGGGGGGATGTAAGGTCAGGTGATGCGTAACATCACAGCCTCTCCTTGACAAATGTCAAACCCGCCTTCTCGTGGTGCATCCTGTTCCCACTAAAGGGGCTCTGACGACCGCAAATAGCGGTATAACTATAACATCGGGATCAGAGGAAATGCTATCCCACACTCACCAACCCGCTTGGCCAGCGTGGTGAGTTATGGCCAAACACCTCCAAAATGACTCTACAACTTAAATCTTGGCCCTCAGTCTCCGGCAGCTGGAATGTACCTGGCCAAGGCAGCGGCCAGTGCGACATGAAGGCAGAGGGTGCTAAGAATCCCCGGAGGACCGGACTAGGCTGCCATTTGATGCTGACCTTGGCTACCTACAACGGACGCTCCCTATCTTCTGATTCAAGGCTTCTTGAATTGGAAGAGGAACTACAAAGGATCAATTGGGACATCGTCGGGCTAAGTGAGGTAAGGAGAAAAGGAGAAGATCTCATTGAACTGAAAAGTGGACATGTCTTCTATTATCGTGGGACAGATACTGGCAGAACTAGTGGTGTTGGATTTATAATAAACAAGAAACTGAAGGATAAAGTGGTAGAAGTTGAAAGTTCCTCTGACAGAGCTGCACGACTCGTTATCCAACTCTCGAGAAGATACCAGGCTCAGATTATTCAAACTTATGCACCCACCACAAGTCATCCTGAAGAAGAAATTGAAGAATTTTATGAGGAAATTCGTGATCTAAATAATAAAGGTAAGCAGCACTTGAAGATAATTATGGGAGATTTCAATGCAAAAATAGGGCACCGGCAACAGAATGAAACTTCAGTAGGTAAATTCGGTCACGGCAACAGAAACCAGCGTGGAAATACTCTCGTTGAGTTTGCAGAGGCAGAAGGATTTTTCATCTTGAATTCCTTTTTCAAGAAAAAGCCACACAGGAAATGGACATGGAGACATCCAATTGGGACGACAAGTGAAATTGATTTTATTATGTGTAACAAAAAATTCGTCATCGAAGACTGCAGTGTGCTAAACAAGTTCAACACAGGTAGTGACCATAGATTGGTGAGATGTAAGATGCACCTCAACACTAAACTGGAACGTGGCAAGCTCATAAGACAAACAAAATGTATTGACATAACCAACCTTAAAAAACACCATAATACTTTCAAGTTGGAACTGAAGAACAGATTCTCTGCTTTAGAAGGCCTAACATCGGAAGAAGTGGATATTTCGGAAGTTAACAGAAAAGTAACCAAAGCTCTTATGGAAACAGCAACAAAATTAGCTGGGTCTAAGAACAAGTTGCATGTAAACAAATTATCAGGAAAAACCAAAATGTTGATGCAAAACAGAAGAGAGATGAGGACAACTAAAGAAGATGTGACTTCCAAAGTGGAATATATAGAGCTATGCAAGACAGCACGAAAAAGTATCACTGAAGACGTAAGGAAATTCAACTGTGAGCTAGTGAGGAAAGCAATTGAAAACAACCAAAGCCTAAAGATAGCAAAGGGACATCTCAGTAAGGGAAGAAAACAGATTATGGCTCTGAGAAAAGAAGATGGTTCTATAACAAGAAATAGAGGCGAAATTTTGACAAGAGTGAAAGATTTCTACTCCAAATTATATGAAAGGGATGATACATGTACTCCAGACATCATGAAAGGTACCAGAGTTCTTCCAGTCCTCCCAGCAGAAGTTGCTCATGCAATCAAGAACATGAAGCGGGGGAAAGCTCCAGGAGAAGATGAAATTACTATAGACATCATACAAGAAGCAAGTGGAGAAATTGAAACAGTACTCGCCCAAATTTTCACTCGCTGCCTTAATGAAGGGAAGATTCCTGAGGATTGGAACAATGCTACAATGATCCTGCTACATAAAAAAGGTGACATTGAGGATCTCAGGAACTACAGACCTATCAGCCTCCTATCAGTGGTTTATAAAATCTTCACTAAAGTTCTTTCACACCGCTTGAAGGTAACACTGGACATGGCTCAACCGAGAGAACAAGCTGGATTCAGGAGTGGCTACAGCACAATAGATCATATCCATGTACTGAGAGAACTAATTGAAAGAGCGAGGGAATATGAACTTCCATTGTGCATGGCTTTTATCGATTATGAAAAAGCCTTTGATTCGGTGAAACCATCAGCAGTTACCACGGCTCTGAAATCCTGCGGTATTGAAGATGCATACATTAATATTATTAATAACATCTATGAAAATGCAAGTGCAAAGATTCGGCTGTTTGAAAATACAACACACATAAAAATTGGAAAGGGAGTGAGACAAGGTGACACCATATCTCCGAAGCTCTTTAATGCCACATTGGAAAATGTCTTTCAATCACTGAACTGGGAAAACAAAGGGATAAAGATTAATGGAGCTTATCTAACCCACCTTCGTTTTGCTGATGACGTAGTCATTTTTGCAACTACCCCATCAGAGCTGCAGAGTATGATCCAAGAACTTGCTGACAAGAGTAAAGAAGTGGGATTAAAAATGAACTTTCAGAAGACAAAAGTGATGTTCAATGCTTTTACAAGAAATGAAGATTTATCGATTGATGGAGAATAAACTGGAGATAACAGATACGTATGTTTATCTTGGACAGCAGATATCAAGTGAGGGTCACATTGATGAAGAAATTAATCGGCGTACAAAACTTGCCTGGAGAGCTTTTGGAAGAAACAGCATAATTTTCAAGAGCAATATGCCATTATGTCTTAAAAGAAAAGTGTTTGATCAATGCATCCTTCCAGTGCTTACGTATGGTGCAGAGACGTGGACCTTAACTAAAAGAGACATACAAAGGCTGCAGACAACTCAAAGCAGCATGGAGAGGTGCATGCTTGGTATAACCAGGAGAGATAAGAAGAGGAACTCGTGGATCCGAAAAATGACGAGAGTGGAAGACATCATGATCAGAGTTAAATCCCTGAAATGGCAATGGGCTGGACATACTGCCAGAAGGACAGATCATCGATGGACAGCCGAAATTTTAGATTGGATTCCAAGGGACAGGAAAAGACCCAGAAGAAGACCACATGGGAGATGGGTGGATGAAATTCGAAAGTATGCGGGAGTGACATGGAGGAGACTGGCACAAGACAGACCGTTGTGGAGGAAACTTGGGGAGACCTTCGTCCAGCAGTGGATTGATAATGGTTGACAATGATGATGATGATGATGATATATTTGGGGATGTAAGGTCAGGTGATGCGTAACATCACAGCCTCTCCTTGACAAATGTCAACCCCGCCTTCTCGTGGTGCATCCTGTTCCCACTAAAGGGGCTCTGACGACCGCCCATAGCGGTATAACTATACCATCGGGATTAGAGGAAATTCTATCCCACACTCACCAACCCGCTTGGCCAGCGTGGTGAGTTATGGCCAAACCCCTTCAAAATGACTCCACAACTTAAATCTTGGCCCTCAGTCTCCGGCAGCTGGAATGTACCTGGCCAAGGCAGCGGCCAGTGCGACATGAAGGCAGAGGGTGCTAAGAATCCCCGGAGGACCGGACTAGGCTGCCATCTGATGCTGACCTTGGCAACGTACAATGGACGCTCCCTATCTTCTGATTCAAGGCTTCTTGAATTGGAAGAGGAACTACAAAGGATCAAGTGGGACATCGTCGGGCTAAGTGAGGTAAGGAGAAAAGGAGAAGATCTCATTGAACTGAAAAGTGGACATCTCTTCTATAATCGTGGGACAGATACTGGCAGAACTAGTGGTGTTGGATTTATAATAAACAAGAAACTGAAGGATAAAGTGGTAGAAGTTGAAAGTTCCTCTGACAGAGCTGCACGACTCGTTATCCAACTCTCGAGAAGATACCAGGCTCAGATTATTCAAACTTATGCACCCACCACAAGTCATCCTGAAGAAGAAATTGAAGAATTTTATGAGGAAATTTGTCAACTAAATAATAAAGGTAAGCAGCACTTGAAAATAATTATGGGAGATTTCAATGCAAAAATAGGGCAACGGCAACAGAATGAAACTTCAGTAGGTAAATTCGGTCACGGCAACAGAAACCAGCGTGGAAATACTCTCGTTGAGTTTGCAGAGGCAGAAGGGTTTTTCATCTTGAACTCCTTCTTGAAGAAAAAGCCACACAGGAAATGGACATGGAGACATCCAAATGGGACGACAAGTGAAATTGATTTTATTATGTGTAACAAAAAATTCGTCATAGAAGACTGCAGTGTGCTAAACAAGTTCAACACAGGTAGTGACCATAGATTGGTGAGATGTAAGATGCACCTCAACACTAAACTGGAACGTGGCAAGCTCATAAGACAAACAAAATGTATTGACATAACCAACCTTAAAAAACACCATAATACTTTCAAGTTGGAACTGAAGAACAGATTCTCTGCTTTAGAAGGCCTAACATCGGAAGAAGTGGATATTTCGGAAGTTAACAGAAAAGTAACCAAAGCTCTTATGGAAACAGCAACAAAATTAGCTGGGTCTAAGAACAAGTTGCATGTAAACAAATTATCAGGAAAAACCAAAATGTTGATGCAAAACAGAAGAGAGATGAGGACAACTAAAGAAGATGTGACTTCCAAAGTGGAATATATAGAGCTATGCAAGACAGCACGAAAAAGTATCACTGAAGACGTAAGGAAATTCAACTGTGAGCTAGTGAGGAAAGCAATTGAAAACAACCAAAGCCTAAAGATAGCAAAGGGACATCTCAGTAAGGGAAGAAAACAGATTATGGCTCTGAGAAAAGAAGATGGTTCTATAACAAGAAATAGAGGCGAAATTTTGACAAGAGTGAAAGATTTCTACTCCAAATTATATGAAAGGGATGATACATGTACTCCAGACATCATGAAAGGTACCAGAGTTCTTCCAGTCCTCCCAGCAGAAGTTGCTCATGCAATCAAGAACATGAAGCGGGGGAAAGCTCCAGGAGAAGATGAAATTACTATAGACATCATACAAGAAGCAAGTGGAGAAATTGAAACAGTACTCGCCCAAATTTTCACTCGATGCCTTAATGAAGGGAAGATTCCTGAGGATTGGAACAATGCTACAATGATCCTGCTACATAAAAAAGGTGACATTGAGGATCTCAGGAACTACAGACCTATCAGCCTCCTATCAGTGGTTTATAAAATCTTCACTAAAGTTCTTTCACACCGCTTGAAGGTAACACTGGACATGGCTCAACCGAGAGAACAAGCTGGATTCAGGAGTGGCTACAGCACAATAGATCATATCCATGTACTGAGAGAACTAATTGAAAGAGCGAGGGAATATGAACTTCCATTGTGCATGGCTTTTATCGATTATGAAAAAGCCTTTGATTCGGTGAAACCATCAGCAGTTACCACGGCTCTGAAATCCTGCGGTATTGAAGATGCATACATTAATATTATTAATAACATCTATGAAAATGCAAGTGCAAAGATTCGGCTGTTTGAAAATACAACACACATAAAAATTGGAAAGGGAGTGAGACAAGGTGACACCATATCTCCGAAGCTCTTTAATGCCACATTGGAAAATGTCTTTCAATCACTGAACTGGGAAAACAAAGGGATAAAGATTAATGGAGCTTATCTAACCCACCTTCGTTTTGCTGATGACGTAGTCATTTTTGCAACTACCCCATCAGAGCTGCAGAGTATGATCCAAGAACTTGCTGACAAGAGTAAAGAAGTGGGATTAAAAATGAACTTTCAGAAGACAAAAGTGATGTTCAATGCTTTTACAAGAAATGAAGATTTATCGATTGATGGAGAATAAACTGGAGATAACAGATACGTATGTTTATCTTGGACAGCAGATATCAAGTGAGGGTCACATTGATGAAGAAATTAATCGGCGTACAAAACTTGCCTGGAGAGCTTTTGGAAGAAACAGCATAATTTTCAAGAGCAATATGCCATTATGTCTTAAAAGAAAAGTGTTTGATCAATGCATCCTTCCAGTGCTTACGTATGGTGCAGAGACGTGGACCTTAACTAAAAGAGACATACAAAGGCTGCAGACAACTCAAAGCAGCATGGAGAGGTGCATGCTTGGTATAACCAGGAGAGATAAGAAGAGGAACTCGTGGATCCGAAAAATGACGAGAGTGGAAGACATCATGATCAGAGTTAAATCCCTGAAATGGCAATGGGCTGGACATACTGCCAGAAGGACAGATCATCGATGGACAGCCGAAATTTTAGATTGGATTCCAAGGGACAGGAAAAGACCCAGAAGAAGACCACATGGGAGATGGGTGGATGAAATTCGAAAGTATGCGGGAGTGACATGGAGGAGACTGGCACAAGACAGACCGTTGTGGAGGAAACTTGGGGAGACCTTCGTCCAGCAGTGGATTGATAATGGTTGACAATGATGATGATGATGATGATATATTTGGGGATGTAAGGTCAGGTGATGCGTAACATCACAGCCTCTCCTTGACAAATGTCAACCCCGCCTTCTCGTGGTGCATCCTGTTCCCACTAAAGGGGCTCTGACGACCGCCCATAGCGGTATAACTATACCATCGGGATTAGAGGAAATTCTATCCCACACTCACCAACCCGCTTGGCCAGCGTGGTGAGTTATGGCCAAACCCCTTCAAAATGACTCCACAACTTAAATCTTGGCCCTCAGTCTCCGGCAGCTGGAATGTACCTGGCCAAGGCAGCGGCCAGTGCGACATGAAGGCAGAGGGTGCTAAGAATCCCCGGAGGACCGGACTAGGCTGCCATCTGATGCTGACCTTGGCAACGTACAATGGACGCTCCCTATCTTCTGATTCAAGGCTTCTTGAATTGGAAGAGGAACTACAAAGGATCAAGTGGGACATCGTCGGGCTAAGTGAGGTAAGGAGAAAAGGAGAAGATCTCATTGAACTGAAAAGTGGACATCTCTTCTATAATCGTGGGACAGATACTGGCAGAACTAGTGGTGTTGGATTTATAATAAACAAGAAACTGAAGGATAAAGTGGTAGAAGTTGAAAGTTCCTCTGACAGAGCTGCACGACTCGTTATCCAACTCTCGAGAAGATACCAGGCTCAGATTATTCAAACTTATGCACCCACCACAAGTCATCCTGAAGAAGAAATTGAAGAATTTTATGAGGAAATTTGTCAACTAAATAATAAAGGTAAGCAGCACTTGAAAATAATTATGGGAGATTTCAATGCAAAAATAGGGCAACGGCAACAGAATGAAACTTCAGTAGGTAAATTCGGTCACGGCAACAGAAACCAGCGTGGAAATACTCTCGTTGAGTTTGCAGAGGCAGAAGGGTTTTTCATCTTGAACTCCTTCTTGAAGAAAAAGCCACACAGGAAATGGACATGGAGACATCCAAATGGGACGACAAGTGAAATTGATTTTATTATGTGTAACAAAAAATTCGTCATAGAAGACTGCAGTGTGCTAAACAAGTTCAACACAGGTAGTGACCATAGATTGGTGAGATGTAAGATGCACCTCAACACTAAACTTGAACGTGGCAAGCTCATAAGACAAACAAAATCTATTGCCATAACCAACCTTAAAAAACACCATAATACCTTCAAGTTGGAACTGAAGAACAGGTTCTCTGCTTTAGAAGGCCTAACATCGGAAGAAGTGGACATCTCTGAAGTTAACAGAAAAGTAACCAAAGCTCTTATGGAAACAGCAACAAAATTAGCTGGGTCTAAGAACAAGTTGCATGTAAATAAATTATCAGGAAAAACGAAAATGTTGATGCAAAAAAGAAGAGAGATGAGGACAACTAAAGAAGATGTGACTTCCAAAGTGGAATATATAGAGCTATGCAAGACAGTACGAAAAAAGTATCACTGAAGACGTAAGAAAATTCAACTGTGAGCTAGTGAGGAAAGCAATTGAAAACAACCAAAGCCTAAAGATAGCAAAGGGACATCTCAGTAAGGGAAGAAAACAGATTATGGCACTGAGAAAAGAAGATGGTTCTGTAACAAGAAATAGAGGCGAAATTTTGACAAGAGTGAAAGATTTCTACTCCAAATTATATGAAAGGGATGATACATACACTCCAGACATCATGAAAGATACCAGTACCAGAGTTCCTCCAGTCCTTCCAGCAGAAGTTGCACATGCAATCAAGAACATGAAGCGGGGAAAAGCTCCAGGAGAAGATGGAATTACTGTAGACATCATACAAGAAGCAAGTGGAGAAATCGAAACAGTACTCGCCCAAATTTTCACTCGATGCCTTAATGAAGGAAAGATTCCTGAGGATTGGAACACCGCTAGAATGATCCTGCTACATAAGAAAGGTGACATTGAGGATCTCGGAAACTACAGACCTATCAGCCTCCTATCAGTAGTTTATAAAATCTTCACTAAAGTTCTTTCACACCGCTTGAAGGTAACACTGGACATGGCTCAACCGAGAGAACAAGCTGGATTCAGGAGTGGCTACAGCACAATAGATCATATCCATGTGCTGAGAGAACTAATTGAAAGAGCGAGGGAATATGAACTTCCATTGTGCATGGCTTTTATCGATTATGAAAAAGCCTTTGATTCGGTGAAACCATCAGCAGTTACAATGGCTCTGAAAACCTGCGGTATTGAAGATGCATACATTAATATTATTAATAACATCTATGAAAATGCAAGTGCAAAGATTAGGCTGTTTGAAAATACAACACACATAAAAATTGGAAAGGGAGTGAGACAAGGTGACACCATATCTCCGAAGCTCTTTAATGCCACATTGGAGGGTATTTTTCAGTCACTGAGCTGGGAAAACAAGGGGATAAAGATTAATGGAGATTATCTAACCCACCTTCGTTTTGCTGATGACGTAGTCATTTTTGCAACTAGCCCATCAGAGCTGCAGAGTATGATCCAGGAACTTGCTGACAAGAGTAAAGAAGTGGGATTAAAAATGAACTTTCAGAAGACAAAAGTGATGTTCAATGCTTTTACAAGAAATGAAGATTTATCGATTGATGGAGAAATGCTGGAGATAACAGACACGTACGTTTATCTTGGACAGCAGATATCAAGTGAGGGTCACATTGATGAAGAAATTAATCGGCGTACAAAACTTGCCTGGAGAGCTTTTGGAAGAAACAGTATAATTTTCAAGAGCAGTATGCCATTATGTCTTAAAAGAAAAGTGTTTGATCAATGCATCCTTCCAGTGCTTACGTATGGTGCAGAGACGTGGACCTTAACTAAAAGAGACATACAAAGGCTGCAGACAACTCAAAGCAGCATGGAGAGGTGCATACTTGGTGTAACCAGGAGAGATAAGAAGAGGAACTCGTGGATCCGAAAAATGACAAGAGTGGAAGACATCATGATCAGAGTTAAATCCCTGAAATGGCAATGGGCTGGACATACTGCCAGAAGGACAGATCATCGATGGACAGCCGAAATTTTAGATTGGATTCCAAGGGACAGGAAAAGACCCAGAAGAAGACCACATGGGAGATGGGTGGATGAAATTCGAAAGTATGCAGGGGTGACATGGAGGAGACTGGCACAAGACAGACCGTTGTGGAGGAAACTTGGGGAGACCTTCGTCCAGCAGTGGATTGATAATGGTTGACAATGATGATGATGATGATGATATATATTTGACCAAGAATTTGGAAGCAAACTAATTATTTTGATTTTTCCTTGTTTATTAGCCAATGAAAATTTTTCTTTCAGCAGATTTATTAAAGTATCATATTCATTTTCATCATTAGTAGGAGCAATGCTGGAGGGTTGTAGGCATACACTCACTAAAATAAATTTCTAATTTCCTTTTTAAAGATTCAGTAATTTTTCCAGTTTTTTTTTAATAATGCATGAGGTCTTTGATTTTTATTCAATTTTGTAATATTTTTAACTGGAGATAAATTTAATAAGTTGCACACTAAATTTACTGTATTTAATTCCTCAGATGGATCGCAAAATTCTCCATTACCGTTCGCATGACTTAGGTTGAACAATACCAAATAATTTTGAAATACAGGTTATGCATAAAGACTAACCTGGCACAAGATCCACTGAAATATTTTTTGGTTTATTCATATGCTCATAAAGAATTTCCCTTAGGTCCTTTTTGATTGGTTTTGTATGTATTTTCATGGGGTCACAACATTTTCTTCCAAATATGTGGTGATATTTTACAAGATATTTATGTTGATGATATTTACAAATAGTTCCAATGTCATTAGACACCCTTAATTTTAATACATTTTTTTCATTCTGTGGTAAATCATTTACACTACATAATTCCTTAGTCACAGATCCATAATCACATTTATGGCATTCTTCATTGACATATACACCAACAGAGCATTCCATTTTGATTTGGCACAAATACACTTATTGCAGGTATATCACAAAGTCACATTTGAACTACTTACCAGTCACAAAGGAAACATCAAACTGGGAAAAGAATGAGGGTGGTGGTATATATAGCTGCATTAAATGTACAGGTCTTAACAGCTTTAAACAGGTCTTAACAGGTAGCTTAAAAGCTTAATAGGTCTTAAAAGCTTAACAAGAATTGAACAGGATACAAAAACAATTACTCATCTGGACATATAGTGACAGTAATTATGCAGCCTCCAGCAGGAAATCACATTAATACATCTAAAAAAAATATATATATATGACAAAAATGTTCATATTACTGTCTATAACTACATATATGTTTATGGGCGATTGTAAATCATGCACTCAAATTCAGGTAAATTTATTTTGCTGCTTGTCTTATTTGTGTTTTTTTTAATATTTCTTTATTTCAATGAATAATAAAATGTTACTGTACCATTTATAATTTTCCTTACACATTTAAGATGATTTAAAAGCAACTGGGTCACAAGTTCGCAAATAAAAATGGTCGTATTTTTCTGTTATTTTGATGTAGCACAGACTTAAAACTACTTGCGTCTACAAGTTTAAATTTTTACTGCAGGTTTACCCCTAAGACCACATTGCTGTGTAAAAAATATTATAATTTTAGGAGCTGTCCCTTTTGAGATATTAGGCCTAAAAAAGTGACACTTTTACGGTTTGGACTATGTGTGGAGGTCTATAGAAAAAAAAAAGGATGAGAGTCTCAGGTTTCAAATTTTGTGAATTAATAGTTCAACTAGATACATGTAAACATACAAAGTCTGAAGTATGAGTCTTTTACCATTCTTAAGAAAAATTATGCCTGAAATCAGCAATTTCAGCGAAATTATTAAACATTTTGTAAGGGCCATTTCATATCTTTTCACAAGAGGTAGTAAAACATTCTTGTTCAAAACTGTAGAACATTTCATGTAAAAAAAGAATGATCTTTATTTGAACATGATAGCTCTAGTAGTAAAGAAGTTATTAAATTTTACGTAAGCGATGATTTTGGTCAAAAACGCCATGTAAAGCCGAAGAAAAATGGCCGCCAGAAAAAAAATAAGACATAAAAAAAACTTTTTTTTATATTTTTGCAGTGTTAATATATTGGGAATATTGTATGCAAAATATAAAAAATATTTAAAAATGTCAAACAACAGTCACTGGTTGAATCTCCCGCAAAAAGTAAGCAAAAGGAATGAGAAAAAAAACAACAAATTCACAAACTAAGTGTACACAAAATGCTACAATAGAAGATAAAACAAGGCTGACAATAACAGATTTGCAATTAGAGATGAACAAAGGAGCACGTTAATCTTCTACAAAATGCGACGAAGAAGGGAAGAGAGACAAACATGGTGCAAAACAAGAAATAAAAATCTCCACAGTAAAGCAAAACTGAAAAGCACTCTGCAAAACTCTGAAGAAAACATAAACAGAGCTCGCAGCTAAGAGCGGGGAGACGTGAAACGACAAGTAGGTCACAGTTGGCACGTGAGTGTGTTTGTAACCAACATAAAATAGACCACTGTGCCACCGGGGGTGGCTTTCTTTTTGCAGATATGAGGAGAGGAAAAGTACGATACTGATGACTGTAAATAATGTTGTAAGGACTCTGATTAGAACACAACAATTATTTCTGCATGAGTGAATTATTTATTTTAGTAGATGGATAGTGAACGGGAAAATTTAAGGTTAGGAAGAGATAGGAAATAGGCTGAGAGTTGTACGGGATATATTGAGGAATTGGTTATATGCTGGTGTGCAAAAAATTAAGGACGAAGAGGAGAAATTAGCATAACAGCGGAACGAGCAGGCAGAACGGACCGTAAGACCACTCAGGAGATAGACTAGGGTCTGGTACGGTAGGGCATGCGCATATATGCAGCATGACGGGGGAAGGGGGGGTTCGGAAGGGTATAAAGCACACGGGCGGTGTACGCTCAGCAATTCAATGAAAGCTATTGCACGGTGTACATCGGTTTGAACGACACCGAGTTGCTGCCACCATGTGATATGGCCAACAGGCAATCCAGTAGACGACATCTGGGTGACTTTACCCGAAGTCGCGTCATTGGGAAGTTGGAAGAAGGTCGAAGTGTGACTAGTTTGGCCGAGGAGTTCGGGATTGCTCACAGCATCGTTTCACGAGCTTGGAGAGCATTTCAAACAACAGGAACAGCTGTCTGAGAGTTTAGCAGTGGTCGTCCACGAGCAATCACAGCGGTGGACAACCGGTATATTGTCCTACAGGCGAGAAGAGACAGACTGCGGGAGAAATCGCAAGGCACATGCAACAGACAACTGGATGTGTACGTTATTGCGTTTTACCATGGCCAGGAGGCTGCACAAAGGTGGTCTATTTGCACGACGACCAGTACGGTGTGTGCCATTAACGCCTGCTCATCAGAGACAGCGGTTTCTGTGGTGCCAGGAACACAAGAACTGGACACATCAGCAATGAGGCTGAGTTCTCTTTACGGATGAGAGCCGATTTAGTCTGATGAGCGATTCTGGACGTATACTCATCTGGAGAGAGCAGGGAACACGCAATCACACCTCCAACATCATCGAAAGGGACCGGTTTGGAGGTGGCGCAGTTCTCGTTTGGGGCGGTATCATGCTTGGTAGCCGTACTGACCGCCACAGCTTCCAAGGAGGTTCAGTCACTGGTGTCCGCGCTATTGTACCGAGGTTCTCCTGCCTCACGTGCATCTGTTTAGAGGTGCTGTGGGTCCTGAGTTCCTCTTCATGGACGACAACGCTACACCTCATCGTACGGTGGCTGTCGCAGAACTTTTGGAGAGTGAAGATATTCAACGCATGGATTGGCCCGCAAGGTCCCTGGACCTAAATCCAATTGAACACGTGTGAGACCTTCTTGGGAGACACTTGGCAGCACGTCACGAGCCGCCAGCAGTGATTCCACAGCTGCGATTGGCGCTACAAGAGGAATGGGCTGCAATGCCTCAACAGCTCCTTGACAACCTCGACCTCAGCATGGACAGACGTTGTAAATCCTGCAACGCAGTCAGGGGTGATCATATCCCCCTACTAAAGACTGGATTTTTCTTGGCAGCCATCTGTCACATGGACGTTTCTGTCTCTGTCCAGTTGTGCTCGAAGCAACCTTTTCAATAAAGTGCCTTTGTACCCTTTGGATTCCTTGTTTGGACGGTTTTGCTCACTTGTCCCATATTCTTACATCTTGGGGATCTTATGGTATGATTTGTGTCAATGTGGAGCACTTCTGCACGACGTTACATTCGAAAAACCATCTCATCCTTAATTTTTGCACGCCAGTGTAGAAGTGAAATATTTGTTGCATGTGTATATATTTGCATGTTGCGTTGATTCATGATTTAAGAATTGAAAATGGGTAGTAAGGAAGAAAATGAGTTAAGAGAAGATTGGGAAGGAAGTTCAGATGAGGAACACGTGGGTTCAGAGCACAATGAAAGTAAAGTAGCTATTAAACAATCAGATTTAAACACAAGAGATGGAAGCAGAGAATTAGAATTAAAATTCTTAGAATTAGAAGATAAGTAGGCAGAAAGAGAACAGAAAAAGTTGGAATTGGAACTAGAAAGAGAAAATAAAAGGATAGCACTAGAACAAAGAAGATTATAATTAGAGATAGAGCTAGCAAATAATAGAGAGGAAAGAGAATTTGAATTAAAGAAAATTTAGTTGACTAAAGATAATAAAAATGATGCAAATAAAAGTAAAAGTAGTAGTAAACTCCATGATTATATTAAGATCTTAGAGAAAATTTACCTAGAAGTCCGAGTAAACCGGACGAGATACTGGATTTTGTTTATTCTCTTGAAAGAGCTTTTATGCTGCATTGTGTTCCTAATGATTTCAAAGGTAAGCTGGTAATCGCTCTTTTCAATTCAGAATGCGTGAATCATTTGTTCCGTAGGCTGACAACAGAGGAATAAAATGATTGCGAAGTCGTTAAGACAGCTATTTTAGCTGAGTGTCATTTAACGCCTGATATATACAGAAAACAGTTTGATAAGATAAGCAAGGAAAACTGGGAAAGTTACCTGCAATTAGTAGGAAGGTTGAAGAGAACTTTAACTTACTATGTCAACAGCAGTGAGGTCACTACATTTGATCAGTTGCTGAATTTATTTGTATGTGACAAATTTAAAACGTTGTTGTCCACAGAACTTAAAACGTACATCTTGCACAGAGAAGCAACGGGTAAATTAGAAAAGGCAGACTATCTAGCACAATTATGTGACTTGTTCACCAGTCACGTAGGAACAATAGGAAAGGAAGAAGAAAAACCCAAACAGGGTTATAGCAGTGGTTTCATGAGGAATCAGTTTGAAAGCAGTAGGCCAGAGCGCAACTATGGGATGAAAGATATGAATCTGGTGCCTAAGGCAATAAGTAAACTGCCAGGTTCAGATAAAGTTGGAACATATTTTCAAAGTGGATTGAAGGGGCATTTTAGAAATAATTGTCCCCAGAAGTCATTGCGGAAGAGTAATGAGGCTAATACAAAAGATTGGAGGAGATATCAAAAACATGATCATAGAGTGAATCGAGTCACTGAAACTCAGGAATCTGATGTCGTGGAGCAGTCCATAAATACGCAGCAAACTAATAGAACAATTGTTGAGAAAACTAAGGACTCGGATAACATCTCAGCACATATTGGAAGAGTCAGACATATTGAAAAGACAACAGTAAGTGTTGCCACCATACCAATTGGAGAGGGTGTAAAAATTATAAATAGGGAAGGCCAGTATGTAAATGGAATGGTCGACACCGGAGCGCAATTAACGGGCGTTAAACAAGGAACACTAAAAGAAGAAGTAAAGTCGAAAGGAAAGGTAATTCTTACAGGTTTCGATGGGAGGAAAGGCCAATTTGACCTAAAGGAATTGAGTCTATGCATGATTGATGACGGAATAAGGAAGGTAAATCCGGAGAAACGGGACTTCGTCAACATTATGTGTGCGATAGTACCAAGTCTGAAAATTGGATTATTAATTTCTTTAGAGGATTTTGTCACCTTAAAAGGAGTTAATGAAGCATCTTGTGAGTGCCAAGTTAGAAAGGTGTCAGGAACTGAGGGTAATTTAGCAAGGGAAGGAGAGGATGAGGAAGAGAGTGTAGTCCGATCAAGGTCAGAAGCAGCAGATCACTCACTGATTGGAGTAAATTGTGAAGAAAAGGGAGCTAATGTAGATAATGGTCAGTTACCTTTAAAGAATGTGGAAGCAATATTAGATAAGGGAGTTCAGGTAAAGGGAATACAAGAGGTTAACTCACCCAAAGAGGTTTTACATGAAGCCGTAAATGTAGTGGTAAATACTCACAGGGCTAATGACGTGACTATCACACCGGAAGGTGATAATGAGGATGAGAAGACAGTGAGTATCATGGTTGATACTGAGCTAGGATTAAGAAACTACGATGGAAGATTAGGCACGTTGATAAATGTTCAAAGTGATAAGAAAATCAGGGTTAACACCCGGAGTAAGAGTAGTTGCAGAGATTACTCTGAGGGACAGGATATAGGTCCAGAGAATTCTAACAGTGGGGAGGTTCAGATATTAGCGAAGAAAAGTAATGCCTCAAATAACGGTAAACCTAGTCCAGAACAAGGTGGTATACCTTTGGATGATGTTAATGCAATTATTAATAGCTTGCATATTTTGGATAGACATCTGCAGGTATTTGCCAAACTACTTAGTAATGTGACTCAAGGGTCTACAAGAAGTAGATTAATTCAAGGTATGTCATCGAAGTGTATTTATTCCCCAGTCTCTTCGGTTCATCAGAAGGATATTTTTTCAGATTATCGGGCAAATATTAAAATACCTTTTAGTATTTCAGATGAATGGGATTTGAGTAATACGGATCAACACATAAGACAGTTAACACCCCAGAGGGATAAAAGAAAAACATGTATCAGGGAAATTCATACCGTATGCAGACATTGTAGCCTTAGAGATGTTAACTTTAGAGATTAACAAGGATACCGTCATTACGTAGGGATTAATTTACCGCAGCTAGGGTAATGCACAAATCCTGTAATATGGTGCTATGATTGTTGCTCTATGTGTGTTATTTCCCGGCAAGGACGTGCAGACGAACCATACGTTCAAGAGTGAACATCTTCAATTTGCAAACGGACATTTGTGTTGTGATACTGGTGTGCAATGTTTTTCTGTGTGAAGTGACTTTTCTCCACAGTGTTTGCAGGCGTACTACCTGAAGAGGGCTTTCTTGTAATACTTGATGAATTGTACATGTACTCAGGATATATGAACGAACTGAACTGCAACGGTTCCCTAAGTATGGGATGACTCACGATGCATTCCAATGCATCTTTTGTCTGGTTGCCCGGGAGCTGTAATGACTCTGATCAGAACACGACAATTATTTTCTTCTTTTGATATGTGTTAATGCCAGCGGTGCGGGGGGACTTGCTGACGTCACTCCGGATCACAATTCCAGTGGATGTTATACCCAAGGAGCTTAAGCGGCACTCCCTATGCAGGACCGGTTTGCTGGGAGACGCCATCTTGTAAGGGGAGTTCAACGTGAGACACGGGACGGAGAAGACATGTAGGGGAGTGGGAGTGAGACCCCGGAGAATGGAGATGCAGATGTGCTGAAGTACGGTCAGCAAATCAACTATAAAATGTATGGTGATATCGTTTTCAGTCGAAAGTGAATTCTATATTAAAGACATTTTTATTGTAAGACTGTTTCGTTTTTTTCACGAGTTGTAACTTATGGAAATACACGAGTTACAAAGAATGATGGACATGTGTTAAGAAGTGTGTCCGTATCGAACCAAGTAAGAGACCGAAAGTCAGACAGGTCTCTTACAGATGTCTTGCATCGACGCAGAAAGAAAAGATTTCACAGGCGGTTCGAAATCTTTTTTCTTCTGCGTCGATCCAAGGTGGTGGTTGATGGAATTGCGACCATCATAACGGCTAATTATCGGCGAAAATCGGGAGAATTTGACATTTATCTGCAGGGCAGGAGGAATGGCTGAAAATCCGGTCTCCCGCCTAAATCCGGAGAGTTGGCACATCTGAATTATATTTACGACTGAAATACCTACCAACTCATTCAATAGATGGCGATACATGATAAACAATCACCTAACACATACAGACCGCAAACCTTCCCTTTGATTCCCGACATGCAACTTCAATGACAACACACATGCGAGGAATCCTTGTGTGGAAGTAGAAGGCCCGACAATGGTATTATGACAATACCGAAAGCACTTGCCGTAACAATGTGACGATGAACTCCTTGTAAGACATCTCCTGACTCGATGAGTATAACTTTTTCTACTACAATCTTTTAATTAATAGTAAATTTAAAACGTTTGATTGTATAAATGAATGAATGTTGAACTAAAATATATAACCTAATTGTTTTATTTCTAAATTTTTTTTTTAACTAACCAAAAACCCGTAACATAAATGATCTCTTGGGCCGAGAGCACATGCCTCACTGAGCAGCAATGTGCGAAATACTTTGTCAATATCAGGTAAACAATAGCTTAGATATTATATATATTTGAACTAATCTTTATGGAATTCAGTAGCTATTAGATGAAATGTGATTTTGAACCTTAAGCAGTATAGAATGTGATCCTCTGTCAAACCACTGTTAATGATGTTTTGAAGGAGATCTGCTTGAGTAGTATCTGGAACAGAAACAACAATAACACAAGTTAAGTAAGAATAAATTACATAGCATTAATTGACAATGAAAAAAAAAGCAAAAAAAAAAAAAAAAAGTACGGAAATCAGAATGTTACATCTAAATTTAATGACATGAACACACAACTGGTTATTTCAGAATGAAGATGAAGAACTCACATGAAGAAATTGATAACTACAGGAATCCTCTCTAATACAGTCAAACTTTAAATAACAAAACTGAATGGAGAGTAAAAAGCATTTGATATATGTGAACTTTGTTATAGCCGGACACATAAAAAAAACAAAAAAACAGGGTTATTTTTGACATATTACATTATGTCAGGTTAAAACTAATCAATCGTAAACTGTTTATCAATTAATTGCAAGTAAATGATACTTGTTAGTTGAAAAATATAACTATCAAAATAATATGAGTAAGATCTATAATAAGCAAAACATTTAACGAATATAAAAATAAAAGTAACTGCCAAAAATTTAAAATTTCACCTATTACATGCTACGTCGGATATATGAAACAATTCTTGCTTGATTCCATTACTTAATCAAATTTCTAATATGGAAATTTTACTAGGAAATATTTTATTTTAATTGCAATTTTCGGAGAAAACTCTTTTTCTTCTTCAGGCAGTCTTTATTGTCACTTTTTTCTGTCAAGTGACAAGAAAAGACTGCCTGAAGAAGAAAAGGGATAAAAGATAGCATTTTCCCAGGAGATGTATGTTTGAGAAGTGTGGGGTGGGGAGCAGGAGGTAGTAAAAAAACCCAGCTGAAACATTATTGTCTTCATGCACACTGACCTATCTGTAAGGGGAAATCAAAACAGCAGGTAATTCCTTGTTTTCCAACGAAAGAGGAAGAGGTAAAAACTGGGCGAGAATGCCACTTATTTTGTTTGCTGATAACCATGCTGTACTTTGATATATGCGGTTTCTCCAAAAATTACTGTTTGTAATATGTGGTTAGAATAACAAGGGAGAATATTTTGAAGTTCAAGGGATTTCTAAAAATTTTGGTTAATGCAGAACTTCATATTATGTGAGCTTGTTATATGTGGGTTTGACCATACTAACAAATCTCTAGTTCAATATGTGCTATCAATAATGCACTCATTTGAACAGAATTCCATTTTGAATTTTAAGAAAGCTTGAAAAAAGTTTTCTGTTGTTCTGAGACAGAACATTTCTGTCTTAGTACAGAAGCAATGATGCAGTTCAGGAAAATGTACTTTAAGCAAATTAATTGTTACAACAATATGTCAAATGCTATATACTGAAGATTGACCTCTTCTCTTCTATTTGACAAAGAGATATATGAAAATAACAGAAAACTAGCTTAAAACCAGACACAGAAATTCTCCAGAGAACTTCCAGTAATTAGGGAATGGACAAATTTCTATCACATTTCTCTTTATGTCAGTGGCATTAGTGAAATCACAATTAAAAACTGCTGGGATAAATAATAATTTTATCCTTCTGCACTTCAAATACCCCTTGCTGCTGTTGGACATTCATTTAATTTTTTTTTTCATTGGAGGTTTTAACGACCACTGTGAGCAACTCAATGGGCTATAAGCAGTCGCCCGTCCCTAATTTAGGGTCACTGGTTCCAGGGAAGGGAGAGAGCCAGTGCCATAAGACAAACACAAAATCTATGCCTCACCGGGATTCGAACCCAGACCCCTTTTGGACGAATGATCAGAGGCCATCGCTTAGGCACTGCGCCACCAGGGCGTCGGACATTCATTTAAATCTTTATAGGCATAAATGGGCAAATCATTTATTTTAATAAAATTGCTTAAAATTTCTAATATTAATAAATAAGCTGAAGCAATCTGAGCAGAATACTTTATTTTTATATTTAAAAAATAAAACAAACAAAGAAAAACTCATTTTAAATTTTAGTTTCATATAGAAGAATGTATAACTACTAGAAAACTGCATACCATTATACTGAGACACTGATCCTTTCTGCAGTTAAAGACGTTATTAATAAAATGATGGGTTCAGGAATAAGTGATGTCAAGAACAACTCCACTATGTGACAAGCCAGTAACAAGAAATTATGACATGGCAAATGACACTGAAAATACATTATGCAGAACTTGAACAGAACCAAACATTTGTTATGCTTTGAATCAACTCTGTGTGGTAGTGAAACTTGACTGCAAGGCTATGTGCACTTCAAAACAAACTGTGTGGCTACTGAAGAATTATTATTAAACCTCACTGATGATATAAAAGGAGTAGGCATTTTATATGACTGAAATTTTTTCAACAGCAGAGACATCTCACAAACGTGCAAGTGACCGTGCCTGTCTATGGTGGAGTGTCATCAAGGTTTCATCGCAGATTTAAAAAAAAAAAATGTGCATCGCAATCACTATTTCAATTACTGCATTGTTCCCTGCAACAACATGGTTGCTAAATATCTCAGTGATAGCATACACGAGACTGCAAGTTGCTATCAATGTTGTTAATGAAATAAATGCTGTCCACTGAATGGAAATTTACTTTGCATCTTTGTTGTAAAAATAAATTTGTAAAAATGCCTTTGTTTACAAAAATCAAGTGGCTCTAAAAAGATAACACTTGTGAAATTCCTGCAAACTATACAGTACTGTTGTTGAGTTTTTTCATCCTGTTGACCAAAGAATGTATGGTGAACAAAGAAATAGAAAAACCAACATGAAATGTCTCTTGTGTATTTGACAAATTAAAAGAGATCATCATTAAATTTAAGAACATAAAACAAATCTTCTCAAATCAGGAGAACATACCTTGAGTTTATCATTGAGTTAAACCTACCTACATAAAATAATTGGTTAGCATGAATGACTTGTAATGCTTTTCCATGCCACAAGCAACTGGTGAATAAAAATCTAAAATGCAGATGTAATCAGATGTGATGATAAAATTTAACAAGCAACAATGAACTTACATTACCTGCTTTTGCAATTCGATTTGTTGGAAGATGTACAAGATGCTTTACAAAGATTTAGCTGAATAAGATCACAAAGATTATGGTGTACAATGTTTCACAGTGTTATATAAAGTTTTGTAATCATGAATCTTGAAAATATTCATAATCAAAGATTGTAAAATCAGTTACGCGGTATAATAGCATAAATATCTTGAAAATAGGTAAGTATTTTTATGGTGTTAATCTGTTCTTTGCATATTGTTTAGGTATTAAAAAGCTTCACTAGTATAAATTAGAGCATCTGTGGTGACATTTCACAATAATTACAGTCTAGTACAAGAATTTAGAAGATATTATTATCACCACTGCTTCAGTTTAACTCTTTAACCAGCTAAAACAAATTAACTTGGGGTTAGCAAAATGGGCTGAATTCAGCTCAAATGAGTATATTCACTTTCTAAGAAGTGGCACAAACACAGCTAGAATAAATGAACCTGTGCATCTGAAAGAGTTGCTTTGTTCTTAGCTTTATTATTCAAAGTGATTATTTAGGAGAATGATTGACACTGATGCTTTCTGACTGATTAGCTGCTAAAATGGCTATAACAATGGTGCATAACCTAACAAAGGAGAGAAAAGATGTTTGATTCACTTGTTTCCAACCAGTGGCATGATGTCCATGTTAGTATTATTAGCCATTCCCCATCATGCATTGGGTCATGGTGCAGAGAATATAGAACTAGAAGGAAGTGCTAAAGTATATTTGTTGTCGAATTTTTCTTTTTACCCTTACCACTTATTACAAAATAAAGTTCCAATTTGCTTCATGATTTTCTTTTTCCGCACTTCCAGTTAACTGCTGTCAAAAATTTCAAATTTTACATTTTGATTTTATTAAAATACAATTTCAGAGAAACAAAATCCTTCAAAGATCCGCGGTGGCATGTAATCCACGCACCATGAAAAAAAATCTGATGCATAATTCGCAGCAGTGTATAATCCTTAGGTTGTGAAATTCTGAGAAAAACATTTTTTTTTACTTCATATAATCCTTAGCGAAGTGTCCACAGACTACAAGATTCGGAAGAAAACATATTGTCATATAATTTGCACCTATCGTGTTGATCTTAACAATAATTTTCGACACTAAAACTGTGATTCACAGGATGACCGACCCAGAAGTCCAAAGCAGTAAGAAAGAAATGATAGTTGTATTTAAAAAAAAAATATTGTCATTTTTAAGTACACATTTCTCTGTTTCTTTTAAGTAAATAAAGAACTGAAATTCCTAGCTTTTGCAGCATTACTATAGTTCATTAGTAAACCTAAAAAAATCCATGGAAATTACAGCAATCCATAATATTTGTCTCTTTTCTGAATGTGTTTCAACTGAATTGTGAACAGAAGCTATAGCTAACACAATTATAGCATAGCAAAACTAGCAAATGCAATTTGAAAAATGAGTGTGTACCATGGAATAACTCTGCAGGCTTCTCACAGTACATAGGCTTCTGTGAGACCAAATAACACCACACTCATTGCACCATATTTTCTGTCAGGATGCTCACACATAATATACTGTATTTTTCGGCATATAATCCGTGGTGGTGTATAATCCACAGACAGTAAAATTCAGCATGAGAGAAAAAAGTCGACATATAATCAGCAGAAAAATTCATAGTGAAAGTTAAAAAACAGATGCATAATCTACAACAGAGTTTTATAATAAATAATACAAAAAGGTAATCGCCAATATTTTCGCCTAAACTTTTTTTCTTTGCCTATTTTTTTCTTCTGCAAATTGTGAAGAATGCGATAAGGCACAACCCCTGCATATTTATAAGGTGTAGACATGCAAATTTTCGTTAAAGTGACCTGCTACATGTAAGTACGTGTTTTACGTAATGTCCGTTATGCAATTTTTCGACAGCTTCAGAAATCCAGAATTTTCATAACTCTGGCACTCATCCAGTCCCGTTGATGCCGGATTTTTGAGGTTTTGCGGTATATATATATATATACTTACTTTCCATTTAATGAGTTTAACAAAATATAAAATAGCAGAAATTTTTTGAAAATTTAAAAAAGTTACTGTTACAATACCCAGCATTTTTCAAACGGTTGTGATATATGTTTCTAATTTATGTGGCAATCGCACTGTAACTCTGAGTAATGCTTAAATTACATCAACAACTGAAACACTGGATTTCAGACCGTAAATAATTTGCGATGGTGTCAAAGTTCTCCCCTTCAGTTTTGGAGCTGTAGTGCCAGAGGCACTTAAAGCAAAATAAACAAGTGGGGTTGGAACCTCAGGAAGAGAGTGTGTGTGTGTGTGTGAAGGTGGGTGGGGGTGGGGTGACGTTATGGATCAGAGAAGAATGGAAATGGCATTCCCCTATTCAAGGTCAACACACTTTGCTGTGGGCAATGTTTTATTCCCTAACTTTTACAAAGCAGAAATCTGCAGAGAAAATGCTTACACACACACATACACACACAGACATTTTTGTCAAAGCCATGGGGAGATATCCCTCATTATACGGCATGATATGAAGAGCAAAACTGCTTCATATTTGAAGTTCATGGGGGAGGAGGGGGAGCTCCGTATTATCCACACCATCATATAATCCACAGTGGTTAGAATTTAAACTTTTAGGAACAGATAATCCGAGGATTATGGTGCTGGAAAATACGGTATATATTTTTTCAATCACTTTGTGGTCGTCTATCTCTGTATGGTGTTACATTTTTTCTGTTACCAACACATTTTTAGTATTTTACCAATAATTCCTGTCCTGACATTTACCACATGAATTTTTTAAACGCCGAAGAAATGTTGCTGTTTTTTCATTACTGGTATACTATCCACAGAGCCAAAATTTATGCAGAGCCAAATTACGGTATTTACTGCAAATTATGAAATCTGTAGTTGAAAAAAAAAAAAAAATTGGGTGCCAGTTTTCTAGGCAACAGGGCACCCTGGTGCTTGGGATTTCTCGAGCACTGGTTACAGCAAGATTTATTTGAATACAAACATATAACTAAAGCAAGTAATATTAAAACTTGAACAGATGAGCATATATGCACTCTGAAAATAGTCAGTTCATCAATGAAGAAATCAAATTCATAAAACAAATTGCAGGTAGCTTTGGTTATCCTAACCATTTAATAAAAAAATGGAACACAGAAGTAATAAAGAAAATAAAAAATAATGCTGTAGTAAATAAAACAGAAGTCAAATATTTAAATGGTTTTCCTTACATTAAAGGTACTACCAATGAAATTAATAATATTTGTAAAAAGCATAACATTCAAATTGGAGGAAAAGTAAATACCATAAAAAATATGGTAATAAAAAATAATGAAAAAATAAAAATGTTAGAAAAAGCAGGTATTTACTCAATTCCTATCACTGAAAATCCTCCAATGGCTTATATAGGAAGTACCAGAAATAAGCTTAAACACAGATTAAAACAACACATAAAAAATTGGCAGAAAAAAGAAGAAAAAACAGCACTTATTCAATACTGTCTGGATAACCAAAAATATCCTAAATTTGAAAATATAAAAATCATTAAAAGCTGTAAATCCGAAAAACACCTCAGAATAGCAGAGTCGGTAATGATTGAAAAAAATAGGGCAAAAGTTTGCAACCATAATGACCCTAATATTTTGAGAAACAGCTGGAGAAATTTAATTAAAATTTGAGCAAAAAAATGAAAAAGTTCAAAAAATGAGATCAGTGACCAACAAAAGATGGCGCCACAACGCCCAAGAAGAAGCGATAGCCGATGACAGAAGCAGCCCGCGAGAACCACCGAAATGCCCAGCTGACACGGTCCATGCTAATCGGAGCAAAACGTCCCCTCGATGATGGTAATGGAGTATTACCGAAAGTACTCGGGTTATGAAAAATTATTGATGTAAATGAGGAGGCAGCAAAGGAAAAAAACTCATTTAGTGACGAGGCCAGATAAATACCACGGGAAAAAAAATGAAGTGGACCCGCAACTAAATGAAAAACCCCCATGCCGCATCCACATAACGGAAATAAGAATTGAAAGCCAAGCCCCACGTGCCGTAAGTGTTAATCGAACTTTACCAACAAAAAGGGAAGTTCAAAAATGCAGATAAGCTTAAGTTACAGAAAAAAAGGTTAAATAAGAAAAAAGCTTTCAACTGATACTCTGTCTTTTTTAACTGAAGTTAGCAGTTGAACACTTATAAAATAGTTTTTTTCTATAACTTAAGTGCGTTGTTTTGAAGGACACGAGACCAAGTGCTGGTTACGATGTCTATATTACTGCTGGGAGTCATGCTGAAATACTGTAAGAGAGCTTAAAAGAACAATTAACAAAATGTGTACTTACACAATACTGTTGAAAATTTCTTTCTACATGAAAATAAAATAACTGTTATTGCACTCCAAATGTGTGTAAAGCTACATTTAAATTATTCTGCACTATTATTCATCATGATTTAAAATGCACACATTCATTTATGGACTAGGCTCTCTTTCTCTAACTTACTTAGTAATTCATCCTTTAAGCATGGCAAAATAAGTTCATCAATGACTGCCTTTGGGTATTTTTTTGTAAATGATAAAATACTAGTAAGCAAAGCCCTGGACTGATCTTTTAAAGTCCCATTTTTTATCTGAAAATGCAATAAATTGCATTAGTACTTAATCATAACATTCAAAATGATTTTCAGTATTAAATTATAGCAAATCACATTTCTGATGACTTTTCAATTTCATACAACTGACAAGATCTATATATCAAGTAATTTAAAACAAAGTCTCAATTTTTGAGCCAACATGCATTTTTTCTATATGAAATTACAGTAGAGTCGGGCATCTTTAATCATTGTTTCATATGGTTTTCTGGTACTAAGCAGGGGTGGAGGTATAAAGAGTGTAAGGGACAATGATGGCAATTCTTTAAAAAAAGTATGGGGCAAGAGATCCAGAGGTGCCCTCCTCCTGGCATGCCTATCAGTAATTACCAGGTGAAGTCATGGAGTTTACATTTGGCATGGCACATTACCATGAGGAATTAATGCATAAAATTTGTAATAACCTTAAAAGAAAAATTTGTGAACATTATACAAAAATTACAAAACTAAATTATTAAGTGTGTGGAAATTCTACTCAGTTTTTTAGTAGAGAAGAAAAAAATATATTTTTTAATAAATGACCATCTTTATTCTTTTACATAATTGTCATTATTATCTATGACCTCTTGCCATTTTTCTAGTAGTAACTGAATTTTCTTTTTGTAAAACTCCTCTGTTTTGGAGTAAAAAATTTTATATATAATTTATGACTACTAAGCTTGTGGTGTTCAGATAGAATGAAAATAGCAACTTTTCTCAGAATAAAATGTTTATTATACATCGACTATAATTTCGCAGAGCATTTGGCCCAACATCCTCATGACAAATGGAGCATAAACATTCAAATAATTGTGACATCATCAGAATTCTGACTGTCACGGATTTTGGTGAGTTGTTTCCACAAACTTGAAAGAAATGGAGTTGATGTCATGTCGTTGACAAGCCGTGATGAGTTCCGGTATATGGGGAAAGCCTCTAATATATTAAGCTTGATAGTCGAGTCAGGTTTATCGATAAGCGTAGCGTTTCCAAACAAAAATTTATGGTTATTTTCGTGACAATGCTGGGCCATAGATGACTTCTTCAGTTCATAGTTCTGTACGTAGGTCTTGCATTCCTCCACACAGAAACTTAAAGCCCTGCGGGTCTGTCCTATATATGAAAGTCCACATTCACAAGTTATCTGATAAATTCCCCAGGAATTTATGTCTTCGATGTAGGCTTTTGATTCGTAAAAATTCATCTTGTTTATGGGTTTGAAAATAACAGGCATGTGATTGTCTAAGCATCCAATCAATTGAAAATACCAAAAGCTGTTCCGAGATATCACAAAAAATAAAAAAATAAAAAAAAAAAAATTGACAAACGCAAAATACACACAGCTCAGTAACATAACTTCGGAACAAGAGCAGCCATTCTCTAACCACAACCCTGCTTGTTAACGTTATTTGCTAGTTCCTAAGTGCTTAAGCAAGTAAAATTAAATGCAAAAATAGCAACACTGAACTGTTAAAGTGTTTTACTTACTCGTCTATATTCTTAAGTGCGAATTTCCTTGCTAACATTAAGATTTAATAAAAGTATATATCATTTCCTGTTTTTCCCCACACAGTATCCCATTTATTAAATCAACTTTTAAATTAATTGACAATATTTAGTACCTACAAATGTACTTATTCTTTCAAGAATGTGGATGGGTTGGGGGGGCCTTCATCTTGTGTTGTGCCTAGGGCCCAATTCTGTGTAAATCGGGCACTGATCATGGCCCGGCGCCGTGTATTTTTTCTACTTAGCTTTCAAACAAACAAAACAAATTCCTCCTCGGAAAACAAAAACGAAAAAAAGAAAGAGCTGCGTTCACGGACTTTGTTCAGAGGCTTCGGGCCAATGTAATCACGCATGGTGAAAGAAGCACGGCTCCGGGCCGACATAATCCCGGCCCGGCGCCGTGCTTTCTTTCCACTTAACTTTCAAACAAGCAAAACAAATTCCTCTTCCTGAGAAAAAAGAAAAGAAAAAGAAACAAAGAGCAATGCCACAAACTTTGTTCAGAGGCTTTTGCATTGATTAATTACAAAATCAGTAAAACATTCTTAATAACAGCGAAAATCTGAATTTCCGTATTTTTTGTTAGTCACCCGTAATTCTGTAAATCTGGGGGAAATCCACGATAGCTGGCATTTCTGGACGCGAATGACACTTTCGCCCACAAGTGAGAGAGAAGATTCGTAATGTAAATGTCCAATCACATGTGAACAGAACTTTTCTTTCTTGTTGATGTCTTGGCAGCTGCATACGATGGCTTAGGGCTCCACCCAGTCTCTCAACTAAACAGCAGAGTGTTCCCCTAAGAAAACCGGTTTTGAGTAAACCGAGATGTTTGAAATAAGGTCACCCGAAGCTATCTCGTTGGCTGAGCTGCAGCAGCGTCAGCCCGGAACTGCCGGTCATCCACGCCGAAAGAGTACGCCTTACTACTGAAATATTGCCATCTACCCAACGAATATTTCTCTTTCTCGCCCCGATTTTTTTCCCATGTCAACAATCAAAAACTTTTGTCAAAAGCCTGAGATCACAAATGACAAGTTAAGCGGATTTCCGTTTCTTCTGAAAAGGGAATTCACGGAATTCCGCTAATAAGTGGAAGAATCACATGCCTGAAATAACTTTGAAATTAAACCTTTTGAAAAACTATTGTAATGCAGGTTCGACATCTTCAACTTCATTAAAGGATTTTCCAGCAAAATTGTTCTGAAGAGAATAAAAAAGGTGGTAGTCCATAGGTGCAAGGTCTGGGAAATGCGGGATGTGAGCTAACACTTTCTATCCAATGTCCAGTAATTTTCTCTGAGTGGCTAAAGATGTATGGGGTCTTGCATTATCATGCCGCATGATGACGCCTTTGCGATTAATCAGTGCTGGATGCTTAGATTTTGATTTTTCTTTCAGCCTTTCCAACTGTAAGCAGTATAGGTCAGCATTTATCGTTAGGTTAGGCGCAAGCAGCTCTGAGTAAATTATCCCCTTGTCATCCCACCATACACTTAACAAGATCTTTCTCAGATGTAGCCTTCCTTCTCCAAGTTGATGGAGCAGACTCTCCAACCTGGCATACAGTTCTTTGATGCTACACATTTCTGTAAAGGATTCACTTTTCATTACCCATTACTAATTGTTCCAAGAAAGGTTAATTTTTGTGACACACAAGTAAAGAAAGGTAGGTGATGATTCTGTCCAATTGATTTCTCATGGGCAGGTCATGTGGTACTCACCGGTCGAACTTTATGATAAATTCGAGCGCATGCATCCTTCTTTCTATTGTTGTTCTGTGTACAGAAAACCTTTCTGATAATTCTTCAATGGTTAGATGTTGATTATTCAATATGGCTTGGTTGAGATCCTCTTCAGAAACCACTGATGGACATCCAGGACATGGTTGATCTCTACAGCTTCTGTCTCCCTCATGGAATATCCAGAACCAACAGCGATATGAGCTTTTGTCTACAACTTCTTTGTCATACACCTCACAAATGTTGCAGCAGGCTTTAGCTGCATTATTGCTCCTGTTGAACTCATAAAGAAAATGATGCCTAATGTGATTCTTATTGCTTGACATATTAACCTTTGTGTGATTTTGACATATTAACCTTTGTGTGATTTGCTTACAAATGAGATGCACCTGCATACTTGGTGCCATTTTATAGCATACTCCTTGAAACATTTTGGCTATCACATGTTCTGTTTGTTATTGAATTTGTCACTTAATTTTTTTACTTCGAATTTGCATCATGAAAAATGGGTAGAACTTTTGCACACACTTAATAGAAGTATTATACTTACCCCAGGTCAGTGCTTATATAGTGCCTGTAATGTTGCTTGTTTTGCTGAGTTTAAGTCTTTTTGAGGATTTTTTTATAACACACCTATGCATAGGAAAACATCTTTGTTTTTCCTATGAGAAGTGGACTTAATGTTTTGATGCTCATGGTTGGGTGAAATTCAGGGTGCTTTCCTTACCACACTAAAAATTCTTTCCATAGAAGCATAGTATAGCTAAAATATTTTTTGGAAATGAAGAATATTTTGGCAGTCAAGATACATCAGTGGTCCTAGAAATTACACGCCATGCAACAATCATTCTGTAGAGCTCACACAGGAGGCAACATCCATTCTATAGGACAGACACAGGGATATATACACCCCCCCCCCCCAATTCCCTCAACCCCCATAAAAAAAGCTCAATACCCCTCCATTTGGAATTGTGTAACACGCTCACACACACAGGGGGTTCATATACATGTATATCAGAGCTGCCAACTTTTTGAAATAAAAAAATGGGACATCAACATTTGTCAAGCAGCGCACATATTTACAATTTATAAATAATAAAATTATATATTATAGGTTTCTTTATTTTTTATTACAGTTAATTTCTTAATACAAACAAAGAAATATTTTCAAGAAATTAGTATTTAAGTATAAAATGATATTAAATGAGATTAGTATAAATGTTAACGAGTTTCATTTTTAGAGAGTGCTGTGGTTGTTACAGATTTGGCCTTAGAAATACTTCTGGGAAAAACATGAACCACTCATATTAGATTTTCACACTGAAATTGCTCGTAGGGCACAATGTTTTATTGAACTGCGAAAGTCAGTTTTATTTCACTGCACTGTACTAAAAACACACTCACATTGCTATGTTGCAAAACTAACACACCCAACATGACTCTACTCAGTTGATTATATAACAGCTTTCCACGTGGTCCTTTTTCTTCACTACGAATACACCACTGCTCTTCAGCTGTATTATATCATTTGCATTCCTTGGTAAGCTTGAATGCTGATAATGCAGAAATTCAGTCTCCAGCTCATCTACAGCAGTGAAAGTAGTTTCCCCCTCTTCTTTCAACAGTAAGCATGGGAACATGTCAATAAAACATTTGACTGAAGAAAACTTAGACTCTTCCCGTTTCGGAATATCCGCAACCTCAGCATGCTGTAGCGGAAATGAAGATATCACCTAGTCCCACACTTTGATAAAATATTTCCGAACCGAGACAAAAAAATTCATCTTTTTCATTTGGTGCCAATGTACTATTTCAGTAGTTTCACTCCCTATGCCCAGATCGGCGTCATCTTTCTGATTATCCCGATCAAAATATTCTATATTTAGCAAAGATGGGGGTTTGCAACTAAACCAGGTCTTATAAATTAGATTAGCAATTCACAGAAGACATTTTCAAGATCAGCTTTCAACTTGTGAATTCTAGGCTCTTCACATTGTAACAGTAAGTTATATTTATCAAAGATACTGATAACATTTTTAACGAACAAAGAATATGCATGGCATAATACAGAGCTTAAAGGAAGAAAAATGTGTTCATGTCGTTGCAAAGACTTGTTTATAAATATTTCTTTAACAGTACTTGTATAAGGAACTCCATTCGTATTCTGCTTTTGTTCAGCCACATGGACTGTTTGATGGTACTTTTTTATTTTTTGCTCCCAAGACCACAGGTGTTATACTGTGAGACTTGGCTGATTTCTTTTTACAAGAAGGAGAATGTAGATTGTGTGAGGCTCCTCTTTTTATACCAGAAATTGTTGTGATGTTATATCTATAGGTTTTTTAACCTTTGGAATTGTAAAGTGAGGAAAGTTTTGGTTCTTTCCTGTCACTGTTACATTCTTCTTTGAAATATAACATAAAACATCTCTACTGCTGTAAAACCCGGTCTAAGCATTTATCAAGGAATAACCATCTAGTACAGCAATGTTTAAGGATTTTTTGTGATTCCACATTACAAAGAGCTTGAAGTTTCTTCAGTTCATTTTTCTCTACACTTTTTTTCAGCAAATACATGTGAGTCAATCAAAAATTCTTAAATTTGAAAAAGTAATGTTGCAGACCCCTTTTCAGCAGCCACATTTAACAGATGGCAAACACAAGTACACAACCAATCACAATAATATTAGGCTGTTCTTTTCCTCAGAAATGCCACTACCACAATTTTTCTCCCACCATAACAGGAGCATTATCACAGAATAAGGCAAGACAGTTCATCCATGGAATATCATGATGCTGAAATTCTTCGAACACAAGTTTGGCAATATTTTCACCTGTTGAACTGGTTTCCAGGCATGGCAAAGAGAGCAGCATACATCTCGCTTGCAATCATTATCAAAGTACATTACCGCAATTGGATAAAGTTGATCATCATTACTGCCGTCAGTTGCGACAGGAAAATGGTCCACTTTTAATAGCACAGAGGACATTTTTTTAATGGTATTCTGCCATTTCTTGAACAATATGTGAGATTTTTGTTCTGCCACATGCATATCTTTTTACTTCTGGGGAATGGGGAGATACGAAACATGGTTCACAACAATCAAGAAACATGATCAGCTGCTGCTAGTGGTATATTGTGTTCCAACAAAAATCTGGTAAATAGAACTTCTGCATGAATCGTTTGAAAATCATTCAGCACTGAGACAAAACGATCCAAGTTGCATACACTTTTTGTGGTATCATGATTTTTATGTGCTTGTTAGTTCCAACATGTGCGATGACATCCCTGCGACCAGTGTGAGAAACAGAGAAACCAGTGTTACACAAAGTGCAATATGCATGAAACTCATGCTTACGTGATGGTTTTACAAAGTCAAATTCTTCGTAGTATTTCTTCAAAAATCTTTGGTCCCAAAGTTTAGGCCCCATTCTGGGGCTAAGAACGGAAATAATAACTTGCAGCAGAACTTGTTTGGTTTGAAAGATCGAACACAGTACGGGAATTGGAGTTCAACTTGAGTGTTAGCAAACAAATAAACAACCTCCCACTCACACGAGGCTTCACACAAATGCTGTGGATGTGACGTCATAAACCAATACTTCAACATTCCAAGCCACTGACTGTCTTGCTACCATCACAGGGCTCATGACCTTGGCACTTGAAATGCTGTGGATTAAAAAAAAATACATTTGTCTCCATTCCTTACCAACTCCCACAGCCAGCATTGACGCTGGAGAAAAATGATGACTGATATCATTAATGAGGAAAAAAAACTACTATGCATTTCCAGAAAATATTTTTGAAATCGGATGGAATCCAGGCAAAACGGGACACTTGGCAGCTCTGATTTATATATAAACTATATTGACAAGTCACCGGACACCCCTTCAAAAGCAAATTAACAGATCCGCTGGGTTGTTAAGATGTCCGGTACAACTGCAAATGGTATAAAAACAAGCCTTAGGCTGACCGCGATCATATTGCACTGTGAGGTTGAGTGAAAATGTCGCAACAGGAGAGTACTGACTTTGAGAAAGGAAAGATTTTTGGGTGTTATATTAGTCCATAAGAGAAACTGAGAGGCATTTAAACATACCTAAGTCAACCGTTTGGGATGTACTGAATAAGTAGAAGACACATGGCATGCTTGAAGCAACAAAACGTACCCGCAGACCAAAGAAAATCAGTGATAGAGGACATCGAAGCCTCAGAAGAGTCGTTACAACTAATTGATGTAGTACTGCACAAGACCTCAGTAAATAGGTGAGTAAAAATGCTGGAACCTCGGTATGTACATGTACAATTCGCACAGAACTTCATTCCATGGGTTACCGTGGACCTGTGGCTGCTCATAAGCCTTTCATTTTTATTCGTTCTTTATTCATTTTTCAGTTGCCACATATTACAGTTCAAAATACAAACAATATAATCAATTACAAAAAATGTAGCAACCAGGAGGAGGAGGGAAAAGGCCGTAAGGCCTGACATAGCCCTCCCACCACCGCTAGTACTAAAAAGAAAAAAAACACAAACAACAAAGAACAATACAAAAAGACAAGTCAAGGCATATTGAATATAACTGAAAGATTAAATACATAAGTGTATATAGATACGGGGATGTAAGGTCAGGTGATGCGTAACATCACAGCCTCTCCTTGACAAATGTCAACCCCGCCTTCTCGTGGTGCATCCTGTTCCCACTAAAGGGGCTCTGACGACCGCAAATAGCGGTATAACTATACCATCGGGATCAGAGGAAATGCTATCCCACACTCACCAACCCGCTTGGCCAGCGTGGTGAGTTATGGCCAAACACCTCCAAAATGACTCTACAACTTAAATCTTGGCCCTCAGTCTCCGGCAGCTGGAATGTACCTGGCCAAGGCAGCGGCCAGTGCGACATGAAGGCAGAGGGTGCTAAGAATCCCCGGAGGACCGGACTAGGCTGCCATTTGATGCTGACCTTGGCTACCTACAACGGACGCTCCCTATCTTCTGATTCAAGGCTTCTTGAATTGGAAGAGGAACTACAAAGGATCAAATGGGACATCGTCGGGCTAAGTGAGGTAAGGAGAAAAGGAGAAGATCTCATTGAACTGAAAAGTGGACATCTCTTCTATTATCGTGGGACAGATACTGGCAGAACTAGTGGTGTTGGATTTATAATAAACAAGAAACTGAAGGATAAAGTGGTAGAAGTTGAAAGTTCCTCTGACAGAGCTGCACGACTCGTTATCCAACTATCGAGAAGATACCAGGCTCAGATTATTCAAACTTATGCACCCACCACAAGTCATCCTGAAGAAGAAATTGAAGAATTTTATGAGGAAATTCGTCATCTAAATAATAAAGGTAAGCAGCACTTGAAGATAATTATGGGAGATTTCAATGCAAAAATAGGGCACCGGCAACAGAATGAAACTTCAGTAGGTAAATTCGGTCACGGCAACAGAAACCAGCGTGGAAATACTCTCGTTGAGTTTGCAGAGGCAGAAGGATTTTTCATCTTGAATTCCTTTTTCAAGAAAAAGCCACACAGGAAATGGACATGGAGACATCCAATTGGGACGACAAGTGAAATTGATTTTATTATGTGTAACAAAAAATTCGTCATCGAAGACTGCAGTGTGCTGAACAAGTTCAACACAGGTAGTGACCATAGATTGGTGAGATGTAAGATGCACCTCAACACTAAACTGGAACGTGGCAAGCTCATAAGACAAACAAAATGTATTGACATAACCAACCTTAAAAAACACCATAATACTTTCAAGTTGGAACTGAAGAACAGATTCTCTGCTTTAGAAGGCCTAACATCGGAAGAAGTGGATATTTCGGAAGTTAACAGAAAAGTAACCAAAGCTCTTATGGAAACAGCAACAAAATTAGCTGGGTCTAAGAACAAGTTGCATGTAAACAAATTATCAGGAAAAACCAAAATGTTGATGCAAAAAAGAAGAGATGAGGACAACTAAAGAAGATGTGACTTCCAAAGTGGAATATATAGAGCTATGCAAGACAGCACGAAAAAGTATCACTGAAGACGTAAGGAAATTCAACTGTGAGCTAGTGAGAGAAAGCAATTGAAAACAACCAAAGCCTAAAGATAGCAAAGGGACATCTCAGTAAGGGAAGAAAACAGATTATGGCTCTGAGAAAAGAAGATGGTTCTATAACAAGAAATAGAGGCGAAATTTTGACAAGAGTGAAAGATTTCTACTCCAAATTATATGAAAGGGATGATACATGTACTCCAGACATCATGAAAGGTACCAGAGTTCTTCCAGTCCTCCCAGCAGAAGTTGCTCATGCAATCAAGAACATGAAGCGGGGGAAAGCTCCAGGAGAAGATGGAATTACATACCTGCCAACTTACGAATGTTGAAATTAGTACAATTCTTCATTAAAATTAGTACAAATTAGTATAATTCTTAACGTTAAAATTAGTACAGTATTTACCTACTGAATAGGTAAATTATGTTTAAAACTAAAAGCTGTAAAAGGGCATTCTGAATTTTCTGCTATAATATTTTAAGTACCTACACCAAAAATTTATTTCTATGCACAGTAGCTTATCTAGAAGCTTTTTAATAAATGGTGCTGAAATGGTATTTGAAATAAATGCCATTGATATTAGCACATTCATAAAATCAAAATATTTCCTGTTTTCTAGGCAAATGAAATAATCACAAACATACAGTAGTTGAAGTAGGAAAGCATAAATGAGAATATTCTTTAGCCTTTTTTTTTTCTCTTGTTCAAATGGAATTTGCATCACACAGAATATTCCTACTATTCATTTGGAACATATGATGAAAACGTCTTATGTGGAGATTCCAAGGTATTGAAGTTTTTTAACTATTTTGATTACTATTCAAACACTTCATATTTCTCTTTACACATTTTATCTGCTTAAGAACATATTTACAAAATAAAAAAATAAAAACAAATTCACAATGCTTTTTTAATAATTCATTTAGATGCCTGACTGGGCACCTTTTTTTCCTTTTCGCACAGGCCAATAATTTAAATAGCCTGGGAATCTAGGGCATAGTGTTTTGGAACCTAAGGCGTAATTTTATATACAAGTAACTTTTTTTTTGTTATGAGATACAATCAATGAATTCTGGAATATCAAAATTTTCACATAATTTTTAAATGAATTTATATACTTTTCATTACAGCATCATATTCATTATTGAATTACAGCTACACTTGGCTGCTAGTGCATCAGGAAGTTAGATGCAGCAGACTTTGCCTTTTTTAGGAATGTTTTATCATACTTTTGCTCATAGCAGTTTCCTTTTTGCATACTTTTCAAAATCAATAAATTCTGCAAGTTGGAGTCTGACAATGAACTGCGGAACTGTGTCCTTGTTTTTTTAACTTGACTAAAAATTAGTTCACATTCTGCATTTCCATGAGGAATGGTTATGATAGATAGCATAACTGTTGCTAGTCTGTTATATTTCAAACCTTCATCCAGTGCCTTTAATTCACTTAAAGGGCCCACTTCGTATCAATTATTTCTTCGTTAACAATATTTGCAGGCAAATCATCTATCTGAAGGGCACAAAATTCAGACTGGAGCTTGTCTATTGCTTCCTCTTGGCTCTCTCCATCCTTAATAGGCAACATTATGGGAAATTTATTAATAAAATATTTAACATCTGTGAACACCTGGTTTTCAAAAGAAGAAATGTTAGCAACCTGTGCATGTTTCAGAAACTCATCATTGAAGGGGAATTTGTGCAGAATGTAGTCACAGCAAGTGATAAAATATGTTCTTACAGCAGAGTAAAATGTTGATTTTTCTAAAGCCTTTAAACCATTAATTACCTTAGATGCAGCATTACCTATCAGCAATTCAGAATCATCCTTTTGATTACATTTGTCACTATATCTGATTTTCAACAATGAACAGTTTTTAATAATCTGTGGTTTAATGAATTTAACAAGTAGATCTTTGAACATGCCCATTAACAGTGATCTTAAGATGTGGATTTTAGGAGTTATTGACTGCAAAGTTACATTTGTAATTTCAAAAGTGGGTATCACAAAATCCAGAAAAAGACAATATTACCTTATTAATGTCTGATGAAAGGAACATAAATATCCTTTCTGCTTCAGTTAAGATGGTTTCAGACTGGTATATTCTTTTTAGAAAACTTCTTTTTATACCTGAGGAAATTGCTTTATTTTTCTGTACATTAACAAGAAGGGCACTTAATGTTTTGGTGCTCATTATTCGGCAGTAGTTTGTGAGGTTTTTCCTTACTATACTAAATATTTTCTCTGTAGGGGAATTGCTGTGAGGGATAGTCAATATTGCCAACATTAGTTTTGGCAATGCAGAATACTTGGGAAGGCCAGATGAATCCTTCATCTTAGATATTTCATTCCATGCCATATCTGCTCTAGGATATCCAGCTTCATCAATATCATAGTCTGGGAATATAGCATGAAACAAGGGACCAGCATGATCACAGCTTGCTATAGGTAGGTTATGCTCCACAATGAATGTAGTAAACAGCAATTCAGCATTTATCACACTATTTTCATTCTTTTTGCAAAAAAATTATCCAAAGGCTTTTATTGAGTCTTTCATTTTACATAATCTTCGTGTTTTTTTGTTTTTTTTTTACTGGATATGCCTTCGGCAATCATCTCGTCCTACGTGGGCTACTGATTACTCCTTACGGGGAAATTTTCGGGCGGCCTAATTTCGTTTTCGGAAATCGTTGCCTACAATTTCAAGCTAAAATTATGCAATGAAATTATATTTAACAATACTGAACAGAAGCAACATCGCGAGAGAGAAAAAATACGATTACGGGAAAGATCTGCACTCCGTTTAGCTTCCGTTTACGAACGTTTAAAAAGACAAAACAACATTAACAGACGGAATACGAACCCCCGCCCTAACTAATAACCCGACAATTTCTTCATTTTTGCATCGATCTCGAAAATGACAAAAAGGGGGAGGGGGGGGGGACTCCGCGAATCCACGGAAGAATCTCACGTACGAATTAACCGCTGAATCGATTTCGAATGGGGTAAGATTATGCCAAAATATCGATAACCGGTAAATTTTAACTTTTGGCGCAAAATTAGCGCAGATTTGTCAAAATCGCAATTTTTTAGCGGAATGGTGCAAGAACAATGTTTTGGCGCAATTGGCGCAGGTTTGGCAGCCCTGACTGATTAAGACTAGTAAGTTATTGCTGCGCTTTTCAACTTTTTTTTTTTTTTGACTTACAAAAATTAATAAAACAGGTTATTTTTCGCAAAAAACACAAAAATTTTTCGAACGGCAGAAGAACGCGAGTTTTGGTCAGAAGAATGTATAAAAAATCGAAAGACTTCTGCCAAAATCGGAAGAGTTGGCAGGTATGCTCTATTACATCCTCCCATTCGCTTTCATGACCTGTGAAGATTCACTATCAAGATCTTCACTTTCGGAAGATATTGTGTGCGTGGCACGGTGGCTAGTTTTCTGGCTTGATGTTGCTTGGCCAATATCACTCTCAGATGATTCAAAATCATTACTATCACTTGGCAAACTTTCACTCTCAGTACAACAAGCCGTTTCAAATAACCTTACAAAAACATTTCACGCAGTAGGAAAGCACGTCTGCTAGTCTGAGGAACAAGCTGTCAAAAAAGTCATCCTTCGCTAACACTAGTTTGGGAAAAGAGGAGGATTCGTAATTCACGGAGTTTTGCGATTGTGTCTGTTTGGGAAAAAAGAAATGAATAATGTGAAGAGCTTCTAGTAATAAAACAGCGCATTTCGTTCTGCCGCGCGGCGAAAGTCCGCAAAAAAACAAAACAAAAAAAACACCCGCCATCACCATGGGTTACGACGAGTTGCGCGTTATTGCCCTTCGAACGGGCCTCGAAAAAGTGATTTCCGATAGTACGACGTTTTTATACGTAATTCACCAACAAGGCCAAGTGAACAGCCCTGCCTCAACTAAAGTAGGAAAAGTTTTGGCTAAAGTAGCCTTTCTCCCGTCACACGGAAAAAGCGCGTGGGAAGCGCAAACTATTTCACGATACGACTCTTACGGCATATTACGATTCTTGCGATAATATCGCTATTTCGCGATATGATTCATGGAGATTCCATATCAAAACGATATGATTGATAATCATCGACACTGATACTGCCGTCTGATACGGAAAATACTCGGATCAAAATCGAACGCCGACGAATCGGCCGCGTCGGACTAAAAGGGAAAACAAAAAAGGATACAAAATTGAGATTCTCCAAAACGCACTGAAATCCGTAATTCTTCCAACCTGTCCGTAATTCCGTAATCTGACAGTCGAAACCCGTTAACCGTAATAATTACGGACAATCCGTAATAGTCGGCACCTCTGGATGAGTAACATTTTTCATGCATAAAATTTTCACACACTCACAGAAATTACATGTTATTTCTACTTTTTAACATTTTCAGGAAAATTCGTACATTTATCAAGTATTTCGTACAATCGTACAATACGGTCAAAATTCGTACATTGTACGGATGATTCGTACAACTTGGCAGCTATGGAATTACTATAGACATCATACAAGAAGCAAGTGGAGAAATTGAAACAGTACTTACCAAATTTTCACTCGATGCCTTAATGAAGGGAAGATTCCTGAGGATTGGAACAATGCTACAATGATCCTGCTACATAAAAAAGGTGACATTGAGGATCTCAGGAACTACAGACCTATCAGCCTCCTATCAGTGGTTTATAAAATCTTCACTAAAGTTCTTTCACACCGCTTGAAGGTAACACTGGACATGGCTCAACCGAGAGAACAAGCTGGATTCAGGAGTGGCTACAGCACAATAGATCATATCCACGTACTGAGAGAACTAATTGAAAGAGCGAGGGAATATGAACTTCCATTGTGCATGGCTTTTATCGATTATGAAAAAGCCTTTGATTCGGTGAAACCATCAGCAGTTACCACGGCTCTGAAATCCTGCGGTATTGAAGATGCATACATTAATATTATTAATAACATCTATGAAAATGCAAGTGCAAAGATTCGGCTGTTTGAAAATACAACACACATAAAAATTGGAAAGGGGAGTGAGACAAGGTGACACCATATCTCCGAAGCTCTTTAATGCCACATTGGAAAATGTCTTTCAATCACTGAACTGGGAAAACAAAGGGATAAAGATTAATGGAGATTATCTAACCCACCTTCGTTTTGCTGATGACGTAGTCATTTTTGCAACTACCCCATCAGAGCTGCAGAGTATGATCCAGGAACTTGCTGACAAGAGTAAAGAAGTGGGATTAAAAATGAACTTTCAGAAGACAAAAGTGATGTTCAATGCTTTTACAAGAAATGAAGATTTATCGATTGATGGAGAAAAACTGGAGATAACAGATACGTATGTTTATCTTGGACAGCAGACATCAAGTGAGGGTCACATTGATGAAGAAATTAATCGGCGTACAAAACTTGCCTGGAGAGCTTTTGGAAGAAACAGCATAATTTTCAAGAGCAATATGCCATTATGTCTTAAAAGAAAAAGTGTTTGATCAATGCATCCTTCCAGTGCTTACGTATGGTGCAGAGACGTGGACCTTAACTAAAAGAGACATACAAAGGCTGCAGACAACTCAAAGTAGCATGGAGAGGTGCATGCTTGGTATAACCAGGAGAGATAAGAAGAGGAACTCGTGGATCCGAAAAATGACGAGAGTGGAGGACATCATGATCAGAGTTAAATCCCTGAAATGGCAATGGGCTGGACATACTGCCAGAAGGACAGACCATAGATGGACAGCCGAAATTTTAGATTGGATTCCAAGGGACAGGAAAAGACCCAGAAAAAGACCACATGGGAGATGGGTGGATGAAATTCGTAAATATGCGGGAGTGACATGGAGGAGACTGGCACAAGACAGACCGTTGTGGAGGAAACTTGGGGAGACCTTCGTCCAGCAGTGGATTGATAATAGTTAACGATGATGATGATGATGATGATATAGATACAAGGTCTATCCATAAGCCGTGAAATCAATCCAGCGACCAGCTCAGGTCAATTTCATATTAATTGAGAGACTTGTTCATAAGGTGGTGTTTGAATTTTTTTTTAAATAGGTCAAAATTGTTAATAGATGTTATGTCACAAGGCAAAGAGTTCCAATGTTTTGGACCCAAATAATTTATATTCATTTTAATTGTTTTGGTCCGAGGGAAATTAGGTATGAGTGTTGATCGATTCCTGGTTCCATAACTATGAGTACGAATATTTAATGATATTAAGTCATGGTATAAATCATTTTTAATTCTTCTGAACATTATTTTACCAAGATTATAGTCAAATAATTGTCTTATTGTAAGTATATTACATTTATTGGGATTTACTTCTGACCTAAAGATAAGATTAGGTGTAGAATTATTAAGAGCTTTAAGTCTATTAATCTTTTGTATCTATTCTGTAATACCTGTATTTTTTAAAAATTATATTGTGTTGTTTGCCTCCATGTCAGTATACAGTAATTTATATGCATTTGTATTAGTGTGTAGTATAACAATATCATTATTTTAGGGGACAAATTTATCATAATCTTACTAACTATCCCAATGTTTCTAGATAATATATTAGTCAAGTTGTCAATATGCATATTCCATTTCAAATAATTTCGAATCAATACTTCCAAGTAAGAATAACTATTCACAAAATAAATTTTAGCTCCATTCAAGACCACCAAGTCACTCATAGATTGTAGTATTTGTAGTTTAGAAAAGATCATAGCCTTGGTCTTGTTTACATTAATAATCAATTCATTGTTATTTAACCAATTTGTCACCAACACAAGTTGTGCATTTATTCTAGATATAAGATCTACAGTATTATTACCTTTTAATAAGATTGTTGCATCATCAGCAAATAAAATTAAATCATTATCTTTTACCACTATAAAAAGATCATTAATATACAAATTAAATAATATAGGACTAGAACCGAACCTAGAGACACTACAGAAGTTATATTTCCCATTGTGGATTGCGTCATATCAATCACAGTATATTGCTTCCTAGCTGATAATTTTTGAATAAGCTATATGTAGAACCCCTAATTCCAATAGCAAATAGTTTGGTTAGTAAAATATCATGGTTTAACGTATCAAAAGCCTTAGAAAAATCTAAGAAAATTGCAGTTGTTGATTGATTTTTTATAGCATTTTGTTGGATTAAATTATGTGTAAATGAAATTGCAAGCTCTGTTGATTTATTTGGCAAAAAGCCAAATTAATTTTTGTTTAATATGTTGTATTTTTGTAGAAAGGAAAGTAATCTAATGTAAATTAGTTTTTCTAGCAATTTAGCAAATATAGCCAAATTTGCAATTGGCCGATAATTATTTGCTTCGTTTAACGAACCTTTTTTGTATTTGGGAGGGATTTTAGTTATTTTTAGAGCATCTGGGAATATGCCTGTAGAAAATATAGAATTGTAGATCAACAAAAGTGGCTACACAATAATATGAGCCACATATTTAATAACCAATGGTGAAATTTCATCATATCCAGGTCCATTATTGACATTAATTTGCAACAACAAATGTAAAAGTTCAGATCGTGTAATTTTAAGTAAATGAAACGTGTTTGATTGGTATGAATTCTGAAAGTACTGATGATATTGAGAATTTGTAAGTAAAACTTGCTGTTTAAGAGTTTGCCGAGCTAATATAAAGTGATTTTGATTTCATTAACTATATCTTGTTTGGATGTAATTTTTTGGGTTAAATTAGTTAGGGATTGTGGTGTAAATGATCAGCACTTGAAATGAACTGCACAAAGTACCTGTTTACATAAGCTAATTTTCAAGTGAATATCACTTTGACTTAAGGTTTTCAATGCTGTATACTTTTAAATTGGTGATCATGGTTTAAATACTCACATGGATATTGGTTGTTATGTGAACTATTTATTACATGCACACACACACACACACACACACACACACACACACACACACACAGAGAGAGAGAGAGAGAGAGAGGACAGAGAGAGGACAGAGAGAGAGAGAGAGAGAGAGAGAGAGAGAGAGAGACTGCTAAAACTCCCATAATTTCTTTCATAATCTTTAACAGACTCCAATCATAGGGTTCTGTATAACTACAATTAATCCATTTCTTTTATTTGCTCTTTTGTTATTATACCATCTATATATAGTAGAACCTGGATATAACGAGCTCGCATAAAGCAAAGTTTGATATATAACAAATTTTTATCAGCTCCCTTGAGTTTACACTACAACTTAATGTTAATTGTATCGCATATTATTAATGACATTTTTGTCACAAACCACTTATAATGAACTTTAACTGAGAGAAGAATAAAGGTGTAAGTTTACATATGGGTTGCAAATTCTAATCCAACAGTTTGTGGTTTGCAGAAAAAAGATCATCACTGTTGAAATGGCGTATCTTTAAGCAATACAATCCCCTAGCCTACGGGGAACAATGATATGGATGTCTTTACTGACGTTACCAGCAGGGCTGCTAATGCCGCCAGCTCGGAGGTGGGTTGAAATGGGCCTATTGCTTAAGTGGGGGTTGAAGGGGCAGAAGGCAGAAAAGTTTTTCTGGCAGCAGAGCAGATGTACAGTGACCACAAACAACAAAGATATCACCAGGGTCACAACTGTGCAAACCATGGCAGGCTCATTAGTTAAGAAGAGATTCTGAACAGTGAAAGGGGAATTACGTTTCTGGGGACATTTTCAGTCTGCACTTTATGACTTCAGTTGTATGAAAACACATGCTTCAATCTCTCTTCTTCTGATTACACTTCCCTATGGGATGGGGTGGAAATTACCCACTCAGCTGCCGTAATCTTTAGTCTGGATTGTCTGAGAAAAGGAATTTTCTGCATATCAGACGTTCTGATTTGGTCCATTGTGCAGGCGCAGATATCATGTGATCCTATGTCCATTTTGAATAGGTTTTATGTATTGCAGTCGCGTCACTTTTCTTTCATGAATTGTTGTTACACATCTGAAGTTCAGATTGTTTTCTGGTGGTCTGGAGTAGAGAGGAGTAACAGATGCCCTTGAATAAGTGCAAAGCATTAAATTTGAATGAAAAAATTGAGCTTATTAGTCTGGTGGAGAAAGGTCATTTAAAAAAATGTGAAATTGCTAAACAATTTGGTATTTCTGCAAATTCACTTTTCAACCATTTTGAAAAATAAGGATGATCTCAAGTGTAAGTTCTCCGAAGGTTCATCAGGTGTTGAGAGGAAAAGGTTTCGAGAAGCGATGTAGAAGCAGCAATTATAAGTGATTTCTTGGTGTAAGACTGCAAGTGTTCCAAACACAGGGCCTCTACTAAAAGAAAAGGCCTTAGATTTTGCACGCCTACTGGGAAGAGACAATTTTATCCCTAGTAATGGTTAGATTCAATGATTTGAAGATCGCCATGACATTGTGTTCAAAACTGTTTGTGGGGAGAGTGCTTTAGTTAACAAAATCACTATGAAATGGTTGGAAGCAAGCAAGCATCTAATTTCGCAATACAGTCCGTCTGTCATATACAATGCAGACAAAACTGGACTGTTTTTTCAAATGCTGCCTGTAAAAAACATTAGTTCTGAAAGCTGAGCAATCTAGTGGTGGTAAAAATTTAAAAGTTCGAATAATTGTGATGGTTTGTGCCACTATGAATGGATCTGATAAGCGAAAACTTCTTGTCATTGGCAAATCTAAAAATCCTCGATGCTTCAACAAGGATGAGAAATTACCAGTCGACTACAGAGCTAACAAGAAAGCATGGATGACATCTGATTATTCATGGAGTGGCTTAAGCAATCTGATAACGAAATGATAAGGAAAAACTGAAAGATTCTGCTTCTCATCGACAATTGTCCAGCTCATTCAACTGACGTCCGTTTGAAATCTATAACTGTACATTAGTTACCAGTCAACACAATATCAAAGCTGCAGCTAATGGACCAAGGAATAATAAAGAATTTTTAAGTGTTGTACCACAAAAATGTGCTGAGAAAATTTTTTGATAAACTTTGAAACCCAAAAACCAACCATTATTGATGTCAGAATGACATGAGACATGATAAGAGATAACTGGAATGATGTGTCTTCAGAAACAATCAGAAACCTGGAGGATTTCCCATCAAAAGTGATGTTGCTGCTTATGTGGTCGCTGTGGAAACGGAAGACGAAATTTGGGATCATCTGAATGAAATGAGGAGTTATCCCTTCAGATGTACTCCTGCGAGATTATCTACAGGCTGATGATTGTGTTGCAACTGGACCAACCAACACAGACCAAGCAATTATCGAAAGTGTAAAACATTCCCTTTCAGAAGAGTCCGACGAGGAAGACATGGAGACAAAAGTAAAAAACTGTACAATTTCTAACGAATTTGCTATACGAAGCCTTGAGAATTTGAGCATTTACTTGAAGTCAAAAAGTGTGTGCACTGCAATACTGGATGAAGTTGAAAAACAATTAACTGTTGCCATTGTAGGAAGCCGAAAGCAGGCGATCATCGACAGATACTTTTGTTCCAACGTACAGTTGTAGTGCGTACTACTGTAGTTTGAAAATACATATTGTATGTAGTACAATATGTACTACATACATACCATACAACCCTGCTTAAAAGTTAAAAATTTCATTTGTTTACTTTGCAAGTTTCTGTTTATCAGGTGTGTTGCACAGTCTTTTATTATTTTTCTCTTAAGAAAATACGCTGTTAATTGTGAAATCAAACGTTTTAACTTAATTGGGGGGGGGGAGTTCGTTATTACGAAGTTTGCTTATAAAGAAATTTTTTCAACCTCCTTTCAAATTTGTTATATCCGGGTTCTACTGTAGTATATAAAATTGAATGTTTGTTTGTTTGTTTGTATGTCCACTATACAAATATACAGTTTTCAATTTAGAACCACCAAATTTGGTATACTATCTCATGGTACTCTATGTTAGACCATAGACCATTTTTGGAAGGGGCCTGGGCCCAAAGTCATGGGGCCCTCACACAAAATTTCCATAAAATCTGCAGTTTTCAATTTAGAACCTCACAAAAACCATCTATGGTCTAACTTATAGTATCTCATGGTTCTATACATCAGTTAGACCATAGATGGTTTTTGAAAGGGGGTCGGGACCTGAGGTCAAGAGGGCCCCCATACAAAATTTTCGTAAAATCTACAGTTTTTAATTTAGAACCACCAAATTTGATATACTATCTCATGGTACCCTAACTTAGACCAAAGATGGTTTTCGGAAGGAGTAGGAGCCCAGGGTCAAGTGTCCTTCACACAAAATTTCCATAAAATCTACAGTTTTCAACTTAGAACCACCAAATTTGGTATACTATCTCATGGTACTTTTAACTTAGACCATAGATGGTTTTCAGATGGGGTCAGAGCCTGGGGTTCAAGGGCCCCCATACAAAATTTTTGTAAAAATATCCATTTTTTACTTTTAAGAACTGCAATACAATTCAGCACTCCAATACCTGATCAACGGTCTAAGTTAGAGACCGTAGATAACAATAAAGTGCAAAACTATCCATTTAATGGTGTATTAAAAGCACAAATGAATAAGCATCAGCTTTCACCACCAATGGGTGGCTTCATCAGGCAGAAATACAATGTAAATAGAGTTCCAGATATTCAAAATGGTAAACAAAAGGATGATCAATGCCAATGTTAAGTCTCATGAACACAACATGACTTAGGTACATTGCATTTCAGTGTCGCAGGATTCTTAGAAGCACTCGCCAGTTCTATAGAGGTCTCTCCGAAGGTAAGTATTTCCATTCTTCTTCCTTACTTTTTGTTCCGTAAAAGTAAATGAACTAAAACAATATTTTTTTCCACATTTGCAGCCATCTGGGCTCCTTTTTTCTTTTCTTTTGGCAGGAATATTACTGCATCAGACAGTCATTCGCAGGGGCTCGCGTTAATTTGGAGGAACCCTGCTTTTCATCCAGACAACTCTACGTCACCTGCTCAAGGGCTGGCAATCCTAAAAATCTCTACAGTTTTGCTCCCAATAGAAAAACCAAAAATATTGTTTACCAAAAGCAATATCCTAAATGAATTAAAATAATTTAATGGAAAATTTGCAGGAATATCTTTTTCATTCATTCACTTTCACACACTAAACTTGGTGATTCCACGCATAGTAATATTTACCCGGGAAATATCGGGTACCCCTGCTAGTAAAATTCTAAAAACAACTTAATCATAAAATAAAAATAAAAAGAAAAAAGAAAGAAAAACTTCTATGAAACAACAACATTAAAACATATTATCCTGGATGCTTCACACATAAGTTCCAAACAGCACTTAGAAGTTGTAATCAGATTAAGTTTGACTACAATTTCTGCAGGTGGACAAGGATCAGAAAACTTGAAAATCACATAGTCCTAGAACGGGAATTGAACTTGCATCTCCTGATTTACATTTCAGTATGTTACTTTTACATCGGAAGATGTGGGTTTGATTCCCATTCCAGGACGGTGTTGTAGAGGTAACACACTGGAACGTAAATCGGGAGATGAAGGTTCGATCCCTGTTCTAGGACGATATGATTTTTAATTCTTTGAATAAAGCTCATGTTGAGAAATGGCTTCCTAGTTTAATTGAATTAATAATCTAAAGCAACTTATGGGAATTTACTAGGAAATTTTTCATTAATAGCAAATTTTCGGAGAAAACTCTTCTCCTTCTTCAGGCTGTCTTGTTGTTGTCACTTTTTGCTTGTCACTATCATGGTTACGGTTTACCTTGACGGTTACGGTTAACCTTGACGGTTTAGGTTATTTTTCAACAAATCCTGCCAGATGTTAGGCAGGGAAAATCCTTTGCAGTCATTGATGATGGAATTTTGATTTTTCTCAATCTCTATTCCTTCTTTCAGTTTTCTTTTTGGAAATTGCTTTGGAAACTGATTACTTTAAGGGAATTCCAATCCACGCTGTGCCCAGTTTCTCTAACATGCCTATCTAATCCAGTCTTGTTGGAGCAATTTTTTATAGCTGCTTTATGCTCAGCTATACGAGTTTCTAGTCTGCGACCTGTTTCACCTGTGTAAGATAGTCCACAACTACAATTTACTTCATAAACTACTCCTTGCATTTTTAAAATATCTTCTTCTCTTTGAACTATTTTAGGGAAAAATTTTTAACTTTGTTCTCTAAACTTGGAGCTAGCCTAATATTGTATTTTTTACTAATTCTCTTTAAAGCCTCAAATAAACCTTTGTGATAAGAAATTTTTCTAGTGAATTTAACTTCTTGCTTTTGTGGGTTCTTCGTACCATTAAAATTCAGAAGCTTCTCAATTTCTTCTTTAGGATAGTTATTCTCTATCCTAAAGAAGAAATTGAGAAGCTTCTGAATTTTAATGGTACGAAGAACCCACAAAAGCAAGAAGTTAAATTCACTAGAAAAATTTCTTATTACAAAGGTTTATTTGAGGCTTTAAAGAGAATTAGTAAAAAATACAATATTAGGCTAGCTCCAAGTTTAGAGAACAAAGTTAAAAAATTTTTCCCTAAAATAGTTCAAAGAGAAGAAGATATTTTAAAAATGCAAGGAGTAGTTTATGAAGTAAATTGTAGTTGTGGACTATCTTACATAGGTGAAACAGGTCGCAGACTAGAAACTCGTATAGCTGAGCATAAAGCAGCTATAAAAAATTGCTCCAACAAGACTGGATTAGATAGGCATGTTAGAGAAACTGGGCACAGCATGGATTGGAATTCCCTTAAAGTAATCAGTTTCCAAAGCAATTTCCAAAAAAGAAAACTGAAAGAAGGAATAGAGATTGAGAAAAATCAAAATTCCATCATCAATGACTGCAAAGGATTTTCCCTGCCTAACATCTGGCAGGATTTGTTGAAAAATAACCTAAACCGTCAAGGTTAACCGTAACCGTCCAAGGTAAACCGTAACCATGATAGTGACAAGCAAAAAGTGACAACAACAAGACAGCCTGAAGAAGGAGAAGAGTTTTCTCCGAAAATTTGCTATTAATGAAAAAATTTCCTAGTAAATTCCCATAAGTTGCTTTAGATTATGATTTTTAAGTTTTCTGAGGCATGCCTATTTGCATATGGCTAATTTGGGAGTGGTCTGCCAGTAACAGTATCATATAATTCTAAAGGATTATTTTTTTAGGGGTTCATTCTTTTTGTCCGTGTTTCACTAAGAGAAAGGTATGCTTATTTACACACGGCGGAACATTTCATCTGAGTCCCAAAAGCACATCCTCAGTTGTGCTTGGAGGTTCCTTGTTCTGGGTGGTGTACTGATAACATTCTCAAACATAAATCAGGAGATGTGGGTTCGATTCCTGTTCCAAGATTACGTGACTTTCAAGGTTTCTGAGGCATGTCTACTTGCATGACTAATTTGGCAGTGGTCTGCCAGTAACATCTGTTTCAGTACAATTTCTGATTAAACATATGCAAATTTTGATTAATGATATGTTCAGATAATTACATTCACAGCAACATAACCCAATTAACTTGTTCTACCAAAATTCTTACCCTGGAGTGTATAGCATAATGGGTAATAGAAGCAGCTGTGATTAAACTAATTGCTGGCTCCAGGTGAGAGAGTGAGTTCAAAACTGAAGCTATGGCTCCTTCATTCACAGTTGAAAGCTGAAGAATTTCACATGCTAAGGGCATCTGAGAATTAAAAACTAAATTGTTAAAGAAACATGATATTCACAAAGATTTTCAGATTTTTAACTAATAAAAAACTGATAACATAAATCATTATTAATCATGATATCAGAATTTCTTGAGATAAATTCATAGAAGAATGTTGCAAGATTCCAATAAATTCACTTTTATGGAGGTATGCTCGGTTGAAGAATCTGTACTGTGCTTGGTATAGGTGGTAAGTACATATATCCCAATACTAAGCCAAATTACACTAAAAAATATATTTAATGCACTACTTTATGTCTCACCCATGAAAGTAACACCAAGCATCCAAAACTTAAATTATCTGATGGTTTAACAGGTTCTTAACTGTGGTGTGTTTTATATGGGAGAAAATAAGTCATAGAAATAATTATTGAACTAAGTAGCCTAAAAAGAAATCTATAATTTTCTTATAAACCAAAAAAATTCCAATACAACACAGCAATGTGTACAAGAGTAGGAGTGCAAACTATGTTGTTCCATATGAACTTGAAGGACATTACATTTTCCACAAAATCAAATTAAAATTTTCCCTGCGGTATTCAACAACAAAAAATACATGCAACATATGCTTAGTCTAATCAAAAGTAGCTGTTAAACTCCCATCACATCAATTTTCGCCAACAACAATTAAAGTAGCAATCCAAGAGAGACAAAATTTTTGTTGGAGCACATTCCAATACCACAACTGCATTTCATAATTATAACTAAAAGTTTAAAAAGGAAATTCAAAAAATAGTAGCCATCATCACATTTCCTTTAAGATATGTTAGGCTCAGCAAACACAACTTACATTATCTCTGTAAAGATGGGATCCTGGTTGAGCATTAGTAAGAATGCAGATGCTTTGTACAAAAAGTTCATCAGGTAAAAACTCCATGAGTAAAAATTGTCAGGTAGTAGATAGAAAGTAAAGTGGATGAAGCACATAAAATACTAAAAGGTCCCCTTGTTATATCATGTGGCATTCACTGAGTGCAAAGAACCTTTATAAAATCTAATAAGCACGCATTTTGAACTCTGGAGTTCATGATCAGGACACTCTCTCAATGAAACTAAGGCTTTGTCATGTTATAATTCTGGAAACTGTTGTGGCACCAAAGTTTTCCAATTGAGTAAACTATTGTTTAATGTAAGAAAAACTGCAGCTTTAACAAATTTGTAAACTCACCTGGAGAGTTTCAGCTCCACAATAAAAGGTTTTAAAGATGATGATGTCACAAACTTATAGTTCAATTGATATCTTGCAATATCCTATGAAAAACATTTAAAGGATTTTTAAATGCATGCACTGAGGATTGCCTTTATGATGCAAGGCAGTACAATGAGTGGACTTTTCTGCATTTTACTTACTTCATTCAATTTCTAACTTTCTCTTTTTAACTTTCAATTTTTATTTATGCAGCATTTACCTTAACAACTTTACCATAGTAATAAAGAATGACATAGCTATTCCTAGAAGTTATTACTCATAAATTTGCATTAAATAGGGTTTCTAAGAAATATATTATTTTTCATTTACTTGTCAAATTTATGCAACAACAAATATATTTTATTTAGCGACAAAAATTCATTTAATATATTAATTAATTTACTTAACAATAAATAGCTTACAATTTTATTCAGCAATAGTATTAAAAAAAGTTGTTTGGCTCTCTTTCGCAGAACGACATCATTATGTATACCAATCTGATTTTTTTCAGTTTCCAGATAAATCTGAACATTCAGTACAACTGCATCTAGGCCTAAGCCTAATTTGTTCCAATTCATGGCATTATTCATTGAGACTTGAAGTATAAAATTCATGTTGTTCCTTTCTGTCCAAATGTTTTTGATTAATGGGGGAAATGATGCCAAAAATTCTTAGTGCAAAGCCATTTATTAATATTTTTCTTTATTATTTTTCCCATAAACCAAAAATGTGTGAACTGAAAAGGGCAGTTTGAATTTCATACTGCAAGCCTCATAATCCAACCATATTCAATAAAAACATATTTTCAAAGAAAGGCAAAACAAGGATTCATTCATGAAAAAAAGGGGTGGGGGTTGAAAATGTGGAAATATGTCATTATATGTTTACACATCTGTACCTACAAGATTTTTAAGATGGAAATGAGTTACAACTTGCCTTTACAAAATATACTGGAATAAAAAAAATGTATATTGGCAATTGAAATTTCTTTGCTATGAGATTTTACTTCAAATTTACTACAAATACAATTAGATACCTTTTTAAACTCCTAAATATGTGCATCCATAGTGCTTGTTAATAACATGATTTGCATGTGAGCCTTGCAAAATCTTTACAAGCTGGTGTCACATTGTTGTGGTGATGATCAACTATCTAGAGGCACTTATAAAATGTCTGGCAACTGGCCAGGGTAAAATTCTGATACACAGATTTGACTGGTGGATTGTAAACTTAGAAACTCATCATCATCTACTAGTGCAAAGGGTAAAATAATGCAAATAAATATTTAAGGGTGGATGGTCTTAGAGGCAAACTTCATCTACACTCATAAACTGACATAAATTCCAAAACAACTTGGGGCATCATTAGTGTGAATAAATGGAGTTCCTTTACAATCAAGTTTTGTTTTTAACATGTTATCAACACCAGAAACTCTTACATCATTAAGATCAAGCATATAACAGATCAGCAGCCATGTCATTTCCTTTAGTGAGGAAGTTACCAATAATAAAATGCGCCCTTGGACTTGCAAAGAAAACAAAAAAACCAATGACCATCAGTGTAAGTGGCTGGAGAATAACCCATAATGTGATGCTATCTGTAAGCACATTCAATGCAACTTTTCTTGCAGATGTAGATTTCCAGAAACAAAGGATCCAAAGAAAAGTACTTAACAAGTGGCGAGAGTAAACTCTCTGGGCATACCACATACATGTGTTTGACAAAGAAAAAGCTGAACTTTTTAACCAAGTGAAAAATCAGTATATAGGGCAAAAAGGTGTAAATATAAGGCAGCATGAGCAAGGTGGAATTATTCACTATAATCTATTTACATAAATACTAAGCTGGAGAACATTATTGTATTCACAATATAAAAATACTGAATTACAAATAAAATAAAATGGTTTTAAAAGGCACTGCTTCAAACACAGTTTTTTTTTTTTTCTTTCTTGTAGTATGGAGTGTTTCACTCACTCTCGGCCCCTGAACTTCCCTTATAACTTTCAAACTAATGGACATAATTTAGTGAAATTTGACACGGACCTACCTTGGTGTATGAGAAGCATGATGATCACATAGCAAGTGTTGAAAGTGGTTGCCATTAACATCAAGGAATGCTTGCACACGCCTCTCGCATGTTACGGAAGGTATTCACCAACACACTGGGAGTCACAGCCTCAATTTCTTGCTGAATGTTTTCCCGCAGTTTCATGAGAGTCCGTGGCTTGTTGCAATACACTTTCCCTTTCAGGAAGAAATCTGGTGGGGTAAAATCAGGAAACCTTGGTGGCCAAAGTCCCTTAGAAAGGACACGATCTTCAAAGAAGGAAACAATTTCAGCAATGCTGACATTGGAGGTATGGCAGGTGGCTCCATCCTGCCGAAAATAGCCAGTACAGAGTTTCATTCGTCCAACTCATTAACAAACTCATGGAAGATTTTCATGTAGACTGCAGTATCCACCGTTGTATGGAAGATGACTGGGCCAATAACACAGCGCCACGACGGAGCACACCACACCCAAATTTTTTCATCATGAAGAGGTGTCTCATGCACAGTGTTAGGATTCTTTTCCCAAATACAGCTATTCTGGGAATTGACGTGCCCACTAAGGTGGAACCACACCTCGTCGGAGAACCACGTGTAGTCCAGTATTCCCGGATGTGCATTGACAAACTGCTGGAACCAATGACAGTAATTCAGACTTTTCTGTTCATCAGAGGTTTCAAGTCTTGCACAGCAGTAACTCGATATACATGCAACCTTGCTTTTTTTGCAGCTCGTTAACATGTGCATGTGGAACCCCCATCTCCTGCGACAGTTTACATAAGGACTTCTGGGGAGGCCAGCAATCTGTTTTTCACTTCCTGCACCATGGCTTCTGGCAGTTTCAGATGTCCTCCTTTGTGGACATCCGACAATGTTCCTGTGGTTTCCAGTTTCTTCCCCAGATACTGAATGGAGGATTTTGCTGGTGATTTCCTAACCCCAAACTGCGTAATAAATTGTCTTTGGCACTCTTTTATCAACGCAGTTTTCCAGCATGTGCAGACAATAAACACTCGCTGTTCCACTGTGTACCGGCTCATACTGTCATTGCTTGTAACACAAAGGCTGATGATCCTGTAACAACAGCACAGTCAGATGCATCAAACTAATTGCCAAGGACAGAAAACATGCAATTGCCCTTCATTTCGTGCAGGTGCGAAACACGGGCTCACTACTCTCTAGCCTGCATAGCATGCCTGCGTGTAGTGAAGGCCGATTGCGTGTTCGCTGTCCTTGGCAGTTTGCTGACCATACTTCTCACACAGCAAGGTAGGTCCGTGCCAAATTTCATGAATTACGTCCATTAGTTTGCAAGTTATAAGGGGCAAAAAGTGACTGAAACACCCTGTCTGTACTTGCTTGTACATTAGCTGTTTTTTTTTCTTTTGCAAGCAAGTCTTGCTTTCTTCTCAAAAAGTTCTATAGTCATATTTGTCTTACATTGACTCTGCAGCTGTACATCATCCATTGCCAATTTTTTCTTTCTATTGACATTTTTTTTCTTTCTTATTTCTTCATTGCAAGTTTTTTTGTTTTTTTTTATATATGTCCTCAAATTCTGGCAAAGTTGAAATCAACTACTTTTCCCTAATAAAACATTTTACTGAAGAACTGAACTGCAGATTTCTCCTGTGATAGCCAAATAAATTACAATGCTCGTTCTTCCTGACTTTGTAATTTCATCGATCATACTGAAAGAACTTTCAGCCTGAGGATCATGAACACATGATATCAAAGCTTTCCCTATTTTAGATAAATGGTGTAACTTGGAAAGGGTGGGTACTTTTGAGCCCCATGCATCAATTCTTATGAATTTTCCAACTACGTGACTTCCATTTTTGAAAAATTTTCCCTACCTTATCAAGCTGAAATGCAAACATTTAAGAGGGAAAAAATAACATTCAACAACAATACAAGTCAGTGGGTACATTGTGAAAAACAAAAATTATGACGACAGGAGAAATTCCTGCTCGGTCCAACTTTCGTTTTAGTAAAATTTTCCTGTTTCAAACTGAGATATAAATATTTATAGAATACAATGATATTTAACAATAATTCCAGGCAAAAGGTATATGACAAGAAACAGAATTTAAGATTTCAGGGAAATTTTCATTCCATCCAACTTTCATTTTCAGAAATTGCTACCTACATTTTCAAGCTGAAATACAAACATTTATGTCAGTAACTGCCAGTGAATTATAGAGGATTACCTCTAAAATTTTTGATCTATACACAAGATCATTGTCATGAGTTTCTGCATCTTATTTCTTCCTCGAAGGGAATAAGTACGATGCAGGAACTCCTAATGATGATCTAGCATGCAGACCAAAATTTGAGAGGTAATGTACCTAAAAATTTATCCTCTACAGTTCCTGTTAATAAGTTTATCATTACTGATAGTAATTAGATAAAGCTATGAAGTCATTAATTACCAACATTTATGCAATAAAATGATATTTAACAACAACAACAACAAAAAAAAAAAAAGGTCAGAGGGAACATTATAAGAAAAGAAATCATTATGAGAGAAATCTTCACTCTATCTAAGTTCCATTTTTAGAAAGTTTTGAAAGACCGAAAACTTGCACCTATGTTTACTGGGTTCAAAAATCGAGAGGGGGTAGAGCTTTGTGAAATAACAATTAAAAAAAAAAATCATGTCACAGCTAATAAGGAATGTAAAAAAGTGATGCCATCAAGCAGTTTCATTATGAGGCACTTAGTTGCAAAGTTCAAGTGACATCATCACCAGCCATCGTAGAAAACAATAAACGAATTGTGCTTCCAACTTCTTATGTCCTGGTGCCTGCTTTAAACAGAACAGGGTCAACCAGAAAGAGCTAATTCATACATTCCTTATTTTCCCCATTCAGGGTTTTTCTCACAGCCCATATTCTATGCAAGGATTTTTCTGTAGAATGACCCACCAAATTTCTCTTCAGTTTTGCATCGATCTCGAGAATGACCCACCAAATTTCTCTTCAGTTTTGCATCGATCTCGAGAATGACCCAAATAATGATGAACAAAAAGTTTCTTTGTATTGTATGCAAAATAACTTTCGTAGATTCCATGATGTCCAACAAAAATTTGCGATCACTTTCAGTTCTGAGTGAAGTGCTATGCACATCCAGTTTTCCACAAACACTTAAAATGCCCCAAGAATTCTTTTCAGTCTAACTATATGTCAGTCAACAGTCTCTTACGGTGAATGATGCATAAGCCACTGTTTCATTCTGTTGAATGAAACCTGCTCCTAATCCACATCATTTAGGACTGAAGAATCTACAAATGCATGCCACACTCACGGATCATTAAATCTGCACGCCTAGAAGAAAACATGCTACAACCGCGAAACTTTGCAAATAACTAGAGTGCGTGCTGGTATGCAAATGATCCACTTTTGGTGTGAGTGTGCATGACCGCACACCCTGTGGTGGCGCTGCAATAACAAACCGGCAGCCTTATAAACTGCCGTGTAGTCGATGCCCCATGAAAGCGAAAAGCACCGGCCGAGGCAAGCACGAGTACAAAGTAACAAGAATGCTGAGTAGATGCCAGAGACATCAATTTACACAACTTACGGACTTTAAGAGAGAGGCCTGATCATCGAGCTTAAAACTGCAGGGTGGTCGGCACGCCGTACAACTTGCCACATGGATTGTTCTGACCATACCGTCCGACTGTGTTGGGAGCAGTGGATACTTGATGGCACTGCCACACGGCGGAGCAGCTCCAGACGGACCACTGGTAGAGAAGATCCACAGATCGTGTGCCAGGCACAAACGGATCCCACAGGGACCCGATCCGCTATACAGGCAGATGTAGCAGCACCTGTGTGCCTACGAACCATTTCTTGACGCCTCGCAGAAGCAAATCTGTGATCGCAGCACCCCTTACATGTGCTGCCATTAACAACGGAACATCGCTGGCTCCATGTGCAGTGGCACTTTGTTTTGGGGACAGATGATGATCATAGTGTCCAGGTGTGGAGGTCCCCGGGTCAACGGCACAATCCCAACCTCGCTATTGAGCGTGACACCTCTCCCACTGCAGGCATTATGGTCTGGGAGCCATTGCCTACGATAACCGATTAGCTCTAGTAGTGGTATGTGGATCATTGACGGGCCAGCGGTATGTGGATGAGATCCTACGACCCCATGTGCTCCAATTCCTGGCTGGGATTCCAGGTGCGCTATATCAGCAGGATAATGCCCGCCTACACACGGCTCAGGTTGTCCAGGACTGCCTACATCATGTCCAGACACTTCCACGGCCTGCCCACTCCCTGGACATGTCCCCTATCGAGTATCTGTGAGACCAGTTGAAACGCTGGGTGCCACTGTGCCACACTATTTGGAACACACCGTCCAACATGTATGGGCCAATCTGCCACAGGACAACATCAGACGTCTGTTCGCCTCCATGCCGAACTGTATTGCAGCATGTATCGCCGCACGAGGTGGTGCGACGGGCTATTGAAGATGACCAGACTGCGTGCCACAGATCCCTCTGTAATTGTTCTGCAGCTCTGTTTTTGACATTATGTGTATCATTCATCTGTATCATTACATCCATAAAATTTCAGTTCAATCTGATGCTTTCTTCTTGGTGCACAAATTTCATTGTCTGTGAGTGTAATAAGAATAAGCTGTTTTCAAAGACATAAAAATGTAAGACCAAGATGGATTCTTAAAGACTGAATGGTATTCATGTTCAGGGGTAGAAAAATATTCTGAAATCTGGTGGCCAGCTAAATTTTTTAGTGGCCAGACATTGGTCCAATGAGGGATGGGGAGTGGTGGTTTAGAAATATGAAAGTCATGTACATTTCTATCTAAAAATAATGCTTTACGCTTAGCTCTTAGTCTCTTCAAAAAAAAAAAAAAAAAGGTCATTCTTTTTTTTTTCTGGGGCTCGCAAATTCTTGAATTGCCACAATTTTCGAAGTTTTTCCACTGATCCTGGAATTCACAATTTTTTTTTGCAGGGATTCAAAAAAAAAAAAAAAAAAAAAAAATTGGCGCATAATCCACACATCACAAATGTTGATCTGGATGCGGAATTTCCAACAGAAAAGTCGGTCACATAAAGATCTGAGTCCGAAGAAGAAAAAAACAAATTTATTAAATAAAGAAATTCAATTTTAAAGGTAACTGTCACAATGTGTAATGCAGCTCTAATTACATTACACAGTACCAATGATGAAATGCTGATACGGAACAATTAATAGAAATATTGTGTATACTCACGTTGAGTCGAAAGTTTTTGGAAGAAATCCTGCTTTCAAAGTAGGAGAGTTTTTATGTTTTAGACCATAGCTTTTTGCATATCACTGTGTGCTACTTTTCTGACCTTTTAAAAACTATCACGTAGTGACATGGTCATATCTTCAGCTGTGAACGGCGAAGTATGAACTAATACACAAGAACAGGGCACAAGAGATCCACAACATGGAACTTTGAAATGAGGCATGCATATGTAGGTTCATGCAGCAAGCACTGTGCATACATTTTCATTGGCTGGTTGATGAATAGAGGGCACAAGCACTCAGAGTTTTGTCTTTCTCAACAATACAAAGACAAAATGACTCCTGCCATCCCTCTCTACAATTTTCCCAACCTTTCTAATATTATGACACCCCTTCTCTCACCTCTTTGCTCTATACAAAATCCTGAACTGAGAGAAATTTTTCCGAGAGAATTCCTTTCTGAATTGCACCCTCTCTCCTGCCAATCACTGTGTGGACTTTTTTAAATATCAAAAAATCAAAGGGCCACAAAAATATTTTTTTTGTTTGCTTTTTCTAAATTGTTGTTTATTCGCATCAGCATATAATCCACAGAACCAAAATTTTTAACTCTTTTAACAGATAAAAGACAGATTATACGCTGAAAAGTACGGCACATATGTTTCAGTGACATTTTTCGTGGTAGCCTGGACAATGTTTTTCATTGCCCTGGGAGACCAGATTTTTCGACCCCTGATCATGTTTATCACAACATTTTTTTTAACAGAAAAGCTTTTAATGTACTATAAAATAGTTCGAAATGTGGACAGAGAACATTCAATAAAAAATGAACCATTATAGAATTGATACTGGTATAGAGTTACAGTCGCCTTATTCTAGTTAGCTACACACTGGGCACACCAAAGGTCAATGAAATTCATTCAAAACTTACTTGAGAAGGAGAAATAGTTCCAAAAACAGCAATTTCAGGAAGACAATGCTCAAGTGGGCAATCCATTTTAAAGTCAAGCAATGTTTGTTTTAGTTGTTGCAACTGATTCTGCAAAAATCATTCGATATGAAAGCATCATGTTGACCAAGTGAAAAACAGAATAATCTAAATAATAAGCATGAAAACATTGACTACATGTATTAGGTTAACAACAGCATTGATTTATGTTTCATAATTCACAGTTCAGATCTTTTCAAAACATTTTTCAACTATTTAATTACAGGAAGTTGGATGTCCTTTGCGATGCCTGCTGCCTGTTGTGTTATATAGTTAATTTACTGTTCACACCCAGAGGAAGAGAAGAGCTATCATGATGGCAGCACATGATATAATAATAAGTACATACATACATATCACTAAGCTGTTCTCTGAGATTCAGAGGTTAGCTCCACAAAAAAATACAAACTACCAGACAAATTTTTAACAGATTATTACTGTCGCCGTATCAAACTTCTCCATTTACAGCAATCTTGACATACAACTTGGGCTTCACTGACATCCATCATCCAACATACACAAGACTTTCTATACTTCATACTCAAAATCTTTTTCTCATGCAGAAACTCCTGAATCTGATCCTCCCATGACTTCCTTGGCCTTCCTCTGCCTTTTCTTCCCACCACTTGGGCTAAACAGATTTCTTAGTAAGCATCTCATCACTCATTCTTTCAACATGGCCAAACCACCTAAGAATATTAGCCTCCACCTTGCTAACAACATTTTGCTTCACATTACACAACTGCAACACATCTTCATTCCTCACATGATCAGAACATGTCTTGCCACAAACCCTCAGTAAGTAACGCTTTTCTCCAGCACACAAACGACTCCTATGTTTCTTCTGTAGTACACAGGTTTCACTGCCATACATCAGAGTAGGAACAAATACACTTTCATACACAGCCATGTGGGCCTCTCTTGAGAACCCATCATTCCTGTGAAAGCTTCCTGAAGCAGCTATGACTTTCAATGCAGAATTCACTTACCTACTAATTTCACCATCTAATTTGTTGTCTGTCAAACATGCTTCCTAAACACACAAACTCATTCACCTGGTCAATCACTGCACCATTTAGACTTATATTACATTCAGTGCTAACAGTTCCTCGCTCAAAAACAATAACTTTGGTTTTTCTCTTATTTATACTCAGTTTCAATTTCATGCAAACTTCGTACATCTGGGACAACATACTCTGCAACTCAGTTTTGTTCTCTGCCAAATAAATACAACACAAAAAAGATTATCAATCAATCAAATTTTGTTTTGGATAAGGTTTTATCATTGGACCTTGATGGGCCAGGATTCCGTAACAAAAACCATGGAACTCAAAATTGGGTGTAATCTAGAAGCAGAGTATCTTGGGTGTATTCTGGATGGAAAGGAATACACACACACACACACCTTGGCATAATTAGACAAAAGCACACCCCCCCCCCCAAAAAAAAAAAAAACTACAACAGGGATGAAGTAGACATAGACTGACAACTATTGTTAGGCAGAACTCAACTAAATTCAACAGCTAGTTGGTGAGTGCTGAATGTTTTGTCGCGTACCAGTATCAGCAAAAACAATGTGAAATTTGGGAATTGTTCAATAAATTAAAAGTCTTCCATCTATACATATTACTGACTAGAACAAGATGGTGAAAAGAATGGTGAAACTTCAAATATAATTGTGTTAGAACACAGTTATATCAGATGTTCTTTATATCTCATTCGCAATTTGTTTCAAGAGCCTTTTTTTCTCACTGATGACAAGCTGATCCTATACACGGAAGTTCACACAGTATCCTCACTGAAGTTCTCATTCTTTTAATTTTTCACAAAGAAAAATTTGTTTTCATTTTATTGTTACAGTATGAGGCAAGTTTTATGTGTTGAATATTTTACAAACATTTTTAGAAAACAAAGTAAGTCTTACACCTGTTTCAAAATTTTGGTTTTTACTAAGGAAGAAAGGAGATTTTTAAGTCAAATTTTTGGATAGTACCCCTACCCTTTCTCAGGACTACAGCTGTAGTAAGTGTTGCCATTCACGAGGTAAATTCCAACCTTTCAAACAATTTAATATTGTACCTCTTCTCTCTATTTCCAGTACTTCTGACAGTTCAATTTTCTTTTGAAAAAGTGCTGTTGATGTGTCGGAACTTCTACAGTCCCAAAGCACTTCATGTCCAGTATTTTGAACATATCTGTCTAAACCTGTTTTGTTTGTCATATTACCAAAAATAAGTCTTGCTGACATTTTTTTTATGAGCTTCATTTCCTTTTCTAAGCAGGTTCATACATTCTTTTATATGTCTAGTATCGAGATAACTATTTCTATATAATTGCATCGAGATAACTATTTCTAAATGATTTTCCTTGAAATTCTTCATGTAATATTTTTCAATTCTTCTGCTGAGTAAGTAACTTTGCTTTTGGCATGATCTGCATTTTTAAAAATAAAAGGATGGTATGAGTTGTAATTCAATAGTCTATTAGTATCCATTAGCCTTCTGTAAGACAAAATAAAAGATTTTATCCTCTTTTATATAAAATTTTTGGTTTAAAATTAACTTTTTCACTTGTTGAACGTATAATGCAAATATTAAATAACTTGGAAATTGTGGGATAAATATTCTTCGCAAATACATGGAACAACTACAGGATTTTTAAGGCAGCAAACAGAATAGCCATTGGCATGCTTACTGTTCAACATGTAGCATTAATGGAGATGGTGGAATAAATATTTTTCGCAAATACATGGAACAACTACAGGATTTTTAAGGTGGCAGAGAGAATAGCCATCGCCTTGCTTATTGTTCAACATGTAACATTAATGGAGATTGTGGAAGAAATATTCTTCACAAATACATGAACAACTACAGGGTTTTTAAGGTGGTAAAAAGAATAGCCATTGCCTTGCTTACTGTTCAACATGCAACTTTAATGGATAGCATGCTCATGTAAAGGACAGCATGCTTGAATGGAAATCGAGAGATGCAGGTTTATTTCCTGCTCCAGGGCGATGTAATTTTCAAGTTTTCTAATGTTAAAGATACATGTTGAACACTAAGCAAAGCAACAGCTATTCTGTTCACCACCTTAAAAATCCTTTAAACAACTTCCCAAAGTTTAACATTAACTTCAAGCAGTGGAAAATTTACTCGGCGGGTTTCTTTAAAAATTAAAAGTTGTCAAAAATGTCAAAAAGAAACCCAGAAGTGCAATGTTGTCTGTGAATGATCTACATCAGCTAGAAGGAAGCAACAACAAATACCAAAATAAATAAGCAAGATTAAAAAAATAATAAGCAAGGTTTCTGTTTAGTGGTTTGAGTGACTGTACAAAATATCCATCAGATGGGTTAAGTCATTGTAATACACAGTTGAGTCCCATTATTGTGACCATTTCCTACTTTTGATGCCAACACCGCGTAGCCAATGAAAGAAGGCACGTGTCATGAGCTGGCTTGGAAGGTATATAAGGTGTGCCATAGGCATTCTGAAAACATATCACTCGCTACTGTCATGGATAAAAGGAGTGATTTATCAGATTTGCAAAAAGGGATGACTATCGGCTTTCTGGCCAAAGGTGGCAGTATTTCTGAAACAGCGCAGTTTGTGAACTGTTCGTGTGCTGCAGTGGTTAAAGTGTATCGTGATTGGAAAAGTGGCACCATTGCGAATAAGCGACGTGAAAACTGCGGTGTACCACATGCCATTGATGTGAGAGGTGAACGTCAACTGCGAAGGTGCATGAGGGCTGATCGGCACACTACAGTGGAGCAATTTACTGGCCAAATGAACCAGGGGGCTACTGGAAGTGTGTCTAAAATGACAGTTCAGCGACTACATATAGGGCTCCGATGCAGACGGATGGTCACTGCACTTATGCTAACGAAGAAGCATCAGCCGAAAAGGCTTACATTTGCACGGCAGTATCGAAATTGGACCTCCGCTAATTGGCAAAGGATTGCCTTTTCCGATCAGTCACGTTTTCTGCTTCATCGAATGGATGGACTTAGGCGTATAAGGTGAGAAACATCAGAGAACAAACACTCTTCAACTATTGCTGGAAGAACACAAGCTAATGGAGGCAGCGTTATGGTCTGGGGAATGTTCTCGTGGCATTCCCTGGGTCCACTGATACCTGTGGAAGGCACTATGGACCGAATTCGTTATGAATCCATCCTTGCAGACCACCTACAACCATACATGCTGATTGTCTTCCCTGGGGCAGATGGGATCTTCCAGCACGACAATGCGATGCATCACACAGCTAACAATGTCTGAGAGTGGTTGGAAGTGCACGATGAAGACTTCAAAGTACTTCCCTGGCCTCCTAATTCCACAGACTTTAACCCAATTGAGCATCTGTGAGACCACCTCGATCGTGTTGTTCGCTCTATGGATCCTCCACCATGCACCCTCCAGCAGCTGTCAGATGCACTGCAGTTAGCATGGCTCCACATACCTGTGAACACCTTCCAGCACCTTATTGAGTCACTCCCAGCCTGTCTAGCTGCTGTCGACGCTGCACACGGTGGTAATTCTGGATATTAGCTGCTGGTCATAATAATGTGACTTGACCGTGTATATCCTGCCCCCATGAGAAATGCTTGGACTTCAGAGCCTTCTCATCCACCCCCAGAAGGAAAGAAAAAAAAAAAAAAAAAAAAAAAAAAAAAACGTGACACTAGAAGCATCTCTTTTTTGCATCATGTGGTTAGACAATTAACAATACTTTAGGGTGTTGGAATTGATTCATAATTTTGTGGCTCTTTTTTTAGTCTAAATGTATCGGAGTGACATAGAGGAATTTTTCCACACATAAAGAGGAAGAAACATTTAACATTCCCTTAGGGCATGGTAAGTCATCATTGTGTTGTAGTTGAACATGCAGGAAATGGATAATTAATTTATGGGTATAGATAAAGACACACTGGTAGATGCAACCATAGGATATGGTAGAAAGTCTGTTCTAGGCTAGGGGTTCTCAACATGAGGTATGCGATAAAACTTTTGGGGGTACGCCGTGAGAGTTGCACAAGGGGAAGAGAGAGACAGCGAGATTTCTTTTTTTACAGTTCCACGTGAATGAACTGTGCAAGCGTAAACAAGCACAACTGTTTCACTGATTATGCAGTAAAAAATTTTTTTATAATATTATAAGATTAGTTAAATTGTTTATATCACTTTTTTTGTTTATCGATATATGTAATTTATGAAATTTAATGTACATATATACATTGAAGTGCCAAAAGTCATGGGAAACAGCATGCAAATTTTTAACTGGCGCTTCCATCGTATAAAGACTTACACTGTTTTTTATCAGTTGCGAGGTGTAATCTCCTGAGTCAGGTTGAACAACCGCCAGTAGTATTATGGCAAGCCGATGTGAATTATCGGAGTTTCAACGAGGCATGGTATTGGAAGCCAGACGGATGGGACATTGAATTTCCAAAGTTGTGTGAACATTCCTTGATCCACGGTGTCATGTGTATACTGAGAATACCTCACAGAAGGCATTACCACCTACCGTTGACAGCGCAGTGGCAGACCACGGGTGCTGAATGACCGCGACCAGGATTTCTCATGCTAACAGACAAGCGACATTGGTTCAAATAGCATCCACATTCAATGCAAGAGGTACCAGAGACATATCCACCAGGTCAGTGCAGTATAATTTAGCATCCATGGGGTATGGGAGCAGAAGACCCACCACAGTACCTTTGTTAATACCACAACATCAGACACAGATCCTCACCTGGGCACGCGAACATGGTAATTGGAACCTAGAAGACTGGCAACATGTGGTGTGGTCCAATGAATCACGCTACCAGTTGCTACGAGCTGATGGTAGGGTTCGGGTGTGGTGCACACCCCATGAGTTCATGGACCCAAGCAGTCAACAAGGCACTGAGCAAGGTGGTGGTGGTTCCATACATGTGTGGAATGTCTTTACGTGGCACGGTTTGGTCCTCTGGTCCTTGTAAACAAGTCATTAACTGGTAATCGCTTTGTTGCTCTGCTGGGAGACCATTTGCAGCCCTTCATGGACTTCATGTACCCCAACAATGATGGGGTTTTCCAGGACAATGTTGTCCCAAGTTGTCCAAAATTGGTTCGAGGAACATTCTGGATAGTTACGATGGATGGTGTGGCCACCGTGTTCGCCCAACATGAACCCAATAGAGCACTTATGGGACATGGTGAAAAGGTCCATTCGCACCCAAAATCCTGCACCTACAAATACCAGAGAACTGTGGGTGGCTGTTCGGATGGCATGGCTCAACATCTCTCTAGATGTTTTTTTTGCTACTTGTGGAATGGATGCCACATCGAGTTGCTGCAATTTGCCAGGCAAGAGAAGGTCCTACATGATACTAGGTATGTATCCCATGAGGCACTTCAGTGTATACGATTTATTTTATTCCCATTATTATACTATAACTTTAGTTTTGTCTATCTATAAAAGGGTTACCCCAGTTATATACACATTTCCAGGGGATAAGTGAAACATAAAAGGTTGAGAACCACTGTTCTAGGCTCATAGCTGAATATGTGTACATAGAAAAAAAAAGGATAGTTTGGGAGCATCAAGAAGATTTCTAAAGCACATTGTTCCATTTGATGTAAGCATAGAAACAGAAAAATAAAAACCATACAAACATGATGCACTTACTAAGATCCTGTGACTTACAGAACATGTAGGGACAATACTCCATAGCCTTTGATCTGTGGAGGCATGTTCCTCCACAGGTTTGGAGCTACTGTTTGAAGTCATTGCAAAATTGGTTTCCCATCCATTCTAGAGAATATTTTATGCTGAGTGCTACTCCTTCTGTGCTCACTAAAAATTTATCCAAAGCTCAAGCTTGAGGACCTCACAATTCAAGCCAAAAAATAGTAATATCACAGAAATTCTGGGGTGGAAGGCACCACCCCAGAATTTCTGTGATATTACTATTTTCACTGTCAATGTTTTTTCAGTTTTTGCTTAGTGCAAGCAATCCAGAAAACACAAAAGCTACATAAATGTGATGGAAAAATGAAATTTGTCAACTTATTCAGACCATAAGGAAACTTAACTTTTGTTATTTTCCATCTTTTGGTCATTTGTGTCCTACGAACCACAAAACCCAAACAATCACCCAACTGGTCATCAAAAAGTAAAAATACACTCAGACAAAGTTCAGGAAGAAACTTTGGGAGATCTTTGTCCATCAGTGAATGGTTGCTACAGAGGATAATACTATAGTTTTCATTTCTCCGCCTTTCATGCTTTTCCATACTATATGCATGTATGTATGTATGCACGCCCACATAAGGAAGGCACGAGAGGTCATTTGTCCCCTCCTGAAAATCGAACCATGCCCTTTCTGTTCTTGCATGGTATTGCACAGATATTCATGATTACACTAATTTTGACTGCTAATTTTTTTGTAGGACTTCTGCTGGAATTTACAGTAGAAAGTAATCATGAAATTTCTCATTGCATATTGGAGTACAATATACATACATACAGTACGGAAAAGTATGAAAGGCGAAGAAAGAAAAAATGTCCCATCTTCTGTAGCAACTGTTCACTGTTGGAAAAAGATCTCTCTGTTTTCCCAAAACTTTGCTTTGATGGTATGTTTTTGCTCTGGATGACCAATTGCATGATCTCTGGGATTTTGTGGCATATGTGAGGGGGGGGACAAAGAAATTTTGTTTTCCTAACACGCAATCAAGTTACATTTATTTATTTTATATAGTTTTGGAGTTCTCTGGTTTCCAATTAAATTTATGTTTTGTGTGCATGGTAAAAATGTACATATTTCTTGATATATTGAGATGAAAAAACATGTATAGAACATATTTGTCTTTAGTTAATATCCATTTAATGTAATGGTTTAACTTCTGCAACTTTTTCCATGTTACTTTTTTTTTTGTGTCAAATGCATTTCTCAATTGAAAATTATTATAATTACTGCAAGAAATTAGATAGGTGAAGTTCGTTACATATGTTTTTGGTTGTAATAGTTGTTGGTTTAGTCGTCATTGCGTTATTCTTCACTCGATTCTTGAGTTTAAACATTCTAAAAACATGAAAGAAATATGGGATTACACCATATAATACAAATTTTGAAGATGACAATCCGATTTTTGGTGTAAATGCAACAAGGATAGTAAGTCAGATAATATTCGAAAACTTGAAAATTTTCATCGTCCTGGAGCGGAACTCGAACCCGCGTTTCCCAGATAGCGCCCGGGTATGGTAACCACTACACCACCCAGAACGACCAAGTCTCAAGTTTCCGATTAATTTGAATATAACCATCACAGAATTCGCTGTGATGGTTATTTTCAAATTAATCGAATTTTAGCAAATCCTGTGATGGTTATATTAAAATTAATCGGAAACTGCTGCAACTTTTTACATGTTACTATTTTTTTGTGTCAAATGCATTTCTCGATCGGAAATTATTATAATTACTGCAAGAAATTAGATAGGTGAAGTTCATTACGTATCTTTTTGATTGTAATAGTTGTTGGTTCAGTCGTCATTGCGTTATTCTTCACTCGATTCTTGAGTTTAAACATTCTAAAAACATGAAAGAAATACGGGATTACACCATATAATACAAATTTTGAAGATGACAATCCCATTTTTGGTGATGTAGTGGTTGAGACTTGGTCATTCTAGGTGATGTAGTGGTTAGTATGCCCGGGCGCTATCTGGGAGACGCAGGTTTGAGTCCCGCTCCAGGACAATGAAAATTTTCAAGTTTCCTTGTCACATTTACACCAAAAATCAGATTGTCATCTTCAAAATTTCCATTCTAAAAACAGTTGTTACATTCTTCACGGAGGTGCACATACTTCTTAGTTGTGAAGTTAAAAAAGAGAGATTATGCTATGGAGAAGCTTTCTTCAAGACTATTTTGGACCAGAATACTTTTAAGTCTGGAAATTCAAAAGGTCAACTGAGGTGAGAGGGTTTGGAAATCCATTAGACCAACATAAAAGATCTCTTTAAAAACGCAATTCCTCCAAGAAGGGTAGTCATGACAAAAAGAAACACAAAGGATTAAAATGAATTATGAAACGTTAAAATACCTTAAGACAGGGTGTACAAGCACGAGTCATTTGAAAATTTTCGCACGAGAAAACACAAATCATCAAAAACATTGCTGGATCTTTTGGCTGTATTGTCCGATGCATTTCGGCAAACTTGGTTGCCATCTTCTGGGACTTTGAGTAATCCGTTCCTTTCGCAGTCCACACTGACTATGCCACATACTCAGATCACGAATCTCTGCCTTTACGTGTTATGACACCTCATCGATCTATTGTGTTGCCACTCTCCGGTTTTGAGGACTCAATAATCTTTTTCGTGTATTTCTAGGCCTGGTTGGGTGCACTGGTTCTGCTCTGTCTGCTTTCCTATCTTTTGTTTTCTTCTTCTATGAGTATTTTCTAGGGAATCAGTATATCCACTCTACTACTAATATTACAGTTGGTGTTTTTAGTTTTTTCTATTATTATTGCTTCAGCGTAACAAATGGTCTTTTCGGTAGATTGTTCGCAAACAATTTTGATATCTTCAAATACTGGTACTGTATTATTTTTTATGCAATACTGTACAAGTGCTGTTTTTTCTTCTCTTTTTTCCCAATTCTTCATATGTTGTGTTAACCTTTTTTGTAGTTTGTTTTTTGTGCTTCCTATGTATTTGATTCTATTGCTGTTATTAGTTGGTTTTATTGGAATGCTGTATACTCCTGCACTGTCCAAGAGTTTTGTTTCTTCTCTGTTATTGATAATCATATTCTTATAATCTGTTACTGCAATTTTAATGTCCAGATGTTGTTTTTTACATTCCTTTTTAATTATATTTGTGATTTGCTTTATAAATTGAAATTTACCACAATATTTTCTATTTTGTTTGATTTTATTATTAGGATGTTTATACATGTAAATTACTTTTTTGACGTCTCAGGTGGTACATCCAAATTGTCTAGCTGTTTTAATTATCCATTGTAATTATTTTTCTTTAAAAATGTTATAACTTGAATGGGTGAACACTCTATGCACTAAACTTCTGATTGCTGATACTGTATTTTGTATGTCTTAGGATGATACAAATTTGCAGGTATGAGTATTGGCATGTAAGTTGGTTTTCTATATACGTGGTATTTGCAGGATGCTTGAGTTTTCATTATTGTGATATCTAAGAAATTAATTGTATTATGATTTTTTAATTCCATTGTAAAATTGATACTTGGATATTTGTTGCAGAAATCTTTTTAGCATGTCCAATTCCAAAACATTAGCCCTTCAAAAGAGTAATATGTCATCGACATATTTTCCATAGAAAAGAACTTTGTCTTTATACTTGTTAAGAATATCTTCTTCCATTTTCTGTATTACCACTTCTGCAAATAAAGAAGATAGTGGAGAGCCCATTAGTGCTCCGAACTTCTGTCTGTATATTCTTCCATTAAATTGAAATAAATTATTGAGATATATGTATGTTAATAAATGTACTATTTCTTGAACTTCTAATTTTTGGAAACTATTATTGTTGTAAAGTCTTTCTGCAATGATGTCAATTGCAGTTAGAACGGGAATACTCGGAAACATTGAAACAATGTCTAAGTTGGCCATGGTTGGTGCACTGGAGTCAAATTTTATTGTTTTTATTTTGTTTATCAAATCAAATGAACTATATATTGTATAGTTATTTTTCATAAATACTGGTGCAAGCATTTTATAAAAAATATTTTTCTAGATTAATCAGTAGAACATTAGTCTTGGAAACTATGACTCATACTGGTTCTTCAGGTTTGTGGGTTTTCAGCTTCCCAAAAATTTTAGGGATACCTGGTTGAATTGGTGATATACTGAATTAGTCTTGTAGCCAGACAACTGTGATTTTTTAATTCTGAAAATTTTGTTAATAATTTATTTGTTGGGTATTTTCCAACTTCTTTTGTCAAACTCAAGAATTGAGTGAAGAATAATGCAATGACGACTAGAACAACAATTACAACCAAAAAGGTACGTAACAAACTTCACTTATCTAATTTCTTGCAGTAATTATAATAATTTCCAATCGAGAAATGCATTTGACACAAAAGAAAGGTAACATGTAAAAAGTTGCAGCTGTTAAACCATTACATTAAATGGATATTAACTAAAAACAAATGGTAAAAATGGTTAGATAACAAGAACACACAGCGGGAACTTGTACATGGTGTTTGTATATGTTGTTTGTAGTTACTATTTCTATTTGTCCTCTCCTGAAAACTAAGCTATATGCATTAATGTGCATATCAGTAGCGGCTCGTCCATAAGAGCACAAGAGCACGTGAACCCCCTATAAAAAATAGAAAAATAATTATACGATATAAATAATACATCTTTATTGACGCAGTACTAAATGGCTTATCTTCAGTAAGTTTAAAAGAGCGGACAATGAAAAACAGCGTAGAGCGCGCAAAGTGAGGTTAAGTGTAATGACGCGCCAGTGGCTAGGAGCGGACTGAATGTGCCGCTCTCGATACTAGACACACGGGATATGCGACAGACGGGTGAGTCCATTTGCTCACGGTAGGGGAAGGGGCATGTCTACAAGCGGCTTAACGGAGAATACCGATGAGCTGCCTGTGACACAGCTCAGCTCAGTTGTTGCACGGCTGTACTTGATGGGGGATATTCCTAACCTTTGCGTGCGTGTTACATTTGTGTTTTGGAGTTTCCAGTTTCGATTATTTTTTTGGTGATAAAGTTTTAGTTGAAATTACACTTATTACAGTTTATCTATTGTAGTGTAGCTAGTGAACTGTTGTTTTTATTTACTGTACAATAATGGAAAGTACCTGTAAGTACTCAGTTAGTAATTTAAAGGAAGTAGCGTTTGGCAATTTACCCATAGAAGTTAAAATAGCAATAAAAGAGAGCGGCAGGCCAACGCCCCGACTTAATATAAGTCAAACATCGACATCAAAATCTAGAACTTTTAAAAGAGAATTTAAAAAAGAGCTATATGAAAAAATTCCTTGGCTTTGTGGTTGTGAACAAACAAACAAAATATTTTGTTTTCCTTGTTTGTTATTTTCCCGTGAAAAGGGTGATCCTACTTGGGTGAAAAACGGTGTTTGTGACTTAGCTCATTTGACACAAAAAATTAAAAACCACGCAAGTTCTCATGGACACATAAGTGCTACATTGGATTTCAATTTGCTGGGAAAGGTTGACATTCGTCAGCAGCTTGATAGCGCAATGAACAAGTGACTAAAAATGGGTATGTCCTTTCTAAGCTTATAGACTATTAAATTTTGCAGTGCATTTGAGTTGGCCCTTCGAGGTCATCGTGAGGATGATGATTCCTTAAATCCTGGCATATTTAAAGGGCTTGTAAACTTTTCTGCAGAACTTGACTCATCTTTGAAAGAACACTTGAGTACTGCTACTGTCTTTAAAGGTACCTCGAAAGAAATTCAAAATAAATTGTTAGATTGTATGCTTTTTGTATGTCATGAAAACATAATAGAATAAATAAAAACTGCACAGTATGTTTCTTTGATTGCGGACGAAACATCAGACGTCTCGTCTGTATTTCAGTTAGTTATAGTTTTCCGTTATGTTTTAGCTAATGGCCAACCAGTTGAAAGATTTTGGAAATTTGATAACCCTGAAGGCCACGACGCAGAATCTATAGCCAAATGTATTTGTACCAGTTTAGATTATGGGAAGAAAAACTCGTATCTCAAAGCTATGATGGTGCGAATGTGATGAGTGGGCACCATCCTGGCGTGCAGACCATAGTGCAACAAACCTATAAACGTGCTTTTTCGTTCACTGTTACGCTCATCAGTTGAACTTGATTGTAGCTCAAGCAACAAGCCAAAACCAAGATGTCAGAATTTTTTTTTCGGACTTAACTGATATAACAAATTTTTTTTCGAATTCCCTCAGAGAGTGTCTGTTTTGGACAAGATAGTTGGCAAACGAATACCTCGGGCGTCAGCTACAAGGTGGAATTTTAAGAGCAGAACTGTTAATACTGTTTTTGAGTACAGAGAGAAATTAATTGAATGTATGGAGGAAATCCAATCAACCTCTAAGCAACCAACCACCATAATTAAAGCTGGTGCTCTAGCTCATCTCCTTAGAGATAAGTTCATATTTTGGCTTTCTGTTTTTCACAGATTAATGCCACATGTGGATATTTTGTACAACCAATTACAGCTAACTTACACTGATGCTGTGAGAACTAAAGCCAATGTTGACCACTTCATCAAAGCCATTGATAAGGAAAGAGGCAACATGGACAAAGTGACAGAGCTGGTTAATATGTACCCAGAAAATGCACCTAAACAATCGAGGCGTGAAGAAGATTTTTACTTAAGTAGAACAGTGGCTGCCAAGGAAACCTGTGACATTATTACAATGCAAATAAAAACAAGATTTTCATTCACAACATCTTGCTCAGCTGTATCTCTTTTTGAATCACAAAAGTTTGAACAGAAATTCCCCGAGAAATTGCTTGAAGATACAGTAAATGTGTATTCATTTCTTGAAAAAATTGCCTCAAGACAGAGCTTAAAATCATTTACAAAAGAACTGATTTCAGAAACATGCGTGCTGCTGTTATTCTTTTACAGTTTTTTTATTGAAAACAACTTATTGTCATCATTTTCTGAAAGTTATAAACTGTTATTAATTATTGCAACAATACCAATGACGACTACTGAAGCTGAAAGGTGTTTTTCAACCCTAAAACGGATAAAAACATTTTTGCGGTCTACAATGTTTCAAGAGAGGCTTACAGCTTTAGCCATGCTTGCAATCGAGAAGGAAATGATTTCTAACATCCATAATTTCAATGAAAGGGTTATTGATGTTTTTGTGTCAAGAAAAGATAGAATGATGGACTTTGTTTACAAAAACTGTACTTAAAGAAAATATTTGTGTAAGCTACCATCCAAGTAAATTTGTGTAAGTAAATAATAGACCTTACCATCATATGCAGCAGCTTTGATTATTTTCCTTTTTCTGTGTGTTTAATAATCTAATCTAATAATTGAGAGCATGAGGCCTTATGACTAACTATCTAAATATTTAACACTTAAAACAAGCTTTCTGTTTTGCGTTTATTTTACTACTTTAAAATTAAATGAAAATAATTGTTTCAGTAAAAAAGAACAATTAGCATATTATAACAAGTATGATCAATAAAGTAATCCTTTATTATTAAGTTGTGAAACAGTTAAAGTACAGTAATATCTATAATAACATTTCGTTTCAAAATTAATACATTACATCAAGGTATAGCAGCGCCTAAATTATATGAATATTGCAAGCAACACACACAAGTGTGTGACACAGTATATCTCAAAAACTGCAAATTATTAATTGTGAACCCCCTGTAGATATGTACTCACGAACCGCCACTGGTGCATATGTATGCTGTATTATAATATGCAATGCAAAAATTCAATATTACTACTCTGTACTTAGAATTTTCACATGTTCTACTGAAAAATTCCAAAATTTCCCCTGTTTTTGCTGTATACACCACACCTAGAAGTTTTACAGAAAAACTATTAATCAGAACAAATGTTATCACAAAATTTCGTAGTACCTCCCAAGAACTGAAACGGCTTAGTCAGACTTCCAGGGGAGGGCAAGTGCTCTCCCATATGAGCACCCATGAATATCATAACAGAAAACAAAAACAAAAAACACATGTATATATAAACATTTAACAAAAGTAAAAAAAAATATAACAAAATATGGACAGCTGTAAAATGACCTCTTTAAACACAATGAAAAAGTTGTTTCCCTATTTAATTCTGGGTCATTCCACATGAAATCACCAGATTTAAAAAAAAATTGTAGTTGTAGGTTTTTGATTTCCTCATTTTTTTATATGTTACAGTACAAGATAAAAGTACCCTGCAAACAAAGTTTGGGATTTATTTTCATAACCCCTTTGGAGATATGGGTCCTCAAACCCCCCAAAATGAGCTAAAAATAAGGGTTATCGTTAATTAACACAAATTAAGTAATTGTGGAGATAATAACACTTAATGGGTGCCTAAATGGAGGTAATAACCTGTACATTCATATGTAATAACCTCATTTCCATAGCATAATAATTCATCAGGTTGTAGGGGTCAAAGTTCAAGGTCACAGTGCCAATTTCGCTACTTTTCGGCAGCATTTTTATACCGGAAGGGCACTTAAACATAAAATGAAATTTTTTTTCAGGAAATCCTCATATGTTGCTTAGAAAGTTAAAGAATATTTCAACTTGTGTTATTTTTCCCTTTTTTAATCAAAAAATATTTTACAACTGCAACATTGCCAAAATTTACATTTTTGGATACAATAAATCAAAAGGGGTAGTAGATAAACACCTTATTTTTTCTGAGGACTATCTTCTATTGCATATCTAAATATACTCAAAGTTTTGTTTTGTGTTTCACAATAGTTTCCAAAAAAAATGATAATGTAAATTTGCCATTCATGGCAGGCAATATGAACATACTTCCAGCATTTAATCTAGCATGAAATAGTTAGTAATTCATGCATTTAATAAATGTTTACTTTAATACGTTAAAAATGTATACAATTGTTTTGCAAAGTAATATGGCTGGTCATTGTTAAAAAAAGAATTAAAGAAATCATTGCGTAAGATAACTGTCAGCTTGCTTTCCTGAAGAACAGTCACATCTAGAACTACAGCTCGTGCCTGGGGAATCTCTATGTTTTAACTGTCGAAAAATAGTCACTAAGAGTGACAAGACTCATCATAGAACAGGAAAATGCAAAAAAGTAAATTACAAGGAATCATACTCTGAATCTGATATTTTAGACCATGATGCTGAAACTAATGAGAATAGCTTGTATGAGCCAAAACATGTTAAATTGGAATCAGTTAATCAAGCATGTAGCATTTTAGAAATTTCTCCAGTGAAAGCTCAAACTTTGCCAGCAAAGAGGAGATATGCTGCCATAGAAAAAAAAGTTGTACCCAAATATCTGGCAATGTTTCACATAAACTGCATGATTTGTTTGAGGTTTATAATGAACCCAGTACTTCAAAATCAAAGGACACAAAACAAAAGAATGAACATGAAACATTAATTTCAAATCTTTAAACAAAGATAAATAATGTTATTAGTTTTGAAGAAAAGGTCAGGATTATTATCATTATATCTCATGTGATTCTATCATAAAGCTCACATACTATCATAAAGTTCACACATTATATTACATCTCATGTAATTCTATCATAAAGTTCACATATTATTAGCTTGCTTTCACAATCATGGTCAATCTCCAAAATTTGTGCACAATTTGAAGTCAGTGAATACCTCGTACAAACAAGAATTGTACAAAATCATGGTGTATTACCAAGTTTCGCTTACCAAAAATAAAGTGGCAAGAAGATTTCAGATAATACCTTATCACAAGTAATCAGTTTTTATGAGGATGATGAATGCAGTAGACTGTGTCCAGGAATAAAAGATTTTGTCACCATAAAAAACAACTTGGGAGAAAAAAAAACAAAGATAAAAGTGGCAAGTACTTTGAAACTTAAAAGAACTGTATGAAAGGTTTAAAGAATTGCATTCAGAGGCAAAAATTGGATTTTCCAAAATTTGTGAATTGCGTCCAAAATGGTGTGTGCTAGCTGGGGCACTAGGCACACATTCAGTATGTGTGTGCTGTATACATCAGAATGTCAAGATGATGATTAATGGGGCAAAACTTAATTATACTTACAACAAATTGCTTTCACAGATGGTTTCTAGCATGAACAATGAAGTGTGTATGCTTCGCGGATGTCCACTCTGCGCTGGTCAAGATTTTGATTTAGAATGCTTGGATTCATTCCAAGATGATATGTTCAAAATAACCTACAAACAGAGGGTTACAACAGATTGATGCACTTTAGGGACAATTGTGGAGCCATATGCAGAATTCAAGGAAAATTTACTCAGGAAACTTAATACTTTGAGGAAAAACATCATTACATAGCAACAGACTAATCATGTTTCCTTAAGACCAAGAAAGCATTCTTAAATTCTGACGAGTTTATACTACTTCGTGACTTTTCAGAAAATTTTACTTCTGTGGTACAAGATGAAATTCAATCGTACCACTGGGTAAATAGCCAAGCTACTTTTTGCCCATTTGTTTGTTATTTTAAAGCTCATGACAAATTACAAGTAAGTTTTTGTGTAATTATTGATTTTATGACACATAATGCAATATCAATACATACATTTCTAAGAAAACTTTTACCCATCTTAGAAGACCATCTTTCCAATGTGAAAAGGGTAATTTATTTTACAGTTGGTGCTGGAGGACAATATAAAAACATTTTTTTTTTTTTTAACCTAGTTCACCATAAGAAAGATTTCAACCTAGAAGCTGAATGGCATTTCTTTGCCACTTCTCATGGAAAAGAGCCATGCGATGGAATAGGGGTACTGTGAAGCGACATGTAACAAGGGCATTCTTACAACTTATTGACGAACATATTTTAACACCAGAAGACATACTGAGTAATAAAAGTATCACATACCTATTATTGGAACATATGCAGCACGTTACAAACTTGGTGAAACACATGCTCGCAGCCCGAGGGAAGCTTAACATAAGTAACTATTCTTTGTTAGTTAAAATATTTACAAATTAAAACTTTTGGTTAAAATCAATTTATAACTCTCAATTAAATAAAAAATTATAACACTTTAGAACAAACAAATTCATTGGGTTGGGAGACTCCGTTCACACAGAAACACGTTATATCACAAAAAGATATTGATGAAGAAAATGTCATACTTGCAGATAGATATGCTTCTGCTTTAAAAATAGCAAACACTAGAATTCATTATTGCTTTATTCCAATGGAGAACAATAGATTAAGAATTCAACATGTGTTAAGCAGCAAGAAATATGAAGTTGTTAACATATCTAAAGTTTTTGCAAATACAGAACTTGCAGAGGAATCTAAAAAAATTGGTGATTACATTGCATGTACGTATGAATCAAAATGATGGCATGGCATTATCACAGAATGTTCTGAAGAACACAGGGATTTTAAAATTCAATTTTTTCATCCACCAGGGCCAGGAACATCATTTTCTTTGTCAACTAATGACCAAGCATAGGTTCCACAGGCCAACATTTTAAAAGTCCTCACACCACTGCTGCTGGAAAAGGACACAACATTACCCCAAAACTGTCTTTGACATAATTGCTAGTAAGCCATTTAAAACACATATGAAAGAATGGGCTAAACTTCCGTATGCAGCCCCCAAGTAGTTCAAGCTGAAAACAAAACAAGGGAGCTGGAAAGCAAATATTTATATTTTCGGCTTCCTTGTTTAATCTTAATTGATATCTAATTGTTTATCTTAATTTTTCTAATTATCATAATTAATTTTCATTGTATTAAGCAAATATTTATATTTCCGGCTTCCTTGTTTTGTCTTCAGCTGTGACCTACCCCCCTACCTAAAGGGAGGGACGATACACCTGAGGATATAACTCATCTCAAAAACCCTTTGTGATAATCACAAAAGCCACCATCTCAAACAAACGCTTTGGTAAACCCCTCGGATGGATAGAAGTTGCACAAAAGTGTTTGAACTTCTTGGTGGCCGAATACGGAAGTTTTTTTTTTTTTTTGATTGGAGTTTTAACGACCACCGTGAGCAACTCAATGGGCTATAAGCAGTCGTCCGTCCCTAATTTAGGGTCACTGGTTCCAGGGAAGGGAGAGAGCCAGTGCCGTAAGACAAACACAACATCCATGCCTCACCGGGATTCGAACCCGGACCCCTTACGGACGAATGATCAGAGGCCATCGCTTAGACCACTGCGCCACCGGGGCGGCGAATACGGAAGTTTAACCTTGTGAAACACAAAACAAAACTTTAAGAATATTTAGATATGCAATAGATGAGAATATTCAGAAAAAAATAAGGTGTTTATCTGCTACCCCTTTTGATTTATTGTATCCCAAAAATGTAAATTTTGGCAATGTTGCAGTTATAAAATATTTTCTGAAGAAAAAAGGAAAAATAACACAAGTTGAAATATTCTTTAACATTCTTAGCAACATATGAGAATTGCCTGAAAAAATATTAACTTTGTGTTTAAGTAGTACCCTTCTGGTATAAAAATGCTGCTGGAAATTGGCAGTGACCTTGAACTTTACCCCCCCTACCACCTGATGAATTATTATGCTATGGAAATGAGGTTATTAAATATTAACGTTCAGGTTATTACCTCTATTAGGCACCCATTAAGTGATATTATCTCCACAATTACTCAATTTGTGTTAATTAAGGATAACCCTTATTTCAGCTCATTTTGGGGGTTTGAGGACCCATATATCTACAGTGGTTGGGAAAATAAATCCCAAACTTTGTTTTCAGGGTACCTTTATGTTGTACTGTAACATACAAAAAAATAAAAAATAACAAAAAAAATGTGAAAAATAAAAATACCCACAACTCCAAGCACCTGGTGAATGCATATGGAATGATTATTCTACTTTTTTCTCTTTCTATAGCACAGCAGATTGGAAATATCTATGCATATGGAAGGTGGAAAATGCCAGCTATTTCTAATTAAAATCATTATTAGTATAATGGAAGAGGTGGAACCAGAATCTGTGGACACACATTTATGATGTGCCCCAAACCAAGTGTTCCACTGAAAAGCTACAATCCAACCCAAAAAACAGTGCAGAAATTATTAAATGAAATTTGTTTTCAATTATATCTACATCAAATATTAATACCATCTAATTTTGTTTAGAAGGCTGGGATGAGAAGGGAACTAGTTCACAGCTTGGAATATGGAAATGCCCAGTGCCAAAAATTACAAATTTTATTAGATACCACTTATATGTGCACATTACTCAAAATTATGCTGCTTTAGGTTTGTACTTTATCAGATAAGTTTCTTTACCTCTAATATTTCAACAGAACTATCAGCATTTACTGAGGTTCCTTCAGTATTCATCCGCTCCTCTTCACTTATAGATGTAATAATTATGTCATTTCCAACATGTTCCTCTTCTGCTTCATCCACAGAGATTTCGGAAATTCCGTATATGTTATAAATGTCTTTCTCAATTCCTGAATGCCTTCGCTGATCAAAGAATGGTTTCCATGGGGAATTTTCTAATCTTTTACTTTTAAGTTCATTAGATAACTCATAAAATTCTGTGTTTTGATTTTCTGAAATAGGAAAGAGTGAGAAACTTCCCCTGAACATGACTGTATTGAAAACAGATCGTAACTTATGGTTTATACTAGAACAAAATCTTATCAACTACAAAGAAACGGTTAATAGCGTTAAACATAACAGAAGCCGGCGAGAATCGAAACCGAGTATAATCAAAACACTCACACTTAGCACGAGAGCACATTAAAGTTTCGAGAAAACTGGCGCGAAAAATTGTTGCCAGACACAAATTGTTTCCACTCAGTGCGAAAAATATTTTTTGCTTTCAGTTTATAATCGACATGGCGAAAAAAATACCACTTGCAGCTCCGGTGACGCAGTGGTCTAAGCGATGGCTTCTGATCATTCGTCCGAAAGGGGTCCGGGTTCGAATGCCGGTTAGGCATGGATGTTGTTTTTGTCTTACGGCACTGGCTCTCTGCCTGCCCTGGAACCAGTGACTCTAAATTAGGGACGGGCGACTGCTTATAGCCCATTGAGTTGCTCACGGTGGTCGTTAAACCTCCAATAAAAAAAAAAAAAAAAAAAGATACCACTTCAGGCAAGACAAAGAAATCCATAAAAAGGAAGACCAGATGGTTTAGCCATCGGTTTCCCTAATCGATTATTAAATTTTCACCATTACTGGTGCAGGATGATTTATGCCGAACGTACTTTAGAGAAGGAAGATTTTGTTTTCAAAAATAAAAAAGTCGGATATTATGTTTTCATAATTCTTTTGGCAATCACTGTACTGCCAATTTGAAAAAAAAAAAAAATCGGTCTTACGAAATAACAGGAATTTTCTTTGCCCTAAAGATAAGAAAGAGCTATGCTAGTATAGCTTTGTTTCATATTCATCTCTCATGTTAAACTTTCAATCACGGTGCATGCTTTTAATGTCAGTTGATTTAACTTCAAAGTTAAGTGAGGTGAAGCAGTGTGGAAGCCAAGGAGGTTTTTTTTTTTTTGATTGTTTGATTGGAGGTTTAACAACCACCGTGAGCAACTCAATGGGCTATAAGCAGTCGTCCGTCCCTAATTTAGGGTCACTGGTTCCAGGGAAGGGAGAGAGACAGTGCCGTAAGACAAACACAACATCCATGCCTGACCGGGATTCGAACCCGGACCCCTTACGGACGAATGATCAGGGGCCAGCGCCTTAGACCACTGCGCCACCGGGGCGGCCCAAGGAGGTTAGAATAAGATATCTGGGTATGCCCTTGTTAATGAAGCAGCATCACTTTGCGTGAAGTTTATTACCGCGAGAGACGGCTTCCAAAGTGTGGGAAAGCTAATGGTTTTCAAGGCAATTGCAGTGCATTTTGTGCTGGCCGAATCATCTTCTTTCGTAGCAAAAGTTTCCAATTTCGCATCGTAACTTGCTGACACTGTGTGAGAAAATGCTGAATTTATAAAATTCTTAATAATTTTGAGGCTCCTTCCCATTTTTATTTTCAATTGAAATACACGAACGATAGTCCGAATTCTAAACAAAACATAACGTTAAAATTGAAAACTTCACTCGTATAAGAAGTATAATTCATCCTCCAAATACGTGCGACAGTAAAATTCATTCCGGTTTGATATTAACATGGTTTCTGCAACCAGAAACCACACTATTCCAAAATATACACAGTTGAAATTACATAGGCATCATGTAAACAAAGAGAAATTCCCACACCTTGCGGTTTCACTGACTCAGGGCATCTTCAGAAGTATTATTCTAACCTCCTTGGTGGAAGCGGCATATAGAAAATGCCATCCGTTTTCTGGTTGTTCTCCAACTCGAAATTTTGACTTCTTGTTTATGATTCCCTAAAAACAGGGCAATTTAATTGCAAGTAAATACTTTGTTTGCGTGCGTATGTGTGTCTGTTTGTGTTGATTTGTTTTTCTTCTGCATAGATCAATCTTTCTATTTTTACTGATATTTTTTTTACAATGTTCTACCAAAGACCACATTGTATTTCGTATAACCATAACCGCTTACTGAATTCAGCAAGGCAGTGCCTGATGTTGAGTGTTGACACTTCATAGTTTTGGGTGACGTTTTTAACCAAGCGTTAAAATACTGTAGAGTTTACGTGATTTTTATTTTTCTGTAACACAGTAATTGTATTAAAATATAATTCATCATCACAGCTATTTGCGTAAATACCGAAGACGGCTGATATTAAATTTATGTATAAAATACTGTGAAACAAATGCATTAAAAGCAACTTTCTGCTGTCTTCATGGTTCAGGTTTACTATAAAGTTTGGGCTGTGAGTTACTGGTTTTAATGTTTTTTCACTGTTTGTAATTTATTGAAGATTTTCGCAACTAAAATAATCATAGGCGAACACAGCTCAGTGCTGATTGTAAGAGGAATGTAATTTCTCACTGAAATGTTCGTAGTTCATGCATTTTAAGATTAAAACTATTTGACATTTCTAATAAAATAAATAAAAGGGATGGTGTTAGATATTGTGGTGAATTTTTTTTTCCATAAGAAAGGTTAAAGTGCAGAATCTAGAGAAATTATTGTTAGAATTTGAAACTAAAACTTGAAAATTTTGTGACAACAAGAAATATACATGTACTGTAAATCAAACTCATCTTTGTTATGTGGCCTCCTAGATTACTACAATCAAACTAGTTAACTTTTTTTATGGGATTTATCTAGGTTAAGTCTCAAATTTCTGCAAATTTTCGGAGAGAACCCCTCCTTCGTCAGGCAGTCATTCGTTCAATCTCCGTCCCTTTCTTCTAAAAAGAAAGTGGCGGAGATTCAACAAATGACTGTCTGACGAAGGAGAGGACTTCTCTCCGAAAATTTGCAGAAATTTGAGACTTTACCTAGATAAATCCCATTAAAAGTTATATAGTTATATGTACTGATTTTTTTAAAATTGCATTCTAAAAACATTAATGTAAGATAGGGCTGCTTTATGACCACCACTGTATATTCTGTAAACCACCACTGTATATTCTGTAAGTTAGTGCAGTGGTTTGTCTTCTGATCATTTGTCCGGGTTCGAATTCCAGTGAGGCATGAATGTTGTGTTTATCTTATGGCACAGGCTCTCTCTCCCCCTCCCAGGAACTAGTGGCCCTAAATTAGGGATGGGTGACTGTTTATAGCCTATTGAGTTTCTCATGGTAGTTGTTAAACCCCCAATAAAAAAAAGTTTATTCTGAGCAAGAATAGAAAAAAAAAAAAAAAAAAAAAAAATGAGCAGTCTCCTGTCCCTAATTTGGGGCCACTAGTTCCAGGTATGAGGGAGAGAGCCAGTGCCATAAGGCAAACGCAACATATATGTCTCACTGGGATTCGAACCCCCACCAATATCAGACGAATGATCAGAAGCCAGTGCTTAGACCACTGTACCACCGGGGCAGCTTACAGAATATACAGTGGTGGTCATAAAGCAGCCCTACCTTCCATTAATGTTTTTAGAATGTCAGGGGTCACACTGCCGATCACAATTTGCGAAAAAAATATCGTTTTGGCGATTACCTATTTTAAAGACGTCCAAGCCAAAACAATCTTTAATTTTTATTTGATTAACATATACTTAAATTATGTATTTGAATAATTATGTGGCTTGATTCTAAATGAGAAAATGTCAAATTTTGCATCAGTAATGCCAAGGGTAAAATTAATATAAAACCTTTTAAATTCAATCATATTTGTAAATTTCTTACATTTTGATGTGAATCAAACCAATATCGCATAACTGATATGAAAATAGTTATTAGATGAAAGTTCTGCAAGTAATAAATAAAGAGCATTTTTTTTTACAATGGCTCTTTTAGAATCAAGCCACAGAATGAATGTAATACCCAATTTCTCAATTAATTTGAAATTTATGCTGTTAATAACTTTGTTTAAAATTTTTATAGGTAGTGATAAATTCAAAATTGAAAATAAGTGTCTATATGATATTTCAAAGTATTTCGCACGTTGTTTGCTCTGTGAGGCACGTGCTCCTGGCCCGAGAGGTCCCTTATGTTATGGACCTTTGGTTAGTTATGAAAATTTTTTTTGCAGAAATAAAGCAGTTAAGTTATATATTTTTCAGTTCCACATTCATTCATTCGCACAATCAAACATTTAAAATTTACTATTAATTAAAAGTTTTTAGTAGAAAGAGTTATACTCATCGGGTCAGGAGACGTCTCACAAAGAGTTCGTTGAGTATAACTCTTTCTACTAAAATCTTTTAATTAATAGTAAATTTTAAATGTTTGATTGTGCGAATGAATGAATGTCATCATCATCATCATTGTCAACCATTATCAATCCACTGCTGGACGAAGGTCTCCCCAAGTTTCCTCCACAACGGTCTGTCTTGTGCCAGTCTCCTCCATGTCACTCCCGCATATTTACGAATTTCATCCACCCATCTCCCATGTGGTCTTTTTCTGGGTCTTTTCCTGTCCCTTGGAATCCAATCTAAAATTTCGGCTGTCCATCTATGGTCTGTCCTTCTGGCAGTATGTCCAGCCCATTGCCATTTCAGGGATTTAACTCTGATCATGATGTCTTCCACTCTCGTCATTTTTCGGATCCACGAGTTCCTCTTCTTATCTCTCCTGGTTATACCAAGCATGCACCTCTCCATGCACCTTTGAGTTGTCTGCAGCCTTTGTATGTCTCTTTTAGTTAAGGTCCACGTCTCTGCACCATACGTAAGCACTGGAAGGATGCATTGATCAAACACTTTTCTTTTAAGACATAATGGCATATTGCTCTTGAAAATTATGCTGTTTCTTCCAAAAGCTCTCCAGGCAAGTTTTGTACGCCGATTAATTTCTTCATCAATGTGACCCTCACTTGATATCTGCTGTCCAAGATAAACATACGTATCTGTTATCTCCAGTTTTTCTCCATCAATCGATAAATCTTCATTTCTTGTAAAAGCATTGAACATCACTTTTGTCTTCTGAAAGTTCATTTTTAATCCCACTTCTTTACTCTTGTCAGCAAGTTCCTGGATCATACTCTGCAGCTCTGATGGGGTAGTTGCAAAAATGACTACGTCATCAGCAAAACGAAGGTGGGTTAGATAATCTCCATTAATCTTTATCCCTTTGTTTTCCCAGTTCAGTGATTGAAAGACATTTTCCAATGTGGCATTAAAGAGCTTCGGAGATATGGTGTCACCTTGTCTCACTCCCTTTCCAATTTTTATGTGTGTTGTATTTTCAAACAGCCGAATCTTTGCACTTGCATTTTCATAGATGTTATTAATAATATTAATGTATGCATCTTCAATACCGCAGGATTTCAGAGCCGTGGTAACTGCTGATGGTTTCACCGAATCAAAGGCTTTTTCATAATCGATAAAAGCCATGCACAATGGAAGTTCATATTCCCTCGCTCTTTCAATTAGTTCTCTCAGTACGTGGATATGATCTATTGTGCTGTAGCCACTCCTGAATCCAGCTTGTTCTCTCGGTTGAGCCATGTCCAGTGTTACCTTCAAGCGGTGTGAAAGAACTTTAGTGAAGATTTTATAAACCACTGATAGGAGGCTGATAGGTCTGTAGTTCCTGAGATCCTCAATGTCACCTTTTTTATGTAGCAGGATCATTGTAGCATTGTTCCAATCCTCAGGAATCTTCCCTTCATTAAGGCATCGAGTGAAAATTTGGGCGTAGTACTGTTTCAATTTCTCCACTTGCTTCTTGTATGATGTCTATAGTAATTCCATCTTCTCCTGGAGCTTTCCCCCGCTTCATGTTCTTGATTGCATGAGCAACTTCTGTGGGAGGACTGGAAGAACTCTGGTACCTTTCATGATGTCTGGAGTACATGTATCATCCCTTTCATATAGTTTGGAGTAGAAATCTTTCACTCTTGTCAAAATTTCGCCTCTATTTCTTGTTATAGAACCATCTTCTTTTCTCAGAGCCATAATCTGTTTTCTTCCCTTACTGAGATGTCCCTTTGCTATCTTTAGGCTTTGGTTGTTTTCAATTGCTTTCCTCTCTAGCTCACAGTTGAATTTCCTTACGTCTTCAGTGATACTTTTTCGTGCTGTCTTGCATAGCTCTATATATTCCACTTTGGAAGTCACATCTTCTTTAGTTGTCCTCATCTCTCTTCTTTTTTGCATCAACATTTTCGTTTTTCCTGATAATTTGTTTACATGCAACTTGTTCTTAGACCCAGCTAATTTTGTTGCTGTTTCCATAAGAGCTTTGGTTACTTTTCTGTTAACTTCAGAAATATCCACTTCTTCCGATGTTAGGCCTTCTAAAGCAGAGAACCTGTTCTTCAGTTCCAACTTGAAAGTATTATGGTGTTTTTTAAGGTTGGTTATGTCAATACATTTTGTTTGTCTGATGAGCTTGCCACGTTCCAGTTTAGTGTTGAGGTGCATCTTACATCTCACCAATCTATGGTCACTACCTGTGTTGAACTTGTTTAGCACACTGCAGTCTTCGATGACGAATTTTTTGTTACACATAATAAAATCAATTTCACTTGTCGTCCCAATTGGATGTCTCCATGTCCATTTCCTGTGTGGCTTTTTCTTGAAAAAGGAATTCAAGATGAAAAATCCTTCTGCCTCTGCAAATTCAACGAGAGTATTTCCACGCTGGTTTCTGTTGCCGTGACCGAATTTACCTACTGAAGTTTCATTCTGTTGCCGGTGCCCTATTTTTGCATTGAAATCTCCCATAATTATCTTCAAGTGCTGCTTACCTTTATTATTTAGATGACGAATTTCCTCATAAAATTCTTCAATTTCTTCTTCAGGATGACTTGTGGTGGGTGCATAAGTTTGAATAATCTGAGCCTGGTATCTTCTCGATAGTTGGATAACGAGTCGTGCAGCTCTGTCAGAGGAACTTTCAACTTCTACCACTTTATCCTTCAGTTTCTTGTTTATTATAAATCCAACACCACTAGTTCTGCCAGTATCTGTCCCACGATAATAGAAGAGATGTCCACTTTTCAGTTCAATGAGATCTTCTCCTTTTCTCCTTACCTCACTTAGCCCGACGATGTCCCACTTGATCCTTTGTAGTTCCTCTTCCAATTCAAGAAGCCTTGAATCAGAAGATAGGGAGCGTCCGTTGTAGGTAGCCAAGGTCAGCATCAAATGGCAGAACTGAAAATATGTAACCTAACTGCTTTATTTCTGCAATTTTTTTTTTCATAACTAACCGAAGGTCCATAACATAAGGGACCTCTCAGGCCAGGAGCACGTACCTCACAGAGCAAACAACGTGCGAAATACTTTGAAATATCAGGTAAAATACCTTAGATATTATGTACATTTTAATCAAAAGCATGTTTATAACATAGGACAACCCATAAAGTTGCCTCATGAATTGCATTTTTCATAAGTGTCTATATTTCTTTCTATTAGGATTGAGAATCTATAATATAATACTTTGCTGTTTAATTGTAAAAACTCTATAACCCATTGTTTTTGTACTATTATAACATTTTGTTTTCATGGCTTTTATATTTACAGTGGAGATTAAAAAAAAAATTGGCAACTTCAGATTATTTTTGGTGGAAACATTTTTAATTTAGTGAAAGGGTTGGTGAAATCTTTAAAAAAGCCAGAGTAACTGCTGGAATGTAATTTTAAAAAATTGGTGCATATATATTTCTTGTCACAAAATTTTATAAGATTTTTGAGTTTTAATTTCCAAACCCTAACAATAATTTCTCTAGATTTGGCACTTTGCCGCCGCAGTGGTCTCAGCGATGGCTTCTGATTATTTGTTCGAAAGGGGTCTGGGTTTGAATCCCAGTGAGGCATGGATGTTGTGTTTGTCTTATGACTATAGGTGCAGACTGGAATTTTATCTAAGTGGCCGGTAAATCCAAAAAATTTGGTGGCCCAAAAAAAAAAAAAAAAAAAACGTGGCTGGTAAGTTAACAAATTTTAGTGGCCAAAAAGAAGTCTCCTGCATATACACTGACGGAAAAAAAAAAAAATCCCAACACCACAAAAAAATTGTTGTAGAGGAATGAAATGGCGGCAATACATTTGTATAGGTAACATATTTAATCGATTAAGGTTTCAAGATCACAGCTTAATGTAAGCGCGAGAAGAGCCATTTTAAATGTGAAATGCTGGTACATTAATAGCCGGTGTAACTGCCATAATGTTGAATGCAAGCATGCAAACGTTCATGCGTTGTGTCGTACAGGTGCTGGATGTCAGTTTGTGGGATGGAGTTCCATGCCTGTTGCACTTGGTCGGTCAATACAGGGACGGTTAATGCTGATTGGGGGTGACGCTGGAGTTGTCGTCCAATGATGTCCCATACGTACTCGATTGGAGAAAGATCTGGTGATTTAGCAGGCCACGGCAACGTGTCGACACTCTGTAGAGCATGTTGGGTTACAACAGCGGTATGCGGGCGAGCGTTATCCTGTTGGAAAACACCCCCTGGAATGCTGTTCATGAATGGCAGCACAACAGGTTGAATCACCAGACCGAACGTACAACAGTTGTACGTCGATGTTTCATCGACGTGCAGCTGTTTCGTCGATGAAACATCGACCAAAGCAGCCAGTTTACGCCTAAAAAATATGACATTCCCTACCTCTTTACAAGAATGCCACAAAAAGAAATTCATTTACTTTACACAGAGAATATTCTTTACCAGTTTCTAACATCAGTAATGAAACCTCGATGTATGGGCTTCTGAAACATCAAGGTTTAAGCCCTTTTAGTGCTACATGTAATGTGTGTGTATATGCCAGAAATGCTAAGCCATTTTCTTAGAAATTGCAAGCTTCAAGAAAAAACGCTGTACTTTCCATAAATTCGAATATTTTGGGCCACATTTTTTTCCTGAATGCTATAAATTTTTTCTTAACATTTCTATAAATGTAATATACAGACCTGTTTGTAATCCGGGTGTAGCCCAGAATTCTGGGTTTTGTCACATTCCAAACCCTTAAACTCGGGTTTTTAAGTTTTAGAAAAATTTGAGATGCTTTGGACATTTTATTTCTAAAAATGCTACGAAATGATAACTAAAAGTTCAAGTTCCATTTTCTTTGGGAATTACAGTGCTTGATTAAAAACACTGCATGTCCGTGCGGATGGTAAATGTAGACGATTTGTGACACCTTGAGTGTTTCTTTGATTATCAAACAAGCTCTCAAGATAACAGCCTGCTGAAAGGAAGGCTTGTTTTCATTATTTTGAAAGTTGCATCTACATCAAATAATTTGATTATATTAGATTCGGTTAATCCAATGAGCTAATTTTAGAAATTGAATGGAATCCACTGTAGGCTTCAAATAAAACTGAACCACATAGACTGCTCAATTAATATATAATATGAAGTATGGAATTTGATTTCAATGATGCAATACCTGAAGGATTTTGAACAGTAAAAGAAAATTGGGTACAAGAAAAGATGTGAAGTTTAACTGCAAAAGCACTAGGGTGTATTTGTTGTGTAGCTAGTTTGTGTGTGTGCAATATACTGTATATACAGCGTGTATAGGAAGGTCTCTTTAGCCTGAAATAACTTGCGAACGGAGAGAGGCGCAGTTATGCAAGTGAGACAACAGTATAGTAAAGCGACTAAGCCCGATCGAATGCAACCGATAGCAGCGCCCCTAGTGGCAAAATGCGGAAGTTAGACATTGCAAATCGAAAACGAAAAGAGATAGAGCAAAATTTCCAATTACAAAGTTGTAGAGCATCAATTAATTAGTACAAAATGACATTTGTTTCACACGGGCAAGATAAATTGTTGCCTGAATACCCTAAAATGTCTGAAATCGATGCGCGATGGTTCGAATCTGCATATTCACATTTCACAAATGCAGCCGTATGCAAATGCAGATTGTGACGTACCATATCTTACGGTATAAAAACCAGTAGCAGGATGTACCTTGATCAGAAGTTTAGGTCTGCATATGCTGTGTGTGAATGGGGAGCTTGGATTTCTGGGGTTACGTAAAAACTCAGGTGTATGCAACAGCGCCTACAAGTCTGTTGGATCTATGTCGTCGTGTTACAGATGCTTGCAATAGTGTGACATCTTCCATGCTGAGGAATGTGCATGCAGAGTTACTTTCACGAATACAAATGTGTATCGTGGGCAATGGCGAACTCTTCAAACATACTCGACATTAACTTTTTATCACTGTGCGCCAGTTTGCCTTTTTTTGTTTTTGTTTTGTCTGACTTTATTAAACTGCATTGACATAAGTACGCATTTATGCAATAAATTGTGTGTATTTGCTCATACCTATGCCTGTTCCCTTCAAACGTTCACACAAAAAGGTCGTGCATCGATTTTGGACATTTTAGGGTATTCAGGCGACAATTTATCTTATCCGTGTGAAACAAATGTCATTTTGTACTAATTAATTGATGCTCTACAACTTTGTAATTGGAAATTTTGCTCTATCTCTTATCGTTTTCGATTTGCAATGGCTAACTTCTGCATTTCGCCACTAGGGGCACTATTATCGGTTGCATTCGATTGGGCGTAGTCGCTTTACTATACCGTTATCTCACTTGCATTATTGTACCTCTCTCCGTTCGCAAGTTATTTCAGGCTAAACAGACTTTCCTATGCACCCTGTATAAATATTTGTAATATGCATTATGTGTATATTGGCACTGAGCTGAGAGTTTCAGGTTTTCTTATGTCACCTCACAATCACCCCTGAATATATATATTAGCCGCCCCGGTGGCGCAGTGGTGTAAGGCGCTGGCCTCTGATCATTCGTCCGTAAGGGGTCCGGGTTCGAATCCCGGTCAGGCATGGATGTTGTGTTTGTCTTACGGCACTGGCTCTCTCCCTTCCCTGGAACCAGTGACCCTAAATTAGGGACGGACGACTGCTTATAGCCCATTGAGTTGCTCACGGTGGTCGTTAAACCTCCAATCAAAAAAAAAAAAAAAAAATATATATATATATATATATAAATATTTTATATCTCAGATAACTGAATTTTGTTAAAAAAATACAGTTACATGAAATAATATTTAAAAAAAAAAAATTACAGATTCAGAACAAATTTTCAGAGAATGTTGTTTCTTCAGAAAAAAAAAAATAAATGAGGAAATATAATGTTAACTCCCTTATTTTGAATATACCCTTACAGATTGATGTTATTCTAAAGTGATTGAAAATCATCACTATCACTTGGCAAACTTTCACTCTCACTACAACTAGCCATATCAAGATTTCCTTACAAGGAAAATCAACCAAAAAAAAAAAAAAAAAAAAAATCTGATTCAAATCAACCAAAAAAAAAAAAAAAAAAAAATCTGATTTGGCACCCATTATATCAGATTTTGATGAAACTTGGCATGTTTGTTCCATTTATAGATTTAAGTAAGCATACAAAATATTTTTGCTCTATCTCAAACGGTTTAGGTTTTACAGCCTGTTAAAGTTTTTGGAATTTCACGTTTTTTATCGATCGGGCGGAGGAAATGCAATTTGTTCTTTTATAGAAAATAAATTATATCTTCCTTATTTACCAACCAATGTTGATGAAAATTTTTATGAGTATACGTTAATATGTAAGGAATCCATAAAAAAATTAATTAAACCAGCAAGTACCTACACATGGTGAAGAAAAAATCCTGAAATGTTATTTTGAAAATTTTTGGAATGAAATATGGAGTTCCACGCTAAGTGGAATATCATCAAAAGGAAAAAGGATAATAAAAAAAAAAAAAAGAAAAAAAATGTAATTCTTGTTCTAAAAGATATGTTCTACTACATGAAAAAAATAAATGTTACGTGGTATTCAGTCGACACTGGCGCCCCTTTCGCACAGGAATAGTCTTTCAACCCCATTCGTGGGCGAAGCGGGCACCAAAACGGAACAAATTTTGGACCAATCCTGGTACTGTTAATAGCAAATATATTTTTACACCACAGGTTTTTTCATTCCATTATTTTTTACTTCATAGACAAAAATAATTTTAAAATTTGTGTTTGCTTGCAGTGTGTTAAATTAAAATTTCCTTTTGTTTAAATACAGCCATTTTGCTTTAAAAACTATGAAAAGTAACCACTATTGTGTAATGCAGCCAAGACTACAAACTTAGCTTGAAGAAACAGGATTTTAAAACAAATAACTAATAAAGTAAAAATTTTAATTACAAAGTTAGGCACATATTTACAATGTTTGTTGGAATGGAAAATGTATTGTTACAAAACTCATCATTAAAAATATTTCAAATTGTAGGTCATTGTTTATTTAATTTCCTCTAGTGTTTTCAAAACTTGATTAACATGTATCATGCATTCTTGAGAGAATTAGTAAGTTCTTCCAGTCATTGTTTTTGGGAGTTGCACGATTGCAATGGCATGAGGGATGGGTACTGCACATGCATCTTCCCTCTTGGGCCAAAAAAATTATAGTGATGGTCCATGAGGATGTAAAAACTTTACAGTGACATCATCTTCTTCTGTATTCATCTCAGTCACCATACCAAAATACCATAAGTTATCACATATACAAGCGATAAAACATCCAGGATATAAATATTCTATTTTCACAAATAAAGTATACTGGTTGTTACATAAGTTGAAAGTGAAAGCTGGTTTTTCATCACTGCTGATTCTTCTAGCCTCAATCATTCCTAAGTCATCTGTTGGCTGAAAGCTGTGGAACGATCTTGTTCTTGGAAGAGTTTGAACATCTTTGATGCCACTTTTCAAAGTCAGGCAAGTCGAATCAACCGCTTCTTTAGAAATAAGTTGGAAATTAATATTTGTAATGTTCATTTTGCAAAACTCGAAAAGTTCATTAGTTGTTATAATTTGTCTGTCCAGATGTCGTTGAAGACTTTCCTTTCTAGCTAAACGTTTTACTGTACAGTACCCCTATTCCGTCACATTCTGTTTTACCGTGATTGGTTGCAAATAATGACCACTGGGCTTTGAGTTGAAAGTCCTTCTCATGCAGACACAGATTCATGAAGTTGTATTTATTTTTATATTGCCCAGCACATCCATCACTGAAGTAGTGAATGTTTGTTACATGTGGGTAGTTCTCTTTCAGAAAGGCAGTTACAGTTTTTTGGATCTCATATACCATACTCACGTCATGTTTAAGGTCATCAGATATGATACAAAGAGGTAAAATCAGTTTTTCATTGCTTGCATCCTTGCAGTGAATAATAACAGGATGAATAGTGCATGAATCGGTCGGAGGTCCAGTGGTAACCTTGAGCCTCTTGTATTGTAAAAGCATAGTTTTCACTAAAATCCATTGAGATAACAGCTGTATTTGAGGAAGCTGTTCCCTTTAAATTAAAAAAAAATTAAGCTTGTGATTTGGCAGTGTATGAATGTGGTATTAACTTGTTCAGGTTTTCTACTAACTTATCAATAAACTCACCAACTGAGCTCGAGTAACGTATCATTTCAGTTCGATCAGTCGAAACCCACTGACTGTACATACTGAACAGGGTCTTCATCATCGTAGTCCTCAAATTTGGACTGTAAAAACTGGACAAGGTTATCTTTTGATGGGCACATGTCACAATGCCTCAGCATACATTCTCTTCCTGCTCCTTCACGAACAATGTGCGACATAATTTCTTTGTAATCCTCTTCAATACATGCTCTGTGAATCAATAAAATAACATTTTGATGTATTGTGCATATACACACACTTAAGTGTGTGCCACTGGCATCAGCCAAAACACACCGCTTAGGTCTCAGAGAACAAAATTTTGAAAAACCTATTTTCAAGTCAGGGTATACCCATTTAAAATTTGAGTGTAGCTCACTAAGATTACATAAAATCAAATGTTTTCTCTTGTACACTTTTTTTTCCCTATACTCATCACATCCTTCATCCCTGGCAAAATTCTAGACTGTTCAACACTCTGATAAAACCTTTTTACCAATTCAATAGTTTCAGGACTCAACTTTTTCCCACGTCTACGATCTGGTTCTGCTAAAAAAACCCTTGTCTTTGAACAGTTTTTGAGCCTTACAAACAGAATAATCAGATGCGTTGAAAGTCTCTTTTATTTTTCTTCTAGACCACATTAGTGAAGCTGGAATTGTCAGCATTTGAATCTGTTTGTTTCTTGATGTACCACTTAATTCATTTTTAATTATATCTATGAGCTTGTCCAGATCTTCAGATTTTTTATCACACTTTTTTCCAAGTAATTTTTTTCCTTATTTTTTGCCAGAGGGAAATCAACTTCAAGAACAGTTTGAATTTTTCTTTTTACATTTTCATGTACTCTTTGTAATTTTTCTTTACCGTAAGATCTTCTATGTTCACCAAGTGCATGTAATTTCATTGGAGGACATCCAATTTCATGGAATGGAGAATTTAGTTGATCAATCACATTTCTTTTTTGTAATTGGAGTAGTTCATCAGGAGTTAATCCCACATCATCAACTTCCTCATCTTGTGCATTTAAACTACTTTCAACATTACTCTCATCAATTTGTTTGATTTTAAGTAGCTTGTTCCTGCAAAATGCACAAAGTTTTTGTCCTGGTTTCACTTTGTAGCCCTTTGATAAAATTATCCTACTGTGTTCTATAGTTACAACATGAAGTGTTTTTTAATTGAAGTTTTATGTTTTTAAAAAGGGTCACAACATACCTTTTGTAAAAATTCATACTTTTTCAAAAACACACTTTGATGATGAAGACAAATAGTTTTTAACTTATAACTTGATTCTATTCTCAATTTTAAAAGAGTTAAATCAGTTTCAGACAGTTTTTCAATAGTTTGTATGGCTTTTTTCTTGACATAGTTCAACAAATGACAATCGCTGTGAGTAACTTTCCCCACACTGCACTTCTCCATTTTTCCAACAATCAAAAAATACTTACTTATTAACAATAGATTCTTTTCAAAATATCATTAATATTAGGTACCAAGCAAAATTGCACACACTTAGTTGTTAACCAAACAGTTACAGTACAACAAAATCTAGCACAGTTCAGTAAAAAACTAAATCAGATAAAAAACTGTAAAACATAATCACCAATCATGCATGTTACACTGGCAATAGCCTGTGACTGACTGACTAGTGGATGCTAGGTTCTGTCTGCTGAGCAGGCTCACTTGTGTAGACATGACAAACATGGCTTGACTTGTTTAGACATGTCTAAACAATTGTGCCTGCTCAGTACACAGAGCACCACTTAATGATCTTGTTATAGCTTGAATGGTTTGATTGCTTATAATAAGATTGCTTGAAATAGTAACTAGTGAGTTGACTATCAGAGTTTAGAACTAGTTTTTAAAACTAAATTAAATTGTAATGTAATTTTCTATTAATTAGGCCTTATTGTTGAACACAAGGAAATCAGTTATCTTATTTCTAAATCTCAATTTAGATATAATTTTGGATAACCTATTTTATAACATTTTATGTATTTTTCTGTACAAGCTTAATTGACATTATTAAATCTACTATTATTTTAATCATGTACCACCAAATTTTTTAGTATAATTTTTTGTGTTTTATTTTAAAGCTCTTTTTAATTTGAAATTGGTTGACATGTGACATTTTTGGTTCACATTTTTATATAATTTTACTAAAATTAAAATTAAAATTTAATAATTTCAAGAAAATGAGTGAGTCAAGTGATTTCTATTTTTGAAAAAGTCAGAAAAAATAATGGAGTGAAAAAAACCATTCATTTTATTTTTTCATGTGGTAGATAGAGCATATCTTTTAGAACAAGAATTATTATTTTTTTTATTATTATTATCCTTTTCTCTTTTGATGATATTTCACTTAGCGTGGAACTCCGTATTTCATTTCAAAAATTTTCAAAATAACATTTCAGGATTTTCTTGACCATGTGTAGGTACTTGCTGGTTTAATTTATTTTTTTCTGGATTCCTTACATATTAATGTATACTCATAAAAATTTTCATCAACATTGGTTGGTAAATAAGGAAGATATAATTTATTTTCTATAAAAGAACAAATTGTGTTTCCTTCGCCCGATTGATAAAAAACGTGGAATTCCAAAAACCTTAACAGGCTGTAAAACCTAAACTGTTTGAGATAGAGCAAACATATTTTGTATGCTTACTTAAATCCATAAAAGGAACAAACATGCCAAGTTTCATCAAAATCTGAGATCATGGGTGTCATGGTGTGGTTGAACTGACATGGAATGACCCTACAGGCTGATGTATTCTAAGGTGATTGGAAACGCACGTCTGCAAATACTGAGGAACAAGCTGTCAATAAAGTTCGTCCTCAGCTAACATACGAATTTGGAAAAAAGATGTGGGGGAATTCGTAATTTGCTGAGTTTTGCGATTGTGTCGGTTTGTTTGGGAAAAAAGAAATGAATAATGTGAAGAGTTTCTAGTAATAAAACACATTTCGTTCTCCTGCACGGCTAAGTCTGCAAGAAAAATAAATACGTCGGTCACTGAACCAAGAGTTGCGCGTTACTGCACTTTAAATTGGCTCGAAAAAGTGATTTCCGACAGTGTAACCATTCTATAATTCACCCACAATCCCATGTGAACAGCCCTGCCTCAACTGTAGTAGGAAACGTTTTGGCTAACATTTGCCTTCCTCCCATCACGCGGCAAAAGTACGTGGAAAGCTTATAGCAAACACGAACTTACGATATGATGCTTACTGTACATTCTCATGATTTTTTCAATAATATTGCTGTTTGACTGTATGATTTGTGGAGATTTCATTTCAAAACAATATGATTAATAAATGATATGATCATTCACGCCGTTATCTGCTTTCTGATTCGGGAACTACTCTGATCAAAATCGAGGGCTGATCATTCAGCCCACCACGCTGTTAGAACAGCACCCGCAGACCGAGGAATCGACCACGTCACACTAAAAGGGTTAGCTGCAACATCGAGGTTTAAACTTTATTATCAGTGGCAAAACTTTGATGTTCAAAAACATTGAGGTTTAAATATAGATTATTTTATCGGTGGCAAAACTTCGATGTTCAAAAACATCAAGGTTATTTTGCCATCCCTAGTTAGAACTGGTTTCATTTCCTTTTACCTTTATTTCTGAATTATTGCTTTTGTAAACTGGCACTAAAAATAACAAATGGCCAAACTGGCGACCACTAAAATAAATTTAATCTCCAAAGTTGCCAGTTAATCGCCATCTGGTGAGTGGCGAGTACTAATTTGTACCTATACTTACGGCACTGGCTCTTTCCCTTCCCTGGAACCAGTGGCCCTAAATTAGGGACGGGTGACTGCCCATTGAGTTTCTCACGGTGGTCGTTAAACCTTCAATCCAAAAAGATTTGGTACTTTAACCTCTCTTAAAAAAAAAAAAAAAATTCCACCAGAATATCTAACATCAACCTTTTTATTTGTTTTGTTAGAACTGTCAAATAGTTTTCATCTTAGGTTGCATGAACTATGAGCATATATATGTAGAATGGTACAACACTTAAGAACTTGAAATTTATATTTTGTTTCTGCTCCTAATTTATCTCAGATTCTTGAATTTTGATACATTTGTTACAATACTCTAGAGCCCACATGGTCAGTTTATTGTGAGTCCTTTTAGATGCACAACTGAATTTACAATATTAAGTCAGCATTGGTTGGTTAAAAACATATCTTGTCATTATAAAATGCCAGTTGTATTTTATCCATCGTATCATTCATGCACTCTGCCATACCTTACTCTGGCAAACCAGCATTGCAGTGTTATGCTTTTCAAAACTGCACTCATCCTGAGAAACAACTTTGTAGCGTACTGAGATATGCAGTGACACTGGCAACGCACCTCACGAAATACCCATTTCTTTTCACGATCAGTATCATAATATTCAGCTGATTGTTTTTAACTGGGCAGCTCAGAATAATGATACTTATGAGAAGTTCTTTTAGCTTTTTATTCTTTTTTCATTACTGGTATATTTATCTTCCTCTGTCCTGCATTTAGTTTCATTTGTAACCCTGAAGTGTAATGATCAAACCCAACATCAACACCTCTCATCCCATGAACATTGAATGTTTCAGGTACTGATCATAAATGACAAATCTTTTGCACACTTTTGTTTTCATACACTGTTTATTTATTTGTAGAATGAATGTGGATATATTTGCAGTGGAAAAGTCTGTTGAATATACACAAACCATTTTCAATTCAAACTTTAATTAATCTTTTACTATTATTCCATATTAGGATAATTAAACTTACCAAGAAGCTTCTCAGATATTTATTGATTTGTTACGAACACTTAAAATAGCACTGAGATTCCATACTACAGTACATTTCTATCTAGCACCAAACAGTTCTTTGCTCATCCCAGAAATCATCTGTGTTGTGTTAGTGTATTCAAGATAACTAGGAGCATGTGTTGCTACAGTTGCTTTTCTCTGAGGTTGCAAACATAGCTACCAAATTCTTAGGTTTTTACAAATGTTTTCAGTCATTTGGTCATCATTTTACTTAAAATCACATCTACATTAAGCTGCCTTTTGTCTCAAGTCCATTTTTTTTTAGTTTCACCTACACACAATACAATTTATATTTTTGCATTTCTTCAGTTAGCCCATTCATTTCCCCACTTATTTCTCTAATATTCTATTTATTTTTACAGCTTTACCATATGCTCTTTCACCTTTGCTGTTGTCGTTCAGGGATCATCACACAGCTGACTTTTCTGCAACAAAAATACAAAATAAAATCACATTTTGCAAATGTAGCATAGGACTAGCTGGTACTTTAATAGTCTACTGAAGTATCCAAAGTAATCGAGGTAGTTGCCTTCAATGCAAAACTGAGGGCGCCCCAATGGGATCACCATTATCTCCAATTCTAGCGGAAATTCTACTACAGCACATAGAAAATAAAGTACTACAAGAATATCAACAACCTCCGTGCTTTTACGTAAGATATGTCAGTGATGTACTTCTCTTCTGGGATCACGAATTAGCTGACCTACGAACTTTTGCTGAACACTTATCATCCCAAATTCCAACCATAAAATTCTCCATTGAACTGGAAAGTGAAGGTAAATTGCCATTCCTGGATTTTATGCTTGAACGAGATGCTGTCACTTTCATTTTGCAACACTCTGTATATAGGAAACACACTTCTGTACCTACATTGATCCCGGCTTCTTAAGCACATCCAAAAAGCTATAGACTCTTCTCAATCACTTTCCTTCTACGCAGAGCCATCACGCATTCATCTAGTTTCAGCAGACGTAAATGTGAAATTAACAAAATATTCAACATCACCCTCAACCATGGCTTTCCCACCTTTATCATAAAAAAAGCTCTTAAGAAACTCCAAGAAAACTCAACTACTCTCCAGAGGGACCAACAACTTCGTAGATATATAAGTGCCATAGATTATTATTCAACCATAACATCTGTTCTCAAAGCCATTTGCAGAAACTTTCACCTGGAATTCGGAATACGTACTACAAACATTTTCCAGTTAATTAAAAAAGATCGAGACCAGGTAACAAAGTTAAACAAATTTGGCGTTTACAGCATCCCCTTAAAAAGTATTGATGCTGACACTCCTCCCGATAGTAAATATATAGGATCTACAAATCATTTCGATTTCTGCTATAGCAACAAGACTGAATGAACATAAATACGCCATAAAGAATGGACTTAAAAATTCTGCATTGTCTCGACTTGTGTACAATGGTCTGTACTATCTATCCAATTTGGAATGATACTTCCATCATTGTAACACCTAGTGCTATCTCTTCATTGCTGTTCACTGAGAGCCTTGTAATTGCTACTCAGAGACATTTATGCTGTAATGACAATGTTCCAGTATCTATACCTACAATCTGGAAACTATTTACAGGTCCGAATACGAGGCAAACTGAGGACGAAATCACTTAATCTCGATTTCTGCTATAGTGCTCCTTGTATCTCCAGATGAGAACAACACAATTAATTTAGTTACCTACTAACCTTCCTTTATTTTTACAATGCAGTATTTTATGTATACCTGCATTCCATTTTTTTTATTTTCTTTATTTCATGATACATGCCACGTTGTTTGACAATTTGATGCCACGTGACATTATGTCATATTAATATCCAATTATCTATATTATGTCATGTAACACTCTATTTAAACTTATTCCTTCTTCTGTATCTGATGATGGGTTCTAGGGAAACCCAAAAGTTCTTATATTTGTATATACTATAAAATCTTTAAATTCAGCCAACAAATTTAAATTTGTATTGTGAGTGACTCTTGTTATTAAGATCGTGCATTGAAGGCAACTACCTCGATTACTTTGGACTATTTCTGCACGAATTTGAATTCTCCTACTACTGAAATATAATTTATTGCAGCCTCTTACATTTCATAGAGGTCCAGGTTACCAATCTTGTGGCACTGTTGTCCATAGAGTGTCTCTTCGAGATAAACTCGTATCTCTTTAAGTTTGCTTGTGTTTACCATTTTGTTAAAAAAATAACATTTTTAATCCAAATGAAGGTTCTCCAGGTGCTAGACACATAAAAAGTACAAGTTTTCTTTTCTGCCATAAAATGCTTGTAAACAAAATGGTTACAACTTTTTATTTATCAGTGTAAATAAATAAATGCATATCACTAAGCTCTCATCTGTTTCAGATGTTAGCTCCTCAAAGCAAGGTCATTTGCTAAAACAAAGTGATTGATGGTGGTAGATTTTACTTACAATTGAAGTATCAAACATCCCAATTTTTAGCAATTTTGGCATATAATTCAAGCTTCACTGACATACATCATTAACTTTTTCTTGTTGGCATACCTAAATCTATTCTCCCATAATTTTATCTGCCATTCTTTCATGCCACTTGGATGAAGTAAATTAATTCTTTTGGTTACAACCTCATCACTTATTCTTTCGTCATGGCCAAACCATTTCGAAGTATTTGCGTCCACCCTACTCAGGGCTTGAAAAATATCTGAAAAGTTACATGCCCAGCTGGGCATGTGCAGAAAATATTTACTTGCCCAGAAGAAAAATCTACATGCCCAGAAAAATTTATCTTTTAAGATAACAAAACAGAAGCCTCTTTTTTTTTGAAGTTAAAAATTATGATAAACTTTCTTTACATCTTTTGCATTACCATTGTAAAGCATCTGTATTCAAAATGCACATAAGCATAAATCTCAAGTTTTAAGAAAGGTAATCCATGGCATTTGAGAAATTTAGTGATGATGCCATGTTTAAGAATTTTTAATATATGTCCTGTGTTATACAAAAAAATTAAATAATCATAGTTAACTTTATGGCAATTTAAGTAGTTTTTAACAACAATTTTGAATGTAAAAATTATTTACCTTTTTCTCTTGTGCAAACAAAAGTAATTTTGCATCATAAAATATCCCAAGAATTGTTGTTTCGAAACAAAGGAAAATTTTATGTTTTCGACTACTGTTGTGTGCACTTAATTATCAAACTAAATTATCACCTGACAGCCCACATATTGCTTGAAAAAATTACTGGTGGTATCAGCAATTTTAGGATGGTTTTGCAAACAGTGCACAGCATAATAGTCTTGTCATTTGATTTTAGCCAATTAAATGTTTTTATCCAAGATTCTTTGACTGTGCAACAGCTTTTTTTTTTTTTTTTTTTTGTGCGCTTTATCATAGTCCGCTTGCATAAGTTTCAGATTTGCCAACGATGTAGATTCCGATTTTGAAATTACGTCACTCAGCAGTGCGGAAGACGAATTTTTAACTACCGCTGACAGATCGGGAATTTCACATAATTGCTTACTATGAGATATACTCTCATTGCTGGATTTTATTTTCCAAAAAAACATGGTATATCCATTGCTAAATACAACTTATATCTACAGCTAATATGAACCGCAACTAACACGAATTCTGTTCTCTCAGATAAACTAAGTTATCGGCGTTGGTAATTTTCGCTCTTCTCACGGTTAAGTGGAACGCATTGCGCAGGCTCATTCTGAAACGAAACTTAGCTTTTGTTTCTGGAGCATCACTCTCGGTGTGTGTGTGCGTGTGCGTGCGTGCGTGCGTGCGCGCAAGGAAGCTTCCACCTTCCCCTCAGTCACGCGTGCAAGTTATATCGAGACCCCACCCCACCCCACCCCACCCGGGGCTGTGCAATAAATATTTCATTGTCACTCCCTCCCCATAAGGCACAGCTTTTTTGCCCATCTGTCTGCGTCCTCCTGTTTCATGACAGTTTATGCGTTTTGTCACAAACGCCGAAGGCTAGTTTCGTCCGAGTCATGCATCCTGTCGTTAACTGTAAACAACATCTGGAGCAAAACTACATACGGCCCAAATTTCTGGACGTAGAGCATAATATAATTAAAGAAGCACTATTCTCCTGGCCTTGGCACTTATTTTGTAACAATAATACAACTGCAGTAAAATGAAAAACATGCGACGACCGTCTTTTTTTTTTTTTAGAGTAGAAAATTTTATCCATTCCAAACTTCTTCTTTTTTTTTTTTTTTTTTTTTTAAATCTAGTTGCCCGACCGGGCAACTAGATTTCATTTTTACTTGCCCAGGCCAATAATTTACATGCCCCGGGCATCTCGGGCATGGTATTTTTCAAGCCCTGCTACTAACATTTTGCTTCATGCTACATATCTGCAAAACATATTTGTGATCAGAACAAGTGTTGTCACTAACCCCCTATAAATAATTCATCTGTTTAGCATACAAATAACTCTACATTTCTTCTATGGTAAATTTACTTTAAAGTAGAAATGGTTATTTTTTCATACACAGCCATTTGTAATCTTCTTGAGAACCCACAAGGCATGTGAAGTCCCACTAAAGTAGCTGAATTCTTTTACCTTCTAATTTTAAAGCTGAAATGTCTTACCTACTAATTTAAAAAATGAATTCTCATACCTTCTAACTTTAAATCAGAATTCTCTTATCTACTAATTTTATTATCTAAATTGATTTTCTGGTCAGACACTGTACCAGTTAGACTGATTTTGTATTCAGCACTAACAGTTCCTTGTTCAAAAAACCACAGCTTTGTTTTTTTTCTGCTTTATACTAAATTTGAATTTTTAAAGCACTGTCCCAAGTGGTCAGAGGTACTGCTTTCTGGCTAGTTGTTCAAGATGGGCCCAGGGTTGAGCACCATATGAAGTATGAGTGTTGTGTTTGTTTTATGATATTGCTCTCTTCCCTGAAATCCTTGATTTCTAATTTGAAATGGCTGACTGCTTATGACTCCTAGAGTTGCTTGTGATAGTTGTTAAACCCAAATTAAAAAAAAAAGTTTCAAAAGTGTAAATTAGTCAAATAACAACTAATCTTTGGCCCACTAATTGAAGGCTTTATCAAGGCATTAAACTTTGTTTCAGAGTGTAGCCAAAGGTTAATTATAAAATGCAAAAGACAACTCGACTGTTATTAAGAAAAAAGATTTCAATGGAAATTAAGAGACTGTGTGTGTGTGTGTGTGTGTGTGTGTGTGCGTGCAAAACAGTTGCTTTTGATTAGTGTTGCAGTCTATGGAACAGGTAACTCATTTGATGATTGTTACCTATATTGGATATGGTCAGAATTTTGATGTGCTTCATAAATTGTGGGACCTCTGAAAGTGGTAAAGGGGCTGTTAGTTTTAATTCCATTCCACAAGTTTGTAACTGCTTTGTGTTGCACTTCTCTTGCCAAAGCTATGGTATAAAATCCCACCCTTTTCTTTATTTAATGTTGTTGTTCTTCTCTCTATTTATAGACCTTCTGCAATTTTCTTTTTAAAAAAAATGCTGTTGGTGTGCCTGTACTTCCAAAGAGTTCCAAATCACTTTGTCTTGTAACTTGCCACATGTCTGACCAAACCAGCTTTGTTTAGAATGTTTTTAATGGCAGCTTGATGTTCTGGTTGTCTTGTTCTAACCAGAACATCAAGCTGCCATTAAAACATGTGATACAGTGGCACTGAACAAAAGGTCAACTATTGTTTGTACTACTGTATCACATGTTATTCTGTGCATTGCAAGTTGTATTGTGCTATGTGTATCAAAAATATACATAACATTCATTTATAAAACAGGTTAAGTGCTGGGTAATAAATATCTAAGTATGAATTTTAACTTACCAAATCCTATAGCATAGTTTGGTTTAGTTTCGATATTGTTATTCACATGTTGTATCGGCTTGCACCACATAGTTTTTGGACAGAAGACATATCTGGTGTCAAATGGGTTAATTTATATTGAAATATGCTTTATTTCTTGCATTTCATCCTGCTTGCTGTAAAATGCAAGAAATAAAGTGCATTTCAACATAGATTGATCCATTTGACACAAGATACGTCTTCTGTCCAAAAACTATGTGGTGCAAGCCGATACAACATGTGAATAACAATATCGAAAAGGATCTCCAAACTATGCTATAGTATTTGGTAAGTTAAAATTCATACTTAGATATATTACCCAGTACTTAACCTGTTTTTATAAATTAATGTTATGTATATTTTTGATACTCATGGCACAATGCAACTTGCAATGCGCAGAATAACATGTGATACAGTAGTACAAACAATAGTTGACCTATTGTTCAGTCCTATATTTAACCACGTAATTGATTTGGCTATATTTTATTAACCAAATATTATTATTGTTCTAAGTTGCCTGCCTATTTTTTCCACGTAGGCCACATTCACATTTTATGTTGTAGATGACACTTTCCTACAATAAGATGTTTTCTTCTTTTACTTTAATGTCAGAGAAATTTTTTTTATACTTTACTGTGTAACTGTTAAACCTGTCTTACATTTTTTTTTGTTTCTTTTTGCTTCTGAAGTTTTTCTAGCAGTCTTTTACATAAATGAGTTTTCTAGTTGAGTGACTACTTGTTTTTGTATAATTTTTAGATGATATATTCCATAAAGAATCATCGTATATTTTCTGTTTCACATGTTATATTGTCTTAGTTAATGACAGAGGCATATATATCTGCTTTGCATATTATATGGTATCTTAGGGTGTCATTAAGTAAATCAGAATAAAAGAAAGGAAAAGCATATCTTGTTTGGATTAGGTAAAAGTTGCACTTTTTAATGTCGGAAGTCTGTAGGTCAGCTGTTTGCCAAGTCCACACTGTATGACAGATTATTCATTAACATTAATACCACACAGGAATAGGGCGATTGAAAATAATGATGTAGTTAAATCTTTAAGAGGATATACAAAGCAGAAATTTTACAGAAAAAATGCTATAGTTGAAGCTCAAAGGGATTACGCTGACAAAAGGCAATGAAATGCTTTCATGAAAAGGAGATGATTGTTGTTGATATTCAAATGAGATAAACTGAGTTGAAAAAATTAAGGGAAAAAACACTGTAGTTGAAACCCAAAAGGATTAAAATGACAAAGTCCAATAAATAAAAAGTTATTTTTGAAAAGGAGATGAATTGTCGTATAAAATACAAAACGAATACAAAGAAAACCATTAAAGTAAGTAATGTGAGGTAGATTCCTGGTAGGGATGAAAAAATACAGAAAAGTTCCAAAGTGGTTTTGACCAAACAGATATACTGTTAACTAAGACAGTATAATGTGTGAAACAAAATATATGATGATACTTTATAGAATATATCGTCTACATACAACACGTTATATCTACCTAATAAAGTACAAGGTAATTAAAAATGATTGCCCTGATTACAAATGACAATACCTGGTTTATGAACATAGATACAGAGATCACACTGTTGCACAATAAAGAAGGAAGTTCAGAATTTTGTTTCCATACCTTACAAATGTTCTATGCGACTCTCCTGGGTCACGTGGACAACATCTAAACGGTAATCCATTTCACGCCATACATTATGAAGCATGTCTGTAGTCACTGATGCCAGTGCAAGTTGAGTGCACATCTTTAGTTCTTGCAGTGTTCACGGCAAAGGTGGCACATTTGTACAGTGTGGAGCCAGTTGCAGAAAACTCTGTCGTCCTGTCCACATCGGCCAATCCAACGGTTTGGAAAAATTAGCAAGACCATACCATTTCAGAAGACCATAGCAACACAGCAGTAGGTTCCAATAAAGTTCTAAACTTTCTTCTTTCTTGTGTAGGGATATCAGCTGTTTATTTATCTTCATAATTTTAATCATGTTATTGTCATTTGTAATTGGGGCAATCATTTTGAATTATCCTGTACATGGCAAATATCTTAATTAGTTAGAACTACAATACTAATTTTTATTATTAAATTCAAGATATTGATGATTTGTAGTGAAATTTAACTATTTTCTTCTAGGATCACCTGTAATTCCTCCGAGGTCCATAGCTACCAGGAGGGCTATTGCCTTCCCAAAATGGTCATACTAAGGGTGTAAATTCATGCTCTGTGGGGTGTAAGAAGATAGAAATGAACAATGCGTGAATAAATTCACTAAAAATTGTAACTCAAAATGAAAGTTATACACTTTCACATTTTTTTTGGACTTAAGTCAACTGCATATAGCATTCTGTGCAGCTAACCAGAGTACAGAGTAACCTACATTTGAGATGTGAACACCTTGTATGGGTGAAAGGAATTGTCTAAAACATGTAATGAAGGCATGTAAAACATCATGTGGTGTGTTGTGCCTAACTTCTATGAGCTCCCCGAATAAGCCATTTAGATAAAGAGCTAATTAGTCAGGTGTTCTTTGGCCCTTTGATGCCATTGTATCAGTAAACTCTAACCAACCTAATTAGTTGTGCTCTGTTGCAAAAAATTCCAGTGACCATTTACCCGTGAACAGAATTTTTCCAAGCCCTACTCCAAAAGTCTCTTCCTATTGTTACATTCACTGTCATTTGTTCTGAGCTGGTTTGTTTTCATTCCATATTTCTGCTCATGCCAAGTTGTCAGTTTTCATATAACTTTTATGATTTCCATGATATTTACAGCTGTTGGATATTTACCTAATTTTCACATTTTTAGTAAAGTTATATAAAAAACTGGAATTGGGATTTTTTAATGATCATAATACTTTTCTCTAACAAAGCTGTGAGGAAGTAAAAACTGTGCACTATTTGAGTGAAAGTGGGGAACTTTTGAACTCGAAGGGGTGTAAATTTCAAGTCTCACCCTCCCAGATAAGAAAAGCATGCTTCCCTGCTCTGATTCCTCCTTTATGCATTTTTAAATCTTCCAAAAAATTCAGTGTATTTATTTTTAGTAAAAATTGTAATGCCACTTTTATATTAATGGAATTAATATGATTTGAATGCTAGTTTAATATTTTATTATTCTTAGAAGATTTTTATGTTTGAGTTTCAATTTTTTTCATCATTTGCTACTAATGTCAAGTCCAAATAGTTTAGCTGATTTTCTTTTTGCCTCTCCAGGATGAATTTTAAAGTGTTGAAAAAGTTTAGCATCCTTCATTAGTAAGCATTTTTATTGTTGTATATTAAACATTGTATTAGAGATACCACTTGTACAGTGTAAAAAAAGCTGTGTTTGATTAGGATTCACAAAATTTTCTGTGAACAACAGTTTTGAAAATTAAAAACATTCCAGATATTTTAGTGTTTCACAGGTTTTTATATGGATGCTATATAGATTTTTGTATATTAGTAATAAATTTGTGCTGCTTTTCTGTTCTGCATTTTTTTTTTTTTTTTTTGGCAAATCTTGTGTTTGGATACCTTTATAAAAAAACTGGTCTGTTATAACTTCTATTTTAATTTATATTAAAACAAAATCTTCCGAAGCTTTTGAAGAAATGCAATGTTATAGTAATTTTTAAAGTTATTCATGTGAAATTTGATGGTAAAGATGGAATGAATATTTACCATATCAGACAAAGAAAAATAGCAACAAAAAACAAAAAAAATCTGGCAAAATACTGTAAGATGTTAATGAGGAATCAAACTTGTAAGGAGTAGTAGTAGTCTTGCTTAGAACAAGGGGGGGGATGTGATTGCTTCCCGGTGGAAGTAAAAATAAAAAATGAAGTTTCATATTTGCTGCTAACCTGTAAGTTAATATATTTATAGTATTTTTTGTTATGTGTTGTAATATAGTGATCTTTTTTTTTTTTTTTTTTTTCGCAGCTATGGATATGTTAAATCGAATTAAGAGTACAGTGTCTAGTCTAGGCACAGTTCTTCCTGGAAATCCAGTTACTAGGGAATATGAAATTGTTGACCACATAGCAAGTGCTGGACCTAGTTTACTTTGGAAAGTTTACAAGGGAATCAAAAAATCAACCAAAGAGGTAAATATGGGAAAATTTGTTATTCCTTTTGGTAATAAACACTAAGTTTCACAGCTCCTAATTTGTTTCCACTACAGATCTTATTTCCAGTTCTTGTTTCTTAATGTGCTTAACAGTGTAAAGTATTAATTTCATTTCCATGTACCAGTATTACAGAAATGGAAAAGAAATGGTGCCTTTCCATCGTTATTCTAAATGCTGTTGGAAAGACATATCATAAATTTGAATCATTTGCATATTAAAATTTTCAAAATCTATGGTTTTCAAAAAAAAGAAAAAAAAATTTTTTTTTTGGCTGTAAGGCTGTATAATTTTACTAATTTTTAGCAGTATGTGAGATGCCACTAGCTGAACTATGCATAATAGTTAGAAACACAACAGTTCTTTTAGAGGACATACACATAGACTGCCACTCAAATTTTTTTTTTTTTTTAATTTTCAATATGACACTAATTTTATTGTAATAAAAAAAAAATAAGGCAAAGAAAGTTTTAAGACGATGGTTAGTATTTAATGATGGCTCAATGCAGCCGAACATTTGAATGCATTCTGATATATATTCTTATTGAAAAGTTACACTAAAGATTGCAGATTATAACAAGTAAAGTAATTTTTGTCACATTCCTTGGACAATTATTAGTTTATTAATTGGGTTGGAGTACTGCTAGCGGCGCTTTTCCACTACTTGCAAAAGGTATTGCTTCTGTTCTTCTTGGTTTATTAATACAGCATTAAAAGGCTATTAGTGAAATGCCCCTTTCTGCTGCATTATTTATTAACAACTTTGAAATTCTTGACCCTCTGTTTGGTTTTAATAAATTCTTCATCTTCCTTTCAGGTGCTGGGATCAGCTTGAAGAAAGTCATCAGAAATATGCAAAGCCACAAACAGTTTCTTGGTGATGTTTGTCACAAAGTCTGGTAGCTTACTTTCTTTTATCTGTTTTTCACCAATTTTTATTCTTCAAGAAATGGAGGATTGTGTTCCTCGAAGAATAAAGATTAGTGAAAAACAGAAGGATGCAACCATGGCCACTTTCATCTCTACGGGCATTGTTTCATCGAAAAAATACAAGACCAACTAGAATTTCACTCAAATATCACAAATGGCCAGAGAAGCTTTGGATTGCAGCATTTGCAACTGCTTCATTTGTGGTCTTGTATGTGACAAGTTTCTGTAGGAGTTCAAGGTCCAGTCTTGGAGTAAGCGCAGCAGCTGGTGTGGTAAACCATGATTTTCTGTACAGCTGTATGACAACAAGTTGAATTCACAAAGGCCAAACAGTTCTCGAGGAGTTTTCTGAAACTGAGATTGAAATGTGCCTATCTTTAAACTGTAAATCAGTTTTACTTCCACCTAGCTCAATGATAAGCACCAGGAGAATGTGTGGAAGAATCCTCTAGTGCAAGTGTATTCCCAAGAAAACAGCAGTGAGAGTTGCAACAGTTTTTTATAATCATTCCTAGGGTGACATTCACACAGCTGTCCATGATTGTTTTAATAGGTTTTATTCGACAAGCAATAACTTCATCTTCTACATCCAACTTGCAAACATCTTTATTAAGTTGACTCCAAGAATTTGAAAACCTCTGGAAGAGCTGGATGTTTGGGCCTCTTGAAGGCCCCATCAATTTATCATAGACACTTGCAACGATGAGTTCAAGTATATGGTGTCGGCAAGCCAAGCTCACAAGAGTTCTGTTTAGTTTCTGCTTCAGCAGTGCACATGCTCCATCTTTCAAACCTGTATTGATTCCTGTGGTGTCGAATGACATAAACTGAATTCTTTCAATCAAATTCCAATCCTGAATCAATTGGAATACTGCAGATGCTTCCAGTCCTTTTGAGAGTTTTGGGTCACCCAGAAGTTTCATAACACCATCCCCAGACACTAGTACTGCTAGGTGATCAATAGTCTCCTTGTTGGCCAGAGCAAGGAGCATTTTCCCATCCCAGTGTACGGTTAGTAGTATATCAGGAGCAAATGAAGTTCATACTTATGCTGCAATGGCCTCTCTGTGCTTTCTCCAAGCCCATCTGATGGATTCTTTGTTGAGAGCAATTTCTTCAAGGTTTCCACCCAATGATTGAGCAGTGGCAGCAAGGACATACATAGCTTTCCTGTCACTTATTTTGCCTCGGTCTAACGCAGATGTTAATTCAGGACTGATAATCATTGGAAGTACGAGGCTTTTTAGTTTTTTTACAGGTAGAATAACTTGCTGTAGGTATAACTGTTTCGTCATTTGAGTCATTATCAGTACTGCTGCTCAAATCTAGATTCTCTGATGAGGGCTCTGATTCACATTCTAACTGTCAGCTTTTTTCCTTTTTCTAGTTTCATTTAAATTCTATCCCTGTGCCTTTCCTCTAGCTTAGCAAAACTTTTATCAACAGAACCCATATATCCTCTTCCTTTTTTTCACTGAGCCCATAAAAATCCAATGTCCTCAGGAAATACTATTAGGAACATGCTGTCAGCATTAGCTACATCAAACAAATCAAATGTGTCAACAAAAGCAACTTCTGTTTTCTTCTGTCTCTGTCCTCCTGGAAGCATTCTTTTTCAGGCCTTTCCACTGGGAATGCAAGAGCTCAACTTTATTGATCATATGACACACTTGTCTGGTTGGGGTTCATGCTTTCTCCCAGATAGTTATAACTTCCCATGCAGTCTCTGTAGCACTGTCTTGAATCGTTCACTTCTCCTTAAGGTGTAAATGAAAAAAGTGACTTAAAACTTGATGGTTTAAGGGTAACTTGTTTCGGTTATGGACTCACTAGCCCCACCTACCAACAATGCCTCAAAGTTTCTTTGATTTATCAGAACTTGAAGTAGCTTCCATTTTTACCACAGCCAGATACTGTATTTAATTTATTCCAAGAAATAATAAATTATTAGAGCTCACCTGGCTTTCGAAGAACTTTCTAAGGAACACGACGTTAGCTTGATGATGTGACTGGCGATGTTAACTTAACAGACACTTCTGCTAGACTGAATCTGAAAGGAAAGATGAAAAAGGATTAAAGAATAGTTCTGTGTCTGGAATAGCTTGTGTTCTGAATGTAAGGTCTCTTAAAAATAGGACAGAAATGCACCAGGGCCTTTGAGCCACCAGTAGATTTTGAGGTACAGCAAAGAAACTTTGGAAAAATTAATTTTACACAGAAATGAACAAAATAAGATGGTGTAACCAATGAAAACAGAAGAAAAAAATTCTTCATGCATTTCAGTGGCAGTCTATGTACTCATGTTTTATGAATTCATAAACAATCCAGAGCATCCATTTTGTCATTCTACTTTGTTTCACTACTAAAACAGATATCCTATATGTCAAAAATTATATTTCATATTTTTATATTTGTAGTACTTTGTTATGGGTTAAGCAATCTGTGATATTCTCCACAGGAAAGCCAACATCCAGTTAATTTCCATTTGCATGATTAATAATACCAATTACTGTCATATGTGACCATTCATAACTCCTCCTCTCCAATGTTAGAGCATGAAGGGGGACCCAAGTGTGATGCAACTTGCTAAAGGTCACAAAATTATCACCTTAATGCAATCTCAAAGTATAATGAGTGTGTTGAAAGTTTTAAATCATACTTATTTCGAGAATTCAGTCATGCAGTTTAATCCCTTTTCAAACAGAACTTTCACAATTAAGATAATCAGATAATCATAATAATCCACATACATTCACTAATTGATGAAAGTGGAGTAAAAATCATAATAAATTTGTTCCAAGTATGGTAGTGTGTGTACATTTACTCATACACAGTGCTCAACCAATTTGCAACAACATTTGAAAGCAGTAGTAAAGTCAGAAATACACAGTGCTCAACCAATTTGCAACAACATTTGAAAACAGTAGTAAAGTGAGAAATACACAGTGCTCAACCAATTTGCAACAACATTTGAAAGCAGTAGTAAAGTCAGAAATACACAGTGCTCAACCAATTTGCAACAACATTTGAAAACAGTAGTAAAGTCAGAAATACACAGTGCTCAACCAATTTGCAACAACATTTGAAAACAGTAGTAAAGTCAGAAATACACAGTGCTCAACCAATTTGCAACAACATTTGAAAGCAGTAGTAAAGTCAGAAATACACAGTGCTCAACCAATTTGCAACAACATTTGAAAACAGTAGTAAAGTCAGAAATACACAGTGCTCAACCAATTTGCAACAACATTTGAAAGCAGTAGTAAAGTCAGAAATACACAGTGCTCAACCAATTTGCAACAACATTTGAAAACAGTAGTAAAATCAGAAATACACAGTGCTGAACCAATTTGCAACAACATTTGAAAACAGTAGTAAAGTCAGAAATACACAGTGCTCAACCAATTTGCAACAACATTTGAAAACAGTAGTAAAGTCAGAAATACACAGTGCTCAACCAATTTGCAACAACATTTGAAAGCAGTAGTAAAGTCAGAAATACACAGTGCTCAACCAATTTGCAACAACATTTGAAAACAGTAGTAAAGTCAGAAATACACAGTGCTCAACCAATTTGCAACAACATTTGAAAACAGTAGTAAAGTCAGAAATACACAGTGGTCAACCAATTTGCAACAACATTTGAAAACAGTAGTAAAGTCAAATACACAGTGCAGCAATTTGAAAATGAAACTAATGGTAGATAAAAATATTGAATTACTGTAGTAAATAACCAACCTAGGTTTATTCAAACTAGCTTTCTCTGGCTCCTGACCATTTGTCTGAGATGAGTCTGGGTTGGAATCCTGGTGAGGCGCGGATGTTGTGTTTGTCTTACAACACTGGTTCTCTCCCTTCCCTGGACCAGCGCCCCTAAATTAGAGATGGGCAACTGCTTATAGCCCATCCAGTTGCTCATGGTGGTTGTTAACCCACCCACACCCACAAATTTAGTTTTTGCAATTCACATATTTTCTCCTTCTGAATGCTGTGGACCATACCAATTCCAAAGCATATCACAGAATTAAATGTGGTAAATAATTTCAATATAAAACTCTTTGTATGTGTAGAAAAAAATTTCCAGTTAATTTTTTTATACTGTATTTCCCACTAAGTGATGTTTGAGCTATTTATAAGTCTAGAGCAGAATGGTCATGTGTTTTTTTTTTTTTTTTTTTTTTTTTTTGTATTACCGTTTTCGTTCAAAGACAATTATGAACAACTAATCTTTTGTAAGTATGGTTATAATACATCTTTACTCACTGTTATTCTCTATCACAGCAACAAATAGCATACATAACAGATTGATTAAACACGCGCTAATAATAGCATGAAACAGACTGTGATACAGAAATCATATGAAGCATACTGTATGTGTTAGTGAACGATCATTTTTATTACCTGCCTGCATTTGTGCTACATTTGTTTCAGCATAAATGTGGTTTTGGCAACAGCAAACCACCCCTCTCTCCAGCCATTATGTATTGTGATCAGCCGACTAATCTGCTTTATGCCCGCATGCTGCTGTACAGCCAGATGGTAGTTTGAAATGAAACAGTACTTTCTCCTATACTTCTTCCCCAGATTTACCAAACAATTGGTTCCGGTTAGTGCAGTTGGTTAGTGGAAAATGCTAATGTAAGGGAAAGTTTTAAATAGCATTAACATTGAGAAACTAAACTGTTACAAGTGCTGTTAAATGTTAAAAATTAGAGACAAATGAAAGTGAATTCCTGGAAGAAAGAATTCATCGTGAATACATAAAAGGCTCCAGCTTCAGTTGCTTGAAATTGCTGCTATCAGTACACCACGCGCTGTTCTGGGTGGTGTACTGATAGCATGCTTGAGCATAAATTGGGAGATGCAAGTTCATTTCCCATTCCAAGGCCATGTAATTTTTAAGTTTTTCGAAGGATGGGAAAATGTATGGCATAAGCTGTTGTCCAAGATTCAGAGGTTAGCTCATCTGCCAGATCAGCGTTTATAACTGATGGAGCTAGATTTTATTTACTGTTGATGTATCAAAGTCTCTATTTACTGCAATCTTTGCTCACAACTTGAGCTTTACTGATGTCCATCACATGTCTCACACAAGACCTTTTTGTCCTTCACCTATATGAAGTACAAAAGGTCTTCATCTGTACCTTTTGTGTGCCTTCAATATACTGATAATTATATGTGAAAAGTAAGTTTTTCAAGTTTTGAGTAATTAAAAATGCTGTAGTATTCCTGTGCAGACAACCACTAATAATTTAATAAAGAATTCATGTTAAAATTTGGTCTTGCTGACATATTTCATGGCATCCCTGCTTGTACATTAGTATTAAAATTAGTTACAATACCACTATTTCATGTGCACAGTGTACTGTATTTCATAAATATTTTGTGTAACAAATAACCCGGTTACTTATGTAATAACTTTGCACCTCCACCACATTTATGCATCTGTTGTAGAGTTTCTAAGCTGGTAATTACGTTGAGAGTTTCATCATGGTTTTGATGGCATGCAATTTATTTTAATTTTTCTCTGCAGGAAGCAGCAGTGTTTGTTTTAGAGAAGAAACAGCTAGAAAAGTATATGAAACATGACAGGGATTGTATCCTTGATATTATGAAGAAAGGTGTAGCAAACCTCACCAGGCTGAGGCATCCAAGTATTTTAACTGTTCAGCATCCCTTAGAAGAATCCAGGTATTGAAACTGTTTATCTTGTAAATATCAAATTACTTAGTCCATAAATACTTTGTCCTCTGTCATGCAAAATCTATCTTTGTTTGTGACTTAATGGACCCATTATACATTCTCCTGTGACTAACTCTATTTATGCTAAATAAAGGAAGAGGAAATTGTCATATCTCATTTAATTGAGACTTCTAGAAATTCAGGTAGCATATTATTGAAATTGTGTGCAACTGTAATATTTCAAGGTTGTATTGTTTTATGGGTTTGGCTTTGCCATCCTAGTTCTGCCCTTCGTTATTAACTATAAATGAGGTAAAATTTACCTCTAAGCCTCTTTTGAAGATATGTGTTATTTCATCACTTTCATCCTTCCATTTATATGGTCTTCAATTGTTTGTCATTCTAATGTCCTTTATGACCATGCTTTTGGTCACTTTACATCTGAGTGCATAGATGTGATATGAGATTTATATTAGCATGTACGAGGGCTATACTGGAATTAATAAGCAACAATGTTCTAAAAATTGTGAGTTGTAATGATTGAAGAAATAAATATGACACCTTAATCTACATAACTTGATCAATTTTTCTACAAAATTCCCATTTTTTTTTTTTTTTTTTGGACACATTTTCCCCATCATTCTGCCAGTTTAAAGACACCCTTGTGGAAGAACTCTGTTCCGGTTTCACAAAGTCACTGATGTACGGTTTGCTGTATTGCTTCCATGCTCTGGTTGTGTTAGCCACACATCTGGTCTTTTAAGAATCCCAAAGGATTGTATAGTCAGATAGTGCCAAATCTGGACTGTAATCAGGGTGAGGTAAAAGTTCCCATCCAAATTTCTGTATTTTTTCCAAGGTCAAATGAGCAAAGTGGGGCCTGGCTTTGTTGTGCTGGAAGATGTCTTTCTTTCCATTTATCACGCAATGTACAGTGGAGCTTTTCTAACGTTTGGACATAACAAGCTGCATTTACGGCTGAAGCCTACAGTGAATATTGGCAGTTGAAATTTCCTCTTTCACAAGAAACTGAATCACAGCATGCTGATGGAATGATGTATCACTGTCGGCCACCTTATCTCACATCTGTTTGGTCACATGACGGATTCTGATGACATCATTTGACATTCATGGCCACAACAAGAGATGGCACTACCTGTCCACAAACTATCATTTTCCCAGTGTGCAACCTGCATGTGTAATGCAGCTTTGCTGATTACTTTCAGTATGACCTACACACTAATTAAAAGATGGCATGCATGCGTGTGTGCTCATGTCTGTGTGTCTGCAAACAGTAGTGTTTTCAAAAAACAGGAAACTCGATGATTCAGAACTTAGCTCATACACTGACAAGACTTTAAGGCATATTTGTGTGGAAGTTGTTTTGCAGTACATGAGTGTGCACTCATGCATGCATATCAAAGCTGGAACTTTATCACTTCAGCAGAAACATTACTGTCATACCAATCAAGAAGGTGGTTTTAAGAAGCTGATTTGTATCATCTTGATGTTTTGAAGAAGCTGACAAAGCCTGTGTAGCATATTGAGCATTGAAACACGAGTAATATCTAACTAGTTCATATCGTTGTGTTAGCCAGGAAATAGTCAAATAATATATTTCACAGAGGCTATGTACATATGCTTTGCCCAGTACCTATAAGATACTGTACTCACTCACTGCAGTTTTTACTTAATGTTGAAATGGCTAATGTTGCTATACAGACAGGCATCTGGATACTTTACAGGGAATGTTAAAGGCACCCTGTAAATCTGTTGAAATGAGGATAAAATGAGTCGAGGTGTTAAAGCCAAGTGATGTTGATGATCATGTGCATACAGTACACCTCAAAAATATAGTGTACCTGAAACTTTTTAATGAAGGTGTAGGATCTAAGTCATTTGAAGAGTGGCAGCCAGTAAATTGCATGCTTTTTTGAACTTTCTGAGAGTCCTGCCAAATCAAGAATCTTTTCTGTGTAACATTGATATTAAAAGAGGTGGTCTGTTCTGTAGCGCATAGGATGCCAAGAAATCTGCCATACTTTTTTAGTTATTTAGCATATCAAATGCCCAGTAACTTTAGAATAACTGTTGGAAACATTAGACTGTGAAAACATCACAAGTGAACCTCAAATTCAAAAACTTATAGGCACAAAGTATTGACTGCTGGCTCATGACTCTGTCTTGTAGCCTATCAAACTGATATACTGCCTTGGAGATTAAATCATGTATTATCCACTTTATATTCTATGTCTCTAGTGATTTTCAGTTCATTTGGCCCACTCTTTCTGGGTGGTGCAATTTCAGTCAAGCAGTGTCCATTTAGGTCTGCTGAAACAAATTCTGAATTTGCAAATTGTTGTTTCTGCAAAAAAAAAAAAAAAAAAATCATTTTGTTGCATAACAGTCAACCAACTGCTGTGTAGGATTGAATGTAAGCATATTAAGCCTAGTATTGTTCATGTGTTTGCTCACAAAGTGTAATTATGTTGGAAAATCATATTGTGATTCTATTCAACAACAATTTAAATCAGTAATTATGAAAATAAGATGATCCTGGTGTAAGGATCACACTCACATTGTGCAATATAAATTTTAATTGTAGAAGATAGTAAATAACAACAACATTTTAATAAAGTGTATATGAAGACTGATTAGAAAAATTAATTATGTGGATCTAAAAGTGTTGACCTCATTCTACTGATCTAGAATCTTGGTAGTTTGGTAAGACTAAATGCAGCTTTTAGCTGCATATTTATGTATTTGCGTTTGAAGCGCAACATCAAATAAATAAATACATTCACTTTTTTTTTCATGAAGGAAAATGTAAAAGCAAAAAAATTAAAAAGTTGTATTAATTTTTTTATTGGTGAACATGATCACCACAGGTATCCAGTTTTTGTGCATCTGTGAACAACCATGACTAGGCAAAAAGTAAAACTAATTAGGAAATGCAAATGAGCCTTGCACATGTTTGAATAAAAAGTGACTGATCCTGACATAATGATGAAATAATATATGCACTGAAAAAAAAATATTCAGTAATGGCTGCATGCAACCAAAATGTTGTCACAGGAATAAAGAAATCACAGCAAATGATATCTTGTTTTTAAATGACATTTAAAGAAGCATCATTGACTCCTCAACCATACTCAGTGCAAGCTTTGAGAAAAATTTGTACTATTTCTTTTGAACTAGGTTCTCTGGCACTGAGTTTCATTCATAACTTTAATTCAGCTGGCTATCTTTCTTTAAGGAGCTACCCTCTGAATCTCAGAGAACATGTTAGTGATGCACATGTATGTATTTACCTCATTCTTTCTGCCTGCCAGGTTTATCAAAACTTGTTTGCAAAAATTTAATCCAAATCACAGTTGGATTTCTGAACAGATATCCTTTCTTAGTCGGCAAACAAATTTCTAATTTTGAAGGGACTTCTAGGAAGGAGTTTTGTTTTATGAAGATCTCAGTTAGTGTGTTCATAACAACATGCACCTAAGTCATCATTTGTTGGTGTCTCACAAAGTAACATTTTGTGTTGATGTGTTTATTATACAGGGTGTCAGAGAATTATTGGACACATTATAAAATTATGTACGAAAAAAACTATGAGCATTGTCTGTTTTTCTATGTCACGTATTACTCACACGGTTTCTATATTTTTGTTTTGCAGAATTGTTATTCCCAGAATCCGATAGATGGTGCAAGGTGTGGCCTGATAAGGAATGTATGAGAAATGCGCAATCAGTAGTCATGTCATCCGTACAGCAGAAGGCAATGTGTGTGTTATGGCTTGCAGAATTAAAATCTGTCATTAAAGTTAAAAGACGGTACTGTTTAGAGTATGGTTGTAATCCTCCATCAATGAATACCATTAAGCGGTGGATGAAACAGTTTAAAGAAACTGGCAATGTGGAACATTGTGGAGGAGTCAGTAGGCTTAGCGTCAGCAGTGAGACGGTTGACCAAGTTAATGAAAGTTTCCGACGAAGCCCCAGGAAACCCGTTCGTAAAGCAAGCAGAGAACTGTGCATTCCGAAATCGACAGTTCACGATATCTTGCACAAGAAATTAAAGTTTCATGCTTATAAAATTCAAATAGTGAAAAAGATGCATGTAAATGATCATACTCTGCGATACGATTTCGCTGTGGACATGCTGAATCGAGTGGAAAACGACGAAAACTTTCTCAGTACTGTAATTTTTAGTGATGAATCCACATTTCATGTATTAGGTATTGTGAATCGTCACAACTGTAGGATATGGGGCAGTGAACCACCTCATGCTGCTATTGAACTGGAACGTGATTCATCAAAAGTTAATGTGTGGTGCACCCTATCAAAAAGAGAAGTCATTGGCTCTTTCTTCTTCTGCAAAAAAACCATAAATGATGACATTTACTTGGATATGCTAGAAAATTTTGCTATACCCCAGATCAAAAGATACGACAACATCGTTTTTCCAACAAGACGGGCCTCCGCATTGGTCAATGTGTGTACGTAAGTGCCTAAATGAGCATTTCCCCAACAGATGGATTGGGTGTGGTGGTCCCATTCCGTGGCCTCCTCACTCTCCAGATCTAACTCCATTGGATTATTTCATGTGGGGTTATGTGAAGGATCGTGTCTATCAGACACCTTCTACTGATTTGCAGGAACTGAAGCAGCGTATCACAGCTGCTATTAATTCCATAACTCCTCAGATGCTTGCCAATACATGGCACGAAATTGAGTATCGCTTGGACGTACTATGAGCAACAAAGGGATCTCATATCGAAATTTATTAACTTGTGTAGTTACATTGTAAGTTAGTGCTGTCAGTTTCTTTCTATCTGTTTAATGTTTTGTTTTATATAATTTTGTAATGTGTCCAATAATTCTCGGACACCTGGCATGTTCTTAAGTTTCCACTTATATTCATCAAACACATGCTTTGTTGTTGTTATAGATCATAGTTAGATCCCTCTATATTATGTATAAATCATCAAGTAGATACACTGCCAGACAATTGCTAAGGACGGATTACAATAGCAACAATAGCAACCATAAAATGGAAGGCAGGAAAATGTGGAAATTAGCATAAGTGCGAGATACAGTAAGACGTGTTGTGCGTATGCAAATTTTGGATTGCCAAACTTGTTTGTGACGTCATAGCGCTGATAAGAGATATAAAGGAGTTGACGCGTATTGACTGTTGTTGTTCAAACGCAAAGTTGAAAGGGAAAAAATCAATTGACGAACTTGCAATTTTCAGTATGTCTTCCCGACATCACCTAGATGATTTTATGCGTGGCCGTATTATTGGCAAGATTGAAAAAGGGCGAAAAATAACAGATGTTGCCAGGGAGTTCGACGTCAGCCACAGTGTTGTTTCAAGGCTTTGGAAATCATTTCAAACAAAGGGAGAGTGTAGCAAACGTCACGGGGGAGGTCGTGTTTGCAGTACGACACCTGCAGAAGATCGGTACATTGTGCTATCAACAAAAAGACACCGGCGCAGCACAGCTAGTGAGGTAGCAAATCAGTTTATGGCTGCTACTGGCAAGCGGATCTCCCGAAAAACTGTCGACAGATGTTTGCATGAAGAAGGACTATATGCCCACTGTCCTGTTGTGTGCATCCCATTGTCCAGACGTCACCGTACCTCCCGTTTGCAATGGTGCCATCAACATCGCAATTGGACTGATAACGACTGGTCTGCTGTCCTCTTCTCAGATGAGAGTAGATACAGTCTATCGTCTGATTGTCGACGACAACTGATCTGGCGTGATAGTGGTACTGCATATTGTCCAGCAAACACACAGGAAAGGGACCGATATCCGACATGTAGTGTCATGGTATGGGCTGGCATCATGATCAATGGCCGTACGTCCCTCTAAGTGCTTCCAACTGGGACTATGACTGGCCAACGATACATTAATGATGTTCTGCTACCTCATGTTCGCATGTTCCGTGGTGCTGTCGGTGATAGATTCATTTTCATGGACGACAACGCAACATGTCATCGAACAGTCGCTGTCCAGGAGTGTCTTGAGAGCGAGGATATGCAACGCCTCGTATGGCCAGCACATTCTCCAGATCTGAATCCCATTAAAAATGTGTGGGATGCTTTGGGGAGGAGTCTTGCTGGTCACCAGTGGCCTCCAATAAACAAGGACACCCTCATCCGTGCACTGACAGAGGAATGGGATAAATTACCCCAACAGCTGCTTGATAATGTTGTGCAAAGCATGACATGACGTGTGGAATCTTGCATCGCCCTCCATGGTGGCCATATCCCGTATTGACATCTTACGCCGGAACGCCTGCAGACGGTAATTGCATTTTTTTCACGTTTACGTATTCTGCACAAAATGGCCTGTTTGTCCCTTGAACACGTTCCAAAGCCTTCTGGATTTCAGAGCACAATAAATTGTCTTTCTTGTAATGTCCTGGCATTCTGACATTATTTTATTTCACTTGGCATCCAACCACACTTACTTTTTTTATGCGCTATATAGCTGTTTATGATCCGTCCTTAGCAATTGTCCAGCAGTGTATTTTAACCAGATTAGTTTATGACATGCTTGCACTGCGGAATGTATTCTATCTCTATTGGTGGTAGTGCAGCAGTCTTTCATTTCTTGTTTGCCCATCATATATTTATTTGTCTTTCATATCTTGTTGATTGTCTGTATGTTGTGCCTCAAGTTTAAATGACATGTCTAGGTGAGTTATTGCTTGGGGGTAATAAATTATCTTTTCGATAGTTTTACAATTGTCTGTTGTGAACTTTTTAACAAGTATGAAGTTGATGAATGAAAGCAGTGCCAAATCTTGTGACTGTAGCTGTGTTTAGTTGAACTCCCATTGCTTTGTGATAGATTTCATTATCATTGAACATTTTGTTTTATGCTGCAACTTCACATACTCTGTAAACATGAGTGCAAACTTTTCTTTGCCTTTTTTTAAATATTTTTTATCAGCAACAAGATAATGCTCTCTGCCATGCATTTATTCCACAAAACAGTGATTTACAAGTGAAAAATTAGATGTAATGGACTGGCTGTCTCGAAGCCCAGACTTAAACCAAATGAAAAATGGCTGGTCGTTACTTGTCAGGCTGGTAAATGAAAAAACAACAAGCAATATTCTTCATCAAGAGAATTGCAAGTGCAATACATTACTGTTAGGACAAAATCAACATTGGCACTTTACAATATTGGTAACAGCAATGCCAAACGGTATTTATTCTCTGATTTATGGCAAATAGAAGTGCCATAAATTATTAATTCAGAAAATATTATTTTTTGCTTTGTAATATCTGATGTGTATTTATAATTTCTTTACAGCACAACGTAAACGTTTATTAGCTTTACTTTTACTTATGTTTAATGATGTAATAAAGTCTTGAAACACTGTACCACATAACATTCTTCTATAATACAAATTAATTATATAAGAGATTTTTTTGTTGTTGTTGTTGCAACTATCATTCTACTGCGGATAATCAAGAAATATCAGGAATATTTCTGTGTATTTATAATTTCTTTACATATTGTAGGTAGATTAAGATGTGTGACAAAAATGTTTAAAGTGTTCAGAACACATAATTTTCTTGAATACCCTGTATCTATTGATAAAATGCAATCCAAATTTGTTGCTGTGTATTATTTGATGTGCCTTATTCCAATGATAACAATACTATGGTTTTTATTTCATGAAATATACTTTCATCTCCATCAGAGAAAGTCTAGCCTTTGCTACTGAGCCTGTGTTTTCAAGTTTAGCCAATGTTCTTGGATACCAAGAAAATATGCCAGTACCACCTCCCAAAGTGTTAAAAGATTATGAACTTTTTGATGTGGAAATAAAATATGGTCTCTTGCAGGTGAGACATTTTTCTGACATATTAGCTGATAAGTTTAATTATATATATGAAGCATCATCATAATTGAAAAAGGTTACGCACCTATCTCATGCATGAAATCATGTAGTACCACTTTTCTAGTGTCTGCATCAAGGTCAAGTCATATTTTATTTTAATATTCATTCATTCTTCCTGAATATTTTGGATGAATGGTTGAAAACAGCAGGCTTCATGCAACAATACTACAGTAAACATAGAATTAAGTGAGGACACATAGTTGAGTATAGCAGTAAAATTCATTAAGCAGAAGCTTTTTACCATTTGATGGCCTTCATCACTGCCATCATTGTGGGTGATCAGGTCTCTTGCAGGTGAGACACAAACTAGTTGCCTAAAATATTTGGAAAATAGTCAAAAGCTTCAGCTTAATGAATTGTATTACTATACGCAACTCGTTCTTTAATTTTATGTGGTTTCTGGATGAAGATTGATCAGTGCTCTCTCTCTCTCTCTCTCTCTCTCTCTCTCTCTCTCTCTCTCTCTCTCTCTCTCTCTCTCTCTCTCTCTCTCTCTCTCTCTCTCTCTCTCTCTCTCTCTCTCTCTCTCTCTCTCTCACACACACACACACACACACACACACACACACACACACACACACACACACACACACACACACACACACTAGTTGTAAAAAATATTTGATGACATTTGCTTTATTAGTAATGCAGGGGTGTTCAGGCTGGAGATATTCAAATATAACAGCTTGAAATGTGAGAACCTCTCATATTTTCTCAAACTGAAGTTCAGGTGATAGGAAATCTCTCCAAGAGTTGTTTCATCATACCATCAAGATCACTAGTCCAGGAGCACCACCAGTAGTTGTGTACACACAAAAATGGCATAAGAACAGCTATTGCTTTAGTCAAGATGTGAACACCAGAGTGGAAGATGCCTGTGTGCTTTGGTTATCTGAATTTAAATCAGTTGCCCGTGTTCAGTGGCATTCATAAAGGGAGTGGAATGTGAATCCTCCCACATCCAAATACATTCTTCAGTGGGATAAGAATAAAAGAGATGGGAAGTTTGGTTTCACAAACTGGGAAACACCCAAAAAAGCATGTGACCAATGAGCATGAATCATTCTCCAAAAGCCCACATAAATCAATTAGCCAGGCAGTAAGGAACTGCAGATTCCTTGTCCAACACTACACAGCATTGTTCACAAATGTCTCCGTTTGTGTGTGTGTACAAAATTCAGCTTCTCCAACACCTTCAGCCAGATGATCACTGCTTCACAGCTGATTTCACAGCTGAAATATTGACGACAGTCCCAGTTATCATGATCTGTTGTTATTCAGTGATGAATCCACCTGTCATGTATGTGGGGAAATTAACAGATGCAATTTTCCCATATGTGGTACAGAGAATCCTCACCAACTGATCAAAAATGAAAGGTACACACCAAAAGTCAAGTGTCCGATTAGGAGAGCACAAAGATCAAAAATGGCATCATCAATTGCCCCCCCCCCTAGAAACCACAGTGACAAGACACACTTACCTCGACATGCTGCAGTTCTTTGCTGTTGCACAGATTCCCCCTGGTTTCATGTTTTAGCAAGATGAGGCTCCGCCACACTTTCGTGGAGATATTACCACGTTTTTGAACAAGACTTTTTTTGAACGTTGAATTGGAAGAGGAGATCCAACTGGCTGGCTACCCAGATCTCAGGATCTGATTTCATTGGACATTTTTGCATGGGGCTTTATTAAACACTTTGTGTACCAGAGAGAAGTTCGAGATTTGGATAACTTGAAACAGTCTATCATTGAAGCAGTTGCTCTAATAATGCCTCAGATGCTCTGCAAGAGCACGAATATTGTTTTGACATCTGTCAAGTTACAAAAGGTGCCTACGTTGAAATTTACTAACCTGCATAAAAACTTGGTAAGTTACTCTGTATAATAACAAACAAATTTTTTTAATACTAAACCTTATAGATGCTGAGAGATATGTGTTTATTTTTGGATATCTCTAGCCTGGACACCCTGTATACACTGCTGGCCACCCAAAATGCAACACCAAGAAGGACATGAGATAGCAAAGCCAGATTTACTGGACACATAACAACCGATACAAAGATGAAACGATTGAGCTTACAGGCCCGTGCGACTTACGGAACATGCAGACATCAATAGTTCGTGTGGCCCCCATGGCTGGCAATAACTGCCGCTACATGCCGCGGCATCGAACGAAAGAGGCTTTGGATGTGAGCTTGGCGTATGTCAGTCCAGGCTGCTTCCACACGTTGCCTCAGTACATCAGGCGTAGCCGCGGGTGGTGCTTGTCGGGCCACTCGGTTGCCGATCAGCGACCATACGTGTTCGATGGGTGACATATCGGGAAAACAGGCGGGCCACGGCAGCAGTGACACCTGGTGGGCCATAAAGAATTGTTGCACGATGCGTGCCATGTGTGGGTGCACATTGTCCTGTTGAAACATGGCCTGTGGCAGGTCCTGCAGGTAAGGGAGGACTAATGGCTCCAAAACGTCGGAGATGTAGCGGTGGCTGTTGAGTGTACCGGCGATGCGTACCAGAGGGGTGCCTTTGTCATATCCAATTGCGCCCCAAACCATAACGCCAGGCGACGGACCAGTATGGCGATGCATAATGCAGGCATCATACAGTCTCTCGCCGCGGTGCCGCCACACGTGGATCCAACCATCGTGGTGTTGCAGGCAGAAGCGGGATTCATCAGAGAAGACAATGCTGTGCCATTCCGTAGTCCAGGTGCGGCGTTCAACGGCCCACTGCCGCCGCACTCGCCGGTGGTGTAACGTCAAAGGTAATCGGAGCAATGGCCGCCGTGTGACAAGTCCCTGCTCTTGCAGACGACGTCGAACGGTATGTGCTGACACAGGTTGTTGCGCAACACACCCTAATTCCTGCGCTAATGTTCATGATGTGGCGGTGCGAGCCGTCAATGTCCGCCACACAACATGCCGGTCCTCTCATTCGGTGGTGTGCAGCTGTGGCGGCAATCGCTCACGTTGGTCCGTCTGTCCGTCCCTCCTGCACACACCGAATCCATACTCGCCTCACTGTGGCTGGATGTCGTCCCACACGGGCGCCGATGTCTCGGTACGATAAACCACTGTCACGATAAGCCACTATTTGTCCTACGTTAAACTCCGAAACGTGCTGGAATGACTGCCATATTCTGCGATGAGGATCATCAGGAAGCTTCCCACGCACAGGTCCGGCAGCACAACACACTTCCACTACTTACACCCCGCCTTCTGTGCACCGTTCTTATAGTGCTTCTCGGTGGTGGTGTGCCAGGTGCACTTGATTTGCGTATGCCCTGCAATGCTAATCGTTTGCATGTCCTCTCGCAGGCGACGCATTCTGCAAATTTGAGGCCAATTGGATGCTTCCTTCTTGGTGTTGCATTTTGGGTGGCCAGCAGTGTATATCAAACAGGGTGTCCAGGCTAGAGATATCCAAAAATAAACGTCGCTGAACAATATATGTTGCCAGTCCGTAGCATTCCACATTGTTCGCTGCTGACACCACTGCAATCGATGCCGATGATGGTCAGGTGTTAATGGCAGAAAACGTAAGGGCCATCGAGAGTGCGGATTCGCCTGTGGAAATGGTTCTGGTGGACACAGGAGTCCCTTGTACAGCTGCCACATGTAACTGGATATTGGACAAGGACTTTGATGCATCTGTGCGAGCTGCTCTCATGATCCCATGGTTTGCTCTGCTGGTGGTATGCCTGGGTCATCCAGAGCCAGTCCGCCATGTCTGGGTGCCTTTCCATGTCCATTGCTCCCAACACAATCGCGCTGTACTGTCTGACCAGCCCAAATGGCGTCCGGTTCGATACTCTGGTCACCTTGCCTCTCTCATCCCGACTATATGGGCTCATTCAAACTCTGTCAGTTTCCTGTATGTGCACATCTACGGCAGCTTTTCTGCATGTCTATCACTTAGGGATCTCACCCGACTCTTACCATGCACTTCTGCATGCATGTGGAGTTCCCTGCGCAGTGCCTTATAAGCCCCCAAGGATTGCAATTGCAGCGCCAGTCTTGGACACACGGGCATGCAGAATCACATGAAACTTTAATCATTTGCATGTCTGCCCGCCCCGTAGCTATTAGTCGAGTTTCACATTAATTGCAAGTTTTTTTCTTGGTGTGTAGATTTTTGTGACAATGAGCATAGAACTGGTGTATATATTAGAATTAGAGCACATATGTGTGTAGTGGAGAAAAATAGAATACTAAGCAATCATTCTATAACAGCAAAATTAAATAATTTGAGAGTCCAAACCAGAGTTTTCCTCTTAATCAGCATTGCTGATATGGTCTCTCTTCCAAATCAGCTATCCCAACCTATCTCACCTCATTTTATTCCATTCATTTCATATTTTGTGCATTTTTTTTTCATGTCATGCTATTTCCTTTACATCATTGCACAGCACACAATAGCAATGGCAGCTGTTCATCTACCCATCTAATTTGTTCTCCCTGTCAAACATGCTTCCTAAATACACAAACTTGTGTATCTGGTCAATTACTGTGCCGTTTAGACTTATGTCATGGCGAAAATTTTAACCTCTGGTGAATTTCAGAGAGACCTGATCAATCTTTCTGTTGGTTTATCAGAGATTAATTAATGCAAAAATTTTCTCCCATGACATACGTTAGAAGAAAACTCCTGGTTGAAAGGCAGGGGAATTCGTGCAAAATTCGTTTGTCTTAATCACAACCAGGAAAACAAAATTTCATGTTGGTGAAAAGAAAAAAAGAGAAAAAGAATAATATTTGATTTAACTGACTTTGGGTTTTTGAAAATAATTATTTTATCTGTTCTTTTATCGCGATAGGAAAAGGCGAGTAGGCGTGCAACTCAGAGAATCAAAATTAATTTTAGTTTAACATCACGGAGCGAGAGAAAAGGAAAATTAATTTTAGCGATTTTCTGCAAAGCCAGAATTCGCCATTTTTTTTTTTTTTTTGTGCGTTCCTGTTTCCAAGCGTCGTGGAAAAGTCGCCCAAAAGTAACATCCGGGGTAGGGAATTCAGCAACAGAATCTATTTTTAGACCTCAGGGTCAAAAAGAGAGCTTGGTCTACACGTGTGAAGGTCAGAGGTCACTCGAGGCGTGGGAGTGAAGATTCCGTTGGGAGGCCGTGGAGTTGCTAGGCTGAAGTTTCGACCAATGAGAGGGGTCAGCGGTTTCAAGCACCCCAGAGTTTTATCCGTTGAGATGTCACTGTTGTTCTGGTCGCTGCGTTAGCTGGTGTACAGCAAAAAGAAAGCAAAATTTTCTCCTCGCCTTTTGGTGGGGAGGGGGCAGTCAGAATGAGATGCACTGGGGTCTGTTGGCCCTGTGTGGAAAAAAAAAAAAATCTTTTTCTTTGGCCTGGTCGGCAGTAAGAATGACTGGCCGCTAGCTGTGTTCCCGTATTCTGAAGTGACTCTAAAATCGGTCAGAAAAAAATGATTATTTTCAAGGATCTCATTGCCGGAGATGAAATGACCGCTGATACACCCAAATTATCAAGTAGCGGTCGACTGCCGTGTTGGGTGCAGATGGCGGAGAAGGATCAGACCCGATTTCTTACTTCCAAGCCCAACGTGCCTGAGGACCGAAAGTCCACCTCTTGTTGTTGCTGCCTCCATATTTTAACGCTGCTGCGCCCAGGCTTCGGGAGAAAGCCATGGCTATCATGGACGGCCTTGTGAATGACATCACCTACGAATGCTGAATTGTCGAGCTGGGCCCACTACTGATTACAACAAGGGGTCCACCAACAGGGTTCCAAAATGCCCGTTTCCTGTTTCGTTGGCCAAACACACTGTGGCAGAAAAAGGAAAAGAAAAAAAACAACCTTGGAGGTGAAGTGAAAATCAACCGGGACAGTGGTGTTCTCTCAGGGAGAGTTTTTTTTTTTATTTATTTATTTATTTTATCTATTATTAGGCTGTGAAATCTTTTTTTTTTTTTTTTATTATCGACGGTTAGTGTGCTTGTCAGGAAGTGTTGCTGCCCCAGTCCTAAAGGTAAATTTCTCTCGGCATTTTCTTTTTTGTATTATGTTGTGGTTTCTTTAAAATTATAAAACGAGTTGGTTTTAAAATCTTAGGCTGTTTAAATAAATTTCATGTCATCTTCTGTGGATAGGTAATTGAAAAACAAAACGAAACAAAGTAGTGGAAGTGGATAATTTTCTGGGTCATGTAGGGATAGATGATATAATAAGAATATTAAGTTATTTCGAGACGAACACCTCTCTAGACCAGTATTTCTCTTAGGTGAAATTTAACTCTTTTGTGCTCGGTGATTTTTGTATTTGTGAAGTAGAATTTGTATTTATGAACTTAGCGTAGGTGCTATGTAGTTGGGAATTTTTTTCTTGTGGGCTGGTAATTATTTTGGTTTAGTGTTTTGGTGAATTTGGGTGCTGAATTACTCTTTAAAAATTTAATTTTTGTATTAGTGAGGGCTAATTTCTAGTTTCAGCCCGTAGATTAGAAAAACAGGTTTTTATGGGGAAAAGAATATAAGAATTGGGCATACAGGCAGATATGAGCATATGTATAGTGTGACTAAAATAATAACCCGAATAGCTGTTGTGTTTCTTCAAGAAGTGATGATTTTTTTTTTAGGAAAAGAGTGATCTAGGAAGTATGATGATGTATAGATTTTTCAGGAAATAAAGTAAGGTTTGGTATAGTGTGTCAAGTATGGTGTTATTGAGCTTTCTGGGAAATGAATATGTACAGTGTGTTCCTGGGAAATAAAGATAAGTGATTTTATGGGAAATGAGTGTGTTCCTGGGAAAATAAGGATATGAAGTGTGTTCCTGGGAAAATAAGGATATGAGTGTGTTCCTGGGAAAATAAGGATATGAAGTGTGTTCCTGGGGAAAATAGGATAAGAAGTAATTTTCTGGGAAAAAGGGTGATGTGTTGAATTTTCTGGAAAATGGACGAAGAGATATTTTGGGGACAAGAGAACTCTTGTGGGATACTTTACCCTATGTAGACAATGCTGCGGGGTCTGAAAGGGTGCACCTAAACAAATTGGGGGATTTGTTTTCTGCCCAAGTAAGCTTGTTCGGTCCATAGGAGGTGGTACCTATGAGGGGAGTGATATAGGTTGTCCCCAAATCAGAGTGAAGGAACAGAAAAGGGTTAGGTCGCACTTTGCTCCACTACACTGTATAAGCTGGGAATGGATTCACGACCCATTCCCGCCTTCAGACTCAAACTTTGTTGTTCTCCCTGAAAAATAGTGTTTTTCTTGAGATGTGGGACTCATTGGTTGAGATGATTGTTGGGCTTTATGCCCGAGTTGATTATTACATGGGTGCCAGTTGACTGGAAAACTTATAGTATGGAATTTTGAAATGTTGGATTTTCATGATGATGGTGTAAGTAAGATTCTCTTGTCAGTGTAGCAATTTAATGATAACTTTGTGTAATTTGAATAAGGTATCTAGTGCATTAGGTTTTGGTATGGTGTATATAATGGGTTGAATATCCGGTAATGCTAGAAATGTTGATTGTAAGACAAATGTTGATTTAAGACAGGGTTATGCTGATTTTAAGACAAATTTTCCTGGAAGGGTAGAATCTTTTATTAAATTAACTTTCATTATAATGAGAATTTTGGCAGTTGTTATAGTAGTTTAAAATTAAAAGTGGATTCGGAAGTCTGGTCTGAGAAGGTTGGTTCGAGCGATTTAATTAGAACAATATAGTGTACACATATGCATATAATATTTTTTTTTGAGAGAGAGTGTGAGATATTTTCACTTCAAATACTTAAGTTGTACACCATGTTAAATCAAGTGTTGGTGCTGTTGAAGTACAATGAAATTCTTGTGTTTATTATTTTTATCAGTAGTGTCCCTGGTGCTAATTTTTCTTGGAAAGAAACTAACCTGTCACCCGTTTATTTTTATTGGGCCCTGTGGCCAGGCATAAAATCTGTGACCTAAAAATTTAACTTGTTAAGTTTTTAAAATAAATATAGGCCAAGTGGCCTTTCAAAAACCTAAACCTTAGTGCAGTGAAGTTTTAGGTATTTTCAGTTTAAATTTTCATCACATGGTTCAAGTGCATCCCCCTCAGCAATGACTGAGGTGGGAATGTAATCTGAGGTTATAACCGTAAAATCAATGTTTTTGTCCTAACTAGCTAATTTGATCATCGCCACTTCCAAAAGGTTATTTACACGTGTACATTGTATACCATTAAATTTTAGTGTTTACAAATTTGGTACACATGCAAACAATAGTTACCTTTTCTTACACTTTCAGGTGTATCTACTCATCAAATGCAAACAACGCAAACAATACAATTGTAACTTTTGGGAGATACCAAATTCAGTGGTGCATTTTATTTTATTTTTCTATTTTGTTTCATGGCCTTATTCAAAATTTCATTTTTGGTTTCAAATGCATCCACCCATTTCCCAAATTTAAATTTTCTATAATTTCCATATGAATTTCAATACCAGCATAAGTATAGTAACGCTTTTAATAAAATAGCATCAATTCAATATAAACAAACTAAAATATTTTTTTACTCACCAAAACACTTACATTGAACTTGATACCAACAGTTCCTTGTGCAAAAACCGTAACTTTGGTTTTCCCTTATTTATACTCAGTTTGAATTTCGTACAAACTTCATACATCCGGGACAACATACTCTGCAACTCACTTTTGCTCTCTGCCAACAGGACTGTGTCATCAACATACAGCAATCCGCACACATGAATATCAGCAAGACATAACCCACTATTATCTATTTTGGAATCACTCATGCATGCATCCATAAATATATTAAACAGCTGTGGTGGCATTACACAACCTTGTCTGACTTCTGTACCAATAGAAAACCATTTTCGTACACCATTCACTCATACACAAGCTCTACTGCCAGCATACATGGCTGTTAAGTAGATTCCCAGTAAACGCCATATTTATTCAATACCTTCCAGAGAAGTTACTTATTTACTCGATCATAAGCTTTCTCTAAATCTATGAAGACAGCAAAAAATTTCTTACCAACAGCTAGATACTTTTCAATCATCATGCATAATGCAAAAATTTAGTTAGTGCAGCCTTTACTAGGCATTAAACTACTCTGAAGATCCCACACTTTCTCTGATGTAAGACACCATACTTTTACAGTAATGACCTTACCAAACACTTTCCCTAGCACACTCAGCAAGCTAAATACCACAATAATTCTTGCATTCAGTCTGATCACATTTTCCCTTATACAAGGGAACAATGACAAAATCCTCCAATTCCAAGGGACTATTCCTAATTTCCAGTACTACTGGCAAATTTCAGTTAACCAGTCAATTATAGGGTCACCACCGTATTTCAACATCTCAGCAGTCATGCTATCTACTCCCAGAGCCTTACCCTTCTGAAGAGATTTTAGAGCTTTACACACATTTTCTCTTAATGATCTAAAGCAACTTTTATGGGAATTTTACTAGGAAATTTTTTTCATTAATAGCAAATTTTCTGAGAAAACTCTTCTTCTTCTTCAGGCTGTCTTGTTGTTGTCACTTTTTACTTGTCACTATCACGGTTACGGTTAACCTTGACAGTTTAGGTTATTTTTCAACAAATCCTGCCAGATGTTAGGCAGGGAAAATCCTTTGCAGTCATTGATGATGGAATTTTGATTTTTCTCAATCTCTATTCCTTCTTTCAGTTTTCTTTTTTGGAAATTGCTTTGGAAACTGACATTTTGTCTTTTGAAATCCCTCCTGTGCTCCCATCTCTCACTGTGACATCATCTGTATCTGCCTCAGAATTACCTTTGCTTTCATGATCTAATAAATCACAGTACTCACCCCATGTTTCACTTAGCACATTGGGCTCCCATATCATTTCTCTAACCCTATTCTTTGCACAACTTAGAATTTTATTTCCCCTCTTTTTCCTATGCCTCATGTACTTCCAGAAAGTTTTCAATTTTTCCAAAAAGCCAATTTAGGTCTTTCCACTTTTTCCTTCCTGTCTTTTGCCGTACTCTGGCAAACCAGCTTAGCTGCCTCATGCTTCTTTCAGTGATATTCATCCTCAGAAACTCTGCCTTGCAACGTCTTCAAATATGCTTCCTTCTTTTTCTTTACTGCTTCTTTAATCTTGCTGTTCCACCAAGCATCACCTCTAACATTACCCACTATTGTGGTGCCACAGATCTCTTCAGCGGCAGTAACAACACAGTTCTTAAAACATGTCACTTCTTTTTTACATCTCTCTCACATGATTTCAACTCCTTCAGTCATCCCAAGATCGCCAGGATGGAAATAAATGTTGTAGACTGTTGTTCTGTGAAAGTGTTAGAATTTTCAGAAATGATAATCTTTAATTCACAACTATTATATGTGATTCATTTTTATTTCCAGGTTTTAGAAGGCTTAGCATTTCTTCACAATGATGTTAAAATGTTGCATAGGAATATAAATCCTGATTGTATCATGTTAAATAAAAATGGAGCATGGAAGCTGGCTGGTTTTGACTTCTGTGTGCAGGCAATAAATACTCAGGGTTCACAGGTAACTTCATCTTGATTACATTATGCATGAAATTTAAGATAATTTAACCTTGTAGAATTTTTATTTTTTTTGAGCTCTTAATGTTGTTCTTAATATATGCATGGTTTTCCCTTCAAAAGTTAATCATGAAAGTTCAAAATGATCAATTAACCATAAAAACTGTATGATCAGATTTGTTCAGAGTGAACAAAATAATGCATGTATGAGGTGTATTCAGAAAGTACCAGGGCAATAGCTGTGGTTTTTGTTCGCAGTGTGCAACACTGGAATTATATTTATAGATATGGCAGTTAAAGGGCTGCTCAATGTCGCACACAGTTTCAGGTCTGCACCTACTTTCATTCCTGCCTATTATTTTGTCGAGTGTTGTTGTGTTTTAGTGGTGTGCCATATTTAGCAGTGACCAGTGTCGAAGAGCAGCAAGTATTCTTGAAGTTTTGTCTAAAACTTTGGTAAACTGCTTCGGAGACGTTCAAAATATTGCCAGCAGCGTTTAGAGAAGAAGTTGTAAGCTGTTCGAAAGCTTTTTGAATAGTTTACTAGATTTAAAGAAGGTTGAACATTGGTTGAAGATGATCCTTGCTCTGGATGCCATTAACTGGATGTCCATTGTCCATGTGAATGATGTAATCAGAAGTGACAAATAAATGAATCTTGGGAAGGTGTCTAGCAACACTGGTATTTCAATGTGGGTCATGTCATGAGATTTTGACACAGGATATGAAGATGAGAAGAGTGACAGCAAAGTTTGTGCCTGGGTTTCTTATGTGATCAAAAGGAGTGCTGTGTTGTAGTTTGTGAGGACCTTAAAAATTGTGCAGCAGTGAACTCACACTTAATAGAAAATACTGTCACAGATGAAGAATCTTGGGTCTATGACTATGACCTTGAAACAAATTCACAAGTATTCAAATGAAGGACAAAAACCTATCATTGATCCCTCAAAAAATGTGGCTGGTGAAATCAAACGCAAAGGTAACATTGAATGGTCTTTTTTTTGGTGATAAACGTGTAGTGCATTTGGAATCTGCTGTGACTGGATAGACTCAGAAACAGACCTATTACCATAGGAGTAGTATAACCAAAAAAACTGAGTGGGGGGGGGGGGGCACCAGTGAGTGTAAAGTGATATTTTCCTGGGGGGAAAATGCAGTTCTTGGAAACAGTTTCCCCATAATTGTTGCAAAGTTTGTCTTTTAGGTGCATACCAAACTTTTTTGTGATGCATTACTCTTCAACCACTGCTGTAATGAACAATGACAAACAGTCCAGCGTATTTTTGACAAAATGCTTTGCCGTGGTTTTGCTGTATCTCACAAAAACAAATCACAGCGAAATCTAGAAGGTGAGTACAGCATTATATGTGCGTTTATAAAGCTCTTGGTGTTTTCTCTCTGAACTTCATAGCAACACCATTAAGCCTCCCATGCATATTTGCTGCCCCATTGTAGTCTTGCCCTGGCATTGAGGAGCAGCATGTGTCCCCACCGTCATGACGGTGGGGGCACATGCTCCTCCGTGCCCTCTGCAGCCATGCCTATTACACAGAGGTTTCGAAAAGACTGAGGGGAAAATTTGGCTCATATAGCCACAACGGTGGTAGTCTCAGTCCTGGCTGTTGCATGATGATAATGCACCCACACATTCAGTACTATCAACCTGTGAGTTTCTGACCATGCACCAAAACTCAGTGGTACGACACCTGCCTTGTTCATCTAATTTGACCACTCTGCAGCTTCTTTTTGTTCCCCAAATTAAAAAAAAATCTCATAAGAATGTAGACAGCATCCTTGAGAATGCTTCATAAGAGCTGAACATGGCCCCCAAAAAAGACTTCCAAATGTGCTTTATGAAGTAGCAGAAATGTTGGGACCACTGCAGTAGCGGAGAAGGGGAGTGTTTTGAAGGAGATGCACAATTATTTAGCGTGCGTTTTGAGTTATAAGTACAGTCTATGTGGTTTTTGAACACACCTTACTTACTTACTGGGCACACAAATGTAAAGTTAACTGAATGCTTGAAAAAAATTAAATGTAACCATCCATGGATCTCTCTTGAGGATGGAAGGCTGTTTGGGATGAGTTTAGTAAGGTTCTTCAAAAAGAGATTAAAAACAGCTGTGACCCTATTTCACCTTCATACTATTCAGCACTTAGCATGGCACTATCTGCCTTAGATGGGGCTTAGGTCTAAGCATTGTGATTTGTTTGCCCTAAGAGTGCCCGAGGCCTGTTGGCCAGCTTGTTTGGTAATCCTCCTCTTTAATCTCTGAGCGTGTGACGATGGTTTCCACTTCACAACATGGAAAGTCAAGGCAAGACACTGGATGATAGATCCAAGTAATAATGCACATTTTTTGAAGGTTGTGTGTGTTGGTGGGTGGGGATCATCTTTCACTTCGAGTATTTCAGTTGCTTGGAATTCTGTTACCCTGGATGGTATAATGTTGTCATACTCCAATGGAAATTGGAAGGTGTGGATTCAATTTCAGCATCATAACTATCCAGTTTTTAAATTTTCTGATGAGTCAGATGATAGTTATATATATCATTTGGTATATTAATTGATTGGGGTAACTTAGTTACTGGCTGTGGAGATGGAAAACATCAAAATGTTTAAGTGGGAAGGACGAGGTGGTTAAAGATAAGAACGTCTCAGGAATAATCATCAATTCGTCATCATGGTCAACCATTATCAATCCACTGCTGGATAAAGGTCTCCCTAAAAGATGACTTCACAACATCTCTGGAATGAAACTGGTTATTATACAAGATAGTTGCAATAAAAAATAAAGCAGAGAATATGAGACCAGGGTCAATTATATCATAAGAACACTGTTCTACACACAGTGTTTACACAGCTATCTTATGATATAATTTGCCCATGGTCTCATATATGTGTGTGAGGAACAAGTTATTAATCGCTTAAAGTCTTTTTAAAAGATACATTTTGCACTAATAACTATAACTCTAGCGAGTCAAATAATAATTTGATTTTTTTTTTATGGAAAGAGTTAGGCTAGAAGGATAAGAATATGAGATTAGGTCTACTGATTCATGTTTATCTGATTTGAGGAATATAGAATTTCTAAAATTTCTGGTTTATCCCAGATTTTTAAGTAGCTGATTATCGTAATTTTTCCCAGATGGCAATCTCTAGTTTTGTGGCAACAAGGGGTAAATAATTTGGTGATATCACAGGAAACTGCAGTTGTGAAACAAAAGATTAGCAGCTGTGGAACTCTTGAATGCAGTGTCCATGATAGTACCAGATAAAGATATACAGAGTTGCAACTCATATTTATAGTAAAGGAATTGAAGGGAATCTATGAATTCTTTGTTGCTAAACATGTAAATTGATGCATTTTGCCGAGCATCATTAAACTATAGGCTTGATTTAGATAGTTTGTCTATCTTAAATATGAGAAAATAACCCTAAGCGAGACATATTTGTGATTTACTTAGCATAAAAATTTACTCCTGAGAAAAGTATTTCTTGGCTTGAAAAAGAAATCTTTGGTTTTCGTGAAACAGATTTAGCAGTGGAAGAAACATGGCTATTCCAAGAAAAATTGGGAGAAGCATTCAGATCAAGGGCAGAGAAAATGATCTTTGTCAGAAGATTACTTGAAATAGGAGCAGTAGGAACTTTTGGTGAGAAGTATTACCTATCTATCAATTTGAAAGAAAATTACACCAGTTGTCAATAATCACCTGAAGACCTCATTGAAGAAGGCAATTGCTCATTGATTGCCTCCTCCATCAATTTGTACAAGACAGCTCTGTCTCTTGTATTTTCAACTCCAGTTTGAGATATGTCAAATTTTTCTTTCTTTAAGGAGGATAAGGTGCGTCGCATAAATATAGAGACAGTCGACTTTGCGCCGTGAATGCAATGCGAATATAGGTAGGAAGCTGAAGTGGTACCTAATTAGACATAACCCTACAACAAACATTTCGATCCATCGAGATGACCGGATTGTATGAAGAGAAAACCACAAAGTGAAATATTGTAATTTTAGGTGTCTCATAAATATAACGACAACTATGTAAAGTAGTCACATGCAAATGAGATGTACAAATTAGCATGTTGTACGCACGCGGATGGTCCGTGATTCAGTCCAGCCTACAAAAGACCACGGACCTGCCGTCAGACATTCATTTGTCGAAATGCCACGCAACAGTCAACTTTCTGGTAAGGAGGTGCAGAAGATTTGGAGACTGAGAGCAAATGGATTGCCTGTAGAAAAAATTTGTAAAGCCATGGGGAGGAGTAGGGCAGTCATTTATAAGACTTTATTGAAACATGGTGCATTAACTGCCAGAAAACGGCCTGGAAGGCCTCGAATAACAACCAAACAAGATGATCGTGCCATCATGTGTTTAGTTTCATCCCAAAGGTTATCACTACGTCAAGTTTCTCGGACTGTTAGTGCCACTGTCTTAAAGGGCACAGTTCATCGACAAATCAAGGAAAGTCGCAACATTGTGCTCCGTAAAATGTGCTCTGCCACACCTCATGTGGCGCCACAAGGAAGCTAGATTGCTATGGGCAAGCACCACATGCACTGGACAGACGAGTGGATCACAACTATTTTCTCCAATGAGAAAAAGTTCAACCTGGATGGCCCCAATGGTTGGAACTGCTATTGGCGTGATTTACGACGCAAGCCACACACCATCTTCAGCAGACAGAAAGGAGGGGGATCTGTGGTGGTCTGGGGAGCTTTTGCGTTCAATGGGACAACGGATATTGCTTTTCTGCAAGGCAGGCAAAACTCCGAAACATATCAGGACATACTCAGCAGCCACCTTCTACCGTTTGCCGAAACTCTAGCGGGTGTTGATTATCTGTTCCAGCAAGACAATGCCTCTGTCCATCGGTCTGCATCAACGAAAAGCTGGTTTAACACGCATCATGTGACTGTAATGGATTGGACAGCACTCAGTCCAGATTTGAACCCTATCAAGAACCTCTGGTGTATCCTAGTTCGTGATGTGTATGCGAATGGACGGCAGTTCTCAAGTGTGGTGGCATTGAAAGATTAGATTGAACGAAGCTGGTACGCACTCCGTCCAGAACACTTACATCACTTGGTGGACAGCATGCCCAATCAGGTTTTCAGTGTTATTCGGAACAACGGCTCCACTATTCGTACCGGAGGTGCTCATAGCTAATAAGTCTTTATATTTTTGAGACAGTGTATTTCTGTTTATTTCTTATACTTGGCATTGGAATTGTTATGTTTCCGTCAAACTATGGTGCAGCTGCGTGTCCTATGCTATTTTTGCTATAAATATGAGGTGTACATTTCAGCTCGTTGTTGTTTCTTTTTTATTCGAGAATTTGTTCTGTCTCTATATTTATGCGACACACTATAAGCTTTGCATAAGCAAACTTTCAAGATGCTGGAAGGATTGATTCTATGTAGAAAACAGCTGAACTAGTGTTCTCAGGCTTTTAAAAAATTTTCTATAGAAAATTATAATGCAAAACAAATGCTTGTTGTAAAGAGTAAAATAGGTATATATATACACTGAAGAGCAATTAAATTAAAGATTCCTGTCTAGTAATGTGTAGCACCACCTTTCGTCCTGATGATGGTGGCGATTCAACTCTGCATGGACTCGACAAGACACCGGAAGCTTTGGGAAGCCATATGGATCCACGACCCCTGAACAAGCTCCCACAGTTAACGATTTGATGGAGGGAGTCAGAGCCTCGAACATCTCTCTCGATGACATCCCAGATGTGTTCGATGGGATTGAGGTCAGGTGACCTAGCTGGCCAAGAAAACAAGGTCATTTTGGTGGAGTGTTCATCCAACCATTCGGATACAATTCATGAGCTGCATTGTCTTGTTGCAGGATGAGGTCCCCAGTGGGATGTTAAAGATGCACAAACGGGTGCAAATGGTCGTCCAGGATATCCCGGTAACGTTGACCTGTGAGGGATGATGTCACACGTACCAGGGGTCCCATTTCAGTCCACGTAAACAGTCCTCAGACGAGAATGCCACCCCCACCAGTTTGAAGAGTACCCTGCTGGCAAGAAGGATCCATCGCTTCATGTGGTTTGCGCCATACTCGTATCCTGCCATCCGCATGTACCAACGTGAATCTCGACTCATCAGTCCAGGCAACAGTTTTCCACATGTCTAGGGTCCAGTGGCAATGTTCCCGCACCCATGCTAATGTTTGCACCCTGTGATGTGCGGTCAGTAGTGGCACCCTCGTGGGATGATGGCTTCTGTACCCCATAGCGAGGAGATGGTTCTGGATGGTGTGGCTGCTTACAAGTTTTTGTGTACCAGAGTTAAATTGCTGAGTGATCTCTTGCACTGTGGCCCATCTATCCGCTGTTACAATGCAAGCTAGTCGACGATGACCCGGCTCATCCACACGCTGTTGTCCACGGCAGTTGGCCCTTTGCAGGGATGGTTTTACCGGATTCTATGTACTCACAATGCACCCGTGACACAGTGGCTCGTGAAAATCCCAGTGCCTGCTCGACTTCCGAGATGGAATGACCCATTCGTCGGGCCCCGACAATTTGCCCACGATCAAATGTGCTTAGATCCTTCGTCTTACCCATACTGCGTCTGACTCTTACTGATTCCCATCGCATCACTCCTTATGTTGTCGGATCGCTGCATATGTCATGTCGTTTCCGTTTACAGGGCCGCTCACAGCGCCATATTTGCATGACGCCACCTGTCTCTAATTCAATTGCACTTCAGTGTGTGTGTATATATATATATATATATATATATCATCATCATCATTGTCAACCATTATCAATCCACTGCTGGACGAAGGTCTCCCCAAGTTTCCTCCACAACGGTCTGTCTTGTGCCAGTCTCTTCCATGTCACTCCCGCATACTTTCGAATTTCATCCACCCATCTTCCATGTGGTCTTCTTCTGGGTCTTTTCCTGTCCCTTGGAATCCAATCTAAAATTTCGGCTGTCCATCGATGGTCTGTTCTTCTGGCAGTATGTCCAGCCCATTGCCATTTCAGGGATTTAACTCTGATCATGATGTCTTCCACTCTTGTCATTTTTCGGATCCACGTGTTCCTCTTCTTATCTCTCCTGGTTACACCAAGCATGCTCCTCTCCATGCTGCTTTGAGTTGTCTGCAGCCTTTGTATGTCTCTTTTAGCTAAGGTCCACGTCTCTGCACCATACGTAAGCACTGGAAGGATGCATTGATCAAACACTTTTCTTTTAAGACATAATGGCATATTGCTCTTGAAAATTATGCTGTTTCTTCCAAAAACTCTCCAGGCAAGTTTTGTACGCCGATTAATTTCTTCACCAATGTGACCCTCACTTGATATCTGCTGTCCAAGATAAACGTACGTGTCTGTTATCTCCAGCTTTTCTCCATCAATCGATAAATCTTCATTTCTTGTAAAAGCATTGTACATCACTTTTGTCTTCTGAAAGTTCATTTTTAATCCCACTTCTTTACTGTTGTCAGCAAGTTCCTGGATCATACTCTGTAGCTCTGATGGGGTAGTTTGCAAAAATGACTATGTCATCAGCAAAATGAAGGTGGGTTAGATAATCTCCATTAATCTTTATCCCTTTGTTTTCCCAGTTCAGTGATTGAAAGACATTTTCCAATGTGGCATTAAAGAGCTTTGGAGATATGGTGTCACCTTGTCTCACTCCTTTTCCAATTTTTATGTGTGTTGTATTTTCAAACAGCCGAATCTTTGCACTTGCATTTTCATAGATGTTATTAATAATATTAATGTATGCATCTTCAGTACCGCAGGATTTCAGAGCCATTGCAACTGCTGATGGTTTCACCGAATCAAAGGCTTTTTCATAATCGATAAAAGCCATGCACAATGGAAGTTCATATTCCTCGCTCTTTCAATTAGTTCTCTCAGTACGTCGATATGATCTATTGTGCTGTAGCCACTCCTGAATCCAGCTTGTTCTCTCGATTGAGCCATGTCCAGTGTCACCTTCAAGCGGCGTGAAAGAACTTTAGTGAAGATTTTATAAACCACTGATAGGAGGCTGATAGGTCTGTAGTTCCTGAGATCCTCAATGTCACCTTTTTTATGTAGCAAGATCATTGTAGCGTTGTTCCAATCCTCAGGAATTTTCCCTTCATTAAGGCATCGAGTGAAAATTTGGGCGAGTACTGTTTCGATTTCTCCACTTGCTTCTTGTATGATTTCTACAGTAATTCCATCTTCTCCTGGAGCTTTTCCCCGCTTCATGTTCTTGATTGCATGTGCAACTTCTGCTGGAAGGACTGGAAGAACTCTGGTACTGGTACCTTTCATGATGTCTGGAGTACATGTATCATCCCTTTCATATAATTTGGAGTAGAAATCTTTCACTCTTGTCAAAATTTCGCCTCTATTTCTTGTTACAGAACCATCTTCTTTTCTCAGTGCCATAATCTGTTTTTTCCCCTTACTGAGATGTCCCTTTGCCATCTTTAGGCTTTGGTTGTTTTTTCAATTGCTTTCCTTACTAGTTCACAGTTGAATTTCCTTACGTCTTCAGTGATACTTTTTCGTACTGTCTTGCATAGCTCTATATATTCCACTTTGGAAGTCACATCTTCTTTAGTTGTCCTCATCACTCTTCTTTTTTGCATCAACATTTTGGTTTTCCTGATAATTTGTTCACATGCAATTTGTTCTTAGACCCAGCTAATTTTGTTGCTGTTTCCATAAGAGCTTTGGTTACTTTTCTGTTAACTTCAGAAATATCCACTTCTTCCGATGTTAGGCCTTCTAAAGCAGAGAATCTGTTTTTCAGTTCCAATTTGAAGGTATTATGGTGTTTTTTAAGGTTGGTTATGTCAATACATTTTGTTTGTCTTATGAGCTTGCTACGTTCGAGTTTAGTGTTGAGGTGCATCTTACATCTCACCAATCTATGGTCACTGCCTGTGTTGAACTTGTTTAGCACACTGCAGTCTTCTATGACAAATTTTTTGTTACACATAATAAAATCAATTTCACTTGTCGTCCCATTTGGATGTCTCCATGTCCATTTCCTGTGTTTCTTGAAAAAGGAGTTCAAGATGAAAAACCCTTCTGCCTCTGCAAACTCTAAGAGAGTATTTCCACGCTGGTTTCTGTTGCCGTGACCGAATTTACCTACTGAAGTTTCGTTTTGTTGTCGTTGCCCTATTTTTGCATTGAAATCTCCCATAATTATCTTCAAGTGCTGCTTACCTTTATTATTTAGATGACGAATTTCCTCATAAAATTCTTCAATTTCTTCTTCAGCATGACTTGTGGTGGGTGCATAAGTTTGAATAATCTGAGCCTGGTATCTTCTCGAGAGTTGGATAACAAGTCGTGCAGCTCTGTCAGAGGAACTTTCAACTTCTACAACTTTATCCTTCAGTTTCTTGTTTATTATAAATCCAACACCACTAGTTCTGCCAGTATCTGTCCCACGATAGTAGAAGAGATGTCCACTTTTCAGTTCAATGAGATCTTCTCCTTTTCTCCTTACCTCACTTAGCCCGACGATGTCCCACTTGATCCTTTGTAGTTCCTCTTCCAATTCAAGAAGCCTTGAATCAGAAGATAGGGAGCGTCCATTGTACGTTGCCAAGGTCAGCATCAGATGGCAGCCTAGTCCGGTCCTCCGGGGATTCTTAGCACCCTCTGCCTTCATGTCGCACTGGCCGCTGCCTTGGCCAGGTACATTCCAGCTGCCGGAGACTGAGGGCCAAGATTTAAGTTGTGGAGTCATTTTACATAAATATATATATATACATGGGATGTAAGGTCAGATGATGTGCAACATACTACAGCCTCTCCTTGACAAATGTCAATTCCGCCTTCTTGTGGTGCATCCTGTTCCCTCTGAAGGGGCTCTGACGACTGCCAATAGCGGTATAACTATACCATCGGGATTAGAGGAAATGCTATCTCACACTCACCAACCCGCTTGGCCAGTGTGGTGAGTTATGGCCAAACCCCTCCAAAATGACTCCACAACTTAAATCTTGGCCCTCAATCTCCGGCAGCTAGAATGTACCTGGCCAAGGCAGCGGCCAGTGCAACATGAAGGCAGAGGATGCTAAAAATCCCCAGAGGACCGGACTAGGCTGCCATCTGATGCTGACCTTGGCTACTTAAAACGGACACTCTCTATCTTCTGATTCAAGGCTCCTTGAATTGGAAGGGGAATTACAAAGGATCAAGTGGGACATTATTGGGCTAAGTGAGGTAAGGAGAAAAGGAGAAGATCTCATTGAACTGAAAAGTGGACATCTCTTCTACTATCGTGGGATAGATACTGGCGGAACTAGTAGTGTTGGATTTATAATAAACAAAAAACTGAAGAATAAAGTTGTAGAAGTTGAAAGTTCATCTGACAGAGCTGCACGATTTGTTATCCAACTCTCGAGAAGATACCAGTCTCAGATTATTCAAGCTTATACGCCCACCACAAGTCATCCTAATGAAGTGATTGAAGAATTTTATGAGGAAATTCGACATCTAAATAATAAAGTCAAACAGCACTTCAAGATCATTATGGGAGATTTCAATGCGAAAATAGGGCAACGGCAACAGAACGAAACTTCAGTAGGTAAATTCGGTCACAGTAACAGAAACCAGCGTGGAAATGCTCTCATAGAGTTTGCAGAGGCAGAAGGGTTTTTCGTCATGAACTCCTTTTTCAAGAAAAAGCCACAAAGGAAGTGGAAATGGAGGTATCCCAATGGATTGACAAGTGAAATTGATTTATTATGTGTAACAAGAAATTTGTCATGGAAGACTGCAGTGTGCTGAACAAGTTCAACACAGTTAGTGACCATACAATGGTAAGATGTAAAATGCACCTCAACGCTAAACTCGAGCGTGGCAAGCTCATAAAACAAACAAAATGTATTGACCTGACCAACCTTAAAAAACATCATAATACCTTCATATTGGAACTAAGGAACAGATTCTCTGCTCTAGAAGGCTAACGTCGGAACATCTCTGAAGTTAACAGAAAAGTAACCAAGGCTCTTATGGAATCGGCAACAAAAATAGCTGGTACTAAGAACAAGTTGCATATGAATAAATTATCAGAAAAAAACAAAATCTGATGCAAAAAAAAAAAAAAAGAAAAGAGATGAGATGAGGACAACTGAAGGAGATGTGACTTCTGAAGTGGAATATATTGAGCTATGCTAGACAGTACGAAAAAGTATCACTGAAGACGTAAGGAAATTCAACTGTTAACTACTGAGGAAAGCAATTGAAATTAAACGACCAAAGCCTGAAGAGAGCAAAGGGACATCTGAGTAAGGGAAGAAAACAGATTATGGCTCTGAGAAAAGAAGATGGTTCTGTAACAAGAAATAGAGGTGAAATTTTGACAAGAGTGAAATATTTCTACTCAAAACTATATGAAAGGGATGATACATGTACTCCAGACATTACGAAAGGTGCCAGTACCAGAGTTCTTCCAGTCCTTCCAGCAGAAGTTGCACATGCAATCAAGAACATAAAACAGGGAAAAGCAGTAGGAGAAGATGGAATTACTGTAGACATCATGCAAGAAGCAAGTGGAGAAATTCAAACAGTACTCACCCAAATTTTCACTCGATGCCTTAATGAAGGGAAGATTCCTGTGGATTGGAACAATGCTACAATGATCCTCCTACATGAAAAAGGTAACATTGAGGATCTCAGGAACTACAAACCTATCAGCCTCCTATCAGTGGTTTATAAAATCTTCACTAAAGTTCTTTCACGCTGCTTGAAGGTAACACTGGACATGGCTCAACTGAGAGAACAAGCTGAAATCATGAGTGGCTACAGCACTATAGATCGTACTGAGAGAACTAATTGAAAAAGCAAGGGAATATGAACTTCCATTATGCATGGCTTTTATCGATTATGAAAAGGCCTTTGATTCGGTGAAACCATCAGCAGTTCCAATGGCTTTGAAATCTTGCGGTATTGAAGATGCATGCATAAATATTATTAATAACATCTATGAAAATGCAAAGATTCGGCTATTTGATAATACAGCACCCATAAAAATTGGAAAGGGAGTGAGACAAGGTGATGTTATATATCCCAAACTCTTTAATGCCACTTTGGAAAATGTCTTCCAATCACTGAACTGGGAAAACAAAATGATAAAGATTAATGGAGATTATCTAACTCACCTTTGTTTTGCTGATGACATAGTCATTTTTGCAACTACCCCATCAGAGCTGCAGAGTATGATCCAAGAACTTGCTGACAAGAGTAAAGAAGTGGGATTAAAAATGAACTTTCAAAAGACAAAAGTGATGTACAGTGCTTTTGCAAGAAATGAAGATTTATCGATTGACGGGGAAAAGCTGGAGATAACCAATACCTACATTTATCTTGGACAGCAGATATCAAGTAAGGGTCGCATTGATGAAGAAATTAATCAGCGTATAAAACTTGGATGGAGAGCTTTTGGAAGAAACAGTATAATTTTCAAAAGCAATATGCAATTATGTCTTAAAAGAAATGTGTTTGATCAATGCATCCTTCCAGTGCTTATGTATGGTGCAGAGACGTCTACCTTAACTAAAAGAGACATACAAAGACTGCAGACAACTCAAAGAAGCATGAAGAGGTGCATGCTTGGTGTAATCAGGAGAGATAAGAAGAGGAACTCGTGGATCAGAAAAATAACAAGAGTGGAAGACATCATGATCAGAGTAAAATCCCTGAAATGGCAATGGGCTGGACATATTGCCCGAAGAACAGACCATCAATGGACAGACGAAATTTTTGACTGGATTCCAAGGGACAGGAAAAGACCCAGAAGAAGACCACATGGGAGATGGGTGGATGAAATTCGAAAGTATGCGGGAGTAACATGGAGGAGACTGTCACAAGACAGACTGTTGTGGAAGAAACTTGGGGAGACCTTCGTCCAGCAGTGGATTGATAATTGTTGATGATGATGATATCATCATCATTGTCAACCATTATCAATCCACTGCTGAACGAAGGTCTCTCCAAGCCTCTTCCACAACGGTCTGTCTTGTGCCAGTCTCTCTCTATATATATATATGCCCTACCCTCAGTCTAACTGTAATCATTAATAGGCTGAAGGACTTGAAATAGTATTATATTTCACAGTGAAAGTAGGAAGGAATAGTTGAGATTTTCTCTTAGGATTAATAACCAAGAAGACATGGGCAAAATAACTACATGAGAGGGGATGGAAAGACAAAATTTTCAGCAAGTAGTTTTTCAAGGTACAAAACTTAGTTGCATTCTTCAGTGGACAAGATGCAAGCAATGATGAAGTAAAACAGCAGTACTGTGTTTCATGAGTAGTGATACTTTCAAATGTGCCAGATAAATCCCATAAATGTTTGCGCTTTTCCATATTACCATTGATAACCTCTAGAAAATTTTCTTTCATGTTACATGTGAGTATCTGTGGCACTTTGTTGGGTTCATATTGTTGAAAATGATGATGTTGCTGTAGTTTTGTTTTTCATGAAAAGATTAGGGGTTGCAATGCAATCGGCATTAAGGGAGTGAAAATAGCTACAATTTGCATTACCAATCTTTATAGCAACTGTATAGCTGGATTAATCTCAAGCTGGCTATCAGAAAACTGTGTTAAAAAATAAAATAAAAGCATTTTTGAAAAAGTAATGCTCAAAATTATAGGATACAGTTTAACGTTGGAAAAATGGTTACTGCTTGGACTGGGAAAAAGTGACAGTTGTTCAGAGGTTAAGCCTAAGGTTGTGCAAAGGCAGAATAAATATGTGAAACTTCTGCACAATAAAGAAAACGTTGCAGTGTTTTTTCCAGATGCTGACTGCTGAATATAATGATTAAATAAATAATTCTAGTGTAGAGAATTTTAAGAAAACATAGACTGATGTCTGGTGTTAAACATCCCTTAGAAATAGCAAGTTAGGAGATTAGGGTTATGCTATAGCAGTGCTTCCACTGGCGCGTAACTATCGCGTAAATTACCCAAAAACAGAAAAAAGGACCCACAATTACAAATTCTATGTGTCCTTTGGAACCCACATTATTTTAGAATTTTTTTCAACATCCCATTTGACAAAAGTCAAATTCGTAAGGATTAGGGAAAGAACGAAAACAGCCGGCAATGCACCATCCCTCAAGATTATGTAAATATACAAATGTCCTGATTAATTTATTAAATCTTTCAGATCTTTTAATCAATATTGGAAGAGTTGAATTTTAAAATTTAGAAAACAAACAAACTTACATTTAATGAGAGTATTATGTACGATTATACTCAACTAAAAGTTGCACATCTACTACAATAATTGTTCATTAAAAGTAAAAAGAAAAAAACTATTCAAGAGTAGTCATCACTGTTCCAGTGTTTTGAAAAATAAAAACTGCTCTGGTGTTCTGAGCTGGCTTAAAATGCATTGTCTTTGTGTAGTTCTATTATGATAAAATTTGTTTGAAAGTGATAAAATTTAATTCTGTCAGTACTTGATTTTTTCCTTAAAGATTGCTTTCAAAGAGCATAAATTAAAGTGTTGAACAATGTACATTACATTTATTTTTCATTTGCTTATGTAAGTATAAATATTCATTACCTCTTGATTCTTTTGAATTTGCTAACTGGGCCACTGATGGCCTAGCGGTCAATGTTCGTGACTGCCACAGAGGAACCTCAAGTTTGATCCTGGGCAAGTACAAATGCTTGAACCACTAAATATCCGATGGATGGGCACATTAAGCCACCAGGCCCTGGGTACTGGATCCCCGGTAATAAATAAGGGCATCTTCCTCCCCCTTTCTACCTTGTTTCTGTGTCACTTTCCTATCAGGCACTCTAGCCTAATTTCTCCTAGTTTTCCTATTTCTAAGGATTGTTTAAGGCCTGGGGTCAGACACTCCCTTCCTAAGATCCTCTACATATGATCTGATCTTCTTTTGTTTTTTAAAAGGACCCAGAATATCTCACAAAATACCCACTTTTAAAAAATCTGTAGGTCCATAGGACCTAGCTTGATAACAATGCTACAGCAGCTCTGCTATAGGAAAATAAAAAATAAATAAAAATGTTAGATAGTAAAGTGTAACTGCACAGCACAGTTTGCTGGCCATGCACTAAAGCAGGCACAGAATCCACAAGAACCAAACCAAGAAACACTGCCCCAGTGTGGCAGTGTTTCATTCCAGGCTCCATCAACAACCCCCACAGTCCCAGGGGGCAATTGAAACATACATGGAAGCTGCAGCTCATCTCACATAGAACTAAACTTTTAACTACTTTCTTTTCACATAAGTATGTCACTGTACCAGCCGTAATCCAACTCATTATGCCTTTAGCAATAAATATTCTTTGCCCCTATTTTATACCTCTTGCCAAAGTACTGAAGGAACTATGTAAAAATCGCAGGAGATCTAACGAGCAGACACTTGTGGTGTCTGTTTGTTAGACCTCCTGCGAGGCTGACTGGGATGTCCGTTGACCACTGTTAAGAGTTTTGTTGTTTGGAGGTTATTGTTAATGTTACTCCCATGGAAGTTGTTTGGTACCAACCAAAACTTGCTGTTGCTTGGAGGTTACTATTATTCAGAGGTACCCGTTAAAGGGTTTCACTGCATAAAACAAGAACTGACAGTTTAAATAAAATGCTGTTCTGTATAGTTTAATATTGTATCCATATTTATAGTCTGTTGAATCCTGTAAATAATGTTGAAAATTTTTAAAATGTCACTTAGAATTTAATCACTTATGTGTGGTAAGTTGATTTCACTGACATCTATAGACTAAAGTTCTAGTCACGGAAAAGCTATACAAACTTCAAAATTTTGGTCCAAACTTTCTATTTGTGTTTGTGTGTGTGATCTGTTACATAACATCCGAGTGTATCAGTGCATAAATATTGTCATGTTGTTGAAAATTTGACGTCTTGGATGTTACAGTTGTTGGAAGTATTAATGTGACGTAATTCAGTAGTTTTTTTTTTTTTTAATTTTATTATTAAATGTTTCAGTAAAAATGGAATTAGTTTCAGAACTATGAATTTAGATGAAGATATTTTTATAAACTTTTTTTTTAGTGGATCAGTGTAGGTGAGTATTCAGCTATATTTACATATTTTTTCTTTGTGTTTTGCAGCAGCAATTCCCATTTCATGAATTAGAAGTAGACAGGCCACCTCCATGCCAACCACATTTGGACTACATCGCTCCTGAGTGTGTGTTACTTATGACATGCAGTACTTCCAGTGATATGTTCTCATTTGGGGCTCTTACGTATGCAATATACAACAAAGGAAAACCTTTTCTCAATAACTGTGGTGGAATGACTGCTATAAAGCAGAATTTCAATCAGGTATTTTTATGTTTCCCACATTTAAGTTACTTTTAAGTTAGAAATTCAAATTGCTCTTATTATTTCTACTTTTTTTAAAACTAAAAGTAGCACTTCTGTTGCAAGTTAAGAGAGAATTTTATTATAAATTTTGCTAAATTATGGGTTTTACACAGGAATAAAGGAAATTACTTAGTCAAATTTTTAGGTAGCACCCCTTCTCTTCCTCAGGACTACACTATAGTAGGTTTTGCTGTTCATTAACTAAATTCCAACCTTTCACAACATTTAATGTTGTACCTCTTCTTCTCTCAATTTCCAGTCCTTCTGACAATTTTCTCTTCAAAAAGTGCTGTTGATGTATCAGAACTTCTACAGTGTCTGAAATCCCTTTTATGTCTTGTATTTTGAACATGTCTGTCCAAACCTGTTTTGTTTGTCCAATTTCTAATGTCAACATAAAGCTGCAATTGTCAACATAAAGCTGCAATTAGAAATTTGACAAACAAAACAGGTTTGGACAGACATGTTCAAAATACAGGACATAAAGTGCTTTGGGACTCTGTAGAAGTTCTGACACACCAACAACACTTTTTCAAGAGAAAATTGTCAGAATTACTGAAATTTGAGAGAAGAAGAGGCACAACATTAAATGATGTGAAAGGTTGGAATTTAGCTAATGAATGGCAACACCTACTATAGTGTAGTCCTGAGGAAGGGTAGAGGTGCTACCTGAAAATTTGACTGTAAGTAATTTCCTTTATTCCTGTGTAAAACCCATAATTTAGTGAAATTTATAGTTTATCAAGTCCAGGAATAGCTATGACATCAATTATTACCGAGAGATGTTTGTTAAAATTTAAAACCAAATTCATGGCAACAGGAGCCTGCTGTATGTATATATATGCTCGTGTATACATAATATTCTGAGCCAGTCTTGTCACCAGGTACCTATGTTATTATAGCAACAGCCCAAGTGTTGTGTCTCTGTGCATAGGTCAATGAAAGTTTGAGGCTATAGAGGAACCTTGTGATGTTGAGTAAAACTTTGAATCATAGTTTGAATTATCAAACTGTTGATATCAGAACTACTTCCTTCAACACCAGCTGTAAAGTTATTTTGTTTATTCAACTTACCTGAAAATTATAAATGAGGGAGAGACAGTTTACACTCTATTTTATACCCCCAGTGTTGATCTCAAACCATTAACCATTGTTCCCACAAGTCCTAATAAGTTCAAGGCTTTTGAAGTGACTTCAGCATCTCACCTTCCACTCCATAGACTAACTTCTACAGAGCAACTAACTTTGTTTTGCAGAAACATTCTTTATACAAAACATGATTTATAATTTTTAGTAAGTTGCTACGAACTAACATGCTGCCCCCAGCAGTCCAAGTATTCACTTCAGATGATTCGTCTAAGTTAAACCCAAACATGGATGAGACATGGGTGGTAGAGGTGGGCATAACAGTAATTTTTCTCTGACAGTGACAAGTGACAATGGTGAAAATTCCTGCAAAAGTAAGTGACTTTAAACCATGACAAAATCGCAGTTTATGATAGGTGTGATGGAGTTGTAAAGAAGTAAGAAGTCAGAATGGCGAGTCATCATCTTGCTTGTAACAGTGATGAAATCACTGTGATGGTTACGATATAAAGCAGGAACATACTGGAATATCACTATAGCATGTAATGCTCATGTTTGCTATTTACACTTTTTTTGAGCACATCAAGTTACTGAGAGGCAGTGGCGAAACATGACCTTTTCAATAGTGTCACCACAATTCTACAATAGGGTGCATAATGCATTAATAACATACCTGCAAAGGTTTGTGGATTTTGCTGTTGTCTACCAGTTTTCCCTTCGGAAAAAGCATTTTTCCGGATTTCAACACATTTTTGCATCCAGAAAAAAATAAGTACTGTAATGTCCGCAGGAAATTTTACGCTGTAATGTACTGGGGGGGGGGGTTTAAAGAAATTTTACTGGATATGCTGTGAAAACAACAATTTGTTTAAAGAGAGACCCCAGCAGGGGAGGGGGATAAAAGTGTTCCATAGAGATAGCAGTACGGAACAGACGGGGGGGGGAGTTGTGAGTTACAGATCCTTTCTCACATTTCGTCTCCTATGTTTAGTGTTTACGCATTTGCCTCTGACAATGAAGGCAGCAATTAGTTATTCCTGCTTCCTCCCTGCAATCTTGAATAAGCTAATGGAGATAAGTCTCTCTTCCCTTCCCGTCTGACCACCAGTTCCGGTTTTTCAGCGGTGTCGGATTGGGACGATTCTTGACCCCAGAAAACTCGCAGGAAATTTTCGGTGCCAAAAGTGTGTACACAGGTAGAAAATATTTTTATACAACCCTGCATGCATATCCCTTTCAGAAAAGAAAAGCAGTCTGTAGTAAATGTTCCCAGATCGAAAAGAACATGTCATTAAATACTCTTCCATGAGCTCGCGAAAGTGGCTGAAGTTTCACCATTCTCACCCTCTTACAACATAAACAGTAATAAATCAGAGTCTGACTTTTTTTTTTTTTTTACTGGCTGTAGGCTTTCCATACCTGCTAAGTATTCTGGATTTCCCGGATGTTTTACGGATTTTTGGGTAGTGTTACGTTTTTATGGCCGGAAGATAGTTTCTTCCGGATTTTCACCAAAATGACTCGTGAATTTTTTTTTTTTTTTATTGATGGAAATTGATATTGTTGTTATTGCTGCTTAGTGTAAACTCCTGCTTTTGTTTTATTATGATCTCATAGTGATTGGACCTTATCTTATCTCATGTTTCTAGCAGTAAGCGATATTTATTTCTAGATCACACAAACTCTCTCCCACCAATCCTTCCAAACTCCTTCTCTCTCAGTGTTGGAATAGTTGTGCTAATTGCATCGAAGTGCGAATTTTTTTTTATTTTGTACCATGCAGAGTTCGCCAAAATGTGTAATTACGCGTCTAGTACGCATTGGAAATTTTTCTCGATGTGTACAAATACGCATTGAGAATCGCGTAAAATACACATCAACGCACAAAAATACACATCGAAAAATCTTACCAACGCATAAAAATATCACTGGGATGGTATTTCGTCTTTCAAAAACGGAAATAAAGGAAATAAAGATTTTTTCTGTAATTGTAATTTCATTTTTCTGTGATGTTGCTTCTGTCCAGTATTATTGTTATACATCATTTTATTCAAAAAATATTTGTATTTCAGTTTGAAAATGGATGAAAAAATTCAAAAACGGAAATTCGGCGATGTAAAAATTATCCTGTAATCTTCAGGAATGAGTGTGCAACGGCTTCCAGGAATTTCTCCTTTTCCTTCATAATTTGAGTTTTCATCAAGATTGATGCATAAGTGGACAGAAATTTCAGGGCAATTGGTAGTGATGGAGGATGTTTTCCGCCTGAAACTTTTTAAAACGGAAGTTTCGGCTTTCAGAACTTTTGAAAACCGAAATTAGATTCAGCGAGAATTTTTAAATAATCGTAGTTTTATTTTTCACGTCATGTGTCCTCTGCCTAGTATTGTTGTTTACATTTTATTTCATAAACTAGACAATACCCGTCGGAATCAACGGTTAGTTTTTTGGGGTTTTTTAAGAATAAACTTGTATGAAACAACAAATGTGAACTTTATTAATTGACAAATTCATTCAACCACTTCAGCAAAGACAAATAGTCCAGGTTCTTGATTTTTTTTTCTTTTTTTGACTGAAGGTTTAACGACAACTATGAGCAACTCAATGGGCTATAAGCAGTCGCCCATCCCTAATTTAGTGTCAGTGGTTCCAGGGAAGGGAGAGAGCCAGTGCCATAAGACAAACACAACATCCATGCATCACCGGGATTCGAAAACTGAGTCTTCACGAACGAACCATTATAAGCCAGCGCTTAGACCACTGCGCCACCGGGGCAGCCAGGTTCGTGATGAGCATCATGACTGCACCCTTCTCCAGTCATAAAATGTGAGGCGGAAGGCCACTCATCTCGATCATGTGCAAAAATTTAACTGGATAGCGCACTCTTTCACTCTCATTTTCAGTCACAACAGTATTTGTAAATGTTGTTGGAATGAGATTCACGTAGCGAATACTCTTCACCCGTCGGAATCAAGGTTAGTTTTGTTTTTTGTTTTGTTTTTTGAAAAGAATAAACTCATATGAAACAACAAATGTAAACTTTATTTGATTGACAAATTCATTCAACCACTCCAGTAAAGACAATAGCCAAGGTTCGTGCCTTTTTTTTTTTTTTTTTTTTTTTTACGGAAGATTTAACGACCACCGTGAGCAACTCAATGGGCTATAAGCAGTCGCTCGTAATATTTTCACTAACAATGGTCAACGGAAATTTGTAAGAATTGATGCTTGGTGTTCAAAAGTATTCATATTCTCAAAGTTGCACTATTCATCTTTTATCTAAAATAGTGCAAGCTATCATGCATTCATGATGGATTAAATTGTCATCTGAGAGCATAAAAAAAAAAGGCCACTGTCTTGTCATTGCTTAAATGAAATCAAGTTATTTCTAAAATTGTGTCATTCAATTTAATAAAGTATAAAACCTTAAAAACACATCACAGTTTCTGAACTCCATTTATGAGTGACTGATACAGAAAAATAATTGAAAACAAGTATCATCAAACATGCTGCTAGAACATCCCATACATTACCACTCTCCCCTAATAATAGATAATCATAAATTAACAGTTCTGGTACTGTCGCAAATCTTCTTGATTTTAAGGTAAACCTTCTTGCTTTTGGGGAAAATCTTCTTGATTTTATGTTAAATCATCTTGTTATTTCTAAAATTTCAATATCCTAATAAATATTGCAATTTTAGCAAGCAATATTCTTCTTGATTTAGGAAAATTTTGATTGGCAAGTATGTAATAAAATGAAATTAAAATGATACTTTGTTATCATGTTAAGTCTATTTTTTAATCACTAAAACTTGAGAGTTTTTCTGCAGAATTTTTTTATGTTGCTTCTCTTGCAGTGTTTTTCTCTTTTTTTTTTTAATCATAAGTCTCCATATTTTCATTTTCAAACACTAATTGCATCTAGAAAAGTATAAAACACAATCACTTTAACTTGCAACATCAGTATTCTAATTGTCTGACATACATGAAGCTCTGCTGTTCACTCTGGTTGCTCTAAACATAGGTTGAAGATAGAAATAAATAAAAATAATGTTCTAAGTAATAATGAAATGGTTGTCCACTTGCAGTAGATAGCTTGTAAAAAAAAAAAACATGAGAAAAGCACCGAAATAAAAAGTGGTGTGGTGGTGGTGGTGGGGGAGGGGGCATGATCACAGATCACAGTTGTGCGACACCTGGAACATATGGGAAAGGTCCAGAAATTGGGGTCTTGGGTTCCTCACAGTCTCACCGAGGACAACAAGAATCAGCGTGTTGCTATATGTGGTTCCTTGCTCGCCCATTATTGTGAATGTTCTCAGCAACACAAACCCTTTCTGTCACATATTGTTACTGAAGATGAAAAGTGGTGCCTGGATGTGAAATTCAGTCATTGGAGGGAATGGTTAAGCCCAAACAAGATGCCCACACCACGTCCAAAACATGTCCTTCATCTGGCGAAGATCATGTTGTAAGTCTGGCGGGACATGGAAGGCATTATTCACTGGGAAATGCTGCCGAGGAATTGGACCATCAACGCTGCACTCTTATTGTGAGCAATTCCGCTGTGTGGAGGGGCAATTCAGCAGAAATGGCCACATCAGTGTAATGGTGTCCTTTTCCAACTTGATAAAGCATGCTCTCACAGTGCAAACATGACCAAAATGACCATTCAGGACATGAAATGGGAGATCCTTCCACATCCGGCCTATTCCCGAGATGTTGTCTCTTCAGATTATCACCTCTTCTGATCTCTGTTGAATGCACTTTGTGGCAGAACGTTCAACTGTAGCCCATGTAAAGGTAAATGCCTTCCGATTTACTTGCGAACCTTTTGTCTCGGTAGCAACACATTACGCTACAAACCGCTGTTAGATGTCAGGCCCAGCAAGCTGTAGGACGATCAGATCTTAAGAGCAACCTCATTATTACAGCATGGGCACGGACATCTGAAACTTTCAATGAAATTTTGAGGCACAAATTATTAAGAATAACGGAGTGTTAGTAGAATATATACTATTATATTATGCAGTGCCATAACTTATAGCTCCCAGCAAAAAACATGGTAATGATATTTTTAAAAACATAGAAATAAACATTAATTCAAGACTAAAAAAAAATAATCCTCCATACGTTTATAATTTTGATTCGTTTTAACCTTAATAAATTTTTGAGCGCACTTAAACTTTAAATGTTCATCCTGAAAAGCTGAACATTGCAGAGGAAAGGTAAAATTTCACCACTTTCACAAACCTGGGGATTATTTTGAGATCAAATTTACTTACTTGGCATCATTTTGTTTACATTCTATTTTTGGCTTTATTACAATGCACTTAAATCCAGACAGCTTAAAACACAAAATATCTTTGAGAAATGAGCATAAATACAAACATACAGTGGGTGATGTAACTGAGTAAACAAGTATTCCTACTTCTCTAAATTATAAAACAAAAAACTGCAGTTTGTTGTCTACAATTTTTTTTTTTTCTTACAAAACGGTTTATCTTGAACTCTGTTTAATGTGGTTCTATGATTCTGGTTGTATTTCTTTTTTCTTTAGTATGGTAACACTCTTAGATATAGACGATTATCGAAAGGGCACGGAGTGATTTACCATGAACAGGTAAAACAGTTCTGGCACTGTCTTATTATCGACCATTAAGGTACAAAAGAAACTCCCAAACAGGCATCCTTCTAACACGTACAAAATATAAAGCGATAAAAAAAAAAATTAGCTTGGTTCAAGAGCTACTTCAGTTAGAAATGTATATTGTGATAAATGTATTTTATTATAGATACAATCAAAGTGCAGGATGCCATTTCAATATGGAACAGAAAGTAGTCTTTGAAACCGAATTAGCAAACAACAAAAACAAGTAAGCATATAGCGTCAATGATATCATGTCCCTCCCCCTTCCACCCGATTCAATGGAAATATAATGCTTATTCCAGTTGATTATGTTTCTAAGGCTATATACTTATTATTTTGTTGTTTGCTCATTTGGTTTCAAAGCCTGCTTTCTGTTCCATATTGAAATGGTATCCTGTGCTTTGATTATGTATATGCATAGCTAAGAGAAAGTAGAAATTGACTTCTGCAGCCTGGACAAAGTTGTGCTTATTGATGCTTATTTTTAATCTGAATTCTTTGAGTCATTTCCATAAGGCATAAATATCCAAAGCAAAATGAAATACTAGCTCATGAAACGAAATGACTGCCTAAACAATCGCCAAATCACAAAATGATAAGCTACGGATCATAGTATGAATCAAGCAAAGCTCAGCTGGCCCCCAACGACCCCTGGCGAGCGTTAAAGGCAAAGGTGTGGCTCAGTTTTTCACAATTACGGAAGGCATTTACTTATCGGGGGCTACGGTTCAACAATGATGTTGATCTCCAGAATTTCCTTGATGATTTCTTCACAGCAAAACCTGCACATTTTTTCAAGAATGGCATTGCAGACCTATCCAGAAGTTGGGACATCATCGTAAACAATGGGTGTGTGTGTGGGGGGGATACATAGTTGATTGATTCCGTTTTCTCTTCTGATGTAATACATTCCTGTAGTGCGGTAAAAAAAAAAATGGTATGAACCTATGCAAAAACAAAAATCACCTGTAATATGCGTGCACACACACATATGATTACATGTGCTGTCACAGAAGCTTCTAAAATTATAATGTAAATTTTCAGTCTTGTTGCATACATCTATGTTTACGGTAGCATCAGTCAGTAAATCTATGGTTACCTTCATGTATTGCTCCCTTAACATCTGCCATTGTTATCTTAGCTGCTGCTTGCAGACATTGGAATGGTAGTAAGTACAGGGTGTTTCACTAGATAGTCCCCCCCTTCCCCCCAAGAACCAACTATTGTTTTCTTCCCACTCTACATAGAAACACGACGTTTGGTGTACAAGTGACCTTGATCCTTGAGAAATGTGCAGGAGCGATTTTCTTAATATGGTGATGACTCATTGTGACGCCACCCCACCAGATGGCTGGGCACACTAATTCTGTCCGGAGGCAATCTGCGTGTTTTACTGTGTCATTGAATGTCGTTCAGGATGGCTATGTATACTGTTGCGGAGAGGGTGTTTATTGTGAAAAGTTATTGGATAACGAAGTCTGTAAAGGTAACGCAGCAGAAAATCATGGAGAAGTTGGGGGGGGTGAAAAGCACTAGACAAATGTTACATCACCAGGTTTTTGAAGAAATTTGAAACCATGGGCAGTGTTTTGAACCAATACAGTGGCAGATGTCCTCTTTTAGCAGAAGAAAAAATCGAAGAGATGAACAGGCTGCTGGCATCACCGAAGAAGTGACTACAATGTTTGTTACAAAAAACTGGGTATTCTGTTTCCACCTGCCAAGGAGCCACAAAGAAAGCATCACTTCATCCATACCATGTGACAGCTCTGCAAGAACCAGATCTTGAAAAACGTTGTCTTATTGTCACTGGTGACTACATTTTTACTCGCAGTTCCAAACATTTTGGAATTCACATGGTTCACTAATGAAGCAGGGTTTCGTTTGGATGGGTATGTCAATATCCAGAACTCCCACATCTGGGCTACAGGTAATCCACATGAGTTACACGATACCCCATTAAATCATGCAAAAGTCGGTGTTTGGTGTGCTGTGTCTTGAACCAGAATCATTGAACCCATTTTCTTCAGGAGGGTAGTAACTCGGCGTGATATGTAAACATTTTCAGAAAATTTGTGGACCAATTAACCGACATCAATTTGACAATAGGGTACTTTCAACAGGATGAAGTGATACGTCACATGTGAGCATGAGTGAAATTTCCTCTTACTTCTATGACCAAGTTATCTCCAAGGACTGCGTTCACCTGCGTGGCCATCTCGTTCACCCGCTTTGACTCCTCCTAATTTTTCTTATGGAGATATTTGAAGTGTCATGCTTACAGCAATAAGCCTCGCATGTTAGAAGGCTCAGGAAGCAACATCAATGCAGCAATCTGGACCATTAATGAGGACATGCTGTGGAGGACCTTCAATAATATGCAGCATCATGTTCAGGTATGTTTGGATGTCGGTGGAGGACATTTCCGGCATTTATTGGGAATGGTGCTACATTTCCGTGAACTAAGGTGTGTTGTAAATCACGTCATGTTTCTAAGTAGGTGTGTTGCAAAATATTACCGATTCTTTCGGGAAACAACCTATGAAGCACCCTGTACTATGCCCAACAGACAGTATGTAAGAACACCATAAATTTGTGGATTGATAACCTATGTGCTTTTCTGTCACAAACAGTGGGTCTGATAACTGGAATGGCAAGTCTAACATTTTATGTCTTCGAAACAGCCAAGCATTACAAATGGCTCGAGCACAGGTGCTAAGGAGATACTACATACATACATGTCACTGAGCTGTTCTCTGAGATTCAGGGGTTAGCTCCACAAAGAAATACAAACTACCAGATAATTTTTACTTACTGTTGCCGTATCAAACTTTTCCATTTACAGTGATGCAGACATACAACTCGGGCTACACTGACATCCATCACACGCTGCACACAAGATCTTTTATACTTCATACTCATAATCTTTTTCTCATGAAGACACTCCTGAATGTGATCCTTCCTTGGCTTTTCTCTGCCTTTCCTTCCTGCCGCTTGGGCTAAATAGATTTTCTTAGTAAGCATCTCATCACTCATTCTTTCAACATGGCCAAACCACCAAAGCATATTAGTCTCCACCTTGCTAATAACATTTTGCTTCACATTGCACAACTGCAACACATCTTCATTCCTCATACAATCAGAACATGGCTTGCCACAAACCTCCCATAAGCAACGCATTTATCCAGCACACAAACGACTCCTGTTTCTTCTGTAGCACCCAGGTTTCACTGCCATACATCAGAGTAGGAACAATTACACTTTCATACACAGCCATGCGGTACTCTCTTGAGAACCCATCATTCTTGTGAAAACCTCCCAAAGCAGCCATGACTTACAATGAGGAATTCACTCGCCTACTAATTTCGCCATCTAAGAAGATAGTGGTGGTTGTCAAAAGAATAAGAAGATCCACAATTTTGCAAACTGATGACACTTTTGACACTTTGTTTTGCTGATATGTGCTTCAATTGAACTTCGTTTACACTTTACTGCTGTGTGTGTGTGTGTGTGTGTGTGTGTGTGTGTGTGTGTGTGTGTGTGTGTGTGTGTGTGTGTGTATAGGAGTTTCAGTACTATATTGAGTTAAAAAAAAATGCAACAATACAAAATGAAAATTTGCTAGGATAAACAGTATAATATTGGCACCCAGCTGGAATCAATATTGCATCTGATTCCCACCAGCTACAGAAGCACTGCCACTTCCATGTCCAGTAGATGCTACTGCAACCATTACTTCTGCTGATGTTGTGGCTGTGTGTTTGTATAAGAAATCCATCCTTCGTTCTTTTTTTGCCGCAAATCTGTCAGTTACGCATTCGTTAAAATTCTCAAGCTGGTTGATGAAATTTTTTCGATGGACAGTATTGCTAGCGCCGCCAGTCTGTCTTCCTCTATTGTGCTCCTCAGAAATTTTTTAATCCTTTTTAAACATGAAAAACATCTTTCTGATTCTGACGTTGTCATCAGAATTGTAATTATTATTTTCAGGAGTTTTGCAACCTCTCCGAAGCACTCTTTTAAGTTATTCTCAAGCAGAAATCCCAACAGGTCACTTGCTTTCTTTACATTCTGAAAATCATCTCTTCCGTAGATGGTCTGCAATTCTGTTTTCATTTTGTTCTTGTTAAGAAATGGATACGACTCCACTACGCATTCCAAAGTTTGCTCCGGGAATGCCTTCCTGAAACTGGTGAAACTATGATGATCAAATAAACTTGAAGCTGACAAATGTCCAGAAAACTCGAATCTTTCTTCAGCTTGATTTTTAATTAAGTCGCAGACTTCTCTTGCAGAAGCATTTCGTAAAATTTTTGTTTCTTCAGATCTTCTCTTCACACTAACTTCTTCCACAGGGATTCTGTCAACGTCCTCTCTGATCTTAACAATTTCATTAACAAAGGCCAATATTGCAGTTTTTACTGATAGGGGGCTTATGGCTTGTTTCTGTAAAGTATTGTACAAGATATCAACATGAGCATTACTCTGTAGAAAAATTGAATCCAGAAGTTGAATGCAGGATGCAGCATTTTCAATTGGAGTCCTTGAGCTTGATTTATCGTTGCTGTTTGCTTTACTAGTTTCTAAAATTTTCTGAAAACACTCAATTAAAGCGTCTTTATTTTCGTAAATTGTTACGATTGTTCTTGAACGGAAATTCCATCATGTATTAGAACCTGATGGTAGTCTTCTTCCAACTATTTCATCAAGAACTTGGGTCTTCTGAGATGAATAGGTGAAAAAGTTAGGGATCTTAGAAACGTTAGCAGAGAAGACTCAAACTTCTCTATTTTGACTTACTACTTGAGCCATTATTAAAAGTTGGTGAGTATAACAGTGAACAAAGTATGCATGCGGATAAACGTCCCTTAGGATAGTTTGTACTCCCGAATGTCGACCATTCATAACTCTGGCTCCGTCGTAGCTTTGTGAAAATACTTTTTCTCTTTGCTCCCCAACAACTTCCTGTAGAACATTCCTAATGCAAGTAGCCACATCGGAGGCATCATGATTGCGAGGATTTAAGAAAGTCCAAAATCTCTCAACCTGTTTTCCGTTGGGTAGCACATATCTCAGGACAACTACTAATTGAAACTTAGAGGAAACATCAGTGGTCTCATCAGCAATAACAGAAATGAAATCGGCAGCATATATTTCCTCCAAAATCTTTCTCCTACATACACACAACATGCAGTTTAACAAATCGTTCTGTATATCTTTGGATGTACCCTTAAAAACAGTGGTCCTACTAAAATGCTCCTTCAGAACATTGTCAAGAACTAGTGCAAAGTCAATTAAACCCCTGAATATACCTGCATTGCTCGATTCAGTTATCTCATTGTGTCTTCTAATAGCTAACTCGAACTCTCCACAAAATTTAATGCATTCAATAACCTTTGAGAGAACATAGCGGTTTTTCCTTACTTGATCATTATGACATTCTATATTTCTCCTGAAAGCCTCACTAAGTTGCTCTCTAATTTCTGTTTTGCTCAGTACTGAGAGATCAAGGCAAGCGTTCACGTGAGCACCGAATACCTCATGTCTCTTTATTTTTTGGGATAAATGTCTTAAATCTGACACACCTGTTTTTGTCCAGGTGGTGTCTGTCCCTTTTGCAAAGAGCAAACACGGAAAGCAATAAAATCGATTGTTATGATTACAACAACAAATACAGTTATTTCTATTGAACATCACTGTATTAAACAAACGGCAATATTCTTTCCCTCTCGCACTTTGCTCCTGCATAATATTTAAAGCGGGTATTGGCCTACCTAATTCTTTAATCCTGCATTTCTTTTCGAGTGGTAGAGAAGTCTGTTTCCAAAAGAAACTTCTGTTCGTTTTAGAGCAGAACACACAAGCACAGTTAGATTTACACTCACCTCACATACAATACCCACGGAACAACAAACAAACAATTAACTGATTTACACGTAACACGCAGCTGCTTTACACCCACTGAAACCTAAATAAACAGTTAAATGATGCCACTTCTAAACTTAAATTTGTACAATTCCTGACGAATTGTAAATCTTTCACTTCCGTACACTGTAAATCACACACAAATAACTACAGCTTTTCTGTTATCCACTGTTGCATGAATTTTAATAGAAGAATCACTGCCACCCTGCCCCTGTTCAAAAGGTGACATCACCAAATCACCTGACTTCCTTCATGAGCAATGGCTTCGCATCGCCAAACCGAGGGCGCTCATCAGCTGGATACGTCACTCGTATCACTGCAAGGTCATGCAGCGACTTCTCACAATGCTAAAGCTATTCCCCGCTCGCAATGTGACAGCTTCAAGACCACGGCATTTGGAAGGCTAGTTGGTTTCATTTCTGCATTTGAACCTAGCTGAGATTCTGATGTAAAAAGGACCTGCAGAGGCAGAAAATGAATTAAAACTGGGCAAAGCAGTGAGTCAGCTGAGACTGGGATTAGGATAAACATAAAAATATGCCTGAAGTGATATTAAAAGTAATAATTTTGCTAAAATGAAATTCACTTAGGGGGTTCACTGAACCATTGAACCTATAGCACGCGCCGCCACTGTCGGTGTGGCTTCAGTTCGATGCCCTCAAGTTCCTAGAGTTTTGCCCGGGTCGTTCGTGCGGTATGAGGCCGAGCATTGTCTTACTGTAGGAGATCACGCTTTCTGTTCACCAGTGCTGGGTATTTCTCCTCCAGAGTGGCATACATCCGCTCCAGCTCTTCAGAGTAGAGGTTGGCGTTGATGGTCCGACCGCCTGGAACAAATTCATAATGGATTATCCTCTTGAAATTCCACCAGAAGCAGAGCATCACCTTGTGCTCAAAATGCCCACATTTGGCAACAGATTCAGTAAGTTGGCCCGGGTTCAACCGCTGCCGTTGTGTGTCAGGATTATGAAAATAGACCCACTTTTCATCGCATGTAACAATTCTCTTGATGAAACGTACATTGCTCGGGTTTTTTAGGAGTTCCGTGCACACTTCTACTTGGCAGTTTGCTTCAACTGGCATCAGTTCGTGAGGGAACAATGTAGCCGCTCCCATCATAGACCTTGCCAAAGTCATGAAGGTGACAAACCATGGTGGTCTGTGATATGCCCAGCTTGCCTGATTATCTCCGAGTGCTGGGTGTTGTATTTGCCTCTATGGCAAATACAACAGTTTTACCCGGGTCGTTCGTGGTGCGGTGTGTAATATATGGCCTACGAAGCCACGGTTCGCGGCCTACCTGACCTTGGCTGATCGTCGAGGTTTCTGTCACCTTAGCGAAATTTCTTGAACCATCTGGTTGTAGTGCTTGTGGTCCACGGAACCTTCCCCTTTCACATGACAAATGTTTCGTGTTGCTTGAGCAGCGTTATGGCCAAGTTCAAATTTGTAAAGCAAAAGTTCCCTAATTAGCTGGTTGTGGCTGTTCTTCTTTTAGGCGTCCCAACCATGGACAGAACGACGAAATACAATGCTGTTCACAGCAATGGCTACCACTTTATATCCCTTTCGACTGACTGCAGTGCACGACTTGAACTAGTTTAAACATGTGACATACCCACCGCAGCACATGCGTTTATGTAAATATTGCAAAACTTTCAACTCGCCCTCTGTACTATTCCGATCCATGGCTCACTTCCTTCACAGGCAGCACTTCAGCAACTGGGAGGAGGTGGCAGCTGGGGTGAAGGAGTTCTTTGCCTTGAAGGACAAGAACTGGTACCGCCACGGAATCAAAGAACTGCAGACAGATGGCTAAAGACTGTGCAACACGATGGCCTATACTTTGAATGCTAGTCAGCTGTTGTTGTAAAGGTACGTATGAAGACGTCGAGTGAACCAAATATTGCAAAACTTTCGACTCACCCTGTGTAATATAGTTACATAAGAAAGAGAGCAGTTGGAAAGTGTATTTTAAGCTGTAAGTTTCAAATGCAGGGGAACACTTGCTGTCAAACACTGTACGTGGAACAGTTTAAAAAATAAAGGTTCATAATAATAATAAAAAAAAAGAAGCTACATGTATAGCCAATATGTAAAATTCAGTTTCTCTAACAGCTTTGAAAGTCTTTGAAGACATTTTCTGATATTAGTAAGCAAATACCTTGTGTAATTCTTTGAAATTTAGAATTCATGAAATATAATATTGTGTTTCGACTCCATTTAATTCCTTATCATGCTAAGATGTTTTTTTTTTTTTTTTTTTATTGGTTTGGCACTTCTGAGAATTTTTTAAATTTTTCTCTCACTTAGCTGAAGCACATGAATCAGTCAACCTTTGCCTGTTTGCCAGTAGAAGCCAGAGAACATGTGAGGATGCTTTTGAATATCACTCCAGAAGTTAGGCCAGATGCTTTTCAGATGTCCAAGGTTAGCTATAGAAATGCAGTAAATGAATGGAAGTTGTCATGAAATGTCTTTTTATTGGTGGTATTTCAGGCTCATTCAATTTCTTTTGCAGTATTATTTGTTAATTACATGAACAAAATGTCTTCCACATCAGTGATACTGAAATAGTATCACATAAAATTTCTGAGACTTTCATTTCTCAAGCCCTACAAAATTTTTGATTTTTGTTTTAAGTAGTATCATCATTCATCATCATTGTCAACCATTATCAATCCACTGCTGGACGAAGGTCTCCCCAAGTTTCCTCCACAACGGTCTGTCTTGTGCCAGTCTCCTCCATGTCACTCCCGCATATTTACGAATTTCATCCACCCATCTCCCATGTGGTCTTTTTCTGGGTCTTTTCCTGTCCCTTGGAATCCAATCTAAAATTTCGGCTGTCCATCGATGGTCTGTCCTTCTGGCAGTATGTCCAGCCCATTGCCATTTCAGAGATTTAACTCTGATCATGATGTCTTCCACTCTTGTCATTTTTCGAATCCACGAGTTCCTCTTCTTATCTCTCCTGGTTATACCAAGCATGCACCTCTCCATGCTACTTTGAGTTGTCTGCAGCCTTTGTATGTCTCTTTTAGTTAAGGTCCACGTCTCTGCACCATACGTAAGCACTGGAAGGATGCATTGATCAAACACTTTTCTTTTAAGACATAATGGCATATTGCTCTTGAAAATTATGCTGTTTCTTCCAAAAGCTCTCCAGGCAAGTTTTGTACGGCGATTAATTTCTTCATCAATGTGACCCTCTCTTGATATCTGCTGTCCAAGATAAACATACGTGTCTGTTATCTCCAGCTTTTCTCCATCAATCAATAGATCTTCATTTCTTGTAAAAGCATTGAACATCACTTTTGTCTTCTGAAAGTTCATTTTTAATCCCACTTCTTTACTCTTGTCAGCAAGTTCCTGGATCATACTCTGCAGCTCTGATGGGGTAGTTGCAAAAATGACTATGTCATCAGCAAAACGAAGGTGGGTTAGATAATCTCCATTAATCTTTATCCCTTTGTTTTCCCAGTTCAGTGATTGAAAGACATTTTCCAATGAGGCATTAAAGAGCTTCGGAGATATGGTGTCACCTTGTCTCACTCCCTTTCCAATTTTTATGTGTGTTGTATTTTCAAACAGCCGAATCTTTGCACTTGCATTTTCATAGATGTTATTAATAATATTAATGTATGCATCTTCAATACCGCAGGATTTCAGAGCCATGGTAACTGCTGATGGTTTCACCGAATCAAAGGCTTTTTCATAATCGATAAAAGCCATGCACAATGGAAGTTCATATTCCCTCGCTCTTTCAATTAGTTCTCTCAGTACGTGGATATGATCTATTGTGCTGTAGCCACTCCTGAATCCAGCTTGTTCTCTCGGTTGAGCCATGTCCAGTGTTACCTTCAAGCGGTGTGAAAGAACTTTAGTGAAGATTTTATAAACCACTGATAGGAGGCTGATAGGTCTGTAGTTCCTGAGATCCTCAATGTCACCTTTCTTATGTAGCAGGATCATTGTAGCATTGTTCCAATCCTCAGCAATCTTCCCTTCATTAAGGCATCGAGTGAAAATTTGGGCGAGTACTGTTTCAATTTCTCCACTTGCTTCTTGTATGATGTCTATAGTAATTCCATCTTCTCCTGGAGCTTTTCCCCGCTTCATGTTCTTGATTGCATGAGCAACTTCTGCTGGGAGGACTGGAAGAACTCTGGTACCTTTCATGATGTCTGGAGTACATGTATCATCCCTTTCATATAATTTGGAGTAGAAATCTTTCACTCTTGTCAAAATTTCGCCTCTATTTCTTGTTATAGAACCATCTTCTTTTCTCAGAGCCATAATCTGTTTTCTTCCCTTACTGAGATGTCCCTTTGCTATCTTAAGGCTTTGGTTGTTTTCAATTGCTTTCCTCACTAGCTCACAGTTGAATTTCCTTACGTCTTCAGTGATACTTTTTCTTACTGTCTTGCATAGCTCTATATATTCCACTTTGGAAGTCACATCTTCTTTAGTTGTCCTCATCTCTCTTCTTTTTTGCATCAACATTTTGGTTTTTCCTGATATTTTGTTCACATGCAACTTGTTCTTAGACCCAGCTAATTTTGTTGCTGTTTCCATAAGAGCTTTGGTTACTTTTCTGTTAACTTCAGAAATATCCACTTCTTCCGATGTTAGGCCTTCTAAAGCAGAGAACCTGTTCTTCAGTTCTAACTTGAAAGTATTATGGTGTTTTTTAAGGTTGGTTATGTCAATAGATTTTGTTTGTCTTATGAGCTTGCCACGTTCCAGTTTAGTGTTGAGGTGCATCTTACATCTCACCAATCTATGGTCACTACCTGTGTTGAACTTGTTTAGCACACTGCAGTCTTCGATGACGAATTTTTTGTTACACATAATAAAATCAATTTCACTTGTCGTCCCATTTGGATGTCTCCATGTCCATTTCCTGTGTGGCTTTTTCTTGAAGAAGGAGTTCAAGATGAAAAATCCTTCTGCCTCTGCAAACTCAACGAGAGTATTTCCACGCTGGTTTCTGTTGCTGTGACCAAATTTACCTACTGAAGTTTCATTCTGTTGTCGTTGCCCTATTTTTGCATTGAAATCTCCCATAATTATTTTCAAGTGCTGCTTACCTTTATTATTTAGATGACAAATTTCCTCATAAAATTCTTCAATTTCTTCTTCAGGATGACTTGTGGTGGGTGCATAAGTTTGAATAATCTGAGCCTGGTATCTTCTCGAGAGTTGGATAACGAGTCGTGCAGCTCTGTCAGAGGAACTTTCTACTTCTATCACTTTATCCTTCAGTTTCTTGTTTATTATAAATCCAACACCACTAGTTCTGCCAGTATCTGTCCCACGATAATAGAAGAGATGTCCACTTTTCAGTTCAATGAGATCTTCTCCTTTTCTCCTTACCTCACTTAGCCCAACGATGTCCCACTTGATCCTTTAGGTTCCTCTTCCAATTCAAGAAGCCTTGAATCAGAAGATAGGGAGTGTCCGTTATAGGTAGCCAAGGTCAGCATCAAATGGCAGCCTAGTCCGGTCCTCCGGGGATTCTTAGCACCCTCTGCCTTCATGTCGCACTGGCCGCTGCCTTGGCCAGGTACATTCCAGCTGCCGGAGACTGAGGGCCAAGATTTAAGTTGTAGAGTCATTTTGGAGGTGTTTGGCCATAACTCACCACGCTGGCCAAGCGGGTTGGTGAGTGTGGGATAGCATTTCCTCTGATCCCGATGGTATAGTTATACCGCTATTGGCGGTCGTCAGAGCCCCTTTAGTGGGAACAGGATGCACCACGAGAAGGCGGGATTGACATTTGTCAAGGAGAGGCTGTGATGTTACGCATCACCTGACCTTACATCCCTTAAGTAGTATATATATATATATATCAGTTTTTACTTTATCTTCACCAGTGTTAATTATTTCACAATTTTTCAGAATTTAATTTTGTTGAGTTCGACATTTATTGATCATTGGCATTGTAAAAGATACTTCCATGTTGTAACAAGTTAAGATTCTGATGTAGTATTGCTATTTGCATAGCTCTCGTTTTGAAAAGTTTTTTTTCTCATGCTTTAAATAAGCACAATAGATTATAGTACAGCTAGAGAACAAGCATAAACACATATCTTATCATATTTAAAACAAAATATGAAATATATATACACCAATGAGCTATTACATTATGACCACCTATCTAATAAGCTTTAGAGGATCCCTTTAGCCCGCTAAACAGTGGCCACTCGGTGAGGCATCGATTCTATGAGGTGGCAGCAGATATCCTTGGGTATCTGGTATTATAATGTCAACAGCAGGATCTCCAGTTCCCATACATTTCAGGGTGGTGGTGATTTAGCACGAACCCGCTTTTCCAAGTCGAACCACAAATGTTCGATTGGGTTCATGTCAGGTGAATTTGAAGGCCAGAGCATTAACACAAAGTCACCAGCACGTTCCTCAAACCACTCCTTGACGATTCTGGCAGTGTGGCATGGCTCATTATCCTTTTGGTAATGGTCATCACTAGCAGGGAACACAGTTGCCATGAATGGGTGAACTTGGTCCGTAATGATGTTCAGATACCTAACAGCTGTCAGGGATTGTGCTAATAGGTTAATGGAGCCTAAAGTGTCCCAAGAAAACATTGCCCACAGCATAACACCACCAGCCTGTTTCCACCCAACAGGGCATCCGGGTGCCATTAACCCCTTTGGTAATCATCATATCAGTGCTCAGCCGTCTACGTGATGCTCCAGAAATCTTGATTCATCAGACCAGGCCACTTACAGTCATCCACAGGCCCTATTTCATGTGTTGTTGGCGATGATGTGCAGTGAGCATGGACACCAGGCTGCGTCTTTGGCTACGCAGGCCCATGCACAGAAGGTTGCAATGAACTGTGTGCTGTGACACATTGCCCTGATCACCACTGCTGTAGCTGCGGGTGATTTATCACGCTGTGGCCCTGTGGTCACTGTGACCAATGCGCGCAGTCTCCACTCCCTCTGGCATGAATGAGCTGCGGACAACACATGGCTGGTTGATGGTTTGTCTTTTGGCCATCTGTGCACCACTTTTTATACATACTCACTACAGCGGCACGTGAACAACCCACAAGCTGCACCATTTCCGAGATTGTAGTTCCGAGGCGCAGTGCCATCACAATTTGTCCTTTATCAAACTCCGATAAATGGGCAGCTTTTTCTATTCTGACTCCGAACACTCTACTAACTGAAAGTTGATCCTCGGGTTGTATATATACTGCTCTGCGAACTTCACCTGCGCCACCGTTCGGTCTCGAGGCGCTCTCATATTTCTCTAGGCTAAGGATGGTCATAATGGAATGTCTCATTGGTGTGTGTGTGTGTGTGTGTGTGTGTGGGTGGGTGGGTGGGTGGGTGGATGGGTGTATCATCATCATTGTCAACCATTATCAATCCACTGCTGGACGAATGTCTCCCCAAGTTTCCTCCACAACGGTCTGTCTTGTGCCAGTCTCCTCCATGTCACTCCTGCATACTTTCGAATTTCATCCACCCATCTTCCATGTGGTCTTCTTCTGTGTCTTTTCCTGTCCCTTGGAATCCAATCTAAAATTTCGGCTGTCCATCGATGGTCTGCCCTTCTGGCAGTATGTCCAGCCCATTGCCATTTCAGGGATTTAACTCTGATCATGATGTCTTCCACTTTTGTCATTTTTCTGATCTACGAGTTCCTCTTCTTATCTCTCCTGGTTACACCAAGCATGCACCTCTCCATGCTGCTTTGAGTTGTCTTCAGCCTTTATATGTCTCTTAGTTAAGGTCCACGTCTCTGCACCATACGTAAGCACTGGAAGGATGCATTGATCAAACACTTTTCTTTTAAGACATAATGGCATATTGCTCTTGAAAATTATGCTGTTTCTTCCAAAAGCTCTCCAGGCAAGTTTTGTACGCCGATTAATTTCTTCATCAATGTGACCCTCACTTGATATCTGCTGTCCAAGATAAACATACGTATCTGTTATCTCCAGTTTTTCTCCATCAATCGATAAATCTTCATTTCTTGTAAAAGCATTGAACATCACTTTTGTCTTCTGAAAGTTCATTTTTAATCCCACTTCTTTACTCTTGTCAGCAAGTTCCTGGATCATACTCTGCAGCTCTGATGGGGTAGTTGCAAAAATGACTATGTCATCAGCAAAACGAAGGTGGGTTAGATAATCTCCATTAATCTTTATCCCATTGTTTTCCCAGCTCAGTGACTGAAAGATATTTTCCAATGTGGCATTAAAGAGCTTCGGAGATATGGTGTCACCTTGTCTCACTCCCTTTCCAATTTTTATGTGTGTTGTATTTTCAAACAGCCGAATCTTTTGCACTTGCATTTTCATAGATGTTATTAATAATATTAATGTACGCATCTTCAATACCGCAGGATTTCAGAGCCATTGTAACTGCTGATGGTTTCACCAAATCAAAGGCTTTTTCATAATCGATAAAAGCCATGCACAATGGAAGTTCATATTTCCCTCGCTCTTTCAATTAGTTCTCTCAGTACGTGGATATGATCTATTGTGCTGTAGCCACTCCTGAATCCAGCTTGTTCTCTTGGTTGAGCCATGTCCAGTGTCACCTTCAAGCGGTGTGAAATAACTTTAGTGAAGATTTTATAAACCACTGATAGGAGGCTGATAGGTCTGTAGTTCCTGAGATCCTCAATGTCACCTTTTTTATGTAGCAGGACCATTGTAGCGTTGTTCTAATCCTCAGGAATCTTCCCTTCATTAAAGCATCGAGTGAAAATTTGGGTGAGTACTGTTTGAATTTCTCCACTTGCTTCTTGTATGATGTCTACGGTTTTGTCACATTCCAAACCCGTAAATGAGGGTTTTTAAGTTTTAGAAGAATTTGAGGTTCTTCAGGCGTTTCATTTCTAAAAATGCTGCAATATGATACAGGCATGAAAAACTTCCACGAAAACGCAGAAATCCACGTTTTTCTGTTCCGTTTTTGGTGTTACCAATATTATTCCAGAAAAGCAATTAAAAATGTTGGGGGGGGGGGGGGTGTATGCCTCCTCTTGCAGAAAGCAAAATCGTTATGACTTCACCAACGAGGTGGTTACGGCCGGGAATGACGTCACCTCTTCCAGGGATGGAAATTCTGCGCCAAAGTGTGCCAAAACAAAAGTCTTGCGCCATCTTGCTGCAAAAGGCAGGTTTTGCGCCATTGGGCGCCAGAAGCTCTGTGCCCCATCGTCATCGTCGGGACTTCAGTACAGTAAATTCTCTGTGTGCACTCTTTTGCTTGACGCTGAGTAAGTCCATGTGGTGGGAAGAATGATTCAGCGACCAAGTACCAGGAACATAGCTGCCAATCCTTCCGATTTACCTGGAAAGCTTCCGATTTTGGGGCGTTTTTCCGATATTCCGACCGGAAAGTGATTTCTTCCGATTTTTCATTCCCATATCAAAAATCCCTATTTTTTTCTCCCTATTTCAAGAGCAAAAAAAAAAAAATTCTTTATTCCACTTCAAAATATCCTTAACATGAGATGATTAAAAAGAAAAATTCTCCTTATTTCTGCTGTGAAGAGAAAGTGCGAGCGGCACGGTTTTCTGCTTACACGTGGACTTTTTGAATGGATCCGAGTACCTTCCCCTGCGCAAGCGGCCAGCTGCGTAACGTAAGGGTACAATCATGTTCTCTCTCTCGCTGTTTCCCCCCTCCCCGTTCTCCTTTTCAGATAACGCATTTTTCGTCCCCAGGGTTGCAGCTTCTCAGAGGTCAACATGGGTGTGTCTTGCTTTCCAGCACTCCCAGTTCGAAATGCTATTTCAGAACGTAGTTATCATAGAAAAAAATTCAAACGGATTTTAAATCTGTGGAATTTTTAAGCCCAGATCGATACCCAACATGACGAAATTAAGCAAAAGCTGCCAGTTTTGTGAAATTAAAAATGCATTAGGCATGGTTTCGTAACTTCTTCTGTGGCAATAAATTTGACCTAACAAAAGAATGCTACTGTGAGAGGAAGTTGAAGAAAAAAAAAAAGTTTTATGTTCATTCGAGCCTTTGCTTCTCCAGCAATGATTTATTTTGCTGGTTCATTAGTCAGTAAGTTTTCTACGCTTTTCAACCGTGCTTTTTTGTTCGTTGCTCGATAACGTGCATAAAAATGTCTTGGCTTGATTCAACGAAATTAATATTTTGGGGTACTATTTTTTTCCTCTGCAAATTGCATCTCTTTAAGCTGTTACTGTTTTACTACAGCAGCTTTACTCGCATTTTTTTTCAAGTGTCAATAAATTTAGTTTTAGTGATTCGCTATGAGCAGCAATATGAAGAGGGGGGGGGAAGTACTGTCAAACATTCCGTGATACGTATTCTGCGGAATTCCAGTGTATTGCAAAATCTTCAAAAAAGGAAAAATATGCAGTTTGCGCTGTGTGTCATGTAATTTCAGCGTGGTGGAAGGAATGATATTACTAATCATATTTCTAGTGCCCAGCACAAATCTAATGTTGACTGCGTGGAAAAAAAAATACGAAATGAACTTCCTTTGTTAAAAGTTTTAATGAACTGGATGCGATTTGTGCAAAATGTTTGTTCTTTTCGTCTTTAGTTGAGCATAATTTATCAATTAGTGTCACTCATTTATTTCATTTTTTTTTTTATTTCACTGTCTCATCGTCCGTCTCTCCATAAGATAATCCTAGCATGAAAATAGTATGTTTTTGAAAACATTTTAGTTTGTTCCGTGATGGCGTGGGATACGATCCTCTTGGATTTGGGGGTCAAAGAGTGTGGAACATTCTTCCCTTTAGATGCAAGCTTCCATAAAAATAAATTTTTATCTCTTTATAGATCATAATAATATAGCATAGTAATGAGAAATTCTGTATGGATAATCGAAATAAACGTGCCAATAAATTCAAACATCTGTAGTCATATCAGTTAAAAGTTAATACTTGAGTTAGGTAACATCGTTTTTTAATCGATTTATGTTCAGTACATTTAATCAATATGCGTGACAAGTAATTTAATTGGATATATCGATTAAAAATTTCATCTAATATACCGATTTTTTTTTTCCGATTTTCGGTTTCTGAAAGTTGGCAGGTATGCAGGAATTTTACGTAGTTGCTATGGAAATAAATCATCGACAGAAAACGTCAAGTTTGCCATGGAAATTGTCGGTCCGCTACGGACGACGGAAAATGTCGAGTATGCAACAGAAATCGAAAATCTCAGTGAAATAACATTATTAAACATCTGTGTAAAGTTTATTTTTGTGTTTTCAAGATTCTAACACTTGTTAAATATTTTCGAGAATGTTTCTTGGGTGTTGAGAATGTCACGTCGTTTTCTGTTTCCTCATATTAAAATTTTTTCGACCAAATTCCTCCCCCACCCGTTTTTTTCACTCACTCACTCACTCACTCTCTCTCTCTCTCTCTCTCTCTCTCTCTCTCTCTGCTTGATTATATTTTTATTTTTAATGTTTTCTTGTCATATTCCTTGTTTTTAATATATTCAGGTAATAGTGAAAAGGAGCGACTTCATTTTTTTTTCGTTTTTTTATGAATTTTTTCTAATGATATGTATGTTACTCTATTTCTAATACATATTTCTTCAAAACTAATCAATAGAGAGCAATCATTTTCGCCCCTTTCTCTTTTATTAAACGAGATTAAATTTCTAGATCGGTACGTAATCTGTACGTGGTGGAATCCGCGCCGTTTCTGTGTCCCGTAAAATTGTTTCACGGCCGAGTGAGCAATGCAGTATCGATTTTTCACTTTCATTTTCCATAAAATTCATGTTTTTCCATTTCTTAGTTACTTCTTACTCACACATGATATTATTTCGCGGAATTCCGCTTTTTCTGTCATCATTTGGGTAATTCTTGAGATCAATGTAAAACTGAAAAGAAGCTGTTTGGGGGGGGGGGGGGGGGTATTTTCTGTCTGTGGTCTGTGGACGGTATTTCATCTTTCAAAACTTTTGAAAACACGTTAAACGGAGTGAAGATTTTCCCCCATAATCCTAATTTATTTTTCTTGCGATGTTTCTTCTGCCCAGTATGGTTATTAAATTTCATTTTAATGCATAAATATTTGTATTTTAGCTTGAAAAACGGTGGGAAAATGTCCGAAAACGGAAGTCGGATGGAGCGAAGATTTCGCCGGTAATCGTAATCCCGTTCGCGCGACGTTTCCTCTACCCTGTGTTGTTGTTAAATGTCAGTAATTTTATACTTTATATGCAGTGATGTGCTCCAGTTTAATATTTCCATAAATAAATTTCAGTGAATCCCAAAACATGCACTTTTAAAAAAAGTTAAACAAATTCAGTGCCCTCTCAAACATGATGTGAAGGCATTATTGAGTTGTTTTCCTGGCTCTCAAGTGGAAAATTCCTTTAGTATGATGGGGTATGTACTTGATAAAGAATTGAGCAACATGAAAATTGAAACATTTTCATCTGTTCAAACCATGAAATATAAGCTACTGAATCAGGATAAGTCAGCCTTGGAATTTTTAAGAAAAACGATTATTTGCATGACCCTGTAAATAGAGATTTATGCCAAAATATGAAATCATCATATTCAGAATTTAAGAAAGAATTACAAGATAAGGAAGAAGAAATGAAAAGAAAATGAAAGGAGCTAAATATCTCTAATAACTTAGGCAGCAAATTAAAATCAATTGAATTGGTTCAAGAGAAAGAAAACTCTAGCTGGCTAATTCATAAAAAAAGGTTAGAACAAATTGTTAGACAGAAACAACTTAAGAAAATGAAATTTAATTAGTTGTGAATGACTTTTATTATTTATCTACAAAATGTCTAACGTTTTCGTAAGCATTTATCATATTTCTTCATTAATAATTTTGTGTCAAATCAAGAATGAAAATGTATTCTTCATCAAACTTTTATTACTTATCAACAAACATGTCTTAAAGTTTTTCAAACCTTCAAGATTTCATTTCCATACAACATTGTTATCTTATAAAGACATTTGATTTATTTCCTCATTTGATTAAAGACATCGTTTTGTACTAAGGCAAGTGATTTTCTATGCATATGACCACATCAGTAATTTTTCACCTTACATTATATTGTACTATATATTTAATTTTCTTGAAACAAAATACATACATTAAATCAATTTAGTTGGCAGGCACGTGGCCAATACCAAAATGTCATGGTTGTATACATTAGAGAGTGAAATGCAAGATTCAACACTTTGTTACCATCCCCCCCCCCCCGTGTGTGGAAGTTCAGCTTTTCCTATCACTGCCCACTTTCATGCCTGTATGATAACAAAAGTTCAAGTTCCATTTTCTTTGGGAATTACAGTGTTCGATTAAAAACACTGCATGTTCATGAGGATGGTGAATGTAGAAGATTTGTGGCACTTTGAGTGTTACTTTTGTTATCAAACAAGCTCTCAAGATAACAGCCTGCTGAAAGGAAGGCTTTTTTTTCATTATTTTGAAAGTTGCATCTACATCAAATAATTTGATTAAATTAGATTCGGTTAATCCAATGAGCTAGTTTTAGAAATTGAATGTAATCCACTCTAGGCTTCAAGTAAAACTGATCCACATGGACTGCTCAATTAACATATAACATGAAGTACGAAATTTGATTTCAAAGATGCAATGCCTGAAGGATCTTGCACAGTGAAAGTAAATTGGGTACAAGAAAAGGTGCGAAGTTTAACTGCACAAACACTAGGGCCTATTTGTTGTGTAGCTAGTTTATATGTGCGTAATATTTATAAATATTCGTAATATGCATTATATGTATATTGGCACTGAGCTGAGAGTTTCAGGGTTTCTTGTGTCACCTCACAATCACCCCTGATCCCCTGTGATGGTACTGTTCTGCAGTAAGAGTTCATAGTGAATCACACCTCGACCAGCAACTTAGCATCACCTTCCATCCATGAAGGGGTGGCTTAGCAAATTTCTGTCGGGGGTTTTGCCTGCTAAGTCCATGCTCTTTGTTGCATAACATTCATATATGTGACCCATTTTTCATCATCTGTGACCAACCGATGCAAAAAACCCTTCTGTTTTTCTCTTTCGTGCAGAGCAACAACAATGGAGTTGCATTCATCCGATTCTGGTCAGACAAAACTTGGAGTACCAATTTGCACAGTGTGTTAGTGGTCGTATGGGAGGTCTTCAGTTCCTCTGACAGTTCCCATAGTGTTGCATCAGTCTTGGTCAATAGCATGTGTTGCATCAGTCTTGGTCAATAGCATGTGTTGCAGTGTATCATCTTGAACCTTACTGGGTCTGCCACTTCTGGGCGCATCAGACAGATCCTGTACACCAGTGTTGAATTTCCTGTATCAGTCATAGCAAGTACTCTGTCCAATATCATCATCACCAAACACATTTCACAGTTTTCCAAGTGCTTCCGTGACTTTTTAGGCCATTCAAGTATTCATAGAACAATATTGCACGAACACTTTCCTTTGATATCACCATCGTATTGTTGCTATGTGTAACTAATCCTCACTGTAACAGCATACATTGTCCTTAGAATCTATTCTTTCATGCACAGCACTGAGATGTTTATGTCACCACAGGATCTTACATTACAAATGCAGCACATAGTTTTTTTCTGGAAACTTTCTTTACAACCTGATGATTAAAATGGTTGACTTAAGTTCCGGTTTGAGCATATGTATGATTTTTCAGAAAAATGGTCTTGAAGTATAGATCATATTACAAATGTAATTGACACTGTGTTTATTTACTTATGCATTTTTTATGCTGCTATGCTATCTGAGTTATGCAAATGTTATTTGTTATTTTCACTCTAAGATAAGAGCAGAATAAATACACAATTTCCTCTCACTTTTTCTGTTTTTTATTTTTTCTTCAGCTCCAGATATTTGAAGATGTAGGTGTGAAGACACTTCAGTATTTGGATTCCCTGTATCAGTGGGATAATCTGCAAAAGTCTCAGTTCTACAAAGGCTTGCCACAAATTTTAGCAAAAATGCCAAAAGTATGTTTTATGAGTGTTTTTCATTGTTATAAAATGTTTTTTTTTTTTTTTTGGGCTTGCTGATGCAGTTGTGCGATACATTTTGTACAAAAATAAATTTTCAGAGTAAAAAGGCTCCCTACTTTCACAATATTTCTTGATTCATTTAGGCAGATTGCAGTTTCAAAATTCTTCAAAATGCATGGAAGGCTCTATGAAACATTCAATAATATTGATGTAACATATCTATATATTCTATTACTCATGTCAAATTTTCTAGCTGTGAGCTCAGTGGTGCACAGTTATGTAATGGTATATAAAATATAACAACAATGCTTCAAAGTAAAAGATGTTACTTACATTATACTTTTTCTGTAGTCATTCCGTTATTCACCACCGCAAGTCAACAAAATGGCGCTGACTATCAATTTGTTTAAAAAATTTGCGTAATCTTCCATGTTATCTGCTGTGGTCTAAAATGCAGAACAACATCATGGTTTTATCAATGTATAATAATTTCCTAAGGAGACTTAGTTAACTCTATTATTCAACTATGTGTGGATTTTACTGAACTCAAAATCAGAACAAAATGCTAAAATCGTAATGCTACAAGTTAAAATTCAGAAAATGAAATTGTGAAATTGAACACCATGATGAATTCTAAAAAATGAATGGAACCAGTTAAAAGATTAAATGAGATGGAATAATGAACATAATTGCTGTCAACATCCTTCACACACTGTACACCCCGAAACCCACCTTCACCTGCGTTCCCGGACGCGTTTCACACTAGTTACTCCTAGGCATTCTCAACGGGTACTGAAGGATTGACTAACAACCCTCCTTGCCTCCGGAAATCATGATGCATACTGCACATGGGTCATTATTGCGTAAGTAGGAAGGCGCCATCTAGTGTGTGATTCTGACCTTCCTGCTTCTGTTGTTTTTTATTCACATGCTTCCCTGTCAGTATTTTTTCAGTATGTATTAAATTCTTCCACGCATACGGGAGTTCATATGGTGTGTTGTTGTTACAGTTAGTTGGATTGGTCTTCATAATTACAACAGATTCAGCGATTTGTAGAGTTTTCCAACTCTTTTGTTGATTAGGTAATTTTGCGTTTTCCCATACTGGTGTACATTCATTTTCCATACAATAGTCATCAGAAGCACTAAAATAAATTTAGAATATCCGAACACTTGGGCAATTGGCTTAAAAAGGAAAACAAAACCGCACTTATTGGCTATTGTATGGAAAATGAATGTACACTAGTATGGGAGAATGCAAAATTACTTAATCCAAAAGAGTTGGCAAACTCTACAAATCGCTGAATCTGTTGTAATTATGAAGACCTATCCAACTAACTGTAACAACAACACACCATATGAACTCCCGTATACGTGGAAGAAATAAATACATACTGAAAAAATATTGACAGGGAAGCATGTGAATAAAAACAACAGAAGCAGGAAGGTCAGAATCACACACTAGATGATGGCGCCTTCCTACTTATACAATAATGACCCATGCATGGTATGCGTCATGACTTCCAGAGGCAAGGAGGGTTGTTATCCAATCCTTCAGTACCCGTTGAAAATGCCTAGGAGTAACTAGTGTGAAACGCGTCCGGGAACGCAGGTGGAGGTGGGTTTCGGGGTGTACAGTGTGTGAAGGATGTCGACAGCAATGATGTTCATTATTCCATCTCATTTAATCTTTTAACTGGTTCCATTTGTTTTTTAGAATTCATCATGGTGTTCAATTTTACAATTTCATTTTCTGGATTTTAACTTGTAGCATTACGATTTTAGTATTTTGTTCTGATTTGGAGTTCAGTAAAATCCACACATAGTTGAATAATAGAGTTAACCAGGTCTCCTTGGAAATTATTATACATTGATAAAACCGTGCAGTGAATGTCGTTCTGCATTTTAGACCACAACAGATAACATGGAAGATTACGCAAATTTTTTAAACGAACTGATAGTCAACACTGTTTTGTTGACTTGCGGTGGTTAACAATGGGACAACTACAGAAAGAGTATAATGTAAGTAACATCTTTTACTTTGCAGCATCGTTGTTATACATTATCTACCAACAAGTAATTGGACACCTGTGATAGCAAAGGAAAACAAAGTTTATTCACCTTCAATAGTTGGTGGAGCCTCCACGAGCGGCGATTACAGCTGCCACTCTTTGGGGCATACTCTCAACTAGGCGTTGTACGACGGCAGGTCAGTTCCTTCACCGATTTCGGACGGTGGTGGCACCCCTTAAGTTGACACTCCAACTCGTCCCAGAGGTGCTCGATAGGGTTAAGGTCCGGGCTCTGCGCAGGCCAGTCCATTCGATTAACCCCACTGTCACCATACCAAGCCATGGTGGACCTCGCAACATGACAGGTGGGATTGTCATCCTGAAAGTAACGTGAGTCCACCCCGTAAAACTGCCACAACGTAGGAAGTGCATGGTCATCCAAAATGGTGCAGTAGGTCTCGGCGTTGAATCTACCAGGAATTGCGACCAAGGGTCCTGTGCCATACCAGGAGAAACACCCCCATAGCATAATTCCACTGCCGCCGAACTTCACAGTTGGCACAATACATTACGGCAGGAGGCGTTCTCCAGGCAGACGCCAAACCCAGACCCTGCCATCCGAACAGAAGAGGGTGAACCTTGATTCGTCGCTCCAGAGAACCTGTTTCCACTGTTCAACGGTCCACTGTCGACGTTCTTTGCACCACGTTAGCCGAGCAGCGCTATTGGTCTTGGTGATCAAAAGCTTGTGGGCGGCAGCACGTCCATGATAACCGAGCAGATGGGCTTCCTTATGAATGGTATTCATCGAAAGAACACTCCCGGATGCCTGTTGAAACTCCTTGCAGATGTGGCCCATCGATTTGTTGCGGTTCTTCCGAATTTCTCTGGCCAGCTCCTGTCGGTCTCTAACTCCCAGTTTTGTGGGTCTGCCAGGTCGGGGCACATTCCAACAGTCACCTCTCATCTTCCACTTGCCAATCACGTAGGCCACTGTTGATTTTGGGTACTTCAACTCGCTGGATATGTCACGTATGGATCGGCCATTTCTGTGATACCCGACGATTACACCATTCTCGAAATCAGAGAGCTCCGAACTGCGTGGCATCTTGCATGCGACTGGTTGCGTTGTTGTTTCCCACACGATATTTAACGACGGCGTCCGTGACATGTATCAGGACCGCAGATATCGTCGACTGCAGGGGTGTCCTATTACTTCTTGGTAGATAGTGTATTTTATATACCATTACATAACTGTGCACCACCGAGCTCACAGCTACAAAATTGAACATGAGTAATAGAATATATACGCTGGTGTGCAAAAATTAAGGACGAAGAGGAGAAATGAGCATAACAGCGGAACGAGCAGACAGAACGGACCGAAAGACCATTCGGGAAATAGACTAGGGTCCGGTACGGTTGGGCATGCGAATATATGCAGCATCATGTGGGGGAGGGTATGAAGCACACGGGTGGTTTACGCTCAGCAATTCGGTGAAAGCTATTGCACGGTGTACATCGGTTTGAACGACGTCGAGTTGCTGCCACTATGTGATATGGCTAACAGGCAATCCAGTAGACGACATCTGGATATGGCTAACAGGCAATCCAGTAGACGACATCTGGATAACTTTACCCGAGGTCGCGTCATTGGGAAGTTGGAAGAAGGTCGAAGTGTGACTAGTGTGGCCGAGGAGTTTGGGATCGCTCACAGCATCATTTCACGAGCTTGGAGAGCATTTCAAACGACAGGAACAGCTGTCCGAGAGTTTAGCACTGGTCGTCCACGAGCAACCACGGCGGCAGACGACCGGTATATTGTACTACAGGCGAGAAGAGACAGATGGCAGACAGCGGGAGAAATTGCAAGGCACATGCAACAGACAACTGGACATCCGTTATCGCGTTTTACCGTGGCCAGGAGGCTGCACAAAAGTGGTCTATTTGCACGACGACCAGTACAGTGTGTGCCATTAACACCTGCTCATCGGAGACGGCGGTTTCTGTGGTGCCAGGAACACAAGAACTGGACTCATCAGCAATGGGGTTGAATTCCCTTTTACAGATGAGAGCCGATTTAGTCTGACGAGCGATTCTGGACGTATACACATCTGGAGAGAGCAGGGAACACGCAATCACACCTCCAACATCATCGAAAGGGACCGGTTTGGAGGTGGCGGAGTTCTCGTTTGGGGCGGTATCATGCTTGGTAGCCGTACTGACCTCCACATCTTCCAAGAAGGTTCAGTCACTGGTGTCCGCTATTGTGCCGAGGTTCTCCTGTCTCACGTGCGTCTGTTCAGAGATGCTGTGGGTCCTGAGTTCCTCTTCATGGACGACAACGCTACACCTCATCGTACAGTGGCTGTTGGAGAGTGAAGATATTCAACGCATGGATTGGTCCGCAAGGTCCCCGGACCTAAATTCAATCGAACACATGTGAGACCTACTCGGGAGATGCTTGGCAGCATGTCACCAGCCACCAGCAACGATTCCTCAGCTGCGATTGGCGCTACAAGAGGTATGGGCCATGATGCCTCAACAGCTCCTTGACAACCTCGTCCTCAGCATGGACAGACGTAAATCCTGCAACACAGTCATGGGTGATCATATCCCCTACTAAAAACTGAATTTTTCTTGGCAGCCGCCTGTCACATGGACGTTTCTGTCTTCTGTCCAGTTGTGCTCGAAGCTACCTTTTCAATAAAGTGCCTTTGTATCCTTTGGAATCCTTGTTTGGACGGTTTTGCTCACTTGTCTAATATTCTTACATCTTGGGGATCTTATGGTATGATTTGAGTCGATGTGGAGCACTTCTGCACGACGCTACATTCGAAAAACCGCCTCGTCCTTAATTTTTGCACGCCAGTGTAGATATGTTATATCAATATTATTGAATATCTCAGCCACATATGACGTGTACTTTCCAAGCATGGAAGATATACACGAATTGCATCAATGAAACGTATTGGTAAAAAGTTATCTGATATTATAAGCAAATAAGCCAGTTTATTCCCATGATGCACTAGATGGCAGTATGAACTATTGATAGGCATTAATGCAACAAGCTAGAATCAGCTCAGTATGGAATCAGCAGTGAAGGAAAGAGGAGGTGCTCCTGATGATGTTAACGCTGTGCCAGCAAAAGAATTAAGGTGGATCCACCTAAAATCTTTGCCTTGTATTTCCAATGGGGAAACTTCTGTAGCCATTTTATTCACATTTAATGCGTTGCCAAGGATGAAAATTTGAGCTTTAATAAAAATAACTTCATTAATAATTATAGCCTAGTATACTTAATATTTTCTAAAACTTAACCATAATTATATTAAAAATCAATGACTTTTCCTTTGGTGGTATTGAGACCAGAAAATAGATGGTGTAAACTGTACATTAATGACGCCAGTAGGCAAACAAATGTTGGATTGCTTAATTATGGTTAAATTTTAGAAAATATTAAGTATAGTAGGCTATAATATGAAGTTATTTTTATCGATGTTCAAATTTTCATCCTTGAGAATGCATTAATTGTGAAGAAAATGGCTACAGAAGTTTGCCCATTGGAAATACAAGTCAAAGATTTTAGGTGGATCCACCTTAAGCAGATGACATTAGTGAATGTGTGTTGCAATGGTCAGGTGGTGATGATCAGTACATTTCTTAAACTTTTTAAATGCTGTTAAGTGTTTTTAAAGATTAATTTTAAAGAAACAGGAGTAGTATAATATTTGTAAAATAGCATTTGGTATGTATCCACATGTTTTGGAACCATGTGGCTGTTGGGATAAACATAACAGATGGGATTTTTTTGTTAACTTTTTTGTACATAATAAGTTTGAATTAAGTAATGTTGTAAAACAGTTTTTAAAAATAAAGTTAGTATTTAATTGAGATAATAAGCAAAGTTTTCGTAAGGAAACAGCATTTGTACATGTGTCAGTCAGTCCAAATAATTGTACAGTTTTAGAATTACCTCCTGGGCCATCTCTTCATTCAATATGAATGTGTTTTAGAAATGTTAGCTTGTTACAAGATATGGCTTGGGGAAATTACCGTAAGTATTGTTTCATGCCATATATCTCAGTCAAATTGTTGAATATAACTAGCACATTTATATACCATGGTAATGGTTTTTGAGTGTTATACTGATAATACTATCATCAAGTATTAGATATTATAAGGCATTAGATTTGAAAAGATGGGTAACGTGTTCTTAGTTGTGTAACATTTTGAATTTTGTGCAAGCATAAATCATCTCATTATTGTCAATGTATTTTAGTTATTGCACTTAATGTCAGCATACTGAAAGGGGAAAATGTCCTTTGAAATAGTCGGATACTGCTATGTGCATTTTGATTTACTTAAGTTCACATACATTCATGCACCAGAATACAGGGGGGGGGATGGTTGTTTTGAATTTTGTTGTGTTTTAGTTGTGAAAAAGAAAAATCAGTGGAAAATAAAGAAAGTTTCGAAGGCCCAATAGTTTTTTTGGACGAAACCATGAATGCTCAGCTCTACTTTAATGTCCTGGACAATTTTGCAACACCAACATTGTTGCTGCACTTTGTTGAAAGCCCATACCCCTATCAATAGGACAACACACCATGTCATACTGCCCACATTGTTACAGATTGTTTTGAGGACATGGGCTTCAAAAAGTATGACTTGCTAGCCCATATCCTGATCTGAATCCTGTAGATAATCTCTGGGTTGAATTGGATCATCAGGTGTGTGTGGAAGAAGAAAATGCCAAACAAACAAAGCTGAAATGGTCCTGCTTTGAAGGCCAAATGGAAGAACAAATTGGCAGATATTTAAAAAAAATTGGTAGAGAGTATTCAACGAAGACTAAAGGCTGCTATAAAGGCCAGAGGTTTCAGCACACACAATATTAAATTTTATGTAAGTAAAGATTATTTGTTGGCATCTAGATGTTCAGATATTTTTAATGGTGAGGTGGTGTACTTAATGTTACTTATCAGAAAAAAGTTTAAAGTTTTCTGAATATATTTTTTTTAATATTGGTTTGCCGGTATGCCCTTTAATATCAGAGATGCTGCACTTTCGTCACCGAATTTCTTCAAAAATTATCATCTTGATCAATAGAATTCAAAGTTCCATGTTTCTTGAATGATTTGCTCTCAGGCTGATTTTAATATCATTCCAAAACTTGGTAATCAAATCACATAAAACATTGAGTGGAGCAGAATGAGTATTGCCCTTCTCTGCAAAAGTTTTTTTCACTGCTTAATATCCTGTTATTTCACTGTGCTCGAACATGATCCTTAAAGAGCTTATTCAGAGGCATATCTAGAGATTAAAATATTGATTTTAGCCCTCGTGGAATCACGGCAAAATTGGTGCCGTTTTGTTGTAGTTCTATTTTAGTGCCATTAATAGTGTGATACTTAACCATATAGCCAAACTAATAAGCTCTATTGTGATGCCCACTGTATTGTGATTATGGTTTTCCAGATTTTTAAGTGGTCATGTTCTGGATTTTTACTCATGAATTTTGAAGTGGTTACAGGTTTCTTATTTTTGCCGCAACTGAAAAGTATTTACCAGAGCTCTCACATGTCCTGATTTAAACAGATTATTTAGGTTTTCGAGCACAGTGTCTAGAAATGTGATTTTTTTTTTTTTTTTTTTTTTTGAGAAGATGTTTGTTCTTCTGCAGAAGTTTAATAATTTGTAATTCTTTGTTGTTTTTAAAGCTGTAATATATGTTCCCTATTTACCACCATTATATGCACTCGAAATGCTATGGATTCTGTGTAGTCACTATGGGAATTGTTGTTCCACTATGGAGTATTGGAAACCAAATAAACTAAGTTATTGAAAATATACTATGGATTTTGTTTAAAACATGTGTTTTTCCCATTCCATAGTCACTTCTTGCTGTATCAATGGGCAGAGCAAACAGTTAAGTACTACATTAGTAAAATCCGCAAATTTTATTGGCGTAAAAGGGATATCCTGATCACCTATTCCAGAACAAACAGTTTTTGTTTGTTTTTTGTTTAAAGCGAAATTAGTGTTTGAAAATGCTACCACTTGTAAGTGTGCTGAAAAAATGACTACAGAGAATGGAAGACAGCAACAGAAAATTATAATTTCCGATTTTGAACTTTAAATTTTTTGGAAACAAATGAATAAATACTTGTGCTTTTTATCTGTTGGTATATCAAGAAGTCACCAGCCAATGGGAAATCATGCATTTTCAGAGGAATTAAACTTTAAAAAGTGGTAATTCCATTTTGAAGGTAGAATCAAAAATGGAAGGTCCACATTTCCCCCAAAAATGCAGTAATAACTTTTCTGAAAAGCCAAATTAGCAACTATATTGGCTCTCAACAAAATCATAAATAAAATCAGTGTTTGTAAAAATATATATATAAAAAAACAGTGTTTAGAAATATATTAGCACAGATTAAATCAGGTAGCAATTCAAAATAATGTAAATGATAAATTATTACATGCAGTGTGTGTGTGTGTGTGTGTGTGTGTGTGTGTGTGTGTGTGTGTGTGTGTGTGTGTGTGTGTGTGTGTGTATGAGAGAGAGAGAGAGAGAGAGAGAGAGAGAGAGAGAGAGAGAGATTGATTGATTGATTGATTGATTGATTTGTTTACCTTCACAGCCAGCCACTTGCATGGTGATTCCAAACACTTTTTATCCACAGTTTTATATTCCACTTTCATCCATCCAACATTTTTCATGGTCATGAGCAAAAATTTCTACAGGAAACTTAATCTGCAGTATAGTCTTCCTTTTTAAAAATCACTATTGGTTTCAATTTTGTACCATTGGTCATGCATGTCAACATTTTAATTCAGATCTTTTCACATTCAGTGATTTTGACAAAAACAGTTTCAGAACCTTTTAATTCCAACTGTACAATTTCTGTGCAAAATTTTTTATTCCACTGTACAAGATTCATCCATGTTACTGATTAAATGTATATTTATAACTTTATCACAGCTGTAAGATAAAATATTGAGAATTTAATATTTTATTATCTAATTTTCGTGTTACTTTTTGCATGGCTTTAGCTTTTCACCTTAAAACCAACCTTCTCTTTTCAATGAAGCAACTACACTAGTTAGTTGTAACCTTAAAATATCAGCTTCATTTTGGGTGTGCTTCAGCCCATTTCAGTGCATACAGGCAAATAGAATTTCTGGTTATTATGTAACCATTCTGTCAATTTTCCAAAATCCAAGTAAAAACAGAGTTCTCTGGATCAGGTCAGTGGCTGGAGTAATCAGCCACTCTTGTTAAAGCACATTTACCTATAAATATGCTATTCTCGATATGACGAGGTAAAAACATGTTAAAATGTATTAAGACGTTTGTTAAAAATGGAACTTAACAAACGTCTTAGCACATATACCTTTTTGTCATTTCTCAAAGCCGTTTTTTAATCATAATAGGTTGCTTACCTTTTGTACTTCATTTCCCTGCACGTTTTATTCTTTTGGTTGTCTAGCTTGGTTCAAGCCTCTGGTACAGTGGTCCTTTTTCGTCTTCAGGTTCATTCAATGCCGGCGAATGTATAAGTCCTTGAAGTGTACTGCATTAATGACTGTAGGCCCCAACAGCGTCTACTGCCCCCCCAACCACTCTTATCAACGTGTAAAACCCAACTTTAGTTGGTTGATTGACATTTATAAAAACCAAAATTCTTAAACTCAAAACAAACTGACCTGACCAACTAACATAAACTTCCTATTTACATACACACAAAAATTCCAACCAAAAATATTAAAAACATATATACAACTATTTACTTACAACTTATCTTATTCCCTTCTATGTCATTCCATCCATTCCCATTCCCTACACCTCACGACAACCAGAACATTCAGTCACCACACCTCAGCCATTCCCACGTAGACTGACTCAAGTACTTTCTACCCCACTGGGGTCATCTTCAGGAGGCGTTCCAGATGTTATCTCTCCTGCTACCGCAGTGTGAGTGAGCGACACGTCGTCTTCCTGGCCCCTGCTCCGACATCACCTAAAAAACTTCCACTAAGGCTTCATCTTTTATCAACTTTAGTCAAAACTTCATTTTCTTCTTCTGTGCTTTTGGCTTTTTTGCTCTTCTGTGTTTTTGGCTTTTTTGCTCTTCTGTGTTTTTGGCTTTTTTGCTCTTCTGTGTTTTTGGCTTTATTGGAATGAAATAGAAGGGAATAAGATAAGTTGTGTGTAAATAGTTGTATATATGTTTTTAATATTTTTGGTTGGAATTTTTGTGTGTATGTAAATAGGAAGTTTATGTTAGTTGGTCATGTCAGTTCATTTTGAGTTTACGAATTTTGGTTTTTATAAATGTCAATCAACCAACTAAAGTTGGATTTTACGCATTGGTAAGAGTGGTTGAAGGGGAAGTAGATGCTGTTGGGGCCTAAAGTCATTAATGCAGTACACTTCAAGGACTTATACATTCACCAGGCATTGAATGAACCTGAAGACAAAAAAGGACCATTGTACTAGAGGCTTGAACCAAGCTAGGCAACCAAAAGAATAAAACGTGCAAGGAAATGAGTACAAAAGGTAAGCAACCTATTATGATTATAATTGTATGCACATAAATTACAAACAGTTATGGCATATGCTATAGATAAAGATGGAGCCTTTTTTTCTTTTTTTTTTAAGTCTTGTACAAGTTTCTTATGATACCAAATCTTCTTGGTGCAGAGCAGTTGTTTAATGAGTTCACAAATAGAATCACCTTTAACTTAAAACCTACTTTGTACTTTATTATTTTCACTGGTGCTGTTTTTACAAATAATTAAAGAATAATGCAACATTTCAGCAAAGAGAACATCTTTTAAGTATCGAACATAAAATAAAGTATGCTGCAAAGAGAGAGAGAAACATTTTTCTGGGTGCAATTCAGAAGACAATTCAAGAAGTCATAGACTATGCAAATAATGGGAAGCTTTTTGTGGAGTAGTTGCAGGAATAGCTTAACAGGCAAAAATACAGCCTTTGTTCTAATTTTATGAGACACAAAGCCTGAATGTATTATCTGCTACTCAGGCACCTGTTTAGTGAATAATAATTAGTGTAACTGATGTGGTCAATGTCTGTAAGTCACCCTGTCTTTTCTTTATGATACCTTGCATGCTACTGAACAGTCCATTGAAAGAAATTGTTAACATCCCTTATTAGTGAACAGCTGAGACAAAGCATTCATCTTCTCTGTCTGCATGTGGCATAAAGTAGTGGAGAGTCAGAAAGAGCTGTTTCAGTGGAAACAGTAATTATTGAGAATCAAATGGAATAATGGTAATTTCAGTTAACTTTTGTCCTACAAATCATCTGAAATTTATCTCTCTTCCATACAGATGTCATTTCGTGTTTTCTGAGCCAACTTATTCAGCAGAAATGGGGAAAGCACAGACGGTGAAGTTAATTTCCAAGAGTCAACTTATAGACCACAATATAAGGTATATGCAAAATGATTCAAGACTTGTATACCAATATCTTGAACCTGTCTGCAATACCAGATACTTGTGTGTGTTCGTGTATTCACTTGAGTCAACTAATGTCATTTTAAGGACTGACATATTATTTCTATTTTAGTCAGAATGTTTTGTGTTTATATGAGTTTAATAATAAATTGTAGATCACTTTGTCATGGCAGCAAGTATTATAATGACTTGCCTTTTTTTCATGGTTTGCTCAATGATATATGCTCAAAAAAATATTTTTTTCATTTTCAGCGTGTGACTTTGTTTCGAGTTCTGCCATGTTTGGTGAAAGAGTATCCTAATGCAGAAATGGTGCCTTTTGTTCTCCCCAATGTGCTTTTGATAGCTGAAGACTCCACCAAAGAGGAATTCCAGTCATATATTCTACAGGATATCATTCCCTTGTTTAGGTTGCAAGAACCTGTGCAAGTAAGTATTTAATGTCAGTCTTTCTTCCCATTTCACAACCATGCTTTGTCTTCAAAATCAGCATAACCATTGTTATCTAGAGTTTGCTTCATCTTGAATTTGTGAGTCACCGAGTTCTTTGCTATGCTGAGAGAATTGCAGTGCCTTCTTAGGAGTTATTTTGTAAGAGTTGAAAGCCATGCATTTTCTTTCAGGAACAGAAAAATCACATATATTATTGCTGCTCACCAAACTGATCAGTACCGTGCAAATGTTTCTGGCATGTGAATGACCGGCAAGACCTGTTGTTCTCTATGTTTTATTGACTGTGCTTTTCCTATTTATTCAGTTATTGACATCACAATGGACTCAAATGTTTAATTTCAAAAATATTAAATTTTATAAATAGTCAACTCATATTAGCATATGCAGCGTTGAATTCTTAAATAATATAAAATTTTATTCTAGCATATATGCAGTGCATCATAGTTGTTATTTTCTGTTGTGTTATGTGAGAAAGTGTAACAGATATTTGCTTTAAGTTTTTCAACACCCAAACCTAGCTTTTGGTCCTACTTAAAAATTGCCAATTGATTTCAAACTAGCAAATCCACTCCTCCCTCCTCATACACTCTCTAACTGTGTGTGTGTGTGTGTGAGAGAGAGAGAGAGAGAGAGAGAGAGAGAGAGAGAGAGAGAGAGAGAGAGAGAGAGAGTACAAAACATAAGGACTTGATGTAGCTAAAATTTAGGTGTAACTTACTTTCATTAAACTTTTGTATTCATATATTTCCAAACAAAGTGTGTTTTTACCATACTTTTGAATTTTTGTAATTGGGTACCAAGCTACAGATTTTGGGGCTAAAAGTTTTCATCTGAAAGTCCTTACAAACCTTTTCATAATTAGACAGTGCAGAATTTGTTCTTTATCACATTCATGATACAGTACAACTAGTTAAAATAGCAACCATTTAGAGTAGGTGTCCCTAAGAAGGAAAGCTGCTGGGCATAGACAATAACTTTTCAAGCACCACAGTAAGGCATAAACCCTTACGTAAAGCTGAAATCATTTTGAACTGCTGCCTACTTTAGCAGTTTGAACTGATTTTTTGGGGGTTTTGATCACAGGCAGCTACTTTGGATTTTGTTGCAGATTGGTTCACACTCTTTCATAGAATCATTATTATCGAGATTGTGAAATGTGATATATTTGTATATTTCTCTCCGTGTATTACCTGAGCCACCTTAACGCACATACAAGCATTAACGAGTGCACACAGACATCATGTTGTGCACTTTCTAATATATTACAGCTGAAAATCTTGAGATTGGAATGTTATTAAAAACACTTAATTCTGGACAACTGTGACACATTGGATGTTGCCAGAAATTACTTCTTTAGGACTACTGTCTTAGCACATGAAGATGTCAACATCAGACTGTTAGCTTACTCTAACAGCAACTCAGACTCACTATGTCTGTAACCAGGGGTGAAGTACATCATTGGTTGACTAATCCACCTATCAGGCAATCATCAGGAATTTCCTCCTGTTTCTGATGTCACATGTCATACATCCTGAATAAATTTGGAATGGTGCATCACAACATACAAATTTTCTGGTGTACAACTGCCACCCCTGGATTTGTTTTGATATTATGCCCATGGCCTTTTCGTGATGTCTCTAAAAATGTATTAAGAACTTCCACAACTCCTAGAGTATTTTCTAGATCAGTGGTAAATTTTGCTAAAGATATTTTCAGAGGTGCCAACTATTACGAATTGTCCATAAGTATTACGGTTTCGACTGTCAGATTACAGAATTACGGACAGGTTGGAAGAATTGTGGATTTCAGTATGTTTTGGAAAATCTCAATTTTGTATCCTTTTGTGTTAAAATATTATGAATTTAGGAAAAATTTGTAAAACTAAATAAGAAAAACATTTAACGGTTTCTTAAAAAATCTCAAAAGCCAACTTTTTTTTTTATCTGCTGCTTGCGGAATGATTGCTTTGCATGATTGCAACATTCTGCATGCTGAGTAGGTGTCTGATTCGTGGATTGATTCTTGCATTCTCATTGGATAGACTTCCCACCGCAAGACATCTCAAACGATGACGTCACACAGGTTCCGCACATACACAGGCACACATAGTTACTCACTTGTAACGTCACGAGGTGGAATTTGAAGCACAAGTCAGCCTATGACCCGGATGTCTACCAACTGTTGCAGTGTTTTGAGGCCGAGTGGGAGAGATGAAACTGTATGAAACCAGTTTTTGTAGGAGCAGTGTCATTTTATTTTATCTGTGGTGCTTTGCTGGAGATAAGCGGCAACGTGTTCTTTAGTGACATCATCGGCAAACATTGGTAGTTTTTCATTTCTTCTGACAACAAATCGTTACTTCTAATGGCGGTAAGGTTTATTGTTTTTCCTTAATTGCCTGTTTTTGACAATGAGTGGAAATACGAAAGGTAGTAAGAGAGTCAAAGTCCAGCAGCGTTACCGGGATGAATACTCTAAAACATGGCCATGCATAACGAAATCAAATGTTTCCATAAACCACATGTTTTGTACCATGTGTGGCTGCGATTTTTAAGTAGCCCATGCAGGACGAGATGATTTTCGAAGGCATATCCAGTCAAAAAAGCATGAGGATTATGTAAAATCAAAGACTCAGTCAAAGCCTTTGGATAACTTTTTTGCAAAGAAGAATGAAAATAGCATGATAAATGCTGAATTGCTGTTTACTACATTCGTTGTGGAGCATAACCTACCTATAGGAAGCTGTGATCATGCTGGTCCCTTGTTTCATGCTATGTTCCCAGACTCGGATATCATGAAAAAATATGGCTGTGCTCGAACGAAAACTGGTGCACTTATCCAAAACATGGCGAGCTCAACACAGCAAGATAATGTCTCTGCCTTGCAGAAAAAATCATTTTCGTTAGCAACAGATGGGAGTACCGATTCAGGTGATCACAAGTTATATCCACTTGTGGTATCATATTTTGATGAAGCCATCAGTCAAATCTGTACTTTGTTGATGACAATACTAGAGTCCAACGACAACACAGGTAAGGGCATTTTTAAAAATATAAATGCTGAATTCAGTAAGAGGAATATTCCATGGAAAAACTGTTTGTCTTTTGCATGTGATAATGCAAACACAATGTTAGGCCATATTAAAGGTGTTGCTGCTTTTTTAAAAGAAGTTCAACCCACAATAGTTATTCAGAGTTGTGCTTGCCACTTGATTCATTTGGCTGCAAAAAAGCCACAGCTGCTCTTCAGGAAATAAATGTAGAACAGTTTTTAGTACAGCTGTACTATTATCTTGATAAAAGTTCAAAAAGGAAAAACAGTCTCTGCTTGTGTCAGGCAGTTTGTGGTGTTAAAGGTAATAAAATTTTAAAGCATGTCAGCACTCATTGGCTGTCACTTCTTGATGCTGTAAACAGGGTCCTGGAGGAGTGGAAGGCTATGCAGCAGTTTTTTGGGGGAAATGAAGAGAATGTGCAACTTACTGCCCAAATTAAAGATCCGATGTTGAAACTGTATTGTTTATTCCTTAGCAATGCACTTCCAGTGTTCAGTTCTTTCAATGTATTTTTCCAGTGTGAAGAACCTGCCATACATATCTTGCACAGAAAACTAATAAGCCTTTTCACAGATCTATTGGTAAGGTTTGTCAAACTGTCGGCATTATGTGAAACATTAACCTCAATCATAGATGTAAATTTTGCAAGAATGAAATATCAAAAAGAAGATTGTAAGCTGGTAATTGGTGGGGCAGCCAGAGCTTATATATACTCAAGTAGTTTTTCTAGTATGCAGTTAAGCAAGTTTTATTCTAGTGTCAGAAACTTCTACAAAGCGACCTGTGCATAATACTGAAGAAGTTTCCCATGCAAAGTGAACTTCTGAAGCATGCTATAGTAGCGGATATCTCAATGCGAAAGAAGGCTTCTTATGCTTCCATAAAATACATGGTCTCCTCATTTCCAAATGTGCTAAATTCTGAAGAAGTAAGTAAACTAGATGCAGAGTTTGCTGCATATCAGTTTGACTCTATCGATGAAGCTGCATATCTTAGAGCAGATGTGGCATGGAATGAAATATATATCTAAGATGAAGGATTCATCTGGCCTTCCCAAGAATTCTGCATTGTCTAAACTAATGTTGGCAATATTGACTATCACTCACAGCAATTCATCTACAGAGAGAACATTTAGTATAGTGAGGAAAAACCACACAAACTTCCGCCCAACAATGAGCACCAAAACATTAAGTGCCCTTCTTGTACAGAAAAGTAAAGCATTTTCCTCAGGTGAGCCGTGTTATGAAAAGAAGTTTTCTGAAAAAGAATATACCACTGCAAAACGAGCAACAAGGGAGTCTTTATGTCAGCAATGACACGAGGTAAGTACAATATTGATAATATAATTTCATAATTTTTTGTCAGGATAGTGTAAACATATAAGGTTATTACACATTTCACGCATTAATTTCTCATGAAATACCCTTTATGTGCGTTAACGATGAGGCTTCGTATGGTAATTACCAATAGGCACCTCATACAAGTATTACAGGTTACACAGTAGTACTATAATATTGTCCTTAATTTAAAAAAAAAAAAAATGGTGTGTTACATTACTGAAAGTTTGTTTTCCATTTCTGAAACATTACTGAAAAATACCCTATTGATTACTGATAGGTTCTGCTAGAGGTTAGCACCTCTGTATCTTATTCTACCTTCTGTGAGACTTTTTTTTATTCATACAGTAAAAATTCAAAAATCCAGCATCAGTGAGAGACTGCATTGGTGGTGGATTTCTGAATTTGCCATATTTTCTAAACTTCCAAAAGCATAACTTGAATTCTCATGTTAAATAAGTTCAGTGCTAAAAAATGGAATTATAAAATGTAGAAATAAGAATGGTATTTATCCCAATATTAAAGATCATAAAAGCAGAAACAACAAATGTCTTTATATGCTCTTTTAATGCTATCATACGATAACACTTGCTTCAGAGAATTCCTAAAAGTGTAATTATATATAACACAACTAAAAAACTAGAAACATAAACAAAAAGTGGCAACATTCATTATTGTGCATTTACATTTTTAAAATAATCATACAAGGATGCTTGTTTCGTAAAGTTCACTTTCTATTTTATCAGTTTTTCTTGTAGAACATGTAAGTTTGTTCTTTCTTGTTCTGTCACAAAATCTTTTTGCTCAAGTCTTGGCATAAACTGATTTCCATGCTTCATTAACTTCGTTTCCTTTGGTTATTCTCACCAATTTAGTCCTTCTTCAGTCTCACTGATATTTATCAATGACTATTTCAATAAAGGATCTGTGGAAGATAACTTGTTACATGAAAATTTATAGTTGAATGGACATCTTACAGGTGTTCTAAAATCCTTATTACTGATGCATTTTGATCTCGCTTGTTAATGCTCTCAGCATTACATACATCAAGGGAATGATGTTCATTCGTCATCAGAAAAAATTTCGACTACTGATGCTATAGTGATGTCCAAATAAGGGGTCACATGAGTATTCTCAGTTGCCTCTCGTCTCGGGTTCCTTTAGAATTAGCAAAGAATGGCAAATATGTTTGCTTCTAGCAACTTCCCCCTCATTTCACCCCCACACATTTCAGAATTCCAATTTGAAACTGACCATGCAACTTGGACAACAATCAAAAACAATTTGCCAGATTTTGAAGTGTCTACAGTGATTTGCCGATGAGCTATGGTAAAGGCACATGCACACATATTATCTTTTAAGATTTTAAAATACCCCTATGCATATCAGTATGTTAACAATGTTCAGAAGACGCCAAATTGTGGCCTATTTATGATAAGTAATTACTTCTGGAAGAATTCAGGATATGAAACCCTTCCCTTTCTTCCTGTCTCATTTGGAACTTAAATTCTCAATGGCAGAGGATATTATCCATCAACAGATATATACTACTATTGCTTTGTGAGGAACCAACTCGGCAATAAAAAAAAAAAAAGAAAGAAACAAGCAAACGAAAGGGGAATAGTTGATTGATTGATTTGCATTTACCTGGTGCAAAAGCCTCAATGGGCCAAAGAGTGCCAAAAGTGAATGAAAAAAGTGAAAAGAAAAGTAGATTTCATATTGCTGATTCAGTGTAGATGATTATTTAAATGTGTACCATCATTATGACTCCATGTTTTATAATGTGAAAACCATGATGATATTGAGGATACAAATTAAATTTCAATAAATTTATTTTTTTGCAAATTGACTGAAATTTATCATAAATGAATTTGCCCTTTATGAAATCTTTTCAAATGTTTATATAGTATGTAATGTTTTAGTTGTTTTGCCATAAAATTTTCAAAAGAAAAAATAAGTTAAAAGAAATTTGTCGTTCATTTCTTTGGGCAGTGTGTAAAACATGTGCCATGTTTTGCAATGCGTAATTGCTTCCTCTTGTGTGTGTGTTTTTGTTTGTTTTGTTTTTTAAATATGTAATAAGACTTTTGAAAAAAAATTTAATCTCTCTTTCACAGGTAATGTTAATTTTTATGCAAAAAATGGAACTTTTGTTAACAAAGTGTCCACAACCTGCAATCAACAACTATGTGCTTCCCATGATTTACCGTGCTTTAGAAGCAGATGCTCAACAAATTCAAGTAAGTTGAGAATCAGATTTGTATAAAAAAAATGAAATGTATCTGCATGCACAACCATTGAAACAGAAAACTTGCTTCAAACCCATGACACGTGAACCAAGATAACAATAGAATAAGATAATTTAAAGAAAAATTAATAAAACAATAAATAATTATTAGAACATTACAGATTCCAATGAGGACAAAGTAAGAACAATGTGTATGAAATGGACTTTTGTGGCAAAATATTAAAATATTGGACTATGAACCTCATAAAAACAAGAGACTAATTAAAGAAAGTTTTTAGATCCAGAAAAACAGTTCCATCAGTGAATCTTCAAAAATTATAAATAGCATTTCAACAAGTTAATTCAAAAATGCTAGACTTACAAAATACATAAGGAAATTATTTTAATTTAATAACTGGTAATAAACAAAACTTTTGATACAGTTCTTATACCCTGAGAACAAGCCTTGATGAAATCTAGAGGCCAGAAATGTCTGTAAAAACAAAAGGACTCAGAAAATGTGGAAAATAATTGGAAGTTCTTCAAGTTAAAATAGAATTAAGTGTATTAATCTGATTAAAGCCTTGAGTAAGTATGTTCATTGCTGAAATAGCATTTTGATTTCTTTTTAATGTACAAGCAAAAACTATCTGCAAAGCCTGCTAATAATTTGGAAACTGCACGTATGTCTACGTTCTACTACTATGCTGAGGATTTGTTTTGATGTTTCCAAGACCTCTCTCTACCTGTGCATGTATATTTCTTTCTCCCCCCCCCTCCGGTGATGTTTATTTAGAAATGCTAACTCACATTGAATGCCTGCACAGAAATATAGTATTAAGTGAATTCTTCAACTGATTATATCAGGTATTATTCAGTTGAATAATTCACTTAATTGTTCGTGTGTAACATGGTATCTAAACATCATTTTTAAATGCTCTTTTCTTCACATCATGGAGTTTTGGGGTTGGTTTATGTGCATGATCTTACATGTGGAAACACGTAGGTTAGAGTAGGAACTACTGGAGCATGTAGCTACATTACACTTATATTGTATGGAAGATCTATAATGTTTTTCAAAACTTATATTTGGCTTTGCGCTATGCTTATCATTGTCTAAGCTCAAAAGAAAGGAAATTCCATATTTAAGTCAAATACCAATACTGTGCATTCAAGGAAATTTAAGGTAATTAATGAGAAACTTTTCAAACTGATTAATTACAGTGAGCATTTCTTTTGTTCAGATTGGCCAACAAGTGACAGTATTTCATAAAAGAAATGAAAAATAATTAAGTGAATTCTTCAACTGAATAATACCTGATATAACTTAATATCTGAGTAAAGCTAATAGTTTTTCTTATACAGGTATTACAATCTGTCTCAATTGTGTCGATCATATGACTACAGAAATGTTTGATGGAACTCAAACTATGGTACTTGACCTTACAAAGACTTCTGGAAAAGTCTGACTTTATGACCTTCAAAAGAAACTGCAGTCATGTTATCTTGTGACTGCATTGTGTCAGTGGCTCTTAAACTCCTTTCTGGCCCATAGCATGTAAGGTACATAATTTATGAAATTTCTTTAGCTTGGCCAAATCTTAGGAATTTTTTTTATCATCTGCTCCCTTTCTTTTGCATTTGTACAACAGTGACTGATATTAAAACTGTCTATTGGATTTTTTACAAAACCCAATCCACAGTTTTGCCAAGGATAGCATTTGCTGTGCTTCTTATAAGCAGCTGGTTGTTCATAGAGTGCTCATCAGCGTCAGTGATTGTACTGCATTTGTTGCCTTTTTCTTGAATTGCTGTTATGTTTTTTGTTTTGTTTTTTCAATGGGGGTTGAGAATAACTTTGTGGATTTTAACTCTTGTAAAACCCACTCCATTGTTGTAATTGATAAAAGAGATCATTTTCTTTGTATTATGATGTCAGAAAAGTCTGACAAGCCACGTTTTTTTGTCTGTTTTAATTGTGAATATTTTCTCCTACTGCTGCTCACATTTCATCCATACCTAAATCTGTTTCGACAAAGATATGATTTTTTCTTTTGAGCTGGACTACATCTTTCTTCTGAACTATGTTTGGCACTGGTAAAATGACAAATTCATCCAGCCATAGTACAGTATTCCCACATTTAGCCTAGTTCACACAATCAATCCTAAAATTTCTTAATGTTGTGTGGAAAAATGTAGTACATCTAATTAACAATTTTGCATTTAGATAGTTCCTTTCAATCCGTTACCTTCAGCTAGGCAATAGAAATCCTGTCCATCTTTTGCTAGCATGTTATTCTTCTCAAGAGTTGTTCACCCTTGCATTATGTGAAACATAGTTACACAATGCCTGTGTTGTGTTCTGATGAATAAATGCTTCACTTATCATTGTTCAAACTCATTCATTTTTGCTGCAATTAAACTTTGAAATTCTTTATCTGGTTACATTTAAAATAGAGTAACAAAATCGCTTGTAGGGCTATCTATATAGAGCATCTTTTACCCTCTATGAACAGCTGCTGCCTGTCATATAAATAAATAAAGAGAAAACTCAGCACAGTTTCAGTTTACACAGAGTTGTTAATACTTCTAATTTTTTATAGCATCAAAATCTCACTTAGAGCATAAATCATGAAGAAAAAACAACAGTGACAATAGATTTTTGTTTATTATTTTTCATAGAAAGGTTTCTTACAATTTCTCTACAATACAGTTTATTTTTTTTATGATTAAATAGTTAGCATTTCTTGAGCATATAATTTTTTTCTAATGATAAAATTTCTAATTAAAGTGATTTATATGTTGCCAAATTATAATGTTATCAACTGGAATGAACTAGTGATTTGATTTTTGATTTTTGGTTTATAGGAGTTGTGCCTGAGCATAATACCACGGTTTGCTGGATTAATCGAATACTCAGCCATGAAGACTGCGCTTATTCCAAAAATTAAAAAACTCTGTATAACAACAAGTTATCTTTCTGTAAGTAGATTTTTCATTTTATTTCTGATTTGCTTGTTAGATGTATCAGATATTCAAAAGGTTTTCAACTTAATTTTTTGTGTGATTTTTGACATGGTTCTGAAAGGGTCATCTCTAGTAGCTATTATATTGTACATACATAATTTTAATGCAGGTCACCACTGGAATATTTAAAAACTTCTGTGACACATGTTTGAGATTCAGTGATTTGTATTTCAAATTACAATAAATGTTTAAGATTTATTATAGCTCAAGTATATATGAATTAAGCTTGCTACTGCATTACATGGTAATTGCTAATACTATCGTCAAAGAATAAATGCTGTTTTTCATAATCTTCTGTTTTACACGTTATAAATTTAATGTATTGACCAAGAAAGGCAGCATGTGCAATACTTCTAAACAGTAGCATTATGCAGTTTATAATGATAACAAAAATGCTAACTCACCATTTCTTTAGTTGAAAAGCCCCCTTGCTGCAGCTTGAATTAAACACATGGAATATATATCACTTCATATAATGAATATATGAAAATTATTGATAAAATGGAATGAAGTAAAAACCTTTACTTCGTTCCATAAAAACGAATTTTTTGTTTTTTTACTGGAGGTTTAACAACCACTGTGAGCAACTCGGTGGGCTATAAGTAGTCGCTTGTCCCTAATTTAGGGCTACTGGTTCCAGGGAAGGGAGAGAGCCAGCGCAGTAAGACAACCACAACAACCATGCTTCACTGGGATTTGAACCCGGACCCATCTCGAACGAATGATCAGGAGCCTTGTCTTAGACCACTGCGCCACCGGGGTGGCAATGAAGAATTGCAATACTGTTGGAAAATACCCTATAATCCAAATATAACAGGAATCTTAAAAACTGAAAGTCGACGTGCAAACCTTCGAATTGCAGAAACTGTTAGAGATACAGCAAGTATATTAACTGAAGGTAAGGATCCTATATCAATTCTGGATAAAGCTGGTGTTTACGGGATACCAATTGTAACATCAGATGAAGATGATGATAAACTGTACATAGGAAGCACTAAAAGAAGGTTTAAATATTAGATTAAAAGAGTGCTTATACAACTGGAATAAAACACAAGCTAAAACATATTTAATTCAATATTGCATTGATAATAAACTCACTGATTGGACAAGTATGAAACTTCTTACATCACATAATACTCAGAAGCAAATCCGCATGTCTGAGTCTGTAATGATCGAAAAAGCCAAGACATTTAATTGTAATACTAATACACCATCCAACCTATGATACACATAGAAATACCTATTTAAGCAAGATAAAAAACAAAAAAGAAAAACCAAAAATAAAATTAAGAGAATTTTCATATAACTGATCACTGGCAGAGAGTGCACAGCATGACAGACTCAATGAAGATTCTGATGTGGAGGTGGAACTTGACTTGGTAGAAGTTCAATGAAGCAGTGATGACTATGCAGTTATGGCAAATAGATCACCTACCACTGATGAAGGCTGTGGCTTATTAGACTTTCAAGTTTTTTAATGATCGGCAAGTTCCTTGCATACTTTTATTCAATATTTATTTTGGTTTATAGAACATTTTTAAAGGTTTCACTTCATTCCAATTTATTAGTAATTTTCATATGCTTGTTAGATGAAGTGATATATATTCCGTGTGTTTAATTCAAGCTGCAGCATTGGGAATTTTCAGCTAAAGAGATGGTGAGTCAGCATTTTTGTTATCATTATAAACTGCATAATGCCACTTCTCAGAAGTAATAGATTACCACGCTGCCTTCCTTGGTCAAGACATTAAAGTTGTAACGTGTGAAGCACAAAAGATTAAGAAGAATAGCATTTATTCTTCAATGATAGTATTATAATAGATGTTGTCTTTATATTGTGTAAGGAGATTTTTACATGCACACATACAAAATGTTGTTTAAGGGTTTTGTGGCATCACTTTCAGTAATGAAATTAAGTTCTTTATTTAAGCATGTATGCACTCATACACATAGACTGTTGGTCTGTGTGCTTATACCACAGAATGTAGCATCTGTTTAACTTTCATCTCACATGCAAAACATATGAATGATGAAATCAGCATAAAAATTTCCACCTGAGTTCAGTGGTCAGCAGTACTACCATTGTATCTTCTTCCTGGCCATTCATATTACAACTGTCATGCCAATAGCTTCTTGCTTCCTAAATTGCTGTATAATTCAGTTCCAGCTCTCACTGCTGTAAAAAAAGGTAGGTCTAAATCATACTTTGTATTACAGCCAATTCTGTTTTCTCACCTGCATCTTTCCTAGTGAAGGCAGATTTATGCAGCTGATACATGACTTTATGGGGCGAATACTTCTGTAAGTTATTAGATCAGGAGAGCAAAAATGATTCTGAGACAGATGCAGATGATGTCACAATGAGGGATGAAAGCACAGGAGGGATCTCAAGAGAAGAAGTGTGTAAAGCTCTAAAATCTCTTCAGAATGGTAAGGCTCCAGGAGTTGATGGCCTGACTGCAGAGATGTTGAAGTATGGTGGTGACTCTATAATTGACTGGTTAACTGAAATTTGCCAGTTGTGCTGGGAGTTAGGAATAGTCCCTCGGGATTGCAAGGATGCTATCATTGTTCCCTTGTATAAGGGAAAAGGTGATCAGACTGAATGCAAGAACTATCGTGGTATTAGCCTGCTGATTGTGCCAGGGAAAGTGTTTGGTAAGGTTGTTATTGAAAAAGTACAGGATCTTACATCAGAGAAAGTGTGGGATGTTCAGAGTGGTTTTATGCCTGGTAAAGGCTGCACTAACCAGATTTTTGCATTACGCATGATGATTGAAAAGTATCTGGCTGTTGAGAAGAAAGTAATTTATTTACAACTGTCTCCGGTAGGCTTTTTATTTTGTTTTGTTGTGTTTTGCTTTTGTTTCTTTTCTAACTGTAACTTCTGAAGACGCAGTCGAGGCCAGCAATATGGCATCAATGATGACGTCACTTGTCGGTTCGGTGAGTCTTTGATGAAAATTGTGGTTCCTGATCTGAGTGTGTCTTTCCGCTTTGTTTACATGCAGCCTGATCACAACCAACGTGAAGGTGTGGAGGAAAGTAGTTCATGATAAATTTTAGGCATTTCATTTTTAGAATGTTTCATACTTTTGTTCTGGTAGGCCATAAATTTTAGGCATTCGTTTTTTAGAATTTGCTATAATAGACGCCTTAATGAGCTTAGATTTTGCAATGGCTTCGCTCAAAATTTGCCAACTGTACCCAAGTTATCAGTTAGTGTTGGCAGCTTGTCCCAGTACCATTTTTAAGCATGTTTACTATGATTCTGTAATAACACACGTGTAGTGAACCAGCATTTGGTGGCAGCACTTTAACTGCTGATGTGGAACAGATTCTGGAGTGGTGAGCTAATCTGCATTTGTTTAAGAAAGAAACTTTATACCGGGCGATCCAAAAGTAACAGAAAATAAAAAAAAATCAATAATTCACAAAGTATCAGGTGCGGTTTTCGTAGAAATCCACAGAAAGATATCGGATTTGTTTGTGCGTAATGCAGAAATTTAATACCAGAATAGTTACATTTCTATCCACCAGATGGCGCTGTAGGGATCCAAGAGCAACTTAACGGCAGCATTTAAACAGAATCTGTGACTTATCAGTATGTGGGGATGTTGGGGGGGGGGTGATTGCCTAGTGGTCAACATTCGTGACTGCCATGGAGAAACCTCAGGTTCGATCCCAGGCAGGTACGATATACGAACGCTCGAACCACTAAATATCCGCCATGCGTCGGATGGGCACGTTAAGCCGTCGGGCCCCGGGTACTGGCCTCCCCCGGTTATAAGTAAGTGCGTCTTCCTCCCCCTTTCTACCTTGCTTCCGTATTAGTTTCTTATCGGGCGTTCTAGCCCAAATCTCCTAGCTTCCTTTTTCTGAGGGTTTTTTAAGACATGGAGTCAGACACTTCCTTCCTAAAATTCTCTATATTTGATCTGATCTGATCTGATCTGACTTATTAGTGTGGATCCTGTAATTATCTGCCAATGCCCCATGCATGGATCCACCCTGTGGGTATAGTGAGTTATCAGTGTTGTGTGATGGACTGGGCTGTGAGTAAAGTTCCTGCTGTTGGTGAACACGGCAAGCTGCATGTTCAAGGGAACAATGGGTGTCAGGTAAGTTGCTACTGCTGCACATATGCATGTTGTCTTTACGTGATAAAGTACTGTTAGTTAAACTGTTTTATCAGAACTCGCAAAGTGCAAGTGCAGCATTGCGCTCCTTTTTTCAATGTGGAGTATGAGACGTGGAAAGGGACTAATGTCTTGTTTGGCAATGAAGCAGATGATGAAAAAGTTTGAGTCTTAAGTCGCTCCTTTCCGCATGAGTGGCCTCCCAGGTCTCCAGACCTTACACCTTGCGATTTTTAGTTCTGGGTCTACTTGAAGTCCAAGGTGTGCAGAGATCGGCTAAATTCATTGGCCACATTGAAGGACTTGATCTGGCATCATGTTTCTGCAATACCTCCTGACATGTTGTTTAATGCTATGCACAGTGTCTTGCCACATCTGACGGCTGTGTTCATCAATGATGGGCACCATGTTGAACATTTGTAATCATCTCTTCGGTTTGAACTGTACTACACCACAACCCAAACTCTGCAATCACCTGTGGTGCCATCTGGTGGTCGGAAAATGTAACTGTTCAGGTATTAAATTTCTGCATCATGCCCAAAAATCCCACGTGTTTTGGTGCATTTCTATGAAAACTGCATCTGATTACTGTAAATGCTTTGCATATTATTGATTTTTCAAATTTTCTGTTGCTTTTGGATCACCCAGTATATTGACTCTCATTATCATCTGCCTACAGATGTCCAGTTTTTCTTTATTTTATTTATTTATTTTACTTTTGTGCAACCGTGATTTGGTTCCGTTCTGGAAACCCATTACATTAATTTGGGGGTAAGCACCTTCAAAGGGGAATTTATTGGTCTCTGACTGCACAGTTCTACCGAAGTATAAGCAATGTGTAGAAATGCTGAATTTTATCTACATAGACACAGTTTGTAAATTTATGATCTGTGTATTTTATGAATACTTAAATACATGTATGTAACTTCTGTAATAGTGTATGCAAAAAAATCTATTGTGTATCATAATCTCCTCAACCAAATTGTTTACACCACGTTTTATATAAAATCTGTGTGAGGATACCAATTTTCAGCATACTGTGTTCTTCACTGAAAATAGGTGCGAGTGAATTGTTTGGTTTGTCTGGGAAAGTTATTGGAACATCTAGACAAATGGCTTGTTATGGACGAAATATTGCCTCTTCTACCTCAGATACCATCCAAAGAGCCAGCAGTGTTAATGGGCATTTTAGGTAAACACCTGTTTCAGATGTACTTTTTCTTTCTTTTTAACCTGGTGCTATTATGGTTCTTTTCTCTTTTTTTTTTTTTTTTTTTTTGCTGTTAAATATTATGTATTATGTAGTCAGTTCTTCGAAATGCTTCCAGAAGTACTGACTACATATTCTACTCCCTGATGTCAGCATCTATTTTGTGGATGTTGATATTAGAGAGAGAGAGATGTCAGTAATAACTGGAGTGTGGATGAAGAGCTGTGCATTGTCAGTGTGAGTCTAGTTATAGTTGAGCAAAGTTATGTTGTGTTTGTTTCATCTCCATATATGGAAATAAAACAATATTATGCTTTAAATTAAAAATTTTGTATTTTGGAATAGTGATGAAAGTTTGTTAAATGCTTCTTCAGACATATGGAAAGAAAAGTCTTACCTTGATCTTGATAAAGTCTTGTGCTAGAGCTTAGTCTGAGAGGAGGATTTCTATCTTTGAACATTTTTCATTGTAAATATTTTATTAAGTGTTTTAACATTGAGTATAATAGTGCCGAACAGAGGGGCATATTTAGAGGGGGGCCAGGGAAACCCCCCCCCCACCCAGTGTTTCATTTTTTTAAATTTTTGGTTAAAATGCGACTTACATTAGAAAAGAAAAGGCCTGAATTTAATAAAAATGCATCAATCAACATTTAAAAGAAAATGCTTTAATTTTTTCTTCTATTTTTCATTAACTTTAATTTTGTTCTGGTGGATTTCAAAAACTTCCATTTTTCGTTCCTCACCCCACCCCGAAAAAAGTTCTATATACACCTTTGGTACAGGAGATCATCTTCATATTGTTAAATAAATTTTCCTAATGAAATTCGTGTTTTCCCATTTTTTGTAACTTCTTGCTATATCAAAGAAGAGAGCAAGCACTTTTCCTCGGGTTTAAAGCGAAAGTAATTTTCAAAAATGGTACTGCCTGCTCATCATGTAGTGGAAACAGCTTTATATGTCATGAAGGATAATAGCAGGTAAGGGTAAGTTCCAATTTTGAACTTTTGCTTTAAACAAAGAAAAGTGATTGCTGTGTTTTTTGAAGTAGCAAGAAGGGATGGTAAGAAATGTGATGTGCATTTATTTAGGAAAATTCATTAAAAAATATAAAACCGCATTTCTGTGCTATTACCCAATATTTAAAAACTTTTTGCAAGGGATATTGCAGTTTCAAAGGGAAAATGTGGTAAAATGCAAATTTAGCAACTACTGGAGATTAGTTATCTGGGATTAACCTGAAATTATGTCCAGATGACATTTAAGCATTGACAATAAAAATAGGGCTGTTAGCGCATTGCAGGTGTACGGCAGATCGACTTGGCTGCTGCTTTAGGAGTTTTGCAAGATGTATTGGGTTGGTGCAAATAAAATGACCAACACGAACGAGCAGTGGAGACAGGCCCCCACCACTGCGGAATGGAACCACCCACAGGTGTTGCGAGTATTACATCACAGAGTTGATATAAATAGCTAGCACATGTTTGAAGAACAAGATTCAGGGATGGTTTGTTTGGACGTAACGTTACTTGAAAAGGAAATATGCAGACTTTGGATTTGAGAGTCATCTTCCTGTACGAATTTAAACCAGGCCATTCTGCAGGAATTGCCACTCAAAACATTAACAAAGCATTTGGGGAGAATACAGCCTACAAAAGAACCATTCAGTGATGGTTTGTGAAGTTTCAAAGTGGAACACGTGGTCACCCACCTGTTACCGTTTCTGATGATGTTCTGTTACATGTGGTTGAAGCAGACCCCCGAAAAACATGCCGTGAGATAGCAGCAGAGGTAGGTGTCTGGTAAGGTCAAAAAGCTGGATATGTGGCTGCCGCATGAGTTGACAACTGCCAACAAGACTAGATGTTTGGAAGTCTGCATGTCACTGCTTGCCAGGAATAAACAGGAACCTCTACTGCATCGAATCATCACCTGTGACAAGAAGTGGGTCCTTTACGATAATCGGAAACAATCTGCACAATGGTTAAGCAAGGCACAGCCTGCTGGACGACATCCTAAGCCACCCCTACACACCAAGAAGATGGTGTTCCTTGTCTGGTAGTCCACAACCAGGATAACTCATCAGGGGTTTCTTGGCAAGAGGCCAAACCATCACTGCAGAATGTTATTGTGCTGAATTACACCAGATGTACCGGAAAGTGCTGCAGAAACAACCAACTTTGGTAAACAGACATGGTGTTTTGCTCCAGGATAATGCCCGCCCTCATGTCGCTCAATGAACGATGCTGACACTAAGTGCCTTGGGCTATAAAACACTGCTTCATTCTGTCTATTCCCTAGACTTGTCTCCAATAGACTATCATCTGTTTCGTCACCTGGATCACTTCCTGTCCGGGGAAACAGTTCATGACAGACAACGAGGATCAATGTGCAGTTGATGACTTCTTTGTGTCCCAGCCACAAGACTTTTATCATTCCAGGATCATGGCATTGCCGGACAGATGGCAATTATGTGTGGATGCCAAGGAGGATTATTTTGCCTAGGTAAGTTGTCCTACTTTTCCGTTCTTGCCGTCCACGTGTGCTGGTCCTTTTGCCGGACATTTCATTCGCACCAACCCATTAGTAAGTCGGCTACACGCAAGATTTCTATGGCGTGAAAATGTTACAGCATGACCCAGGAGTGGTTTTCCAAGGATAACCACTGGGATGCAAGATCGGTACCTGACAGTAAGTGCTTATAGAAGGCCTGCCTAGTATCACCAGTAGGCAACTCTGGGAATTACTTCAAGCTGCTTCTGGTATCACAGTATGTACTCAGATGACATCAAACTGTTCTGACGAGTATGGACTCAGAGCAAGGAGGCTGCTGAGATGTATAGCATTGACACTAGCTCGTCATCATCAAAGATAGACCTGGGTCCAACAGTACATGTCATGGAATAAAGGGTGGCACCATCTACTTTTCACAGACAAATCCCCTTTTGCTCTTTTTCCTGATCCTCGACCAGGACACATGAGGAGGTCCGGTACACGAATGCAACCACACTATGTGCAATCTGTCTGTCCACCCTTATTATCAGTAGTCAGTTCTGGTCTGGGCAGGAGTGTGTTTTAATGGCTGTAATCCCTTGTATGTTTGTCAAGGCAAGATGAATGCCTCAAAGTTCCAAAACGAAATCACTGTGTTCATTGTGACACTGTTTCATGCTGCTATTGGATATGCATTCTGTTTCCTTGATGACAGTGCAACCAGTCACCATGCTTGGATTGAATCGTTCCAGCTGCCTCCGAGATCTCCTGCTCCTGACCTTAATCCTGTTGAGAACATTTGGGGTGATGTACTACGACATCTGGATAACCACATTCTGTACCCCAGTACACTGGCAGACATCCATAATGTGTTGCTTGTAATATGAGACGAGCTGCCCCGACACTCATCAATAATGCCATTGCAAGTATGCCTTGTAGGTGTCAAGACATTCTTCAACACAGAGGTGGTTTTAAAATCCAGAGGTATGGACATTCTCCAAATTTACTATTTTGTCTATATTGCAGTGCTACTATGTTGTGTGCAGAAATTGCACATTAAATTGTTATTGTAAGCACACCCTTTATCGTTTGTGTTCCGTAACCTCACTGATGTTATTTCAACATTTGTTACTTAAGTCAGATACCATACACCCTTCATTTCATGCAAAATCCGTAACTTTTTGTGACCAGTGTATTTGCTCCAGTGATTTGTTTTCCAAGAGCCCTTTAAAATAGGTTTTCGGTAAAGAATTATGTGTTTTAGAGCAAAATGATCATGATAGAAAGACAGCAAGCATAACTTTGTATTTGTCTATTCTTCAAGTCATCAATAGAGCCATATTGGTTAAGAAAGGTTAAAGCACACCTTGATGGGAATTCTTATTTTGCTGTTGTATTTATATTTTCATTATGGTAAATATTTTCTTTTTTGTGTATTGAGATTGCTCTACTGAAACCTGTTTTGCACATTAAGGGAGAACACATTTATAAAAATTTCTCTTCCACCATGAAAATGAATTTTCTTTATTCATAGTATGGCACTTCTAATTAATCACTAGTGATATTAACTCAAAAACTGCTGCACATGGATGGCAAACTTCACATCATCATAGCAGTTATAAACCATGAATATTAAATTGTATTATTATTACTATTAATATTTTTATTTATGTTAATATTGTGACTTAAACTAGGTAATTTTGTTTTTGCTGCAACTTTTATCAGTGTGGTTGCCCTAAAATGTTTTTGAAAATTTGAGATGTTATGTGTATATGTATCTTTTTCTTTTTAATTATAGGTATTCTTAAATTGACCATGACCCATAAAAAACTGGGTATTACCAAAGAAATTATGGCAACCAAAACTATACCATTTTTAATGCCACTGTCAATAGAAAATGGTTTAACTTTGAATCAGGTTAGTTGCTTTTGCTTCAAGTAATGTTATTAAGCTTGTTCCATTCAGCAAAAACTTTTGTCATCATTTGATGTTTAGGTATTTCTAAAACATTGTCCTAATTTTAATGTCTAGAATTGGAGCAAGGCAAGCACTCATTGTTGACTACTAGTAAAGTACTTTTTGTGTTGCCCAGGTATGTATTCAAACAAAAACAACAGCATGACTGAAATCATTGAGTGAGTTTCTATTTCAAAACATATATCTAACCCAATTGCATATAAAATGAAATCATATTAATTTTTCATTTACTTCTATACTCAGAATATGAACTCTGACTATTACTAACGATATCAGAATTCCTAGAGTTTAATTTAATTGTTTTTGATATTTGGAAGTCAGTCAATCTGTCTGTCAGCAATCACTGTTTCATTGCTTGTAAAGAAAATCTAGAGCTAGAGTGAAATTTTGGATATGTAAATGCTTAGACTTCTTGCCAAAAATGAAACTACTGGGTGATTCAAAAGTCCCTGAACTCTATTTTTGAAACATATTTGCTGTAAAACCATAAAAGGCTGCTCTGGTGGCACAGTGGTCTAAGCGATGGCCTCTGATCATTTGTCTGAAAGGGTCCCGCGTTCGAATCCCAGTGATGCATGAATGTTGTGTTTGTCTTACGGCACTGGCTCTCTCGCTTCCCTGAAACCGGTGACCCTAAATTAGGGATGGGCGACTGCTTATAGCCCATTGAGTTGCTCACAGTGGTCGTTAAACCTCCAATTAAAAAAAAAAAAAAAAGATATCCAAGTATTGTTGCTTGTGGCTGTTGTGTGTGACCTTGGGAAAGGAGCTGCACCGCATGATAGCACCACGTGACACTACGCTTAGGCGGGCGCTGGCAAGCAGTAACGTTCAGTCAGCCACGAGTCTCACGCAAGTGCAGAGAGTCGCTTTGTTAGAAGTTTATTTTGTGGAAAAATCTTACCAACGTTTCATCCAGCTCTTTCAAAGTAAGTTTCCTGATGCTCCTATTCCAGGAAAAAACAACTGTGTATGACTTTGAGAACCGGTTTCGCGAGACAGGCAGTGTTCAGGATAAACCTAAAAGCGGCCGTCTGACCGTAGCAATGACCACGTTTCTGGAGAAAATTTACGTTTCCCTGCAGCGCCATCCCAGATAGTCACTTCGCCTGCTCTCTCAAGAGTTAGGGTCATCGTATTCAGCATGCCAGAGGGCTACTAAAAGTCTAAAGCTCCGGCCGTACAGAATTCGAGTAGTGAAAGAGCTACGTCCTTTGGACTCAGAAATGCGCATTGCGTACTGCCAGTGGTTTAAGAGTTTCATACGCTACAATATGACTAACCAGCTTAACAAAACTTTTTTCAGTGACAAGGCATGGTTTCATTTGAATGGATATGTCAATAGGCAAAACACTCTCATATGGGCTGCAGAGAATCCACACGCCTTGCATGAGGTTGGACTTGACTGTCAGAAAGTTGGAGTGTGGTGTGCCATGCCTAGAGAAGAATTGTAGAGCCATTTTTTTTTTCAACACAACTAAATTCCGCTTTTTATGTAGACATCATCCATCAATTTGTAGCGATGCTGGAAGAACACAAATGTTACTGTTAGTTTCAACAAGATGGAGCAACATGCCACATCAAACGACACAATGGAGATGCTCCACGAGTTCTTCCACGATCGATTAATCTAAAAAAACTTTGGCCGCCTCGCTCACCAGACTTGAGTCCTCCAGACTTTTATTTGTGGGGCTGTCTGAAAGAGTCAGTTTACCACAACAACCCTAAGACGGTACAGGACCTGCGGAACAACATAATTACAGCGTGAGGGACATTGAAAGAGTGTCCACCAACATGTGTCGTCGAGTGAATTTGTATCTTCAACGGAATGGTGGGCAATTCCAGCATCTATTGTAAAGTGTTTTTCATTACCTGTAAGTATGAGTGTCAATATAACAGTATGCAAAAATAGTTATGCATCACTATATTCGTGGTTGTATTTGAATTCAGAGTTCGGGGACTTTTGAATCACTCTGTACATACATAATGGAAATGAAATATAAATAATTATAGTGAAACAATAGGCTACAGTGTTTTTTCTTTTCTTTTGTAGTTTGACATTTTTGATTTGCTGTAAGTACCCTGGTGTCATGGGTTTCAGAAAGATTGTTTCTAGGCTGTTCTCTTCAGATAGCACCCTTTCATTGGCTTTACTAAAAGATTAAGTTATGGTAGATAGTTAGTTTTTTCAAGCATTTGCATAATTTTTCTTCTCAGAGTTCTTTATTTTTTTGTAAACATTTATGGCTTTTTGGTCACCACCAAGGTCTGTTTTCAGTGCTTAACTACACTTCTTTAGCATCTTGACAATGAATGCATTTACAAAAGTGTTGCCAGATTGCATATGAATATTTTGCCATTATTTAAAACATAAATGAGAAGGTACCCTTGAGTACTAGTTCCTGTTATTAAAGAAGTCAGTAAAAATGGAACTTAAATGTATTGTTTGTTTATTGATTGATCCCTTATTTCTAATGTAGTAAGTACCTTTAATAAGTTTTCTTTTGATTTAGAGTTCATTTGAATATTTTGAAACTTTAAATTTTTTTCCTCAGTGGCTGGCATTTGCATATTTCAATGTATTTTACTATTGTATTGTTCTGTTGTCTTCTCTCAATAGCTGTTTTATGCTCTTTAGTTTTCCTTTCTAATTTTTGTGCTGTCTGTCTAGTGTATTCATTACTGCAATCTGGGGATGTATGGTAAATAATATCCCCCGAAGGGATGATGTATTTCTAATTGCTAATTTTGCTGTCTGATTTGTGCTGTGGTTGCTAATTTTTTTATTTTTGATTTTTAAGTGCATGTTTATGCTATTGTTTAATTTTTCATAATATGCATAGGTATGTACCATATTGGTGTGCTCTTCATTATATGCTTACATTTATGATGTACTGTTGAAGAAATTTTCAATCAAAGTTTTAGCCATTTGCATAACCTTTTTTCTTGATTTTGTTCCAAAGATGATGACTTATCTCTTCCCAAGTTTCTTGTTGCATTAAGTTTGACTAAATTTGTGTTGCGAGGTGTATAATCTGACATTACATTGGAATAAATCTAATCTTTAAGAAGAAAGGAATTGTAGGAATTTTACCTCAAATTTTCAAATGAAATCCTCATTTGTCATCAGGAGTCATTTATAGAGTGTTGCTGACTACATTGGATGTATTTGCCAGCCTATGTGGTTGTTGATGTTGCCACTTTTTGTTAGAAAAATTTCCAATGATTCTTCCAGTTTATGCACACATGAATTAGCATGGCAACATAAATAACCATGCAGACTGGAAAATCCACCCAACATGGTCGCACACTTTTTGGAATTGACACCTGAAGGTGAATGAGGATTTCTTTCAAAATTTTGAAGTTTTTGAAGTAAAATACCTGTATTATTTTCTTCTTAATTGCTCATAAGGATTCAATTTATTTTAATCATTTCATCATAGGAAGTCATGATGTTAATTACAATTATATTGGACTTTTTTCAATTAATGAACACAATTCATATGATGAGTTTTTTCATGATTTTTACATCTAGAAACTGAATATAGTAATTTTCCTCTTGTTTAAACTTTATATTCTGTTCTAGTCCATTGAATTTATCCAATACCTGCTGTCTGGTATGTAGTCTCGATTTATAGAAAATTATATAATCATCCATAATACTTGCACACAGTTCTTGCTGCAGTTTTTTTCCTACAAATATTTTTTTCTTTCAAGCTGGTTGTATTAAAATTATATTAGTTTTGGTAAAATTTCTGATGCAATGACTGGGGTTGTTCTGGCTCTGTGATTTCATTTGCCACTGTAATAGCAAAAAAAGAAAGAAAGAATGAAAAAAAAAGTGCCAAATTTTTAGAGTAATTCACCAAACTTTTATAGTTTGAAAATACATGCATATTAATGTTGTTTATTTTTCAATGCATTTGTTACTGCTGAATGTAATATTTAATAATAGTGGCTAGAGATATGAAAAAACTGAACTTCAAAATTTTTATGCAAACAATTCTGTTACAAGCACGAAACTAAAGCCTGCAAATCTGTACACACAATCACCAGACAAATCGCCAAATATTTTTTACATTCACTTATACTTTGAAAAAATGACAGCAATGACCTATGAATTAAGCCTCTTCATATATCTATACAAGGTCTGATCAAAAGGTATCCAACAGCATATTTGTTTTCCTGAACTAGACAGAACACAACACCAAAACTCAGTGATTTGTGACCTTAAACTTTAGTGTGCATATGTGAATTTTTGCCACGCTGTCAGCTGGCTGATTAGGTACCTGGCAATAAATTGGCATTGTGAACTCCATGTCCATGCTCGTTACATTCTTGCCTTATGCTGCAATGACTGAGTGAGTTGAACAGAGAATCTGCCTCAAATTTTGTCCCAGACTTGGCCACACATCACCTGAAATAATTAAAATGATTAGAAAGGTTTTTGGTGATAAAGCTATGGATGTAACACAAATCAAAGAATGATATCATCACTTGAAAGATGGACAAATGTCTGTTGAGGGTGATGAGCGTTCAGAAATGCCCTCCATGAGCACAAACCCTGAAGTGATGGAGAAAGTATGTAATGTAGAGAAGTAATAGTACCAGGTAGTACTCTGTTGCCTATGAGATGCTGTGCTGCAAAAGAGATTTGTGCTGTGGCAGCAAGCTGATGGGCAGCTGCACCATGACCATGCCCCCACCCATTCGTCTCACCTCTTTCAGGTCTTTTTGGCCAAATGCAGGATTCCCCAATTGAAAAAATCCTCATGCTCTCCAGACATGGCTCCTTGCAACTTCTGGCTATTCCCACAGTTGAAAATGCCTCTGAAGGGAAGAAGATTTAAAGACACAAAAGAGATCAAGTAGAATGTGATACAATATCTATTAGCAGTCCCTAAAAATGATGCTTCAAAAAGTATCTAGCCAATAGCATGACAGAAATCCATGCATGCGCATTAAGTTGGGTCTGGCACCACTGAGTCTCAGTGCTATGCTCTGTCTAGTTTAGAAAGGGGGGGGATGCGTGATGGGATACCTTTTTGATCAGATCTTGTCTATTGTACACCTCTAAATTTTAAAAGGTGAAAACTGAAATAAAAATTGAAAAGAAATGTTATCTGTTGAATTTCATACTTTATGGTGAAGTCGTGATTATTTCTTCAAAGAAGCTGTTTAGCTTACCAAAAGCAGTTAGAGGCACTGAAGGAAACATATGAGTTAAACAAATTAGTCATCCATGTGTGTTTATTTATTGATGTAACTTTTATTTTTTATTTTCTTCTCCTTTTTTTTTTTTTTTTTTTGATCATTTCCAATTAGCTTTTTGCTGAACATTGAGCTGTAATCCACTTCTTGTTTCATAATGTAAAGTACATTGTTTTATGATCTATGGAGTGAATGCCCCTTTGTACTGGTAGCTGGTATTATTGTACACTGAAGTGCAAAAACAAAACAAAAACTGGGCTACCTCTTTAATACTGTGTTGGTCCTCCTCGCGATCAGATGACAACAGCAACGCAATGGGGCATAGACTTCGTGAGCTCTCTGTAGTACTGTGGAGACAGTGCACACCATGCTTCCTGAAGAGCATCCCATAATTATGTAATATTTGCCCGTGGAGGATTGCAGGCATCAACGGCACGTTGGACAGCATCCTGAACGTGTTTGATGCCTTTTATATCCGGCAAATGAGAGAGCCCAGTCAGGATGCCGAACTCTGTGAAATGTTCCTCAGCCATAATTGGGCAACTGTGGATATGTGCAGTGGCATATTGATGTGTTGAAAGAGGTCGCACCTGTCAGATTGGTTGCATGGCATGAAAAGGAGCATGATCTCGAAGGATGGTTACGTAGCCTCCACCAGTTAGAGCAGTCTGCCAACATATGAGGAGTCCTAATACAAACCAGCTGGAAACACCCCACACCATAACAGAGCCACTACTTGCCTGCGCTGTCCCTTGTATACATGCAGGATCCATTGCATTGTGGGATTGTCAGCCATCTGCCCTAAACAGTTAGTGCCATGATTTGTCGGACCAGGCTACACGCTTCCAGTCATCTTGCATCCAGTGGTGGTGTTTTTGAGCCCGGGCAAGCTGCCACCACCTTGTGTCATTGGGTCAGCAACTGCACACGGATGGGCCATCGGTTCCAGAACCCAAAAGAACACAGGGAACATTGCACTGTCCAAATGCTGCTGCTACTACTGGCCCCAGCATTGAGCTGCACTGTGATTTGTGGCAATGTTGCATGTGGGAGTGATGTTGTGATGTGTGTGAGATATTGCTGTCCTTAATCGTCCAGAGTTTTTCTATGGCCTCGCCAGTTTCACACTCTGGATTTTTCTCCTGAGTTTGTGTAGCCCGGTACTCCCCTGAAATTTTTGACCGTGTAGATCCAAATTTTGTGGTAATTTCTGAGGTGGAGTGACCTATCTCCCGAGCATCGACTGTCATATCATTTTTGAAATTGCTCAAATCCTGGTAAGGTGCCATCTGAACTGTGACTGGTACTACATGAGCTTGCAGAAATCTCTGCCTTCATAAACACATTGTTTGCGGACTATACCATTTACCGCATGGGTATGGTGGCATGTAATGGAAGTGGTAGCACCCTTCTCAGTTGTTTTTTTTACACCTCAGTGTGTTGTCTTCCTTGTGAGTTTTTATAAATCCAAATTGTTATGTAATTTTTTATTGTGTTGGAACTATTATTTCAGTGTTTACTTTTTGTGCTGTTTTTTTTTTTTTTTCTTTTACTACCTCAAGCACAGCAGCATAACGATTTGCTATTATAAGTACTAAACTTTCAAAATGAAATATTAAGAAACTGATGAATATTATTTTATCCTCCCTTCCACCAAATGGGGCTGGCAAAAGATTTTCCATGGTCGTCAACATTAATCATCAAAAGTAACAATTGTGACATTTTTATTGCATCAATTTCCTCTTCAAATATCTTTTATTTCAATTAAAACACTATGTGTATATCTATTAATCTACATCGAATTGAAAGGCATCATAAATGTTTTGCGCCAGGGCGCGATTTCACCGATTAGCAACTAGCAAATAGCTAGTGAAAAATCAAATTTGCTAGTGAAAAAAAATCGCAGTAGCAAATATTGCTAGTAAGGTAATTTCTTTATTTAAAGTAACCAAAAATCATTATTAATCCACGAAGTTTACATAACAGTTTTTATTATCACTTGTTAAAACAGGGACAATCAGTGATTCTCTTTCACCAATTTCCTTTCGACACTTAATACCCATCCTCCCCATATCTTTTATCCCTTCCAGTGGAAACTGTCGGTAGAAGCGCATTGAAACTCCTCTCCATCGTGCCCTCATTGGTCTATTACAGAAACTGAACGTGACGTCGGCAATGGTTGCTCTGGCAACCCAGAGCTCTGGAATGGATCGGTTGTTTGACCACCTGCTCTGCCACCCTCCCTTCTTTTACCCCACGAACTTTGTCCTCAACTCCTGTCGTACCTTAAGCCAAGCGATCGCCTACTTCCACAAGTCTTGATAGTCATGCGTACATCAAATACTGCGCTCTAATGATCAGTGATGAATAAGCAAGAATAATTCCACTTATTCGGATGGTAGACAAAACCGAAAGAAGCAAACCAAAATGTTACTGTAAAATAGCCTGCCAACACTGGCAAAAGTCTTATCCATAGTAACTAGCCTTATTGCGTGGCATGGATAGACGCTTTTACGAAACGTGTTCGTGGAGGGTAAACGATTACGGAAGAAACTTTTGCTTCGTCTGACTTCTGGTTTTGGAAATTTTCCTTGTATTTTCAAGCTGAAATACAAATATTTATCCAGTAAAATGTTAACGAGCAAAATAATACTTGACAGAAGCAACATCGCGAGAAAAAAATAAATTATGATTACGGAAAAAATCTGAATTCCGTCGACCTTTAGTTTTCTAGTTTCGTAAAGACGGAATTCCAATAATAACGAAAAAAGCCGGAATTCTTTGAATTCGCGGAAGAATCTCATGCCTGAAGATTACAGAAAAATTTTGCAGCAATCAACTTCCGTTTCTGCAAATTGTTCTCCACAGTTTCAAGCTAAAATGCAAACATTTATGCAATAAAATGATATTTAACAAGAAAAGCGGACACAAAGACAACATTGGGAGAAATATTTGCAATTACGGCAAAATTTTCTTACTCCGTTTCACTGATGTGTTCGAAAGTTTTGAAGCATGAAATTTCGTCTCCAGATGGAAAGCACGACCCCCCTCCCAAATATTGATCTTCAGAATGATCTAACTTGATGACAAGAAAAAAAAAAGCGGGATTTCCGCGAATCCCTGTAAGAATCTCATGTATATCATAAAAATAATAGCAAAAGAAAAATTTTAAACAAAATGAAAATTTGTAGAATCCGTAGTTTTGATAGTGAGTTCCGTAGTCAGACAACTAATTCCGTTGAAACTACTGCATTGTGTGGTAGTTGGCAGATATGAAGTGTGTAGAAGTTTAGCAGAAATTTGTGCGATACTTCCACTTAGTACTGCATGTTGTGAGGTGGGATTCAGTTTTTTAAAAAGAATACAAGGGGATTGGAGGAACAATTTGTCTGTTGAAACTTTAAATGCTCTGATGACAATTGAAATTCTGTAGAAGGGCCACAAGAAGAGATTTTTAATCCACGGTCAGCAGTTATAAAGTGGTATGATGACAAAGTCAGACACCCTGAGTGTAAACCATATGGGAAGAAATCTGAATTAGAATGTCAGTGAAATATATTCATGTGGTATGAGAATTTGTTAGAAATTAATAATAAAGATAGTCACTAAACTTATCTAAGATTCTATTCATTATTCAAAAAGGTAAGTCAAAATATTTATACACATTTAAATTTCTGTGTAACTTTATTAGAAAATAAGTTACGATGTGATTTAGTTTTACTTGCTAGTCATGCAAATGTTTTGCTAGCAAACTATTTGGTCACTAGCAAAATTTGCTAGTGAGCAAAAAAGATGAAATCTTGCCCTGTTCTGCGCTTTGTTTGATGATGTAGGAGTTTAATTGTTAATGCTTCCCAGAATATTACTGAAAATTTTTCTTCCTCCTGTTTTTTGTATTTTTGTTTGGCATAATTAGCTTCTCATAAGCTTTCAGCTGTATATTTTTATTATGTTTATTGCTTGGATATATTGTGCAGAGATGCCAACATCTGAAGGAAGTCATCAGTAGTCCATATGCGCGGCGCCCGTAGTTCTTCCGTAGTGACATCAAGTCAAGTTCCCACATTAAAATTTGCAGGGTAGCATGCGTATTTCCCAGAATATACTGCTACATTTTTAGCAATATATTAATCTTGATCGGGGACTATACTTGGATAAATTTTGCAACATATTTAAGTCCCCTTAAAATGGGGGAAAAAAACTTGAGTAAATACACAAAAAATACATACCATTTCAACTCCACCTTTTAATAAATATGTTATGTCATAAGTGTGTGACGCCACAGACTTCTGGTTATTCCTCCTGTTTTTTAGAGTGAAAATGCCGACCGCAATCGTCTTTTCTGCCGTGTGCGATTGAAAAATCAACAGCACACGGGGGACAAAACCCATGGTTTTCGGATACCCGAGACGATTTTAGACACAGAAATTTTTGCAAATAACTCTTCTTGAATTTTCGACAACTTTTTTGCGTTTTAGATACAAGAATATTAGTAGACAGGTGACCCTTTACCCGACGCTATTGCAAGTAAATTGGTACACGACAAACATAATGGGAGCAAAGAAAGAACAATTAACTTTGAAAGATTTCATAGCTTTATGATGCGGATAAATAGAAAATTAGCATTAAATGCTTATGATACGAAAAAACTAATCAAAAAGGTATTTTAAATTGCATAAATCAATCAATTCTGGAAAAAAAAGGATAAAATAAAACATCCCTTTGTTTAGCAGAACATTTTTACAAGAGAAAAAAAAAGAACTGCACTTCACAAATCTGTCAAAGTAACATAAACAATGAATCTCTCTACCGACAGCGAGGAGCGTGGAAAAATAGGTCACGACTGTGCGCACACCCCCAGCAGCTAAGAAACGTCTCATCGCAACTGCTGCCAGACGTTTTTTTGGCTGGTTGCCAAAGACACATGGAGAGACTTTCTCTTGCTCTGGGCAGAACATACTGCGCACAAAGAACAAACTCCCAGGGAGGTAACATAAAAACAGGCAATAACAGCGTCCACACATCCAGGTAGCTTAGTTATGTGCTCTGCCGGAAAAAAACAAACATTCAGGAATTCTTTGATCCACAATTGTTTCCTTCGATCTGATGACTATTTGCTCAGAGCATTTTTTTTTTCTGATACCCTACCTGCCCCTTACTTTGGTGAAACAAATATGAATAGCAATTAACTATTTAAATTACATTTTAGCAAAAAAAAAAAAAAAACATAATTCATGGAAACACGCGACCGCTGCAAACATGGAAATTCCAACGAATAACATTCCTTGTACTGCTGCAAATTTTAATTTTTTTTTCACACCACTGGAACTGGAAGCCACTGAAGCACGCTTCATAACTACAGCAATTCACGTCACATCACAACTAATCAACTTAACAACAAGAACAGAAAACGTGGAATCGACTCTAGTCTACCTCCATCCTCCGACAACTTACGTTAGTTCAGGATGCGGTTAAGGTTTTCCCGAAGTTAACAGACGTCGTGCATTACGAACGCCTTTCGACGGCAAGCTAGGTACAAAGTCACGTGATCATACAGAACGATCTCCGCTGCAACATTTCCGCTTGCTTGTCGGCCAGCCAAACATGCTTGCTGTGTAATGGCTTCGTGACATTACCGCAAAAAACACTACATTTGACTATACTTGACTTTTTTTTTTTTCAAATAATTAAAAAAAAAAAGTTTTCCGGAAAAATCCGTAGTTTTCACACCTCCGTAGTCCGTAGTTTGAACATGATATCCGTAGAAACTACGGACAATCCGTAGTACTTGGCATCTCTGTATTGTGCAATGTCTCACAAATGCATGTTTTATCAGGTATGTGTATTTGTATGGGACACTGAGCTGCAAATAAAATTTTCAGTGTAAGAGTAATTAGATGGGATTTTAGATTACCTTCAAATCATTTTATTTTTCTGGAGAAATGAAATGTTTTTATGAATGAGTATTGTGCACATGCAAAGTGAAGAACATAATGTAAGTATTTCTGCAAGAGTATGTTGTATTCAGTGTATCTACTGCGGTGTATCTCCTCCAATATGAACACAACTAAAGGGATGGTACTCAGTGATGGAAAGCTCCTTTTTTAAAGTAGCTACCTTCTGCTACGACTACATTATTGTAAAGGAAGCTTGCTACACCTACAACTACTTTTTTATGTTTGGGTTGAAATTTCAAGGTACAAAATATGCATCCTTACTGAGATCCACGTAATAGATATGACCTGCCTAGTCAAGAGATCTCTATGAGAAAAAGTTTCTGTGCTGTTAAATATTTTAACCACTAGGTGGCAGTAGAGACCATAACTAAAAGTGTAAGCAATAGTGATAGCAGATTATGGTTTTGCCAATGAATATGTTGTGTAAAATCAAATAAAACCACACTTTAAGCAAAAGTGAACAGATATAAGTTACAAACAATATGAAAAAGTATTAAAAGAGACAACCATTTGATTTTTTCTCATTGTTATTGCAATCAAGATCCATTTTTTTTAGTGATCACTGTATTTCGCAATGGAAGCACAAATCAAAGTGTTATTAACAAAAATAGAACATGGAATGCTATTTCCATTGCCAGATATGCTTATTTAAGTAGCAAAACTTAGTAAAATGCCAAAATGGATGCACTGAGTTGCATAAAAATAGTAAAAACGAGTCTGTTCACCTTCTACAAGATGACTGTGAAAATGATCCATGAGCACTGTTTTCTTTAAAAATTAAGAAAAAAAAAGAACTACTTACAGCAAACTGTAGTTTACATTTTTTTGAATAAAAAATTTATGTGAAATGCTGTGAAAAATTAAATAAAAACATTTTAAAGATTTTCTTATTAAAATATCTGCCTGCAAGCTGATATAATACATTACATATATATATGCCAATGAAGCTGTATGTTTTTCTTTCTGTTAAAAATGTTTTGCACTGTAAGATGCTGATATGTTTTGACTTAAAAGTAACTTTATGGCATACTACACTCACTTCCAAAAGTTAAGCACGCAGAGGGAGAAGTTAATTTACGGAAGCCAATCGGAATTGGAGTGGCTGAAATTCGCCACAGCGGTAGATGGAAGTATGCAAATGTGGTAGGTAACAGCGAATCCCGGTGTCTTGCCAAGAAATATGCAAAACAGGCAGTCGTATAAGAAGCCAGCACTCTGAAGGGGTACAGGAGTTGCATGCAAGTGCTGCTACAAGGTGTTTTAGAACTGTCAGAGGATTTGTTTTGAAGACAGACTTGATTTTATGGCTTCCAGAAGACGATTGGAAGATTCTGAGCACTGGCATGCCGTTGGACGCATTGAAGCAGGACAGTCAATCACAGATGTTGCTGGTTTCTTCGGCGTGAATCATTCCGTCATTTCACGTTTATGGAAATTTCTAACCAGCCAAACAGTTGTCCGCAGACCTGTGGCTGGTTGCCCAAGGTTACGACCCCCGTGGAAGACTGATATATTGCTGTTGTATCCAAGCGGAATTGAAGAGCGACGTCCACACGTGTGACATCTATGGTTACGGCGGCCATTGGTAAGACGATATCTGCCACTACTGTGCGTCGAAGGCTACACGTGAAGGGACTGTACGCCCGGGTACCACAGGTTTGTGTTCCTCTATCTGTCCAATCCAGAGGGGCACGATTAAAGTGGTGTCGCCAACATGTCAATTGGACTGTGTCTGATTGGGGCAACGTTATGTTCACGGATAAGTCCAGATTTGCCCTGCTACCCAATGACAAGCGTGTACGGGTGTGGAGGGAAGAAGGCACACGCAATCAACCCCAGAACATCACTGAACATTATGCATTCCGAGGTGGAAGCATCATGATCTGGGCAGGAATTTTGTTGAGATATCGCACCGACCTCCTCATCTACAGACTGGGTTCTGTGACGGCTGTACGGTATCGGGATGACGTCCTAGTCCCCACTGTGCGATTGTACGCTACAGCAGTTGGTCCTGCCTTCGTTTTAATGGACGATAATGCGCGTCCCCATAGAGCTGCCATCGTCGACGACTACCTGGAGAGTGAGGGGATTGCGCGTATGGAGTGGCCGGCGTACTCGCCCGACCTTAATCCCATTGAAAATCTTTGGGATGCCCTCGGCTGTGCTGTGTGTTCCCGTCTCCCGCCCCCAACCACTCTCACAGCTTTGGAAACTGCTCTACAGGAGGAATGGCGATTACTGGACTCTGCGGTGGTTGATCACCTCATAAAAAGCATGGTCAGATGTTGTAAACTTTGTATGCAGATGAGGGGTGCTCACATACCCTATTAATGCCGGGTTTTGTTGTTGTTTGTTGTGACTTTATTACTCACTTTGTAAATGACTCTAATTTGACTTCATCTTATAATTTCTGAAAATTCAATAATAATTTCATCTCTGTCTGTATTCCTTTTTTTTTTTTGATTCATTAATAAACACATTTCCTATGTTCCTGTCGCATTTCGTGTCAATCCAAGCAGTACTTCTCCATTTTTTCACATCTTACTGCTCCGTGCTTCACTTTTGGAAGTGAGTGTAAAAGTTCAACTTACCTTTCGTTGAGATGCTCAAAATCCAGGTTGCTGGGAATCTCGTGAAAAGAGTTACCTCTACAACTCAATTTGTTTCTACAAAATTATAAGACTTCTATTAGGGAACACAAGTCATTTTTTTGTATCCTCTTAAAATAACTGGTGATAAAGTTAAAGGTAAATACTCTAAATGGAGTCCCAAGAAAACTAATTTAGATCAACACCCAATGCTTTCCTAATGGTTACCATCGCAAAATTCACATTTTCTATGCTTGGTTAACGGTGCCACCTAGTTAAACTTTTAGGTAATGTCCAGGCTAGATGGCAGACAAATAATACTCCTCAATGAACAGGTCCTATCTGTTACATGGATCTTGATTTGTACATATGACATTTTTAACTAAATAACACGGCAAATTACACATAATTTATTTTTATATTTACCTCTTGGCTCTGGCCATTATATATAAAACATTTTAACATGTTAATCCAAAATAGCAAATTTCTGATGGCTAAAAAGGAAAAATATAGATAGAAAAGTGTATTTTGTTAACATATTAGGTGTTATCCGTCATCTGATTTGTATAGTTTTCCGTACATATGCATGCATTTTTGTCTACTATGCCACCCCAGTGGATGAGTGATCTAATTCATGGGCTTCAGATCAGTTGCCCGACATAAGCCAGGGCTTAAGGCCCAGGTGATGTATGCACACTGGAATGAGAGCAGTCTCATTTCAGTTGGGAGGTGCTATAAAGTTTTTTTGCAGTAACACTAGTTTTGATTTCCACCTTTCTTTTTGAACATGGCGTTCTATGTGTGTGTGTGCAGTAAAAATATAGGGAATTGTAGTAGAAAAAGTGGAAATTTACAGTAGAAAGTAATAACATTGAAATTTCACATTGCATGTTGGAACACAGAGTGCATACAAACAGTGTGGAAAAGTATGAAAGAAATGCAAAGAAATGAAAAACATATAATCTTTTACAGCATTCTATTTATTGCTGGCTAAAAAAAGATCCCCGAAGTTTCTTTCAGAACTTTGTCTTCAGGATGTTTTTGTCTTCTGAATAACCAATTGAGTGATCCCTGAGATTTCAAAAAGCATGGGATACAAGTAGTCAAAAGGCACAAATCTCAAAAGAACAACAAAGATATTCCCTTTTTTCAAAAATATGTTGTCTAATTTTATTTACTTATCTGTTTTATATAGCTTTTGGGTCTTTGGTTTGCAGTTAAATCTGTCTGTCATATACGTGGTTTGTAGAAGCAGTTAGGCAACACAGAAAGCACAGTGAAAGTTTGCATATGGTGTTTGTGTATGTTATTTGCATTGAAACACGCACAATTTCTGTTTGTCTCTTCCTGAAAAGTAAGCTATGGGTGTCTAAAGGGTATGGATTGTGTGTTTGTTTGAGGGTGCTGGCTCTCTTCCTTAACTGGAACCAGTGGCTTTAAATAGGGATTGGCAATTGCTTACTTATAGCTCTTAGTAAAAACTCCTGGTGGTTGTTAAACCTCAAAATGGCAAAAAAAAAATCTTGTCTACAAACAAAAAACACTGCATTTTCTCAATGGATTTTTAGAAGGATGTTGCACTTCTAAATGCAGTGTGTATTAGATGTATATTTCTGAACAAAATGGAAAAGGAGAAGTTAATAAATTATTTCTCTCCTTGCATGCAATATAATAAATCATCAGCACACCCCAATGCTTTATTACACTGCTTGTAAGTGGAAGAAAATTTTTCTCCACATTTATAGGTGCAAATTTACCTTCATATTTCCACTAATGTATGTTTCTGGATATGGTTTCACTACCTTTGTTATGTGATCTTTATAATTAGTAAATATATTTGTGTTCATCAGGCAAAAGGGTATATGTGAAAATGTGGTTAACCATTTGTCTGGCTTTCACAAAATAAGTCAAGTCAGGTACATGGTTGTAGGTAGGGCACAATTGATCTTAAATGCTTCAGGGAATCTGGAAATATCATGTGATTTGAAGAACTGTTGTTATTTATTTTATTAAAGCGGTGAGGTTTTAGGGTGGTTTCGTGCTGAAGACTATTTTGCAGCATACTACTGCTACAACTGCTTTTTTCTATTTGAAGCAATGCTACATGAATCGCTACTGTAAAAGTAGTGGGCTACTTCCAGTCACTGATGGTAATAAATGTATCTGGAAGTGTAGGGGAATTTATCAGCATCCTTCAAAGTAGAGTTCTCAGAAGAAAAAATAGGTGCAACTATATTAACTATTTCCTTTGGAAAATCAACAACAAACCCATTTGGCCCAATATAGAGGAAGAGTGGAAGACAACTAAAAGTTGTGGCTAATAACTTTTGCAATTGCCTTGAAATAAACAGTCACCTTTTTGATAGGATATGAATTGTTCACATTTTCTCCTGTCAGATTATGCTTTTGTAAGATTGCATATGTTGTGCAGGCTTCATTAGAAACATCTTTATTCAGACACTGGAGTAGATCATATGAAATTGCTGGTGACTTTGTTTTTGAGAAGTGTAACCTTGAAGCAGGTTTTTTTTATTCAACTAAATACCCATCCTTGTCAGAGCATAAGAGAATGGAATGAAAACATCTATCCCAATACCAAACTTTGGTAACTGCCTAACAACAAGTAGATGAATTAGTGAAAGAAAGCAAACTTCAGACCCATAACAAACTGGCACAGAAATTTCTGAGATCATTCTACTGAGTAGAACTTAAATTAGACATCATATTAACTGGAAACCCATAACTGAATGGTCTGTTAGTGAGAAATAGTTCACCAGTATGAAAAATCATCATAGTCAGATCAAAATCCCTTTTGCAAGTAATAACATTGTGAATTCTTGTCAACCAGTTAAGATGACAGAATGTGGCAAAACATTATGCTTATCTGCCTTTTGGATCAGTATGAATATCAATGAGAAAGCCAGTAAGTATGATTGATATTGAAGCTTCCCAGCACAATACTTTTTCTGATGGAAATTTTGCTTTGATAGGGTCAACAATTTGAAAAAAATATTCAAACAGATCATGGTAGTTAGCATTATTGGCAGAGCAGTAGAAACAACAGTTGGATTTGAAAAAGTGTAGTAAAAATATTAAATTATCTTTGATCAGAGAAATGGTGTTCTCATTCAGTAATTTAGTGAGGTGAGGCAACAGACTAATGAATTTACATTCACCAATTCTGTAATGAGTAATTACTTCATAACAAAGTTGTTTACATAATAGTTTGAACCTGCAAACAATATTTCAGACAACTAAATATTATAACCTGTCCATATGATTAAACAGTTCCTCCAAAAGATTTTTAGTTATTGTTATTCCTTTAGTTCAGATATATTAAAAGATTACTCTTTTTATCAGGGAATATGTTTTGTGAGCAATTCCTTAACGTCATAATGATGTAATCACAAAATGACTGAGTATTTCATTCTCACTAGTAGTACTATACTGTCTTGAATATAATTTGTTCCAGTAATACTTTAATGTTATTAAACAGGACTTTTATGTGAATTATTTTTTGTGCATAGAAATGTGATTACAAGTTTCATTTCAAAATTTCACACTCCAACTGTTCTCAAAAACACTAGGATACTTCTGTGATATTGTTTTATATTATTAGCAGATTGTTCAGAAGACCTTTGTGACATTATATTTAAATTGATAGTTATAATTTACTGAAATGCATTAGAATTAAAATTGTAAGTCCTGATATGCGTCCTAATAATTGAAACTGAGTGCAGGTGTTTTTGGACAACCTAATATTCTTCTGTACAGCAGAAGTCAGGAAAAATGCTGACACCTGGATTTAAAAAAATAACTCGCTCATGGAGCTGCATCAAAAGCCCCTCATGTAAGAAAATGTGCCAGAAAAGGCATGTTTTCTTTTTTGTTGTTGTTTTCATATTGTAGGGTATTACAATTAAGTGTTCCAGTAAAAAATAGTCAATTGATAATTTTAGAAAAAAAAGCCCAAACAATGGTTGGGGAGCCTTGTGTTAGATATGAGATATTTATAGAGAGCTTTTCAACATTTATATTTATGGTATTAAATTTTTGAACATGTGTATGGATCACAATGTTGATCAAAAAGTTATTTTATTTATTTTATTTTGATTTTTTATTTTGTTTGTTTTCATTTTTTTTTTTCTTACAGCCTTGTTAGGATCACCAACCATCAAATCATCTGAAACAATTTTGTGGGGTATCTTATTTATGGGTGATTTTTTTTTTTTTTGTTAAACATAAGCTCTTCACTAAATGGAAAGTCAGAAATTTGCATTCTGCCACTTATGGATGACACCACTGATAAGCACACTATGTATCATTTATTACTTGTATGATGAAACAGTGTTAACAATATTTAAAAATATCTTAGATTCATTCTCACACTAGATTAAGTACACAACATGAAACCAATCTCAACTAGGAGGTTACTATGTATCATTGCAAAAATGATTTTTATTCTGTATTAGATATATAGAGTCATTATTTTTTACGTAGCTAACACCACTAATAGCAGTGATAATTTCCCACTCAGTGTACCTTTTCCTTGAGATTACAATGCAAAGATAATCTAAAACTACATATGATAGGAACCAGAACTTGTGATCAGGAACCCAGATATCATGGCAGTTGCAAGATGAACTATAATTGGGCAAGATTTTCATCTTCACACGTATGATTTGCTAATGAAAACATTGTAAAGCAAAAGGATCAACAACTGTGTGAGTAATCAACAGAAGCAGCTAAAAATTGACACACACCTATATGAAAGCATTCCTCCTCAAATTTAAGCATTAGCACATAAAACATTGTACAGCACTTATAATTAAATATTTCAATTACTTCCGATATTGGAGGTTACTCTTTTTGACATGCATTAATGCATTTCCATTTGTGAACTTACTGTTATGTTGGTGAAGTTCGATTAACACTTACCACACATGGTTCTTGGCTATCTTTCGTATTTCCGTTATGTAGATACGGCATGGGGGGGGGTCATTCAGTTTCGGGTCCTCTTCAGTTTTTTTTTTCCCCGTTGGTTTTTAATTGGCCTCGTTACTAAATGAGTTTTTCCTTTGCCGCTTCCACATATACATATACGTTTTCTACCCGATTACTTTCGGTTACATCAAGTTACCGTCATCTAGGGGACGTTTGCTCCGACCAGCATGGACCGTGTCAGTAGAGCATTTCGGTGGTTCTCGCGAGCTGCGTCTGTTATCGGCTATCGCTTCCTCTTGGGCGTTGTAGTGCCATCTCTTGTTGGTCACCGATCTCATTTTTCGAAATTTTCCATTTTTTGCTCAATTTTAATTAAATTCCTCCAACTGTTTCTTAAAATATTAGGGTCATTATGGTTGCAAACTTTTGCTCTATTTTTTTTTATCATTACCTCAGAGTAGCAGAGTCGGTAATGATAAAAAAATAGAGCAAAAGTTTGCAACCATAATGACCCTAATATTTTAAGAAACAGTTGGAGGAATTTAATTAAAATTGAGCAAAAAATGGAAAATTTCGAAAAATGAGATCGGTGACCAACAAGAGATGGCACTACAACGCCCAAGAGGAAGCAATAGCTGATAACAGACGCAGCCCGCGAGAACCACCGAAATGCTCTACTGACACGGTCCATGCTGGTCGGATGCAAACAGCCCCTAGATGAATGACGGTAACGGGATGTTACCGAAAGTACTTCAGTAGAAAACGTATATGTATATATGGAAGCGGCAGAGGAAAAACCCCTTTTAGTAACGAGGCCAATTAAAACCAACGGAAAAAAAAAACTGAAGAGGACCCGAAACTAAATGAAAAAACCTCCATGCTGCATCTACATAACGGAAATACGAAAGATAGCCAAGAACCACGTGCGGTAAGTGTTAATCGAACTACACCAACATAATGGTAAGTTCATAAATGCAAAAAAAAATTAAATATTTGTATTTATTTAGTAAATGAACTCCAATAAAATTCTGTTTTCTGTTGTAGTTCAATGCAATTATGGCTGTCGTGAAAGAGATGGTGTGCAGAGTTGAAGCTGATCATAAAACTAAGTTAGAACAATTGAATTCTATTCGACAAGAGCAAAGGTTAGTTTATAAGTATTGACAAAAAATAGTATTGTATATCTGGATCTGAATTGTAAACAGTTTGTTGCATGCTGTTGTAAAGTAAAAAATTTGATTGACTTTCATTGTTCAAGCAAAATTTCTGTTTGAAGTAATGTGTACTAACATGACCACTATGTCTAAATTATCTAGCCTTGAGTGATATAAACTCACACAAACATTTAGCACTTTGATTATCAGAGCTTGCATCAGAAAACCAACAGAATAACTATGAAATTGAAGGATGTGTTGCACTTAGTGTTCTTGAAAATGTGTCTGGCAAACAAAAGCCTTGTTGTGCTTTTTATCACGGTGAAATGAAATGTTTTATCTTATTTTTACTGGGAAAACCTTCATTATATTTATCAGAGCATTCATTCAAAATATATTTTGTCACATTTTTGTGCCCTTTACATAAAATTGTGGCATTTGTTGTGAACTAGTCATTTTACTTCAGTGATCTCATATTTTCCTGACTCAAGCATCCATCAGGGGAAATTTATTCAGTAAGAGGATAATTCAAAGTACTGACATTAATAGTCTTTAAAGCTGTGCGAAGCAAAGAAAAGCAAATTTTCTCCCCAAAAATATTTTCTCTTGAACACCAATTCAGAGTTATGCAATTTTCTGGACTGCCTGTAATTTGCACAAGCTCTACGTAAAAAATTTAAGGATGTTCAAATTAAAGGTTTGAAGAGTTTCATGTTGATGAAAAAAAAAATATTAATTTTTAATTACTCCTTTCATAATAGTAATCCTAAATTTGAAGTTGAAAATTTGTAAAGCAAGTTGCACATCAAGGAGTTACGTAAACTGCAGTTTCTCAACACCTTTTTCAACAAGAACAAAGGCAAAAATTCGCTAATAGGCATCACAAAATGTTCTCAGAGTCTTTCAGAGGTTAATGTTTCATTTTTCCAAATCAGGCTGTGAAATGTAAACTGTAACAATTAATTTTATATCAAAATGATGGTTGTTTATTTTGACAATTTACCAAAAAACGCTAACAGTATTTTGTTTTCTTTCTGTGCTTTCTCATTTCAGTCATGATGATTCCATTACACTAATCAACAAAATTTTACTTATCTTATACATTGATCTAATAGGATGCTTCTTATAGTATTTTTGTGCTGATTTCAAATTTGTTTGCCAAATTTCTGGGGAGAGCAGGATTTTTGAGTAACATGCATTTAAACATTTGCTAATTTTTTTTTCCCTATAATATCTAATATATAAAACACAAAACGTCTGTTTGTTTGTCTGAAGCAGCAAAAACTCTCGAACACCGAACTGTGACATCGTGAAATTTGCATAGCTTATTTAATACTGGAATTTCTAGGTCAACACAACTATTTTAAAATCTCTAAGTTATTCCGTTCGCAAGTTACGAATTAATTAATAAGCTAATCAATAAAGTCAGCGTCATTTGCTACGTCATCGTTATCTGTTCCAAATCTGAAAGCATGTGACTGCATTTATCGCCGCGCCACATCCACACACATCCACGAGTGTTTGTGTTCTTTGAGAAAATGTGCATAAAAAAATGCAAAAACGAACTTTGCGAAATCTTAACGAAACGGGCTGAAATTTTTATCAACACCATGAATTGGTAATAAGAGGAGTGTCTCAAAATTTCACCAGAATCTGGTCAAAAGTTTTTAAAATAGGCATGGAATTTTTAATTCATCGGTAAACAGAAATATACCAGAAACGGTTAATAAAATTTTGATGGCTCATTTAAAAAGTTATTTACAGATTCAGGCGAAATTTGGAGGTCATGTTCCTGTTAACGATTTATGGTGTTCATTAAAATTTCAGCCAGTTTCATAAAATATTCGCAAAGATATGTTTTTAACTTTTTTAAACCCTCAAAGACGTCTGAAACTGAAAGCACGTGATGCATTTGATCTTCGATAACAAATTGTTAACGAATTTTGTTCGATCAGTGTTCGAATGCTGTCTCTCCTGGATCCGTGATAAATAATTCTTAACACTTTTGGTTTGTTTGCTTCTACAGATTCCATACATTCTGTACCGGGCAAAGCCGAGTAGTAAAGCTAGTACACAATATAATACATGTACAGTGAACTCACCTAAAATGCACTTTTGGTTAATTTTTTGCTGTATTTAGCTTGAAGAATGTCCCTTCTTAGTACCCAGTAGTAGTCTGCAAGCATTTTTGTGTTCCATTTTCCTGGGTAGCAAGTTTCCATTGTTTATATATCCTGGTGGAAGCATTCACCATGTTCATAACTTAAAATGCCCAGGATTTTGTGGGGGAAAAATCCAAATGTGAATTTAAAAAAAATGGATTTTCAGACACATATTGCATTCCAGGGCTCTGTAGTTTTCAAGAAGGTCACTAACCAGTTATTTATAGTTCTCGGCCTGTTTGTTTCCCAGGTAGTTTTCATGACTTTTTGAAATAATCCCCATGCAGGTGCTTGAGACTCATTCAAATGTTGCTCAAACTAGATCCTTCACGATCTCCCTTATTTGTGGTCCAACAAATATCTCCTCTTTGATTTTTGCATCACTTATTCTGGGAAACTTGCTCTTTAGGAAAAGAAAACCTTAGCCATTACAATTCATCGCTTTGACAAAGTTCTTCGTCAAACCAAGTTTGATTCACGCAATGGTTGAAGGTGCACTTTCTTAGGGTTCACAAAAGGCTGACAAATGACATTTTTCTCTCCAGGTGTTAGGTTTGTTCTCTTTGGCTACTTCTTTTTGATAAAGTGGTTTTACCTGTCCCTACTGCGCCACTCACATAAAAGCAACAGGACTTTGTGTATCCAAGTTGAAGTCCTAATACAAGAGCTATCACCTTTAGATCTCCACAAATGTGCAAGAATACTTCTCATACTGTATCGTTGTCAATAGTGATTTCATAGTGTCATACGACTCCATGTGTACTGCATAAGCAAGGAGGATTGATGGATTCTCATTTCCATTAAGGAGAATAGCTTTCAAACACGGTTTTGAAGAATCTATAAAAAGTCTCCATTCCTCAGGATTGTGTTGATGTCCAAATGAATCTAATAAGGAGTCCACATCATTGCATTACATGAAGTCAACTGACATGGAGAACTGGTGTTCTAATTTTTTTTTTTAATTAGAACACCAGAACTTGCCTTTGACAGAAATAACATAATTTAATTCGTTTTTCAAGGTGATTCCAGCGTTTCAGTCTTGACGCCAACAATTCTGCCTGCATTTTAGACAAATTCAGATCACGAACCAGATCATTAAATTCTGCCTGATTAATTTTGTGAGGTTATGTTGTCTTTCCTAGGAAATCTGGGTCCTTTTATTTTTCATCACTTCCTTGGTCAGTCTGGAACTCTGCATCACCAATGTGTTCTCCTGAATCGAAATTCTGATGGCGCTGAAATTAGTAGCTGTGCACTTTGAGGAACAGGCCTGATGGCCAAAGAAATATTAGAATATTTAACTAAATTCTTACACTTGCTTGTATTGTAATTCCATTGATTTTTGTGAAACAAAAATAGCAGTCTGTTGAGTGATCCTGTGCTTCTCTCCATACCATGGGAACTGCAAATGGCATGTGATGAGATTTCCTATTCAGCCTACTACTAAGTAAAGTTGCACATGAAGCACAACAGATGTGAGGGCCCCAAGATTTGTCAGTATCTCCAATTTTACACCCAAGGTAGAGCTTATACGATTTTCATACCAAAGGAATAATGTTTCTTCTTTGAGACTTAAAAGTTAATTCATCACACACATAAAAAAAATTGTTTGGGTGATTTGTACAATTATGAGGTGTTTTTATGAAGAGTATGTGCATATGGTATGTATCAAACTTTTTTTCATCAAAAAATGAAAAAAGAAGGAAAGAAAATACATGTGTGTGTGTGCACACCACTTTGTTACCCCTCCCTCTCCTTTTTTTTTTTTTTTCTTGTTCTGGGTTTTCAAAGATTATTAAGGAATTTCTTCTAGTCTGTACTTCTGCTAATTTGATTGTTTTATGTTTCAAAAGTACAGTTGAAAATTTCTTTAAGCCATCATACGATTATATATTTTTGAATTTCTTTAAACCATTTTATGACTATATATTTTTGAAATGTTTATTGAAAAGTTCCTGTTGTTACATTCTTTAGCTGCAGTTTGTGCCTTTTGGCAACAGTTTTTTTGTTATAATTTTATGAAGCTTAAGTATAACACCTGTCATTTTCTTCATTTCTCTTTCTTTTTAGTTCTACTTTGGAAATGACACAGATACCATCTGACAGTCATGGTGAATTTTTCTCAGATTTCAAACAACAGAACACAGGACCAGACTGTGTAAGTCTCATTCATTGTATAAGCCTTATTGATAAACCTAATGCTCTTACCTAAATGTAACCTTTCGTACTGTTTAAAAATATATTTTTGGTGGGCAGTTTGCCCTGCCCATGAAGTCTCATGCTAAAATTTGGTGCATTACCACTCCCCTTCCCATCTAAATTTTTGAAATTCCTGCCCCTAACCATTGTGAAACCAGTATATATTTACATATTATTGAGGGCTACTTTATTCCATGTAGATGTAACGTTCTTTACTATTTGGAACGTGTATATATGGCTTACTGAACACTACGTAAAGTTTGTTCTTAAGTACTTCACTTAAAGTGAAACAGGAGTCACTAAAAAAAAAGTTACTTACAGTTCGTCTTTATTTATCGAAAAATCCATTAGCACTTCATTAATGCAGAACTACAACTCACTCGCAACAGTATTAACTTAATCCAATTAATGTGAGTTTATAAGCAAAAAACTTGATTAATGAAAACACCAACACTAATGATATAACTTGCAGACGTCAAGTAAACACAACTTCAAGTAAACACCGCTTCCATGATTATGACTTATAATTATAACAACCACCACACCACACTTTTCGCTGCTGCTTCAACGTTATATATCTCAGCTCTTATCTGTCACATGCATATATCATGCTCCCTGACCTCAAAAGTGTGGCCAACTTCATTCCACAAGAGAGAAGATATAACATTAAGGTCAAAAACGCTAAAAGAGAATGAACTCAAATTTACGTAAACAGCTAAAAATGAAAGTTAATTTGGAGTATATGTCACGTAGATTAATAAAACAATAGAGAACTTATTATACCCTTTTTAATTAAAAAAGTTTTTTTTTTTTTTAAGTCTATGGCATACTCTTTTATCATTAATGCATTCCCCGCCTCCCAAAGTCCATGCTGTGACCTTCCTGAAATAAATCCTGCTTTCAGCATTCCCCTTTTCTGGAATTCTATACATTTTGCCATCAGGAGTATCAGCTTAATTTAAAGTACTTATTCTGTGTCATTATCATGTATCTATAAAGGATTCAGTCTTCATATATTTTTGAAGAATGAATTCTACAGGTTGCTCTTTCATACACATACCTAGAAATCCAGGAACACTGAAGATCAATGATATAATGATATTCAGTGTTTGTTACCCAAAAGCTAATGATTCACTGCATACCTACTGTAGAGTTTGCCATTTTACATTTGCAAGAAATGAAATGTTGCTTCATGATCATCAGAAGACATATGGTTTTGCTCCTCAGACACACAAGATGCCCTTTTAAGAGACATTTCAAGAAGGAGACTAAAAAATTGTGTCTTGCACTGTGACTACATCGCCATGTTACAACTACATGTAGATATCTCACATTATGATTAGATGTCTGATGTTTTGAGTAGATGTCACAGCGTCTGCCAGAGAACACGTGTGGTGGCATCTAGTCTCTGGTGGACAAAAATAGCAGGGGCTAATCAATAAGTGGGCTATATCACCTTTAAAAGTGAAAAGTTAGAAAAAAACTGAATAGAGATCATTATAGCATGAGCAACCCCAAAACCCAGAATTCAAATATCATGCAGCAGAGGAAAGCTGGTTTTCATAATTTGGACAATAAACAGAAACTGGGTTAAATTTTGATAATGATAGTTTCTCCCATTACTAAATAAAAAAGGAACTATTACTCTGATATAAAACCCACACCAATTTTAGAAATAGCAATTTTATAATGACTACAGTGCATGCTTGAAACTTGTGTCAGTATTTAAGTTTTACTTATCTACTTTTCTTTTTTTGGATTTTTGGGCAAACATTGCAGAAAAGTGTGTCTGTAAAATTTTCCCAGAAGATACAATAATTTTTTGGTATCAGATTGAGCAGTGTTTGAAAAATGTGCTTAAAAATGTCCCTGAAAAATCATTTATCTAAAAAAAATAATGCAGGAAAATATTGGGTTGTGTAGCATGAAATGTTGTTCAGAAGAGTGTGAAATGAAAGAGATATACCTGTTAGGGAGATGACAATCTTTAGTTGAAATAATTGCCCGCAGCATCAATACATTGTTGCCAGCTGGTTGGCAGTGCATATATACCCTTGTAGTAGAAATCAGCAGGTTGGGACATCAGAAAAGTTTGAAAGTCACTTTCGAGAGCCTGTTGATTGACGTAGTATTTCTGAGTGTGAAAGAAGTGAAAGTCTGTAAGGCTGAGATCGAGGCTATACACCTGATGTGACAGAATCTCGTAGCCCAAGTGGTAAAGCTTCTGGATGGTTATGCGCGTGACATGAGGACGTGCATTATCGTGCAATAGGATAGGCCCTTTCCTGTTCATCAAGGCAAGTTGTTTGCACAATTTTTGGTGCATGGCATCAATTTCTTGGCAGTATGGCTGAGCCGTTATGCTGGATCCGGGTTTTAAAAAGCTGTAGTGCACAACACCGAGAGATGTCCACCACACACTCACCATAGTCTTTTTGGGGTGTAACGCAGGTTTTGTCATCTTCTTAGGCTGTTCAGCGGCATCAACCCACTGCACAGATCATTGACAATTCCCATACAGAAGCTACTTTTCATCGCAGGTAATGATCCGATCCAGAAATGGGTCCCGTTCATTATGTGTGCCTAATGATAACACACCTCCGAACATTGCTCTTTCTGTTTGTCCAGCAAGTCATGCGGGACCCACTGAGCCATCTTTTTCACCTTCTCTGTAATCCGCAGGTGGTTTGACACAGTTTTCGTGTAGACCTGTAGGTGCACAGCAAGGTCTCGCACTGTTTGACGTTGGTCTTCTTCGACTAATGCCTGTAGTGCATCATTATTCACTGTAGACTCAGGGCATCCAGGCTGTTGGTCATTGAAGTTTGTATCTCCACCTCTAAACTTTTAGAACCAATGCTGCAGTGTACATTTATTTTAAAATGGTATCTTTGTTGAACGATGCATTGATATTGCACGTGCATGCTGTCACTGCATTATGTCCCAATTTCCACTCGTACAGGTACAGGTACAGTAACCACAAGTCACGTCTATTCGGTGTTCTTTCCATGCCGCTCCACCATGAAACTATTCGCATGGTGCTGTTACAGCTTATGAGTGTGGTAGCGACCAATGTACTCTTTATACCCTGCCCAGCACCTGCTAGTGCACCATCTACTGCTGACTCCAGTGCCATCAGCTCCGAATGCGGCGAAGAAACATTTCATGTTACACAACCCAAAAACAATAAAAAAGACAAGCCATCTCAGCAGCATTCATTAAAAAAGTAAAGTGAATTTCTCATTTCCAAATATGCAAGTATTTTTTTTCCTTTTACAAACATTTATTGATTTCTCCTATGATTTGTTAGAGTGAAATGACTTCCCATAAACTCTAAATTGTTTGTTTTAGATAAATGCTTAAAAAACCTTATACTTCTGTGAATTATTAGAACATGAAAGAGCAAAGATGATTTTGAGGTAGGAGCTAATAATGCCATATAGAGTAAAGAAAGCACAACAGGGATTTCAAGGGAAGAGGTTTGTAAAGCTATAACATCTCTTCAAAATGGAAGGGCTCTGGGAGTAGGGAGCATGATTTCTGAGATGTTAAAATTTAATGGTTAACTGAAAATTGCCAGTTGTGCTGAGAGTTAGTAATGGTCCCTCAATATTGGAAGGATGTTATTGTTGTTCCTTTGTACAAAAAAAAAAAAGGTGATAAGACTGAATGTAAGAACTATCTTGTTTTCAGCTTGCTGAGTGTTCCTCAACAGTGTTTAGAAAGGTTATTATCAATGAGGTACAAGGTCATCAGAGAAGGTGTGGGATGTACAGAGTGGTCTTATGTCTGATAAGGGCTGCACTAACCAAATTTTTTTCATTATGTGTGCTGATCAAGAAGTATTTGGCTGTCTGTAAGAAAGTTTTTGCAGAAATCTGCTTAAAAGGGTGAAAGCTATGTCTGCTGGCAGTAAAGTGTCCGTGTGAGTGAATGGTGTTTCATCAAATTGGTTTTCCACTGGTGCAGGTGTCAGACGAGGTTGTGTGATGCCATAATGGACAATACTGGTTTATGTCTTGGTAATACCAGTTTGTGCAGGTTGTTGTATGCTGATGTGAGAGAGAGAGAGAGAGCCCTGTTGGCAGTGATCAAAAGTGAGTTACAGGCTATGTTTAAATTCTATCTTAACATGAAGAGTTTCCATTATTCTTCATATCTTATCAATTTTGTGTAAGTAAATGGTGTTTTATCAAATACAGAGGAACTCAAAAGATATGAAGAATAATGAAAAGCTCTTCAAGTTTAAATCGAATTTAAGTATTTTAATTTGAGTTAAGCCTGTGAGTAACTGTTTGTAATTCCTGTTCTGAGTGTGCTGTCCTGGATGTACAAAGTTTTTATGAAATTCAAATTGTGTATAAATATGGAGAAAATTAAAGTAATATGGTTTTTGAGCAATTAACTGTTAGTACTGAATGCAAGACAAAAAAAATAAAAATTTTCTTTGGGTTATAGAAATCATAAAATTAAATCAGTATGGGTGATCAGCCCACAGCTAATAGTTCCAGTTGGTCATTCCACCTATGGATTCTGGTACAAATCCCAGTGAGTTGGGGTCTTTTTGCCAGTGTCACACAGAACTAGCTGGTACCTCTCCAAGATTAACAGATGCCCTGGTTGCTGTTGTGTGTGCCATTTTTGCCCGGAGGTGCACCCAGAGCAAGCAAACCCATCTCTCACAAAGATCGCCCACCCAAAAGTATCTGTCTGTGGTAAAAAAAGTGTTTGCTGTCTTCATAGATTTAGAGAAAGCTTATGCAAAGTAAGTAGGACTCTTCTTTGGAATTTATTGAATAAACATGATATTACTGGGAATATACTTAATAGTGTGAAAGCCATGAACACTGGCAGTAGAGCATGTATATGAGTGGATGGTGTTTCATCGAAATGGTTTTCTATTGGTGTAGGAGCCAGACAAGGTTGTTTGTGTAATGTAACCTGGAATGTTTAATATATTTATAGATGCATGCATCTGTGATTCCAAAATGGATAATACTGGTTTATGTCTTGGTAATATCCATGTGTGCAGATTGCTCTATGCTGAAGACACGGTCCTGTTGACGGAGAGTAAAAAGTGAGATGTATGAAGTTTGTATGATGTGCCTGGATGCACGAAGTTTGTATGAATTTCAAACTGAGTATAAATAAGGAAAAACCAAAGTTATGGTTTTTGAGCAAGCAACTGTTAATACTGAATGCAAGAAAAGTCTTAATGGCACAGTGATTGACCAGGTGAATGAGTTGGTATATTTAGGAAGTTTGACAGAGAGAGCAAATTAAATGACGAAATTAGTAGGCAAGTGAATTCTTCATTGAAAGTCATAGCTGCCTTAAGAGGATTTCACAGGAATTATGAGTTCTCAAGGAAGTGTAAGGAAAGGCAAAATGTTGTCAGTAAGGTGGAGACTAGTATTCTTAGGTGGTTTGTCCATGTTGAAAGAATGAGTGATGAGGTGCTGACTAAGAGAATTTTTTCAGCACAAGTGGCAGGAAGGAAAGGTAGAGGAAGGCCAAGTAAATCATGGGAGGATCAGATTCAGGAATGTCTACTTGAAAAAAAGGTTATGGGTATGAAGTACAGATGGTCTTGGGTGAAGCGTGTGATGGATGTTAATGAAGCTCGAACTGTGTGCTAACATAATTGTAAATGGAGACATTTAATACATCAACAGTAAGTGAATTCTTGTTCCGTCAGTTAAGTGTTTACTTGGCAGATGATCCTTCTTGAGGAGCTGACCTCTGAATCTCAAAGAATAGCTTAATGATATGTATGTATGAAACTTAATGTGAAATGAAGTGCCTTAAGTATTAGTATGAAACTTAATGCAAATGTGAAATGAAGTACCTTAAGTATTAGTATGAAACTTAATGCAAATGTGAAATGAAGTGCCTTAAGTATTAGTATGAAACTTAATGTGAAATGAAGTGCCTTAAGTATTAGTATGAAACTTAATGTGAAATGAAGTGCCTTAAGTATTAGTATGAAACTTAATGCAAATGTGAAATGAAGTGCCTTAAGTATTAGTATGAAACTTAATGCAAATGTGAAATGAAGTGCCTTAAGTATTAGTATGAAACTTAATGCAAATGTGAAATGAAGTGCGTTAAGTATTAGTATGAAACTTAATGTGAAATGAAGTGCCTTAAGTATTAGTATGAAATTTAATGCAAATGTGAAATGAAGTGCCTTAAGTATTAGTATGAAACTTAATGCAAATGTGAAATGAAGTGCCTTAAGTATTAGTATGAAACTTAATGCAAATGTGAAATGAAGTGCCTTAAGTATTAGTATGAAACTTAATGCAAATGTGAAATGAAGTTCCTTAAGTATTAGTATGATGCATCTCACAAGACTGATCCAGTGTGTGTCTATCCTGCAATCAACAAATGTTCCATGGAAAAATTGCACAGGCAACAATTTTGTTGGAATTTGGAACATGGAGCCCATGCATAAATATTGGCACTTATAAATTATATTATATGATACAAAACCAGTGCAGTAAAGAGTCTTAACATTGTAGGTGTGCTCTAAGTTGAAAGCATTATTTTGTTTTTGTATTTATTTAGTTCTCTATGAATTTTTGAGAATCATTAATGGATACATTATAAACCCTTGCATCATTCCACTCTTGCTAACTTGATTTTAATATTGAAAAACATGCTTTAATGTAATTGAATACATTACTGTTATAGTTAACTCACCATTCTTGTTTGTCTTTTGTAGCTTAATGATGTTTTCAAAGACCTTGGTATAAGCTCTTATAGCAGTCCAACACATCAGCAAAATTTTAGCCAGTCTTCTAAGAGTTCAGATTTTCTTTTCAATTCGCCCTCAGTGGAAGAAAGAGGAAAAGAGGTAATGGTTTGAAAATTCCGAAAATTTTATTGTGTTTTGAAATGATACTGAGGGAGAGAGAGAGAGAGAGAGATTGCTTAAAATTTTTATCTTCCTCTGACATAAGTGACATGTTAAAAGGTAATGGTGGCTGCAAAGTGATTTAAAAAAACAACAACTCAGAATGATGTGTATCGTAGTCAATATTAAATGGTAAATGGATGTTTTGCAAAAAAATATATATATCTGCAAAACATATATATGTATATTATCGATTATGAAAAGGCCTTTGATTCAGTGAAACCATCAGCAGTTACAATGGCTTTGAAATCCTGCGGTATTGAAGATGCATACATTAATATTATTAATAACATCTATGAAAATGCAAGTGCAAAGATTTGGCTATTTGAGAATACAGCACCCATAAAAATTGGAAAAGGAGTGAGACAAAGTGACACTATATCTCCCAAACTCTTTAATGCCACATTGGAAAATGTCTTCCAATCACTGAACTGGGAAAACAAGGGGATAAAGATTAATGGAGATTATCTAACTCACCTTCGTTTTGCTGATGACGTAGTCATTTTTGCAACTACCCCTTCAGAGCTGCAGAGTATGATCCAGGAACTTGCCGACAAGAGTAAAGAAGTGGGATTAAAAATGAACTTTCAGAAGACAAAAGTGATGTACAATGCTTTTTACAAGAAATGAAGATTTATCGATTGATGGGGAAAAGCTGGAGATAGCCAATACCTACATTTATCTTGTACAGCAGATATCAAGTGAAGGTCACATTGATGAAGAAATTAATCAGCATATAAAACTTGCCTGGAGAGCATTTGGAAGAAACAGTATAATTTTCAAGAGCAATATGCCATTATGCCTTAAAAGAAAAGTGTTTGATCAATGCATCCTTCTAGTGCTTACATATGGTGCAGAGATGTGGACCTTAACTAAAAGAGACATTCAAAGACTGCAGACAGCTCAAAGAAGCTTGGAGAGATGCATGCTTGGTGTAACCAGGAGAGGTAAGAAGAGGAACTCGTGGATCAGAAAAATGACAAGAGTGGAAGACATCACGATCAGAGTAAAATTCCTGAAATGGCAATGGGCTGGTCATATTGCCAGAAGAAACAGAACATCGATGGACAGCTGAAATTTTAGACTGGATTCCGAGGGACAGGAAAAGACCCAGAAGAAGACCACATAGGAGATGGGCGGATAAAATTTGAAAGTATGTGGGAGTAACATGGAGGAGACTGACACAAGACAGACCGTTGTGGAAGAAACTTGGGGAGACCTTCGTCCAGCAATGGATTGATAATGGTTGACGATGATGGTGATGATGATGATGATGATATAATGAAATTCAGTATACTTGAAGAAATCATGAATAAAATTTGCACTGGATAATTTTGGTAGAAAGCACATATCATTCTTGCAGTGGAATAAAAGTCCAAGAGTTTTGATACTCTTATAGAGTTGAACCTCCAAGTACCACAGAAAACAGTGTGGAATTCAATTCATACAAGTTTGCATGGATGGTTACTTGAGTTATTGTGTGTTAGGTTTCTTTCATGCATTGTTCTGACTTCCCTCTCCAGTGAAGGACTCTTGAAACCAACAGTCTGAGTTCAATTCTTTGGTACGGCATGCATTTTGTTTGTCTCATATTTTGATTACTTTTATCTCCAGGAACCAGTAAAGTGGTGGTGGGTGATCCCTTGATTCATTTGCTGGCTAGATGTGTTTCAGGGTTAAAGGCCTTATGTAAACAATTCCACAATGAGGTTAGTTTAGCATATTTATTAGTAAGCTATGAAATAGATGTGCAGTGATGGTGTTTTCTTTGTAGCTCAAGGAAGTTAGCTTGTGAATCATTCTAGAAGATCTGTATGGTCTTAGAGGGTACCATTTTGTCAGTCGCTACTAGCCTAAGTTCATCATTAAACAAACAGTTTGAAGTCATTAAATCAAAGACTAGCATTTGTGCTTATCACCATTTGTGGAACTTGTTCTGTGTACATTACCCTACTAAAATTCACAAGCCACTTGCGGCTAGAAGCAATATATATTTTATTGAAGAAATTAATTATTTTCCCAGCCCACCTTTTGCCTTAATGGCTTCTGCACTGTGTCATGGATTACTTTAAATTAATTTTTGAAAGAAAAATAGTAGTATTTGATTCTAGTCTTCTTTTAAAACTGTCATGAGTTGTACCAGTAGTGGTCATTCCAGTCATATGGTAATTCTGCATTGCTGTTTATCCCAAACATGTGTGGTAGGATTGAAATCAGCACTCCACTGGCCACTGAAAAATACTAAAGTGGTTCTTTTCCAAACAACATTCACAATCTGTACTATATACAGTAGCGAACAAAAGTATTTGGCAAAACACTTTTTTGACCATAATATTTTTTCTGCTGGACCAAATCGGTTCATTGTGGGATATCACATGTGTTATTCAGTTGTAAACATGACCCATATGCAGATGGATCGGAAACCTTAACTCAGATCACATACCGAGCTTAATCGCAAAGATCATACAAATTGACCAACAAAGTAGGTGTGTATCACATTCATTTAATGCAACGATAACAGAAAACAAGTATGAGAAAACAACAAAACAATAACTAATACTTAGTGGGATAACCACGAGACTTAATAACAGCTGCACAATGGGCTGGCATCGAGTCCACTAGCTTCTCAACAGTGACCTGCGGAATTCGCGCCCATTCTGCAGACAGCTGGTCAAACTTCTCGGCCCTATTCTGGCAGGTTTTCTTCGCACATCGTCTCTCCAGCTCCTCCCACGTGTGCTCGATGGGGTTGAGGTCTGGAGATTGGCTTGGCCAGTCTAGAAGTGTGACCTTTTGCTGCTGGAAGGCTGCCTTCGCTACTCTGGAGGTGTGCTTTTTGGGTCATTGTCTTGCTGCATGATCCATCCGGGTGGCATGTTCTTGTTTGCCCATGGGAAGACATCGTTGATGAGCATGTTCATGTAGCTCTGGCCGGTCATTATTCCGTCAATCTTGATTATGGGGCCCATTCCATTGCGAGAGAAGGCGCCGTAAACCATGAGCGATCCTCCTCCATGCTTGACAGTCGGCTGAATGAACTGGGGGTTGAATATCTGGCCACACGGACGCCGTACGTATCGGATGCCATCACTTCCGAACAAGTTGAACTTGATCTCGTCAGTGAAAAACACCTTACTCCAGTCCGCCACCGTTCAGTGTCAATGACGGCGCACGAACGCGACTCTGGCTCATCGATTCTTGACTCCGATGAGTGGTTTCTTTGCGGGGCGTTTTCCATTCAATCCACCAGCAATGAGACAATGGGAGATGGTCATTCGGCTGACGTTCAGGTCGTCGCTGTCGCGGAATTTGGTGGCGAAGTCCACAGCAGTCAAGGTGGGATCAGCACAAGATCGGCAGAGGATGTGTCTATCCTGATGCAACCTAGTGGAACGAGGCCTACCACATCACGGACTGTTCTTGATGGTCCCAGTCTTCTTACAACGTTGCAGGATAGCTGAAATGGACTGGTGTCGGATCTTCAGCTTGCTCTCGTCAGTGAAAAGCACCGATGAGAGCAAGCTGAAGATCCAACACAGTCAGTTTCAATGTCGGTGAAATGTCGGTGACGCGCATTCCGGATTCCATCATGTTCACGGCCGCCTGGCGAGCTCCAACAGGGATCTCCGCCTCTTTAACCATTTCTGAAAACCTAAGATTGACTTATTATCACACTACACATCACAAAACGCACAAAAATCACAAGAAAAACATTAATACATGCAGCAAACAAATGGGTAACAATTGGCGACTCTTGAATATGGCCCATTTCGAACGACAAATTCGCTCTGAGCGAAATACAAACTACGCTGCATTGTAACCCAGGAATCACATATCATATCCCAAAATGACCCGATTTGGTCCAGCAAAAAAAAATTATGGTCAAAAAAGTGTTTCGCCAAATACTTTTGTTCGCTACTATAGCATGGTATGTTGTCATCTGGGAAGGTATATTATATTGTCTGTTCCATAGCATTTCTGTAATATGCATTGCAAACAATTGTGTAGACTATCAATATCAGGCACAGCTGTCATTGTTCCAAGCTATGCTGCCATTGACAATAGTCCATACCATGAGAAGCATGGCCACACATTATACTTCCACCTCCAAACTGCACTGTTCAGATAATGAACTGTGGTGATAATTGTTGTCCGGGGATTCTCCATAGCTTGATGCATTTGTTAGAATGGAAGTCCATGTAATGTGACTTGTCAGTTCACAAAAGTAGACTTTAATTGACCTGTATAGCCCATGTCCATTGTGCTTTGCACCATACCAGTTGTCAACATACATTACTAAATGCTTGTAGTCCATACTTCTTCCATAATAATTCATGGCTTGCAGCTCTATACACACTGTAGAAATGCGATTGAACTTTTCTATGATTGCTTCCATTTGCCATCTTAAATTTTGGAGGATCTGTTAATAAGATGTAAACACCCATGCTCTCAGGATAAAATTTCTCTTATTGAATGGTATTTTGCAATACATAGTAATTTCTTAAGTGCAAGGACATAATTGCACTTCTGTTTCTTAAGTGCATTATTAACTGTGAACTTCAGCATATGTAGTAACAACAATCGTGATCACCAACCTTTTCCAGTTTTGCCATCCACAACTCTAATTCTTCTTTGATCTTTTACAAAAGATCAAAGAAGAAGTAATAATGAGTACAAAAAGAAGTCAGAATTATTCTACTGACTTCTTTTTTGTACTCATCATTTGGTCTTGTAACAACTTTCAACCCATGTTCTTCTGCCTTTATATAAACCATGTTCCATGACCTTGGGTAGTATTGCATATCATCGCTTGGAGAACATTTATTTTCATCTGTATCTACAGATTATGTACACTTATGAATTGAAGCATTGCCTTTATTCACTGTGCAAAATAAGTACTGTATATAAAAACGTATACCTAAACTGTTCTATGAAATTCTGAGGCTATTACCTCATGAAAGTTCATAACTGTCTGTTCCATTCTAGACACCATAGGTGTTTATCACATGTAACCTTTTAAACTTCATATGCAGTTATTAATTTCACTTCCAGGCACTTAAGCATTTTATTTTATCAGACTTTACGTGCTGGTCTGAACTTTTTCCATGAGATTGTGGATAAAGGAAGTCTTTTAATTAGCAGCCTGCCATTCCTTCGTACAATGTATGTGAATTGCATCTCAGTTTGGAAGTTTTTTCGGTGATGCTTAGAGCATATTCAGTTTTACAATTTACAGATATATGAAACATCATTCCCATTATGATTCAATATTATGATCTATTATTGTTGGAAATATAAAGTATTTAGATTGTATTTTTAAAATATTTTATCTAGTTTTCACTCAAGAGCTGAGATTAATGTTGATGCCTTTCAGCATATAACTAAGAAGATAAAAGTATATTGATTTGGCCACAGCTTAGGGGTATGGGCAGTGGAAGAGAAAATTGGAATTAGATATATATGATAAAATTGCTGTATTTGCAAAATTAAATAATTTGCATATGCTAAAATTTTGCTGAGTCATAATCTTGTGTATATCAATATTATTGGTGCATGTCATGGTACGTGTATGATTTGAGACTGAAGGAACCCACTTAGTGTATAAACAGCATGTCTAATGCTGTGATTCGGGAATGTTGTTTTTATAATCTGCCATGCATTTTCAAAGGTTCTTTAGCACTATTTTTTTTAAGTCTGTGAAGTTATTGCATTTTTAAATTACTCATGTAATCTAGGACTAAATGCAGTTGTTCTAAAAAATTCTAATAAGACCAAATCAAGAATTATTAAAGAAAAAAAAAATTAAGTGCTAGTTTGTTTGAAGGGAAGAGAGGGAAGCAATTTCAAATTTTGTGCTGTAATTCAGAATTGTGTTGTCTTTGAAGTAGATAAATATTTAATAGTGTCCAAGAGAAGCATTTGAAAAAATACTAATTTTCTTTTTCAATAAAAAAAGCAACAACATTTTGTATATATAAAGTCTCACTTACCAATCAATGAAAATTTGTCATTAAAAATATTTTCTTATATTATCTAAGGTCTGAGAGTACAAATATCTTCATTTTCCATCACATTTCCCTTTCCAGCATTTTTGAGTTCCATATTGAAAGTTTTGTGGAGTGTAGTCCCCATGATTATAGAGATATGACTGTACTTGTTGGGAAACATTCAGTTTTTAGGAAGGGAACACAGTTTAAAACATCAGGTGTTTTTACATACTTACAGTATTCATGTATTTTATCAACAGTGGTTCATTGGGAGTTTGTGAAACACAAATGACAATCTAGGTATTATTTTGTGTCTTTAATTTATTCTTAGTGAATAACTCATTTTGATTTACATTTAGATAAAATGCCCAAAACAAATTCAGTATTTTTTAATCTGATAACAAAACTTGTTTATATATTTACATCACATAAATGCCACTTCCAGGTACATAATATAGTGATAGCATCCTATAAGTGATAGCATGCTTCTGATTGTCAGGTTTCATTTCCAAATTAAATCCAGTTCATGGGAACTTATTAATATAAAATTTTCAGTTAAATTTCTTGTTCATGTTTTTGTTTAGATTTCTGCTTGCAGATAATATATATGCAGTGGAACTTTGATTATACATTTTCCAGTTACATGTTTGTTAGTTACTTTTATGTGTGTGTTCATGTAATTCTGCACTAGTCCCAATATTTTATTGTAGTTTCTATCACTTTTTCATTTTGGTTATACATAATTAATTTATATGCTTTTTGCAATTATAAATTTTAAATTTCAGATTATCAAAAATACATGGTTCTTTGATTCTTTTATGCATAGCCCATTATGTTACAACTTTGAAAGAATTGAGTTGGCATTTTTTGTGCAGCCATGAAATAAATGATGCAACTAAAATTTTACTAAATAACATTCATAGTTCTCTTTTTTTTTCTCTGAATTCAAGAAATTTAAAACAAGCAAACATTAGTGAAAATTTTATGCATGCATGCATACATATGTACACACACACACTCTCTATTAAGAAGAGACCTAAGCAAAAAAAAAAAATATATATTTTTGACTCATACCAAGTACAACATAGAAAAGGTTATGTATCTACCGGTGTGAGTAAAAAGGAGAAAAGATAAAAAATAAAATAAAACAACTGAATGTAGAAAGTGTCAAGAATACTGAGCCTTGGCTTTATCAAGGACCAGCAGAAACTCTGCATTTTCTCACTTCCACAAAGACCTAGTTGGAAATGGGTTTCTGCAAAGCCATAGATGCAAGTAATAAGCCCACCAAAAATTGTTTTAAAAAATATATATATGTCATGACCTCCGCAGAGTTGTATGGCCTAGCTTTAGTTAACAATTTAGCTTGCATCCATAACTTTCATGGCCCGACCCATGCTCTTCATCTGCTACTACTAAACAGAAAGAAGAAGATTAAAGAGAACTCAACTTGTGAGAGTGACATAATAATTAGAAATAATGTTCAGCTATAACGAAATGCCAAGTTCGCCTGAGAGAGAATTTAAACCTGAATAGCAATGCAAAAGTATTCCAAATTTTTACATTGCAATTAAAAAAGGAAATATTAATTATTTAAAACTCAGATTTTTGAAAGAAAACCTGATTCTAATACCCCCCACTCCACAACTTCTGACAACACAAAAACGAGAACAAGTCAAAGACAATAATTAACTAAAGAAATGCTTTGTGAAAGTTATATGACATAAACAATTAGTTGCAATATGTACAAAGTATTTCAGCAGTGCTTTAAGTGCATAATTAAGTAGTTATTAAGAACTTAACTACTTTGAAAATACAGCGCAATGTAAAGGAACTATGCTTAGCCAGCTGCTGGGCCAAAGTTTCCTAAAAAACGTGCAAAGTTACCAAGAAAAGAAAGAGTTAAAACCCGCAAAAAAGTTAGCAGACTAGCCAGTGCCTAAATGCTAAAAAGCAAAAAACAGCAGAGAAAAAAAGTACAAGAAATACAAACATTGAACTTATAAAACCTAATACCCAAAGACAATGAAGAGAGCTTACCTCTTATGCAACTAAACTTTCTCCACACAAGAGGAAACATGGCTGACCTTATCCCCAAGCATCCAAACATCTCTGCCACTCCCTAGTCGCTGGGGGCAGTGTGGGTGGGGCTGATGGCCTCCTCATACTGAAAGAAACCAACTCACGGAGATTTTAACCAGAGAAAAAAATATATACTTAAGACTGTGGACCTGTATGATCAGAAAGAGCAGAATTAACTCTCCAGAATACATGAGAAATATTATAAAATACACAAGTGGTGTATTTAATAATCTTTGCATGTATTAAATCACCTTAGTGAGCTTCTATAGATTATTCAGAATCTTATTAATTTTAATGTTAGTTTTACTATTTTTAGTATAGCTATTCTAGTGAGTGAATAACTAGTTTTCTTTTTTATTTGTTTTTATTTTCTTTTATAAACAGATTTTTAAGCTTTTTTGTGATTTTGTCTATATTATTTAATTTTTTATTTTAATAGGACCTTCATATCCATAGCACTAAGGTTCCTTTTAGTAGTTAATAGGCATCCTCTAGCCAACTTCCAAATGGCTTTGATTGGTCAGAATCATATTATTAACTGTGTAGAAAATTAAAGCAGATCTGCCAACCTTACTCTATTATTCAGAATAATTTTTCTTAAAGTTCTTTTGATGAAAGAAGAAGGAATTTCGTTCTCTAGAAAACTGTCAAATAGTATATTAATGTGGTAATTGAAGTCCAAATTGTTGCTGCAAATTCTTGAAATTCTTAGTACCTGAGAAATTTGTACATTCTCAATTACTTTGGCTGATATGTTATTATTCCAGTGTAGATATTTAATTACTTTGAAAGGAAAATTAACTCTTTTGTCAAAGAGGCTAATAGATGGGTTACCTCTGTTGAGCTTAATGCTTAAGTCTAGGAACTCAAGTTCCTGATTACTGTGGTTGGTTTTACATAAGTTAAGAGAGCTAGGATAGATATTATCAAAATCACTCTCTATAACTTCTGAATTATTGATACACAGCAGATCATCAATATATCTAAATGTGTAAAGGTAGTTATCTGAGCAGGTGGGGTGATTTTTAATGAATTTATATTCCTTAAAGAACAGGAATAGATTAGCTATATTCGTGGAGGTTGATGTTCCCATGGGTATACCGTTCACTTGCTTATAGGGAGTATTATTATATAAGATATGGTTATTTTTTATGCAGCAATTGAGATAAGAGTTCCAGGCTCCTACATTAACAAATTGGTTAAGTTTAAATTCTGCATACAGCTCTTTAAAGGTAGTGATTATATCTGATAGAGGCAGATTAGTATATAGGTTCTCAAAATCATAACTATTAATATCTAAGGGACTTACTTTGAGTATAGTGGAAATTACTTCTGCATTATTATTAATTATCCAAAAATCTCTGTACATCAAATTAGTACAGTTTCTAATGTGTTTCAAAACCTTCTTTAAGACATCTTCAAAAGCAAGATCTATTTTCTTTTTATGACTCCTTACTCCACTAGCTATGAACCTGAACTTCACAGGATCTTTATGAAACTTAACCGCTGCAAAAAGAAATGGAAATTCAGGCTCATATCTTCTATATTAATTCAACATTTGTCGAAAACATTACGTGGTTTCAGAAATTATTAACTATATGTCAACAAAATAGTTTCCATATCATCTACTGTTTCGCACGTTACTAGAAATTCGAGCACGGGAAAAAACGTCCATATAATAAGAAAATTTTTATTTCAACTTGTCACTAATATTCCTTTTTTTCTTTTTGATGTTCTTTATAATAGTTTAGAATTTTATTATGAAGATTACAAATTTATGATGCATTTGACTGCACATATTAAAACATTTTTTCATATAAATTTGTAATCTTCATAATAAAATTCTAAACTATTATAAAGAACATCAAAAAGAAAAAAAGGAATATTAGTGACAAGTTGAAATAAAAATTTTCTTATTATATGGACATTTTTCCCGTGCTCGAATTTCTAGTAACGTGCTTGAAACAGTAGATGATATGGAAACTATTTTGTTGACATATAGTTAATAATCATATCTTCTAGTTTGTGGAATTTTAAGTTTCTTGAAGAATGCCTTAAACCGATTTTGTACATATACATACTTATTTATATATTTATTATTATATATATCTATCACTAAGCTGGTTTATTTTTCTTTTCGGGTTTGTATTTCTTTTTGGAGCTAACCTCTGAATCTCAGAGAACAGCTTTATAGTGGTGTGTGTGTGTGTGTGTGTGTGTGCATGCATGCATCCTCACAGAAAGAACTTGCTGTTGCTGTATCAGACATCTCCATTTACAGCGATATCGGTACACAGCTGGAGCTTCATTAACATCCGTCACATGCTGCAGACAAGACCTGTTGTACTTCATACTCATTATCTTTTTCTCATGCAGACATTCCTGAATCTGGTCCTCCCATGATTTCCTTGGCCTTCCTCTACCTTTCTTTCCTGCCACTTGGGCTTAATAAATTCTCTTAGTAAGCATCTCATCATTCATTTTTTCAACATGGCCAAACCACCTAAGAATATTAGTCTCCACCTTGCTAACAACATTTTGCTTCATATTACACAACTGTCATTCCTCACACAATCAGAACGTGTCTTGCCACAAACCCCTCGTAAGTAATGCATTTCTCCAGCACACAAACGACTGCTATGTCTTTTCTGCAGAACCCAGGTTACACTGCCATACATCAGAGTAGGAACAATTACACTTTCATATACAGCCATTCGGGACTTTCTTCAGAACCCAGCATTCCTGTGAAATCCTCCTAAAGCAGCTATGACTTTCAATAAAGAGTTCACTCGCCTACTAATTTCACCATCTAATTTGTTCTCTCTGTCAAACATGCTTCCCAAATATACAAATTTGTTTGCCTGATAAATAACAGTGCCATTCAGACTTATCCTGCATACAGTACTAACAGTTCCTTGCTCAAAACCATAATTTTGGTTTTTCCCTTATTTATACTCAGTTTGAAATGCATACAAAGTTCGTACATCCGGGCTCATCATACAAACTTCACATCTCACTTTCACTCTCTGCCGACAGGGCTGTGTCATCAGCCTATAGTAATCTGCATATGCAGATATCACTAGGGCATAAACCAGTATTGCCAATTTTGGCATCATGCATGCATACATCCATAAATATATTAAACAGCCATGGTGACATTACACAACCCCGTCTGACTGCTGCTCCAATAGAAAATCATTTCGATACAACATCATTTACTCGTACACATGCTCTTCTGCCAGCATATATGGCTTTCACCTATTGAGTTGATTCCCAGTGATATACTTATTCAGTACCTTCCATAAAAGGGTCCTATTTACTTGATCATAAGCTTTCTCTAAATCTACAAAGGTAGCAAAAACTTTCTTACCAACAGGCAGATACTTTTCAGTCATCAAACATAATGCAAAAATTTGGTTAGTACAGTGTTTACTATGCATTAAGCCGATCTGCACATCCTATACGTTCTCTGATGTAAGACCCCGTACCTTATCAATAGCAATCTTTCCAAATACTTACCATGGCACACTCAGCAACCTGATACCACGAAAGTTCTTGCATTCAGTCTGATCACCCTTTCCCTTGTACATGGGAGCAATGATAGCATCCCTCCAATTCCAATCCTGAGGGACCATTCCTAACTCCCAGCACAACTGTCAAATTTCAGTTAACCAGTCAATTACAGTCACCACCAAATTTTAGCATCTCAGCAGTTATGCCATCCACACCCAGAACCTTGCCATTCTGAAGAGATTTTAGAGCTTTACACACTTCTTCTCTTGAGATCCCTCCTGTACTTCCATCTCTCACTGTGACATCATCTGCTTCTGCCTCAGAATCACCTTTGCTTTCATGTTCTAAATGGCTCACAGAAGTATTCACCCTATCTTTCACTTAACTCATTGGGCTCCCATATCATTTCTCCGATCCTGTTCTTCACACAACTTAGAATTTTATTTCCTCTATGTTTCCTATGTCTTATGTACTTCCAGAAAGATTTTCTATCTTTCGATTCATGCCTTTCCACCTTTTCCTTCCTATCTTTTGCTTTACTCTGGCGAAACAGCTTGGTTGCCTCATGCTTCTTATAGTGATATTCATCCTCAGAAACTACCTTGCAACGTCCGCAAATATACTTCCTTCTTTCCCTTAACTGCTTTAATCTCACTGTTCCACCAAGCATCACCTCTGTTACCCACCATTGCAGTACCACAGACCTCTTCAACAGCTGTGATAACACAGTTCTTAAAAAATGATCACTTCTTTTCTACATCCCTCTCACAACACTTAAACTCATTCAGCCATTTTCTGAGTTATATGGAGTAATGCTGATGTTCTTCATGGAGCCTTTCAACCTTTATTTTTCCCATCACAGGCCTCTTCCTATTCCTCTTTCTCTAGCCAACATTTAGTTTCCCTCGTGACTTTACCAAGTAATTATCAGATTCAATATCTGCACTTCTCATACACGAGTGTCAACAACTAAGTGTTTCAGACGTTGATCATAATCAACAAAATCTATTACACTCTTTTGGCGCTGGGTACAATTTTCCCAAGTGTATGTGTAGATATACTTGTGGTTGAAAAATGTATTGGATACCCACGATCCATTTTCAATGCAGAGCTCAACTAACTTTTCACTAATATCATTCACACCAGGATCATTAAACTTACCCAGAACATTATCAGAAATCCCATTCTGCACACCTACTCTAGCATTGAAATCCCCTGCTATTATAACTAACTCTTTAGCACCAAACTTGCTCAAAACAGCCTTTAGCTCATTCCAAAAATCTTCCTGTCAGCAGGTTCTGAATCACAAGGAGCATACACTACAACAATTACTATTCTCTGAAGTTTCACTTTCAGGCATACCCAAAGAATTCTCTCACTAATGCAGCTGTAATGATTTCAGTTGTTCATTTTTTCACTTAAAATCATACCTACACCAGCCTGTGCTCTCACATTTTCCAACACTCCAGACTGCACACTTACCATACCATTCCTTTCTTCTATCCCAATTCCTGTTTAGTTTCACTTACACACAGCACATCCAATTTATACTTATTTATTTCTTCAATCACCTGAATTATCTTTCCATTTATTCTTCTAGTACTCCATACACCAATCTTACACTCACTTAGCTAAGATCTCTTTCATGTATGCCATTTTTCATTTCCATATCATTTCTGTGGTGGACCATCCTTCTCAAGTGTGGTAGGTCCATTGTTGCCCGTAGAGCGCCCCAAGGAGGCAAACCCGTGTCTCACTAAGACCGTCCACAACTTTTACTTGGCACTAATGCTAAATCAAGTACTGGACAAACTGTTTTGGAAAGAACAGTGCTTATAAGTGATAAGGGTATTGAATATAAAACAAAACAGTTTTTGGATATACTATCTGGTATTTCAAAAGTAAGGATTTTTTTCTTCTGTTTTTTCACATATCAAAAATATGGAGTTGTATAGAATTTCTTAACCTAGTTTTTATAATGAAATTAGAATAAAACATTAATAAAAAAAAGTTAAAATGGACATATGCTTAAGGTAGCAAACAAGTATTGATATAAGATGACTCTTAAAAACAAGTATTGATGTATGACTCTTACATCACAAATTAGTGCAATCTGAAATTACGAGCCCCCCTTGTTTTCTTCTTAAAGGCATTCAGAATTTTTCAACAGCATTTAACATTTTGAAATTTCTTTTATACATCTTTTAACATATGCCTTTTAAGGCCATCTCTTAGAAAAATGTGTGTGTGTTCTCCTTGATGGTGAGAGCCAGCCACTAGATCATAGGCAGTGGAAATTGCATTTTTAAAATATGAAACATGATCATTCTATCATTACCACCATGTGATGACCTTAAGTTGGCTGATGGGTTAGTTGTTATACTTGTATGTCACTACAGCAGTAAGATAAGTAAGCATTGCTGTCCAGAATTTTTTTTTTTTTCTTTTGTCAGAAACAGAAAATTTGAAATTTGAGTTGTGCCATTTTCTTTCCATTGCCATATTTTATAATAAATGCAGTTTATGATTTTATATATATGTATCATAATTTTTTGTGTAATTTTAGACTTCACTTTCCATGGAGGAGAAGAAGAAGCTTGCGTGGGAGCAAGATCAGCATCACATGTTAAAGTCTCAGAAAAACATTCCACTTGCGCCATCTGCTTTTCCAACAAAAGTTCATTCTGCACCTTGTGTGTCACGGGATCTCACCTCTAGTCTCATTAATACCAATCTAGCATCACTTTGTGGTCCAAGACCAATGAATTCAACAGATAATTCTCCATTTTCTGGGCAACCGGTCCTTGGAGGCTCGCCATCACTTTCTCTTAATCAGTCTACAGTTAATACCTTTTCTAATCCACAGCGTTTTAGTGGAGGTTACATGAGTCCATCATCTAATATGCATGCAAGTTCCCCATTTCAGAGCCTTCCTCCAATGCCACAGAATCAAAACATTAACTTGCGATCTCTGGATAGCTTGTTGCCAAATATTGGTAGCAGGCAGTCCCTTACTCTGAATCAAATGACTTCCAATGCAAATGCTTCTTCACACTCCAGCATGCAAATAGGATGGAATTCAGTGATTCCACCAGCAACATCACCATTGTCTTCTGGTATGCAAAGTATCCAGTCCACACCTCTGAACATTTCTACAACCCCTACCCGAAACCCGAAAGATGAATTAAAGGATCTCTTTGGATAGTGTTAATTTTTGAGTTAAGCATTTTCATTGACTGCTTTTTTCTAAAAGTGTAAAGTGTTTATAGTGTAAAAATGTACATATCCAAGAGATACTGAATGAAATATTTATGTATACCAAGAAGAAAACCAAAATTAAATCCTTTGAAATGTATAACATTCCCTCTTTCATTTTTAAATAAAATGTGATTCCACTGAACATTTGGTTGAAAATGCCACCACAGGAAAATTGTTTTGTTTTTTTAATTTTAAAAAATGTGTTCAATTCCCAAGCTGCATTGACTAGATTCCATGGTAACACAATATGATCTGTTGCTCAGGCACCTTAAACAAGAATTCCCCTATTGGAAATTTAAGTGAGAAATTTTTTCATGTTATTTTTCCCTAGAACATCACCATCAGTGTGAGTATAACTCTTCTGTTTCAAATATAGTGCAGTATGATATCTTTTATTTTCCTTTTAACTTGGGTTTTTCTGGATAAAGGATTTTTTTCATAATTTGGCACACCATGCCCAAGATCTGCTAAAATACATTAAAGTAAGAACTGCTAAAACTTAGTTACTATAAAACATCTTAAGTTTTCTCTGTTCTTATTGTGTTGCTATTATGAATCGCAGAAAGTGAAGTTTGTGATAATAAATTATTCGGAGTTGAAAATGCTGAATTTATTACAAAAGAAAATTAGAATACTATGATTTTTAAGGATTTTTGCTATAAAAATAAAAACTATCTGCAACCCCAGTGGTGTTACCGGCTGCTGGAACGCAATGCTTCTGATCTGCAGGGAAGCACTGAATGTTGTTGATCTTCCATTAGGCTTAGGATCTACCAATTGCCAGTCACTGATGCTATGCATATGTGAAGCTTGGCAGTATGGTGAATATATTTAAAAGATCCATCTATATGGTGCGCTGTTTAGATGCTTCTTACTTTTTATTATAAGTTACTGTATTCAACCAAACAGGCAACATTAATTAAACAAAATGAATGCATAATCTTTCTGTAGAACTTCCAAAACTAGGATACAGATTGCTAAAAATGCTCCTCTGGCAAAGACAGCAGAGAAAGGCAGTGCTTTTCAGTTTTCTTACTTTTGCTAAAGGAAGACTGTTTTCGACATTTTGATGACAAAAATCTCTAAAGAACATATTGTTACTCCAATTTTCTTTCCTTTTGTAATAAATCCACATTTAAAACTATCTGAATTTAAGCACTGTGAATTGTGAATTTTGGTTTCCTAATTTAAGACACCGAAACTGAGGATTATCGGACCCAGCATTACTTAGCATAATTTTTTATTTATTTTTTCCTAAGTTTTACAATATTTTTTTTTATGTTTTTTTTTTTTTTTAGTTTTACGGATACAAAAATATTCTGTACTGTGCTAATGCAAGGAACAGGAAGGGACTGCAAAAAATAAAATAGTTTTGGTCAGGTCCCCATCTTAACAGTTTTTAGTCTCATGCATACTGATTAAGTAAAATCAGAATATGTTTTACATAGTTCATATGTGCATGCAATGTAGCATTTATGCTCTTATATTGCCTGGATATGACAGCTGTTTGTATACTACTAATCAATTTGTTTACTTACCATAATGTGTTTGTGTTAAGTATGAGTGGTGCATTGTGTATATGTACTGGATAACTGACAAGTTCTTAAATATTGAGGTACATTAATAAATATATATGTATGTACAGTATGTACTTTAAATCTAAAATGCTGGTTTAGACTTTGTAAGACATTATTTAATATTTTAAAGGCAAAGCACATTATGCAGCTGAAAATGCAGTGTACCACAAAATATTCAGCATTGATCACTTAAAAGTATTTCCAGCTAATGCTTAAGCCTCTGCAGCTTAATGGAGCTTTATGAATGGGCTGTAAAGGTACATGGTAGAAGGAAAAAGTCTTTTTGAGACTTCAGTTGGAAAATATGAATATATATTCATCTTCATTCTTCGTACTGGAGCCTACAAAGCAAAGCAAGTTTATGTATAGACTTTGAAAGTTATCCAATGTCTAGGCAAAATTCTTAAAGTCTAAGTCATCTAAATTTACATGCTCTTACTATGTACTTCATTAAATCATCCATATCTTTATCTTATCATTCTCACTCAATATTACATTATAAAGTTGTTGCCCTGCACTTCATCATGTATGTGTTTATCTGAGAAACCGCTCCATCTTTTTTTTTCTTTTTTTCATTTGTAATCCAGACTTCTGTAATATGTCACTGGAGTTTATGGTGTTAAATTATTTTGGTGATTTTTTTGGGCTTTTGACCTTTTAGCTAGCTAGGAAGTGGCTGAAAACAGGAAACAATCCAGGCTCAACAATTGACTTCTGTACAACCTTATGTAACCTTCAGTAACTTTGCTGCCTGTAACTTTATTTAGACAGATTAATGTTTGGATTATCTTCTCTAGTCCAAAACATTACTTTAATCCTCGCATCCCAATTTCAACCTCCAGTTAACAGTGGCTTTATGACATGACAGTGGAGACCATTTTACAAAAAGTTAAGTGAGAGATATGCAAATAGATCTTTAAGCTACTACTCCACAACCCCCCCCCCAAAAAAAAGTATTAAATTTTAAAAAGAATATTATAGAATAGGATACCATACGAATAATGATTACATTACTCACCAAACTTGGCATTTTTTTCTATTTCCAAAAAAGCATTTTAATTTTTCACTACCAGTCATTTACATACAGAAAATTAAATTGTATTCCATATAATTTAATTTTCTGTATGTAAATGACTGAGTTACTTCCATTGATAATCTCATGAGCTTACTTTTTCAATATGACACAGAAAAATCTTCCTCTACAACTTAGAATTATTAGCAGCTTTATTGATATCATTTATTAATATTACCAAAACATTAAAATTGCGGAAACTTCATTGGCAAAAATCTGCTAAGTAGCATCATTTCTCAGAAAATAAATAAAACTAAAAAAAAAAAAAAAAGAAGCTTTGAGTTGTTGCTGAGTAGTTGTTCAGCAGAATAATTCAGGATAAGTACTGATTCATCATAAAAACTGCAGGGCTGCTAATTTGCACTTTTTTTTTATCATAAGAGCCACAGCTCTTAGCATGAAAATTATGGTAAGTGTTTGTTAAAGTTATTTGAACAGTTGTAGTTACCACAGCATAGTCAACCTTGGTGGAGTGTCCTTAAAGCAAATAAAAGCACTAGTTCATGTGTATGCATGTTAACTTAAGAACAGCCTGATTCTAAATGATTTGTGGTGCATTTAAGCATTCCTTCCGAAATTAATCATTAAAAATTTTAAATCTGACAAAATTAAAAATGCTATAAGAATGGAAAATCTTAATGCACATGGAATCAAAAACATGTAACTGATTTTGTAGTTATGTACATCACATTTAGGTGAGTTCTTTTAGTGCATTTAAAGAAATTTCATGTAAAGTAAATTTATTGTTCAGTCATAGCTGAATCTTATGAATTTTGAAGTAACATATTCTCTCATGTCTCATTTTTCATTTCACTGCAGTTTTGAATATTGTTTATCATGTTAACATTCCATTTTGCATACTGGTGTGTTTCATTTTTTATTATTGTTAATTTGTTTTCTAATTTTACTGCATTTTGTTTTCTAATTTTACTGCATTTATAGATGTTAGTATTGTGATGAAATATGTCATGATTTGTAGCATATTATATGAATTTTAGAATAAATGTAAAACATTTGTTTTTACCTATAGAGCCATTTGATTTGATCACTATTGAACAATATTTTCCCATAGCAAGTACGTTGTGATCAATGCTTTAGCATATCTGTGATTTGATTTGCTAAGGACACAACCATTTCATATTAAAATCAAGAGCCAATATATGTATTATTTCCACCTTAGAAAAAAGCTTTGAACTGCAACATGTGTTCTTTACTGTAGTGAACATACATATCACTAAGCTCATAGTTTGTACACCTCCTGAAATTCCATTTTGTCCTGGAAAAGTCCTGGAATTTCATTTGTCCTGGAAATGTCCTAAAATTATGTTGCATGTCCTGGAATTTTATCCACTCCTGCCATTTTGTCCCTGCACGACGTTTTGTAGTTGAGGATTTTTCTACTGATATGACTTATGTCTGACAAATTTGTCTCTCCCACCCCCTGGAAAAAGAGAATGGGGGGGGGGGCTGTTGGTTTTCTTGTCTGTTAGCAATACTGAATCTGTGTTATTATTAGCACATTTTTTGTAAAAAAAAAAAAAAAAAAAAAAAGATTGTGTGTGTGTTATCACATTGTCTGTCGGTCAGGGACACCCATGCCTCTGCAACTATTAGTTTGATTTGTAAAATTATTCTTGTATTGCGAAGCTTGAAATGTGAGAATGATGATCCTTCAATTCCATTTTTTTTTTTTCGATGCGCAATTTCGCCGCTACAGGGCGTGAATGCAGATAACGAATTTAAAATGCATCTTATTTCATATATTTGCTTCTAAATGTCAGATTGAAAAAAATATTTTCCTTTCAATGCCATTTATGTCGAAGAGTATTTTAGTTACCGTCCCATTTTCAAGTAATGCATAGATTTTCTGCTTAGGGGCATAAAAGTAAACTACGGTTTTCCCATTGTCTCCGCTTCTAAAAGTCCGATTCAAAAAATTCTTCCTGCAATGGATACAACTCCTGATGGAAAATGTTTTGCATATAATTTCTCATTTTTGGTAAAGAACCACCAGTGAATGTAAGTGTTTATTTCAGCTTATGATGTATTTGCAAGAAAATCTGAGCTTCTGAAAACTTGATTGAAAAAATTTTGTGAACCTGTACCACTCACCTCATATAACCTTTTGAGAATACCGTGTGCTTAAAATAGTGCATAGTTTTTCCACCAGGGGCATAGATACATAACTTATTTTTGTCGATGTCTTTGTTTCTGTGAGTCCGATTTGAAACATTCTTTCTTTGTTGGGGAGCATTTTCGGTGCAAAATGTTTCTCATATAATTTCAAATTTTTCTTAAAGCACAAGTGTACCACTAGAAAGCTTAAGTTCACATTTCCGTTTACAGCAGTATCTGTAGGACTAAAAACGTGATTGAAAAAAATTCTTTTTGGTCAGGCACTACTAACTATAAAAACTCCTTGTGCATATTTTCTTTCCAAAATAATGCTCAACTTTGTCACTAGTGGGAGCAAATATTTAATCTGTTTTTCTCAATATATGTACTTCTAAATGTCTGATTTAAAAAATTCTTTTAACACCAGATACCATTTACCTTATGGAACATTTTAGGTTTGTAGTTCAAAGCTCTGCCACTAGGTGGTGTTTGTGTTCTGTTTGCAGCTGTATCTCCACTTCTGAAAACCCTATTGAGAAATTTCTTTTTTTACTGTATGTCATTCGCTACAATAAAGATGGGGAGCAAATAAGATTTTTGCTACGCTAAGAAGATCCTCTTTAAATAATGCACAACTTTTTCCCTAGGGAGTGAGTGTAAAGTTCAAAATCTCTTTCTTGCTATCTCGGCTTCCGGGAGATGTATTTGAAAAGTTCTTTTTCCTTAGCATAGGTTTTGCCATGAAAAATACTTTTTGCCTATTTTCAATTTTTCCATCGTGCAAAATTCTCCTGCTAGAAAGCATAGAGTTATATCATGTTTCCTTCTATATCTCTTCTTTTAGCTGTTCAATTTGAAAATCTCTGTCTCTGATACCTTCCTTCTGCTATGAGAAATTTTTATGCACCATTTGTTTGTTTTCATAAGATACTAACCACTGGTGGAAGTAAGTAGCTAATATTTTATAAATAGTTGATTTTCTTATTTATTTACTTTTTTGTGGCTTATTTTGACCTTTACCAAAATACTTTATGTAAAAATTTCCCATAAATCAAATTGCCTTCTAATGTCAGAAGTGTTCTTAGTATTTTCTGAGCTAACTAATCACTTTCCACCTGCTATAATTAGTTTTCTAATCATGCCCAGTTAAATTGCTTTGATCCCTGATGCATGCAATTATGCACATAGTCCTTGGATTTAAGGTTTTCCCGTTATTCTCTGTCATTTCATTTTGGAAATATTTACTTTTATCATATGTATTCTTGTCTCATGACTTCTACATTTTATTCTATCTGTAGCATTATACATCTACCCAGTTTTTATGTTCATTGCTCTTCTCCAACCCATTCCCATTATCTTAACACCCACCCTGCTCTCATCTCAACATGCAAGGATAATAAAATTTTACTTGTGGACAAGGAGTCATCATACCTGTCTTTTCAAGAAATATGGAGGACAATTTAAAAAATGCAATGCATTGAAGGAGTACTTTGTTCAAACCTTCATTATGATATATCTTAATTACTTTCTATAATACTATTTCTCCTTGCCTCAGTGCAAATCCATGGAAGCATCTCATGTATGCATGTTATTCAACCAAGATACATACATGTGATGCTTCCACGGATTTGCAGAATTTTGCTTTTGTTTTTATTAACATCATTTAGTTCATGCTCTAGACAAATGCAAAACTGGAGAGAAGTGTGTTTTTTTTGGGGGGGGGGGGCTTTGTTTGCTGTATGAGGACTGTATTTTTTCATCTTTCAAAAATGGAAGTTAAACAAAGTGAAGATGTAATTCATTTTTTAAACGAAATCCTAATTTTTTCTCACCATGTTGCTCTGTTCAGTATTGTTAAATATAATTTTATTACATAAATGTTTGTATTTAATCTTGAAACTGTAGGCAACAATTTCCGAAAAGGGAAGTTAGACATTTCAAAATTTCCCTGAAATGTTCTGGTATAAAAGATTCTTCCGGGGATTTGAGGAATTCCACCTTTTCGTTGTTATTCATTTCAATTCGTGAGATCAATGCACAACTGAACAAAATATTTGGGGGATTGATGGTGGTCGTGGGAGGGGTCCTTTTTTATCGGAGGACCGAATTTCATCTTTCAGAACCTGAAGGTAGACGCAGTGAAGATTTCTCTCGTAATCGTAGGGGGGGGTTTCTCTCGCGATGTTTCTTTTGTTCAGTATTGTTGTCAAATATTATTTTATTCCACAAATATTTGTTTCAGCTTGAAAATGGCAAGAAATTTTGTGAAAATAAAAATCTGACAGAGCGAAAATTTCTTCTGTAATCGTAATTTTCTCATGCTCCCATCCTTACGTGTTGTTGGTAAATGTTATCCCCCCCCCCCCATATATGTTTGAGCTTGGTAAGGGAGGGAAATTTTTCGGAAAACAGAAGTAGCGAAGTTGGAAAACTTGTAAGAATTGAGGCAGAATGTTCAAAAGTATTCATATTCTCAATTGTTACACCATTTATATAAAATAGTGAAAGCTTTGGTGTCATGCATTTGTGGTCCTCAGGCTGAAAGTCCTTTCAGTGTGGTGAATGAAATTACATATTGTCATTTGAGGGCATAATAAAGAAAAAAAAATAGCCACAGTGAAGAAATGGGAAGGAAAAGATGATAAGCAGAAAAAAAAATTAAGCAGTGAATGTTGAGCAACTGCAGAGCTAACAAAAGACAAATACGGCTGTGGAGCTTGCTAAAAAGGAAAAAAGGCTAGCTAGCAAGAGGAAACTTGAGCTGATGTTCTAGCAAGTACAACAAGAAGATACAAAACTCTTTGATATATTTTAAAACCATTTTATTTGTTTAGAATTCAGTAATGTGTAAAGAAGACAGTAGTGTGCTCCAGTTTAATATTTTCATAAATAAATTACAGTGAACAATTCCGTCTTGCTCATGCTGCTTTGTATTCACACTTGCAATCTGATTTTTTACAGTTAAAAAGTTCATATTTTTTTCTTCTATCAACCTCGTGTACAAGAAAGAGAGAGAATATAGCATACTTAATAATTTTTTGACATGAACAATTTCTTCGATTTACCATAGTTGTCCGTACAACATACTTATTGGTCATTCTGGTTTGTAATTTCACAACTGTTAAAATCTGATTATTATTTTTTTTAATTTAACAAGATTTATAATAGAATTTTTGTAGAAAGGTAACAGTATTAGGATATCACAATAGCTATAGGTAATGAAGGAAAGCTTTTTGGATATCTATTCTGTTCTTTTGAAATTATTTGTAGGAGCCACATTATTCAAGTTTTGGTTTCTCAAAAAAAAAAAAAATGTTTGATTTTTAAATGTTTCTGGGTATGTCAAAAAATATCTGAAGGGGGAAAAACTGTCAGAAAAAAAAAACAGCATTTAAAAGACTAGGTTTTTCAAAGAGAACAAATAGCTGCTCAGATTTGTTAAAATATCATGAAATTTTTAGGTACATTGAAAAATATCTGAAGCAAAAAAAAAAAAAAAAAAAAATGAAGCAAAAGACACTTGCATACGAGTGCTACCACAGTGGTCCAAAGTAGGGAATGAAGCTGTAATATGTTATATGGAAAGCTGTATTGTAGTTTTGTCAGTTTCTGTTTGTTTATTTGCTATTGTATGTATATGATTTGCATTTGCAAAGGGAAATTTAAGAAATGCATTTAATTAGTAGTGGTCTGGCAGGGTTCTGTACATAGCAGTTTTATCAATGTCTTTATAACAAGTATGTATGCACACAAACAGTGTGCCCTGTCACAAAGTATTACAAATTGGTAGATTTTGGTGAAGACAAATTTGATGTGTGGCATTACTTCCCTTTCTGCTCCAAGACTGATTTTGTACCTTTTTTTTCCAAACCATTTTGGCTATTGTCAGAAATGCTACCTCATGAATGAAAAAAAAATTTTTTTTTTTTTTTTGAAGTTTATGCCTGCCTAAATATCGAAAAAAAAAAAAAAAGAAATGCAAAAAAGAAAAATAACAGATAAGATTCAAGTGCATCTTCACTCCAAGCACTAGCTGAAAGTAAACTATTTAGGTTTTTTTTTTTTTTTTTTTTTTTTTTTTTTTTAAGTTTTTATAATGTAATTTATTGATGGTAATATTTATATGCACTTGGTTCCATGTAAAAATTGTGATGGGTATATTGTGAAAAGTGGGGTCAAAAAATTGAATGAATAAATGTTGGTGTTCAATAAAAGCTTTATGAAATTATCATTGTGAAAAGTGTTTGTGGCCGCCCCGGTGGCGCAGTGGTCTAAGCGATGGCCTCTGATCATTCGTCCGTAAGGGGTCCGGGTTCGAATCCCGGTCTGGCATGGATGTTGTGTTTGTCTTACGGCACTGGCTCTCTCCCTTCCCTGGAACCAGTGACCCTAAATTAGGGACGGACGACTGCTTATAGCCCATTGAGTTGCTCACGGTGGTCGTTAAACCTCCAATCAAAAAAAAAAAAAAAAAAAAAAAGTGTTTGTAATGTAAAAATATATGTATTATGCAAGCAAGGGGTTATCTGTGGTTTTGGCAACTTCATTTATATTTTTGTTGGAATTAATGTTGAATATGAAACACTAAATATGTTCCTTGGAATATCAACTTCTGTGATACTTTTTGGACTGCATTTTTTTAGTATTGCTTTCAACACCACAAGCTTTGATGTCAGCATTCATGTTCTTCTTCAACCATATGTTTGGCAAAAGTTTATGACCCAGTGATTGTAAGATAAAAATATATATATTGTAAATAAAATATATGTTAGTTATGTGTTTTAATGTTTTCAAAATCTGAAATTCATTTTTTTTTCAGATAATTTTTAGATTACTGAAGGAGATAAAATATCAGAAACACTTGCAAAATGTTTGGTCTCCTGGGCTATTTTCAAAGTAACAACACGTTCACTAAGCTACTATTAAATATTTTCCAAAAAATTGAGTACAAAAACAGAATTATTTGATGCTTCGTAAAAATACAAAATTGAAAGATTTTTAAATTGTAAAGCCTCGTCGGTGGCGTTGTGGTCTAAGCGATGGCTTCTGGAAATGGGTCAGATTCGAATCCATCTCGGTGTGGCATGGATGTTGTGTTTGTCTTACCTCACTGGCTCTCTCCCGTCCTTGGAACCAGTGGCCCATTTGGGACGGGCGACTGCTTATAGTCCACTGAGTTGCTCACAGTGGTTGTTAAACACCAAATCAAAAAAAAAAAAAAAAAAAATCCTAAATAATTTTAGAATTGGTACAATCCTTTTTTTTTTTTTTTTCATTGGTATTGTATTGTGTATAGGAGGTACTTGTGAAGCAAGCTAGTGAATTAACCAGAAACACCTGTCGCATTTAGATAGATACTGCTACAAGTACTGTTCACATTTAATAAAGTTACTAGCAAGAAGCTTTCTTTCTTTGTAATTGAAAAATTATCTATGATATATACAGTGGTGTTGCGTTCCCGATCTAACCCGGAATTCTGCAACACGTAGGAAAGGTGCGGTCTGCGGTAACGTGCTCGACCCAGTCAAGTGCGCAAGTGAAATGTCTGTAACAATCACCGATCTTGGCAAAAGGGTGCACAAAGTATATATCACGGCAGCTGGTGTAAATGCTGCAGTTTAGAGGAAAAGATGGAGCAACTGGGAAAATTAGCGTCGAAAAAGCATGCTGTGCTGAAAGAAGTTTATTGGAATGAAGCAGTAACATTGAAGAGTTATCGACTGGTTCAAGCGTTTTTGCGAAGGAATGGACTCCGTTAAAGCTCGTTGAAAAAATGCGTGAATTCATAGCAAGCAAATGGTCTCTGAGGAACAGTTCGTGCGATTTTAAAAAAGAACTAGGGAAACGCTAGATCTGTTCAATGGGCCATCACATTCGGCAGCGATAGTAAAGAAATTTTAGCCGTTGCTGCGTTGAGTCATCCTATGTATTCGCCTGATCTGATTCCCCCCCCCCCCTCCCCGACTGAATTTAGCACTGAAAGGAAACAGTTTTCAGACATTCAAGCAAACGTGATTACCCGCTGCAGGCTATTTCCAGCTGGTGATACCAAAAATGTCAGCTGTCCAACTTCTACAGAGCCGCGGGCCAAGATTTTCGAAAGAATTAGATAATGGGTCACAATTTTTCTTTAGAAACATAAAATGATCAAAATATGAAGATTTCCTGCTTAATTTATTAAATTTTAAAACTCTTAATATTAAAGCAGTCTAAAATTTGAAGAAAAAAGTTTTCATTTCATTAGAGCACTGTGAACGATTAAACGCCGCTAAAAAATGTTCAAAGTCCACTTTAATACGTACTTGTTGAAATTTGAAGTATTTCATACTGTTTCGGTGTTTTGACTTTATATATTTCATATCAGAAAATGTTCTCTCGCATATGTTTATTTGTAATCCATGAAATGATTTTAATCCCAAATCTCTTACGTTTGAATATTTCTCAGTGAAAGGCATTTAAACAATTGTGCTCTAACATCTGATCGAGCTCTAATAAATAAACAATACTGTTTGTGAAAAGTGCAACACCATGAACGAAAGATGGTAATCACGTGAAGCCGGGTGGCGCAGTGGTCTAAGCGCTGGCCTCTGATCATTCGTCCGAACGGAGTCCGGGTTCGAATCCCGGTAAGGCATGGATGTGTTTGTCTTACGGCACTGGCTCTCTCCCTTCCCTGGAACCAGGGGCCCTAAATTAGGGACGAGCGACTGCTTATAGCCCATTGAGTTGCTCCCGGTGGTCGTTAAACCTCCAATCAAAAAACAAAACAAAGAAAACTCGTGAAAATTATAGCATATGCAGAGCAGGGTAGGACATACAAATGATTAGAAGTGCACATTAATTGTGCATTTCTGGACAGTCTAGTGATTGCTGTTTAGAATACACACCCGTAGTGCATCGCGGTGTCTCCGGGATTCAATAATGCCTCGGCGACGACGAAGGGCGCTATATCACCATGCATGACAGAGTTTGGACGGGAACGAATGATTGGTTTGCGTGAAGGTGCATTTTCGTACCGCGACATTGCGGCTCGGACGGGACAACGCTACGACAGTGATGCGCGTGGCAGCTGTGGACCCAGGAGAACCAGGTGCATCGACAATCCGGCAGTGAACCGAGAAATGTGACTACACCTCGTCCGCATGGCAGTGACGAACCATTCCGTATCTTCCCAAGTGTTAGCACAATGGAGCACTGCAACTGGTGTAGCATTGTCTGCCTCCACAGTTTGACGCCGTCTGCTACACAGAGGACTGGTTGCATGCATCCCTTTGCAGCTGATTCCTTTGACCCTGAACTTGGAGGCCTCGGGCTGGAATATTTTTTTTTTTTTTGGTTGGAGGTTTAACGACCACCGTGAGCAACTCAATGGGCTATAAGCAGTCGCCCGTCCCTAATTTAGGGTCACTGGTTCCAGGGAAGGGAAAGAGCCAGTGCCGTAAGACAAACACAACATCCATGCCAGACCGGGATTCGAACCCGGACCCCTTACGGACGAATGATCAGAGGCCAGCGCCTTAGACCACTGGGGCGGCAGGGCTGGAATAGGGTTTCCAATACAGACAATGGTGTGCTGATTGGCAACTTGTATTCGGACGAGTCCCGATTCAACTTGGACTGACATATGGCCGCCTACGCATTAGACGGTATTGCGGTGATCGCCTTCTTCCTGGGCCTCAACATTTGAAGGACTCGGGTGTAAACCATGGTGACTAACACTTCTGTAGTTGTGAGATACATAGATTACAAGTAGTAAACAAAAATAAACGTTTGCATTTACCATAAATTGAAAGTTGCATTGTGGTGCCATAGGTTGACATAAATGTACAACAAATGTTCTAAAATGCTCAGATTACCACCGCAGTTATTTTTCGTACGCAACTTATTTTTCACAAACATGTTGGTTACCATGGTTTACTCCCGAGCTCTTCAATTATACGGTCCGAATGCCAAGTGTGATAATGTGGAGTGCCACTGGGTGCCATTCGCGATCACGGCTGCTACAACTTGAGGGAAATCTCAACAGCGACCACTACATCAGGGAAGTTGTACAGTCAAAAGTCATACCCTTTCTTCAGATAACTCCTGGGGCTGTATTCCAGCAGGACAATGCCCGACCATATGCTGCCAGAAATGTTCCAGCACTCTTCGCAGCACAGCAGATAACGCTTCTTCCCTGGCCTGTACGCTCGCCAGACCTGTCGCCTATTGAACATGTCAGGGATATGCTCACTCGGCAACTGGCCCATCAAAGTCCTCCAGCGGTCAGTATCAATGATCTGTGGACTCTCATACATGCCCGCTTGGCAATCAATTACCCAGGACACCATCTAACGCCACCTGCCGCAGTGGTCTAAGCGCTGGCTTAATACCATTCCACCGGGTTCGAATCCCGGTTGGGCATGGATATTGTGTCGGTCTTACGGCACTGACTCTCTCCCTTCCCTGGAACCAGTGACCGTAAATTAGGGACAGGCGACTGCTCATAGCCCATTGAGTTGCACATGGTGGTCGTTAAACCGTCAATCAAAAAAATCTAATGCCATTTTGATTCAATGCGACCTCGCGGAAGCTTTAGAGGATGCTGACTTTTGCAGGTAAAAATCTTATTCTGAAAATTAAATCACATGTACAATCATATCAGTAATGTGCAGTATAAATTTCATTCGAATGGCATGGGTCCTTCTTGGTGGCTTTTGAGTATTGCTAAGGAGCGTTCAAAAGTTTACGCACTTAAATTTAAGAACCTTTCACTGATATGAATATTTCATGTACTATGCAGAATGGTATTGTGCGAGTTATTTAGAAGTCAACAGCTACTGTTGTAACATTCTCAACACACACCATCACCTTTAAATGCATGCAGGGAGGGCAAGAAGCATACCTTCTGCGTAAATACACAATAACTACATTTAAGCGAAAATGTAATATAAATTTACGTGTCCTGTGTTTATCTTAAAACATTTAAAATAAGTGATTCAAAATGTTACGCTATCACAGTTATGACCCTGGTGCTTTTCTGCAACTGTATATTAAATTATAACTGTAACACTGATTTTATATAAAGGAAGGCTACCTTGGCATATATATATATATATATATATATATATAGGGATGTAAGGTCAGGTGATGCGTAACATCACAGCCTCTCCTTGACAAATGTCAACCCCGCCTTCTCGTGGTGCATCCTGTTCCCACTAAAGGGGCTCTGACGACCGCAAATAGCGGTATAACTATACCATCGGGATCAGAGGAAATGCTATCCCACACTCACCAACCCGCTTGGCCTGCGTGGTGAGTTATGGCCAAACACCTCCAAAATGACTCTACAACTTAAATCTTGGCCCTCAGTCTCCGGCAGCTGGAATGTACCTGGCCAAGGCAGCGGCCAGTGCGACATGAAGGCAGAGGGTGCTAAGAATCCCCGGAGGACCGGACTAGGCTGCCATTTGATGCTGACCTTGGCTACCTACAACAGACGCTCCCTATCTTCTGATTCAAGGCTTCTTGAATTGGAAGAGGAACTACAAAGGATCAAGTGGGACATCGTCGGGCTGAGTGAGGTAAGGAGAAAAGGAGAAGATCTCATTGAACTGAAAAGTGGACATCTCTTCTATTATCGTGGGACAGATACTGGCAGAACTAGTGGTGTTGGATTTATAATAAACAAGAAACTGAAGGATAAAGTGGTAGAAGTTGAAAGTTCCTCTGACAGAGCTGCACGACTCGTTATCCAACTATCGAGAAGATACCAGGTTCAGATTATTCAAACTTATGCACCCACCACAAGTCATCCTGAAGAAGAAATTGAAGAATTTTATGAGGAAATTCGTCATCTAAATAATAAAGGTAAGCAGCACTTGAAGATAATTATGGGAGATTTCAATGCAAAAATAGGGCACCGGCAACAGAATGAAACTTCAGTAGGTAAATTCGGTCACGGCAACAGAAACCAGCGTGGAAATACTCTCGTTGAGTTTGCAGAGGCAGAAGGATTTTTCATCTTGAATTCCTTTTTCAAGAAAAAGCCACACAGGAAATGGACATGGAGACATCCAATTGGGACGACAAGTGAAATTGATTTTATTATGTGTAACAAAAAATTCGTCATCGAAGACTGCAGTGTGCTAAACAAGTTCAACACAGGTAGTGACCATAGATTGGTGAGATGTAAGATGCACCTCAACACTAAAACTGGAACGTGGCAAGCTCATAAGACAAACAAAATGTATTGACATAACCAACCTTAAAAAACACCATAATATTTTCAAGTTGGAACTGAAGAACAGATTCTCTGCTTTGGAAGGCCTAACATCGGAAGAAGTGGATATTTCTGAAGTTAACAGAAAAGTAACCAAAGCTCTTATGGAAACAGCAACAAAATTAGCTGGGTCTAAGAACAAGTTGCATGTAAACAAATTATCAGGAAAAACCAAAATGTTGATGCAAAAAAGAAGAGAGATGAGGACAACTAAAGAAGATGTGACTTCCAAAGTGGAATATATAGAGCTATGCAAGACAGTAAGAAAAAGTATCACTGAAGACGTAAGAAAATTCAACTGTGAACTAGTAAGGAAAGCAATTGAAAACAACCAAAGCCTAAAGATAGCAAAGGGACATCTCAGTAAGGGAAGAAAACAGATTATGGCTCTGAGAAAAGAAGATGGTTCTATAACAAGAAATAGAGGTGAAATTTTGACAAGAGTGAAAGATTTCTACTCCAAACTATATGAAAAGGATGATACATGTACTCCAGACATCATGAAAGGTACCAGAGTTCTTCCAGTCCTCCCAGCAGAAGTTGCTCATGCAATCAAGAACATGAAGCGGGGAAAGCTCCAGGAGAAGATGGAATTACTATAGACATCATACAAGAAGCAAGTGGAGAAATTGAAACAGTACTCGCCCAAATTTTCACTCGATGCCTTAATGAAGGGAAGATTCCTGAGGATTGGAACAATGCTACAATGATCCTGCTACATAAAAAAGGTAACATTGAGGATCTCAGGAACTACAGACCTATCAGCCTCCTATCAGTGGTTTATAAAATCTTCACTAAAGTTCTTTCACACCGCTTGAAGGTAACACTGGACATGGCTCAACCGAGAGAACAAGCTGGATTCAGGAGTGGCTACAGCACAATAGATCATATCCACGTACTGAGAGAACTAATTGAAAGAGCGAGGGAATATGAACTTCCATTGTGCATGGCTTTTATCGATTATGAAAAAGCCTTTGATTCGGTGAAACCATCAGCAGTTACCACGGCTCTGAAATCCTGCGGTATTGAAGATGCATACATTAATATTATTAATAACATCTATGAAAATGCAAGTGCAAAGATTCGGCTGTTTGAAAATACAACACACATAAAAATTGGAAAGGGAGTGAGACAAGGTGACACCATATCTCCGAAGCTCTTTAATGCCACATTGGAAAATGTCTTTCAATCACTGAACTGGGAAAACAAAGGGATAAAGATTAATGGAGATTATCTAACCCACCTTCGTTTTGCTGATGACGTAGTCATTTTTGCAACTACCCCATCAGAGCTGCAGAGTATGACCCAGGAACTTGCTGACAAGAGTAAAGAAGTGGGATTAAAAATGAACTTTCAGAAGACAAAAGTGATGTTCAATGCTTTTACAAGAAATGAAGATTTATCGATTGATGGAGAAAAACTGGAGATAACAGATACGTATGTTTATCTTGGACAGCAGATATCAAGTGAGGGTCACATTGATGAAGAAATTAATCGACGTACAAAACTTGCCTGGAGAGCTTTTGGAAGAAACAGCATAATTTTCAAGAGCAATATGCCGTTATGTCTTAAAAGAAAAGTGTTTGATCAATGCATCCTTCCAGTGCTTACGTATGGTGCAGAGACGTGGACCTTAACTAAAAGAGACATACAAAGGCTGCAGACAACTCAAAGAAGCATGGAGAGGTGCATGCTTGGTATAACCAGGAGAGATAAGAAGAGGAACTCGTGGATCCGAAAAATGACGAGAGTGGAAGACATCATGATCAGAGTTAAATCCCTGAAATGGCAATGGGCTGGACATACTGCCAGAAGGACAGACCATAGATGGACAGCCGAAATTTTAGATTGGATTCCAAGGGACAGGAAAAGACCCAGAAAAAGACCACATGGGAGATGGGTGGATGAAATTCGTAAATATGCGGGAGTGACATGGAGGAGACTGGCACAAGACAGACCGTTGTGGAGGAAACTTGGGGAGACCTTCGTCCAGCAGTGGAATGATAATGGTTGACAATGATGATGATGATGATATATACACGGAAGGAAAAAAATCCCAACACCAAGAAGGGGTTGTGTTAGATAAACGACAGTTGGTAGGCGGTGAGAGTACATCTGTAAGATGACGTCTATGCAAATTTCGCGCTCGGCGCATACGTGTGGCGCTAGTAGCGCCCCTCGGAACATGCAAAGCAGGTTTGCTGTAAATACGCGCTGTAACGTTCGCGAGCGTTAGTTATCGTTGAGATTCGACGTAGGGTGTTGATGTTAGTCAAGAATGCCTTTAAGAAGACGAAGAAGCCATTATCAATAGCTCACGGAGTTTGAACGAGGTCGTGTAATAGGGCTACGAGAAGGTTGATTTTCTTTCCGCAATATTGCACAACGACTTGGCAGGAATGTAGCCACTGTGCATGATTGTTGGCAGCGGTGGTCAAGGGAAAATATTGCCTCAAGAAGACCGGGTTGCGGCCGGCCACGTGGCACTACTGAGAGGGAAGACCGCCGTGTACGGCGGATGGCCGTGGCGCATCGCATCGCGTCTGCGACAGCAATTCGAGCTGCAGTTGCCACCACAGTGACACAACGAACTGTTACAAATCGGTTACTTGAAGGACAGCTCCGAGCCAGGCGCCCTGTAGCGTGCATTCCACTTACTCCAAACCACTGCCGTTTGCGACGTCAGTGGTGTCAAGCTAGAGCTCATTGGAGGACGGAGTGGAGATCTGTTGTGTTTTCTGATGAAAGCCGGTTCTGCCTGGGTGCCAGTGATGGCCGTGTGTTGGTTAGAAGGAGGCCAGGTGAGCGCCTGGAATCAACCTGTCTGCGGCCGAGACACACTGGACGTACACCTGGATTTATGGTCTGGGGAGCGACTTTCTATGACAGCAGGAGCACTCTCGTGGTTATCCCACGCACCCTGACGGCGCAGTTGTACGTCGGTCTGGTGATTCAACCTGTTGTGCTGCCATTCATTAACAGCATTCCTGGGGGTGTTTTCCAACAGGATAACGCTCGCCCGCATAATGCTGTTGTAACCCAATATGCTCTACAGAGTGTCGACATGTTGCCGTGGCCTGCTAGATCACCAGATCTTTCAGCAATCGAGCACGTATGGGACATCATTGGACGACCACTTCAGCGTCACCCCCCAGCCAGCATTAACCGTCCCTGTATTGACCGACCAAGTGCAACATGCATGGAACTCCATCCCACAAACTGACATCCAGCACCTGCACGACACAATGCATGAACGTGTGTGTGCTTGCATTCAACATTCTGGCTGTTACACCGGTTATTAATGTACCAGAATTTTACATTTAAAATGGCTCTTCTCGCGCTTACAATAAGCTGCGATCTTGAAACCTTAATCGATTAAATATGTTACCTATACAAATGTATTGCCGCCATTTCATTCCTCTACAATTTTTTTTTCATGGTGTTGGGATTTTTTTTCCGTCAGTGTATATATATATATATATATACACTGCTGGCCACACAAAATGTAACACCAAGAAGGACAACAGATAGCAAAGCCAGATTTACTGGACACATAACAACAGATACAAAGATGAAACGATTGAGCTTACAGGCCCGTGCGACTTACGGAACACGCAGACATCAATAGTTCGTGTGGCCCCATGGCTGGCAATAACGGCCGCTACACGCCGCGGCATCGAACGAAAGAGGCTTTGGATGTGGGCTTGGGGTATGTCGGTCCAGGCTGCTTCCACACGTTGCCACAGTTCATCAGGCGTAGCCGCGGGTGGTGCTCGCCGGACCATTCGGTTGCCGATCAGTGACCAGACGTGTTCGATGGGCGACATATCGGGAGAACAGGCGGACCTGGTGGGCCGTGAAGAATTTCTGCACGATGCGTGCCACGTGCGGGCGCGCATTGTCCTGTTGAAACGTGGCCGCTGGTAGGTCCTGCAGGTAAGGGAGGACTACAGGCTCCAAAACGTCGGAGATGTAGCGGTGGCTGTTGAGTGTACCGGAGATGCGTACCAGAGGGGTGCGGGTATCATATCCAATTGCGCTCCAAACCATAACGCCAGGTGACGGACCGGTATGGCGATGCATAATGCAGGCATCATACAGGCTCTCGCCACGGTGCCGCCACACGTGAATCCGACCATCGTGGTGTTTCAGGCAGAAGCGGGATTCGTCGGAGAAGACATTGTCGTGCCATTCCGTATTCCAGATGGAGCGTTCAACGGCCCACTGCCGCCGCACTCGCCGGTGGAGTAACGTCAATGGTAATCGGAACAATGGGCACCGTGCGACAAGTCCCTGTACCTGCAGATGACGTCGAACGGTACGTGCTGACACAGGTTGTTGCGCAACACACCCTAATTCCTGCGCTAACGTTCGTGATATGGCGGTGCGAGCCGTCAATGCCCGCCGCACAACATGCCGGTCCTCTCGTTCGGTGGTGTGCCGCGTCTGCGGCAATCGCTCGCGTCGGTTCGTCAGTCCCTCCTACACCTACCGAATCCATACTCGCCTCACTGTGGCTGGATATCGTCCCGCACGGGCGCCGATGTCTCGGTACAATAAACCACTGTCACGATAAGCCACTATTCGTCCTCTGTCGAACTTCAAAACGTGCTGGAATGATTGTTCTGCGACGAGGCATCGGGAAGCTTCCCACGCACAGGTCTGGCAGCACAACACACTTTCACTGCTTACACCTCGCCTTCTGTGCACCCTTCTTATAGTACTTCTCGGTGGCGTGCGGGGCGCACATGATTTGCATATGCCCTGCAATGCTAATCGTTTGCATGTCCTTTCGCAGGCGCCGCCCCAGTGGCGCAGTGGTCTAAGGCGCTGGCCTCTGATCATTTGTCCATAAGGGGTCCGGGTTCGAATTCCGGTCAGTCATGGATGTTGTGTCCCCGCACGGGGATAACTGGTTTTCCAGTTATTTGGGGAGCGGCGCCCCACGGCCCGAGCTGACCTTGTGACTGGTCAACATCTGATGTCATGCCACAGCTTGTTTTTTTCTTATTTTGGTGCTGTTGGTGTTTGCAGGGACGGCTGTTCATCCAGCTGTTGGGGAGTCGCGGCCCCACATTCCCGAGCTGGTCTTGTGTCTCGCTTTTTCGTTTTTATTTATTTTCTCCACTGGCTAGTTGCCCGTGTTGTATTCTCTACCTAATCGCTACCACGTTATGTACTAACACCCCGGTCTTGTGGTTTTGTTACCCTCCACCACTAACTGATTTATATTAACCGCTCAGTTCGTAGGTTGCTGAGATTCCGTTTAGGTTCCCTGCCAGGATTTGTCTTCTTTGGATTTCTTTTTTTTTTCCTTTTAGCTGGTTTGGGTGCTAGACCTACCTGCATGTTTGCCGCGTGCGGAGACCCGTGAGGCGGAAATGGGATGTCTGGCGGCTGAGGTCGCAGGAGACCGGTTAAGTGCCTCCTGTGTACCAACACTCCTCTTCGACCCCGGCTTCGCTGTAAACGGGAGGCTAGAGCCTAACCCACCTCTGGTCAGAAGTCTTGTACCAAGTTGTGTGCAGGGCTTTAGCGGCTTTTTGTCGTATTGCACGGCAGGGTGAGCCCGGGGGCTGTGGGATCATGCCAAAGGCGTTGGCATGACGGTACCCAGAGGCCGAAGTGTCCGCCGAGTGCGTGTGATCACAGCCAACGGACTATATTTGCAACTAAGCTCTAGAACTGTGTCTTGCGTCATGTGTTTGGCTTGCGGACCTCCAGTTCTCCCCTGTTGGGCTCGATTGTGGGCGGAGTACGTTGCTGATGAATTTTTTCTTACTCCCATGGGGAAACATAAACCCTCCTCAAAATTTAAAAAACAACAGGATATGGTGATTGATCAGGGGCCAAATTTGCCTCAACCACCTCCCACACATAACACACTGAAGAGAACTTTCGTTGAAAAACGATATCACCGCGACGTATCTTTAGATCCAGGTGTTGAGCTGTCAGCTCAGAAACGTCGCATTACACTTGCAGATTCGATACCTCAAGCTACTTTTCTCGTCATTTCTTCTACTGACCAGATGTTGAAACTTTCCTCAAAGTCTCCTTTTTTCATCTCGAAGGCACTTGCGGGTGTTGCTGGCTCTTTGAAGTCAGTGAAGAAGCTACGCTCTGGTGACCTGCTTGTGGAAACTTGCACTCTCTCTCAGAGCAAATCTCTTCTGCAGTTGACCAGACTTCAGGATATTCCAGTTCAAGTGACGGCACATCCGTATCTCAACACCTCCAAGGGAGTCATTTCTGAGCCCGACTTGTTGGTCTGCGATGAAGATGAACTTGTGTGTGAACTTGCTGATCAGGGTGTCATAGCTGCCCGACGCATGACTTTCAGGCGCGATGGCGCGCTGATCAAATCACGAAATGTTATTTTGACTTTTAACAGCCAGAAGGTACCTACTGAAATAAAGGCTGGTTACTTGTTATGTGCAGTTCGTCCTTATATACCAAATCCTCTACGCTGTTTTAAGTGCCAGAGGTATGGACATTCCCAGCGGTCCTGTAACAGTGTTGCGAGGTGCGCCAATTGTGGTTCCCGCGACCACGAAGGGACTGGATGCACTTCAGAGCCCTGCTGTGTAAACTGTGGTGACTCTCACGCTGCTTATGCTAGGTCCTGTTCGAAGTGGAACGACGAGAAGGCGATCCAGCGCCTCAAGACCCTGGAGGGCCTCTCGTACCCTGCTGCCAAGGCCAAGTTGGGTATTCCCAACAACCGACAGCGTACTTTTGCCGCAGTTGTTCAGTCTCAGCCACAACCCGTGCAGCCTTTTGTTCCGCGCCCTGTAGCTCTCGCCGCACTTGCCAAGCGATCTACAGCTGAACAAGCGACACAGGTGGATTTCACCGAGCTCCAGCTTATTCGACCAGCTGCGTCTTCGCCTTCTCTTTTGAAGACGCCCGCCTCCCAGCAGACAGCCTGCACGTGCGGAAGACCCGGCCCTCAATCCGCAAAGGTGTGCGGTGTCCATCAAACTGTCTCGGCCTCAGCGAGGTCCCCACCCTCACCCAACATTATAGAAGAACACGGGGGGGAGGAGAGTGACAGTTCGTCCCCAGCCTCTACCAGTATTGCAGAGGAACATGGGGGGGGAGGAGAGTGACAGTTCGTCCCCGCCCTCTGCCAGCATTGCAGAGGAGTGTGAGGGGGAGGAGAGTGACGGTTCGTCCTTTTCCATTAGTAAATATATTACTTTTAATAAACTTCATTAACTACCTTTTCTTCACTGCTTTCTTCATACTCTTTTTCACCTTTTACCAAGCCTGTCTGATCTTAATCATTTTCCACGTTTTTAAAAATCTGTGGCTGATCGTTCTTTGTCTGGCGCTCTTTGGCCAAACCTGGCCCTTGCGCCAATAAAATCCAACAACCAACCAACCATGGATGTTGTGTTTGTCTTACGGCACTGGCTCTCTCCCTTTCCTGGAACCAGTGACAATAAATTAGGGACGGGCGACTGCTTATAGCCCATTGAGTTGCTCACGGTGGTCGTTAAACCTCCAATCCAATCCAATCCAATCCTTTCGCGGGCGACGCATGCTGCGAATTTTAGGCCAAAAGGATGCTTCCTACTGCTGTCGTTTAAAGGTGTATCATTTCTACATGGAACACTGTCTTAAAAATACGTTCTATTTTTTAAATTTTATGTTGGCTTGTTGGTTTACTTGATGTGTAAGGATAAATAATATTTGAGTTATATTATTACAATACGGCTATTTTCACGCTGAAAAAAACTCATCACAACAACAAACATATACATCATCGTGATACAGACAGCGGTTTACTCACATCCTGGAATTGATGGCCCGCATCTCCCCAGCTGCCGATTACATTAAGTGTCCACTTTTTGGCTGAGAGTTGAATCACCTTTTTATCCTACACCGTGGCAGTTGTCTAAGCACTGGCTTCTGAATATTCATCAAGGCCATGACAATAAAAAAAGAGTTACCTTTTTTAGTGACGTCACGAGAAATCCTAGTCGTCCGATTGGTTTTCAATGGTGTCGTGTCTGACGTCAGCACGAAACCGACGGATCAGGCCGTGGAACATGAGAGGGACATTACGAAGGAAGGGTACTCATCTCTCTGATATCATGACTTTATGCTTTCAAGACGTATTTAATTCGTCCAAGATGAGTCTGGGTTCGAATCTCAGTGAGGCATGGATGTTGTGATTTTCTCATTGCACTCTCCCTGTTCCTCCTTGGAACCAGTGGCCCCAAATTAGGGTCGAGAGACGCCTGTAGCCTCATGAATTGCTCACGGTATTCATTACACCCCTAAATAAAAAAAAAAAAATCTGAAATTATCCAAGAAGAATATCTTGCTTCTTCTTTGAAATGAATCTTTTATTTTCAGGTGCTGTTCCTTCCATCGAGTTTTTTTTTTTTTTTTTTTGATTGGAGGTTTAACGACCACCGTGAGCAACTCAATGGGCTATAAGCAGTCGCCCGTCCCTAATTTAGGGTCACTGGTTCCAGGGAAGGGAGAGAGCCAGTGCCGTAAGACAAACACAACATCCATGCCTCACCGGGATTCGAACCCGGACCCCTTACGGACGAATGATCATAGGCCAGCGCCTTAGACCACTGCGCCACTGGGGCGGCCCATCGAGTTTATGTGGTTTATTTTATAATCATTGTTATTATCACAGATAATAACATCGAGTTTATGTGGTTTATTTTATAATCATTGTTATTATCACAGATAGATAGCCGCCCCGGTGGCGCAGTGGTCTAAGGCGCTGGCCTCTGATCATTCGTCCGTAAGGGGTCCGGGTTCGAATCCCGGTGAGGCATGGATGTTGTGTTTGTCTTACGGCACTGGCTCTCTCCCTTCCCTGGAACCAGTGACCCTAAATTAGGGACGGGCGACTGCTTATAGCCCATTGAGTTGCTCACGGTGGTCGTTAAACCTCCATTCAAAAAAAAAGAAAAAAATCACAGATAGACAGAGGATTGAGAGGAGTTAGAATAAGCTGATTCTAGGTTGAAAGAATTGGCAACAGTTTTTACAACATTGATTTAAAAAGCGCCGCACTGCCGCACATGTGGATGTGGTGTGTGTATTTGTTGCGACCTGAGCGTGAATTTCGTGCGCTATGGAAGTAATCCAGTTAACTTTTCTGCTCCACAGATTATTTTTTTTAACTTCGGGAATTTTGGAGATTCCGTTAGTTTAAATTTCATGTTCCTCCTACACTATGGAGTAGTTTATCTTTTATTTGTCTCACAACCATCGTCTTAGAGGTATGTGTTATGTAAATCAAAGGCCATGTTATTGTTTACAAAAACCATGCCTGTTAAAAAAAAAAAGTAATAATAATAACAATTTAGTCCCTCCATGTTAACAGACTTTGTGACGTTTTATCATGCTGCTTCAATGATGGCGAGTAATCTGCAACGCTACTTGTGTAGTTCCGTATTTCGCCTAGGAAGGCAAGTTTTCAGGGCTGGGGAAATTGAATTATGTATGTTAGTATTTAAGCAGCATGTTCTATACAAAAGATTTATAGCACACTTGTGACATTGTTAGTAAAACTTTCAAATGCTCAATTACTTTATAATATTTAGCTTCATTTTCGTAAAAAAAAACTAAAACGAGTTTTTATTTGGGTTGGCTATTGGCTAAAAAGTGGGAAAACCATTAATGCAGCGATGACCGTGTCTGGGATGCAAATATCATCTCTTAAAACTCGGCCGCCCCGGTGACGTAGTGGTCTAAGCGATGGCTTCAGATCATTCGTCTGAAAGGGGTCTGGGTTCGAATCCCGGTGAGGTATGGATGTTGTGTTTGTCTTATGGCACTGGCTCTCTCCCTTTCCTGGAAGCAGTGGCCCTAAATTATCGACGGGCGACTGCATATAGCCCACTGAGTTGCTCATGGTGGTCATTAAACCTCCAATAAAAGTAAAATTCGATAAGTTCTTGTGTCTTTATGTGCTGTACTCTGAGTCACCCTAAGAGCGTACTGTTGTTAAAGGTGGTGAACCTTATCATGTCGTCTCAATGTAATGTAAAACAGTATCAATCTGTATTACAGAACACTTCTGCTGTTTCCTTTCTGTCAAGCAATTACTCTCACACTGACCCCACACATACATCACACAAGGAGTGAGGACTGTGAATGGGGGTGTGGTGGATTCCAAACTTCTACTGCCTGTTTAAGTAACCTTCCCCAATTATCAATTTACTGTCTCTGTGTTGTGAATGTTAGGAGAGGTCTCCTCCCCCCTCCAAGTTTCTTTTTTTTTTTTTTTTTTTTTTTTTTTTTTGATTGGAGGTTTAACGACCACCGTGAGCAACTCAATGGGTTATAAGCAGTCGCCCGAATTTAGGGTCACTGGTTCCAGGGAAGGGAGAGAGCCAGTGCCGTAAGATAAACACAACATCCATGCCTCACCGAGATTCGAACCCGGACCCCTTTCGGACGAATGATCAGAGGCCATCGCTTAGACCACTGTGCCACCGGGGCTGCCCAAGTTTCTTCCCAGCTTGACAGAAGAAGCTGAAAGTACAAGGCCCTTGCTTGAGGAACTTTTCATTTCAATTTTCTTTTTAAGTGCTGACATTTGGAAAATTTCAGATAGCATTTTTCTTTATTCCTGTAAGTACTGAGCTTCAGCGGTGTGGCATTCCATGAACTGTTTTTTTATTTTGTCTGTATTGTGAAGGTGCAAAAAAGGTTATTCTGTAGAATAAGGAATTTAACATGCTGGGGATGAAGGCTGCAGGATGCAATGCTAGTAAGTGTTAGAGGCCCAGGCTAATTGTCGAAGTTGGGTATGTTTTCATGGTTAGGCATGGATGTTGTTTGCCATCTAGCACCAGTTCTGCCACATCCTTGAGAGTAGTGGTACCAATTTTGGAAAAAGGGTTGCACTTAAATCCTGGATTTAAAAAAAAAAAAAAAGAAAAAAGTGTAGTAGGCTGTTCTTTCCCAGAGTGCTGCTATAAGTTGTAATGGGCAGTATTGCAGAAGATATGGGTTACTTATATCTGTTTATGAATTATTTTTTTTTAATGTGCTGTATCTCTTAGTCAACACTTTGCATCATCTTCATGCCATGCACTAATTCATTGTCTCTTGATCCCCTACTGCAGAATGAGGACATGGATCATTTTGAGTTTGAAGTAGTAGTCCCAAGTCTGAAAAGATGCTGAAATAAGAACGGAACTGTTATCAGCTACCCCTTGGAAATAATTTTGCTATCTGTGTCAGTGATATACATAATCATAGAGGATAACTGATAAACTGAATGTATGAAAGAATGCTCACTTTTCAGAAAAAGTAAATACACTAGCAGTACAGGGTTGTGTAATGTCACCATGGCTGTTTACTATATTTATGGATGCGTGCATGTGTAATGCCAAAATGGATAATACAGGTTTATGTCGTGGTAATGTCCTTGTGTGTAGATTGCTATATGCTGATGACACAATCCTGTTGGCACAGAGTGAAAGTGAGTTGCAGAGAATGCTGGCCCGGATGTACAAAGTTTGTATGAATTTCAAACCGAGTATAAAGAAGAGAACAACCAAAATTATGGTTTTTGAGCGAGTACCTGTTAGTACTGTATGCAAGATAAGTTTAAATAGCGCTGTTATTGATCGGGTAAACGAGTTTGTATATTTGGGAAGCATGTTTGACAGAAAGAACAAATTAGATGGTGAAATTAGTAGGCGAGTGAACTTTTCATTGAAAGTCATAGCTGCTTTACGAGGATTTCACAGGAATGATGGGTTTTCAAGAAAATCCTGAATTGCTGTATACAAGAGTGTAATTGTTCCTACTCTTATGTATGGCAGTGAAACTTTGGTTCTGCAGAAAAGCCATAGGAGTCGTTTGTGTGCTGTGGAGATGCATTACTTACTGGGGTTTGTGGCAAGACACATTCTGATCATGTGAGGAAAGAATATGTATTGCAGATATGTAATGTGAGGCAAAATGTTGTTAGTAAGGTGGAGACTAATATTAAGTGGTTTGGTCATGTTGAAAGAATGAGTGATGAGATGCTTACTAAGAGAATGTATTTAGCCCAAGTGGCAGGAAAGAAAAATAGAGGAAGGTCAATGAAATCATGGGAGGATCAGATTCAGAAATGTCTGAATTAGAAAAAGATAAGTATGAAGTACAAAAGGTCTTGTGTGCAGTGTGTGATAGATGTTAATGAAGCTTGAGCTGTGTGCTAAGATCCCTGCTAATGAAGATGTCTGATACAGTAACAATGAGTTGTTTCTGTGAGGAGTTAACCTCTGAATATCAGAGAACAGCTTAGTGATATGTATGTATGTGTGTGTATGTATATATGTTGACTGATGTTTTCCTGCATCTATTAGAAACATTAGGTCTTTCTTAATTTCATGAAAAAATATCTTAATTTAAACTAAGCAGTTGACAAAACTATTCAGAACATTTCCTCTGCTCAAGGACATTGTAGCTTGCCCCTGAAATGGCAGCAGAGGCCATTTAGAAATGTATTGGAATTCAGAAAAATGTAAGGAACACATGTGTGCATCATCCACGAACAGTATACTTAAGGCAGTTCTTTTTTGTGAGTAATGCATGATCAAGAAAGTAACTTCAACTAAGCTTTCCACCTGAATCTTAAACACATGGTAAAATCAAAAGAAATCCTACCTCATAAACAAAGAATTGCAGAGATTAGTACCCAGGAGCAGAAAGTACTTAAAACTGCAACGTGCGTTGCAGAACAAAGCCCCCCCCTGCAGAACATTTTCTTTAAAATCTTAGATTTCAATTTCAATGACTTGTGGAATATTTTTTTTATCTTAGATTTCAATTTCCTTGTAGGATATTTTTATTTGTAGAACATATTTTGTTAAATCTTAAATTTCAATCCATTGCAGAACTTTCTTTTATCTTAAATTTTCAAGCTCAGTGCTTGCTCGCGTACCCCGATCTGCCGGTAACTCCTCTTGCCTACCCTCCCTGCCTTCTGCCTGGAGCACCAAACAATCCTCACTTTTCCACATATCCACCCACCCCTACCATTTGGGATGGTAGCTGATTATTTCTTAAGACCCTTTCCCTCTTCCCCCGATAATATGTTGTGAAAGTGGGAGAAGCCAAGCCATGTTAAACCACATATTGTTGGCTGGGAGAGTGTTTGTTAGGTGTCCATCTTGAAAAAAATGACCTCAGGTCAACTACAGCAGAACACGTGAGATTCCTGTCCAAAGTATTAAACTCCTGCCGAAGTAAAGTTGCTAGGATGGGGTCTCCCGCCTTGGAAAATTTTAAGGAAAAAACATATTTTTTTTCACCACTCACAAAATTTGAGCTTTAAAAACGTATCCTTTATCAAATTATATGCATTAAAAACGAATCCTTCCCTGAGTTACGAAAATACAGTAGAATACATCTTTCATGTCTGGAATAGAATCAATTTATGGACACGTGAATCGGCTTTCATCCTGGAAGATTCATTTTGCATATTGCCAACTATTACAAAACAGGCACGAGATTCTTTAGCGGAATTCTGCATTTTTGATTATTTGGGATCAATATAAAACTAAAGAGAATATGAGGAGAGGAGATTAACATGTGTGTTTGTGCATAAAGAGATCGTTTCCCGTCTGGAAACAGTATTCCATTCTTCAAAACTAAATTTTTTTTCTGTAATTGTCATTTCTTCTTCTGGTGAAGTTGCCTCTGCCCAGTATTGTCGCTAGTATCAGTCTGTTGCATAAATGTTTATATTTCAGCTCGAAACTGCAGGACACAATTTTCCGAAAACGTAAATTCGACTGAGCAAAAATTTCCCTGTAATCTTTAATTATGAGTTTCTCTCGCGGATTTGCAAAATTTTGCCTTTGTTGTCATCATTTGTGTCATTCTCGAGAGCAAAGAAAATTGGGAAGGGTGTAGTGTGCATTGCCTGGCGGTAAACAGAATTCCGTCTACCAAAAATGGAAGCTAGACGGAGTGACGATTTCTCCTGTAATTGCAATTTTTTTCTTGTGATTCGCCTTGTTCAGTATTAATGCAAAATATGATTTTGTTCAATAAATGATTGTGTTTCAGCTCCAAAATAGAAGAAAAATTTCCAAAAATGGAAATAGAACTGAGCAAAGAGTTCAAAAAAACTCCACTCCACTCAGAATAACTGCCATAGCTCCCTTTTGTTGTGATATTCAATGGATAACAGGCTACATAGCTGATCTATTGAATAATAAATTGTATATTTTGAAAATGAGGCAATTGTTGACATAATTATAAGAGCAGGTATTTTATTGAATTTTGAATAATTAACATTTCCAAGAACTCATGTAGCAGCCCCGGTGGCGCAGTGATCTAAGGCGTTGGCCTCTGATCATTCGTCCGTAAGGGGTCTGGGTTCGAATCCCGGTCAGGCATGGATGTTGTGTTTGTCTTACGGCACTGGCTCTCTCCCTTCCCTGGAACCAGTGACCCTAAATTAGGGACGGGCGACTGCTTATAGCCCATTTGAATTGCTCACGGTGGTCGTTAAACCTCAAAAAAAAAAAAAAAAAAAAAAAAAACTCATGTCAGTTCTGAGCAGAAGAAAGAATTGGAAAATCTTTCTAATTTCATTGAATTTGTAAAGGTTTTTCTATGTGTTCCACACTCTGAAGAGAGAGAAAAAAAATATTCTTTGAGTACACTGTTTTTTGTCACTTGGATTTATAGAAATATGCAAGAAAGTAGGACAAGCGGAACATTTTTTCCAGATTAAAGCTCTCTTAAAACAAGCTCTATGAAATGAAAAGCAGAGATTCCAAAATTTATTAAGTAACCTGCTTTTATTCTTTCTCTGCCTGCCTCAGAGGCAATTTGTGAATCCTGGGTTTCAGCAATTGACGTATTGTATAAGTAAAAGACCCAATACTAATAACGGAGATGTTATAGTTGGAACAAATGATAAATGACTGTTTATAATGTCAAACAGAGCACAGTTTGGACATAAGTCAGTCTGAAAAATATTGAAAGCTGTCCTAGTTTCAATGTATAGACTAAACTGTACCACCAACACTTGGAACCAAGGCGTACTACTATTTAACTTCAAAAGTTATTAACAGAATATCAAATTCTAAATACATACCCTAGTTCTAAATAAATTTAAGTAACAGGTTTATGTATTGTTATATTTAACAAGGAATTTCAACTGATGGTAATTTTTTAATGTTTGTTTTACTGTGATTTATTCACTTAATTTTTTTTTTAATGAAATTTGGTCAAAGTGTTTCACACTTTCCCCGCAGAACATTTACAATCTTTGGAAGTCATATTGCAGAACACAACGTAATTCTGCTCCCGGGGATTAGTACAGGTGTGAGGGACACCAGAGTAATTAGTCTGTACCTAGTAAGGTATTTTGAAAATTCCAATTGATAAACCCATGACTTTGTGTTCCAAAAGGGGAAATAGTTACCGGCTCTTGATAATATTTTATTCCAATATACACTGCTTCACAAAAATTAAGCATGGATCACAAAAATGTGAATAAAATAAAAACAAGTAAAGCAATCTGAATGAAAATTGGTGAAGACATATTTTGTAATGTAAATGTTTAGTATTCATTCAAAAATAATGTCACATGTACGCTTAGGTGCCAAACAGGAACACGGTAAGAAAAGCATATTTTGCTAATGGTCATGATTTGTTATTGCAGGTCACAGTCAGAATTTCCAAATACCGAATTTGTCCCAAGAAGGCTGTTGGATGGATGGAAGCTGGGCAAACAGTTAACAAAATGGCTAGGTTCTTTAATGTCCACCATTTCGTCATCTCAAGGCTGTGGAGACCATTCCAAATAAGTGAAACTGATGTCAGATGACCTGTTGCAGGTTGTCCAAGAAATACACCACCGCAGGATGACCGCCATATCGAACTCTTAGCTAAAAGGAACCATAGGGTATCTGCATCATCTCTGTGTTCTGACCTCATGGCATCCACTGGCAGGCAGACAGGCATCGCTATCAGCTGTTTCCAGGCAGCTCCACAAGGCCTGGCGCTATGCAAGGTGACTTGCCGTATGTGTACCGTTAACCTCCAGACATAGATAGGCTTGCCTGAGGTGGTGTAAAGAGCATGTAGGCTGGACCCAAGAACAATGGGCCCATGTGTTTTCACAGATGAATCCAGGTTTTTCCTGGAATCTGACAGCAGGCGTGCATTGATCTGAAAGGAGGTGGGCACCTGCTACCAGCCACAAAACATCGTCGAAAAACATGCTTTCTGTCATGGTGGAAAAACTATGTGTGCTAAATTTTCATTAGGTGGACGCACCGACCTTCATGTGTTTTCTGGAGGTACCATTACTCCTCAAAGGTATTGGGATGAGATCCTAGACCACTATGTCAAGCCTTATGCTAGTGCTATTAAACAAGATTTCATTTTAATGGACGATAATGCTCGTGCGCACAGAGCTAGAGTGGTCGATCAGTACCATGATGACGAAGAAATTCAACAAATGGATCAACCTGGATACTTTTCGGACCTGAATCCCATAGAACATCTATGGAATGCCCCTGGGAGATGTGTTTCAGCCCTCATATCCACTCCCCAAACCATCAGTGACCTTCAGACTGCTCTTGTGCATGAATGGCAATTGTTGCAGTCTCACTCTTTGGATTTTCTTATTGAGGGTTTGAATCGATGCTACCAGGCTTACATTCATGCCAGAGATGGCCACATTCCTTTTTTACACGATTTGGTGTTCATACCACGTTTTTCTTTTTCTGGGTTCTATTTTTCATCAGTGTCTATTTTTCATCAGGTTATATGCAATCAAGTTTCCAGTATTTGTATGATATCTACCAAAGACTTGTATGTCTGACCATGTTAAATTTGAATAAATTTGTTCCCATTTTTTTTATGAGCTATGCTGATTTGTGTACCCATGCTTAACTTTTGACGAGCAGTATATATATATGTTAAGAAGATTGTTTCTTCAAACAGTGAGCTTCTGCCATCTTGGGAGCACACTATATGATTTCCTCATAATTCTGGATAAAATGTTTGCGCCGTAGAAATGTTCTGACTGATCTTGTTGTTTGTTCAGTTTAAATTAAGATTTTTCTTCATGAAATTAAAGAAAATCGTGTTTCTAACAGACTTAAGAAAACTGATATATTTTTTATTTACAAGATGTGGGCATTTTTTACTCATAACAATGAACCCTACAGTCTTTGTTGGACAATCTTAACTTTTTTTGCCGTGTGCCCATTTTAAGTAGAGTTGTTAATTATGAACAAAGTAATTGGGATCTTTATATGGGCAGTAACAGCAAAGCTGTGGGTACTTATCAGTAAACTAAACAATTTTTTCAGTATTACCTTTGTGAACTGCTTTAGTGAACATTGTATTGGATATGACAACCTTTTCAAAAATCATAATTTATGTTCATAACATACTGACAATTTCAGTGCTAATATCTAGGTCAAGCGTGCACAATCCCCAGCCCTCTCTTGGCCTGATTGTATATGACCCGTGCACACCAAGGGAGTGCAAAAAAAGAAATTAGTCAAACATTTATAGAAAATTTTTATAGCGATATGAAATTTTTATGGGGCGCTGGTAGTACACACAGTAATGACAAATATATATATATATATATATATGACCTTAGCTACATATAATGGACGCTCCCTATCTTCTGATTCAAGGCTTCTTGAATTGGAAGAGGAACTACAAAGGATCAAGTGGGACATCGTCGGGCTAAGTAAGGTAAGGAGAAAAGATCTCATTGAACTGAAAAGTGGACATCTCTTCTACTATGGTGGGACTGATACTGGCAGAACTAGTGGTGTTGGATTTATAATAAACAAGAAACTGAAGGATAAAGTTGTAGAAGTTGAAAGTTCCTCTGACAGAGCTGCACGACTCGTTATCCAACTCTCGAGAAGATACCAGGCTCAGATTATTCAAACTTATGCACCCACCACAAGTCATCCTGAAGAAGAAATTGAAGAATTTTATGAGGAAATTCGTCATCTAAATAATAAAGGTAAGCAGCACTTAAAGATAATTATGGGAGATTTCAATGCAAAAATAGGGCAATGGCAACAGAATGAAACTTCAGTAAGTAAATTCGGTCACAGCAACAGAAACCAGTGTGGAAATACTCTCGTTGAGTTTGCAGAGGCAGAAGGGTTTTTCATCTTGAACTCCTTCTTCAAGAAAAAGCCACACAGGAAATGGACATGGAGACATCCAAATGGGACGACAAGTGAAATTGATTTTATTATGTGTAACAAAAAATTCGTCATAGAAGACTGCAGTGTGCTGAACAAGTTCAACACAGGTAGTGACCATAGATTGGGGAGATGTAAGATGCACCTCAACAATAAACTCGAACGTGGCAAGCTCATAAGACAAACAAAATGTATTGACATAACCAACCTTTAAAAACACCATAATGCCTTCAAGTTGGAACTGAAGAACAGATTCTCTGCTTTAGAAAGCCTAACATTGGAAGAAGTGGATATTTCTGAAGTTAACAGAAAAGTAACCAAAGCTCTTATGCAAACAGCAACAAAATTAGCTGGGTCTAAGAACAAGTTGCATGTGAACAAATTATCAGGAAAAACCAAAATGTTGATGCAAAAAGAAGAAGAGATGAGGACAACTAAAAAAGATGTGACTTCCAAAGTGGAATATATAGAGCTATGCAAGACAGTACGAAAAAGTATCACTGAAGACGTAAGGAAATTCAACTGTGAACTAGTGAGGAAAGCAATTGAAAACAACCAAAGCCTAAAGATAGCAAAGCGACATCTCAGTAAGGGAAGAAAACAGATTATGGCACTGAGAAAAGATGGTTCTGTAACAAAAAGTGGAGGTGAAATTTTGAGAAGAGTGAAAGATTTCTACTCCAAATTATATGAAAGGGATGATACATGTACTCCAGACATCATGAAAGATACCAGAGTTCTTCCAGTACTCCCAGCAGATGCAATCAAGAACATGAAGCGGGGAAAAGCTCCAGGAGAAGATGGAATTACTGTAGACATCATACAAGAAGCAAGTGGAGAAATCAAAACAGTACTCGCCCAAATTTTCACTCGATGCCTTAATGAAGGGAAGATTCCTGAGGATTAGAAGAACGCTACAATGATCTTGCTACATAAAAAAGGTGACATTGAGGATCTCGGGAACTACAGACCTATCAGCCTCTTATCAGTGGTTTATAAAATCTTCACTAAAGTTCTTTCACACCGCTTGAAAGTGACACTGGACATGGCTCAACCGAGAGAACAAGCTGGATTCAGGAGTGGCTACAGCACAATAGATCATATCCACATACTGAGAGAACTAATTGAAAGAGCGAGGGAATATGAACTTCCATTGTGCATGGCTTTTATCGATTATGAAAAAGCCTTTGATTCGGTGAAACCATCAGCAGTTACAATGGCTCCGAAATCCTGCGGTATTGAAGATGCATACATTAATATTATTAATAACATCTATGAAAATGCAAGTGCATTGTTGTTTGAAAATACTACACACATAAAAATTGGAAAAGGAGTGAGACAAGGCTACACCATATCTTCGAAGCTCTTTAATGCCACTTTGGAAAATGTCTTTCAATAACTGAACTGGGAAAACAAAGGGATAAAGATTAATGGAGATTATCTAACCCACCTTCGTTTTGCTGATGACGTAGTCATTTTTGCAACTACCCATCAGAGCTGCAGAGTATGATCCAGGAACTTGCTGACAAGAGTAAAGAAGTGGGATTAAAAATGAACTTTCAGAAGACAAAAGTGATGTTCAATGCTTTTACAAGAAATGAAGATTTATCGATTGATGGAGAAAAGCTGGAGATAAGACACGTACGTTTATCTTGGACAGCAGATATCAAGTGAGAGTCACATTGATGAAGAAATTAACCGGTGTACAAAACTTGCCTGGAGAGCTTTTGGAAGAAACAGCATAATTTTCAAGAGCAATATGCCATTATGTCTTAAAAGAAAAGTGTTTGATCAATGTATCCTTCCAGTGCTTACGTATGGTGCAGAGACGTGGACCTTAGCTAAAAGAGACATACAAAGGCTGCAGACAACTCAAAGCAGCATGGAGAGGTGCATGCTTGGTGTAACCAGGAGAGATAAGAAGAGGAACTCGTGGATCAGAAAAATGACAAGAGTGGAAGACATCATGATCAGAGTTAAATCCCTGAAATGGCAATGGGCTGGACATACTGCCAGAAGGACAGATCATCGATGGACAGCCGAAATTTTAGATTGGATTCCAAGGGACAGGTAAAGACCCAGAAGAAGACCACATGGAAGATGAGTGGATGAAATTCGAAAGTATGCGGGAGTGACATGAAGGAGACTGGCACAAGACAGACCGTTGTGGAGGAAACTTGGGGAGACCTTCGTCCAGCAGTGGATTGATAATGGTTGACAATGATGATGCTATATAAAGATATGAGAATTTTATGGCGTTACAGACAAATATACGCCAGGTTTGCAACACCATCAAGACAAGCACTGAAATGGCACCCATCGATTTTCAAATGGAGCTCTCTGATCTTTAGTTAAATAACTCCAAATTGAATGCTAAATATGCAGAAGTTTTAAGTTCAAGAACTAATTTTATTGTTGAACTTGTATGTTCTAAATAGATTTCTTGGTGAGAATTTTTGTGTGTTATGCTGAAATGTAAGCAAAATATTTTTTGCTTTATGTAATTCTGAGTGGTATCTTGAGGTTTATTTTCATTTATCTTTACCTTTTTCCTATGACCACACATAAAAATCTAAGTTTATGAGTAGTTAAGGTGAATGACTGAGATTAGTAACATTGTACTATCTGACATGAGAATTACTGCTGAACACTAAAATTTCAGTAAGTAAACAAATGAAATGGTATTTTGAGTTAAAATAGGAGCAAGAAAAGAACTGATTTATTAACCGTTTCTTCTGTTTTGGGGAAATTTTTACAAAAATGAAGCACTTGGAGAGCAAATCTTATAAACCAGGCTTTAGTGGATTTCTGCAGAGAAGGAAAAACTTAGAGAACTGTAGAGATACTATAGATAGTAGATACCACACTGTCAGAATTCTGCACCTCTCCTCCACAGCACAGCTCCCTGCTAATTTTATCGAGCAACATACATAGATTGCAGTGCAGCCCGAGTTTGCCATAAATCCTGGCCACAGGAAGCATTTTAGGAGGAAAGAAGTTAAAGAAAATTGAGCCAGGTGTACTGTAGAAACAGATAAATGTTCACTCCCCATTTAAGACACTGTGAAGGGAGGGAGTGGAAGTTTTAAGTTTTTTATTGGTGCCAAAATAGGTTAGCGAGTTTTTTGCTTTTTTGGGCTCGGGCTGTATTTCACGATATAAAATTCAGGCTTGGGCCCATAAAATTGAGTAGAAACTCGGCACTTGCTTGTACACACCTACATTCAGACATATTGTACATGGTTGAGGTAGCCCTGCTTTGTGCCATGTTATCAGTTAATTGAATGAGGTTCACAAACACCTGTGCTGCCATAGAGTGATGTCAGACTGCACTGCATTCCCTAGAATTTTTTTTTTTTTTTTTGTCCCTTTGTAGTTTGAAGTTCATTCTATGGTTTTCACTGCCAGGTTTTCATATCTGAAATGTGTAAATTTTTCCTCACTGAAGGCATATTGCCAGCTAGAAAAATAAAAGATAATAATGCCATTAAAATCATGCTAAATGCGCTGTGCACATCATGTCTTAGTTTTTTTTTAAATAATTTACAGTTTTTTCAAATTTTGCAACTTCAAACAAGAATTTGTAAACTAAATATCACTTCTTTGGCACAAGACAGTATTTCAGACTGGTATATTTCCAAATCTGCTGAAAAGACGCACGTGCGTTTGTGTTAGTGTTTTCTCTGTATCCAGTGAAGTTGATATAACTAATATCCTAATTGTAATTGTATTACAGTTCTTTTATATGTACTTTATCTTGCTTTATAGGTATTGATACATTGTTGGTGATAACATCTGCTGTAATGATGTCACAGAAGGTCTTGTTCCAGAACCCCTTAAGAGTGATTTCTGTTTCACGAGGGGTTCGAGTATTTAAAAAGTCAGGCATTTTGAGGAAGGTCTGCTTTAAGTCTCATTTCCAGGAACATAACCGTAAGTGTTTTTTATATATTGCTTATTATTATATTATAAAGATTTTACTTATGAAGTTTAGCTTCATGTATAATTTTTAACTTATGCTGGGCAAGTTTTAAGTTTATACCACTTCATTCTTTAACTGAAAAGTGTTCTGTAGAAGTTTCAATAATGTCCCTGTAACATTACTGTGTGTGTAAGCATACTTGTGCATGCACAGTTGTATTAAAAGGGCTGTAATTGTATGAAAGCAATTATATTTTATGTTTGTTTTGCAACCTCATTTTATATGCTTTGTATTTGATGGTTACTAATAATTAATCCAAATGAACATTTAATTTTCAGCTTCCGCTGCAGTTAAATATTATTTTAGTAAATCAAAGTGCAGCAAGTCAGGTACCTGAAAATGATTTATTTACATCCCTTTGTATATTTTTTGGTAAACATATAAGCTAAGTAAAAACCAAGTAAAATGTGTGCCCAAGATTATGTCCAACCTGTTGAGTGAGTCATTGTGTATGTCTGTAAAAATGATATTCACACTTCTAAAAATCATATTCAAGGAATTTTTCCAGTGTCTGATGGAGAAAAGCATGTACATAAGATTTTGAGGTGCATGCACAGTTTCTCTCTGTGTGTGAAATATTTTAAAAGATGGTTTGACAAAATTGTCAGCTAATGTAATGCATGTACATAAGATTAGAGAAGTATCTGTTTTGTTTAACCATAGTCTGCCTGCCGGTTAAAGTACCTCTACTTCAAAAGTCAGATTGAAGAAATTCTGTGTAATAGACAGACCTGTTTGTAATCTGGGTGTAGCCCGGAATTCCGCGTTTTTGTCACATTCCAAACCCATAAATCCGTGTTTTTAAGTTTAAGAAGAATTTGAGATGCTTCGGACATTTCATTTCCAAAAATGCTACAAAATGGTAACTAAATTTCAGATTTCATTTTCTTTGGGAATTACAGTGTTTGATTAAAAACACTGCATGCGAATGGTGAATGTAGACGATTTGTGACACCTTGTGCGTTTCTTTTGTTATCAAACAAGCTCTCAAGATGCTGAAAGGAAGGCTTCTTTTCATTATTTTGAAAGTTCAAATAATTTGATTATTTTAGATTTGGTGTATAACTACTTTTAGAAATTGAATGGAATCCACTTTAGGCTTCAAGTTCAAGTAAAACTAATCTACATTATAGACTGCTCAATTAACATAATATGAAGTGCAAAATTTGATTTTAAAGATGTAGTGCCTGAAGGATTTTGCACAGTGAAAGAAAATTAGGTACAAGAAAAGATGCGAAGTTTAACTGCACAAGCACTAGGGCCTATTTGTTGTGTAGCTAGTTTATATGTGCGTATTATACATTATATGTATATTGGCACTGAGCTGAGAGTTTCAGGGTTTCTTGTGTCATCTCACAATCACCCCTGAATAGAGGAAAGTTTGTGTAAGATTCAGTGACATGCCTGTCCTTCCATTTATAGATCCATGTGTCCACATACCTTCAAGAATGACTATGTTCATACTTGTAATATTCAGATAAATAAAAAAATTAAAAAAAAATTCTTGGACGGATTGAGGAAATATTTGTTCAAGGTTTTCAGAGATGTCTTTACATCTTGTCTGCAGGAATGATATCACTACTAGAAGACATTTTGTGAAAGCTAGCTAAACATGCAATCAAGATTTTAGATATCTCCCCTTCCATTCTCAATCTGTGTTTTATTTCAAAAACAGCATCTGTGCTCTTAGAAGTCAGACGGCAGAAAAAGTCAATTTTTTTTTTTCGATTTTAACCTCTAGCAGTGATTTGAGTTTTTATTTTGGTTCTAGTTCCATTTGAAGAGATTTTGTTTAATCTTCCTTCCCTCTGGGTTCTTTTGGATTTTTACAGGCATTTCTGGCCTCTTGATTTTAGTCAGTGCCTGTTCTCAATGTATAGGATTAACCTTAATTAGGTTAATCAAGGTTAATATATGTTAATTAGATTTCTTAATTAGGCTTTTTAAAACCTTAATTAGGTTAATCCTTCTATACATTGAGGACAGGCTTTGACTAAAATCAAGATGCCAGAAACGTCTGTAAAAATCCAAAAGAACCCAAAGAAGGAAACAAAATTTTTTCAACTGGAACTAGAACCAAAACACTATATCTGGGTAAAGCCTTGAGTAAGTGATTTAATACAAGAGTTTTTTTTTTTTCAAATTCTTTGGCCTTAAGCTGTAGACTATTTCTACAATGTGCATATAATATTTGGGGACCTACATCTGGCCGTTGCACCACAATTTTAATTTGAAGTTTAGTGTACTTATAGATTTCTTGTATACTTGAGGTTGAAACTTTATCACTGTGTTTTCAATACCATTCTTCTATGTATAATTTTAGTGGGAAAAAAGTACATATAGTTAAAATTTTAATTAGATTTTTAATCAAGAAAATAATGGTATAGTTACCTGGGCAAAGTTGGAACTTCAGTTAATGCATTTATCATTTTCCATTAGGAGAATAAACTAATCACCAGCAAAAAAAAATAAAAAATAAAAAAAAATGCTTCTGTTAAGTTTTGACAATTTCCACTTTCCTTAAGGTTAGAAGTAAGATATTTCTCTTTAAGCATACAAATGTTTAGTTAAAAATCATCCTACAGGTTTGTTAAATGCAGTAAATGTAAAACTGAAGTACATACATACATATCACTAAGCTGTTCTCTGAGATTCAGAGGTTAGCTCCAAAAAGAAATACAAACTACCAGATATTTTTACTTACTATTGTTGTAGCAAACTTCTCCATTTGCAACGATCTTAACATACAACTCGGGCTTCACTGATATCCATTACAAGCTGTACACCAGATCTTCTCTACTTCATACTGATAATCTTTTTCTCATGCAGACACTCCTTAATCTGATCCTCCCATGGCATCCTTGGCCTTTCTCTGCCTTTCCTTCCTGCCACTTGGGCTAAAATATTTTCTTGGTAAGCATCTGATCACTCATTCTTTCAACATGGCCAAACCTTCAAAGCATATTAGCCTCCACCTTGCTAACAACATTTTGCTTTACATCACACAACTGCAACATATCTTCATTCCTCACACAATCAGACCATGTCTTGCCCCCTCACCCCCATCCCCATCCCCCGCAAGTAACTCATTTTTCCAGCACACAAATTATTTCTGTTTAATTTGTAGTACCCAGGTTTCACTACCATACATCAGAGTAGGAAAATTACACTTTCATACACAGCCATGCGGGACTCTCTAGAGAACCCATCATTCCTGTGAAAACCTCCCAGAGCAGCTATGACTTTCAATGAAGAATTCACTTGCCTACTAATTTCACCATTCAATTAGTTCTCTCTGTCAAACATGCTTCCTATATACACAAACTCACTCACCTGGTCAATCACTGTGCCATTTATACTTACATTACATTCAGTGCAACTAGTTCCTCTCTCAAAGGCCACAACTTTGGTTTTTCCCTTATTTATACTCAGTTTGAATTTCCTGCAAACTTTGTACATCCGGGATAACATACTCTGCAACTCACTTTTGCTCTCTGCCAACAGGACAGTGTCATCAGCATATAGCAATCTGCACACATGGATATCACAAAGACATAAACCACTATTATCTATTTTGGCATCACGCATGCACACATCCATAAATATATTAAACAGCCATGGTGACATTACACAACCCTGTCCGACTCCTGCATCAATAGTAAACCATTTTGATAAAACACCATTCACTCGTACACAAGCTCTACTACCAACATACATAGCCTTTACACTATTAAGTAGATTCCCAGTAACACCATATTAATTCAATACCTTCCACAAAAGTGTCCTATTCACTCGGTCGTAAGCTTTCTCTAAATCTATGAAGGCAGTAAAAACTTTCTTCCCAACAGCCAGATACTTTTCAATCATCATGCATAATGCAAAAATCTGGTTAGTGCAGCCTTTACCAGGCATAAAACCACTCTGAACATCCCACACTTTCAATGATGTAAGACCCCGTACTTTTTCAATAACAACCTTACCAAACACTTTCCCTGGCACACTCAGTAGGCTAACACCACGATAGTTCTTGCATTCAGTCTGATCACCTTTTCCCTTATACAAAGGAACAATAATAGCATCCTTCTAATCCCGAGGGACTATTCCTAACTCCCAGCACAACTGGCAAATTTCAGTTAACCAGTCAATTATAGAGTCAGCACCATACTTCAACATCTCTGCAGTTATGCCATCAACTCCTGGAGCCTTACCATTCTGAAGAGATTTTAGAGCTTTACACACTTCTTCTCTTGAGATCCCTCCTGTGCTTTCATCCCTCATTGTGACATCATCTGCATCTGTCTCAGAATCATTTTTGCTTTCCTGATCTAATAACTCACAGAAGTATTCACCCCATCTTTCACTTAACTCATTGGGCTCCCATATCATTTCCCCGATCTCATTCTTCACACAACTTACAACTTTGTTTCCCCTATTTTTCCTGAGTCTCGTGTACTTCCAGAAGGACTTTCTATCTTTCCAAAAAGCCAGTTCATGCCTTTCCACTTTCTCCTTCCTATCTTTTGCCTTACTGTGGCGAACCAGCTTAGCAGCTTCATGCTTCTTACAGCAATATTCATCCACAGGGACTCTACCTTGCAACATCCCCAAATAGGCTTCCTTCTTTTTCTTTACTGCTTCATCAATCTCACTATTCCACCAAGCATCACCTCTATTATTACTCACTATTGTGGTGCCACAGACCTCTTTAGCAGCAGTGACAACACAGTTCTTAAAACATTCCCACTTCTTTTCTACATCCCTCTCACAAGATTTCAGATCCTTCAGTCGTTCTCTGAGTAAGTCAGAGTACCGCTGATGATCTTCAAGGAGCCTATCAACCTTTATTCTTTCTATCCTGGGTCTCTTCCTATTCCTTTTCCTCCAACCAACATTAAGTTTCACTCGTGACACTACCTAGTAATGATCAGAACCAACATCCGCACCTCTCATCACACGGGTGTCAACAACTAAGTGTTTCAAACGCTGATCGTAAACAACAAAATCTATCACACTCTTTTGACCAAGAGTACGATTTTCCCAAGTATATGTGTGTATATACTTGTGGTTGAAAAATGTATTAGATACACACAAACCATTCTCAATGCAGAGTTCAATTAATCTTTCACCATTATCATTCAGACAAGGATCATTAAACTTACCCAGAACATTGTCAGAAATTGCATTCTGCACACCTACTCTAGCATTGAAATCCCCTGCTATTATAACTTTTTCTTTAGCACCAAACTGGCTCAAAACAGCTTTTAGCTCATTCCAGAAATCTTCTTTCTTATCAGAAGGTTCCAAGTCACAAAGAGCATACACTACAACAATTACAATTCTCTGAAGTTTCACTTTCAAACGAATCCAGAGAATTCTCTCACTTATGCAACTATAATGAATCAAGTTGTTCTTCATCTTTTCACTTAAAATCACACCTACACCAGCCTGTTCTCTCATATTATCCAATACTCCAGACCACACACTCACCGTGCCATTCACTTCTTCTACCCCAATTTCCTTCTTTTTGGTTTCACTTACACACAGCACATCCAGTCTATACTTATTCATCTCCTCAATCACCTCACTCATCTTGCCATTTATACCTCTAGTATTCCATACACCAATCTTACATTCACTCAGCCGAGATCTCTTTCTCATACGCCGTTTAGAAAGTCCAGGTCTATTCCGTGGTGGACCGTCCTTTTCAAGTGTGGTGGGTCCACCATATCCCACACTTGAGGCATTCTTAATATTTCTTTTTGTCTTTTTAATCAGGTAAGTACATCAGTGTGGGGGATTAGCCCACAGCTGAGGGTTCCAGTTGGCCATTCAACCTAAGGATTCTGGAACAAAACCCAGTGAGTTGGGGTCTTTTCGCCAGTGTCACACAGAACTAGCTTGCACCTCTCCAAGATTCACAGAGGCCTAGTTGCTGTTGTGTGTGCCATTGTTACCACGGAGCGCCCCGAGGAGGCAAACCCATCGCTCACTTATTTACACTCCGTTGGAATTTCATGCAAACTTCGTACGTACGGGAACAGGACAGTGTCATCAGCATACAGTAATCTGCACACACGGATATCAACAAGACATAAATCAGTATTATCTATTTTGGCATCATACATGCACGCATCCATAAATGTATTAAACGGCCATGGTGACATTACACAAATTTGTCCGACTCCAGCACCAATGGAAAACCATTTTGATAAAACACCATTCACTCGTACACAAGCTCTACTACCAGCATATATGGCTTTTACATTATTAAGTAGATTCCCAGTAACACCATATTCATTCAATACCTTCCACAAAAGTGTCCTATTTGCTCTGTCGTAAGCTTTCTCTAAATCTATGAAGGCAGCAAAAACTTTCTTGCCAATAGCCACGTACTTTTCAAACATCATGCATAATACAAAAATTTGTTTAGTGCAGCCTTTATCAGGCATAAAATCACTCTGAACATCCCATACTTTTTCAATTACATACATACATACATATCTATCACTAAGCTGTTCTGTGGGATTCAGAGGTTAGCTCCACAAAGAAAAAACAAACTACCAGATAATTTTTAACTTGAGTATTTACTTACTGCTGCCGTATCAAATTTCTCCATTTCTAGCGATCTTGCCATACAACTCGGGCTTCACTGACATCTATCACACGACGCACACAAGATCTTTTACACTTAATACTCATGGTCTTTTTCTCGTGCAGATACTCCTGAATCTGATCCTCCCATTATTTCTTTGGCCTTCCTCTGCCTTTCCTTCTTGCCACTTGGGCTAAAATATTTTCGTAGTAAGCATCTCATCCCTCATTCTTCCAACATGGCCAAACCACCGAAGCATATTAGTCTCCGCCTTGCTAACAACATTTTGCTTCACAACACACAACTGCAACACATCTTCATTTCTAACACAATCAGAGCGTGTCTCTCCCCCCCCTTAAGTAACACATTTCTCCAGCACACAAATAACTCCTATGTTTCACTGCCATAGATCAGAGTAGGAACAATTACTTTCTTTCATACACAGCCATGCAGGACTCTCTTGAGAACCCATCATTCCTGTGAAAACCTCCCAAGGCAGCTATGACTTTCAATGAAGAATTCACTCTCCTACTAATTTCACCATCCAATTTCTTCTTTCTCTCTAACATGCTTCCTATATACACAAACTCACTCACCTGATCAATAAATGTGTGCCATTTAGGCTTATGATCATATTTAGAAAATTTTAGGAAGGGAGAGTCTGAGCCCAGATCTTAAACAACCCTTAGAAATAGGAAGCTAGGAGATTTGGGCTAGAGTGCCCGATAGGAAAGAGACACGGGAGCGAAGTAGAAAGGGGGCCAGGCAGGTGCCCTTATTTATTACCGGGTGGCCAGTACCCCGGCCATTTAGGCTTATGTTACATTCAGTACTACCAGTTCCTTGCTCAAAAACCATAACTTTTGTTTTTCCCTTATTTATACTCAGTTTGAATTTCATGCAAACTTCGTACATCCAGGACAACATACTCTGCAACTCACTTTTACTCTCTGCCAACAGGACAGTGTCATCAGCATACAGCAATCTGCACACACGGATGTCACCAAGACATAAACCAGTATTATGTATTTTGACATCACGCATGCATGCTTCCATAAATATATTAAACAGCCATGGCGATATTACACAACCCTGCCTGACTCCTGCACCAACAGAAAACCAATTGGATAAAACACCATTCAGTCTTACACAAGCTCTACTGCCAGCATACATGGATTTTACACTATTAAGTACACTGAAGAGCAATTGAATTAGTGATACCTGTCTAGTAATGTGTAGCACCACCTCTCGCCCTGATGATGGCGGCGATTCGTCTCTGCTTGGACTCGACAAGACACAGGAAGCGTTGGGAAGCCATACGGATCCACGACTCCTGAACAAGCTCCCACAGTTCAGGAAGATTTGATGGAGGAATTTCAGAGCTTCGACCATCTCTCTCAATGGAATCCCAGATGTGCTCGATGGGATTGAGGTCAGGTGACCTAGCTGGCCATGAAAACGAGGTCACGTCGGTGGAGTGTTCATCCAACCATTCGGATACAATTCGGGAGCGATGGCACGGTGCACTGTCTTGTTGCAGGATGAGGTCCCCAGTGGGATGTTGTAGACACACAAATGAGAGCAAATGGTCGTCCAGGATATCCCGGTAACGTTGACCTGTGAGAGACAATGTCACACATACCAGGGGTCTCATTTCAGTCCACATAAACAGTCCCCAGACGAGAATGCCACCCTCACCAGCTTGAAGAGTACCCTGCTGGTAAGAAGGATCCTTCGCTTCATGTGGTTTGCACCATACCTGCATCCTGCCATCCGCATGTACCAACGTGAATCTCGACTCATCAGTCCAGGCAACAGTTTTCCACATGCCTAGGGTCCAGTGGCAATGTTCCCGCACCCATGCTAATCTTTGCACCCTGTGATGTGCGGTCAGCAGCGGTACCCTCTTGAGACGATGGCTTCTGTACCCCATAGTGAGGAGATGGTTCTGGATGGTGTGGCTGCTTACACGTTTTTGTGCGTCAGCGTTAAATTGCAGAGGGAGTTTTTGTACTGTGGCCCGCTTATCCGCTGTTACAATGCGAGCTAGCCTACGATGGCCCCGCTCATCCACACGCTGTTTTTCACGGCAGTTGGCCCTTGCAGGGATGGTTTTACCGGATTCGATGTACTCACTGTACACCCGCGACACAGTGGCTCGTGAAAATCCCAGTGCCTGCACGACTTCCGAGATGGAGTGACCCATTCGTCGGGCCTCGACAATTTGCCCACGATCAAATGCACTGAGACCCTTCGTCTTACCCATATTGCATCCGACTCTTACTGATTCCCGTCGCATCACTCCTTATATTGTCGGATCACTGCGTACATCTTGTCGTTTCCGTTTACAGGGTCACCCACAGCGACACATTTGCATAACGCCAGCTGTCTCTAATTCAATTGCTCTTCAGTGTAGATTTCCAGTAACACCATATTCATTCAATACCTTCCACAAAAGTGTCCTATTCACTCGGTCATAAGCTTTCTCTAAATCAATAAAGGCAGCAAAAACTTTCTTGCCAACAGCCAGATACTTTTCAATCATTATGCGCAATGCAAAAATTTGGTTAGTGCAGCCTTTACCAGGCATGAAACCACTTTGAACATCCCACACTTTCTTTGATGTAAGACCCCATACTTTTTCAATAACAACCTTGCCAAACACTTTCCCTGGCACACTCAGCAGGCTAATACCACAATAGTTCTTGCAGTCAGTCTGATCACCTTTTCCCTTATGTAAGGGAACAATCCATCCTTCCAATTTCGAGGGACCATTCCTAGCTCCCAGCACAACTGGCAGATTTCAGTTAACCAGTGAATTACTGAGTCAACACCATATTTCAACATCCCCGCAGTTTTCAGTAACCTTACCAAGCACTTTTCCTGGCACACTTAGTAGTCTAATACCACAATAGTTCTTGCATTCAGTCTGACCATCTGTCCCCTTATAAAAGGGAACAATAATAGCATCCTTCCAATCCCAAGGAACCATTCCTAACTTCCAGCACAACTGGCAAGTTTCAGTTAACCAGTCAATTACAGAGACATCACCATGTTTCAACATGTTGGCAGTTATGCCATCAACTCTCGAAGCCTTACCATTCTGAAGAGATTTTAGAGCTTTACACACTTCTTCTCTTGAGATCCTTCCTGTGCTTCCATCCCTCACTGTGACATCATCTGCATCTGTCTCAGAATCATCTGTGCTTTCCTGATCTAATAACTTGCAGAAGTATTCACCCCATCTTTCACTTCACTCGTTGGGCTCCCATATCATTTCCCCAACCCTATTCTTCACACAACTTTGTAACCCCTATTTTTCTGGAGTCTCGGGTACCTCTAGAATATCTTCCTATCTTTCCAAAAAGCCAACTCATGCCTTTCCACCTTCTCTTTCCTATCTTTTGCCTTACTCTGGTGAACCAGCTTAGCGGCTTCATGCTTCTTACTGCGATATTCATCCACAGAAACTCTACCTTGCAACATCCTCAATTAGGCTTCCTTCTTTCTCTTTACTGTTTCTTCAATCTCACTATTCCGCAAAGCATCACCTTTATTGTTACTCATTGTTGTGGTGCCACAGACCTCTTTAACAGCAGCTACAACACAGTTCTTAAAACATCCCCACTTCTTTTCTACATCCTTCTCACAAGACTTCAGCTCCTTCAGTCGTTCTCTGAGAAAGTCAGAATAACGCTGATGATCTTCAAGGAGCCTTTCAACCTTTATTCTTTCTATCCTGGATCTCTTCCTATTCCTTTTCCTCCAACCAATATTCAGTTTCACTTGTGACACTACTAAGTGATCAGAATCAACATCTGCACCTCTCATTACACTGGTGTCAACAACTAAGTGTTTCAGACGCTGATCATAGATAACAAAATCTATCACACTCCTTTGATCAAGAGTATGATTTTTCCAAGTATATGTGTGGATATACGTGTGGTTGAAAAATGTATTAGATACACACAAACCATTCTCAGTGCAGAGTTCAATTAATCTTTCACCATTATCATTCACACAAGGATCATTAAACTTACCCAGAACATTGTCAGAAATTGCATTCTGCACACCTACTCTAGCATTGAAATCCCCTGCTATTATAACTTTCTCTATAGCACCAAACTGGCAAGAAACAGCTTTTAGCTCATTCCAGAAATCTTCTGAGTCACAAGGAGCATACACTACAACAATTACTATTCTCTGAAGTTTCACTTTTAAACAAATTCAGATAATTCTCTCGCTTATGCAACTATAGTGAATCAAGTTGTTCATCTTTTCACTTCAAATCACACCTACACCAGCCTGTCCTCTCACATTATCCAATACTCCAGACCACACACTCACCATGCCACTCACTTCTTCTATCCCAATTTCCTTCTTTTTGGTTTCACTTACACACAGTACATCCAATCTATATTTATTCATCTCCTCAATCACCTCATTCATCTTGCCATTTATACCTCTAGTATTCCATACACCAATCTTACATTCACTCAGCCAAGATCTCTTGCTCATATGTCGTTTAGAAAGTCCAGGTCTATTCCGTGGTGGACCGTCCTTCTCAAGTGTGGTAGGTCCACCATATCCCACACTTGCGTCCAGATATTGATTTCTTTTTGTCTTTTTAATCAGGTAAGTACATCAGTTTGGGGGATTAGCCCACAGCTGAGGGTTCCAGTTGGTCATTCAACCTAAGGATTCTGGAACAAAACCCAGTGAGTTGGAGTCTTTTTGCCAATGTCACACAGAACTAGCTGGCACCTCTCCAAGATTCACAGAGGCCCTAGTTGCTGTTGTGTGTGCCATTGTTACCACAGAGTGCCCCAAGGAGGCAAACTTATCATTCACTGCGATCGCCTGCAAAAGAAACTGAAGTTCTCTGAATAAAAAAAGGAAATATATAAAATTTAATAAAAGTAAAGTTTCTCTCAGTTCTTAATAATTTTCCCATAATAAAAGCATTTAAAAGTATCAGAAACACAGAAGTATCCTAATATATAATTTGCTAGAGCCCTACTCCTCCTCCTCCGTGCCGCTTTTTAAGTAGTCATTGCGACAATAGAGAAACAAATGTTTGTGATGCCACACTTAGCTTTTCATGTAGGTGACATTACCTACACATGCACAGTCCATGCGTATATCACTTTGTTCTGTTGTCATAGCAACAAAGAACATGCTGCTGGAGTGATGTCACCTAATCCAAATCATTCTCACATGTCAGAGATGGTTTACGTCACACGGTCAACTCTTTAGAGATACAAAAACTTTACATCAGGAATTTTGGTTAACTAGCTAAACTGGTGTTTAGCCATCTGTATGTGGCAAGGTCAAGAGTACGATGAACTGACGTCAAGATAAAAATAGTTCACGGAAAAGAACTGCGAAAATTGAGACAGGGTTCACAGTCAGTGTATACAAAAAATGGTGTATACAAGGAAGTGTTGATGAAATAGGGACTAAAGGTTTTACAAAACACATAACAAACAGCCCGTCGTATCAAATTCCATAACTGACTGCTCGGGAAATTTTAAGAAAGCTGTGAGCCAACGTCGCCATCTATTGACGTGGAACTCAAAAATTCTATATAAATTTTAGCTCAGAAACTTCTGTATCCTAAATTTTATTTTCTCCATTATTTACGGGCTTTCATCTACTTATTAATAATAAGCAATGCACGCGAATACATCAATATTTAAACTGTGCATAAAAATGAGAAAGTGAGAAGAAACACTACACAGCATCCCATGCTGAACAGTTGTATAATCTCTAAAAGCAAAAATTTGGGATTATTAAATGGCTTTGCGTGTGTTTGTACCTTATTTTAATTTTTGTGTTATTATTACTTAAATATTTTACATGTGCTATATACGGTCATATCAGAACTATATGACCATCCCTGGAATCATAGTGTACCTGTCCAGGTGCATCACATAATGCACGGGACAAGGTCGACCACATGGAGATATAAGCTGCCAGCCAGGAAGATGAGCCATGGTGCATAATGTGAAGACGATGGGCAGAGGTAGTGATTTGATGGATGTTCAAAAAGGAATAATCATTGGCTACTTTGCCGAAGGTGGAAACCTCAAAAATAGCAACCTTTATGGGGCTGTTAATGGGGTGTTGTAGTAAAAGCATGCAAAGAAAGGACCTCTTGCACACCAAGTACCTCCCGATGTAATAACTGTGGAGCACCAAAGGCCATTGACCCTGGAGGAGAACATCGCTTCTGTCGACTGGTAAAGGGCAATTGGCGTGCAGCTGTGCAGCAGTTGACCACACAAATGAATGCTTGGGCACCCAGGTACATGTCCCGGATAACAGTAGAGTGAGCCCTGTTACTCGTGGGTCTCCTAGGTCGACAATGTGTCAAGGTGCCCATATTAACCTAGGTCCATCAGCAACGATGCCAACAGTTCACATTGGACTACCATTACAAGACAGCGGTAGAGTGGGAAAAAGGTTGCCTTCTCCGACGAATCAATGTTTCTACTCTACAGAAGTGATGGGCAATGGTGGCAGTGTGCATGTCTGGGGGATGTTTTCCTAGTATGACCTGGGTCTGCTGGTACCACTGGATGGGTCCCTGAACGCCAATGGCTACCTGTCCATCCTTGCGGACCATATGCATCCCTTCATTTTCGAGAATAATACTTGCTATCGTCATTACTACTGTTTCACACATTACGTTTTGTTTTGTCCTCACTGCAGGTCACTCTATGCTACAAACAAGGGCACAATGTTAACTTCAATATCAATAACTAGAATAATAAGTATAATAAATGCTGACACTTACTGTGATTTTGTCATTGTATTTGTGTTAGTTCACTGGTAGATCAGCGTGCATATTCTCATTGCTTGCATATGTGTTAATACACTGAAGAGCAATTGATTAAAGACAGCTGGCGTTATACAAATGTGGCGCTGTGGGCGGCCCTGTAAACGGAAACGACATGATGTATGCAGTGATCCGACAATATAAGGAGTGATGCAATGGGAATCGGTAAGAGTCGGGCGCAGTTGTGGCCTGACGAATGGGTCACTCCATCTCGGAATTGTGCAGGCACTAGGATTTTCACGAGCCACTGTGTCACGAGTGCACCGTGAGTACATCGAATCCGGTAAAACCATCCCTGCAAGGGCCAACTGTCGTGGACAACAGCATGTGGATGAGCGGGGGTCATCGTCTGCTAGCTCGCATTGTAACAGCGGATAGACGAGCCACAGTGCAAGAAATCATTCGGCAATTTAACGCTGACGCACAAAAACGTTTAAGCAGCCACACCATCCAGAACCATCTCCTCGCTGTGGGGTACAGAAGCCATCGTCCCACAAGGGTACCGCTGCTGACTGCACATCACAGAGTACAAAGATTAGCATGGGCACGGGAACATCGCCACTGGGCCCTAGACATGTGGAAAAATGTTGCCTGGAGTGATAGTCGAGATTCACGTTGGTACATGCGGATGGCAGGATGCGAGTACAGTGCAAACCACATGAAGCGATGGATCCTTCTTGCCAGCAGAGCACTCTTCAAGCTGGTGGGAGTGGCATTCTTGTCTGGGGACTGTTTACATGGCCTGAAATGGGAACCATGGTATGTGTGACATTGTCCCTCACAGGTCAACATTACCGGGATATCCTGGACGACCATTTGCTCCCATTTGTGCGTCTTCAACATCCCACTGGGGACCTCATCCTGCAAGAAGACAGTGCACTGTGCCGTCGCTCCCGAATTTTATCCGAATGGTTGGATGAACACTCCACTGACGTGACCTTGCTTCCTTGGCCAGCTAGATCACCTGACCTCAATCCCATCGAGCACATCTGGGATGCCATCGAGAGAGATGTTCGAGGCTCTAACCATCCTTCATGAAATCTTCGTGAACTGTGGGAGCTTGTTCAGGGGTCGTGGATCCATATATGGCTTCCGGCGTCTTGTCGAGTCCCTGCTGAGACGAATCGCCGCCGTCATCAGGGTGAAAGGTGACAGTGCTACACATTACTAGACAAGAATATCTAATTCAATTGCTCTTCAGTGTATATTCGGTTTAAACCAGTTCTTCAAAAAACTAGGAGTTGAATGGCTTCATGAAAAAGGCAATTTGATAATATATGAATTCACTGAGATAGGAATGTGAAGAGGAATTTTATTCTTTTGAAAAACTGGTTTAAACCAAATATGTTAACACACATACAAGCTACGAGAATATGGATGCTGATCTAGTAGTGAACTAATACTTATGCAATGATAAAATTGCGGTAAGTTTCAGCATTTATTATATTTATTATTCTAGTTATTGATATCAAAGTTAACATTGTGTCCTTGTTTGTAGCATAGCATGACCTGCAGCGAGGACAATACAAAATGTAACTTGTGAAACAGTAGTAATGACAATAGCAAGTCTGTTGTTAATGGAAATATATTAGTCACATAGATTATTTTGTTACTAATGAAGTTTAACCAAAATATTGTTATGAATCCCTTCATGTTCGACTTTTATCATGGTGGTGATAGTGTCTACCAACAGGACAATGCACTGTGCCACATTGCTAAGGGGGTGCGTGACTGGTTCCAGGAACACTACAGCAATGTCTCCGTTCTTCCTTGCTGGTGAAATTGCTTGACTTCAGTCCCATAGAACACTTGTGGGACTATTTGGATTAACAGATTCGACATGCCGACCCACAACCACATTATCTCTGGGACTTCCGTGTTCTACTACAGTTTGAATGGGTGCGTGTGCCTCGGGCAACCTTCGAGGGCCTCATTGCATCCATGCCATGCCATCTCACCTCTATCATCTGAGCCAAGGGTGGTTATTCCCATTATTAGGTAGGTGGTCATATTATTCTGATACGACTGTGAGTTTCACTTCAGTAGCACAAACATGAAAATACAGACAGCGCATTGCCTTGTATTGCTGGAAAGGTGCTTGTCAAAATGGCTGACAATTTCGGGAAGAAAAACTGGTTTTAACTTTCACCAAATGGGGATTGTTGTTGCACACGGGGAAAGCCACCCACTGACCAGTGGTGACCCTAGTCACTTGGAACTGGGTGGGCTATTAGGGGGGAACAAATTCTGAAAGTGTTTGGTAGAAATGTTTGGCGAAAAATTCAGCTCATGTGCATTTTACCCAATGCTAATAATGTTAACCCTAAGAAGAAAAAAAAAAAAGTTTTCAAGTGAATTCTGTATGTAGTATTGATTCAATACATGTAGAATGGGATCCATGGATCTGTATGGCAAGTTACTAGTTCTTTGAAATTTTAGCTTACTGTATGAATTTTGGCTGTTATTAATTTTAGTTTGTAACCTGACAAGGAATATCTCTCTCTCTCTCTCTCTCTCTCTCTCTCTCTCTCTCTCTCTCTCTCTCTCTCTCTCTCTCTCTCTCTCTCTCTCTCTCTCTCTCTCTCTCTCTCTCTCTCATATCATTTAAAACTATAAAATTACAAAAAGGGTGTATTTCTACTACTATCTTAGAAATCCGCCCAGAGGACTCCCTCCATTTTCCATAAGTGCAAACACTAAAGTTAACAAAGAATTCATTTTATATAACAAAATTTCAGTGAATTTGAGAAATTCATATACATTTATCCAAGTTCCTTAGAATCATAGATGGCTGCACCCACCATATGTTCCAACCGCTTAAAAAAAATTTGGGGGGGGGGGGGGCTAAAGGGTAGGTTCAAAGAAAAGTTGGGTAAGCTGAACCCACCCCAGCCCACCCATAACATTGTGCCTGCTGCTGACACGGGCTTCAGATCTGCTTTTTGTTGTCACTGGGAGAGTTAGGGAAGCCCTCCTCAAGCATTTTCAATGTACTCAAACTTATCTTAAACTGAAGTGGAGAAAGTTAGTTTGCTGTTTTGAGTCTCCTTCATGGCAGATGCTACCGTGGTTATAGGTGAGGGTAGAGTGGGGAGTGTGTGACCGTAAGCTGGCAATTTAAAAGTAATGGACTTTAGTATAGTTATACTATTTTAAGTTTCAGTGACTTTGTTTTGGTGGATGACCTTGCTTTGAGGAGGTGACCTCTAAAGCTCAGAGGAAAGCTTAGATACATGTATTTTTTGTTTATCTAGTTAGTGTTTGGAAGCTTGTTTTATGTGTTAAATGAAGGTGGTTTTGCTTGTGTGATGTCACAATGCATCTGTTCTAAGAAGTGATGGACATAGGTAGTAAACTTTGTGGAGTTTCCTCTTAGGCAGTAGAATTTTTCTTGATTCCTATACCATGAAGGCTGGCATGAGAACCAATCAGCAGCAAGGAGTGAGATAAAACCTAAAGGAAGGAAAACTGATTTTAGGTATTAATGGTAAAAAAAAAAAAAAAAAAAAAAAAAAAAAAGTTGTAATGAAGTTTTATTGAGTAAATCTTTGATCCACAATCAGGAAAAAGCTTATAGCATAAATACTTTTATTTTCTGGCATAAAAAGGATATAGATTCACCAGGCTTTTGCTGTCCACCGGGGGCTTTTTCAATTCAATAGGTAGACATAAAATGTCTACCGATTGCCATACAATGTCTACCTATTGACTTGAAATAGCGTCCCTTGAAATACCTAAAAATTTTATGTCTACTTATTGCCTTTAAAATGTTCCTCCCACTGGAAAGCAAAAGCCTGGCAAATCTATATACCTTTTAAGCTAGTAAATAAATGCATTTTATTATGCTATAAGCATTTCCCTGACTGTGCACAATGGTGTACATTTAACTAATATTAAATCTTTGATCCTTACAAATATTTATTATGAAGAAGTGAAACCAGAGATAAAAGTAAAAATTGGGGCTAGTATGCTTGGCAAAATACTATCACTATCAGCAATTATTTGTCACCCCATTGTGCTGAGCATTATTATATTTTGAAAGTGCAGGGATCGCATTCCTCCTAAAATTCCTAAAATTCCTAATATTTTGTGACCCTCCTTAAATTCCTAAAATTATACCTAAAATTTGCTATTCATCCTAAAATTTTCGTAAGCTTATTTATTAAAAACACAACCGTTATTAACGCCAATAAATTTACCATTACGCAGGGTGCGCACGCGTGCTTGAAAACCTGGAAAGTCCTGGAAAATCATGATTACGTTTTCAAGGCCTGGAATATCCTGGAAAAACGGTGTTTTTAATGCCGTCTTGAAAAGCCTTGAAATTTGAAATTAGTGCTTAAAAAATGCCCTTTTAGGAAATCGTGTTACTGTTACCCCTTCATTTTTTAAAGTTCCTTTTCTCTGTTCTCAAAGAAACCACCGGCAGCGGTTTCCGATGTGCACCAAATCCTAATTTGGCTGGGGGAAAAAAAGAAAAAAAAAAGGCACTACTTCCAGTGCAATAAAATTGGATGATTACTAGTAGGTTGAAGGGGAGCTTGATGTCCGTCCGACAATTGAGAACAGAAGGGGAAAGAAGAGGCATTTAGCATTTGCAGGGGTCGCGTATGTACCAAGTCAGCTGGCATCCACCAGTGAGGAGTATGCCTGAACAACACAATCATCTTCTTCTTGTTTATGTGCATGCCACCCTCCCTCCCCTCAAGAGACTTCCACTACTTATGATAAAAAATAAGAAAACTATCTTTGCGAATTTTTCACGAAAGTGGCTGAAATTTTTACATTCACTGTAATTGGATTACAGAAGCTCACTTCCAAAATTCCAGTTGAATCGGTTTAAAACTTTAAAAGTTAGCATTGGTAATTTTTATTATTGACAAGTATGTGTGCCTCTTTGGACAGAGTGAGCCTCCAGCAGAAAGGGTGTTACCATAGCAACGGTTGATTGACAGCTGGGAGCGCTGATCTGAAGCCCTTGGTTGGGAAGAAAGCAAACACCTGTTTATCACTTCCACAGCACAAAAGGACTAGGAGAATATTTTCAGAAATCCATTTTTCTGAATTTTGAAAATAACACAGTAAAATTTTTACAGTAGTTAAGATACATCACAATAAAGTTCTAGTGCAAATTTCGCCAAATTCCGTTAGGAACTTTAGCAGATGAAAAAAAAAAAAAAACGTTGCATAATCGGATTGAAGAAAAAGAAACAGTAATTATAAATTACGGGAAAAGCAAGTGAATTATTTTTTAGATGCCATGGTTTATTTAAACAGAGTGATCCTTAAATTTTTTTCTGTGATGATATGGACTCTTTGAATTACAAACACGTTTTTATTCAGACGTCTGAGTTACTGTTTTAATAAAAAAATCATCTATAATTAAAAAGTTTTCAATGGATTTAAGCAATATTCAGCAGATAAACAAACGTATTTTAGTAAATTGCAACATCATGACGTAAATTTGGTAATTTAATTTTGTCGAAAATTGGGGAGCATTTTTTTTTTTTTACAGTTTCTACTATAGTTAAAGTAAGGAGGAAGGGTGCAACTTGACAGTTCAGTGAGCTGCAGGTGGTGATTTATGGCGATGTGCCAAATGAAAAGAAGCCATTTCATCAGGTAATTCCAAAGGTTGTGTTGTGTGGACGCGTCCTCCTGCTGTTTGATCTTAATTGGAATGTTTTTGTGCAGGGGGGGGGTCGAGAGAAATATCCGTTTCAGCTTTACAGATTTCACGGCTCTTTTTTTTTTTTCTTGGTAATAAATACAAATCATAGTTGCTGCATTCACCATTGATCCATGTTTGCATTTCTTGAACATAAACAGCAGACAATCAGAAACCTAGTGTTGGGCGGGTCTTGATGATCTTCATTTTGCATATGCTGAATTCAGTTCTGTGGGAATAAGGAATGACTTATACTGTGAATATATACAAAACTACATATTTTTGAGCTGAAAAAATAGGTCTACTTGTACACAGTAGCTAAAGTGTGAACTCAGATGAAGACAATCAGACATATGGACGTCTGATTCCATAAAAAAAAAAACATAGTTTTTTTATTTACACTACAGGTAAAAAAGCAAAAACATGTTTTTAAACGTTATAAAGAAAAACGGATTTTTGAAACGCATGACTTGATGATCTTAATTTCTGAAAGTTTCTTTTTTCCACATCCTTTTTTTTCAATTACAATACACTGTAACAGGATACTGTGTGTTATATCACTTAGAGATATGGCAGATTTTCGGTTGCTGATATCCGCGATCGTAAGCGGTAGTTGCATTGCGATTGTTGATGATGACAAGATAAATACTGGAGTGATGTAAAATGTTGCATAAACTAAAAAAATAAAAATAATAAAGCCCTCCCCACCCCGAACTTTTATGCGGTCATCATAGCTGATCAACCATTTCATTCCATGAACATCAGCACATTTCAATCATTTGAACATTGGGGGTATCTGAAGGAATTCAGCCGTGCTTAAGCGCCCTAGCGCAACGAAAACATGCTAATTTTGGACAGTTCTATTCCCTTCCCCTCTACCATCCCTAATAATTGAGTGTGCATACATTGAGAGTGTTTCAAATATTCTATTTATGAGCTAGTTTTCGCGCTGTTTGTTATGCTTTTATTTTCGAAGAAAGAGAGGGAAAATAAGGAAAAGCAGCTAGAGAAAAAAAGAAAAGCTGAGTTTGATGACAAAATAAAAGAAAATGATGCAGAAATAAATAGGCTTAAAAAAGATAAAGAAGCCTCCCTAGCAGTAATTCAAGAGGGAACAGGAAGAATGAGAAAAGCTGTAGAAAAACAAAATACTGTTGAAATAGCAGTTGCCTCTAACTTGATCATACAAGGTTCAGCTGAAATAAAGAAAACTGAAAGTAAATTAGTTGTGGTGGAAGCAGAAAAAGATAGGCTAATCAGGAAAAGGTTAAAACAATAATATGAAAAAAGTAATTCAGTGAACAATTGTACATAGTTCTTGGTTTTCAATTACCTTTTTAGGATATTATAGTTTAATGTGAAACCTGAAAACTTTACTGTGAAAATCGTGAATTGCTTCTGGTTCAACAGCATATTAATGTTCAAAGTGAAACTTGAATGTGGTAAATATACTTGAATATGATAATAACACGTGAAAAGATAAGAACTGAACATTAGAAGTAAATCATACTTAAACTTTAGACATTAGACGTTATGCAAAAAATTTGGGTGTGAACTTCGACCATATATACTAATGGACTGCGCATTGGCAATAGCTGCATCAAAGCCGCCATGGCTGAAACATTGGGCACGTCATCATCAGACTCCAAATTTCGTGTACAAATGCTGTTATGATTACTAATTTACGCTGCAGAACTTCAGTGTTTTCGGTGTATTATGTGAATGCACCTCATATAATGAAAACTCTTCAGGTAAGTTTACTTATGAGCTATATACATGCATGATCGTGTTGTTTACATTTTGTGATTTATAATGTGATGAACATTTGCGAAGAATTTGGAACATGCATTCCATTTTTTTTTTCTTAAGTTACTATATTTTTATATCAATAGCTGCAAGTTTCTGGTTTGAACTTTATTGACTTAGGTATTTAATTCGTTTCTTACCCATGAAAAATCATAGAACTTTCTTTACTATATCGGTCAGAGCAACCATAAGCACAGCAGGTGTAACCCATCTTTTTGACTGTTGTCATGTGATTTTATGTTGGAGCCAGAAATTTTGATGTCATGCGCAGTCTATCAGTATATATGGTTGAAGGGTGTGAAGCAAACTCTTTACAATGTATACAAAGTTGTTTTACTAGATGTATACAAATATATACATCTAGTTTTTATTGAAATACACTCCTAAAATTTTCCTAAAATTTTTCTAAAAATTCCTAAAATTCCTAAAATTCTTACCTAAAATTTTCCAGAAGTATGCTATGATCCCTGAAAGTGGTAACACTTGATCACTACAATTTGTTTTACAAACACTGTGTCAGAAGTCTGCAGCTGTAATATTTTATCATATCAATAAATATTGAAAAACATGAAAAATAATGTAACAAACAATGCCAAATTGTAACTTAGGTACCAAATATACAGGGTGCATAGGAAAGTCACTTTAGCCTGGAATAACTTGCGAATGGAGAGAGGTACAGTTATGCAAGTGAGATAATGGTATAGTAAAGTGACTATGCCCGATCAAATGCAACCAAATAGCAGCGCCCCTAGCGGTGAAATGCGGAAGTTAGCCATTGCAAGTCGAAAATGAAAAGAGATAGAGCAAAATTTCCAATTACAAAGTTGTAGAGCATCAATTAATTTAGTACAAAACATTTGTTTCACATGGATAAGATAAATTGTCGTTCACAAGTTATTCCAGGCTAAGGGGACTTTCCTATGCACCCTGTATACTGCTAAAGGCTTATGCCACATAATGGTTAATGGCCAGACAGGTTGGAAATTGCCTCACCTGTAAAGATTTGACCTGCACATTTTCCATTGTGTAGTCGCCATTCATAAAACCCTATACTGTGGCCACAAGTACTGTTTGAATTGTTTGCTAACTCAAATCTTTTACAGATGTAATTTATGCCATCTCAATGTGATGGCCTTGGATTTGTGGCCGATTTAACACTTCTGTGTATTTGACTCTTTGGAATTCACTGCTATGAGGGTAAGATAAGGTAGTCTTATCCATTGCAAAATACAGGGCTCAAAATTTCAGGTTTAACTCTACTAGCAAAAAAAAAAAAAAAAAATTCACTGGCCATCACACCACTGTGACATGCAAGAGACAGTGAATTTGCAGCAAGTTTTCTGTTTTGATGATTGTGTATGCAAATATATATCTATATATATAAAAATGTTAAGTTGGTTTGTGTACGCTTCAAAAACTCAAAGTTCTGCACCGATTGAGCTCAAATTTTGGCAGGATATACAACCCGCTTCAAAGATTTTTATCTATTTTTCGCGTCAGTAACATACCCGCGATCGCGAGAAAACAGCTTTTTCCTTCGACCATATATACTAATGGACTGCGCTCTGGCAATAGCTGCATCAGAGCGTAATAAATGTATTCACGAATGAAAAGTCGTAATGGAATTCTAAAAAAGAAACTCCTGAAATTCATGATGAGCACAGCACGAGTTAACCATCTTTTTGCCCAAAGTCACGTGATTTCGTGGCTTGTGATGTTGGAGCCAGAAATTTTGATGCCATGCTCAGTCTATCAGTATATATGGTCGAAGGCTTTTTCAATGGTCAGCTGTGTACCAGCAAACGCGCCATCTGCCAGAAGCGAGGGGAACACTCTCCATACTAGGTGATCGTGTTGTTTTTATCTATTTTTCGTGTCAGTAACATGCCCGCGACCGCGAGAAAACAGCTTTTTCAACGGTCAGCTGTGTACCAGCAAACGCGCCATCTGCCGGAAGCGAGGGGAACACTCTCCATACTAGGTGATCGTGTTGTTTTATCTATTTTTCGCGTCAGTTACATACCCGCGACCGTGAGAAAACAGCTTTTTCAACGGTCAGCTGTGTACCAGCAAACGCGCCATCTGCTGGAAGCGAGGGGAACACTCTCCATACTAGGTGATCGTGTCGTGATTGAGCTGCGCCGTTCGCCAAATCGTAAGTAGAGGTTATGTTTTGTCTCTTATCTCTCATGGTTTTCAACCTAGAGCTGTGAGAGCCATAAGAGGTTATAATCTTATCCCTTCCTTCTGTTCCAGTGAAAACCGAAATAATGCCTCGCAAAAAAACGAATTTGGGTCGTCGCACTCGCCACACAGAAGGATCGAGAAGACGGCTTTCGAATATGACTGAGGAAGAGCGGGCATATGTACGAGAGAGGAACAGACTAAGCACCATCCAGATGCGTAACACGGAACCAGCAGAAAAACGAGCAGCCAGGCTTGAGGATGCACGATTGCGAGCACGGCAGTCGCGTTCTGCAGCAACAGATTTGGTTCGTTCTCAACGGAACGAACGCGAGCGTCGAGGATAGCTGAAACACGTACCCAAAGAACAGCAGATCTGATTCTGCAATACAATCGTCTTGCATTCCGGTACAATCCAGCTGTTGATTATAGTTCAAGTTCGCATGTTGTCATTGGCCAGATGAGTCATGTCTGTACCTACAGCCAGGCTCTAAAGTTCAATAATGAAACGAATGGGATGTGTTGCGCTGGCGGAAAAATTAAATTGCCTCAACTTGAAGCACCACCAGAGCCGTTGAAAACTCTACTTGCTGGATCTACCGCTGAATCGAGGCATTTCCTGTCGAACATCAGGAAATATAACTCTTGCTTCCAAATGACGTTATTTGGTGCGGAAATTGTGACTGCTCAATTCATGCCAACTTTTAAAATCAAAGGACAAATGTATCACAAAGCTGGCTCCCTGCTCCCGTTCCGAGATAGTGACCATAAATTCCCTCAAATGTACTTCATCGGTGATGATAGAGATGAAGTCGATGCACGTTGTGGAATACATACCTCGCTAAGAAGATCCATCACTTTGCAACTACAGGAGCTCCTTCACGAAAAGAACAATTTGGTGCGTTTGTTCAAAACGGCAATGGATATGATGTCATCAGATACCCACAAGATTGTCATTCACGCCGACAAAACGCCCGCTGGAGAACATGTCCGAAGATATAATGCTCCAACTATAGACGAAGTAGCAATTGTCATAGTCGGAGATCAGTTCCAACCTAGAGATATTGTTCTCCATCGAAGAAACGATCAATTGATAAACTTCGCAGAAACTCACCGTTGTTACGATGCTTTGCAATATCCAGTTATCTTCTGGGATGGTGCCGATGGATATCATTCCAATGTGAAGATGATAAACCCAGTGAATGGTGCAGAAATTAATAAAAAGTGCAGCGCAATGAACTTTTACGCCTACCGCTTAATGATTCGGAGGAACGAGGACAATTATATTTTGAAATGCCGTCAGTTGTTTCACCAGTACATTGTGGATATGTATGCAAAAACTGAAACGGAACGTTTGCTATTTCTTCGTTTGAATCAGACCAAACTCCGCTCCGAAGAATACATTCATTTGCGAGATGCAGTTGTGAATGACGGTAATACAACCAACGTTGGAAAGCTTACTATTTTGCCATCTTCATACATAGGCAGTCCACGTCACATGCAGGAATATGCTCAAGATTTAATGGCATATGTTCGTCATTACGGGCGTCCAGACTTATTTATCACCTTCACGTGCAATCCAGCTTGGGACGAGATACAGCAGCTGTTACTTCCTGGGCAATCACCCGTGGATAGGCATGACATCACAGCACGTGTTTTCAGACAAAAGCTTAAGTCGCTGATGGATTTCATTGTGAAACATGAAGTGTTTGGATCTGTGCGCTGCTGGATGTATTCAGTAGAATGGCAAAAGAGAGGATTGCCACATGCGCATATACTAATCTGGCTATACGATAAAATAACTTCAGACGAAATCGGCGATGTGATATGCGCTGAGATTCCATGGACCGACGTCGATAAGGATTTGCATGCAGTTGTTATCAAAAACATGATACATGGACCATGCGGTACACTAAATCCGAATTCACCATGCATGGTAGACGGGAAATGTTCTAAGCAATATCCTCGAGCATTCGCAGCCAACACAGTAACAGGAGACGATGGATATCCTCAGTATAGGAGACGATCAACTGAAGATGGCGGGAATTCGGCAACTATACACATGCGAAATGGTGATATTGATGTAGACAACCGTTGGGTGGTCCCATATTCGCCTCTGTTGTCAAAATATACAAAGCACACATAAACGTAGAATATCGCAATTCGGTCAAATCGATTAAATACATCTGTAAGTATGTGAATAAAGGCAGCGATATGGCAGTTTTTGGTGTGCAACCAGAAAATAGTGACAGAAATGCAGTACGAGTTATCGATGAAATTGCACAATACCAGGCTGGAAGATACATAAGCAGCAATGAGGCTGCCTGGCGAATTTTTTCATTTCCCATGCATGAACGCAATCCAGCTGTGGTTCACTTAGCAGTACATTTAGAGAATGGACAGCGTGTTTATTTCACAGATGCAAATGTGCAACAAAGAGCCCTTAATCCACCTGGTACAACTGTGACTGCTTTCTTCACCTTATGTCAGGAAGACGCTTTCGCTAGAACACTGATGTACACAGAAGTACCCTCTTATTACACGTGGAATGTAACTAAAAAAGCATTCATACGACACAGACGAGGAGCCAGTCGACGGTCAACCTGGCATTTTCAGAGAAAATACAATTGGTAGACTTTATACAGTGCATCCTAATCAAGATGAATGTTTTTTCCTTCGCATGCTGTTGGTAAATGTGCCTGGTCCTAGATCTTTCCAGCAATTGAAAATTGTTGACGGCGTCACATACGCCACTTTCCGCAGTGCGTGTCAAGCTCTTAATTTATTAGAAAACGACCAACAGTGGGATATATGTATTAGTGACGCGTGCAACACTGCACATCCAAACCAAATTCGAGCACTATTCGCAATTATATCGGCCGCTTGCTTCCCTTCATCTCCCACAGAGTTATGGGAAAGATATCGATCGCATATGGCTGAGGATATTTTGCATAGAGTACGCCTAGAAAATGCCAATATGACCATGGAATTTACAGAAGGCATTTACAACGAAACATTGATAAATATTGAAGACAAGTGCTTAGCTATTGCAAATAAAGTTCTTAGTCAATTGGGAATGCCAGCACCCAACCGAACTACGACTGCTTCATTTGATGTGGATTTGCGCCGTGAACAGAGTTACAACACCGGTGATCTCCAGTCATATGTCCAATCAAACATTCCCAAATTAACGTGTGAACAGAAGGGCATTTATGATCGCATAATGCAAATGATAAATGACGGAGTTGGGGGGCCTTCTTCTTGGATGCGCCAGGAGGAACTGGGAAAACATTCCTTATCAGATTGATTCTGGCAACGGTTCGATCAAAAAATGACATAGCCTTAGCTCTCGCTTCGTCTGGAATAGCTGTGACATTGTTACCAGGTGGCAGGACTGCTCATTTAGCTCTGAAGTTGCCATTAAACATGTGAATCATCGAGACTCCCACGTGCAATATTTCCAAAGCATCCGGTATGGGAAAAGTATTACAAAAATTTAAACTCATTGTTTGGGATGAATGCACGATGACACATAAAAAATCGCTTGAAGCTCTTGATCGATCGTTGCGAGATTTGCGTGGAAACGTTCAACCATTCGGGAATGCATTGATACTGCTCGCAGGAGATTTTAGGCAAACATTGCCTGTAATTTCTCGATCGACACCAGCGGATGAAATAAATGCTTGCCTGAAATATTAAACATTGTGACGACACGTACGTACATTGCAGTTGACTACGAATATGCGTGTCCAGCTGCAGAACGATCAATCAGCCGAGGTATTCTCACGACAGTTACTGGACATTGGGAACGGACAACTGCTAGTCGATGAGACGTCAAGACGAATGTCATTTCCTGATAATTTTTTTAATTTAGTAACATCGAAAGAAGAACTGATCGAAAAAGTATTTCCTAATATTCAAATTAATTATAAGAATCACGATTGGCTCAGTGAACGAGCTATCCTTGCCACGAAGAATAAAGATGTCTATCAAATTAATAATGTTATTCAATCCAGCATTCAAAGTGAGGAAATTGCATACAAGTCGATAGATACAGTTGTGGAAGCAAATGAAGTAGTTAATTATCCAACGGAATTTTTGAACTCACTTGATCTGCCAGGGATGCCACCACACATATTAAAATTGAAAATGAGTGTGTCAATTATCATGTTGCGGAATATTAATCAGCCAAAACTCTGCAACGGCACGCGACTCGCAGTTAAAAAACTGATGAAAAATGTAGTGGAAGCAACGATTTTAACGGGGCCTTTCGAAGGTGAAGATGTCCTCATCCCTCGAATTCCAATGATCCCGACCGATACACCATTTCAATTTAAAAGATTGCAATTCCCAATTCGATTGGCGTTCGCAATCACAATCAATAAAGCTCAAGGTCAATCTTTAGAATTTTGTGGTTTAGATTTAGATGCCGATTGCTTCTCACATGGACAACTGTATGTTGCGTGTTCCCATGTCGGCAAACCAGATAGCCTTTATATCTACGCAGAGAATGGAAAAACAAAAAATATTGTATACCCACAAGTATTGCAAAATTAAACTTCTATGAAACGTATGCTTTGTTTTGTTCCTCATTTCTCATCCATGCAACCACAATGTGCCACAGCTACGCGTGGCCGGGTATAGCTAGTATATATATATATATATATATATACTTAAGAGCAAAACTGAAGACTAAGGAAAAACTTTAGAATTTAAAACGAAGGTTGCAAAATAACCTGAAAATCAAAACGCGCAACGCAGCAGTTTTGAAAATTCAGAATTCACATTCTATAAAGAAGATACCTAAGCAAAAAAATACATATATAATTTTGACTCACACCTAGTACAACATAGAAAAGGTTATGTATCTACCTGTGTGAGTAAAAGGAGAAAAGATATATATATATATATATATATATATATATATATATATATATAATAAATAGTACATAAATAAAACAAAAAAAATTGCTTTATAAATTATTTTAACCCAAAAAAATTAGACAAAAAAGGCTAATACCATGAGAAGTGCCAAAGGCAGCTAAACCTCATGTAGTAGCTTATATAGAATGAAAATATTACAGAAAAAAAATACAAAAATTTCAAAACAAGTGAAAACTGGAACAGGCTGCAATTTTTCACCTGTTTTGAAATTTTTTTTAACCGCTTTAAGTCTTTAAGTGGCAATGAGGATGACAGCTGTTACTGTCATCTTGACAGATTCAGTTAATTTGTCAACCCTTAGCACGGTCATATCATTACTGGTGACTTGGACATAGTGCCTTCTCGAGAACTATGCACACGCATGTCTCTGGGCACTAAATACAGGTTGACACCTCGATTCAAAACTAAGAAATGTGTCTCTATTCTACGCAGTAATTTTTTACAATGCGCACTAAAGCTTTCTTATGAGTTTGGCTTGCCCCTCAAAGCCTTTAATGAATGGCTGGATTCTGTATTATGTGACATTCGTCATGAGCTCGACAAGTTAAAGAGCTCTGGTGTTTGTACCCGGCAGCCACATAATTGTGCTTTGATTAATTCACAAATTCATGAACTTCAAAACTTATTCACTATTTCTCCAGCAGATAAGGCTGGTAATAACTTTGCCTTCTTTTGTAAACAGTTCTATCAGATCTCCTAATACAGGAGATGAATACCACGGATACTTACACTCCGGTTTCTCAAAACCATAAAGACATTGTTAAAAAATTAATTGCTCTGCATAAAAGGATAAGGCTTAATGTGTCCAACTTAAACTTTCCTTTTATTTATGCTATCCCAAAGTTTCATACGGAACCTGCTTCCTTCTGTTTCATTACTAGTGGACGCAACTGTTATAATAGTAAAGCGGGTGGGTTGCTTCAGAGATACTTGTCCGTGGCTCTTCGCAGGTTGGGTTCGACTTGGATTATTGGGAGCAATAACAGTCTTGCAGACACTTGGCTCAGTGACTGTCACATCTGTGGATACTTAAGATTTTAAAAACCTCTTCACCTCAATTTCATTGAAGGGTCTGTGGCAGGTAGCCCTAAACATACATACGAAGTTTGAGCCCGGGACTACAGAACAGTATTTGCATTTCCTACTGGATTTCTGTATTAATAACAATTTCATTACTGTGGGCGATGGGCTTTACCTCCAAACTCGTGGTATCCCGATGGGCAGTCGCTTTCTAGCAGTTTGGCTAATCTCTATCTACATTTTTTTGAGGATAGATATGTTGATGACATCATTGTCGTTAACATTCCGGACTTTTGCGTTGAGCCACTGACTTGTATCCTGACGACCTTACCCTAGAAAAAACCAACAGATCGTCTACTTATGTTTACCTCAATTTAGAGGTTCAGGTGAACGAGAAGGGAAGAGGTGTGGTGAATTTATTTGTTAAAGGAAACTCTTTTGAGTTTGATATCATTCACTACACTCACTGGTCATCTAACATTTCAAAAGTTATACATCGCAATCTACTCATCTCTCAGTTTCATAGAATAACAAAAATTTGCTCTACACACAGCTCTTACTTGTTAAAAATCTGAAAGCTCTTCTTTCTAAATTGCAATCTAACAATTTTCCTAAAAAATTTTTAAGACATCATTTTAACCATTTAATTTTGAACTATAATTTGGTGTCCAAGAGTTTCAAATTACACATTGACATGCTTTATTAACCTAGGACCTAACAATTTTAAGTATATAGGTAACATAAATTGGTGGGTCCATAATAGCTGAAGATCTTATCTACATACAGTTTTGCATCTAGTCGATTCACACATTTTTTGGCTTACCAGGTAGTTGATTAACAGTGACCACCTTTTTTTTTATCAGTGTATGTATTTGGGTTCTTGTGGGTGCTCTGTTCAGTTTTGTTTGACTTTTTGTCATGGCGGGTTTTGTTCTGCCGGTAAGCTTTTAATTCTTTTTTTTTTTTTTTTATAAATTTGATTCTTGGAATTTTTGTTGCTTATTAGAATTTGGTTTTGTGGCCTAGGGAGCATGACCAACCTACAATTTTGGCTTGCCTTGTCATTTTGTTGGTACTAGAAAGGCCACTCTCCTGATGACGGCAACCTGTTCCAGTTCTCACTTGTTTTGAAATTTTTGTATTTTTGTTCTGTAATAAATTTTTGTATTTTTGTTCTTTTCATTCTATATATATATAATTAAGATTTTGGACCTATATATATATATATATATATATATATATATATATATATATAGGTCCAAAATCTTAATTATATATATATAGAATGAAAAGAACAAAAATACAAAAATTTATTACATAATACCTTCAAGTTGGAACTGAAGAACAGGTTCTCTGCTTTAGAAGGCCTAACATCGGAAGAAGTGGACATCTCTGAAGTTAACAGAAAAGTAACCAAAGCTCTTATGGAAACAGCAACAAAATTAGCTGGGTCTAAGAACAAGTTGCATGTAAACAAATTATCAGGAAAAACCAAAATGTTGATGCAAAAAGAAGAGAGATGAGGACAACTAAAGAAGATGTGACTTCCAAAGTGGAATATATAGAGCTATGCAAGACAGTAAGAAAAAGTATCACTGAAGACGTAAGAAAATTCAACTGTGAACTAGTGAGGAAAGCAATTGAAAACAACCAAAGCCTAAAGATAGCAAAGGGACATCTCAGTAAGGGAAGAAAACAGATTATGGCACTGAGAAAAGAAGATGGTTCTGTAACAAGAAATAGAGGCGAAATTTTGACAGGAGTGAAAGATTTCTACTCCAAATTATATGAAAGGGATGATATATGCACTCCAGACATCATGAAAGATACCAGTACCAGAGTTCCTCCAGTCCTTCCAGCAGAAGTTGCACATGCAATCAAGAACATGAAGCGAGGAAAAGCTCCAGGAGAAGATGGAATTACTGTAGACATCATACAAAGAAGCAAGTGGAGAAATCGAAACAGTACTCGCCCAAATTTTCACTCGATGCCTTAATGAAGGAAAGATTCCTGAGGATTGGAACACCGCTACAATGATCCTGCTACATAAGAAAGGTGACATTGAGGATCTTGGAAACTACAGACCTATCAGCCTCCTATCAGTAGTTTATAAAATCTTCACTAAAGTTCTTTCACACCGCTTGAAGGTAACACTGGACATGGCTCAACCGAGAGAACAAGCTGGATTCAGGAGTGGCTACAGCACAATAGATCATATCCACGTGCTGAGAGAACTAATTGAAAGAGCAAGGGAATATGAACTTCCATTGTGCATGGCTTTTATCGATTATGAAAAAGCCTTTGATTCGGTGAAACCATCAGCAGTTACAATGGCTCTGAAAACCTGCGGTATTGAAGATGCATACATTAATATTATTAATAACATCTATGAAAATGCAAGTGCAAAGATTAGGCTGTTTGAAAATACAACACACGTAAAAATTGGAAAGGGAGTGAGACAAGGTGACACCATATCTCCGAAGCTCTTTAATGCCACATTGGAGGGTGTTTTTCAGTTGCTGAGCTGGGAAAACAAGGGGATAAAGATTAATGGAGATTATCTAACCCACCTTCGTTTTGCTGATGACGTAGTCATTTTTGCAACTACCCCATCTGAGTTGCAGAGTATGATCCAGGAACTTGCTGACAAGAGTAAAGAAGTGGGATTAAAAATGAACTTTCAGAAGACAAAAGTGATGTTCAATGCTTTTACAAGAAATGAAGATTTATCGATTGATGGAGAAAAGCTGGAGATAACAGACACATACGTTTATCTTGGACAGCAGATATCAAGTGAGGGTCACATTGGTGAAGAAATTAATCGGCGTACAAAACTTGCCTGGAGAGCTTTTGGAAGAAACAGCATAATTTTCAAGAGCAATATGCCATTATGTCTTAAAAGAAAAGTGTTTGATCAATGCATCCTTCCAGTGCTTACGTATGGGGCAGAGACGTGGACCTTAACTAAAAGAGACATACAAAGGCTGCAGACAACTCAAAGAAGCATGGAGAGGTGCATGCTTGGTGTAACCAGGAGAGATAAGAAGAGGAACACGTGGATCCGAAAAATGACAAGAGTGGAAGACATCATGATCAGAGTTAAATCCCTGAAATGGCAATGGGCTGGACATACTGCCAGAAGAACAGACCATCGATGGACAGCCGAAATTTTAGATTGGATTCCAAGGGACAGGAAAAGACCCAGAAGAAGACCACATGGAAGATGGGTGGATGAAATTCGAAAGTATGCGGGAGTGACATGGAGGAGACTGGCACAAGACAGACCGTTGTGGAGGAAACTTGGGGAGACCTTCGTCCAGCAGTGGATTGATAATGGTTGACAATGATGATGATGATGATGATATATATATATAGGTCCAAAATCTTAATTATATTTTTTTCTCTAGTTAAAAGCTCCGCGAGTAGGATTTTTTCAGTGTGTGGAGGCCTTCAGCCCCACCCACACTGCCCCCCAGCGACTAGGGAGTGGCAGGGGTGTTTGGAAGTTTGGGTTGAAAGGTCGGCCATGTTTCCTCAAGGGTGGAAGAAGTTAAGTTGCATAAGAGATAAGCTCTCTTCATTGTCTTTGGGTTTTAGGTTTTCCATGTTCAATATTTGAACTTCTTGAACATTTTTCTTTTTTTTTTTGCTTTAAGCATTTAGGCACTAGCAAGTCTATTAACTTTTTTGCAGATTTTAACTCTTTCTTTTGCGCGTTTTTTAGGGAACTAAGGCCAAGCAGCCGGCCATTTCATTGTTCTTGTAGTCTGCGCTGTGTTTTCAATGTAGTTATGGTCTTAATAACTACTTAATTATGCACTTAAAGCACTTCTGAAATACTCTGTACATATTGCAACTAATTGTTTATGTCACATAACCTTCACAAAGCATTTCTTTAGTTTATTATTGTCTTTATTTTATTCTCGTTTTTGTGTTGTCAAAAGTTGTGGAGTAGGGGGTTTTATAATCCAATTTTCTTTCAAGAATCTGTGCTTTAGAAAAAAATTAATATTTCCTTTTTTATTGCAATGCTAAGAATTTGTAATACATTTGTATTGCTATTCAGGTTTAAATTCTCTCTCAGGCGAACTTGGCAATTTGTTATTGCTGAACATTATTTCTGATTCATTATGTCACTCTTACAACTTGAGTTTTCTATAATCATCTTCTTTCTGTTTAATAGTAACAGATGAAGAGCATGGGTCGGGCCAGGAAAGTTATGGATGCAAGCTAAATTGTTAACTAAAGCTTGGTCATACAACTCTGCGGAGGTCATGACATATATATATTTAAAAAAAATAATTTTTGGTGGGCTTATTACTTGCATCTATGACTTTGCAGAAACCCATTTCCAAATAGGTCTTTGTGGAAGTGAGAAAATGCAGAGTTTTTGCTGGTCCTTAATAAAGCCAAGGCTCAGTATTCTCGACACTTTCTACATTCAGTTGTTCTATTTTTTTCTCTCTTTACTCACACCGGTCAATACATAACCTTTTCTATGTTGTACTTGGTATGAGTCAAAAATTTTTTTTGCTTCAGTCTCTTCTTAATAGAATGTGAATTCTGAATTTTCATAACTGCTGCGTTGCGCGTTTTGATCTTCAGGTTATTTTGCAACTTTCGTTTTAAATTCTAAAGTTTTTTTTGTGTTTTCGGCTTTGCTCTTTAGTATATATATATATATCATCATCATTGTCAACCATTATCAATCCACTTCTAGACGGTCTCCCCAAGTTTCCTCCACAACGGTCTGTCTTGTGCCAGTCTCCTCCATGTCACTCCCGCATACTTTTGAATTTCATCCACTCATCTCCCATGTGGTCTTTTTCTGGGTCTTTTCCTGTCCCTTGAAATCCAATCTAAAATTTCGGCTGTCCATCGATGGTCTGTCCTTCTGACAGTATGTCCAGCCCATTGCCATTATAGGGATTACACTCTGATCATGATGTCTTCCACTCTTGTCATTTTTCTGATCCAAGAGTTTCTCTTCTTATCTCTCCTGGTTACACCAAGCATGCACCTCTCCATGCTGCTTTGAGTTGTCTGCAGCCTTTATATGTCTCTTAGTTAAGGTCCACGTCTCTGCACCATACGTAAGCACTGGAAGGATGCATTGATCAAGCACTTTTCTTTTAAGACATGATGGCATATTGCTCTTGAAAATTATGCTGTTTCTTCCAATAGCTCTCCAGGCAAGTTTTGTACGCCGATTAATTTCTTCATCAATGTGACCCTCACTTGATATCTGCTGTCCAAGATAAATGTACGTGTCTGTTATCTCCAGCTTTTCTCCATCAATCGATAAATCTTCGTTTCTTGAAAAAGCATTGAACATCACTTTTGTCTTCTGGAAGTTCATTTTTAATCCCACTTCTTTACTCTTGTTAGCAAGTTACTGGATCATACTCTGCAGCTCTGATGGGGTAGTTGCAAAAGTGACTACGTCATCAGCAAAACGAAGGTGAGTTAGATAATCTCCATTAATCTTTGTCCCCTTGTTTTCCCAGCTCAGCGACTGAAAGACACCTTCCAATGTAGCATTAAAGAGCTTCAGTGATATGGTGTCACCTTGTCTCGCTCCCTTTCCTAATTTTATGTGTGCTGTATTCTCAAATAGCCGAATCTTTACACTTGCATTTTCATAGATGTTATTAATAATATTAATGTATGCATCTTCAATACCGCAGGATTTCGGAGCCATTGTAACTGCTGATGGTTTCACCGAATCAAAGGCTTTTTCATAATCGATAAAAGCCATGCACAATGGAAGTTCATATTCCCTCGCTCTTTCAATTAGTTCTCTCAGTAAGTGGATATGATCTATTGTGCTGTAGCCACTCCTGAATCCAGCTTGTTCTCTCGGTTGAGCCATGTCCAGTGTCACCTTCAAGTGGTGTGAAAGAACTTTAGTGAAGATTTTATAAACCACTGATAGGAGGCTGATAGGTCTGTAGTTCCTGAGATCCTCAATGTCACCTTTTTTATGTAGCAGGATCATTGTAGCGTTGTTCCAATCCTCAGGAATCTTCCCTTCATTAAGGCATCGAGTGAAAATTTGGGCGAGTACTGTTTTGATTTCTCCACTTGCTTCTTGTATGATGTCTACAGCAATTCCAGCTTCTCCTGGAGCTTTTCCCCGCTTCATGTTCTTGATTGCATGTGCAACTTCTGCTGGAAGGACTGGAAGAACTCCAGTACCTTTCATGATGTCTGGAGTACACGTATCATCCCTTTCATATAATTTGGAGTAGAAATCTTTCATTCTTGTCAAAATTTCGCCTCTATTTCTTGTTACAGAACCATCTTTTCTCAGTGCCATAATATGTTTTCTTCCCTTACTGAGATGTCCCTTTGCTATCTTTAGGCTTTGGTTGTTTTCAATTGCTTTCCTCACTTGTTCACAGTTGAATTTCCTTAAGTCTTCAGTGATACTTTTTCGTACTGTCTTGCATAGCTCTATATATTCCACTTTGGAAGTCACATCTTCTTTAGTTGTCCTCATCTCTCTTCTTTTTTGCATCAACATTTTGGTTTTTCCTGATAATTTGTTCACATGCAACTTGTTCTTAGACCCAGCTAATTTTGTTGCTGTTTCCATAAGAGCTTTGGTTACTTTTCTGTTAACTACAGAAATATCCACTTCTTCCCATGTTAGGCCTTCTAAAGCAGAGAATCTGTTCTTCAGTTCCAACTTGAAGGTATTATGGTGTTTTTTAAGGTTGGTTATGTCAATACATTTTGTTTGTCTTATGAGCTTGCCACGTTCAAGTTTCGTGTTGAGATACGTCTTACATCTCACCAATCTATGGTCACTACCTGTGTTGAACTTGTTCAGCACACTACAGTCTTCTATGACGAATTTTTTGTTACACATAATAAAATCAATTTCACTTGTCATTACATTTGGATGTCTCCATGTCCATTTTCTGTGTGGCTTTTTCTTGAAAAAGGAGTTTAAGATGAAAAACCCTTCTGCCTCTGCAAACTCAACGAGAGTATTTCCACGCTGGTTTCTGTTGCCGTGACTGAATTTACCTACTGAAGTTTCATTCTGTTGCCGTTGCCCTATTTTTGCATTGAAATCTCCCATAATTATCTTCAAATGCTGCTTACCTTTATTATTTAGATGACGAATTTCCTCATAAAATTCTTCAATTTCTTCTTCAGGATGACTTGTGGTGGGCGCATAAGTTTGAATTATCTGAGCCTGGTATCTTCTCGAGAGTTGGATAACGAGTCGTGCAGCTCTGTCAGAGGAACTTTCAACTTCTACAATTTTATCCTTCAGTTTCTTGTTTATTATAAATCCAACACCACTAGTTCTGCCAGTATCTGTCCCACGATAGTAGAAGAGATGTCCACTTTTCAGTTCAATGAGATCTTCTCCTTTTCTCCTTAACTCACTTAGCCCGACGATGTCCCACTTGATCCTTTGTAGTTCTTCTTCCAATTCAAGAAGCCTTGAATCAGAAGATAGGGAGCGTCCATTATACGTAGCCAAGGTCAGCATCAGATGGCAGACTAGTCCGGTCCTCCGGGGATTCTTTGCACCCTCTGCCTTCATGTCGCACTAGCCGGGCCGCTGCCTTGGCCAGGTACATTCCACCTGCCGGAGAATGAGGGCCATGATTTAAGTTGTGGAGTCATTTTGGAGGGGTTTGGCCATAACTCACCACACTGGCCAAGCGGGTTGGTGAGTGTGGGATAGCATTTCCTCTAATCCCAATGGTATAGTTATACCGCTATTGGCGGTCGTCAGAGAACCTTTAGTGGGAACAGGATGCACCACGAGAAGGCGGGGTTGACATATATATGTATATATATGCACAACTCTGTGATTGTGCTACACCTGAGATCTCAGAAAATTATAGTAATAATAATAACCCTCCAGGTTGTATTAAACCAGGAAAGTCATTAAAAGCCAATATTTTGAGTGCTGGAAGAAAAGAAATAACTAAAATAATATTTTAAAAAATGTTGGTCCTACACCACAACCTAATCCTCCCATAAAGCGAATTGTCAGCACCTCCACCACCACCATGCTCCTTTTCCTTATATGTACATAAATACGTTATGTAGATATTTTTGGCGACGAAACATTGCCGTTTTCCTGCGATGTTTCGTCGCCGAAAATAGAGTTCTTATCCTCGATGATACTGGAGCCAAATCATTGAGGTTTACGATACATCAAACACTTTAACAAATATTATGGTTGCTTGATGTTGAATTAGTGAGCTATCACCGATATACTGAATGGTGATTTATTCGTCGATGTGCCAATAATTGCTGCAGAAGGGAAAGATGCGAATTCTTTTAGCAAAGCATCGTGGTTTCTCGATACATCGAAAATCCCCACCCATATTACTTATGCGTGAATGTTTCGGGAATGAATATCCACCGTATGCCCATCCCCACTCTGAGTTAGAGCACGGGGGAAGAAACGCTTCCTCTCACAATGCTTTGGGGTCTTTTTCATCGAGCTTCGCATCAGCTGTCACCAAGGTCCCGCTTACTCTCCTAAAGTTTTCGCCAATTTATTCACTGAGTTCATTTATTTTAATCGTCAGAAGTGTTATAACAGTACAGAAAGGTAATCGCCAAAGCTCTTTTTCCTTCGCCAAAATGATTTTATTTTCGCAAATTACGAAGATGGCGATTGGCAGCGCTACCCCTGGCTGTCGCTACGCAGCCTACGGAAGAGGCACTCGCTGGGCTGCTGGTGATGACGCAGCGTTTAATACACCTCCGTCAGAGACCATTTTACTGAAAACATTTCATGATGACGAAAAAAAGAAAAAAAAAGAAAGCACAGTTAAATGCAATACTCAAGATGCCTCTAACACTGAAATATTTTTAAGATAACGTTTTACTGAAAGTGAAAACACCGTCACAGTTCAAATTATTTTTGTGAAGATACTGTTTGAGCTAAAAATATTTTTGTGAAGATACCGCCAAACAGCAACAAATGCCGAACAGGAAAACAATTGATTTTTACTGCTTGCCAACAATAAATTTCTCGTTGCCATTGCCGACTGGGCGACCGCAAATTTTGCGCCCTGCAAGGTAGGATGGCCAGTTCATTGACAATCTTTAGATATCCTGTTTCATCAAAGTGGTGCACAATTCTTGTTGCACTTGATGTAATGTTTGTACACTCCTAGGTTTATTTTTCTCTCTTTTTTTGTAGCACTTAGTCAAGCCATAAGATTATGACCACGTTTAGCATTCTGACAAACCTGGATATAAATATCTTTTGTATAACAGGCCATTAGGCAGTTACAGATGTGAATATAATGTTTGTAATCACCAAACTTCACTACAGAACACCTGCCTACTGACATTTAAAGCACTTGACCAAGCTTCAAATAGCAGTTAGAGACATAGGCGTAGCCAAGGGGGTGGTCCTTGGGTTCGGACCCTCCTTGAGGGGGGATTTACTATGAATTTAAAGCGATATACAAATTTGTATTTGTATACATGAGGCTTTCATCATTGAACAAAATCCATGACCCCCCCCCCCCCAAGAAATTTCTGGCTACGCCACTGGCTACAGATCTTAGTTTCTTCAGATAAAATTATGTATAATCATATACAGTTTCATTTACTATGTGTTACATGGCTTATTGCACATACATAACTTAGTCAAAATCTGAAAAAAAGGCAAGGAGTGTGCCTTTGTACTTTTGAATTATTATTATTAAGAAGGTAGTGTAAAACACGCTAAGTTATGTATAAAAGTTAAATGCAAATATATTTCAGCCATTACTATGGCTTTCATCAGTGCGACTACGATTGGTTTACATTTCCAGATTGGAAAGGTAAGTTTTTTATTGGTAACTCCGGGTGACGTAATGCAATGAGGGATTTCCAGATGTAAGAAACGAAAATGGGGAGCTTAGAGTTGCAATTTTTGGAAAAAAATTCCAAACTTTCTCTCTATATAAACTGTCAGTCCTTAAGTCTCTCATTCATCGAGCTCATTTGGTTTGTAACACTGAAGTTAATCTAACAAATGAATTAGCAAACATCCACTTGATCGCTACTCAACATGGCTTTCTCCCTCTCCTGGTTTCTAAATTAATTCAAAATGCTAAGAAAAAAACAGTTGTTGTTCTTCAACCTGTTTCACCAAAAAAGGAACTAACGTTTGCTGGCTCAATCCCTTACCACGAACCTTCTGCCTATAAACTCATGAGTATCTTCAAAAGAGAAGGATATAGACTTGCCATTCGTTCTTTCCCTTCAATTTCTGTTATACTCCGTAATGACAGAGACCCAAGACCTCCACTTTCTTCGCCTGGAGTGTATAAAATTCCGATCAAGACTAACGTTGAATTAACGCTTTAACTGGCTGGAACGAATTAACTCGGGGTTAACAAAATAGACTGAAATCAGCTCAGACGAATATATTCAGCATCTAAGAAGCGGGCCGAAGGCGACAGCAACGAGTGAACCTGCATATCAGAAAGCATTGCTTTTACCTTACGTTTGTCGTTCTAAGTGGTCGTTTGGGGAGTATAACGAGCCTAAGAGAAACAAAAGATGTTTGAGCAACTTATTTCTACCCAGTGGCATGATGTCCGTGTCCGGGGGACTACTACTTCGGACTCATTCCTTGGGTAATGGACCAGAAAAAAAGGACTGTAAGGGAATCAGACTACATACTGTAAGACTAAGGACTGTAAAGGAGCACTTACAACTAGCGAGAGATTTATGGTCGGTACTACTGAGATGAAAGAGGGAAAGGAATTGTTTTGCCGTAGCTTTTTGTATAACCCGGTTACTATGGGAACACTTCTGTTTGAGGAGCGCAGGAAAATTTGGACAACTTTTGGTTCAGGTACATCGGCCACTTAAAGGGTTAACTGCATACATAGGAAGTTCATTCCGGAAAGTTCTCTCAAGACTTCAGGAACACAAATCTGATGTGAAATTTGGAAAACCTTCATCTGCCTTATCTCTTCTTACCATGGCTGACACTTCTGCTGTTCCACTTTGGCCCGATACAAAAAAAGTTGGCTCCCTTCCAAAATCAATATGCTCTGAGGTTTAGAGAAAGTTGAAAAATTTATTTTCCAAAAATTGCAACTCTGAGCTCCCCATTTTTGTTCCTTACATCTGGAAATCCCTCGTTGCATTAAGTCACCCGGAGTTACCATTACAAAACTTACCTTTCCAATCTGGCAACGTAAACCAATCGTAGTCGCACTGATGAAGGCCATAGTAATGGCTGAAATATATTTGCATTAAACTTTTATACGTAACTTAGCATGTTCTCCACTACCTTCTTAATAATAATAATGTTTTGTTGAATGTGGTGTTAATTTATCTGGATTAATCTAGTTTAAATCCATTATTTCTTTTGCTATGTCACTTTATTGTTGATTTTAATTTATGCTAAATTAATGCAATTCTTTTCCCATTGTATACGGAACCAATTTTTCATTGTAGGGTCATTTATCAACAGGTGTTTAGTTACCTCTAATCGATTGCGGTGCTCACATAACGGGTAATATATTTTTGTTCTGCACTTTTGTCAAATTAGACTTGTTCTATAGCATTTTGATTGCATTGTATAATTCAACAGAAGAAAATTTAGTTGACTTTCACCACAAAACCTATTGAAAATGTCAAAAAAAAAAAAAAAAAAAAAAAATGTAAACTAGTGATTTGATTAGATATGCAAAATAAGTGTGCATCTTAGTATGTACATAACATTACTGAATAAAGTGATATGAAACATCCAGAGTATTTTAAGAAAACATTCTCAGCTGTGGTAAGTTTCTTTGCAGCATAATTACTCCAAAATAAAATTTACCTTTTTGTTTTTTAATTAAGTCATTTAGTTGTTGAGTAATATTAATCCACAGCTGTTTCTCAGTTAGTGCTTGATGAATTTAAAGAAAAAGCAAAACCAGTAAAAAGAAACAATTTATGGTATTGTTTTAGTGAAAATATAGAATCTTTTGAAAATATGGAATTTAAAAGCTAAAGTGGACTGCATTCAGTGTAATTCTAACTTATGTGGGCCATTTGAGTTAACATGTTATATCTAAAATCTCTTCAGAATGGTAAGGCTCCAAGAGTGGATGGCATAACTGCTGAGATGCTAAAATATGGTGGTGACTGTAATTGACTCGTTGACTGAAATTTGCCAATTGTGCTGGAAGTTGGGAATGGTTCCTCAGGACTGGAGTGATGCCATCACTGTTCCCTTGTATAAGGGAAAGGGTGATCAGACTGAATGCAAGAACTTTTGTAATATCAGTTTGCTGAGTGTGCTAGGGAAAGTATTTGGAAAGGTTGTTATTGATATAAGGTACAAAATCTTAAATTACAGAAAGTGTGGGATGTACAGAGTGGTTTTATGCCTGGTAAAGGCTGCACTAACCAAATTTTTGCTTTACATTTGATTGAAAAGTATCTGTCTGTTGGTAAGAAGGTAAGAAAGTTTTTGCTGCCCTCATAGATTTAGAGAAAGCTTATGATCAAGAAAATAGGACTCTTCTGTGGAAGGTACTGAATAAAGATGGTATCACTGGGAATCTACTCAATAGTGTGAAAGCCATGTATGCTATCAGTAGAGCATGTGTATGAGTAAATGGTGGTGTATTGAAAAGGTTTTCTGTTGGAGCAGGAGTCAGATAGGGTTGTGTAATGTTATCATGGCTGTTTAATATATATATGAATGTGTTCATGCGTGATGCCAAAATGGACAATACTGGTTTATGTCTTCATAATGTCTGTGTGTAGATTGTTATATGCTGATGGCACAGTCCTGTTGGCAGAGAGTAAAAGTGAGTTGCAGAATATGTTGTTCCGGATGTACGAAGTTTGTGTGAAATTCAAACCGAGTATAAATAAATAAGAGAAAAACAGAAGTTATGGTTATTGAGCAAAGAACTGTTAGCATTGAATGTAATGTAAGTCTGAATGGTACAGTTATTGACCAGGTAAACGAGTTTGTATATTTGGGAAGCTTGTTTGACAGAGGGAACAGATTAGATGGTGAAATTAGTAGGCAAGTAAATTCTTCATTGAAAGTCATAGCTGCTTTAGGGGTTTTTCACAGGAATGATGGGTTCTCAATGAAGTCCCGAATAGCTGTGTATGAAAGTGTAATTGTTCCTACTCTGATGTATGGCAGTGAAACCTGGGTACTACAGAAGAGACATAGGAGACATTTGTGTGCTGGAGAAATGCGTTACTTACCGGGGGGTTTGTGGGAAGATGTTCTGATCATGTGAGGGAATGTCAATGTGTTGCAGTTGTGTAATGTGAAGCAAAATGTTAGCAAGGTGGAGAGTAATATTTTTAGGTGGTTTGGCCATGTTGAAACAATGAGTGATGAGATGCTTACTAAGAGAATTTATTCAGCCCAAGTGGCAGGAAAGAAAGGTAGAGGAAGGCCAAGGGAATCATGGGAGGACCAGATTCAGGAATGTCTGCTTGAGAAAAAGATAATGAGTATGAAGTACAAAAGGTCTTGTGTGCTGCATGTGATGGATGTTAATGAAGCCCGAGCTGTGTGCTGAGATCGCTGTAAATGGATACGTTTGATACAGCAACAGTAAGTTTTTTCTGTGAGGAGATAACCTCTGAATATAAAAGAACAGCTTAGTAATGTGTGTGTGTGTAATCTCTAATGAATGTTTAGCATTTTAGCGCTAAACGTTTCTTTAAGTGCTAAACATTTCCATTGGTTTAGCTTGTGCACTTTTCGATGACATACAAAACCACCATATTCTGCATCATTCTCTTTTAAATTTTTCTGGTTCAATGTTCTATCTTGAATTCAGTTCACAGAGAGTAGACTTAATAACCATGGTTTTTTGGGCCCAACAATTTGAGTGTGGTGTACTCCACTAAACTCAAATAACAAACTGTTCAACCAACCAATCTTCCATTTTCTGTTAGGCACACAACAACATATTGATTGTGTAATAGGAGATTCTATCATATGTTTGTGTAATAAAACAAATACTTCTGTGCCATTTTGGAAGTAATGCCAAAATTCTTATCATTTTATCACAACTTTTTTAAATTTTTTTTACTTAGGTGTACTGTTTTTTATAAGTTTGTTTTAGAACTTGCTGTTTAAAAATTTCATGTGAGCTGTTTCCTCTAGCTTTGCTAATTTTTGTTAAGTAAAAGATAATGTCTTTATATTGATTGCTCTGTATCTGCCCCCTCCTTTTTTTTTTTTTTTTTTTTTTTCATTTTGCCAATTTTAGTTGCTTTGGATTTAATACTTGATCTGTTTAACCTTCAGTAGTTTTGGTGGCCTACATTTTGATATAACTATGTAAACTTTTGTAGAACTATCATATATTCATACAGCATTGCAAATGTCAAATGCCATTTCGCTGCTTAATTATTAATGTTCTATTTAGACATTTATGTCTAAAGATTATAATCTACATTTTGAGTTTAGCAAATGTTCTAGTGCTTACGCGGCATCGTTTCATTCCCGTTCTTTATCGCTCAGGCGCAGTGGCGCCATCTATCAGATGACCTAATAGTCAGAAGTCTTCTTTTTCTTTTCGTATTTATAAATATCTGTTCGATAGCCGATCATGTAATAAGTATAATTTACAATTGAGCAATAAAGTGCAACTCCATTAAAAATATTGTACTCAATACGAAAGAAAACAAGAAGTGCTTGGATAAAGCTGGTGTTTACGAAATTCCTATAAGTAACAATCCCGCAGTATCTTATATAGGAAGCACTAAAAATAAACTCAAACATTGTTTACAACAGTACCTATGGATTTGGCAGATCAAAGAAGCAAAAACTGCATTGGTCCAGTACTGTATTGAACAAAAACAATACCCAAAGTTTGAAATAAAAATTATTAAGAACTGTCGTACGGAAAGGCATTTAAAATTAGCAGAGACAGTATTGATTGAAAAAAATAGACACAGATTATGTAACGTTAATGATCCCAATAGCTTAAACACGTATTGGAAGGATTTGATCAGAATGGAGAGCCACAGAGGGGAAAAGAAAAAAATGATGTAACGTAACATAAAAAAAAAAAAATGTTATGATAGAATATAAGATTAATTTCAAGAATCGACTACGATCGGCTATCGAACAGATATTTATGAGTATGAAAAAAAGACTATTAGGTCATCTGATAGATGGCGCCACTGCACCTGAGCGGTGAAGAACGGGAATGAGATGATGCCGCACGAACACTAGAACATTTGCTACGTTAAAGGGCGGTGATGGGTGGTTCATCTGTTGTGTCCACTCCTTGAGAATGGCATGGGCTGAGGCTGGAAGTGCTAGGAAAGCACGCTTATTGCCAAGTGGGGAGATGTCCAAGATTGTTGAGTATAGTGGTTTTGTCAGGTTTTGGTTTGTTTCAATTTATTACCGGTGTGCACAGTTGTAAATAATTATGGGTTACTTTAACTTTGACATTTTAAGAAATGTGTAATATAAGTTTTCTTGATTGAAGTTTTAATTATATATTAGTGTTTTAGGGAGTTGAATTATGTATACTTGTGCTTGATTATTTTGAATCGGCATTTGGTCATTGGGGAAAAAAAGAAGGGGGAAAAATGAAGTTTGCAAGAGTTGAAAAAGACGTTTTTTTTTGTTTTGTTTTTTGTTTTTGTTTTTGTGGAAATGTGTAGAGATAAAAAACCTCCTAAAAGATTTCTGGACTAAAAGTGAGTAACCTCAAAATGTAGATTTTGTAGAACTGTTCATTTTCTTAATTGAAAGCAGCCTTGAGTTTAATATCTGTAATAACATCACCACTGCTTAGGAATATGTAATAGTGATCTCCTTCCCCTACCACCTCTCCTTAAAATAATAAATTGGATACTGTAGTATCTTCTGATGGCATATGTTCAAGATCTTCTTGAGAGCCTGTTCAGTATTTTTTTCTTGTAATTCTCCCCCCCCTTTTTTTTGACAAAGTTAAGATACTTTAAGCTAGAATGCTGTTCTTAAATACAAATTGATTGCTTAAATACAGAATTAATAAATCTCACCTCATTTACATTAACTATGCATTTTTTTATCCTTCCTTTCCTAAATTTGCCTATTATATATTTAGCATTCTTTTTTACTATTGCTCATTTTTCATTGTTTCATTTTAAATAGCAATATTTAAATTTTTAAATGGCAGAGTAATCTCTCTTTCAAACCACAGCCTTCCTTGATTTCCTAAACAGTTAACATATTTTTCTGTTTTGAAGATAACTCGCATAATCAGAATTCATATTCTTAAGTCATTACCTGTTCTTTCTGTTGTTGAAGGAGTTGTCTTCAGTCTTCCATTGAGGTCTGCATCCCTTGAACCAGATTTCTTTTCTCTTTAATTTTTGGTCTTGCTAATAAAAACTGCATTTATGTTAAATTTTGGAAATTCAAATACCTTGTATGATTCCTCTGAAAATGTATCTTACACCAAGCATTTAGTATCTCACTTTGCATTTGACAAGAAATGATAGTTTAAGTGCAGTTAAAATAACATGATAAATGCTATAATAATGTTATAAAGTAGCATGATGCATGTTAATGTTATAAAGTAACGTGATAAATGTTATTTGTGTTATAAAGTAACATTTATTATTTGATAAAATAAATATTACATTAGTGCAGATTTTAAGCTGGCTCAAAAAATGCTAAAATGGGGGGAAAAGTTGTAGCAAAATGCTAAACAAAGTTAGTAGCTAGGAAAATCATAACATCAACTGAATTGTTCACACCAACAATTCTTTGGACATCAGTGGAAAACTATGTTTATGGCCTTGGGGGAATGCCATAGACACCACAGTTGATTATGGCGTTGGTTGCATGATTCTGGTTTTAACTTGAACTTTGAGTTGGGGGAAGGGGTCTAATCCCTCTGGCCCCTACAATCTTACCCCACCCTTTATGAAGGGCTTTAGAGTGTATTATGGAGGGAGGGGGGAGGTGCTTAAGCTAACAGGAGCTGTAGGAACGTACCTAAAGGATTAAAAAAATAACAGAGTGGGAATCACTGCCAGAATTTCGAGAACTAGTTTTCACAGAAATAGAAAAGCTGGAGCAGAATCTGCTGATGGGTTGATATTTATGTGGCTAGCGCCATTTTGCTACAGACACTAATTTTTGTTTTGCATTTTGGATTAACTCATCGCATTTCGTGAAAATAGCGACTGTAGTTTACTCTCTGTATTAGCTCAATATTCTTCATCTATTGGAGCGAGCAAACCTTTCTGATCCTGTGGAAAATTTCTTATTTTGCCTAAAACAATGGACCAATTAGCTCTCATTAGCTAATACTTCCCAGCTTAGTTTTTCCATTCCAAGTGAAAGTTAAGGCAACTTTAAATCCAATTTAGTATAGGATAGCTAAATTTCAAAAAATTAAATGATTTTTTGAGTGAGTCTTTTGTGTTTGTGATATAGTGATGGTAGTCAACTGAGTCAGAAATATCTTAAAGAAAATAAAAAAGAAAGAAACGCCATGAATTCTGTTTATATAATAGATGCTAAGTTTTAAGTATGTTCAAAGTATTTACCTCCAGCACAGTGCACTTCTGTAAGTAAATTTTTCATAACTCAAGTGTTTGCCCAGTATATTCTCAAATTGCATCAGTGTAGATTGTCTCATACTTGGATGGGAATCATGTTATTTATAAACTTTCTGATGCTTAACCCCCCCCCCAAAAAAAAAATATCTCATTGCCAGATCAAGAGAATATGAGTAGTAGTGCTCAATAAGTATGGTGTTTGCTTTAAAAAACTCCAGCTTCCAGTTTTCTAAGAAACATTATCGTGGAGCAATATTAAGCTTCTAAAATGGAGCTGTTGTAGTTGTAGAATGGTAAGTCTACATTTTCTACCAGTTTTCTTTTTTAATCGATTTGTGCTATCTTTATTCCTGAAGAACCTGGCATAAATCTTCACCCCCCCCCTTTTTTTACTGTTGTAAGCATTGGTGCATCTTTATCACATGTGGCTGTAAGTAATGCTTTTTGAAATGATTTGGTAGCTGGTGCTTCAGAGTTTGTGTAGTTCTCTAAAACAATGTCAACTTGTATGTCCTGCACTCCCCTCTTTCCTAAAGAAACTTTTTAGCATGTCTTTTGAAAAAACAAATGTGTTTATATATCACTTTGTCCCTCTGTCCATTTCTGGACATCATATCTGCAACATTAGATTATTTTTTTCTGATTGGGAGCTTGAAATTTCAAAAAGTTGATCTTTGCTTTCTTGTGTTTTTCTGACACTGCTATAAAGCATACATGTTGAATTAAAAATACATTTTTTTCCATATCATTACTTCTAAATATCCAATTCAAAAATTTTTTTCCTTTGATACCATTTATAACAAAGATTATTTTGGGTAGAGTTTCTTCCTAAAGGTAAACTGCGATTTCCCGTATATCTGCTTGAAAAATCTTTTTTGTGTTTGATAAAGTTCCTGGTGGGAAATGTTCTGCACATAATTTCTATTGGGTATATAAATAAGTTTTGAGGGATTTGAGGTGAACAAAACACGTTGTTGGAGAACAGAAACAATATTTTAATATTAATCGAAGTCTGCTCCCTCTGAAGCTACAACTTTACCCCATCTTTCAGGCAGTGAACGTATGCCCCGAAGGAAGAATTCCGGTTCCTTGGAAGAGATCCAGTTGTCCAGCCAATTTTGATGTCTTCATAAGAATTGAACCATTCTCCAGAAAGTGCTGACTGCATCGACCGGAACAAATGGTAATCCGATGGCGCAATTCTGGCGAATATGGCGAGTGGGGTAGAACTTCCCAGTCGGATCCTTCTAAGTACTTTTTCACAGGTCGAGAAACATGTGGTCTTGCGTTGTCATGCTGTAAGATGACTTTGTTGTATCTATTCTCCCATTCTGGCCGTTTTTGCGTGAGAGCTCATTTTAAATGCATTAATTGGGTTCGATACCGATCACCAGTAATAGTTTCTGACGGTTTCAGTAGTTCATAGTGGATCACACCCTTCTGGTCCCACCTGATACACAGCATTACCTTTGAACCATGGATATTGCATTTTGGCATTGAAGGACCTGGTTCACCTGGCTTCACCCATGCTTTCTGCTGTTTAGGGTTATCGTACCATATCCATTTCTCGTCGGCAGTAATAATACGATACAAAAAAAAACTTTCTTTTTTGCCTTTGAAGCAGCAATTCGCAAATGGTTTTTTGACGTTCAAGGTCTCTTTCCCGCAAAGCACGTGGAACCCAATTCCCTTCTTTTTGCACCATTCCCATGGCAGCTAAATGTTGTGAAATGCATGGTTGACTAACATTTAATGTTGCTGCTAATTCTTTTTGGGTCTGGCACGGATCCTTGTCGATTAAAGCTTCCAATTCGGCATCAGCAATTTTTTTGGGTGGTCCAGAACGTTCTTTATCACTGACATTAAAATCGTTCCTTTTGAATCATCTAAACCAATACTTAGATGTTTTTATGGATTGGGAATGTTCGCCATAGATTTCTGACATTAAGCGATAGCTGTCGGCAGCACTTTTCTTGACAATAAAGTAATGCACTAACACTTCCTGCAAATGCTGTTTCGTTGGTACGAAAGTTGCCATTTTCCATCGAGTAAAACAAATACGTCTTCGCACCTCAATCGAACGTCATATACTGACTCTGACAGCTGGCGTCTTGTACTGCGATATCGCAGTGTTGCCACTTAAAATACATGCAAGCAGTAATAAGTACGACACCAAACGGAAATCCCTCAAAACTTATTTATATACCCAATAATTTTTGGGGAACTGTTTCATGTTTCACTGCTAGGAAGCCTGAGGGTATGTTTCTGAGGTATTTTCAGTAATATCTGCACTTCTAAAAACTAGCTTTTAAAAACTATGTGGTCAACTACGGCTCACCAAGGAAAACCTATTGCCCATATTTTCTGCTTGAAATAATGCAGTTTTTCCATCAGAGGTATAGATATACATCTTATTTTTCTTTATCTCTGCTTTTAACAATCTGATTTGAAAACTTTGTTGTCAGGCAGCATTTTTGAGGTGGAATGTTTTACATATTTTCAAAATTTTCTTAACACACAAGCAAGTTTCTGTTCACAGCATATTTGCAGCAATATCTATATGTCTAAAAACCTAATTATAAAAAACTTTCCAGTCAGATACTACTAACTACGAAGCATAGTCAGAATAATTGGCAGTGAAACACGTAACACACAAAACAGAATAATTTTTGATGTTGACAAATCACACATAAGTTACGTAAAAATTACAAGTGGTGAGGCGTTTTGGTAGTGACTTCTACCTTCATTAGCCATGGAATGAAACACGTGGTATAAGCATCAGTTGTTACCAGATTTCAAAATAGCTTTCCAAATGATAGGATGTTAAAAGGTGCATCTGTATTGCAGGTGTCAAGAGTAAGGAAGATTTCAATGCTTTTGTGGTACCTGAGGGCTTTCCGATTGCTGAACAGAGTGATACGTTTAACATTTTGTGGTCAGATTCTGCTCGCTAATGAAAACTGCTTGCAAATGGACCCAAATTTTCTCCTGCTAATCCTAGCCTACCACATACTATTTCACTACTTAATGCAGCGATCCAAAACACCGATCCTGCACATCAACTGATCATTCATGCAAAATCAGCTATTGCAATTTCCGAGGTTCAAACCCCAAGGCTCAAATATTCTTCTGCCTTTTTGAGGAAATTTAGAAATTTCACCAAATGTAATAATCTTGTAGTATGTAAAGCAGACGAGGCAGGATGTCCTGTTTTCATCCATTAGAATTCTTTGGACAACAAAGTAGCTGAGTTCCTGAAAAAAATCAACTGCATAAGAATCAATGCAGACAACACTAAAAAACTATGTAAAGCTGTTACCAAGCTTTCTAAAAAAATCTCTGAAATCTTTCTTAGGAGACATCTCCCCCCAGCTTATTATCGTACTCCCAGGTTGTTTTTATAGATCAAACTACATAAAGTTGGACATCCTATTAGGCCCTTATTTGAAAATACCTGTTCTCCAGCAGTCAATCTTAAAAGGCAATTGGTCAAATATTGCAATGTTCTGGCAAAAAATAATCCTTATTCTGTTGTCGACCAAGGACTTTATCCAAAAACTCCCTTCATCCATCAGTCCTCAAGATTTCTTGTACACCTTTGATGTGGATTCATTATTTCCTTCTGTTCCTTTCTTTGATGCCTACATGCTCATGGTCAAAACACTAATGGAGCATCAAGAACTTCCTGGGGGAACTCATCAAAGATCTTTATGTCTGTTTTGATTCATTGGATAAGTATTCTTGTTTTGTATACAGTGGTATCTGTTAGGTGTGCAACTTAATTCTCAGCCCCTAACTGCAAGTGATCATAGAACGTTAGCAAATGCAAATAGCTGTGTGCAGTAATGGCTGATTGCAGCGCCATCCAACAGCTTTCCAGGCAACCATAGCCGCTCACAGCTGTAGTGACAGAAGGTACGAAAGTTGACGGTGAAAGCAATGTTCGAGAAGTAACATTTGAGGCACTGCCTCCTGTTTGCGTTTCAGCTGTAAAAAAGTGCTGCAGAAGCTCAGCAAATGATCTGTGCTGCTTTGGGTGAGGCTGCTGTGTCCTACAGTATGTGTAAGAAGTGGTTCTAGCGGTTTAAGCAGGGAAATTTTGATCTCCGTTATGCAGAACGTCCGGGACAGCCACAGAAAGTATGACTATAAGAAACTGGAACAACTGTTGGATGCGGATCCCTCTCGCACACAGAGCTCACCCAGGAACTCAGAGTAACACGGCAAGCCATTGCAAAGCGCCTGCTTAAGCTTGGACGGATTCACAAGGAGGGCCGTTGGGTGCCTCACCAACTCGCAGCTGCGAACAAGTCTAGGCGCTACAATGTTGCTGTGTCCTTGCTCCCCAGATTCAAGAAGGATTTCCTCCACAAGATTTTGACCTGTGATAAAAAGTGGATCCTCTACGATAATTCTAAGCGGCCCAAATCGTGGGTTTATCCAGGTCAGCCTACCATCAGTACCGCCAAACCAAATCTCCATGCCAGGAAGTTGTTGCTGTGCATATGGTGGGATCAGCGCGGTGTCGTACACTATGAGTTGCTCAAACCTGGTGAAACGGTCAATGCTGAGCATTATTGTCAGCAACTCATTCATGTGAGTGATACAATGGAAGCGAAAAGGCTGTACACCGGCAAGGGCAGAAGGTCAGTCCTGTTGCTTCAGGATAACGCGCATCCTCACACCGCGAAAACAACTGTAAACGCGATCACCGACCTGGGATGGGAGATTTTGTCCCACCCAGTGTATTCTCCAGACTTCACCCCATCAGATAATCACGTCTTTTGCTCCCTGCAGCATCACCTGAGTGATACGCACTTCCCTTCTGTCGAGGAGGTCCACACAAGTATTGACGACTTTATCAACTCGAAACAGCCCTCTTTTTTCTGCAGTGGCATTCAGCTGCTCCCTGACTGATAGTTCAAATGTATCCAACATGACGGGATTATTATTTTCCTGATTAGGTACGTATTCGATTTGCTATCATTTGCTGTCAACGTATCGTGCCTGTGGTCGAGAATTAAGTTGCACACCTAATACTACCAACAAAAACAAGGCGTACCAATGGACTCTCCTCTCCCCTCTTACTTGCTGAAATTTATTTGCAGAATGTTGAAAAATTAATCGTTGCCCCATCCCTCTTAAAACCCTCCATTTGTTTACGGTACATTGATGACATCATCCTTTGGCCACACCGGAAACTCTGTTTAAACTTATGTCCTCTATAACTTCATTATTCTCTCATATAAGATTCTTGTCTCAAGAACAGGTCGACAACAATATTAGTTTTCTGGATGTTAACATCAACCCAGATTTCTCACTTGGTCTCTCTGTTTACAGGAAACCTTCTGCCACCCATAATATCACCCCTTACCATTTTGCTATCTTTGGTAAATACAAATTGGCTGCTTTAAAGGCATATATCCACAGAGCTAACCTTATTTGCAACAGCCCTTCAGCTCTTCAAAACGAATATCAGAACATCATCAACATTGGCAAATTGCATTTCTTCCCACTGCTCTTAGTACACAGGCTAATTAAGAAATTTGAATCGCAGAATAGAACTACTAGTTTATTGCCTGAACTTTCCACCACTAATCAGTTTGTTGGCAATTTGCCCTTTAGCCTGGCCTTCACTTCCAAAGTTTGCTCCATTTTCTAGTCTTTTGGCTACAGGATTGCTGTTAAACCACCTCCACATCTTAACCTTATCCTTAATGACAGAAATCCTAATAAACCCCTAGAGTTACAAGGTGTCTACTCTATTCCTGTCAACACTTCCACAGGCATTACCTACTGTATTGGTAGTACTTACCGAAGCATCAACAGGTGATTGGTGGAACATATTGCTGATGTTAAGAAAGGAAACTCTTCTACCTCCCTTTCAATTTTAACCATCGGCGATATGTCCATGATTCCTGATTGACAAAATGTTAAACGCATCACTCCGTTCAGCAATAGGAAAGCCCTCAGGTATCGCGAAAGCATTGAAATCATCCTTACTCCTAATACCTGCAATACAGATGCACGTTTTAACATCCGATCATTTGGAAAGCTATTTTGAAATCTGGAAACAACTGATGCTTATACCACGTGTTTCATTCCATGGCTGATGAAGGTAGAAGTCACTACTGAAACGTCCCATTACTTGTAATTATTTTCAAGTAACTTATGCGCGATTTGTTGACATTAAGAATTATTCTAACTAACTACAAAAGCAGTTTATGCAATTTTTTTTGTCAAAAATTCACAATTTTCTTACTAGTGATGCAAATGTTTAATCTTTTTCTTGATATCTAAAAGTCAGATTCCAAAAAAATATTTTTACACCAGATACTATTTACCTTGTGTAATGTTTTGCATGTACTAGTAGTGCTTTTAAGTTCTGGCCCTAGGTGGTGGTAGTGTGTATTTCTATTTGAAAGTGTATCTCTGCTTTTAAAATTCCTATTGAAAAAAAATCATTTTCTTTTTACTGTATGCCATTCACTACAGTAAAGATTAAGAACATTATCCTCTTTAAATAATGCATTATCTCCACTATGGGCCACAAACCTAAGAACTTTTCCCCTGTACTCAGCTTTCAGAAGATTTACTTGATAATTTCTTATTTCCTTAGCATAGCTTTTGTGATGAAAAATACTTTTCATACATTTTGTTTTCCATTCAAAATTCTTCTGCCAGGGGCGTCAGTGTATAGTTCTATTCAAAAGAGTTTATTAAATTGCAAAAATCCATTAGAAAAAATCTTTTTTGGTAGGATACTCTTCATTATGAAGAGGATTTTGTACCCATTTTCTTTAAGTAATGCACAGTTTTTCCCCTAGGGATGTAAAGTTATCACATTTTCCTCTCTTCTAGTTTCATTTGAAAATTCCTTTTGTTACTGATATCTACCTCTGAGATTTTTTTGAGCACAATTGTTAATTTTTGTAACACTTTTCAACTGCAAGTAAAAGTTAAGTACCTGTTTCTGCTTGTGGATATTCTATTGAGTGTAGAAATCCAGTTGGTATTTTTCATAATGGGTTCCATTTGCTGGAAATAATCTCACTCACAGTACATGTTTTAAATTATACACAGTTTATACCTGAGTGGTGTAAGTACATTCTTTTTTGTTGAATTTTTAGATTTTCTAAAAATTTGCTTTGAAATGTTTTTTTCATGTCTGAAAAGGATTCAGTAGATGTGCTCATGACAACCAAAAATTCAGGGGCATGCTTGTTGTCAAAATCCAGTTTATGTGCAAAACAGTAGATAGTAATTGCCATGTTAAGTACGTATTTGTGAAAACATTGCTACAGGTAGAAAACTTAGTTTACCAGTATTTAGAAAAGTGATGTCACTGGACAAATAATTATCTCTGAAACATAAATGGCACACCTTAGCAAAGATGAATGTTATAAGGAATAGTAGAGATGTAATATTAGTAGATAGTGAGCAAGTGGGAGTTCATATAGTGAGCAAAGGGGGAGTTAATGTTGATTCTATGGGGGTGAGTTTGAGATAAAAAAACCCCTTCCTGTTTTGCCTGTTGCTGTTGCTTTGTCTTTTAAAGTCTTTCATCTTTCTTGCATTATCAATTATTTATCAAAATATGTATCTAACAGTTAAATTTTTGAGTTACTTGTTTCAGAAAGATACAACTCAATGAGCAGTTCAGTCACAAGATAGATAAGCAGTTGCAGGATGCCTTGGCTTTTTATGGAAAGGGATGGTCATTCAACTCTCTTGAAAGTAGTGATTTAGTTATAGCTATGAGGAAGTTCAACATTTTGGTAAGAGCTTCCCGAAATAAATGTTCATACACTAGAAATTTTGTAAACTTAATTCTTTTTGTATATGTGGAGTTTTTTGTTATAGAAATCAAACTTTTTGTTGAAATTGAATCTGTTTAAGGAAAGTGTAGATTTTCTTTTTATATTTTGACTTAATTTTGTATTCAGTCCTTCTGTGTCAAATTTATGCAAAATTTCATACCACCACATTAGATTTAAAAATTTTTTTGTTGGGTCTGACAGGTTAATATTTATCGTGAATACATGAAATTCGTGTATAAACTACTTTTGAGATTTGAAAATTTATCAAGTTGTCGACAGTTTGAAAACTATAACTGCAAAAATTTCGTGCATGAGGAACATTCAAAGAGCCATATTTTCAAAAGTATTAAAGGTACAGGAATCGGACAGGTGTCATTTTTAAGATTAGGAAGCAACTCAAAAACCCCAAATGCAACTGCTGCCCCGCAGAACAAGGTTCAAAACATAATCCATGTAAAACACATTAGGACATCTGAAAAGTACTAAAGTACTGGGGGGGGAGACCACTGGTACTTTTCAGATTTCCTTTATTTTTTACATTTGCTGCTGGACACTCTGATATCCTCAGCTGACTTTAAGTTTAAATTCGGCAGTGTAACTGAAACGTTTCCTTTTCGAAGACATCATAAATAGCAATGAAGGAATATATCAGCAGCAAAGACTTTGGTCAAAATGGTAAAGGGAGAACGAAAATACAAGGCACAGTGCACACTAGATCCAGAACACAGAACTTTGAAATGAGGCATGCGTGTGTAGTTTCGTGCAGCGAGTGTTTTGCGTACATTTTTATAGGCCAATTGAAGAGAGGGCACAAGCATAGTCAGCGTTTTCTCTTTCCCAACAATACGAAGACAAAATAACTCCTGCTGTCCCTCCCTGAAACTTTGGCGGTCTTTCATTATGAACCCCTTCCCCCTCTTCTCTCCGCACAAACTCCTGAACTGAGAAATTTCCCGAGGGAGTTCCTTTTATTATACCCCCTCTCCTGCACAATTACTCTGAGGATTTTTTTTTAATTAAACGGCCGCAAAAACGTTTCCTTTTCTTTCTTTTTTTTTTTTAATCGGCATTTATTTGTGGATTATGCGACTGAAATTACGGCACATGTTTTTCAGTGATGTTTTCCGTGATGGCCCGGACAAATTTTTTGGGCGACTAGGCGACCGCATTTTTCGACCCCTGCTCATGACATATTTAAACTGTTACAATTTTAGGATCTTTTTTTGTTATTACTTTTGGAGTTTTAACCCTCAATGTTTGATGAAGCATACACAAAATTTATTAGGGATAGAGGTATGCCAAAATGTTGCTTGAACTTTGTCACTGCTCTGCAACACACAAACGGACCACTCTAGTTTCTTGACCAGTAGCATATGTAGGCATCAAAGAAAGGCACTGAAGGAAATAACTCAATATCAAAAGTGTACATAGTATCTTAGGCAGCAATGAATGAAGGGATTTTGTGGACCATGTCCTTCATTGGCATAACAGAATTAGATGGTTTTTGGTAAGGAAAAGCATGTGGCAAATTATTTTCCAAGGTTAACTGAGGATGAGAAAGTATTTTCAATAAGAGGACAAATAAGGTATCCATCTTAATGCAACTTCATGTGCAAGAACAGCCTAGGAATACAGCAATACATGGAGGAGAGATATCTCAAAGGTAGGTTTGCAAAGTGGATTTTTTAGCAAGCCTATTGACATCATTGCAGAGTTTGTCCCAGGAATCAATTTCAGCTTTTTGCAATTTGTTTCTTCAAGCAAATCAGCAACTTTTTGGTGTAAAGATACCATGTGGATAAAAACTACACGAACAATTTTGTCTGCTTTTGATGGCAAGCTTGTTGGAATAGGTGAAGTTCCCAAACTTTTAAAAAAAGATGGAACTGTGGTGGACTCTTTGACTTTGTTGGGATGTTTCAAATCTTCATTAAAGTTAAGCTTAATGGAATTTTAAATTAAGATTTAGGTAGAAAGGCTGCAATGCAAAAATGTTATTTTGAAATGTTAGCCATTGTGTGCAAAAATGTAAATGCATTACAGTAAGACTTGCATGAATTTTTGTTCATTATTTCTATTCATATTTTTTTATTAAGTAAATCTATTTGAATTGTAGTTGCAAATTTTCATGAATGCAGCTTCTTTATATTTCTGATTATTGATTAATTGGTTTGATCAGTACTAAAGCATATTTTAATGTATGATAGGGTTTAAAGAAAACTACGCTTGATGATTTTAATGTGAAGTTAAGTGGTGACCAAAACTCACTTTTATTTCCTCTCTCTGGATTACAAAACAAGGAAACCATTGCTATCCAGTTTTTGACATGTAATTGTAGCCAGGAGAACAAAGAATTTCAAGAAAGTTCATTCCCCAGGTAATTTTCTAGGATTATATTCAGTTTCTTTTTCTTTTTTGAATGTTCTTTTATGTAGATAACTATGTAACTCTGACTTTTAGTCAGAATACAATTGTAAATAAGTTTTTACTGAAAGTTGACTTGAACACTTTTTTACAGTGAATACACAGAATGGAGACTTATGAAAAACTGCCAACAGAACTAGTTGTAAAAAAATCTGTCAAAATAGCATCTGTACTATACAGACCTGTTTGTAATCCAGGTAGATCCTGGAATTTTGTTTTTTGTTTTTTAGATTCTAAACCTGGAAATCTGGGTTTTTAAGTGTTCAGAAGAGTTTAAGAATCCTCAGTTATTTAATTCCTGAAAATGCTATGAAATGATAGTTAAAATATTCTTTCAAGTTCCATTTGCTTTGGGAATTAGTGTTTGATTGAAAACACTGCAGTTCTGTGAGGTTGGAGAATGTAGACTATTCCTGACATCTTGAGAGTTTAACAACAGTCATGCATGCTGAAAGGCTTTTTCATCACTTTAAAAGTTGCATTTATATCAAGTAATTGGTTATATTTGATTCAGTGAACCCAATGAGATACATCAGGGCTAAACTCCAGAGACTGTCCAAATAACCTTAAGTGTAAAATTTGACTACAAGCATGCAGATTTTTAACACACTGAAAGGAAATTTGGTACAGGAAAAGATGCGAAGTTCAACTGCACAGGCACTAGTGCCTATTTGTTGTGTAACTAGTTGATACATGCGTAATATGTAAATAATATGAATATAAAGAAAATGGTACTGAGCTCCATTTTTGGGGGGGGGGGGGTTTGTTTTGCCTCACAATCACCCCTGAAATTTCATTTGTAAATAGCAGTGGTACTTTTTTTTTAATTACAGTGTAGTTCAACATAACAAAAACATCTCTAAAATTTTAGCTGCTATAAGAAAGTAAATATAAACTCAACTGTTTAGAGGCAGACAATTTATTTTTACACAATGAGATGTTCCTTTTTTTTAATTTTTTGACTCTTGTTTTTCCACTGGAATGATGACTTGGGATGGGGGACATCAGTGTATACAAAAAGGATTTCTGGTTTATTATATAATTTCTTAATACCTTATAGTCCACTGTAAGATCAGTTTATTTTGAAACTTTCTACCATTTATTAACTGCAACATTCTTATGAACAAAGTTACTATGAGTCTTTGTAGAGTTCTTATGCTGAAGACTGGGATTCCAGCTCTAGGTAAAACACTGGGTTTGTTTACTATGTAATTATGCTTGATTCTCATGTACATCCAGAAAGTCTTCCTATCTTTCCAAAAAGCCAGTTCATGCCTTTCCATTTTCTCCTTCCTATAATTTGCCTTCAATTCTGTGGTGGACAGCCCTTCTCAAGTGTGGTAGGTCCACCTTATTCCATACTTGAGTAATTTTTAATATTTATTTGTGTATTTTTAATCAGGTAAGAACATCAATGTGGGGGCTTAGCCCACAGCTGAGGGTTCCAGTTGGTCATTCAACCTAAGGATTCTGGAACAAAACCCAGTGAGTTGTGGTCTTTTTGCCAATGTCACACAGAACTAGCTGGTACCTCTCCAAGATTCACAGAGGCTGTTGTTGCTGTTGTGTGTGCCATTGTTCCCACGGAGCGCCCCGAGGAGGCAAACCCATCTCCCTTTAATTGACTGGTTAACTGAAATTTGCCAGTTGTGCTGGGAGTTAGGAATGGCCCCTCGGGATTGGAAGGATGCTGTCATTGTTCTCTTGTATAAGGGAAAAGGTGATCAGACTAACTGCAAGAACTATCATGGTATTAGCCAACTGAGTGTGCCAGGGAAAGTGTTTGGTAAGGTCATTATTGAAAAAGTACGGGGTCTTACATCAGAGAAAACATGGGATGTTCAGAGTGGTTTTATGCCTGATAAAGGCTGCTCTAACCAAATTTTTGCATTATGCGTGATGATTGAAAAATATTTGGCTGTTGGTAAGAAAGTTTTTGCTGCCTTCATAGATTTAGAGAAAGCTTATGACTGAGTAAATAGGACACTTTTGTGGAAGGTATTGAATGAATATGGTGTTAATGGGAGTCTACTTAACAGTGTAAAAGCCATGCATGCTGGCAGTAGAGCTTGTGTACGAGTAAATGGTGTTTTACCAAAATGGGTTTCTATTGATGCAGGAGTCAGACAAGGTTGTCTAATGTCATCATGGGGCCGCCCCGGTGGCGCAGTGGTCTAAGCGATTGTCTCTGATCATTCGTCCGTAAGGAGCCCGGGTTCGAATCCCGGTGAAGCATGGATGTTGTGTTTGTCTTACGGCACGGGCTCTCTCCCTTCCCTGGAACCAGTGACCCTAAATTAGGGACGGGCGACTGCTTATAGCCCATTGAGTTGCTCACGGTGGTCGTTAAACCTCCAATAAAAAAATAAATAAATAAATAAATGTCATCATGGCTGTTTAATATATTTATGGATGTGCGCATGCGTGATGCCAAAATAGATAATACTGGTTTGTCTTGGTGATATCCGTGTGTGCAGATTGCTGTATGCTGATGACACTGTCCTGTTGGCAGAGAGCAAAAGTGAGTTACAGAGTATGTTGTCTCAGATGTACGAAGTTTGCATGAAATTCAAACTAAGTATAAATAAGGGAAAAACCAAAGTTTTGGTGCTTGAGAGAGGAACTGGTAGTTCTGAATGTAATATATGTCTAAATGGCACAGTGATTGACCAGGTGAATGAGTTTGTGTATTTAGGAAGCATGCTTGACATAAAGAACAAAAATTGGATGGTGAAATTAGTAGGCGAGAGAATTCTTCATTGAAAGTCATGGCTGCGTTAGGAGGGTTTCACAGGAATGATGGATTCTGAAGAGTCCCGCATGGCTGTATATGAAAGTGTAATTGTTCCTACTCTGATGTATGACAGTGAAACCTGGGTACTACAAAAGAAACATAGAAGTTGTTTGTCTGCTGGAGAAATGCTTTACTTATGGGGGTTTGTGGCAAGACACGTTCTGATTGTATGTCTATGAAGATGTATTGCAGTTGTGTAATATAAAGCAAAATGTTGTTAGCAAGGTGGAGACTAATATGCTTCGGTGGTTTGGCCATGTTGAAAGAATGAGTGATGAGATGCTTACTAAGAAAATCTCTTTAGCCCGAGTGGCAGGAAGGGAAGGCAGAGGAAGGCCAAGGAAGTCATGGGAGAATCTGGTTCAGGAGTGTCTGCATGAGAAATTATGAGTATGAAGTATAGAAGATCTTGTGTACGGCGTGTAATGGATGTCAGTTAAGCCTGAGTTGTATGTCAAGATTGCTGTAAATAGAGAAGTCTGATACAGCAACAGTAAGTGAAAATTATCTGGTAGTTTGTATTTATTTGTGGAGCTAACCTCTGAATATCAGAGAACGTCTTAGTGATATGTATGTATGTAACTATGCTTTTTGCTAAAGCTGGAAACCTAAATTAGGGCCCCCCCTTTTTTTTTTTTTTCCTGTCTTAGATGTTCATAGAAGTCATCCAATTATTTCTCAAGTTTTACTTGTAACCTAGCAAAACTTGAGAAATATATGAGAGAATCTTTTTCTGCCACATGACATGTTTGACCAAACTTTGTTTTATTCTAGGATATTAATGGCTTTCACAAACAAAGGCTACAAAGGGATGACTCTCCTGATATATAGTGTTAGTTCCAGTGCAGAGAGTGAACTATCACTAAAAGCCAGAAACCACTTCTTATCCAGGATTCAAACACATAGTGCCAAAGACTGACTAAACTAACTCTAAACACTTTCTGTGAACTTGTACAATGTCTGTTAAAACATCTTGACACTTATCATGACAGTTTAATTCAATTTACTTCCAACTTTTTAATAAGCACATTTTCTGTACCACTTGTTTCTTGTTTGTCACTTGAAGAGGTTAATAGGTATGCCAAATAAAATTTCATACAAAAAGCATTAATAAAATTTTCAGTGATAATTATTCTGTACACATTAAGAATTCTTTGGTTTCACTGATTATCTTGTTGCAGGTTTGATGACAGTACTGTTGGCAGAGAGAAAGCATGAATTGTAAAGTATTGTTCCAGATGTGTGAAGTTTGTATTAATTTCAAACTGAGTATAAATAAGGTGAAAACAAAAGTTTTTTTATAGAGAGGAACTGTTGATATTTAAATGTAAGTTTAGTTGGAATGGTGCAGCATTTGACCAAGTGAATGAGTTTGTATATTGAGGAAGCATGTTTGATGTAGAAAACAGATTTGATGGTAAAATCAGTGAGTGAATGCAGTTTTGAAAGTTACAAGGGTTTCAGGAGGATATAGCAGGACTGTTGGGTATTTCAAAAACCGCAGAATGGCTGTGCACGAAAGTGTAATTGTTTTTAGACGTATGGTTATGAAATCTGAAGTCCTTTGTGTCTGGGAGAGATGATTTACTTCTAGGGGTTTCTTCACATGATCAAAACATGTCTTGCCATGTTCTGATCATGTGAGTAACACAGATGTGTAATGTGAAGCAAAATGCTGTTAGTAGGGTATAGACAGATACTGAAATGTTTTGGCCATTGTGAAAAAACAAGTGATGATGCTAAGAGGATTTATTCAGCCCAAGTGGCAGAAAAAAGAAAAGGAAAAAGGAATGTCAAGCAGATCATGGATGGGAAGACCAGATTCAGGGAATGCATGCAACAACGATGTCTGGTATGAGACACATTTATGGATGTCAGTGAAGCTTGAGTTGTGTGCCAAGATTGCTGTAAAAGGAGATGTTTGATCCATCAACTGTAAGTAAAACCTAACACCATCAGTAAATCTGATTTTGGCAGCTGATCTTTGAGTCGGTAATCTCAAAGAACAACTTAGTTTCATGTATTTTAATGCTTTGCTACTTTCCTTTCTTGTTATCAGACCCATAGTTCACATGTATTCTGAATTAAAAATCCACATGTTCACAGTAGCCTGAAATGAAGCATATTCTGAAAAGGTAAGTTTTGTATACAAGTGTGTGTGTGTGTGTGTGTGTGTGTGTGTGTGTGTGTGTGTGTGTGTGTGTGTTAAAATTTTAAAGGCTGATATATCATCACAGAAATTTAGGAAATATTCTTCGCAATTACATGGGAAATCCACAAGTGTATTATTTTCAGCAATTTAGCTTGTGGTATTGAATTGGTTTTAGTTCACTGTTCACCATCTCTAAAAACTTTAAAAAATAAATTGCCCTGGAGAGGGTATTAAATCCACTTTTCCTGGCTTCCATTCAGTATTCTACCATTATGCCACCCAGGACAATTAAGTTCCAAGTTATTGAAGCAAGCAACTATAACTTCTGAATCTGGACAGCTTCAGATTTTTGCCAGTTGAAGCCAATCCTATGCTTCTTTGTGATGTGTTCAAGACTACCTTCTTAAATTCAGGTACTGATTATGTTGCAAATCACCAGCATGTCAGATATTAAGGAAGAAATATTCTTCACAATACAGGGATTTATGGTGTATATCCAGTGGTGTTGAGTCATTGTGAGCATCCGGGACTAAGCCTCACTTGAAAATAATTTTTTGTATTAACTGGAAAAATTCTGAAAGAAAATCTGTATTAGTAACTAGTCCCCAGATTTTCTGAATTCAATGTGAGACATTACAATATAGTAGAATAACTGGGTAAGAAATTTCAGCCTTCCATATCCATCGACTAGAGTGCACTGAATACCACGTGGGTGGAAGAGGCAACTTTTGTCAACTTGTCACCTTAGCCAAGCTTTGGAGAACAGTAATGAATGAGCAGATGTGCGCTGAACTGCACATGCATAAAACTGTCTTTCCAGGCTGGTCACTTTTCTGTTTAAATAGTAGAAATTTTGATTTCACATCATCATCCAGTTAGGGGCTGATTTTAGTTTGTGGAGTTAAGCTGTAAGATTCACTCGCTTAAGCAAAATGAACAAAGTGTACTTTTTATTGAAACGCCCTTTACATTTATTAAGGGATAAAGAAAAAAACAAAAACAAACAAAAAAATTTATAGACTTGGGCCCACATTGGCCAAATATTTGCTTGGTGAAAAAACATAAGAATCAGTATAGAACTTTTAATGTGGACTTATAGCAAAATATCCTGGTTAACTGGAAGCAAAAGCAGGCATACTTTGTTTTGTTTCTGTTTTTTTTTTTATTTTGTTATGCAGCACTGCATATATATAAAAAAAATTTCTACTCAATTCATATATGGTTTAGTAGGATGTCAGTAAGTGGCATTTGGAAACCTTATAATCCACTGAAATTAAATTTCACAGTACAGAAGAAGGTTGAGAGCAGTTATAAAAATATTTACTCCCCCCTCCATAAATTTTAGTTCACCCTACACCACTGCCTATAATATTCCCTCTTGGATTTAAAGGGGTAGCCTTTAACATACTATGAAGAAATGTAGGATTGCTTCGACTAGCACAAATATGAAGTTGTTCAGATTCATAATTTTGTAATTGTTGCTTCAGAAACTCAGAAAAAAAAAACAACAGGCCATGAAAACTGGTGGCCACTATTAGTAGTGTAACTGCAGCATGCCCAAACAGAAACTCGGAGATGTGGATTCAATTTCTGCTGCATGGCGATATAATTTTAAAGTTTTCTGAGATGTTACAGGGTGGACAGTGAACTGAAAGCAATTCAGTACTGCTGATTTCTGGAAATCAGACAAGTTTTTAATTGAAAAGTGATATTTAAATTTTAAAGTAATATGCAGCGATATTTGAAATGAGTGAAACTTTGGCAGTTTTTATGTGGATGTAAGGAAAACTTTTTAGAAAGAAACATACACGAGATTCTTCCGCGGATTCGCGGAATTGTTTTTTTTTTTTTTTGTCACCATCTTGGGTCATTCTTGAAATCGATGCAGAACTGAAGAGAAATGTGTGTGTGAGGGAGGGGTCGTTTTCCATCTGGTGATGTATTTCGTCTTTCAAAACTTTCGAAAACTGAAGTTAAACGGAGTGACAATTTTTCCTGTAATCATACTTTTTTTTTCTCGCGATGTTGCCTGTTACCAATATTGTTATTAAATGTCATTTTATTGCATAAATGTTTATATTTCAGCATGAAACTGTGGGCAACGATTTCCAAAAACGGAAGTTAAGATGGCGCAGAGATTTCCCTGTAGGTCTTCAGGCAGAGATTCTTCCATGGATTCGAAGAATTCCGCCATTTCCATTATCATTTTGGGCATTCTCGAGATCAATGCACTACTGAACAGAAATTTTGGGGGTAATGGTGAGGGAGAGAAATTCGTTTTTCGTTTGACGACGGGATTCCGTCTTACGAAACTTTCGAAAACAGAAGTCGGTCCGAGCGAAGACTTCTCCCAAAATCGCATTTTTTCCTTCTTCCAGCAATGTTCTCGCTATCCTGTGTTGTTGTTAAGTGTTACTTTCCCCAACAAATGTCTGCACTAAGCTTGATAAGAGAGGGAAAATTTTCCAAAAAAGGAAGTGACAGAGTTTGAAAATTTGTTAGAATTGATGCATGGTGTTCAAAAGTATTCATATTCTGAAAGTCACACCATTTATCTAAAGTTGTGAAAGCTTTGGTATCATGCGTTCGTGGTCTTCAGGCTGAAAGTTCTTTCAGCATGATGGATAAATTGCCTTGTGAGAGAATAAAAGGGGAGGAGGAAAGAAAAGTGGTGAAGAAATAGGAAGGGAATTACATATATCAACAGAAAGAACAACTAAGCAAAGATTGCTGTTCAGCTGCAGGGTCGACAAAAGACAAATATGGCCATGGAACTTGCTGAGAAGAAAGCAACACAAGAGGAAAATTGAGCTGATGTTCCAGCAAGTACAAAAAAAAAAAAAAATGTTGAAAGCAGTGTGTCTTTTAAAATCACTTTATTTTGTTTTGAATTCAGTAATTTTATATTATGAATACAGTGAACAATTTCATCTTGGTCATGCTGCTTTTATATTCACACTTTCTTGTCGTATGTTCTGATTTTTTTGCCAGATTAAAAAGTTCAGCTTTTTTGTTCCTTGGTCAGAAGACAAGAAAATCCTTGTGTGAGTTCAACTTCAGCAGAATCATGGAGAAACAAAATCATTGCAGGGCAGGCTTATTTTGGGATAAAGACAACTATTTAAAATTATCTTAATTTTTAAAAGTTATAAATTATTTTCTGCTTAAAATATGCAGATATTTAGGTTCTTTTACATAAGTTATAATGATCCACACTCTCAAAATAAGACAAACTCTTTACTTAAGAAACATCACACAAAATATTTAAACAGATCTTAAAACTGATTTTTGTATAATGTTTACCAAAATTGTTCTTAAATCCAAAACAGAAAAAAAGGTGGGGGCAAAGAGAACTGTTTATCTGAGTAATTCAATCCCACCATTCTGAGATAACCCTTAGATGCTGAAATCACATACATTTAAAAAAGAAAATTTCAGTTGTTAAACATCTTATAAGTATTGTTTTGGAAAGAATTTATAACAAAATTCAATTAATGTCTCTTGGTAAAAAAATGCAAAAAATTGATTTATGATCAACCATTAATCAATCCACTGCTGTATAAAGGTCTCCTTAAGTCTCTTCCACAACTTTTTGCCATGAACAATTCTGTTCCACGTTACTCTGGCATGCTTACGAATTTCTTTCACCTATCTCTCCCTGGATCATCTGAGTCTTTTTCCTATTCTTTGGTATTAAGTCCAGTATTTCAGTTGCCTAATAGTGGCCAGTTTTTCTAGCAATATGTCCAGCCCAACACACTTGAGTCTTTACTTTGATCATGATGTCATAAAATATTGTCATTTTCTTGTTCCTTTTCCTATCTTTCGTGATTACCCTAAGCATGTGGCTTTGTGCTTCTTTCAGCTGTTTGCAGCCTCTGTATGCCTTTTGTTGTTATAGTCAATGTTTCTGCTCCATATGTTAGAACTGGAAGGATGGATTGATTAAACTCCTCTTTTAAGATGTAATGGTAAATTGTTCTTGAAAATTGTACAGGTGAACCTTTACTTACGAATTTTCAAAAACTAAATTTATATTTCAACCATTGCATGGACAAATAAATTGCAACTGGCAAATCATTTAATGAACACAGAACCTTGCCCTTACTAACATTTCATGTAACTAAGGAAAAATGTTTAGCCTGGTAATTCCCAGTTATGTGCTGTGTTGGTAGCATTTTGTGCAGTTTTTTTAATTGTCAAATTAAAAAAGGGCACAAAATGCTATTCAAAAAGATGTGTATGAAGAAATGGGGTGTGTGTGTGGAGGGGGGCCTGTGCAGCTTTCACTTACGACTAAGGAATTATAGTACAACTCTTGCCTTATTGGAACTGATAATCTGGGTCCTAATTTTGCACAGTATGTATGTATTAAAAATACCGTAGATTAAAAGATTAAATGATGTAAGTTTTTTAGAATGCATATTTTTTTTCCGATTTATGCAGTTGTATTGTCTTTGAAGTTATTTTATTGCAACACCACATTAATAAATTTTACAATATATTGTATGAAAAAACCAACAAATTTCACAAAAAACAGTGTTCATAAGTTGAGGTTTGTTAGTACTGTTTGTTCCAAATGCTTTCCAACCAAGTTTTATGCATCTGTTTTCTTTGATTTTACAAATTTAAGCATTAGTTACTTCTAGGTTTGCTCCCGTTAACCCCTCTAAATTTTCAGTTCTTGTAAAAGCAAATTGTTCTTCAATTTTGTTTTCTGTTAGTTCATTTTTAAGTGCCCTTTATTCTTGTCAGCAAGTGTCTGGACCATACCCTGCAGCTCTGAGGGGGTACTGGCAAAAAAAAAAAAAAAGACAGCAAAACGAAGGTTGGTTTAACATCCTCTGTTAATCTTGATCTGCTTGTCTTTCCAGTGCATTGATTGATTTCTGCAATGTAGCATTGATGACTCCGGAAACCTTGTTTCACTGCCTTTCCCAGTTTTATAGATGCCCCTTTCTCAAACAGTCAAACCTCTGCAATTACGTACATGTTTGTATTTATAACCTATGAAAATAGATCTTCAATATCACAGGATTTCAAAGACATAAATGCTGATGGTTTCGCAGAATTGAAAGACTTTTTATAATCAATGAAATCCATACATTTATATTCATTTGCTCTTGTAGCAATGAAAAGTGAAATAATCAGAATTCAAAATTGACACCAAGAGTGTACGGAGTTTTAGGCATATAAGCCTTGAATGTAACAAATTATATTAAATTTTATTTATAACTTTTTAGTCCAGGTGCATAAATTTGAAATTACTCTTAAATTGCTTTCCCTTTTTCCATGCACAGAGCAGTGACATAAAGAAAAAAAAAATAATCTCAAGGTCAGCTTATTATGAAGTTTGGAAGTCTATCAAAAATGTACTGCTGAAGAATGTATGAATGTGACTGATTTGTTTATTTTGAGTCTGTAAGATTTGAGTAGCGTAGCAAGCTTTTGTATGAATTCATAAGTCATTTCTTTATTGTAGTATGTCAAAACTCCAAACCTTTGGTGCTGGAGTTATTTATATAAAATGAATCTTCATACCCTGATATTGAATTGGCAACAGTAGCTGGCTTAAACTAACTGTTCAACCTTTTCCATTTCAGTAGCTATTTTAAAAACATCTTCATTCATCATGTAATCAACTATGCTAAAGACTGTTATAATGACTTCGTTAAATCTGTTTCATTACATTAAAATATGGCTGGTGTAAAAGAAAAATGTTTTTTTTTTCCTGTCATTGTTTTCTTTTACATGTGTAAGTCAGTTTTCATGTTTTTTAATGTGACACCACACTTGCGAGTTTAGGTTCTTCTTCACTGTTGGCAATTCACATACACTTTGACTTCTCTCTTTGAATGCTCGACAACCATAGTATTTGTCACATCCAACAGGGCTTGTCATTCAGCGTCAAACATGAAATTATGACTAGTGTTCTCCTTGGTGTTTTTTTTTTTTTTTTTTTTTTTTTTTTTTTTTTACAGCTGGGTGGTACTTTTAATGACCCCTTCCCCAATTGAGAAAAAAGGATGTTTTGCTTAGCATTATTATACTTATTAAACATCTTTAGTGGTGTAGTAGGCATTAATGTAATCTAACATTATAAACATTAGAAAATTGTACATAAATGATAAAAATGAGTGCTTACTAATAAATCATATCATAACCAGTTTTCATCGATATTTATGGTTACGTGGGAATAAGGTTTCCACTCTTACTATTTATGTGCATTGTGAAAACATTCATTAAAGGAAATTTAGCTGGGTGGCAAAGAAAATTAGCTGGGCGTGTTGCTCAGGAAGAATGTGCTAGGTAGAACACTATATATGACCATGGAGACCTTTTCATACTAAACAAATGAAATATCAAAGGTATTGCATACCTAATATTGAACCATATATTGCACATTACACGCTCAGTGAGAACATGCTTCCACCCCGAGAGAAGCCTAAATTATGCAATAAGTCTTGGTTAGTTAAAAGATATTTACAAATAAAATGTTTTAGTTAAAATATTAATTTACAATTTTCAGTTGAACACTCACTCATACATCTAAAAATATCTATTAATTAAAACATATCTCATTAGAAACAACTAAAAAACTCGTCGGGTTGGGTGGCACGGTTCACTTAAAAGACACTTTGACGTTATCATGGCAAGCGCTTTCACAACCCCTTGGATTGCATCATCGGGCCATCAACAAACTGCACGAGAATTCCTCGCTCACTCTCGTGTGTGCGTGCAATGCAGAAGTTGCCTTCGTTTCCCTGCACGCAGACGTGCGTCAGGAATCCTCGTGCAGTTTGTTGATGGCCCGATGATGCTGCAATCCAAGGGGTTGTGAAAGCGCTCGCCGTGATAACGTCGACAAAGTGTCTTTTAAGTGAACCGTGCCACCCAACCCGACGAGTTTTTTAGTTGTTTCTAATGAGATGTTTTAATTAATAGATATTTTTAGATGTATGAGAGTTCCAATGAATGAGTGTTCAATTGAAAATTGTAAATTAATATTTTAACTAAAACGCTTTATTTGTAAATATCTTTTAACTAGCCAAGACTTGTTGCATAATTTAGGCTTCTCTCGCGGTGGGAGCACATGTCTCACTGAGCATGTAACATGCGATATATGGTTCAATATTAGGTACGCAATACCTTTGATATTTCATTTGTTCAATTTGAAGCAGGTTTTACCATGAAACTATCCCTAGGGATGTGTCTGATGATGTGCTTTCTGTCTATGTCTAAGGAGAGGGAACAGTAAGTATGTCACACTAGGTGAGATGGATCACTCCACTTTTAACCCCAAATCAGAGAGAGAACTGTCATTGCAATATGCAAATTATGTGTTGAGATCAGTTGCATGCTAAAGGTTAGTTGTTGCTGCACAAGGTAAATAACCTAAATGGGAATTATTGTTTTTGTTGCAGTTGCATGAAGTTTATTTTACTCTTCGTGATATCGAATTTATCTTGTTTCTATCATTAACATAATTTTTTTTTGTGCTTCATTGTGTAGGACTTCTGAAGCAGCCTTATTTGGATTGTCCCATGTAGGAGAATCTCGTAAAAAAATTGTTGTGACTTCATCTCCATTGGATGCTATAGTAGTGACTCAAGAAACAGGTGTTGCAGCCATTGCCCTGCCTCATGACATTGCTGCATTGCCTAGAGAGGTAAGACCTGATAAGTTTATTTTTATTCCCATGTAGTTACTAGTGGATATACAATCAAACCTCATTAAGGTGGATTCACCTAAAATCTTTGCTGTGTATTTCCAATGGGCAAACTGCTCTAGCCATTTTCTTCACAATTAATGCATTCCCAAAGATGAAAATTTGAACATCGATAAAAATAACTTCATATTATAGCTTAGTATATTTAATATTTTCTAAAATTTAACCATAATTAAGCAATCCAACATTTGTTTGTCTACTGACGTCATCAATGTACAGGTCTTGCCATCTATTTTCTGGTCTCAACACCACTAAAAGAAAAGTTATTGATTTTTAATATAATTATGGTTAAGTTTTAGAAAATATTAAGTATACTGGACTATAATATGAAGTAATTTTTATAGATGTTCAAATTTTCATCTTTGGGAACGCATTAATTGTGAAGAAAATGGCTACAGATGTTTAGCCATTGGAAATACAAGGCAAAGATTTTGGGTGGATCCACCTTAAACTGTCACATTTTGTTCATGTTGAACTGGTGATAAGCAAGGGTGGTGGTTTAAAGAGGTTTATAAAAAAAATTAAAATTAATTGAATGATAGCATAAGAAATAAATAAAACATACATTCTTATGTGTTGGATCTCTAATTCTGAGAATGTAGGGTTTGAAAACACAATAATTAATTAAAGTTCATGACAAAAATTATTAAAACAATGTGGTTTTTTACATTTTCCTATAACACCAATACTTAGTTATCAGTACCTTTGGCATTTACACAGTGAAGCATATTTTTTTCATTCTTTTGCAGCCAGTTTTGTTTGAAATAGATGTAGCGGTATCATACTGTAAAACAAACCATGTACATCCAAGTTATACACGTAGTATAATTCACAGCCAGCTATGATTTCTAACATTTTTTTTTCTTGCCTCATCCACTGAACTTTCATAGATTTTAGCTGTTTCACCATGCCATATTCTCAATGATCTGTGACAATTTGAAGCCAACCATTACTGTAACCGAATTCTTGAGTTTGGTATTGTTTCTCAAACTGTCTCACCTTTTCATGAATAATGATAACTCCATGCTTGGCATTTACCGGGCCAATCTTAGAACAAGAGCTTTCTCTAAATTTTCATGCTTACCACTTTTGAATTTAACTGAAGGCAGTTGTTTTTTCAGATCCCAGCCATTTATGCTTATCACTTAATATGCCTCCTATTATTCCTCTACTGAGCGACTTGTCAAAAAGGTTGGAACAGTGATTTTCTAATTCCTGATTGCTATATCCTGAATTATCTCTTAATTCACATATCAAAATTTTCTTGAGAACATCCAACAGTGTCTTACCTGTTTTGGGATTCTTTAAAATAAACAGAAACTAATACATGCATGCATGCCTTGTGAGAAACAGTGACTATTGAAGCCATTGGATAACCAGAGGTTTTAGAATCCAAAATGTGAAATGTTAGACAGGAAATGTCATTTTCTGAGTGAGTATGACCTCTGTCAAAATGTAATACCGAGCAGTTAAGCCATTTTCATTTGGTCATTTTGTAAAAGGAACCATACGAGCAGGGTAATTAGTCGCTACTTCTGTGTTTAGAAAACTTCAATATTTAACTCGTATGATAGCCCCTAGAATTGGGTACAAAGGCTCCTTGTTGGGTACGGCTGACACACACACACACACTCACTCACTCACTCACACACACACACACACACACACACAGAGAGAGAGAGAGACAGACAGACAGACAGAGGTAATCTCACTTCTGTCAGATGTAATAAATCACAGTGTCTACCTTTGATTTTCAGCAGCTGACCACACTTTGTTAACAGCATCATTGCTTTTCAGGGGAGTGGCGTGGAGGGTGGTTGTCACCTCATATACATATCACTAAGCTGTTCTCTGAGATTCAGAGGTTAGCTCCAAATACAAACTACCAGATATTTTTACTTACTGTTATTGTATCAAACTTCTCCATTTACAGCGATCTTGACATACAACTCCTGTTTCACTGATATCCATTACACACCGTACACAAGATCTTTTATACTTCATACTCATAATCTTTTTCTCATGCAGACACTCCTGAATCTGATCCACCCATGTCTTCCTCTGCCTTTCCTTCCTGCCATTTGGGCTAAAAAGATTTTCTTAGTAAGCATCTTATCACTCATTCTTTCAACATGGCCAAACCACTGAAGCATATTGGTCTCCACCTTGCTAACAACATTTTGCTTCACATCACACAACTGCAACACACCTTCATTCCTCACACAATCAAACCATGGCTTGCCACAAACCCCACGTAAGTAACACATTTTTCCAGCACACAAGCGACTCCTATGTTTCTTCTGCAGTACCCAGGTTTCACTGCCATACATCAGAGTAGGAACAATTACACTTTAATACACAGCCATGTGGGACTCTCTAAAGAACCCATCATTCTTCTGAAAACCTCCCAGAGCAGCTATGACTTACAATGAAGAATTCACTCGCCTACTGATTTCACCATCCAATTTGTTCTCTCTGTCAAACATGCTTCCTAAATACACAAACTCACTCACTTGGTCAGTCACAGTACCATTTAGACTTGCATTACATTCAGTGCTACCAGTTCCTCTCTCAAACACCATAACTTTGATTTTACCGTTATTTATACTCAGTTTGAATTTCATGCAAACTTTGTAAATCCGATTCAACATACTCTGCAACTCTTTTTGCTCTCTGCCATCTGCCAACAGGACAGCGTCATCAGCATACAGCAATCTGCACACACGGATATCACCAAGACATAAACCAATATTATCTATTTTGGCATCATGCATGCATGTGTCCATAAATATATTAAGCAGCCATGGTGACATTACACAACCTTGCCTAACTCCTGCACCAATAGAAAACCATTTTGATAAAACACCATTCACTCGTTCACAACCTCTTCTACTTGCATACATGGCTTTTACACTATTAAGTAGATTCCCAGTAACACCATATTCATTCAATACCTTCCACAAAAGTGTCCTATTCACTCGGTCGTAAGCTTTCTCTAAATCTATGAAGGCAGTAAAAACTTTCTTCCCAACAGCCAGATACTTCTCAATCATCATGCGTAATGCAAAAATCTGGTTAGTGCCGCCTTTACCAGGCATAAAACCTCTCTGAACATCCCACACTTTCTCTGAGATAAGACCCCGTACTATTTCAATAACAACCTTATCAAACACTTTCCCTGGCGCACTTTGTAGGCTAATACCACAATAGTTCTTGCATTCAGTCTGATCACCTTTTCCCTTATACAAGGGAACAATAAGAGCATCCTTCCAAATCCCGAGGGACCATTCCTAACTCCCAGCACAACTGGCAAATTTCAGTTAACCAGTCAGTTACAGAGTCTTGCCACCATATTTCAACATCTCTGCAGTTATGCCATCAACTCCCGGAGCCTTACCATTCTGAAGAGATTTTAGAGCTTTACACACTTCTTCTCTTGAGATCCCTCCTGTGCTTCCATCCGTCACTGTGACATCATCTGCGTCTGTCTCAGAATCATCTTTGCTTTCCTGATCTAATAACTTGCAGAAGTATTCACCCCATCTTTCACTTAACTCGTTGGGCTCCCATATCTTTTCCCCAACCCTATTCTTCACACAACTTACAACTTTGTAACCCCTATTTTTCCTGAGTCTCATGTACTTCCAGAAGGACTTCCTATCTTTCCAAAAACCCAATTCATGCCTTTCCACTTTCTCCTTGCTATCTTTTGCCTTACTCTGGCAAACCAGCTTAGCAGCTTCATGCTTCTTACAGCAATATTCATCCACTGAGCCTCTACCTTGCAACATCCCCAAATAGGCTTCCTTCTTTCTCTTTACTGCCTCTTCAATCTCACTATTCCACCAAGCATCACCTTTATTGTTACCCACTATTTTGGTGCCACAGATCTTTTTAGCAGCAGTGACAACACAGTTCTTAAAACATTCCCACTTCTTTTCTACATCCCTCTCACCAGACTTCAGCTCCTTCAGTCGTTCTCTGAGTAAGTCATAATAATGCTGATGATCTTTAAGGAGCCTATCAAGCTTTATTCTTTCTATCCTGGATCTCTTCCTATTTCTTTTCCTCCAACCAACATTAAGTTTCACTCGTGACTCTACCAAGTAATGATCAGAACCAACATCCGCACCTCTCATCACACGGGTGTCAACAACTAAGTGTTTCAGACCCTGATCGTAGACAGCAAAATCTATCGCCCTCTTTTGACCAAGAGTACGATTTTCCCAAGTATCATCATCATCATCATTGTCAACCATTATCAATCCACTGCTGGACGAAGGTCTCCCCAAGTTTCCTCCACAACGGTCTGTCTTGTGCCAGTCTCCTCCATGTCACTCCCGCATATTTACGAATTTCATCCACCCATCTCCCATGTGGTCTTTTTCTGGGTCTTTTCCTGTCCCTTGGAATCCAATCTAAAATTTCGGCTGTCCATCTATGGTCTGTCCTTCTGGCAGTATGTCCAGCCCATTGCCATTTCAGGTATTTAACTCTGATCATGATGTCTTCCACTCTCGTCATTTTTCGGATCCACGAGTTCCTCTTCTTATCTCTCCTGGTTATACCAAGCATGCACCTCTCCATGCTTCTTTGAGTTGTCTGCAGCCTTTGTATGTCTCTTTTAGTTAAGGTCCACGTCTCTGCACCATACGTAAGCACTGGAAGGATGCATTGATCAAACACTTTTCTTTTAAGACATAATGGCATATTGCTCTTGAAAATTATGCTGTTTCTTCCAAAAGCTCTCCAGGCAAGTTTTGTACGCCGATTAATTTCTTCATCAATGTGACCCTCACTTGATATCTGCTGTCCAAGATAAACATACGTATCTGTTATCTCCAGTTTTTCTCCATCAATCGATAAATCTTCATTTCTTGTAAAAGCATTGAACATCACTTTTGTCTTCTGAAAGTTCAATTTTAATCCCACTTCTTTACTCTTGTCAGCAAGTTCCTGGATCATACTCTGCAGCTCTGATGGGGTAGTTGCAAAAATGACTACGTCATCAGCAAAACGAAGGTGGGTTAGATAATCTCCATTAATCTTTATCCCTTTGTTTTCCCAGTTCAGTGATTGAAAGACATTTTCCAATGTGGCATTAAAGAGCTTCGGAGATATGGTGTCACCTTGTCTCACTCCCTTTCCAATTTTTATGTGTGTTGTATTTTCAAACAGCCGAATCTTTGCACTTGCATTTTCATAGATGTTATTAATAATATTAATGTATGCATCTTCAATACCGCAGGATTTCAGAGCCGTGGTAACTGCTGATGGTTTCACCGAATCAAAGGCTTTTTCATAATCGATAAAAGCCATGCACAATGGAAGTTCATATTCCCTCGCTCTTTCAATTAGTTCTCTCAGTACGTGGATATGATCTATTGTGCTGTAGCCACTCCTGAATCCAGCTTGTTCTCTCGGTTGAGCCATGTCCAGTGTTACCTTCAAGCGGTGTGAAAGAACTTTAGTGAAGATTTTATAAACTACTGATAGGAGGCTGATAGGTCTGTAGTTCCTGAGATCCTCAATGTCACCTTTTTTATGTAGCAGGATCATTGTAGCATTGTTCCAATCCTCAGGAATCTTCCCTTCATTAAGGCATCGAGTGAAAATTTGGGCGAGTACTGTTTCAATTTCTCCACTTGCTTCTTGTATGATGTCTATAGTAATTCCATCTTCTCCTGGAGCTTTCCCCCGCTTCATGTTCTTGATTGCATGAGCAACTTCTGCTGGGAGGACTGGAAGAACTCTGGTACCTTTCATGATGTCTGGAGTACATGTATCATCGCTTTCATATAATTTGGAGTAGAAATCTTTCACTCTTGTCAAAATTTCACCTCTATTTCTTGTTATAGAACCATCTTCTTTTCTCAGAGCCATAATCTGTTTTCTTCCCTTACTGAGATGTCCCTTTGCTATCTTAAGGCTTTGGTTGTTTTCAATTGCTTTCCTCACTAGCTCACAGTTGAATTTCCTTACGTCTTCAGTGATACTTTTTCGTGTTGTCTTGCATAGCTCTATATATTCCACTTTGGAAGTCACATCTTCTTTAGTTGTCCTCATCTCTCGTCTTTTTTGCATCAACATTTTGGTTTTTCCTGATAATTTGTTCACATGCAACTTGTTCTTAGACCCAGCTAATTTTGTTGCTGTTTCCATTAGAGCTTTGGTTACTTTTCTGTTAACTTCCGAAATATCCACTTCTTCCGATGTTAGGCCTTCTAAAGCAGAGAATCTGTTCTTCAGTTCCAACTTGAAAGTATTATGGTGTTTTTTAAGGTTGGTTATGTCAATACATTTTTGTTTGTCTTATGAGCTTGCCACGTTCCAGTTTAGTGTTGAGGTGCATCTTACATCTCACCAATCTATGGTCACTACCTGTGTTGAACTTGTTCAGCACACTGCAGTCTTCGATGACGAATTTTTGTTACACATAATAAAATCAATTTCACTTGTCGTCCCAATTGGATGTCTCCATGTCCATTTCCTGTGTGGCTTTTTCTTGAAAAAGGAGTTCAAGATGAAAAATCCTTCTGCCTCTGCAAACTCAACGAGAGTATTTCACGCTGGTTTCTGTTGCCGTGACCAACAGAAACCAGCGTGGAAGGATATACTTGTGGTTGAAAAATGCATTAGATACACACAAACCATTCTCAATACAGAGTTCAATTAATCTTTCTCACCATTATCATTCACACAAGGATCATTAAACTTACCCAGAACATTGTCAGAAATTGTATTCTGTACACCTACTCTAGCATTGAAATCCCCTGCTATTATAACTTTTTCTTTAGCACCAAACTGGCTCAAAACAGCTTTTAGCTCATTCCTGAAATCTTCCTTCTTATCAGAAGGTTCCGAGTCACAAGGAGCATACACTACAACAATTACAATTCTCTGAAGTTTCACTTTCAAACGAATCCAGAGAATTCTCTCTCTTATGCAACTATAGTGAATCAAGTTGTTCTTCATCTTTTCACTTAAAATCACACCTACACCAGCTTGTCTTCTCATATTATCCAATACTCCAGATCACACACTCACCGTGCCATTCACTTCTTCTACCCCAATTTCCTTCTTTTTGGTTTCACTTACACACAGCACATCCAGTCTATACTTATTCATCTCCTCAATCACCTCACTCATCTTGCCATTTATACCTCTAGTATTCCATACACCAATCTTACATTCACTCAGCCAAGATCTCTTTCTCGTACGCGTTTAGAAAGTCCAGGTTGATTCCATGGTGGACCATCCTTCTTAAGTGTGGTAGGTCCACCATATCCCAGACTTGAATCTGGATATTGATTTCTTTTTGTCTTTTTAATCAGGTAAGTACATCTCATCCATGTCATCTCACCCATTCAGCAAAACGTCTTTGAGGAGGTCCGTCTAACATGCTTTCAGGGTACATTTTAGAAAAGGTAGGTGATTTGGAGTCTGTTGCAAATGAATATTTGGAAATAATTGCACAGATTTTGAGAGGTGGTTCAACTGAGTATTCTCCAATGAGAAACCCAAAATGTTGTGAGAATGTCCTGCCAGATGGTGGTCAGTGAGGTAGAGGATAAGACAACAATGGGCAAACTACTGCCTGTGGGCCAAATATGGCCTGCCGATGTCCGACCCTTGGGATAAATAATTTGAAAGTGTTGCATATCTTAGGCATGACACATAATTTATTCTGTAAAACATTGCTTGTTCATTCGGAAGTGTTCCTCATTAATTTCTGGTTACAGTTTCAAGATGGGATCCATGTCACCTTTCAAAAGTGCCTTTTCCAATTTGTTTACGACATGTGCTGTAACCCCTTCTTTATTTATTTAATCTCGAAAAAGATGTCCCATGTTGAATGAGGTATCCATTGGTGTCTGGGAAGGTAAGTGTGTTAGAACTCTGCAGTCATGACCAACTCACAGCAGTGAGAACGTATGCATGTGTAAAATATCTTTCCTCGTTGGGACTTGGTTACTGGAGCCTTGCCAACTTTTTGAAGTGACCGTTCTGTGTCATCTGCATTTGGATGCAGAACTAAAATTTTTGGTGGTAGTGAGGGAGGGATATTGTTTGGGTTTCACTAGGATAGAAATGATGATAAGAGAGTAGTTTTCTGCTTTGTGGCTTTTAGTTTCCATATAATCACTGACATCTAGTCAGTGTGCTTCCATATAAACATTGCCTTTGTTCTTGTTTTATTTTCTATTACATTATTACAATACCTGATTTGTAAAAATTTGCAATGTTGAGTTTTCAAAGATGAGTGGTTGTGGAAGTGTTTTTTCACATTGTACAAAAATAAGCCAGTTTGTCTTATTTGTAATGATGCTGTGTCAGTGTTTAAGGACTTTAATTTATCATGCTATTTTCTCTTTGAAATGAACAATTCTAGCTATGCTGCTATGACTGAGGCTGAATGAAAGCAAATTTTTACAAATCGGGTATAAAACTTTCAGGTCAGCAGAATATTTTAACGAAAACAAATTTGTACACTTCACAGAGATGCCAACTTGTACGGATTTTCCGTAAGTTGTACGGATTTTCACTTCGTCTTACGGTTTTACGGAAGGCACCCGAAAAACTACGGAAAAGCCCAGCAAGATTCCTGAACGCAATTTTGTATTTTTTAACCTTTTTTAGGGGGAAAAACCCGCCTTTTACAGATAGTCCTTATACGCCTACGCTGGGATGCAAATCCCTACGCATTTGGCGTAGAAACTAGGCATTTCTTTAGCTTTACTATGCACTATGCATCACATGCCTAATACTACGCGTTTGTTGCTATGACCCCGCATTTCCACCTCCCCCCCCGCCCCACTAACTTTATTTAGCATAATTTTTGTGTTATTTGTGGACCCCCTTAGTGTTTGTCCTGGACCCAAGTGCTTTAGTGTATTCAGACAACTCAATAACAGGTTGCATATAAAAATAGTCAAAAAGCGCAATGCATAATTTCCATCAATGTTTTGCCAGCTTTACTTCGGTATCTGGCCTGCGTCGTCTGCTACAACAAAGCAACTGCCGATAGGTGGCGCTTCCGCTGCTTCGCCCCCGAGGCTGGAGGTTCCACGCTGATCCTCGGCGATGTCACAACCCCACTCCCTACCTCGGACAAAATGACTAATTTTGGTGTAGATATGATAAAATAAAAAAAAAAATGTTTACTGCATTTTATTTCATAATTGCTCTGTATTGTTAAAAAATTCAAGGGTTGGCACAATCAATTTTTTTCCGAAACTGTTAAAATCCGGGAAAAAACAAAAACGGCCAGAAGGAAAGAAAGAAGGAAATCGCGCTTTACATGCGGGCATTCTTTGTAATGGTTTTGTTTAAGTTGCATCACTCGGCCGGCTTAAGCTGTTGAAAGCACATTGCAATGTCCGTAGTAGGTGAATGACTCAAGATAAGTACTGAAGTGCAAGCAGTGTGATGTTTTTACATACTGGGAAACAAAATTGCGGATTATCTTTTTCCCCAATTTTCAGTTGAATGTACAGAACTGTTTACAGACGCCATCATTTATTAAAACAAAGTGACCCTGAAAATTTCACTTCGATAACTTAAAAACTTTTTGAGTTAGAAATGCAATTTTCTTATTAATCCCTCTTTCTGTAAGTGTCCAATTTTTTTTTTTTTTTGTGTGTGTATGTAATTTAAAAAGTTTTCACCGGATTTAGGCGAAATTTTCAGGGTAACTTTGTTTGACCAAGTTAGGACATCTATAAAAAAATCAGCTTTTTAAAATGAAAATTCGGAAAATTAATTTTTCACATTTTAATCCTCAGTTAAGCAAAGGCGCAATGCAACAACAGCAGGTGGCAAATGGGCTCAGAGTAAAAGGAGGACGAGAAATGAATGTTGCAAGCTCATAGTTCTCTGTCATCTGCGCTTTCCCGTGAAATTGATCTTTCTTTCTCTGAACGTCTTAATAATAAAAAAGAAAAGTGCGTAATATTTTAAAAGTTTCCAATGGATTCAAGCGAAATTTGCTGGGTAATCTTATAAGACCAAGTTATGGCATCTGTTAAAAATTCAGCTCTATTAAGTGAAAATTTGGAATTTTTTTTCTTTTGCATTTTTATTCTTAGTTAGGGAAGGAGTAACTCAGCAGGTTGCCGTGAATGAAAGGGAAGACGTTACCGAAACCCACATACCCACATAATAGATTATGGGAGTCTGGCCCACGCAATCCCCCCCCCCCCCCCATGGGTCTCTGATGCGAGTGACAAATGGCACATGCCTGTTGGTCCTTTTTAAGCTGCTCTTCTCTTTCATGAAAATAAAATGCTGATGTTATTCGTTTGTGTATAAGTCACTAATTGTTTAAATCAAAATCTCAAATCCGCACATACAGTTCTCAATATTAATTTTTTTCTGGTTATTTTTATAACTGTCTAGTCTGTAGTAAATTTAAAACATCTTAAAATACTTTTTCGTAATATTTCTTGTGTCTACACATGAAAGCTCAAAACTACGCATTTTTATGGCTTGGACTACACATGAATGCTGTAAGAGGTTGGCATCCCTGCCTTCGTCCGCTAACGGAAGCTCTGCCTCTGTTAGCCGAGGCTGTAATCACTGATCGTCACATGATTCCCCAAACAGCCATTCGAGAGGCAAACGTCATGGCGCAACCACATTCTCGAGGAGCAAACAGAAGTCCCTCGAGAAACTGGTTGTGCCGAGACGCTTGTATTTGAGAGTGCCGTGCGCAAAAACTGAGCGGGAACTCAGCTGCTCAGCACCTTTTGCGAACTGTTTACGTTGATTACATGTGGCTTTGTGCTTGTGAAAATTTTAGTGCAATGAAATGTTTTAATTTAGATTAAAGCAAAATGAAATGTAGCAGTGAAACAGCTGTGACAACAAAAAGAGCAAAGTCAGTTAAAACTTATTGTTTTAACTGACTTTTAACTGTATCGCGAGATATATAGTAAAGAATGGACTTTTTATGAAGCATCTAAAGTTTCGCCGAATCATGTGTTTTGTAAGACATGCGGCTGCAATTTTAGCGTAGCACATGGTGGCCGTGATGATAGTAGGCGTCATGCAGAGAGCAAGAAGCATAAAGATTATGTGAAGTTGAAATCCCAGTCTTTGGAGAATTTTTTTCTGTGAAAACTAATGATTCTACTGAAGCAGAGCTCTTATTTACGCCGTTCATCATTGAACACAACTTGCCTGTCGCAGCTGCCGACCATGCCAAAAATCTGTTTTGTAGGATGTTTCCAAATTCAGAAGTTGAAAAAAATTATGCTTGTGCTGGAACAAAAACATCAGTCCTCATCCGTTGTTTAGCTGATTCAACCAAAGAAAAAATATTGTCTGTTATTAAAGAGCAAGCATTTTCTTTAGCAACTGATGGAACTAATGATACAAATGATAAAAAAAATTTATCCTCTTGTTATAACATACTTCGATGCGATAAATGGCTGCAATGAAACAGTTGTGCTTTCATTGATAGAAACGTCAGACAACACAGCTAAAGGAATTTTCACTGCCATTGATAGTGAACTGAAAAAAAAAAAATGTATCTTGGAAAAACTGTGTAGCATTTTCATGCGACAATGCAAGTACGATGGTGAGCAGTATAAAAGGTGTTGCAACTCTAATAAAAGAGATTCAACCTTCTATCGTCATAGCCCTTTGCACTTGTCATCTTATCCATTTGGCTGCAAAAAATTTCCTCAAAGCTTAAAAATTTTGATGTAGAGCAATTTGTAGTTCAGTTATTTTTCTACTTAGATAAAAGCTCAAGAAGAAAATATGCATTACAAATAAGCCAAGCAATCTGCAATTCAAAACCACACAAGATATTGAAGTACATAAGTACCCGATGGCTATCACTTCTTGAAAGTGTTAATAGAATTTTAGAACAATGGGAAGCTCTTGAAAATTTTTTTGATGCTGATGAAGATCATGGACAGTTTAAAAACTTGCAGTCTTCAATAAGGAACCCATTATCCAAGTTGAACTGTTTGTTCCTGTCGTCAACACTTCCAGTTTTTACTGCTATTAATCAAGAATTGCAGCATGAAAAACCATTGATATTTAAGCTTAGAGGTAAGGTGAACAATTTATTAATGAGTTTAATTTCAAGGTCTATCAAACCTCATGCTTTTGACACTACCAAAAATTTTAAACTTATAAAATATGACAAGGTTAAAAACCAGAAAGCTGATAATGATTTGGTGATAGGAGCAAAAACTCGTGCATACATTAAAAATTGTTCTGCTTTGAGCAAAGATGATATTGGATCATTTTACCATTGTGTGAGAGAATTTTATGCTGCTGCATGTTGTTATATCATAAAGTTTTTTCCCTTAGATAATGAGTTTTTATCACATGCTGTAGTTGCTGGGTCTCTTCCTCTCTTGGTCAAAAGAGTGTGATAGATTTTGTTGTCTACGATCAGCGTCTGAAACACTTAGTATTTGACACCCGTGTAATGAGAGGTGTGAATGTTGGTTCTGATCATTACTTGGTAGTGTCAGGAGTGAAACTTAATGTTGGTTGAAGGAAAAGGAATAGGAAGAGACCCAGGATAGAAAGAATAAAGCTTGATAGGCTCCATGAAGATTGGCAGCATTGTTCTGACTTACTCAGAGAACGACTGAAAGAGCTGAAGTCTGGTGAGAGGGATGTAGAAAAGAAATGGGAATGTTTTAAGAACTGTGTTGTCACTGCTGTTAAAGAGGTCTGTGGCACCACAATAGTGGGTAACAATGGAGGTGATGCTTGGTGGAATAGTGAGATTGAAGAGGCAGTAAAGAGAAAGAAGGAAGCCTATTTGGGGATGTTGAAAGGTAGAGTCTCTGTGGATGAATATCGCTGTAAGAAGCGTGAAGCTGCTAAGCTGGTTCGCCACAGTAAGGCAAAAGATAGGAAGGAGAAAGTGGAAAGGCATGAACTGGCTTTTTCGAAAGATAGGAAGTCTTTCTGGAAGTACATGAGACTCGAGAAAAATAGAGGAAACAAAGTTGTAAGTGGTGTGAAGAATGAGACCGGGGAAATGATATGGGAGCCCAATGAGTTAAGTGAAAGATGGGGTGAATACTTCTGTGAGTTATTAGATCAGGAAAGCAAAGATGATTCTGAGACAGATGCAGATGATGTCACAGTGAGGGATGGAAGCACAGGCGGGATCTCAAGAGAAGAAGTGTGTAAAGCTCTAAAATCTCTTCAGAATGGCAAGGCTCCTGGAGTTGATGGCATAGCTGCCGAGATGTTGAAATATGGTGGTGACTCTGTTGTTGACTGGCTAACCAAAATTTGCCAGTTGTGTTGGTAGTTAGGAATGTTCCCTTGGGATTGGAAGGATGCTCTTATTGTTTCCTTGTATAAGAAAAAAGGTGATCAGACTGAATGCAAGAACTATTGTGGTATTAGCCTACTAAGTGTGCCGGGGAAAGTGTTTGGTAAGGTTGTTATTGAAAAAGTACAGGGTCTGACATCAGAGAAAGTGTGGCATGTTCAGAGTGGTTTTATGCCTGGTAAAGGCGGCACTAACCAGATTTTTGCATTACGCATGATGATTAAGAAGTATCTGGCTGTTGGGAAGAAAGTTTTTGCTGCCTTCATTGATTTCGAGAAAGCTTACGACCGAGTGAATAGGACACTTTTGTGGAAGGTATTGAATGAATATGGTGTTACTGGGAATTTACTTAATAGTGTAAAAGCCATGTATGCAGGTAGTAGAGCTTGTGAACGAGTGAATTGTGTTTTATCAAAATGGTTTTCTATTGGTGCAGGAGTTAGACAAGGTTATGTAATGTCACCATGGCTGTTTAATATATTTATGGACGCGTGCATGCATGATGCCAAAATAGAAGATAGTGGTTTATGTCTTGGTGATATCCGTGTGTTCAGATTGCTGTATGCTGATGACACTGTCCTGTTGGCAGAGAACAAAAGTGAGTTGCAGAGTATGTTGACTCAGATTTACAAAGTTTGCATGAAATTCAAACTGAGTATAAATAACGGTAAAATCAAAGTTTATGGTATTTGAGAGAGGAACTGGTAGCACTGAATGTAATGTAAGTCTAAATGGCACTGTGATTGACCAGGTGAGTGAGTTTGTGTGTTTAGGAAGCATGTTTGACAGAGAGAACAAATTGGATGGTGAAATTAGTAGGCGAGTGAATTCTTCATTGAAAGTCATAGCTGCTTTGGGAGGTTTTCACAGGAATGATGGGTTCTATAGAGAGTCCCACATGGATGTGTATTAAAGTGTAATTGTTTCTACTCTGATGTATGGCAGTGAAACCTGGGTACTGCAGAAGAAACATAGGATTAGTTTGTGTGCTGGAAAAATGCGTTGCTTATGGGTGTGTGTGTGTGGGGGGGGACGTTCTGATTGTGTGAGGATTGAAGATTTGTTGCAGTTGCGTGGTGTGAAGCAAAATGTTGTTAGCAAGGTGGAGACCAATATGCTTCAATGGTTTGGCCATGTTGAAAGAATGAGTGATGAGATGCTTACTAAGAAAATCATTTTAGCCCAAGTGGCAGGAAGGAAAGGTTGAGGAAAGGCCAAGGAAGACATGGGTGGATCAGATTCAGGAGTGTCTGAATGAGAAAAAGATTATGAGTATGAAGTATAAAAGATCTTGTGTACGGCGTGTAATGGATATCAGTGAAGCCCATGTATGTCAAGATCACTGTAAATGGGAAAGTTTGATATGACAGCAGTAAGTAGAAGTATCTGGTGGTTTGTGTTTCTTTTTGGAGCTAGCCTCTGAATCCCGGAGAACAGAGTGGTATATGCATGCAGAATGAAATCATTCATCTGGTATCATGTTGAGTGTTCATTGAAGAAACTACTATGCCTGGACAATGCAAGCATGCAACATTTGTTCAGTTATCGGAGTTGGGTATGCAGGAAGGAGGTTGGTCCTTCCATCAAATTGTGAACCGACTGAGATGGGAGGTATCGACCGGGATAAGATGGTGGTGTCAGAGGTCTGAGGAGCATTCGCACACTTGCAGGCTTGGTTCCAGGCAACACAGAGTTATGGACGCAGGAGAGGATCAGCATATCAGTAAGGTAGTGTTGACAAAGCGGGTGGCTATGGCGTCACAAATTCGATCCTCTGTCATACCATGGGTGTCTACCAGAATGATACAGAATAATTTGTTTGAAGGAGGACTATGGGCACATGTACTGCTGGCACAGTTATCACTGACTCCTGGTCACCATTGAGCACGTCCGCGGAGGTGTCGAGAACGAGTTCATTGGAGGGAAGAATGGTGTTCTGGGGTCTCCATTGATAAAAGCTGATTCTGCTTGTGAGTGTGTGACGATCGTTTATGCATCCGCCAACAACCCACAGGCCCCACACTGGGCATCATGGTGTGGGGATCAATCAGCTATCGCTCTCGTATGAGTCTGGTGTTTGTACGGGGTACACTGAATAGCAGTATGTAAGTCGGCAACATCGTGCAGCCGGTCGTCCTTCCATTTTCGAGTGCAATCCCCGATGCAATATTCCAGCAGGATAACGCCTGCCCATGCTCTGCCCGTGCAACTCAACATGCTCTTCAGGCTGTACATCAACTCCCTTGGCCAGCACACTCTCCGGACTTGTCTCCAATCGAGCATGTCTGGAACTGGATCAGACTAAGACTCTTCTGCGGACTTTGTCAGACAGCAACCATCTCTGAATCGCGTGTCCAAGTTGAAAGCTCATAGAATGCTATCCCCCAGTGTGATATCCAGCATTTGTACAACTGATTGTATGCCAGTTTGGAAGCTTGTATTGCTGCTGGAGCAGGTGCAACACTTTATTAAAATGTGCCTTCTGTACATTGTGATGTGCATTAAAAGGTAAAATAAACATTGAATCACTTCACACGTGTGATCACTTTCCTTTCTTAACAAGTTGTTGCTACGACATAAATCTCATAGATGCAGCTGCAATTTTTAATGTTTTTTTTTCACTTTCCAGCAGTGTAATTTAACTTTACAGCTGAGAAACAAGATTGCTAATTTTAAGTTTTGCTCTTTATAAGTGGATAAGAGTACCAATTTAAGTGACACAGCTCAATTAATTAGTATTTTTTAATAAGAGCAGGGATTGCATTCCTCCTAAAATTCCTAATATTTTGTGACCCTCCTTAAATTCCTAAAATTATACCTAAAATTTACTATTCTTCCTAAAATTTTCGTAAGCTTATTTATTAAAAATACAACCGATATTAACGCCAATAAATTTACCATTACGGTAAGGTAAAAAGACCTGTTATTGTAGAAATGCAGCCTATATGCTGCGCTGCTGAAGGGAGGGAAAATGACGCCATCGAGATGCACATGCTTCCGGCGGGGGGGGGGGGCACCACTTTTGTGCCTTCGGACAGTTTTCGAGAGTTACGGAGATCTAAAGAAAAAAACATGGGGGGCGGGGACATTTTCACCACTGGTTTGCGCTCTGCAGACTAACTCCGTGGCATGCAGAAGATCATACTTTATTTTTGGACATGCCTTGTGGACCCTCCTCTTTCTGCTGATGTTTTGTTATTGTAAACCGCAGGTGGGTGGAAGCAAAGAGGAAACATGTGGTCTCCTTCCGTAACCTCCGGTAATGATGATGGGATGGTAGCTGAGTGTAATCGTGGCAGGCAGTAGAGCATGTGATCATTGACCTTCGATCCTGCATCATCAACGCCGACCTTCGATGCACAATATATCTCGGCTCCGACTCGCTTTGACTGAACTTGCGTGAGATGCGTATGATAGTTACTGGTTTTGCATCTTTTATGGTGTTCTCTGTGCTGTGTGCAGGCTCAGTTCCCTAGTGGTGACTGGCTTTTTTTTTTTTTTTCTTTCTATCTTCTGACGTCCTTGCAGCCAAACTTCGGGAAGTTCTCTGGTTTTGCAATATTGGAACGTGTTTTTGTACTACCCTTTCATTTTCAGTTTTCTGGTTAGTAATACAAGTGTTTAAGATGCCTAAATCCAAAACAAAATTTCAAGATGCGTGGCTCTCCAAAGAATTGGACGGAGTGAAGTTGAAAGAATGGTGTTCTGCAACTGAAACAATATTTTCTGCTAAGTGTATATTGTGTTCAGAAATTTTCAATATTTTTAATAGTGGCTTTTCACAAGTAAAAGCACATCATAAAGGAAAAACACATTTGCAGAAATTCCAAAGTAAATTTCAAAATAAGTCCATTCTGAAAGCCTTTGGAGGACAGGATCTTTAGCCCAAAACAAATATTAGTGAAGTACTGAGTCATGATTTGCAGCTGGCTAAAGCCGAAGCATTATGGGCCATGAAAGTTGCTAAGAACAATGTCTTTTGTCTCGTGCACTGAAACAGTTGAACGCCGCCCCAGTGGCACAGTGGTCTAAGCGATGGCCTCTGATCATTCGTCCGAAGGGGTCCGGGTTCGAATCCCGGTGAGGCATGGGTGTTGTGTTTGTCTTTCGGCACTGGCTCTCTCCCTTCCCTGGAACCAGTGACCCTAAATTAGGGACGGGCGACTGCTTATAGCCCATTGAGTTGCTCACAGTGGTCGTTAAACCTCCAATAAAAAAAAAAAAAAAAAAAAAGAAACAGTTGAACTTTTCAAAGAAATGTTTCCTGATTCTGCTATTGTAGCCAAAATGCAACTTAAAGAAAAAAAAGTTGCTTATGTGATATCACATGGACTGTCAAAATATCTTGAAGAGGAGGATTTGAAAAAAGACATTGCATCTAAGTAGCCCAAGAAAGGTTATTATAGCATTTGATGAAACTACAAATACACAAATGAAATGGCAGTTGGATGTGTATCTCAGGTACTGGTCTTCAGAAATAAATTCAGTTTCTTGCCGATGCCTAACAAGCATTTTTCTGGATAATGCAACAGCAGATATTTTGCTAAAAGAAATTCTTGATGGGTTATCATACTTCAATATTTTGTTGAACAGAATTATTTGTGTATCCATGGACAGCCCAAATGTAAATAAGTGCTTTTTACGCAAATTCAATGAAGTTGTAAAACAAGAAACAGGCCAGAAATCTTTGGAACTAGGTTTTTGCAACCTGCATGTTGTGAGTAATGCATTTAAATTTTTTTAGACAAGCTTAAATATAGATTTTGACGAATTTGCTACTGATATGCATTGCTTTTTAAAGAGCAGTGCTGCAAGACAAGAGGATTATAAATCTGTCGAGGATATAACATTGGTCACAGCCAAATTTCTTTTGCGGCATGTCAGCAACAGATGGTTAACTGTTGGTTCTGTAGCCCAGAGGCTCTTGGATCAATGGCTAAATATTACAGAATATTTTTTAAACTTCTTGCCATCTCAAAAAATATTTGAAAAACAACTAAGCAATTTGGCAAGGTATAAAAGAATTCACTGTTTCCTGAAAAATGAGCTAACTCCTTTGCTATTTAGCATAAATTTCATTTTCACACCAAAATTTTGAAAAGTTTTCATTATGTTATCAGAGTGAAGAACCAAAAATACACCAGTTATATTCTGATTTAAATACTTTAATGAGGAATGTTATGGCTCAGTTTATCCAAGATGGTGTTATTGCAGGGAAATTTGGAGGACCTAAAGAATGTAGATTTTGAAAACAAATTCATGGAAAAAACTAGGTAGTTAGAAGTTGGTAAGAAGACAAAAAATCTCCTCAAGAATGTTCAGGAGACCAGGCAGAAATTATTTCTTTTAGATGTAAGATCATCACTAATTGCAACCGCAAAATATTTAAAGTCAAATTTGCCATTCTGCAATCAAAAGCTAAGAGACATAGAAGTTTTAAAGGTAAAAGAACCAAAGAAAGAGTCAACTCGACTTTCAGTCACTGAAGGACTTTCGGAAATAACTAGAATTTCAAGTGTTTTGCATCTTTCTGAGGAACAAATTGATAGAGTAAGAGAAGAGTGGAAACTTTTAAATTGCAATAAGTCAACTCTAGGTGAACTCGAAATTTTCAGAGGAAGAGCATATTCCAATGCGGATTGATCATTACTGGCGTAATATATGTAGTATTAAAGATTCTAGCGGAAAAGAAAAATACTCAAATCTTGCTCAACTCATCAAGTCAATTTGAGTTTTACCTCATGGTAATGCTGATGCAGAAAGGGGATTTTCGGTTAACACTGCTCTCTTGAGGAAAGACAAGGCTAACTTAAGACTCAACTATAACATCATTAAGAATAGTTAAAGGGTCCATTAAACACTATGGATGTGTAAGTAAAGTTCCCATAACAAGAAATTTGTTAAATAGTGTTTGTGATTCTCATAAATTTTATAAAGAGTATGGTGATAAGCTGAAGGAAGAAGAATCAAAAAAAGGTAAAAAAAAGGAAGCAGAAAGAGAGGGAAAATAAGGAAAAGCAGCTAGAGAGAAAAAAAAAGAAAAGCTGAGTTTGATGACAAAATAAAAGAAAATGATGCAGAAATAAATTGACTTAAAAAAGATAAAGAAACCTCCCTAGCAGTAATTCAAGAGGTAACAGAAAGGATGAAAAAAGCTGTAGAAAAACAAAATACTGTTGAAATAGCAGTTGCCTCTAACTTGATCATACAAGGTTCAGCTGAAATAAAGAAAACAGAAAGTAAATTAGTTGTGGTGGAAGCAGAAAAAGATAGGCTTATCAGGAAAAGGTGAAAACAGTAATATGAAAAACGTAATTCAGTGAACAATTGTACATAGTTCTTGGTTTTCAATTACCTTTTTAGGATATTATAATTTAATGTGAAACCTGAAAACTTTACTGTGAAAATTGTGAATTGCTTCTGGTTCAACAGCATATTAATGTTCAAAGTGAAACTTGAATGTGGTAAATATACTTGAATATGATAACATGTGAAAAGATAAGAACTGAACATTAGAAGTAAATCATACTTAAACTTTAGACGTTATGCAAAAAAGGGTTGGGAACTTTGACCATATATACTAATGGACTGCGCATTGGCAATAGCTGCATCAAAGCCACCGTGTCTCCAACATTGGGCACGTCATCATCAGGCTCGAAATTTCGTGTAAAAATGCTGTTATGATTACTAATTTACGCTGCAGAACTTCAGTGTTTTTGGTGTATAATGTGAATGCGCCTCATATATAATGAAAACTCTTCAGGTAAGTTTACTTATGAGATATATACATGCATGATCGGGTTGTTTACATTTCGTGATTTATAATGTGATGAACATTTGCGAAGAATTTGGAACATGCATTCCATTTTTTTCTTAAGTTACTATATTTTTATATCAATAGCTGCAAGTTTTCTGGTTAAATAATTGAACTTTATTGACTTAGGTATTTAATTCGTTTCTTACCCATGAAAAATCATAGAACTTCCTTTACTATATTGCTCAGAGCAACCATAAGCACAGCAGGTGTAACCCATCTTTTTGACTGAAATCATGTGATTTTATGTTAGAGCCAGAAATTTTGATGCCATGCGCAGTCTATCAGTATATATGGTTGAAGGGTGTGAAGCAAACTCTTTACAATGTATACAAAGTTGTTTTACTAGATGTATACAAATATACATCTAGTTTTTATTGAAATACACTCCTAAAAATTCTTAAAATTCCTACCTAAAATTTTCCAGAAATATGCTATGATCCCTGTAAGAGGGATTGATGGCAACTTTTGCATTACTGAAGAATTAGCTGCCTTAGAATCAATGAAGGGTACAACAACTGGGTTGGATATTTATCGGGAATTTCAATAGGTTTTCACAGAACTAGAAATACCTATCGTAAGAATATATAATATTACAACTGATGCACCATTTTGACAGGAGGAAGGTTAGGATTTGTCAGCCTTTTCAATAAAGAAAATTCTGATAATGTGTTATTTTTGCACTGGATTCTACACCAAGAGGCACTTCGTAAGTCTGCATTAAATTTTAAACATGTCCTTGACGTAATAATTAAGCTTGTGAATACTATTCCCTTCCGGGGACTTTCTCGTTGACAGTTCCAAGATTTTCTGAGCTCTTTGGATTCTAATTATTCTGATGTACTGTTCTACACTAAGGCGAGATGGCTTAATGTAAGCTATGTCTTTGAATGTGTATGGAATTTAAAGGAGGAATTTTTTTTTTTTCATATGTAATCATCATAACAGATTTGAAGAATTTTCAATGCTGGGAGACAAAAATTGGCTCTGATTTTTCATTTTGTATTGATCTCCTTTGCCACATGAATAAATTAAATTTTAAATTTCAAGGGGAAACAAGTTTTTGGATGAAGTCTGGGGGACAGCTGCAATCATTAAAAATAATGCAGCTTTCACTTTATGACATCAACCTATCTAAGAGTTTGTCACATTTTCTGAAGCTGCTGTCTGTTGTGCCTATTTCAGATGAAAAAGTCATCCATTATGAAAACTGTGTGAAAAAACTGCTTGCTGAATTTGAACATTTTTCAAAATTTTAAGAATATTGAGGTCGAGCTGGATATTTTTAGCATGCCATTCAATATGGATTATGAAAAAGTGAGAACTGACTTACAGCTGGAATTCATTGAACTTCAGTGCAACTCTCAAATTAAGTAGGCTTTTTAAACAAAACAAAACTGGATTTATATAAAACCATGCTGAAATCAACATTTCCAAACTTGGTAAATCATGCTCCATGACAATGTTTACGTCCTTATATTCACGCAAACAAGTGTTTTCAACCATGAAACTTAGGAAAAGTGATCTTACAAACTGACTGATGATGAGAATCGTCTCCGCCCAGTTTAAACCAGATTATGAAAATATACTGAAAGCTCAATCATAGTTTCACTCATCTCACACCCCATCGTATACATCTTTTGACTGAACTTAAAACTAATTTAGTAGGTTCCAATTAGTAGTTCTAATTCTGACTATTATATAGCTCTAATCATTCTACTATTCTCTTTTATGTGCGATATTTCAAAGTAAATTGTACAAAATTCTAGCGGATAATGCTTACCTTACCTTGGCATTCCTTTCTAGCGATGGGAACATTTCACGCACGTGTTTTCCGGTCTTTGCTGATGTTATTGTCCTAAAGTCCGTTGTATGCTATGACTGGTCTTACTTCTCACACTTTTCGCTGGGTATACTCATTGGATTTTTGCCTTAGGATCGTAACACATCAATTTTTACCGTTCTTTATACTCGAAATTTTCGCCCATACTCTGGGCATCCTCAGGAGCGTGGCGACTTTACCACCGATGTTTGTGGTTAACTTCGCGCTAATGGAGTCCGATACTCCATGTTGCCATTCGTCGGATATACTTTCCTGGATATATTTCGTTATCAAGCCCGGCTGGCGCCATCTATGTTTCATTAAAACAACTTTTTTTTTATTTATTTTTATTTTTATTTTTTTATTTTATTATTATTTTTTTTAATTTTCTTCTCCTATCCTGGTTTTCTTGTCTTTTTTGCCGGTTTTTCTTTTGTTGTTTTACTTGTCTTATTAGTTCTTTCCACAGGCCCGATAATGTGCTAGGATCGTTCTGGTTACATACCCTTGCTTTATTTTTATAGATTAATATTGCTTCTTCCCTCCTCATTTGCCTTTCCGATTTTTTATTCTTTTTTGGCATTTTAATTTCATCAAATTTTGGGAATGTCCGGTTTTCCATGCAGAATTGCACTAAAGCAGTTTTGGCTTCTTTTTTTGCCAGTTAGGTATGTGTTGTTTGTCTTTTTTTTAATCTGTTTTTTGTACTTCCAATGTATGATATTGGGGATATGTGTGCAATTGGAATTTCGTAGGTTCCTGATTCTTCTACCATTTTTTCCTCTGTTTTTTTTTTGACAGTCATACTTTTCACGGTGTGAACTGAGCTTCCTAGTTGTAAGTCATATTTAGCACAGTGCCTATTGATTTCTTTACTCACTCCTTCCAAGTATGGGAAAGCTCCAATGTATTTCAATTTTTTATTCCTCATCTTCCTTTGGTTGTGCACTTCTTGGCCTTCTTTACTCTGAGTCATATGCTTTTTACTCTCATGTATCCATTTATTAATTAGCTTGCTCGGGTACCCATACTCTTGTGATATTTTCGAGATAAACTCTAGCTCTTGATTTTTTAGCCTGTTGTTAGATGTGTGTGTATACGCTCACCGTATCAAGTTTACTATGCTGTTTTTTTATGTATCACTGGATGGTGCGACGAGTATGGTATCAGTACAGGTATGTAAGTTGCTTTTCTGAACACAGTGTTCAAAGCCATTTTTGTTTTTCTTTAGTTGAATGTCCAGGAAGGATAGGTGATTATCCTCTTCAAACTCAAGAGTTAGCTCTATGGTGTTACAGATTTTGCTAAACTGCTGTGCTAGATCTTGTAGCTTGGAAGAACTTAACAAAGCCAAGCTACAAGATCTAGCACAGCAGTTTAGCAAAATCTGTAACACCATAGAGCTAACTCTTGAGTTTGAAGAGGATAATCGCCTATCCTTCCTGGACATTCAACTAAAGAAAAACAAAAATGGCTTTGAATACTCTGTGTTCAGAAAAGCAACTTACATACCTGTACTGATACCATACTCGTCGCACCATCCAGTGATACATAAAAAACAGCATAGTAAACTTGATACAGTGAGCGTACACACACACATCTAACAACAGGCTAAAAAATCAAGAGCTAGAGTTTATCTCGAAAATATCACAAGAGTATGGGTACCCGAGCAAGCTAATTAATAAATGGATACATGAGAGTAAAAAGCATATGACTCAGAGTAAAGAAGGCCAAGAAGTGCACAACCAAAAGAAGATGAGGAATAAAAAATTGAAATACATTGGAGCTTATCCATACTTGGAAGGAGTGAGTAAAGAAATCAATAGGCACTGTGCTAAATATGACTTACAACTAGGAAGCTCAGTGCACACCGTGAAAAGTATGACTGTCAACAAAAAAACAGAGGAAAAAATGCTAGAAGAATCAGGAACCTACGAAATTCCAATTGCACACATACCCCCAATATCGTACATTGGAAGTACGAAAAACAGATTAAAAAAAAGACTTAAACAACACATATCTAACTGGCAAAAAAAAGAAGCCAAAACTGCTTTAGTGCAATTCTGCATGGAAAACCGGACATTCCCAAAATTCGATGAAATTAAAATGCTACAAAAGAATAAAAAATCGGAAAGGCAAATGAGGAGGGAAGGAAGCAATATTAATCTATAAAAATAAAGCAAGGGTATGTAACCAGAACGACCCTAGCACATTATCGGGCCTGTGGAAAGAACTAATAAGACAAGAAAAACAACAACAAAAGAAAAACCGGCAAAAAAGACAAGAAAACCAGGATAAGAGAAGAAAATAAAAAAATAAAAATAAAAAAATAAAAAAAAAGTTGTTTTAATGAAACATAGATGGCGCCAGCCGGGCTTGATAACGAAATATATCCAGGAAAGTATATTCGACGAATGGCAACATGGAGTATCGGACTCCATTAGCGCGAAGTTAACCACAAACATCGATGGTAAAGTCGCCACGCTCCTGAGGATGCCCAGAGTATGGGCGAAAATTTCGAGTATAAAGAACGGTAAAAATTGATGTGTTTGAATCCTAAGGCAAAAATCCAATGAGTATACCCAGCGAAAAGTGTAAGAAGTAAAGCCAGTCATAGCATACAACGGACTTTAAGACAATAAGATCAGCAAAGACCGGAAAACATGTACGTGAAATGTTCCCATCGCTAGAAAGGAATGCCAAGGTAAGCATTATCCGCTAAAATTTTGTAAAAATTTAGTAGGTATGTATGATTGTTTTGCATTCTCAGTGTGTTTCAACTTATTCATGCTAGTCTATTATGCATATTCATCATTTTTAAAGTGAATTTTGAAGAAAAATTAATGAAAAAAGTCTTTGGCCCATCAATTTTTTTTTTTTTTTCATCATTTGGCCCTTCTATAATATAAGTTTGCTCATCTCTGGGATAAGATACCTTATCATAACCTGTGGGTGGGAGCTTTTTAATGAGGTTTGACTGTACATGTTTAATATTTTCAATTTAAAGGGGTAACCTTGTTTATGTGTATTTAAATTCAAACAGGATTAATAGTGATTCTCATAAGGGACTTATGGTAGGCACAATCTTGACAAATCAAGCATTGTGCTATGCAGATGCATCTTGACTACTGAGGTCTTTAAACACTCAGTAGTCGAGATGCACCTGCATAGCATGGCCATTATGATTGCAGCAATCCTTCTTCGCTTGCTTTCCACAAGATCCCAGTAGGACTACTAAAATTTTCCTTTATTCCTATTGCAGAGCTTCTGCCACAGCTACAGTAGAAGGTCTTACTGGCAGAAATCAGAATCTGCATTCCAGCCTGTCCCATTGATATTCTATTCAATTTTGATTGGGTCTTTGAGTCAGCCAATCCAACACTTGGATTGTCCTGCTTTGCAGACTAAGCCTGGACAGACCTTGCAGAGTGGCAAGACACTAGTCTTCCTGAAATTGACAGGGATCTGTGATGCAGTACTGCCACTGTCTAGGTGGTGCAGAATTATTCAGAATGTCTTTGTACTTGGTGTCCATTAGGCTGGAGGGCACCACAACTTGAAGACAGTCTTCAGCAGAAACAAAGCCAAACCATCACAGATCCCTTCCAAACTCAACTGTATGGACAATACAATCCACCTGACAATGTTCTCTGGGCAAATGCCACTCCAAGATATGCCCATCCAAACGAAGGTTAATGAGAACAAAAGATTTATTACTCCACTCGAGCCTCTTCCAGCTTTCTGTTTTCCATAAACAGTAAGCGAGGTTGTTGTTTATCATTGCCTGGAGTGATATAGGGTTTGTATGCAGCTTTCCTAGCATGGCAACCATGGGCAGGTACAGGTAGATCTCGGTATATGTGGTTTTTTTATCCACGTTTTCATATTTGCGTGATTCAGTGGTGCCATCTGTTAACACTACGACAAAACAGTAATTACAATGCGTTTGCTCATCTTGATGCGCATCTTTCGATATTTTCGTCAAAATGAGAGTGCACTCTCAGATTAGATCAGTAGAGCTATAAAGCTGCGTGTGAGAAGATCTACGATATCAAGCAAAAGGAAAGAAAGTGTGTTTTGAGGGGAAGATGCATGTACAAAGGTCGTATTCGTTTGAAATAAAGTTAGAAGTTCTGGATCGCTGTGAAAAAGGTGAGCATATTGTTGATATTCAGCGTGCTTTGGGACTTAGTGAATCCACTGTGAGAACTATTCGTGACAATGCGGAATCAACTCGAAAAAGTGCTCAATCTTCAACCAACTTCCGTGCAACTAGAGTGACCAAATTTTGCTCGGAGGCAATGGAAAGAATGGAGAAGATGCTAATCTATTGGATTGAGCATCATAACTAGCAGCAGCTATTCAAGCTAAAGCTAAGAGTTTGTATGCACATCTGACGAAAGAAGAGGATGATCCAGCACCTGTCTCAGTCAGTTCAGGTTGGTTTGATCGCTTCAAGCATAGTTTTGGCTTCCACACTATAAAACTGACGAGGGATGCAGAACCTAACCCTATATTGTTTGTATAAAATTCCTCCCGTTTTACGTGAATTCGGTATACACAGAGATTTCACAGAACATATCTATCGCATATAACGAGATCTACCTGTAGTTCTCAATGGACTGTTCTGGTACAAATAGATGTCCCAGTGGTTTGTGTGACATCACTGGCCAGGCTTGGGGTGGAGAATGTGTGTGTGTCTTTACATTCTTCGGTAAGCTTCATTTGGCATGATCGTTCAGTTAGTGCTGTCTCCCAGAGTGTGGCTTTGCAGTAGTGGCTCCATCTGCTGAATGTTAACTACAAGGGATTTTTGGAATCCTAAAAGAGTGACAATGCTGCCCACTGATTGCTTACTCAGGTGGCATTCAACCACCATGCCTCTTTCAAAGTCCATTAGTTCAGTTCCATGCACCATAGTTGCTTCCAATGCTGTCTGGCAGGTGTGCCAATGCTCCCCTTTAAACATGTTGCACCTGGGGCATTCAGTTGAGAAATGCCACAGAAATCATAGAAGGACCAGATTGAGGAATACCGGCATGAGAAAAAAATGATTATGAAGTGTAGGTCTTGTGTTAGATGTGGGCCAAATAAAAATGAAACTTGTATTTTGTGCCAAGATAACTGTAATTGGAGATGTTTGAAAGATCAACGGTAAAATCTGATGCTATCGGTAATTTTTAGTTGAAGTCTTTCTTTGAGTTAACCTCTGAATCTTAGAATAGCTTAGTGGTAATTTACCTGAGAAGATCTCCCCTAAGAAAGACAGTGCATTACTGTTGCTAGACTTTCTTTTATACAGGGTGATTAGAAAAGTCCTGCTGTCCATTCCTGTTAATAAATGTGACCAAAATCAAACAATGAAAATTAGTTTTATTTCTTTTGAGTGTGAAGTGTTCACCCCTTATGACCAATCATTGTGAGAACAATAATAATTTTTGGCATTTTCCTTGTTTATTTTTTTATTGTCAAAACACGACAAACGCCCTCCTGATTTTTTATGGTGAAAATAATTGATTATCAGCATTATTTCCACTTAGTAGTTCTAATTCTGACTATTATATAGCTCTAATTATTGTACTATTCTCTTTACGTGCGATATTTCAAAGTAACTTGTACAAAAACTAGCGGATAATGCTTACCTTGGCATTCCTTTCTAGCGACGGGAACATTTCACGCACGTGTTTTCCGGTCCTTTGTTGATGTTATTGTCCTAAAGTCCGTTGTATGAGATGACTGGCTTTACTTCTCACACTTTTCGCTGGGTATACTCATTGGATCTTTGCCTTAGGATTCAAACATCAATTTTTACCGTTCTTTATACTCGAAATTTTCGCCCATACTCTGGGCATCTTCAGGAGCGTGGCGACTTTACCACCGATGTTCGTGGTTAACTTCGCGCTAATGGAGTCCGATACTCCTTGTTGCCATTCGTCGGAAAAACTTTCCTGGATATATTTCGTTATCAAGCTCGGCTGGCGCCATCTCAGAGCTACAGTGCGATAGCATCAACAAAGATCCCACCGACAAACAACTTACCTTCCTGGCTAATATAAGGAACCACAGCACGTTACCAACAGAAATAAAAAATGCAAACCCTCCAATGGGAGCAGGGATGACAAAAATATTCTCGAAAATTAAAACTCATAAAGAAAACACACCTTTAAGACTGATTCTATCGAAAAAAAAACTCACCACTCATCAACCTAGAAAAAAAGATATGCAACTATCTATCCCCAATATTCATGAGGAATCAATATACATTAAAGAATAGCTATGAGTTTATAGAAAAAATCAAATTAATTAATCAAGACCTAGAGCAAATAACTATGGCCTCCATGGATGTTAAGGCGTTATACCCAAACACTCCTGTCGAGCTAGCCATCGAATTGATTGTGCAACAACTAAGCATCAACAAAGAACTAAACTTGTCACAACAGAAAGAGCTAAAGAATACCTTATACTTCATCAAGGAAAACATCTTCCATTTTGAAGGAAATATATTTAAACAAACGCAAGGTGGCCCTATGGGATCCCCATTATCGGCATTATACGCAGAAGTGATTATGGCATACCTCGAAAAAGAAATTATTCAAAATTTACCTGAAAAACCAATACTTTATGCTCGATATGTAGACGACATTATTATAATGTCTAAACTTAACAAAGCCAAGCTACAAGATCTAGCACAGCAGTTTAGCAAAATCTGCAACACCATAGAGCTAACTATTGAGTTTGAAGAGGATAATTGCCTATCCTTCCTGGACATTCAACTAAAGAAAAACAAAAATAGCTTTGAATACTCTGTGTTCAGAAAAGCAACTTACATACCTGTACTGATACCATACTCGCCGCACCATCCAGTGTTACATAAAAAAAAAAACAGCATAGTAAACTTGATACGGCGAGCGTACACACACACACATCTAACAACAGGCTAAAAAAATCAAGAGCTAGAGTTTATCTCGAAAATATCACAAGAGTATGGGTACCCGAGCAAGCTAATTAATAAATGGATACATGAGAGTAAAAAGCATATGACTCAGAGTAAAGAAGGCCAAGAAGTGCACAACCAAAGGAAGATAAGAAATAAAAAATTGAAATACATTGGAGCTTTCCCATACCTGGAAGGAGTGAGTAAAGAAATCAATAGGCACTGTGCTAAATATGACTTACAACTAGGAAGCTCAGTGCACACCGTGAAAAGTATGACTGTCAACAAAAAAACAGAGGAAAAAAAAGCTAGAAGAATCGGGAACCTACGAAATTCCAATAGCACACATACCCCCAATATCGTACATTGGAAGTACGAAAAACAGATTAAAAAAAAAGACTTAAACAACACATATCTAAGTGGCAAAACAAAGAAGTCAAAACTGCTTTAGTGCAATTCTGCTTGGAAAACCGGACATTCCCAAAGTTCGATGAAATTAAAATGCTAAAAAAGAATAAAAAATCGGAAAGGCAAATGAGGAAGGAAGAAGCAATATTAATCTACAAAAATAAAGCAAGGGTATGTAACCAGAACGACCCTAGCACATTATCGGGTCTGTGGAAAGAACTAACAAGACAAGAAAAAACAACAACAAAAGAAAAACAGGCAAAAAAAGACAAGAAAACCAGGATAGGAGAAGAAAATAAAAAAAAAAAACAAAAAAAAAATTAAAAAAAAATACGGGGAAAAAAAAGTGTTCCTAACGAAACATAGATGGCGCCAGCCGGGCTTGATAACGAAATATATCCAGGAAAGTTTTTCCGACGAATGGCAACAAGGAGTATCGGACTTCCATTAGCGCGAAGTTAACCACGAACATCGGTGGTAAAGTCGCCACGCTCCTGAAGATGCCCAGAGTATGGGCGAAAATTTCGAGTATAAAGAACGGTAAAAATTGATGTTTGAATCCTAAGGCAAAGATCCAATGAGTATACCCAGCGAAAAGTGTGAGAAGTAAAGCCAGTCATCTCATACAATGGACTTTAGGACAATAACATCAACAAAGGACCGGAAAACACGTGCGTGAAATGTTCCCGTGTTAGAAAGGAATGCCAAGGTAAGCATTATCCGCTAGTTTTTTGTACAAGTTACTATCAGCATTATGTTAAAAAATAAATACAAGGTGGTGAAACTTGTGGTTTTGCTCTAATAAATTCCAGAAATTTGCATAAATTGCTGCACCAAAAAATTCTTTTATTGCACATATGTAAAGGCTAACATGTAACTTTCCACCATTTTAAGAATTCTGTTTTGTAGATTACACTTGTCTTTCCAATGACGCCAAAATGAACAAAATTGGTTCATAAATAAAAAAGTTGTTATAAACTTCAAAACCACCTTGTCCATTGCATACAGGAGATTCTTCCACGGATTCGCAGAATTCCGCTTTTTTTGTCATCATTTGAGTCATACTCGAGATCGATGCAAAACTAAAGAGATTTTCTCCTTGGGGGGGGGGGGGTGTCGTTTTCTGTCTGGCGACGGTATTTCGTGTCTCAAAATATCAAAAGTGGAAGTTAAACGGAGTGAAAAATTTCCTCGTAATCATTTTTTTCTCATGATGTTGCCTTAGTCTAGTATTGTAGTTAAATATCATTTTATTGTATAAATGTTTGGTTTTCAGCTTGAAACTGTAGGCAACAATCTGAGAGATCAGAAGTTTGACGGCGTGAAAATTTCCTGTAATCTTCAGGCATGATTCTTCAGCGAATTCCAGGAATTCTGCTGTTTCCGTTTTCATTTTAGTTATTCACGTGATCCATGCACAACTGAACAGAATTTTTTTAGGGGTTGATGGGGACAGAGAGAGGCATTTTTCGTAGTAGGACAGAATTTAATCTTTACGAAACTTTCAAAAACAGAAGATTGACGGAGTGAAGATTTTTTCTGTAATCGTAATTTTGTTTTTCTTGCGATGTTCCTTATGCCCAGTATGTTGTTAAATGTCAGTTTATTCCATAAATATTTGTAATTCAGCTTGAAAAAGGGGAGGGGGATTTCTAGAAGTGGAAGACGGACAGAGCAAAGATTTATCTCGTACCCCCCCCCCCCTCTAGCGCTGTTAAAACTCTCCTGTGTTGTTAAATGTCCCCCCCCCATAAGTGTTTGCGTTTAAGCATAAGGTAGGGGAAAATTTCCAAAAATGGAATTGACGAAGTTGGAAAATTTGCAAGAATTGGTGCCATGATGCAGAGGTGCCAACTATTACGGATTGTCCGTAATTATTACGGTTTCGACTGTCAGATTACGGAATTAAGGACAGGGTGGAAGAATTACGGATTTCAGTGCGTTTTGGAAAATCTCAATTCTGTATCCTTTTTTGTTAGCCCTTTTAGTGCCACGCTGCAGATTTGTCGGCGTTCGATTTTGAGCAGAGTATTTTCCGAATCAGACGGCAGATATCAGTGTCGATGATCATTTATCAATCATATCGTTTTGAAATAGAATCTCCATGAATCATATAGTCAAACAGCGATATTATCAAAAGAATCTTAATATGCTGTAAGAGTCGTATCGTGAAATAGTTTGCGCATGCTATCGGGTTTTCCACGTGCTTTCTCCGTGTGACGGAAGAAAGGCTACTTTAGCCAAAACTTTTCCTACTGCAGTTGAGGCAGGGCTGTTCACTTGGCCTTGTTGGTGAATTATAAAATGTACTATCGGAAATCACTTTTTCGAGCCCCGTTCGAAGTGCAATAACGCGCAACTCGTCGCAATGCATGGTCCCGCGATGGCAGGTGTTTGGGGAGGGGGGGAACGCCGCGCAGGAGAACGAAATGCGGTGTTTTATTACTAGAAGCTCTTCACATTATTCATTTCTTTTTTCCTAAACAAACAGACACAATCTCAAAACTCTGTGAATTACGAATCCTCTTCTTTTTCCAAACTAGTGTAAGCAGAGGATGACTTTATTGACAGCTTGTTCCTCAGACTAGCAGACATGCTTTTTCCTACTACGTGAAATGTTTTTGTAAGGTTATTTGAAATGGCTTGTTGTAGTGAGAGTGAAAGTTTGCCAAGTGATAGTGATGATTTTGAATCATCTGAGTGATATTGGTCAAGCAACATCAAGCCATAAACCTAGCCACCGTGCCACACACACAATATCTTCCGAAAGTGAAGATCTTGATAGTGAATCTTCAGGTCATGAAAGCAAATGGGAGGATGTAATAGAGCATACCTGCCAACTCTTCCGATTTTGGCAGAAGTCTTCCGATTTTTTATACATTCTTCCGATCTTCCGACCAAACTTGCATTCTTCTGCCGTTCGAAAAATAACCTGTTTTATTAATTTTTGTCAGTCAAAAAAAAAAAGTTGAAAAGTGCAGCAATAACTTACTAGTCTTAATCTTGGGGCTGCCAGACCTGCGCCAATTGCGCCAGCCCGCGTCGAAACGTTGTTCTTGCACCATTCCACTAAAAAATTGCGATTTTGACAAATCTGCGCTAATTTTGTGCCAAAAGTTAAAATTTAATCTTACGCCATTCAAAATCGATTCAGCAGTTAATTCGTACGCAAGATTCTTCCGTGGATTCGCGGAGTCCCCCCCCCTTTTGTCATTTTCGAGATCGATGCAAAAATGAAGAAATTTTCGGGGTATTAATAGTTACAGCGGGGGTTCGTATGATTTTTCCCGTAATCATATTTTTTTCTCTCGCGATGTTTCTTCTGTTCAGTATTGTTAAATATAATTTCATTGCATAATTTCAGCTTGAAATTGTAGGCAACGATTTCCGAAAACGAAATTAGGCCGCCCGAAAATTTCCCCGTATTGTTTGGCCACGAGATTCTTACGCTGATTCGAGGAATTCCGTCTTTTTTGTTATCATTTGGACCTTTCGTGAGATCGAGGCACAACTGATCTGAAATTTTGGGAGGATTAGTGGTGGTGGTGTGTGTGTGTGTGTGTGGGGGGGGGTTGGTCGTGTTCTCCGTCTGAGGACGGAATTTCATCCTTCGAAAATAGAAAGTAGACGGAGGTAAGATTTTTCTTGTAATCGTAATTTTTTTTTTCTCACGATGTTTCCTCTACCCAGTATTTATTGGATATGATGTTATTCCATAAATATTTGTATTTCAGCTTGAAATGTTGGATAAATTTCCGAAAACGGAAGTCAGTCGAAGTGAAGATTTCTTCAGTAATTGTATGTGATGACATTTAACAACACTCCTATGTAGTTGTTAAATGTCATCACCCTCATAAATGTGTGTGCATTTTAGCTTGATAAGGGTGGAAGAAATTTCCAAAAATGGAAGTGACGAAGTTTGGAAATTTGTAAGAATTGATGCATGGTGTTAAAAAAAAAAAAAAAAGTATTAATTCTCTGAAAATTACACCATTTATCTAAAATAGTGAATGCTCTGATATCAGAATTCATGGTTCTCAGCTACAGTTGATGTTTTTAGTAAGCACAGGATACCTTTCAAAAATTGCATTGCTTTTGGAGCAGACAATGTTCCAGTAATGATAGGAGAGAAAAATGGCGTGGCTAGTCATTTGAAAGAACACCAAAGTGAAATAATAATTATAGGGTGTATTTTCCATTTAATTAATAATGCAAAATAATTTTTTCTTTCGTTAAAAAACTTGCACAATATTTTTATCATTAATGTCAGGTGAATCGCTCGAGTCTTCTGTTTATTAAATGCAAAGAAAATTTACTTTGTTTTCAAAAAGAGTACTCCAAAGAATTCTTAAAAATAGGCAAAAATGCCACTGTAAAAAGGTTAGCTAACTGTTAAATTACTATAAATAAAAGTTCCCTTCAATAAAAACACTCAAAAAAATAAAGGTAAGTGTCCTGTATTCCTTTTTTGTTTAAGCAGTATGAGTTCTAAAATCACTATCGTGTGATAAATCAACATAAAAAATATTCTGAATTTTTATACAATCTTCTGAATTTTTCAAAGCAATTCGGGCATGAATAGAGGGAAGTGATGAACAACCTCAGCATCCTTTTGATTATTATGGAATGCAGGGGTCCAAACATGCTCTTGCAACTGATGCGGCACCTATTGCATATTTTGACTTGTTTTATACCAATTTTATCCTTGGAATTATCATTTCTGAAACAAATAAGTATGCAAAGGGGTTTCTCCAGGAACATCTAAATCTTTCTCCCAAATCTCGAGCTAGGAAATGGAAAAATGTTACAAATGCTGAAATAAAGGTTTCCTTGCGTGCCTTCTAATATGGGAGTAATCAGTAGCCCACGTAGGACAAGATGATAGCTGAAGGCATATCCAGTCAAAAAAAAAAAAACACGAGGATTATGTAAAATGAAAGACTCAATAAAAGCCTTTGGATAATTTTTTTGCCAAAAAAAAAAAAAAAAAAATGGAAATAGCGTGATAAATGCTGAATTGTGCTGTTTACTACATTCGTTGTGGAGCATAACCTACATATAGCAAGCCGTGATCATGCTGGTCCCTTGTTTCATGCTATGTTCCCAGACTGTGGTATTGATGAAGCTGGATATCCTAGAGCAGATGTGGCATGGAATAAAATATCTAAGATGAAGGATTCATCTGGCCTTCCCAAGTATTCTGCATTGCCTAAACTAATGTTGGCAATATTGACTATGCCTCACAGCAATTCCTTTACAGAGAGAATATTTAGTATAGTAAGGAAAAATCTCACATACTTCTTCTGCCGAACAATGAGCACCAAAACATTAAGTGCCCTTCTTGTTCAGCAAAGTAAAGCATTTTCCTCAGGTGAGCTGTGTTATAAAAAGAAGTTTTCTGAAAAAGAATATACCAGTGCAAAACAAGCAACAAGGGAGTCTTTATGTCAGCAATGACATGAGGTAAGTGCAACATTGATAATTTAATTTCATAATTTTTTATCAGGATAGTGTAAAGATATAAGGTTATTACACATTTCACACATTAATTTCTCATGAAATACCCTTTCCGCATGTTAACGATGAGGCTTCGTATGGTGATTACTGATAGGCTCCTCGGAAGGTCGTCATCTTATACAAGTATTACAGGTTACACAGTAATACTATAATATTGTCCTTAACTTTGGAAAAAAAATGGCGTGTTACATTACTGAAAATATTACTGAAAGTTTGTGTTCCATTACTGAAACATTACTGAAAAATCCCCTATTGATTACTGATACGTTCTGCTAGAGGTTGGCACCTCTGCATGATGTTCAATCATAAGTATTTGTATTCTCAAAGTTACACTATTTATCTGAAATAGTTAAAGCTTCGATATCATGCACTCATGGTCCTCAGGCTGAAAATTCTTTCAGCATGATGGTTAACATTATTTTCATCAGAGGGCATAAAAAAGAAAAAAAGAAGAAAGACAAAGAAATGGGGAGAGAAAGATATCAGCAGAAAGAAAAATTAAACGATGAATGCTGAGTCATTAACAAAAGGCAAATGGAAAGTAGTCTGCAATCTTTTTGCACATTTTGATTTTTCAGAGTTAAAAAGTTCAGCTTTTTTTCTTCGTCAGTCCCATCCATGCATGCCATTGATGCCATTTTGTTAAATTGGTGTCAAATTTCAAAGTGACCCCCCTGACCACAGTTGTAACCCCTAAATCCCCCCCAAATAATTTAACCATTTTTCATAATATACTTACTGGCAAAAAATGTTCACAAAAATCTGTGACATGAGGGCAACAGTCATCGGGTGATTTCACATGAAGTAACCCTTATGTTACTTCAATCACCCAATGTTTGTGTAGTTCTCGGCTTTATATGCCTAATTGTGATTAATATAACTTCCTCGTTTTTGAACTTCAAAAACATATTTGAAAAAGTTACTGTATCTTTTGAAAAGTAACTATTTTTTTAATATAAGACGCATTTTTCCCCTACAAAATTGGTGTCAGAATTCCCCTGTGTCTTAGTCATTTGCAGGAGTTTAAGACCACCTGTCAATTTATTGAAAATTAAGATTTTCAAAGAAACAACTAATTACTAGTCAGAGATATTAGAAAATATGACACCACAGACGAAGGCTTACATTCTTTAGAACACACACACACACACACACAAAGCGAAATCAGTACATTGTATGTCCACCTTTGTTTTTATAACAGACAGAATACGATGTGGCATACTCTCAATAAGGGATTTGCAGTTAGTCACTTGAAATGTTTTTGCACCACACATACTTTATCGTTTCAATCAAAGCTTGGGAATTTTATGGCTTTCTGCTACCTTGTCTTTTAAAATGGTACACACATTTTTGATTGGGTTAAGGTTGGGACTATTACCGGGCCAGGCAAGCACGGTTATGTTTTTTCTTGTGCAGGTAGTCCTTTACTGTCTTTGATCTATGGCATGGATCATCATCATGCATAAAGATTGTGCATCTGTACACTTGCATACGAGTTTAACAGCTTCTCACATAAAATTTCCACATAAAAAGGACCAGTCATGGTAGTTCCTGTCGGCAAAAAGGATAATACAGCAGTACCGGATGCTGACATAGCCCCCTATATCATCTGACTAGGTGCATGTCTCACGATGTTAATGGTGTATTTTTCATAACATTTTTTGCCTTTTGGTCATCGAACATGTGCTTCACATGACTCAAATTATGATTCACACAGTTGATTCATCGGAAAAAGGAACTTGGCTCCAACTTTCAGCAGTCCACGACTGATGACTCTTTGCAAACTGGAGTCTCTTCTTTTTCATGACAGAGGTTAGTCTAGGTTTATGTGCAGCTTTTATGACACTTTAATCCAAAATCTTTGCTAAGACATCAGGAAACAGTGCTGACACTAATATCAGACCCTTTTGAATGTAGAAACGCCTTGATTTTCTTGCACGGACATCTTGGAGAATGCATAACTATTCATCTTATGGTATTGTCATCACGGTTGTTTTAGGGTTGTTTTCCTTTGACGTCCACTTCTCTTTTGGTCGCTAAATTGACCTGTATCTCGATATTTCATGATCATATTATGAATAGCAATCTTGCTCACATTCACCTTCCTGTTTGTCACGTTTGGAGTATTCTTCATGATATAAAGTCACTATTTGTGCCCTCTGAGTAGCATTAATGATGCTTTTTTGCCTATTTTTCACTATGTAAAAAGTACATACAAAACCTCTCAGCATGAAAACCAGAAGCAAACTGATGCTCACACGCTTCCCGCAATTCTATCAACAGCTGCCACTGTAGGATGGTGCAACACTGACAGAAAGTTGAGTAATACAGGCAAGTAGTTGATGCAATCAACAGAAATCTCCTAATACCAGCAGGTGGTCTTAAACTTTTGCAAGTGACTGTATATACCAAAGGTTATTTTTATTGCCATGAATGTATATGCATGTATGCTGTTATAAAGACTGCTAAATGAGTTAAAAATGTTATTTCTTTATCTTAGGCACAGTAATTGATATTCTTCTGCAATTTTCTACAATGTTATTGTATTGTGAATGCTTGTATGTATATACTATACTTTTATGTTTATCCATTGTTAACTATATATGCACATTTTTTATGAGCCGGGCTTTCTAGTGTGTGAGACATGTATATTTGTTCTCATGTGCATTCCTGGGCGTTTGTGAGTTAATGATGTAAAATATAGTTTAAGCACTTACCTGAAATGCTGTACACAACAATTTGAAATGAACATAAAAGGACTATCATGATTCTTTTGAAAAGCAAGGTGATAGAAAAGGAAGGGAAAGAACCACATCTCAGGATGAAACATCACAACAGATGCTTAAGACATCCACCAGCAACTTACTCTAAATTCTCCAGTTTATGCAGAACTTTCATTCACAATAATATAAATATTGTGGAGTTGTAATTTTTGGAAAAGCCCATTTGTAAAATGTTCACTTGAACTGGGGGAACTTACTTTTATTTGCAGTTTACAATGGAAGACTTCTCCATGTCAGACAGTCTCACTTCACTGTTTGCCAACAGAGTACAGAGATTAGCCTATTTGCTTCTTTGATGATACTTTTTATTTTGAACGGTTCTTGGCAAGCTTTAGATTAAAAAAAAAAAAGGGGGGGAATCGTTAGTATGCCACAGAATGATGGACTTTGACTAAGGCCATCTTACTTTAATACATCAGTCAAATTATGAGGATGAGCATCCAAACCAATAACAAAGGGCATTGGCTGTATGAAGATATGACATTATGGCCAAATCTTGCAGCTCATGTATGCCATTGGCTGATGGACTGAGTTACTCAGTTCTTCTTTAACAGTAACCCACATTGCTAAATTTGCAAATTGCAAGGATTCAATGATTCATAAGCTGCTGTCTTTGTGCATAAAATTTGATTTTTTTCTCAATAAAAATCCTTAAAATGCCATTTTACTTTTCTTAAATTATTCTGAAAAAAAATAAGAATGCATCTTATATTCCAAAAAATATCGTATTTTTTATGTGTTGCTTTTAGTGAAATTGACAACATTCCTATTTTTCACTTGACAGGTGTGCAAAACATCCTGTCTTTGTGCTAACATAGAGGGGGAAAAATGTTAAAATTTTCTGCTTGTATTTTTAGATATTTCCACTCCTAAAAGATTTCCAAAAAGTAACTTTCTGGTTATCTGACGAAAACCCAGATTGGAGAACCTTAATAGGAATGAAATTAGGAGACAAGAGCTATTTTGTTTGGTAAATACATTTCAGTTTACAAGTTTGCTTGTAAATTACATCACTTTCTCAATATTTAATAGTATGAAAGAGAATAAAAAAGTAAAGACAACATACCCTTTAATACTAGTAACTATGAGCAAATGAACATAAATGTCATCTCACTTCTCCACATAGTCCCACTGCAAGACGATGCACTTCTCGTATTGTTCATACACGAGATTCTTCTGTGGATTCGGGGAATTGTGCTTTTTTTTTTTTTTTTTTTTTGTCATCATTTGGGTTTTTCTTGTGATCGACACAAAACTGAAGGGAAATTTTGGGGAGATTAATAGGGGGCCGGGCTCATTTTCCATCTAGGGATGGTATTTCGTCTTTCAAAACTTTTGAAAACAGAAGTTAAACAGAGTGAAGATTTTCCCCATAATCATACTTTTTCTCTCACGATATTGCCTCTGCCCAGTATTGTATTTAAATATCATTTTGTTGTATAAATCTTTGTATTTCAGCTTGAAACTGTAGGCAACAATTTCCAAAAATGGAAGCTAGACGATATGAAAATTTCTCTGTAATCTTCAGGCATGAGATTCTTCTGCAGATTCAAGGAATTCCACCATTATCGTTATCATTTCCGTTATTCGCGAAATCTATGCACAATTTAACAGATTTTTTGGAGATTGGTAATGGTCTGTGTGCGTGTGGGTGAGAGGGGGCTCATTTTTTTTCGATGGAAGTCTGAATTCCATCTTTCGAAAGTTTTGAAAACGGAAGATAGATGCTCTCACTTTCCTGTGTCACTGTTAAATGTTATTTTCTCTCATAAATGTTTTCATTTAAACTTTATACAACAGGGAAAATTTTCTGAAAACGGAAGTGACAAAGTTGGAAGATTTGTAAAAAATGAGGCTTGATGTTCAAAAAGTATGTTCTCAAAGTTCACCATTTATCTAAAGTAGTTAAAGCTTTGATATGCATTCGTGGTCCTCAGGCTGAAAATTCTCTCAGCACAGCACGGTGCATGAAATTATCGTCATTTAAGGCCATAAAAAAAAGTAAAGTAACAGTGAAGAAATGAAAAGAAAATATATATATATATCATCATCATCATCATCAACCATTATCAATCCACTGCTGGACGAAGGTCTCCCCAAGTTTCCTCCACAACGGTCTGTCTTGTGCCAGTCTCCTCCATGTCACTCCCGCATATTTACGAATTTCATCCACCCATCTCCCATGTGGTCTTTTTCTGGGTCTTTTCCTGTCCCTTGAATCCAATCTAAAATTTCGGCTGTCCATCTATGGTCTGTCCTTCTGGCAGTATGTCCAGCCCATTGCCATTTCAGGGATTTAACTCTGATCATGATGTCTTCCACTCTCGTCATTTTTTCGGATCCACGAGTTCCTCTTCTTATCTCTCCTGGTTATACCAAGCATGCACCTCTCCATGCTACTTTGAGTTGTCTGCAGCCTTTGTATGTCTCTTTTAGTTAAGGTCCACGTCTCTGCACCATACGTAAGCACTGGAAGGATGCATTGATCAAACACTTTTCTTTTAAGACATAATGGCATATTGCTCTTGAAAATTATGCTGTTTCTTCCAAAAGCTCTCCAGGCAAGTTTTGTACGCCGATTAATTTCTTCATCAATGTGACCCTCACTTGATATCTGCTGTCCAAGATAAACATACGTATCTGTTATCTCCAGTTTTTCTCCATCAATCGATAAATCTTCATTTCTTGTAAAAGCATTGAACATCACTTTTGTCTTCTGAAAGTTCATTTTTAATCCCACTTCTTTACTCTTGTCAGCAAGTTCCTGGATCATACTCTGCAGCTCTGATGGGGTAGTTGCAAAAATGACTACGTCATCAGCAAAACGAAGGTGGGTTAGATAATCTCCATTAATCTTTATCCCTTTGTTTTCCCAGTTCAGTGATTGAAAGACATTTTCCAATGTGGCATTAAAGAGCTTCGGAGATATGGTGTCACCTTGTCTCACTCCCTTTCCAATTTTTATGTGTGTTGTATTTTCAAACAGCCGAATCTTTGCACTTGCATTTTCATAGATGTTATTAATAATATTAATGTATGCATCTTCAATACCGCAGGATTTCAGAGCCGTGGTAACTGCTGATGGTTTCACCGAATCAAATGCTTTTTCATAATCGATAAAAGCCATGCACAATGGAAGTTCATATTCCCTCGCTCTTTCAATTAGTTCTCTCAGTACGTGGATATGATCTATTGTGCTGTAGCCACTCCTGAATCCAGCTTGTTCTCTCGGTTGAGCCATGTCCAGTGTTACCTTCAAGCGGTGTGAAAGAACTTTAGTGAAGATTTTATAAACCACTGATAGGAGGCTGATAGGTCTGTAGTTCCTGAGATCCTCAATGTCACCTTTTTTATGTAGCAGGATCATTGTAGCATTGTTCTAATCCTCAGAGGAATCTTCCCTTCATTAAGGCATCGAGTGAAAATTTGGGCGAGCACTGTTTCAATTTCTCCACTTGCTTCTTGTATGATGTCTATAGTAATTCCATCTTCTCCTGGAGCTTTCCCCCGCTTCATGTTCTTGATTGCATGAGCAACTTCTGCTGGGAGGACTGGAAGAACTCTGGTACCTTTCATGATGTCTGGAGTACATGTATCATCCCTTTCATATAATTTGGAGTAGAAATCTTTCACTCTTGTCAAAATTTCGCCTCTATTTCTTGTTATAGAACCATCTTCTTTTCTCAGAGCCATAATCTGTTTTCTTCCCTTACTGAGATGTCCCTTTGCTATCTTTAGGCTTTGGTTGTTTTCAATTGCTTTCCTCACTAGCTCACAGTTGAATTTCCTTACGTCTTCAGTGATACTTTTTCGTGCTGTCTTGCATAGCTCTATATATTCCACTTTGGAAGTCACATCTTCTTTAGTTGTCCTCATCTCTCTTCTTTTTTGCATCAACATTTTGGTTTTTCCTGATAATTTGTTTACATGCAACTTGTTCTTAGACCCAGCTAATTTTGTTGCTGTTTCCATAAGAGCTTTGGTTACTTTTCTGTTAACTTCTGAAATATCCACTTCTTCCGATGTTAGGCCTTCTAAAGCAGAGAATCTGTTCTTCAGTTCCAACTTGAAAGTATTATGGTGTTTTTTAAGGTTGGTTATGTCAATACATTTTGTTTGTCTTATGAGCTTGCCACGTTCCAGTTTAGTGTTGAGGTGCATCTTACATCTCACCAATCTATGGTCACTACCTGTGTTGAACTTGTTTAGCACACTGCAGTCTTCGATGACGAATTTTTTGTTACACATAATAAAATCAATTTCACTTGTCGTCCCAATTGGATGTCTCCATGTCCATTTCCTGTGTGGCTTTTTCTTGAAAAAGGAATTCAAGATGAAAAATCCTTCTGCCTCTGCAAACTCAACGAGAGTATTTCCACGCTGGTTTCTGTTGCCGTGACCGAATTTACCTACTGAAGTTTCATTCTGTTGCCGGTGCCCTATTTTTGCATTGAAATCTCCCATAATTATCTTCAAGTGCTGCTTACCTTTATTATTTAGATGACGAATTTCCTCATAAAATTCTTCAATTTCTTCTTCAGCATGACTTGTGGTGGGTGCATAAGTTTGAATAATCTGAGCCTGGTATCTTCTTGATAGTTGGATAACGAGTCGTGCAGCTCTGTCAGAGGAACTTTCAACTTCTACCACTTTATCCTTCAGTTTCTTGTTTATTATAAATCCAACACCACTAGTTCTGCCAGTATCTGTCCCACGATAATAGAAGAGATGTCCACTTTTCAGTTCAATGAGATCTTCTCCTTTTCTCCTTACCTCACTCAGCCCGACGATGTCCCACTTGATCCTTTGTAGTTCCTCTTCCAATTCAAGAAGCCTTGAATCAGAAGATAGGGAGCGTTCGTTGTAGGTAGCCAAGGTCAGCATCAAATGGCAGCCTAGTCCGGTCCTCCGGGGATTCTTAGCACCCTCTGCCTTCATGTTGCACTGGCCGCTGCCTTGGCCAGGTACATTCCAGCTGCCGGAGACTGAGGGCCAAGATTTAAGTTGTAGAGTCATTTTGGAGGTGTTTGGCCATAACTCACCACGCTGGCCAAGCGGGTTGGTGAGTGTGGGATAGCATTTCCTCTGATCCCGATGGTATAGTTATACCGCTATTTGCGGTCGCCAGAGCCCCTTTAGTGGGAACAGGATGCACCACGAGAAGGCGGGGTTGACATTTGTCAAGGAGAGGCTGTGATGTTACGCATCACCTGACCTTACATCCCATTAATATATATATATATATATATATATATATAAGAAATTGGTGGTACTGTGCAAAGACAACAAAAGAAATATGGCTGTTGAAACTTGCTGAAAAGAAAGCAAGGCTTATTTGCAAGAGAAAACTTGAACTGGTGTTCTAGCAGTGCAACAATCAAAAGAACAAAAAAAACTTTGAAGCAATTTCTGTTAGAACTATTTTATTTTGGATTCAATAATTTTATATTGTGATCACAGTGGCGTGCTCCAGTCAAATATTTACATAAATAAATTAGTGAACAATTTTGTCTTGCTTGTGTTGTGTTATATCCATGCTTTCTTTCTGCTCGTTCTGATTTTTCATCCAGTTAAAATGTTCAGCTCTTTATTTTTCTTTGTCAGTCTCTTGTATGATTATTCCTTTAGCTTCTTCATTCCTTGGGAGAAGCTTTTCAGCTGCTCCCAAACTCAGTTGCACTGCTTCCTTAACTTCATCAGAGGTGAACCTGTGACCTTGTAGAGTAACTTTAAGTGGACTGAAGACACGATAATTGGTGGAAGCAATGCAGTTGTTGCATTGCCTCCACCATTGTGGCAGATATATGGGGACATGCATTGTCATGGTGCAGCAAGACTGTTTTTGACAGCATTCCTCTTCTTTTGCTGCAAATTGCAGGATTCAGTTTTTCTCTAAGCATATCACAGCATGTTGCACTGGTCACTGTTTGGTCATGTTCCTGAAAATGCACCAGAATAGGACCCTTCACATCTCAACAGAAGGTTAGCATGATTTTCTTGGGGGAGAGTTGTTGTTTAAATTTCTTTTTTACTGGAGAAGGCGGGTGTTTCCACTGCATGCTTTGTCTCTTGCTTTCCGGTTTACAGTAATGTACTCGTGTCTTACCGGTGACAATCCACTCCAAAACACTCGGATCTTCTTCATAACGTTTCAGGAATTGGGTCGCAGCCTCCAGGCACTGTTGCTTGTGCAGATCAGTAAGCTGTTTGGGAACCCATCTTGCACAAACTTTACAATACCCCAAGTCATCATGCACTATGGCATATGCAGATCCAAAGCTGATATCCAAATGCACTGCAACAGTGGTCAACATAATCTGTCAGTACTCTCTGATCAAGCCATTTGCCATGTTGATTTGGGCTTATGTGCTTAATGTTGATGGCCAACCAGATTGAGCTTCATTGGTTAAACTTGTTCTGCCCACTTTAAACCTTTTCTACAAGCCCAAATTTGAGTCATGCCATTTTCACTTTCCTACTGAGCAGACATCCTTCGGTGAATTTCAGCAGAATTCTTCACTCCTTTTGTGCAAAGAAATCTCACTACAGTGCATTGTTCAACAATAGTGCAGTCTTGCAGTGAGTGTCCATGTTTATTTGACATTGGCTTCAACTAGACTAATGGCAGAGTGCTGCGCTATGCATGTTTGAACTACCCATAAGCCATTTCAAATTTGTTCTATTGCATCAGCTTCTATCCGCTGCAGTTATTGTGTAATTTTCAAATTGCCTTTACTTTTTTATTTACTTATGTATATTGATGAAATTTTGCAGTTACAATGTGACACTGAATGTTCTAATGCTGTAATCTTGGAATTTTATGAGTATTTTATATTGTGCGTAGTTCTTGATTCCACAGTTTCTCCTCAGTGATCCTGATATCTAATAATTCTTGGGGTTTACCCTTATAATCTCCCTTCTTCAAAAATTCTGTAAATAATTCAAAGTTATTTTTGTGGTTTTGTTATATACAGTTGATTCAATTTTATTGGGGGACATTGGGGCTTAGAACACTTTGGCCGAATTAAGTGGCTACCTTAATTATGCAAAGCTATATCCCATATAACTAATTTGGGATGTTCAAGAATTTTCTCAAATAAATGGCTGCCATGATTAACTGATTGTCCTATTAACTGGAATCTACTGTATAAGAACTTGAGCACATGCTTAATTATAGTTTTGTAACTTTTGCTTGAAATGTTGGGAGTTTTGTGATGGATATTGCATAAGAGAAAGAACAGTGGAATTGCCTCAATTTTTTTAATTTTCTCTATTTCTTTTAATATGTTTTGTGATCAAAAACAGGTATTCAGATGTGAGTTGCATGGGATCAGCAGGTCTTCTAGGAAGGGGAAGAGACAATTCTCACAGTGGAGACAAGGTTATGGTGTCTTTTACAGTTGCAGTAACAGTAATGCAGCAGAACCATCAGACTGATAAGCCTGTGATTTTCAGACTGACAAGTCTATGAAATACATCAGACTGATAAGCCTATGATTTTCTCCCTGTCTGGTGATTTCAAGCAAGTTCTAATGTCAGCACTGTAGAGGTTTGTTCAGCCATACAGCATGAAAGAGACAAATATCCTATTCAAATTGATAAAACCTAAATTCAAAGGTCCAAAATTTCATTGAAAAGTAGAAAATATTGCCATTGGAAAAGAAAGTGAGGGTGCTAATTTGGCTTTAAAAAGGTCAGCAGTTGTGATATCTTCAAATTTTGAATGGAATGGAATAGCATTAAAAAGTGTTAGGTATGTTACAATGTGTTGACAATATGTTATAACTCTGCAATGGTTACTTTTTTTGACCAAGTTTTTATTATTATTATTTAAATCACATGTTTTTTATTGAATTAAACTAGCTATGGTTTTAAATGCAAATCTTTTTGTGTGAACTTGATAAAATTTTCTAAACTTTGACTCCATAAATGCTATGTTTGTAGTAAAATGTGTTCTGCCAGCAATTTATAGAAGCTAAAGCTTTTTTTTTTCTTTTTTTTTTTTTTTTTCCATTTAGATATTTCCTTACTGATGTAATGTCTTAAATTTTTAGCTGTAATGAAGATACCCCTTCACCTCTATTGTCACTACAAAAGGGATTAAATATAAGGAGTATCCTTCGAAATACTTCACCTATAATACATAGACATTTGTCCACGTTGAGTGCCTTTTCTGGAATCCTTAAAAGAAGTCGTGAGAAATCCCTGGGCACAAAGGTTAGCAGTTTTAGCAACCATTTTGGTAAAGATGTGTATGTGTAGCCATACATCTTTCAGTGAACTGTTTTTTTTTTTTTTTGTGGTTTTTTTTTCAGTGTTTTCAGAAAATTTCAGTTATGTATTCTTTTGAAATTCATATTGTTTTATAATTTTGTTTTGATTTCATTTTACTTTTGAGATATTAGCCATGACTAGCAGTAGTTGTGACAAACAAGGCAAAAGTTCTGCTTTCTCCCCAAAACGGAAGGAAATTAATTTTTTTAATCATTTGTAGATTAATTCTGAGCAATGAGCATTGATGAACATGTGTGTGAATATGTATTATTAATAAGACAGATTGGGGAATTGACAAAACTTTTTCAGAGAAAATAATGGGGTGGGAGGGGGATAGCACATTATTTCAAGGCATTGTGCCTGTGCATTATTTAATTCTTCTACTGAAAATTTTTGTTTCTAAGATCACAAAAATATAATCATAATGCTTTTAGCAGGAGTTGCTCCAGGTTTTTAAAAATAACCACTTTTGTAAAACTTTGCATATTTTTGTGTTAGTGATTTTCCTAAAAATGATATAAGAAAAGCCCTCATAAGTAAAAAAGTTCAAAATGGTTTGGACTTGTAGACAGAATAATAATTTTCAGGACTTGTAAAATGCCATTGCCCAGATGTAAGGGTCATCAGAATGATTGGTCTGGTCATGTAAATAAGACATCCAGTCGCTTGGCCAGGTATATATATATATAAATAAAAAAGGAAACTTTCAACATCAATTGCACTCAGGGCTGTAGCCAGGGAGGGCTTTTGGGGGTTTAAACCCTCCCTGAAATGCCATAAGAAAGGGCAGACAGATCCATATACTTGTGTAAGTAGTACAGCATGTAAGTCAGTATTTGAAAAATGGGGAGTAGTTGGAATAACATGTGCAAGTAGAATGTGACAGAGAAAAATAATTAACATATGTTTAACATACGGTGAACATTAATTTTCAGATTCAGAAATCCTCCCTCAAACACCCACATTCATTGGTTAAACCCAATATTCAGGTTCCTTCTTATGCTAAAATATTTCAGTTAAAGCAAAACTTTACTGAAAATGTTTGTGAAGATACCATTACAGTTTGAAATTTCTTGTACAGAAAACTAGCGGATAATGCTTACCTTGGCATTCCTTTCTAGCGACGGGGACATTTCACCCACGTGTTTTCCGGTCTTTGTTGAGGTTATTGTCCTAAAGTCCATTGTATGCGATGACTGGCTTTACTTCTCACACTTTTCGCTGGGTATACTCATTGGATCTTTGCTTTAGGATTCAAACATCAATTTTTACCGTTCTTTATACTCGAAATTTTCGCCCATACTCTGGGCATCTTCAGGAGCGTGGCGACTTTACCACCGATGTTCGTGGTTAACTTCGCGCTAATGGAGTCCGATACTCCTTGTTGCCATTCGTCGGAAAAACTTTCCTGGATATATTTCGTTATCAAGCCCGGCTGGCGCCATCTATGTTTCGTTAAGAACACTTTTTTTTTCCCCGTATTTTTTTTTTTTTTTTAATTTTTTTTTAATTTCTTCTCCTATCCTGGTTTTCTTGTCTTTTTTTGCCTGTTTTCTTTTGTTGTTGTTTTTCTTGTCTTATTAGTTCTTTCCACAGGCCCGATAATGTGCTAGGGTCGTTCTGGTTACATACCCTTGCTTTATTTTTGTAGATTAATATTGCTTCTTCCCTCCTCATTTGCCTTTCCGATTTTTTTATTCTTTTTTAGCATTTTAATTTCATCGAACTTTGGGAATGTCCGGTTTTCCAAGCAGAATTGCACTAAAGCCGTTTTGGCTTCTTTTTTTCCCAGTTAGATATGTGTTGTTTAAGTCTTTTTTTTTAATCTGTTTTTCGTACTTCCAATGTACGATATTGGGGGTATGTGTGCTATTGGAATTTCGTAGGTTCCTGATTCTTCTAGCATTTTTTCCTCTGTTTTTTTGTTGACAGTCATACTTTTCACGGTGTGCACTGAGCTTCCTAGTTGTAAGTCATATTTAGCACAGTGCCTATTGATTTCTTTACTCACTCCTTCCAGGTATGGGAAAGCTCCAATGTATTTCAATTTTTTATTTCTCATCTTCCTTTGGTTGTGCACTTCTTGGCCTTCTTTACTCTGAGTCATATGCTTTTTACTCTCATGTATCCATTTATTAATTAGCTTGCTCGGGTACCCATACTCTTGTGATATTTTCGAGATAAACTCTAGCTCTTGATTTTTTAGCCTGTTGTTAGATGTGTGTGTGTACGCTCGCCGTATCAAGTTTACTATGCTGTTTTTTTTATGTATCACTGGATGGTGCGACGAGTATGGTATCAGTACAGGTATGTAAGTTGCTTTTCTGAACACGGAGTATTCAAAACTATTTTTGTTTTTCTTTAGTTGAATGTCCAGGAAGGATAGGCAATTATCCTCTTCAAACTCAATAGTTAGCTCTATGGTGTTACAGATTTTGCTAAACTGCTGTGCTAGATCTTATAGCTCAGCTTTGTTAAGTTTAGACATTATAATAATGTCGTCTACATATCGAGCATAAAGTATTGGTTTTTCAGGTAAATTTTGAATAATTTCTTTTCGAGGTATGCCATAATCACTTCTGCGTATAATGCCGATAATGGGGATCCCATAGGACCACCTTGTGTTTGTTTATATATATTTCCTTCAAAATGGAAGATGTTGTTTTCCTTGATGAAATATAAGGTATTCTTTTAGCTCTTTCAATTGTGACAAGTTTAGTTCTTTGTTGATGCTTAGTTGTTGCATAATCAATTCGATGGCTAGCTCGACAGGAGTGTTTGGGTATAACGCCTTAACATCCATGGAGGCCATAGTTATTTGCTCTAGGTCTTGATTAATTAATTTGATTTTTTCTATAAACTCATAGCTATTCTTTAATGTATATTGATTCCTCATGAATATTGGGGATAGATAGTTGTATATCTTTTTTTCTAGGTTGATGAGTGGTGAGATTTTTTTCGATAGAATCAGTCTTAAAGGTGTGTTTTCTTTATGAGTTTTAATTTTCGAGAATATTTTTGGCATCCCTGCTCCCATTGGAGGGTTTGCATTTTTTATTTCTGTTGGTAACGTACTGTGGTTCCTTATATTAGCCAGGAAGGTAAGTTGTTTGTCGGTGGGATCTTTGTTGATGCTATCGCACTGTAGCTCTGAGATGGCCGTCCGCATTTTATCATTATATTCCAAAGTGTCCATAATAACAATTTGCCCTGTTTTGTCTGCTTCGCAGAATTTTGATCGTGGGGTCTTTGCAAAGATTTACTAGTTGTTTTCTGTCATACTTTAATTTATTAATCTTACAGTTTTTTTTGTGCTTAGCATTATACTCTTTAAGCATGATTCTGAATAGCTTAAACCTTAGATCGGTAGCATGTTCTGGATGCACTCGCTGCACAATATCTTCTAAGATAGGAATGTACTCTTCTGTTCTTGGGGTTTTAGGTGGAAATGCGTATTTTTTCCCACGTTGTAGCACTGCCTTTTCACTAAAAGTTAGCGCTCTCGATGATTGATTCACAAACACTGGGTATTCTGTGCTTTCATCACCCCTCATTTTGATTCCATCTAAAAGGGTATTAAATTTCTTGGCAGTTGAGCTTTCTGCCGCCTTTTGTTGGCTTTCGACTATTTCATTAATTTCAGTGAGAACATCGTCTATAATAAGGGTTTTCCATGTCCCGTTAAAATTCATATATTCAGTATTCAGTATCTGGTTCCACATATTATAGCACTGAATGTGGTTTTGGTATAGTTGTTTTCTTTTATAAATGATTTCTGCACTTAGTCTTTTCTCTTGACACGTCAGTAGCAGCCTTTTGTCTTTTCCATGCATAGGTTTGTTGGAAATTCGTAAGTATTTTGGTATAATATTAAAGTCTCTACAGTTCGTTAAGAACTTTATTTGGATATCTTCTTTTACCAGTTTAATTTTCTTTTTTTTAAACTTCCTTATGATGTTTAGTTCTTTAGGCGTCAGCATGAAGTATAGAAGCCTGCTGACGCCTAAAGAACTAAACATCATAAGGAAGTTTAAAAAAAGAAAATTAAACTGGTAAAAGAAGATATCCAAATAAAGTTCTTAACAAACTGTAGAGACTTTAATATTATACCAAATACACGAATTTCCAACAAATATGCATGGAAAGACAAAAAACTGCTGACGTGTCAGAAAAAGACTAAGTGCAGAAATCATTTATAAAAGAAAACAACTATACCAAAACCACATTCAGTGCTATAATATGTGGAACCATATACTGAATACTGAATATGTGTTCAGAAAAGCAACTTACATACCTGTACTGATACCATACTCGTCGCACCATCCAGTGATACATAAAAAAAAACAGCATAGTAAACTTGATACGGCGAGCGTACACACACACATCTAACAACAGGCTAAAAAATCAAGAGCTAGAGTTTATCTCGAAAATATCACAAGAGTATGGGTACCCGAGCAAGCTAATTAATAAATGGATACATGAGAGTAAAAAGCATATGACTCAGAGTAAAGAAGGCCAAGAAGTGCACAACCAAAGGAAGATGAGGAATAAAAAATTGAAATACATTGGAGCTTATCCATACTTGGAAGGAGTGAGTAAAGAAATCAATAAGCACTGTGCTAAATATGACTTACAACTAGGAAGCTCAGTGCACACCGTGAAAAGTATGACTGTCAACAAAAAAACAGAGGAAAAAATGCTAGAAGAATCAGGAACCTACGAAATTCCAATAGCACGCATACCCCCAATATCGTACATTGGAAGTACGAAAAACAGATTAAAAAAAGACTTAAACAACACATATCTAACTGGCAAAAAAAAGAAGCCAAAACGGCTTGCTTTAGTGCAATTCTGCTTGGAAAACCGTACATTCCCAAAGTTCGATGAAATTAAAATGCTAAAAAGAATAAAAAATCGGAAAGGCAAATGAGGAGGGAAGAAGCAATATTAATCTACAAAAATAAAGCAAGGGTATGTAACCAGAACGACCCTAGCACATTATCGGGCCTGTGGAAAGAACTAATAAGACAAGAAAAACAACAACAAAAGAAAAACAGGCAAAAAAAGACAAGAAAACCAGGATAGGAGAAGAAATTTAAAAAAATAAAAAAAATAAAAAAATACGGGAAAAAAAAAGTGTTCTTAACGAAACATAGATGGCGCCAGCCGAGCTTGATAACGAAATATATCCAGGAAAGTTTTTCCGACGAATGGCAACAAGGAGTATCGGACTCCATTAGCGCGAAGTTAAGCACGAACATCGGTGGTAAAGTCGCCACGCTCCTGGAGATGCCCAGAGTATGGGCGAAAATTTCGAGTATAAAGAACGGTAAAAATTGATGTTTGAATCCTAAAGCAAAGATCCAATGAGTATACCCAGCGAAAAGTGTGAGAAGTAAAGCCAGTCATCGCATACAACGGAATTTAGGACAATAACCTCAACAAAGACCGGAAAACACGTTCGTGAAATGTCCCCGTCGCTAGAAAGGAATGCCAAGGTAAGCATTATCCGCTAGTTTTCTGTACAAGTTACTTTGAAATATCGCACGTAAAAGAGAATAGTACAATAATTAGAGCTATATAATAGTCAGAATTAGAACTACTAAGTGGAATTAGTTTGAAATATTCTTGTGTAAATACTGTTTGAGACAAAAATATTTTTGTGAAGATACCATAACAGTTAAAATGAAAATTTGTGAAGATGCTGTTTGTGAGTCAAATATTTTTGTGGAAATACCATTTGAGCTAAAAGTATTTTTGTGAAGCTGCAGCCCAATGGTATTGATGCTGTCTGGTTTGACCCATTTCAATTCCTATAACAAATGGAAGCTCTAATTGCAACCTGAGAGTTAAAAACTTAGCTAAAGAACAAAGTAAGATATGAAATAGGAAGGACATATATAGAATTCTCATAGATTGAAGAAATGTTATGCAGCCAAATTGCTCTGAGTAAGCCAAATATAACCATCATTGATGACATTCTAAACCAAATGGTTTTCATGTAAGGCCAGAGAATGATTAAATAGATTAAGATTTTCTTAATCTATTTAATCATTCTATATAATATTTAATGAATTTCTAAAGTCATCAAAGGGTTGCAGCCTTTTGATGACTTTAGAAATTCATTAAATATTATCCCCTTTTGCAGAATTCCAATTATGTTGCAATGTAGTTAACAGTTATAATGCTAACTCTGTGGGCAGAGGCTGTGATTCAGTCTCGGGTTGTTTGCTCCTCAGTTTTGGTTACATCCGTTATACAAGATTATCTAAAAAGTCAGTAAAACCATGATTAAAAGGCATAAATTCAGGAAATTTACATGTTATTCACTGTCATAATATGCAATCATGGATGTTAGGAGAATTTTGAAATACAGAATTTGTAATTGGATCAGAAAATGCATTGCACGATTAGAAAAATTATTATTGATGGATGATTTTAAACTTCATAGTTTCACAAGTGGCAATAACACTGTCAGCATCTAATTTCTGCCAGCCAGTATATTATCAGTTATTCAGCTTCTAGATCAAGAGATTTTCACTTTACTAAAAGCAGCTTATACAACAAGTTGTAAAACACATGGTTGTCAGCTATAATTCTGAAATGGAAGTAATTTGAAAGCTTGCCATTGATGTGTTATGACTGTTAAGGTGCCAAGAGAAGTAATCAAAAGTTAATGCTCATTCTTAGTCGTGTTTTAATATAATTGGATGGTATGAATTTCTGATTCTAAATTATTTAGTGTTGCCATTTGTTTGTTGAAAACAATAAATAAGGTCTTTTATTATATTTTTTAGCGTTATTTTCATTTTCGATAAAATATTTCCAAGCGTACGGTAGACTCATTGGATCATTATTATTACAATTTATTTCTTTAGTTTTTTCAATCATTACTGCTTCTGAGGTTAATATTTGATTTTTAGTTTTATGTGAGGTTGTTAATTTTGCATCATACCAATCAGGATAAGCTTCATTTTCAATACAATGATTTATTAATGATGTTTTGTTTTCTTTTTTATTCCAGTTGGATATATGTTCTTTTAATCTGGTCTTAAACCTTCTTTTTGTACTTCCTATGTATACTTTATTTCTTTCATTTCTTTCTATTTCTGTATAATATTTTGTTGGTATAGAATATACTCCGGCTTTATCAAGCATTGATCTTCTTTCATTTCCTGTAGTTAATATAGTTTCGTTATCTATGACGGTTTCTGCTAATATCATTTTTTCTTTAACGCATTCTTTCTTTAGGATATTTGCTATTGGAGGAATGTAGGTAATTTTACCAGCAAATTTTATTTCATTTTTTTGTTTATTTTTACTTTCATTTAAAGATTTCTTTGTATTTTCAAGTATATCATCTATGATCTTTTTCTTGTATCCAAATTTCATAGCAGTTCTTTTTATCCAGTTAATCTCTATCTTTTCTTTGTTTTTATTACAGAATGGGTTAATGCTCTTCTTATGTAAAATTGAAGTGCTGCCCTTTTATATTTCCAAGGATGATTTGAATCAATCGGAATTATCGTTGGAGTAAAAGTTGGTTTTCGATATACTTCGTATTCAATCATATTATTTCTCCTGAATAAAGAAATGTCTAAATAGTGTAGTTGTCTGTTAACTTCTTTTTCCATAGTAACTTGTATTGTTGGATAAAAACTATTGTATTTTTTTACAAATGTTTCAAGTTCTTTTCCAGATTGCTTCCAGAAGATAAGGATATCGTCAACGTATCTTACGTATAGTATTAGTTGTTTTTGATTGAATGAATCCAAAGAGTTTATTTTCTATGTCTTGTAATATTATTTCAGCAAGAAGTCCTGAAATTGGTGATCCCATTGGTGCACCTTGTTTTTGTCGGTATATTTTTTATTATATGTGAAGTAGTTATTATCAGCTACTAGTTTCAATCCCTGGATAATACTAATTCTTTGTGCTTTAGGTATTTTTTCATCTTTTAACTTCTGATCTAATAATTGAATTGCTTCATAAACAGGAGTATTTGGATATAGGGAAACAATATCTAGACTGATCAGTCAGAAAATCGGTTGTTTTTAGTTAACTTTTTTAAATCACTTCAATGGAGTTGTTAATTGTATAAATATGTTGAAAGTAATACTGTTTTAAATGTTTAAATAGTTCTTTTTCAAGGAGAATAGTTGGAGCCGTTGTTTTATTTACTATTGGTCTTAATGGTTCTTCTTTTTTATGCATTTTGATTTTGCTGAATATGCTTGGAATAGATGCTCCAACGGGCAGAGAATGGCTTTGTTTTTAATATTATCAGGCAAATGTCCATGGGTTTTTATATAAGCCATTTTTCTTAGAATTGTATCTGTTGGGTCAAGTGTAGTTTCTTCGATATCCAATTCTTCTATAGCCTTTTTCATTTTTATATCATAATCATCTTTGTCTAATATAATAATTTGTTTGGCTTTATCAGCGCTTACGCATTTAATTGCTGGGTTGTTCTTGAGGTTCATTAGCTCTTGTCTCATATTTTATAGCTGGTATTTGTTCTTTTTCTTTGTTATTGATTGCTCTTAATATTTTAAATCTTGTTGGGTTTTGTCTTTTATTTGGTAGTTTCTTGATGACGTCTTCTATATATGGGATTATTGTCTCTGCTTTCGGAATATTTTGTTTATATGCATATCTCATTCCTCTATTGAGTGCTTTAACTTGTAGATATGTCAATTCATTATTAGATTTATTAATGAACATTGGTTTGTCTTCTAATGTTCTAAAATGTTCTTCTAAACTGAACAAAATGAATGTCAAAAACTTTAAAAAGAATAGAATTCTGTTGAGCAAAGAAGTCGAACATTTAAACTTTTTGACAACTTGTAAAAACAATGGAATTACGCCTAAATTTTTACAGATGAGAAATAAACCAATGAATTATAAAGATAAAACCATTTTACAAACCTGTGAAATTAAGATTAAGAGCCTCTATTAGAGAAAAAAGAAAAGACATTGATAGATTGAGTAAGAAAAACTACAGATTATATAATCAATGTATGCAAGAGAAAGATGAAGAAACAAAAATAGCATTAATTAAAATATTTGCTATTATTGAAAGACAACAATTTAAAGATAGGAGACACTTTCATAAAATTGAAAACCTCATAAGAGAGAAATATAATAACAAAGAAAAAAAAGAAAAAATACCAGCATTAGAAGACAAACCAATGCTCATTAATAAATCTAATAATGAATTGACATATCTACAAGTTAAAGCACTCAATAGAGGAATGAGATATGCATATAAACAAAAAAAATTCCAAAAGCCGAGACAATAATCCCATATATATAGAAGACGTCATCAAGAAACTACCAAATAAAAGACAAAACCCAACAAGATTTAAAATATTAAGAGCAATCAATAACAAAGAAAAAGAACAAATACCAGCTATAAAATATGAGACAAGAGCTAATGAACCTCAAGGACAACGCAGCAATTAAATGCGTAAGCGCTGATAAAGCCAAACAAATTATTATATTAGACAAAGATGATTATAATATAAAAATGAAAAAGGCTATAGAAGAACTGGATATCGAAGAAACTACACTTGGCCCAACAGATACAATTCTAAGGAAAATGGCTTATATAAAAACCCATGGACATATTTGCCTGATAATATTAAAAACAAAGCCATTCCGCCCGTTGGAGCATCTGTTCCAAGCATATTCAGCAAAATCAAAACGCATAAAAAAGAACCATTAAGACTAATAGTAAATAAAACAACGGCTCCAACTATTCTCCTTGAAAAAGAACTATTTAAACATTTAAAACAGTATTACTTTCAACATATTTATACGATTAACAACTCCATTGAAGTGATTAAAAAAGTTAAAGAACTAAAAACAACCGATTTTCTGATGATCAGTCTAGATATTGTTTCCCTATATCCAAATACTCCTGTTTATGAAGCAATTCAATTATTAGATCAGAAGTTAAAAGATGAAAAAATACCTGAAGCACAAAGAATTAGTATTATCCAGGGATTGAAACTAGTAGCTGATAATAACTACTTCACATATAATAAAAAATATACCGACAAAAACAAGGTGCACCAATCGGATCACCAATTTCGGGACTTCTTGCTGAAATAATATTACAAGACATAGAAAATAAACTCTTGGATTCATTCAATCAAAAACAACTAATACTATACGTAAGATACGTTGACGATATCCTTATCTTCTGGAAGCAATCAGAAAAAGAACTTGAAACATTTGTAAAAAAATTAAATAGTTTTTATCCAACAATACAAGTTACTATGGAAAAAGAAGTTAACAGACAACTACACTATTTAGACATTTCTTTATTCAGGAGAAATAATATGATTGAATACGAAGTATATCGAAAACCAACTTTTACTCCAACGATAATTCTGATTTATTCAAATCATCCTTGGAAATATAACAGGGCAGCACTTCAATTTTACATAAGAAGAGCATTAACCCATTCCTGTAATAAAAACACAAAGAAAAGATTGAGATTAACTGGATAAAAAGAACTGCTATGAAATTTGGATACAAGAAAAAGATCATAGATGATATACTTGAAAATACAAAGAAATCTTTAAATGAAAGTAAAAATAAACAAAAAAATGAAATAAAATTTGCTGGAAAAATTACCTACATTCCTCCAATAGCAAATATCCTAAAGAAAGAATGCGTTAAAGAAAAAATGATATTAGCAGAAACCGTCATAGATAACAAAACTATATTAACTCCAGGAAATGAAAGAAGATCAATGCTTGATAAAGCTGGAGTATATTCTATACCAACAAAATATTATACAGAAATAGAAAGAAATGAAAGAAATAAAGTATACATAGGAAGTACAAAAAGAAATTTTAAGACCGGATTAAAAGAACATATATCCAACTGGAATAAAAAAGAAAACAAAACATCATTAATAAATCATTGTACTGAAAATGAATAATAAATCATTGTATTGAAAATGAAGCTTATCCTGATTGGTATGATGCAAAATTAATAACCTCACATAAAACTAAAAATCAAATATTAACCTCAGAAGCAGTAATGATTGAAAAAACTAAAGAAATAAATTGTAATAATAATGATCCAATGAGTCTACCGTATGCTTGGAAATATTTTATCGAAAAAGAAAATAACGCTAAAAATATAATTAAAGACCTTATTAATTGTTTTCAACAAACGAATGGCAACACCAAATAATTTAGAATCAGAAATTCATACCATCCAATTATATTAAAACACGACTAAGAATGAGCATTAATACCAAAATAGCATGCACAAGAGTACAACTGCCGTGGAAAGTCGGACGCCGCCAGTAAAATCGATGTAAGTGGCCAAAATACAACGTGTATGAGAAGTAGATCATAATACCCACTGAAGATGATTCCAAAAAGAAGGAATTGAAACTAGTTTGGGATATCGAGCAACGGAAAACGGAACATGCAACCATCATCTATAATAAGAAATTATAAGATCGAAGTTCAACTTGGAAGCTGATACCACAGGAAACGAAAAAATCGTGCCTTCTTCGATAACAAGATGGCTTATTGCTGATTCAACGCATCATAATCAAGAGGTTCGAAAGTTCTTTTCTATTGTATTAATTTCGTGAATCATGAGTTAAAAAACTGGAATAATGTTAATCATCTAATACATATTGTCTCTACATATTGGAGGACTTTGACAGCTTATGATGCATATGACTGTACATATAAAAACATTTTTTCATATAAATTTGTAATCTTCATATAATAAAATTCTAAACTATCATGAGGAACGTCAAAAAGGAATATTAGTGACAAGTTGAAATAAATTTTTTATTATATTGACGTTTTTCCCGTGCTCGAATTTCTAGTAACCTGCGAAACAGTAGATGATATGGAAACTATTTTGTTGACATATAGTTAATAATGTTACTGTTTCTTCAGTTTTTATTACAAAACTGAAGAAACAGCAATATTGATAATGTATGGAAAAATTTGTAAGTCCTGTATGTAGTATAAAACTGCCTTTAAAGAGCTGTAACTGATGCTAGTTCTTCACACTTGGAAAATGAAAAAAAGGGAAAAAAAAACACTGTAGAATTATTATTTTTGCTTAAGAACTCTTAAATTTTCTGAAGAATGAACAACTGAGTAGCATGATAAAATTTTGAGTATTTACTAAATCTGTTATAACAAAAAAGATTCTGATTTCAATAGGTGATGAGAGAAGCAAACAATAGAGATCCATCATTGAGAGCTGTTAGCATGTGTTGGTAAGTACTCAAGAGATACATATAGCGTATTAAATCTGTTTATTTTTGTGGCGTACTAAGTAAGCACAAAGATTCGCCAAGCTTTCACACTTTAGTGGGAGGCTTTTTCAAGGCAATGGTAGACATAAAAATGCAGTTTTATGATAGAATTTTGAGTATTTTATCATAAAATGCATTTTTATCTCTACCATTGCCTTGAAAAAGCCTCCAGTAGAGTGTAAAAGCTTGGGGAATCTTTGTGCACCACAAAAATAAACAGATTTAATACACTATATGCACCTTTTGAGTATTCAGTCTGGTGTATTTATAATAATGTGTGTTGGCAAGATTCTTACTGCATTTGGTTCAAAACCAGCTTTTAAGTTAATATCTAGGGAAAGAGGGAAAATAATTTTTTTTTAAGGAGTGGGGGTATTTTTATTTAATTGTTGATTTTTTAAAATTCTTCTACATTAGCTGTGATTTTTATATATTTATAAAGTTGATGTACAGGATTATTACAAATTAGCTGATCAAAATGATATTAATAACTTCTGAACAGAAAGTGGTAATTTCAAAGAGTGACTTTCTAATGATGCCACATAAGTTTCACTCACAAATGTTAAACATAGCTTTCTTTTGCCATTCAGCAGATATCCTACCTGTATGAGATTTCATTTCATATCCACTAAAGCATATCTGCATCCACTTTTGTTATTGCATTCAAGATTCACACACATGACTCATCTAAGGTGATTGGAAATGGAGAAGTTTAATTTTTGGTGATGTAGGCTTCACCAAAATTCACCTTTCCAGCAATAGAGGCAGATGTAACTTTGCAGTTAGTAGCCATTTTGGTTGACAGTGGGTCAAATTGTTTGCAGTGTTGGTTATTTTTGAAACAAAATTGAGCACAACTGTGCCAAGGAGGTTTCAAATGCAGCACAGCAAGACTACAAGCACCTACACAAAGCACCATTACTGTTTGGTACAAATGGTTTATTGGCACAGGATATGTGGCACAAGTATAAAAGGGACAGATGAGGTATGGAAACTGAAGTGGGTGTGCTATATAGAAGCCCTTTGAAGTCAACAATGCTTGCCAGTAAGTAAATGATATCCAATGATATCTGGTAAAGAAATAACATCACAATGATATCATTGTGTGGAAGATTTCATGTTCCCATTCAGGCCTTTCAAGTCAACATTGAGAGAAGGGAAAAAACAAAACTAGCTTGCATTTTGCATAGATATGTCTACCAGAATGAAAATGTGAAATTCCTTGATAAGATTGTGTTTAGTGATGAGGTCACATTTCACTTGAAATGTGGTAATCAGTTATCAGAACATGGGAGACAGAGCACCCATATGAGCTTTATTGTGCAGTGGGTGCTACTAAGGTATCCAGTCCCACCCCCACCCCCATGAGGGCACAGGTTTGGTGTATCTAGGCAAGCTGCAGATTTTCCTGGTCACAGCTACAGGAAGGAGGATATGAACAGAGATTCAGCATGATGGCACACTTGTGTGACAAAGTCATATTTTCTTTCTTAGGAGTTTCCTCTTTGGATTGGCTATGTGGTTAAATAGCTTAGCCACACCATGGTCTCTAGACCTTATTTTGCTTGATTTCTGTCTATAGGGTTTTGTGTGTCTATGCTCCCCCACTTTAGATATGTGTCCATGTGTTTTTGAATAGTCTCAAATTGATACAGATATGTTTAGGTAGATTTGGGATAAAATTGCTTACAAGTGGGATATCTATCAAATGATGAAGGGGATCCAGATTAAGTATTTGTGATTGAAACTTACTTTTTGTATTTATCATTTTTTGTTCAGAAGTTATTAAAATATTTTTCTCATCTAATTTGTAATAACCCTATATTTTCTTGTTGCCTCAACTGATTACGGTTTATGCCGTACACTTTCAGACTTTACTCTTTTTATTTCAGTGGAAAAGATTCACTCCCTTAAATGAAATTCTTAAAGGGCATAGAAGAGGTGAATTGACTGTATTTTCAGGTCAGACAGGAACTGGAAAAACCACTTTTATGAGTGAATATTCCATTGATCTTGCAATGCAAGGGGTATGTTTGTTTCATGTTTGTGTAACATGATCTAATATTTTATCATGTGTTTCAAATAAAATGAATTGAAAAATTATATTTGATGCTAGTATGAATTTTGCACACGTTGAACCACTTAGTGCAGTATTGCTGTTCAAGTTAGTATGGAAAATGTTTAGCTTTTATTTTTAATGAGCTAAATAGATTTAGAAGTATGAATGTATTTTAATTTGCAAGTGTTGGAAACTTGATGGTTTTAAATTGTTTTGCCATAGATCTTAGACTCATAAAGAGATGTTGAATAAAAGTTGGGTAGCAGTTATTTGTGATCACTCTACATCTTCATAGCTTGGATCAGATGTTTAGTGTTTGGCTCCCTTATTTTATTCTGACTGATTTACAATGTGAAACACTCATTTCCTGCTATCTGTGTTGCATTTCAAACCTCCTATTCATGGGTTACTTCATATATCTTCTATAACACATTAACTGAATATGCATTTAGAAATTTTTTGAAACACTACATTTTTAAACAGATGAATTTAGATTTAATCCAACTGTAGGAAACTTGATCAAGTCACAGAATTTTTTTTTTTTTTTTTGTGGTTTGTGCAAAACTTAAAAATCACATAACATTCCTACTATGAAATAGAGATATGTTGGGTGAATACATATGTTCTATGCTCAATTTCACAAAAACGTGCAGCTTGAGACATATTTAAAAAATAGACTTACTACTGGCAAACTGCATGTCGCCAGATCCCATTCTGAAAAACACATTTCATGCATGTTTTTTTTGTTTTTTTTAAACTTATGCCTTAATCTCTATGTGGAAAGATACACTCACCATATCCTTATTTTTACTAAAATGTCACTTAAATATTCTACCAAAATCCATTAAAATGTAATACAACATATCACTAAAACATTTTCCCTAGTTAATAGCAAATGCACCCTGAGGCAGACAAGCTCTTTTCATTTATCTTACCCCAATCTCTCTGAAAAACTCATGTGTAATAATCAATTCACCCATAACACAAATATATATGAACTACTTTTGCAAATTTAAACAAAAGTTAGACTAAAAAACATGAAAGATAAAATTTTAAAAAGCATATACAAACTCAATCGGAGGTGCTCTTTTTTCAAATCTGTGGTACTTTCTTTTCCATTCTGTGATGACCTTTGGCAGACATTGAGTGATATACCAATTAGCAGTAACTGTTCTTTGATTTTCAAGAATAGTTGTCACATGCCCTGTTTTACAGAAGGGCACTACCATTTTCTTCACTGTGGATTCATCTGACTTTGGTTAGAGGTACATCATCTTCAAAGCACCAGACCCTTGACTGTTCCTTTGTTTCTGAATCATGGTGATAAATCCATGATTTGCCACCAGTTACAGTTTTTTAGGTGTCTTGACTACGTCCTCCTCTGAATTTAGATAACATGAATTGGCTCCATTCAGCTCTGCTGATCCGTGAGTGAATGAGGCATGCAACAGGCATATCACTTCTTGACATGCAAATGATCATGAATGATTGATTATGCAATAGTTGATCTGACACCCAGCACTGTCTCTATTTCATGATTTGCGACACAAGGATGTTCTTGATAAGTTTTCTTACAGCATTGATGCTTTCAGTCTTTACCGCTGTATGGGGCAGACAACAGTGGGGGCCATCTTCCAAAGAGTTTCTCCCCCTCTTAAATTCATGAAACCAGTTTTTAATTGTGGCAAGGGAAGGAGCAGACTATGTAAAGATATTTGCTAATGATTTAAAACACTGCTGTTCACCTAAACCTTTTTTAAAATTATAGAAAATCATTACACGAAAATCACATCTTGACCACTCTATTTTAGTGTGCCAAATGAAGTTCCATTTTCCTGCCATGTGAGCAAAATCTGGTTTGAGCAGGTGGTCACAGCACCTGCTATTGGCCAATACAAACACGTGCTTCCTAACTACAGCTGTTTCATCGTCGGCAGACAACACATTCAGTAGCAGCTAAAAACTTTCAGCACAGCCTCTGTATATTTAAAAGCTGTAGCTGGTTTTAAGGATTCCAACCAAAATAGTTTTCCAAGTTTGTTTTTGCCATTTGATTCATATGGTTTTCAAAAAGTCAGATTTAAAATGAATTTTCAAGCAGTTTTTGTTTTGAAAATGAGAATTAAACCACTAATTCAAGATCCAGTTTATAAGGAAGAAATTAAAAAAAAAAAAAAAGTCCACTACATAACTGATCCAACATTTACTTTTAGATGGATTGTAGGTATTACACCACTGACAAGCAGCCACATTTGTGTGAATACCAGGTATTTCCACTCTTTACTATATTTTAAATGTATAAGGAAAAAATATATTTGCCTGCACAAGTTATTTTTGTGTTCAGCTCTTTACAACAGATAGCCTTTCCTGTGTAGGAATACTGATGTAAAATAGATGTTTTTAACTTCAAAAAATGTTATATCACTCGTGTACTTCTGTTGGTTCCCAATTATTACCGTTAGACAGCTCAAAAAATTTGGCAGCTCTGCTGCTTGCCCAAAATAATACATCCTGTGCAAAACATTCCACACAGCAATGCATCTACAAATAGAATCTTTAGCATAGTAAGAAAAAATTGCTGTTCCCACAACTGTTTATTAACATTTGCTGATTGATGTCATCCATTGTCATACAGTAATGCAATGCCTTGTATCAATATACCTTGATGCTTTAATTTAAGCAAAGTTACACATCGTGACCTGTTGAAATGCCACTGTTGAAGAACATGCTGCGCTGCCATGTACACTTACTGTCAGCATTTACTAGACTGTATTGCTGAAAAAGCAAACTCTGTGCACTTTTACATCTGGAGTGTATTTACTCATTGGTATATGGGGGATTCTGTCTTGCGTTATCTCAGAGTGCTGTAAAGTCCGCATAGTGATATATTCTACACACTGGCTGTAATTTTCCAATTATATCATATTAACAAAGAGGGGAAGGGGAGGAGACTTGCTATTGTAGAAGGGTGACTTATATACAAATGTTACTGATTTATGCCAGCATATATTATTAAATGTTTTACTAATTTGCAAATTTTACAACAGTAATTACGGGATGAAGGGTGTACTTTACTCACATTGGGTGTCTTGTACTGTGATAGTCCTTGAAATTGATATTACGTCTATACATCCTTCCGGTATTCTTCACAGTCCAAATCCCAGGTTTGGCCGCCACAGCTGCACCTGTCTGTTAATATATTGTTCATTGAATATATGGGGGTGAGGGGGGGGCGTCAAACAACTTTCCGGTAGTTAAACATATCAGTGCATCCAAGTTTTAGGTAAATCCAGGCATTTTACGCATGGTGTACTACTATGTTGCATGACTTGATTTGAGACTGATGTATAAACAGGTGAAAATATATCGAAAGGTTAAAACATGAAGACGCTATGTACACTAAAAACAGCTCAAAAAGATTTCAGCAAGCAACTTGTATCTGTCAGTATTTGTTCGTTGACTATGCCACACGAAGAATAAAAACCACGAGGACAGAAACATGAACCAAATACAATTAACTCCGACGAAAATGTTAAAAAACATTGAGAAACAGCCGTAGTTCTTATAACTGCGATGCATTTCAGTGCGAAATGCACCATCTTCAGGCTGGGGAACTCCGCCACTGGTTCGTCTCAGGAACAGCCACGAAGTGTCCTGGTGATTAGGTTTGCCTGCTGTCTGTCCCACACGCCATGTGCTGGGTGAATCGAAATTATCTGTCTCCCACTTGCCAACAACATAGTGGTCAGCATTTTCATTTGTTGAATTTGGAGCAATGGGTTTCTTATTTTTCCTTGAATTATTTTTTTCTGAATTTATCAACAGTTTCCAAGGCAAAGCGAGGTCTATGCCATTGTTCTTGTTACAATTTAGTTCCCTAGCTTTTTCAATTATTATGACTTTTGTGTATCATAGGTTTTTTCAGTGTGCTGTCTGTTTATTATTCTGACATTCTCGAAGTCTGGCTCTCCTTGATTGCTGTTTTGTTTTCGTTCTTGCACCAGTTGCTGATATGTTGACAGAGTTTTTTTTTTTTAACCTCCAGATCTTATTTTGCTTGATATTTCTGTCTATAGGGTTTTATGTGTCTATGCTCCCCCACTTTAGATATGTCCATGTATTTTTGAATAGTCTCAAATCGATGCAGCAGATGTGTTTAAGTAGATTCAGGATAAAATTGCTTACAAGCGGGATATCTATCAAATGATGAAGGGGATCCAGATTAAGTATTTGTGATTGAAACTTATTTTTTGTATTTATCATTTTTTGTTCAGAAGTTATTAAAATATTTTTCTCATCTAATTTCTAATAACCTAGCTTATGTCTAGTAATTAATGATTTCATGGCTTCCTCTTATTACTTTCAGTATTATAAATATTTAACAGGAATTATCGAGGATAAATTTATTAAGGTACATTGCCTCTCAAATTTTCGATCTAAACACTAGATCTTCATCAGGAGTTCTTGCTTCCTTCTACTTCCACAGGTCTGGTGACCAAGCCTGATGGATTTTCCATCCAGCATGGTCACTGATGTTGCCACCTTGTGTCTTGTAAATTTCCAGGGATTCCTCTAATTTCCGGATAATTGCATGGGATTGATGTTTGATCACTTTTAAGGAGTTCCAGTCCATTTTGTGGCCAGTATCTTGTATGTGCCTGTCTAATCCTGTTTTATTTGAGCTGTTCCTTATTGCTGCTTTGTGTTCTTTAATTCTGGTGGTTAACCTTCTTCCTGTTTCTCCTATATATGGTAATCCAGAAGAACAAACTATTTTATTCGATATTATGCACTATCCAGTCAAATTTCAGGTCAAAGTGCTTTGGCCAGATTTCATTCTTCTTATTTATGATCTGAAATATTTTCTTTAACTCCTCGTCAATATTTATTGTGGTTGTCTAATTTAGTTGGGCTATTTTAAAATAATTGTTGTAGCAATTGCTATTTAATTTGTATATTACATGTCATTTTCCCTTAATTTGTGCTCTCAATCTTTTTTGCTCACAAATATGTAGGATATCTCAATCCTTTTTACCTACAGGAGTATTAACTATCCTCAATGAACGTGGTTAATTCTTTGTTTTACATATTTGTTTTTATATCAATTAATCTCGGCAATTTATGAGGAACTGTATTTTAAAGTCTTCATGACATAACTTAATGCGTTGTTCTCTATATGTAGAAATCAAATTCATGCTGAAACCATGCAGGGGAACTCCACTGTATCATACTTCTTATGTGGGCAGACAAACACCTAATGAACATTGAAGAGTTGGTGCGAAAACAAGTTTCACATCGTGACCTGTTCAAATTTCACTGTTGAATGTGCTGCAATGTACACTTACTGTCAGCCTTTACTAGACTGCATTGCTGAAAAAAAACAACCCTAGTGTATATCCTACAATAAAACTCACTCTGGAATTAGAAGATAATAAAAAAGTTACCCTTTCTGGACTTAATGGTAATACGAAAACAACATAAGCTAGACTTTTGCGTATATATAACATACAGGCTGGTACTCGTCCCAGGAATCTTTTCATCCATGGTCTCAAAAAATTGCAGCATTCCAATCATACATCAGAAGAGCGCACACGTTGTGCAGCAATAGTTGATATAAAAACAAAGAATTAACATGGATCATACATACTACTAAAGAATTTGGATATAAAGCCTCAATAATCAAGAAACTAATCCATGACTACAAACACCCAAAACTCAAGACCAGCAAAAATACTGAATACTGTGGACAATTCCCACATATCCCATGCATCAACACAATTCTAAAGAAAGAATGCCATAAAAAAAAAAAAAAGACTTTGGCACATCTGTTGTTACATACAAAGATATTATTTTAAATAATAAAGAACATAGTAAAGTGCTTGAAAGATCTGGAGTATATAAGATTCCCATAAAATTTAATAATAGCCAAAACAATCATAAAATTTTTTATATAGGCAGTACAAAAAAATAGATTAAAAAATAGACTATATAAAGATATCAGCAACTGGTGCAAGAACGAAAACAAAACAGTGTTAATAGATTACTGCAGAGACAATCAAGTAGAGCCAGACTTCGAGAATGTCAGAATAATAAACAGACAGCATACTGGAAAAAACCTATGATGCGTGAAGGCCATAATAATAAAAAAAAGCTAGGGAACTAAATTGTAACAAGAACAACAGCATAGACCTCCCTTTGCCCTAGAAACTGTTGATAAATTCAGGAAAAAATAATTCAAGGAAAAATAAGAAACCCATTGCTCCAAATTCAACAAATGAAAATGCTGACCACTATGTTGTTGACATGTGGGAGACAGATAATTTTGATTCACCCAGCACGTGGCGTGTGGGACAGACAGCAGGCAAACCTAATCACCAGTAGTGTTCTCCCTAGAGCCTTTTAACTGGGTGGCCCACCCAGCTAAATTTCCTGTAATGAATGTTTTCACAACACACATAATAGTAAGAGTGAAGAACTTACTCCCACATACACTATAAATATTGGTGAAAATGACTGAAATCTGTGTTGAACAGGATTTATCAGTAAGTATTTAATAAGCGCAATCATGTTAACAGGGTGCGCACGCGTGCTTGAAAACCTGGAAAGTCCTGGAAAATCATGATTACGTTTTCAAGGCCTGGAATATCCTGGAAAAACGGTATTTTTTTAATGCTGACTTGAAAAGCCTTGAAATTTGAAATTAGTGCTTAAAAAAAATGCCCTTTTAGGAAATCGTGTTACTGACTGTTACCCCTTAATTTTTTTAAGTTCCTCTCCTCTGTTCTCAAAGAAACCGCCGGCTACAGTGGTGTTTCGGATGTGCCCAAATCTAATTTGGCTGGGGGGGGGAGCACTACTTCCAGTGCAATAAAATTGGATGATTACTAGCAGGTCTGTTAGGGAAGGGGAGCTTGATGCATTCTCTAGCCCTGAGCTTGATGTCCGTCCGACAACTACTGAGAACAACAGAAGGGGAAAGAAGAGACATTTAGCATTTGCAAGGGGGTCGCGTGTTTACCAAGTCAGCTGGCATCCACCAGTGAAGAGTATGCCTGAACAACACATTCATCTGCTCCTTGTTTATTGCATTAAGACGCTTGCTTCCGGCCCACCCCTCAAGAGACTTCGGCTACTTATGAAAAAAAATAAGAAAACTATCTTTGCGAATTTTTCACAAAAGTGACTGAAATTTTTACATTTACTATAATTGGATTACAGAAGCTCACTCCCAAAATTCCATTTGAATCGGTTTAAAACTTAAAAAGTTAGCATTGGAAATTTTTATTATGTGTGCCTCTTTAGACAGTGAGCCTTGAGCAGAAAGTGTGTTACCATAGCAACGGTTGATTGACAGCTGGGAGCGCTGATCCGAAGCCCTTGGTTGGGAAGAAAGCAAACACCTGTTTATCACTTCCACGGCTCAAAAGGACTAAGAGATATTTTCAGAAATCCATTTTCCGGAATTTTGAAAATAACACAGTAAAATTTTTACAGTGGTTAAAATACATCACAATAAAGTTCTAGTGCAAATTTCGCCGAATTCCGTTTGAAACTTTAGCAGATGCAAAAAAAAAAAAAAAAAAAAAAATCTTCCGTTGCAAAATCGGATTCAAAAAAAGAAACGGCAATTATAAATTACGGGAAAAGCAAGCAAATTATTTTTTAGATGCCATGGTTTATTTAAACAGAGTGATCTTTAAATTTTGTTTCTGTGATGATATGGACTCTATTTTAATTACAAACATACATTTTTATTCAGATGTCTGAGTTACTGTTTTAATAATAAAATCTATAATTAAAAAGTTTTCAATGGATTTAGGCGAAATTCAGCAGATAAACGTATTTTAGTAAATTGCAACGTTATGACGTAAATTTGGTCATTTTGTCGAAAATTGGGCAGCATTTTTTTTTTTTACGTTTTCTCCTATGTTAGGGTGAAGGAGGAAGACACTTCAGTGAGCTGCAGGTGGTGATTTATGGCGATGTGCTAAATGAAAAGAAGCCGTTCCATCAGGACATTCCAGAGGTTGAGTGTGCGTGGACGCGTGCTCCTGCTGTTTGAACTTAATTGGAATGTTTTCGGGGGGGGGGGGAGAAATATCCGTTTCAGCTTTACAGCTTTCAGGCTCCTTTTTTTTTTCTTGGTAATAAATAAAAACCATAGTTGCTGCATTCACCATTGATCCATATTCGCATTTCTTGAATATAAACAGCAGACAATCGGAAACATGGTGTTGGGTGGGTCTTGATGTTCTTCATTTGTATCTGCTGAATTTTGTTCTGTGGGAATACGGAATGAGTTATACTGTGAATACATACAAAACTACATATTTTTGAGCTGAAAAAATATGTCTACTTGTACACAGTAGCTAACGTGTGAACTCAGACGAAGACAATCAGACATATGGACGTCTGATTCCATAAAAAAATCAACCCATTTTATTATACACGACAGGTAAAAAAGAAAAAACATTACATATTTTTAAACATTATAAAGGAAAGCGGATTTTTGAAACACCATGACTTGATGATATTAATTTCTGAAAGTTTTTTTTTTTTCGATTTTAATTTCTGAAATCTTTTTTTTTTTTTTTTTTTCAATTACAATACATTGTAACAGGATACCTGTGTGTTGTATCCCTTAGTTGTATGGCAGATTTTCAGTTGGCCGATATCCGCGATCGTAAGTGGTAGTTACATTGCTATTGTTGATGATGACAAGATAAATACTGGAGTAATGTAGAATGTTGCATAAAGTAAAAAAAAAAAATCGCCCCCCCTCCTCCCCCTTCGAACTTTTATGCGGTTATCATAGCTGATCAACCATTTCATTCCATGAACATCAGCACATTTCAATCATTTGACCATTGGGGGGTCTGACGGAATTCAGCAGTGCTTAAGCGCCTAGCGCAACGAGAACATGCTAATTATGGACAGTTCTATTCCCTTCCCCTATCATCCCTAATAATTGAGAGCGCATACTGTAGTTTCAAATATTCTGTGTATGAGCTAGTTTTCACGCTGTTCGTTATGTTTTTATTTTAGAAATTACTAACCCTTTCGAACTGTAGGTTGCAGAAACGTTTATGCTTTGGTTTTTTCCATTTGTCCGTACGATAATTCACGTAAAAGGGGTTGGATTTTGGCGAAATTTTAGTATGCTGTTAGGTACAACCTAGGAACCTACCCTGTTGAAAATGGTCGAAATTAAATTCAAAGGCATAGATATAAGAACAGTATTCATTCTCCAAGCTTGAAGCCCTACGTCCACTCCAGCTGGGTAAGTATGAAAGATTTGAGACTTGGAGGAGACCCAGTACAAAGTTTTGCTTCCTTCAGGCACTAAGTGTTTGTTAACATTTCCTTTCCTCTGGTTTGGAGTCCAGCTGTAAGAGGTGATGCTTTGTAACAGTCTTTTAGCACAACGCTCTGTCTACTGATTGGCATACAGGTCATAAAACAGTAACTTCACTAAGTGTTGTTTCCTTGTTTTGAATGAAGACTAAATCAATGCCAAAGCATTTGCAACCCAGGCTGCCTAAAGGACAAAGCTGGGGAGCAGGAAAGAACATAGCAGTAAGACCCCTTTTTCTTTAATTACTTAAAATCTGCCCTATAGTAATTGGTCACATGTGTAGCCCCTTACTCAGGGGAAATTCTCAATTTTTAGTTGTGTGGTTCCTGATCTTAGATATTTTTTGGTTTTCATTTACTGTTTCAGTTGATTTACCCATTTTTTTCACCCCCCCCCCCCCTCCCCATTAAATATGGGTAAGTGTACTTTTAGTGATCTTTGGCTAATAAATCCTAAATAGGCTGGATGGATTAAAAAAGATGAAAGCAATTGCCATGTTGCAAAATGCATTTTTATCCATTAAAATAATAGATGTTTCGAATATGGGGGAATCCGCTTTAAGAAGCCACATGAAAGGAAAAAAACATAGTATGTTGACAGAAAGCTGTAAAAATGTTCCACTAACTGTTGATAAATTGCTATGTGTATTAAGTGATAAACAAGTACAGCCTATTGCATCCACATCTAATCCTCTGCATATTCCTCTTGAAAAAAATGCAACCATTAAAGCAGAAGCATTGTGGTGTTTAAAAGTGGTTAAATCCCATTACTCTTACAGGTCTTGTGCAGGTAATGATGTTTTATTCAGCCTAATGTTTTCTGACAGCAGAATTGCTGGAAACTTCAGCTGTGGCGAAAAAAAAATGTTCCTACATTTGTTGCTTTGGTTTGGCACCTCACTTTAAATCAGTGTTGGTTCAGGAAGTCGAAAATGAAAATTTTGTGATTTTGTTTGACGAAAGTTTAAACAAGTTTAGTCAGTCAAAACAAATGGATATACATGTTCGTTTATGGGGAAAAGGAACAGTTTCAACCAGATATTTGTCATCAGTTTTTTTGGGTCATGCTAGTGCAGACATAATGATGGAAAAATTTCTTGAATGCATGGCGTGCCTCCCACTGTGTAACATTGTGCAGTTATCAATGGATGGACCCAATGTTAATTGGAAGTTTTTTGATATGCTGCAATCAACACTAGACTCAAATGTCCAACTCCTAAACACAGGGAGCTGTGGACTTCACATTGTAAACAATGCCTTTTGACATGGAGCCTCAGCAACAGGGTGGGAAATTCAAAAGTTGCTTTCATCATTATTTAGGCTTTTTAAAGATTCACCTGCAAGGAGGGAAGATTTTTCTAAAATAATTTTAGCCAGTAAGATGCCATTAAAATTCTGCCCACACAGGTGGCTAGAAAATACTCCTGCCTGCGAGTGAGCATTAGAAATTTGGGCAGACATTGAAAATTATGTTAACCAAATTGAAAAGAAGGGCATCAAGAATCCCCACACTGTATCATTTGATGCTATCAAAACTTTCACTAAAGATCCTTTTTGTTTTGGCTAAACTGCATTTCTTCAATTCAGTTTCAAAACAGCTGGTACCATTTCTCAAAGCATATCAGTCAGATAAGCCAATGATGCCTTTTATGGCCACAGATCTTGAAAAGATGCTAAGAAATATGATGAATCGCTTTGTTAAAAGAACCATAATGGCAGAAGCTAACTCTGCCTTAAAGCTGTTACAAGTAGACCTTACAGATGCATCTCAGTGTTGTCACTATAAAGAAATTGATGTTGGGTTTCAAACAGAGAAGGTATTGAAAGAATTAAGTGCTAAGAACATTAGTGAACGCAAACTTACAGAGTTTAGAATGGAATGCCGAATATTTTTTTGCAAAAGCTAGTTGTGAAAGCTATTGGAAAAAAATCCACTTAAGTACTCCCTTGTTCGCCACATGAAGTGTTTAGATCCTCGGTTGATGTCAAAAAATAGTGAGACTTGTATTAAGAATCTAACATTCATTCTCACACTTCTTGTTGATGCTCATAGAATACAACCAGAATTATGTGATGGTGTAATATGGCAGTTTAAGGAATTTGTGACCAGTGTTGCAGCGGTAAAATCTTCATTCATAAACTTTGATCCAGAAGATAAACAACAAAGAGTAGACACATTATTGTATGAGTACATGTCTTCTACTAAAGCTTTTAGTGAACTGTGGAAAGTTGTGAAACTTCTTTTACTGTTGTCACATGGGCAAGCTTCTGTTGAGAGGGGTTTTTCAGTCAATAAGGAGCTCATTGTAGAAAACATGAGAGAGGAGTCAATTGTAGGCACAGAGAATTATTTATGATCATATATCCTATGTAGGTGATATTGATAAGGTAAATATCTCAAAATCCCTTCTGTTATCAGTTGGAGCTGCAAGGCAAAAATACATACATTATTTGGATGATAAGTCCAAAGAAAAGGAAAAAGCAGCCATATGTGGAAGAAGGAAAGCTATTTTAGATGAAATTGATAGCATAAAAGAAAAAAGGAAACTCATTGAAGGAGTAGTCAAAGAATTACTTAACTCTGCTGATGATTTAGCTTTAAAAGCTGAAACTACAAATAACAATACATACATTGTAAAATCTAATAGCTTTAGAAAAACTGCTCATGAGAAAAGAGCAGTACTTAAAAAAAAAAAATGGATATGGAACTTGAAACCAAAGTCAGCAATCTTAAATCTGTATAACCATCCATTGATACTCCATATTTGTGGTATCTTCCAAGCATATAAAGAATTAATACTAAAACATAAAAATTTTATATTTGTACAATTTACAATAGAAATGAACTTTTTTTCTTTCTTTGAAGCATGTTGAACTTCAAACCAGTTTTGATCTTTTATCTTCATAATTATTTAGTGTTTTTCATATGAAGTTCATGTAAATAGACTAATGAACTCTTCTGTTCCAAAAACTTATAACTTTCTGCAACTAACTTCCACAATTGGGCTTCTTATTGGACTAAAACTTTGGTAAGTAATATAAAACCTTATATATACTTGTACAGTAAATACTCATGGGCTCCTAAAACATATTTTTGCTGTACATTTTACTATGAATTTGTGGCCAAAACAATTCAATCAATTGTCCTTAATGCATTGATCAGATTTTGGTTTATATAACTGACAAACTTCCAATTTTTTTAAAAAAAGCTTTTAAAAACTTAATTCATATAATTGTCTTATGTTTTGGGAGTTGAACCAAAAGTGGTTATTCTGATTCTGGTTATGATTGAAGCTTAACTGGATGTAGAGATTCCTTATGCTCATCATTTTTCATTTATGTAAAATACTTAAGAATATCCTAATTTATACCAATAAAAAACTGAAATTGTTTTATGTTTAAGGTTTTTATAAATAGTTAAGCTAGTTCCACATTTTGGGGTAGCACTTCATAAATTTAGTTTAGCAGTGATTTTGATTTAAAAAAATAAAAGTAAATTGAGGCAATCTTGTTTGATATGAAAAATAATTTTTTGGAAAGTAATATGAGGCAAGTGTACTGGTAGACATAAAGGTGGTTAGATTCTTTTGGGTTGGGTGGTGGGCCAGGACTTTCTGACTTCTATGATGAAACTTATTTGAAATTTGTTGCCATGTTCCTAAAATTACACTTTCTGTTTTAAACTCTATTGATTCACCTTTCTATGATCGTCCACTCCCGAATCATTTCTTGAGGTGCATAGTGATTCCGTGGCTTATGCTTTTTGATTTAACATAACTGTACTACAATTGGGGGAAATTTTCCTCAAGTCTGGAACATATTCTGTCTAGTAATAAGATTTTCATTGCCTTCAAGAGTCACATCCCAATATGCAGCCACCAGTGGCAGTTATTGGGAATGTTAAAAAGAAAAAAAAATCATTCCCATGTATGGAAACACTTTTTATCAGAGCTAGAATCCACCTGTGGGCATAACAGGCACATGTCCCATTTAAAAAAAAAGGGGGGGGGGTTGAGTAAGTAGATAAGTGCTTTGCTTTGTCTCACGTTTCTTGTTTTCAGACATAACACTTTTTCACTTATGGATTTGCAACTCCACGTTTTGTCTTACATTGGCCCGAACTTTTCAGTGATCCACACAGCAGTACTTCAGAACTGCTGTTTGTGATGTACTCTGACAGGCAAGCACCCCATCTCCCCTTATGGGTCCTCCATGTTTTACCACCGTGTTTTTTTGGAGGAAATAAATCTCAGAGATTTTTTTACCAGTCCTCTGTTAGACGTGCGCCCTCCCCATTCTTAAATTCTGAATCTGCCCTCACTTTATTTTATAATAATTTCAGTTGTTATCAATAATAGTCTGATTACATGGAAGATAGTGCAGAATAGTGATGCAGCTAAAATGACTGATTAAATTAATCATTTTCTGATTGAGGGAAAGGATTTTCTGAATAGCCTTGTGGTAATTGCATCATGATTCAATTTAGCATTATTGGGTAATTCGCCAATTAAAAACTTTAAAAAGAAATGTAATGGGTAAAAAAGCACACTCATCCATTTGCATCTTTCATCATTTTTATTACTTAAAACTGAAATTGCTTTTAAAAACTAATTTGAGCATGATACTGTAAAGCGTAGTAATCATCCTGGAATTTTTTGTATATGGCCTGGAAAAGGCCTGGAAAGTCCTTGAATTTTTTCCCCCAAAAAGAGTACGAACCCTGTGTTAAGCAAAACATCCTTTCTTTTTTTTTTTTCCATTGAGGAAGGGGTCGTTTAAAGTACCACCCAGCTAAAATTTCTTGCCACCCAGCTGTAAAAAAACTCTAGGCAGAACACTAACCGGGACACTTCGTGGCTCTTTCCGAGACGAACCAGTGGCGGAGTTCCCCAGCCTGAAGATGGTGCATTTCGCACTGAAATGCATTGCAGTTATAAGAACTATGGCTGTTTCTCAATGTTTTTTAACATTTTCGTTGGAGGTATTTGGTTTGTGTTTCTGTCCTTGTGGTTTTTATTCTGCATTTGGGATTGACATGCTGAACACTAGGGCGCAATTTCACCGATTAGCAAATAGCTAGTGAAAAATCAAATTTGCGAGTGAAAAAAAAATCGCAGTAGCAAATATTGCTAGTAAAGTAATTTCTTTATTTAAAGTAACCAAAAATCATTATCAATCCACGAAGTTTACATAAGTTTCTATTATCACTTGTTAAAACAGCGACGATCAGCGATTCTCTTTCGCCAATTTCCTTTCGACACTTAATACCCATCCTCCCCATATCTTTCATCCCTTCCAGTGGGAACTGTCGTAGAAGCGCATTGAAACTCCTCTCCATCGTGCCCTCATTGGTCTATTACAGAAACTGAACTTGACGTCGGCAATGGTTGCTGTGGCAACCCAGAGCTCCAGGATGGATCGGTTGTTTGACAACCTGCTCTGCCACCCTCCCTTCTTTTGTCCCACGAACTTTGTTCTCAACTCCTGTCGTAACCTAAGCCAAGCGATCGCCCACTTCTACAAGTCTTGATAGTCGTGCATGCATCAAATGCTGCGCTCTAATGATCAGTGATGAATAAGCAAGAATAATTCCCCTTATTGGGATGGTAGACAAAACCGAAAAAAGCAAACCAAAATGTTACTGGAAAATAGCCTGCCAACACTCGCAAAAGTCTTATCCATAGTAACTAGCCTTATTGCGTGGCATAGATAGACGCTTTTTACGAAACGTCTTCGTGTTTGTGGAGGTGGTAAACGATTACGGAAGAAACTTTTGCTTCGTCTGACTTCTGGTTTGGGAAATTTTCCTCATATTTTCAAGCTGAAATACAAATATTTATCCAGTAAAATGTTATTGAGCAATAATACTTGACAGAGGCAACATCATGAAAAAAAAGAAATTATGATTACGGAAAAAATCCGAATTCCGTCGACCTTTCGTTTCCTGGTTTCGTAAAGACGGAATTCCAATAATAACGAAAAAAGCCGGAATTCCTTGAATTCGCGGAAGAATCTCATGCCTGAAGATTACTGGAAAATTTCGCAGCATCTAACTTCCGTTTTTGCAAATTGTTCTCCACAGTTTCAAGCTAAAATGCAAACATTTATGCAATAAAATGATATTTAACAAGAAAAGCGGACACAAAGACAACATTGGGAGAAAAATTTGCGATTACGGAAAAATTTTCTTACTCAGTTTCACTACTGTGTTAGAGTTTTGAAACACGAAATTTCATCTCCAGATGAAAAACGACCTCCCCCCTCTCTCTCCCAAATATTGATCTTCAGAATGATCTAACTGATGACAAAAAAAAAAAAAAAAAAAAAAGCGGGATTTCACGAATCCATGGAAGAATCTAGTGTATATCATAAAAATAATAGCAAAAGAAAATTTTGAAACAAAATGAAAATTTGTGAATCCATAGTTTTGATAGTGAGTTCCGTAGTCAGACAACTAATTCCATAGAAACTACGGCATTGTGTGGTAGTTGGCAGATATGCAGTGTGTATGAATTCAAATATTTGTCTTTCACTTTAGCAAGAGTTCAAATGGAACAAATAACATGATTCCTGCTGGGCTGTCAATCAACGGCTAGTTTTGTAAGAGACCAAGGTACGCTGCAGTCAACTTCATGACGTCAGAGTTCCAGTTAATCCTGTGTTCACCCTGTCTCTGTTGGGTTAGTTTCAATATATTTTGCGTTCTTCAGAGATTCTTTGAGTGAATAACCATGTGTTACGTAGGCTCGTTTATTGTTAAGTGTACCTTTGTGTTTCATTTGCTTTATTTTTTTAATCATGAGTCGACAGTTGTCTTTGCATTCATTTGTAAATAAGCAACAGCGAACTTCTGATCAAAAGCCTTCATCTCAAAATGAGAACAATCCTTTAAATTTCGTGCAAGATAACGAAAGCTCCACTGCGCCAGGCAATGGAGCAGGAAATCAAAGCACGATAGCTGGTGAATCACGTGGTGATCATTCGTCTCAGCATAGTTCCCTTAAGCGAAAATTGTGTACAACTGCAATTAAAAATGTGAAGGTTGCTACTGTACAGAACTGTAGATTAAACAACAAATGGAATTGGATTAATTACAGTTTAATGGATACATCTCCTTCACATGTGAAAGAAATTTGGTACGAAATTTGTCGTGAGTATGGCATAAAAAAGTATCAGACTCAAAATGTAAAAAAAGAATCTGTTTCTGCACACAGCAAATCTTCTGATCATCTGACAGCATTATCAGTAAAAGCTTCTAAGGAAGGTGAATTATGTGATACTGCAATAGTGAAATCATTTAGAACAGCAGATGAAGAGCTTCTGAAAAGGATGGACAGATTATTTCATATTACATACACTATGGCAAAATCAGAGGTAAAGTTTAAATTCTTTGAAAAATTTATTTCCTGTCACAAAAGGACAACTGAAGGTAAAGCAGATATTAGTGTTACCTATCATAACGATAAAGCTTGCAGTACTTTTACTCGCTTCGTTGGTAATGATATCTGTGAGACATTGTGTTCAAAACTAAGAAATGCTCGGTTTTTCTCTCTGATGATTGAATCTATGGATATTTGCACAACAAGTAAATTGGTGTTATGTGCCAAGTTTGTCAATCAAGGAGAACCTCTGACACACTTTATTAAATTAGTTGATTTAAAATCTACTACTGCTAATGACATTTTTAAAGGCAATAAACACAGAGTTTTCAGACAAGTTGAACTTTCCTCAATGGATGGATAAAATTGTTAGTTTGGGAACTGATGGTGCTGCAGTTATGACTGGAAGAAAATGTGGAGTTGGGGCTAAAATAAAAGATGCTTGTTCTTGGTTGGTTAATATTCACTGCATGTCTCATCGCATGGAGTTGGCCATGAAATCGGCTTTTTCAAAAACATATGAGACTTACTTTGGAAATGATAATGAAGCAAATATATAGTATTTACTCAAGGTCTCCTAAACGTAGGACCATGTTGAAAGATATTGCATCAATATGCAATGAAAATATAATAGCTTCAGAAAGATTAGATGGTGTAAGATGAATACCTCACCATTACAGCGCGTGTCAAGGTTTGATTAATAACTGGAAGGCAGTTGTCATGCACTTGGAAGATGTCTGTGTTTCTGGATCATCTGATGAAAAAGGCGGTAGCACAAGGAATTCTGAAACACTGTCTGACTTATACTTTCCTACTGCATTTACACTTTTACACAGATGTACTGGGTGAAATAGCTCGACTCTCTCTCTGGGTACAAACACACAACATAAGTTTACATCAAATACTTAACAGACTTCAGTGTTCAGGAAAAGCTAAATGAAATGAAAGTTTCAGAAGGCATTAACTTACAAGAATTTACAAATACTGTTCAAGTGGATCATCTTTCTGGAAATTGTACATTTAAAGGTCAATCTTTGAAAAAAGAACTGATGCTGTACATTCATTAAAAAAAATGTTTTAATTGATGCAGTTTTAGAAAATATTAACTTTAGATTTTCATCTTTGCAAGGCGATGGAACATTAAAGCTTTCAACAGTATTTGAAGTAGCAAATTGGCCAAGTGATGCTCAAGAACTAAAAAATTATGCAAATTCTGAAATATTGACAATGGTTGAGCATTTTAAGGAACCACTGCAAAAGTGTGGAGTTGAATTATTCAACGTAAGTGGAGAATTTATTGAATTAAAAGTGGATGCTGCAAACAACCATCAAAGTGACATGAAAAAAGGGTCAAAGCATTTTTGGAGCAGGATGTTCCAAGAAAAATATGAAGCCTATAAAAACATATTAAGTTTAGCAGTAATTTGTGCGATACTTCCACTTAGTACTGCATGTTGTGAGGTGGGATTCAGTTTTTAAAAAGAATACAAGGGGATTGGAGGAACGATTTGTCTGTTGAAACTTTAAATGCTCTGATGACAATTGAAATAGAAGAGCCACAAGAAGAGATTTTTAATCCACGGTCAGCAGTTATAAAGTGGTTTGATGACAAAGTCAGACACCCTGAGCGTAAACCACATGGGAAGAAATCTGAATTAGAATGTCAGTGAAATATATTCATGCGGTATGAGAATTTGTTAAAAATTAATTATAAACACAGTCACTAAACTTATCTAAGATTCTTTTCATTATTCAAAGAGGTAAGTCAAAATATTTATGTACATTAAGTTTCTGTGTAACTTTATTAGAAAATAAGTTACAATGTGATTTAGTTTTACTTGCTAGTCATGCAAATGTTTAGCTAGCAAACTATTTGGCCACTAGCAAAATTTGCTAGTGAGCAAAAAGATGAAATCTTGCCCTGCTGAACACACTAGTGGAGTGAATCTTGGTTTTCTAAAATTGATTGTTTCTAGACTCATAATATTAAGTTTTGTTTTACATTGTTTTCCAGTAGTAGAAATAGTTTTCTGAATTAGCAACTTTTTTGTCCTTTACCATGTAGTCGACACAGTTAGCGTACCATTGCCCATACAATTTGCAGTAAAGATGTTTTGTGGATGGGCAGAAAAATGGCTGTGTTGGTGAGTAAGCAGGATGCTTTCTCATAAAAAAGCAGCACTTTCTTGTTTCATCCTATCCTGGAATCGAACTGATGGAAAAACTTAAACAGGCATATTTTTTATGCATTAGAGTTACTACACTATCTACCAGCAAGTAATTGGACACCTGTGATAGCAAAGGAAAACAAAGTTTATTCACCTTCAATAGTTCGTGGAGCCTCCACGAGCGGCGATTACAGCTGAGACCCTCCAGGGCATACTCTCAACCAGGCGTTGTACGACAGCTAGCGGTATTTTCTTCTACTCGGCTTGGAGAAGACAGGTCAGTTCCTTCACCGATTTCGGACGGTGGGGGGCACCCCGTAAGTCGACGCTCCAACTCGTCCCAGAGGTGCTCGATAGGGTTTTAAGGTCCGGGCTCTGCGCAGGCCAGTCCATTCAATTAACCCCATTGTCACCATACCAAGCCATGGTGGACCTCGCCACATGACAGGTGGCATTGTCATCCTGAAAGTAACATGGGTCCACTCCACGAGGAGTTAAAACTCCTCGCAGATGTGTCCCATCGATTTGGTGCGGTTCTTCCGAATTTCTCTGGCCAGCACCCGTCTGTCTCTAACTCCCAGTTTTGTGGGTCTGCAGAGTCGGGGCACATTCCAACAGTCACCTCTCATCTTCCACTTGCAATCACGTAGGCCACTGTCGAGTTTGGGTACTCCAACTCGCTGGATATGTCACATATGGATCGGCCATTTCTGTGATACCCGACGATTACACCTTTCTCGAAATCGGAGAGCTCCGAACTGCGTGGCATCTTGCATGCGACTGGTTGCGTTGTTGTTTCCCACACGATATTTAACGGCGGCAGCCGTGACGTGTATCAGGACTGCAGATATCGTTGATTGCAGGGGTGTCCAATTACTTGTTGGTAGATAATGTATTAAACTTGCATGAAAAAGTGGATATGGTTTTGAAATGTTCAGTTTCAGAAACTTCTCAGTAACAAGTATTAACATTTCTGATAAAAACAGCATTGCAGTGTAGTAATGCTGTCATCCATCTTAGGAATTCCTTTCACTTTTTAAAGGTTTCACTCTTATGTTGAAACTCACTTTGGAGAATGAAACAGTTCTATTCTATCTGCATTGAATTTTTTAATTCCCAGAGACTTAGCTGTGTAGGCAGTGATTCATTAATACAATGTTTTCACTTATATTCTTTGTTTCACCATGTACTATATCCTTCAACTAAAAATTTAGTGCTTTAAAATTTTCTGTGTTGAATGTAAATTCATTTTTCTCTTACAGGATCAGTTTATCAAATGTGGATGTAAATCTTAAATTATGTACTTCATTTGAATAATTTCAACAATCTTTTCAGCTTTTTATTTTTTTGTTAAACCTATGTCATAAATTTAAGTTCATTCCATCAAACAGGGTGCTCATTAGATACAGAAATTTGGGAATGTATCTTTTTGTTTATTTCTGATTCCAATTATTAATGTATATCAAATAAATTTAAAAGGAAACTTCTCAAATGTATTTTTTCTTGTGATTTTCATCACACCTTAATAAATCTAATTATAATATGATATAATACATTAATATGTATTTTTAATCCGTTAATAGGCGTAAAATTACAAAAGTTTCGCAAGCTTTTACTGCCAAAAAAATAAATGCGCATTTGCATTTATTCTTTGTTTCTGTTAAGTGTTTATGTTCAGAAGCCTGAAGAAGCTGTCCGTTGGCAGTAAAAGTTTGCGAAACTTTTGTAATTTTACGCCTATTAACGGATTAAAAATACATATTAATGTATTTTTATTATATCGTATTATTTTAAGTGGCGTACAACTCACAATCCAATTATCAATCTAATTACAGTTTTGCATGAGTGATAATGCAGGCAATTAATGGCACAGTTGTATTTTTATTTTTGTGTACACACAAATGTTTAACTTTATTGAATAAAAACCATTTGACTAAATTGTTGTCTTCTAACTTGCAAAACAATAAAATGATTTATTCATTATTTACATAGAATGTCTTAAACTAAAAAATGAGCAGTAATTGTAGAAAAAACTGTATTAAAATTTAAAATGGGCTATTATTATGTGACAACACACATCTCATTTTTGCAATCTGTTGCAAATTTTAGTCAAATGGTCTTTATTGAATAAAAACCATTTGACTAAATTTTGTGTCTTCTAACTTGCAAAACAATAAAATGATTTATTCATTATTTACATAGAATGTCTTAAACTAAAAAGTGAGCAGTAATTGTAGAAAAAACTGTATTAAAATTTTAAATGGGCTATTATTATGTGACAACACACATCTCATTTTTGCAATCTGTTGCAAATTTTGCTTGCAGGTTCGAACCCTTTGGGCAAGTTTTGAAATTAGTACTGAACGTTTGATTGAGATGATGCTCATGCAGTTTTCATTGTAAGTTTTTTAGGTATATTTATTTTTGCAACCTCATATAAAACTGTTAATAATTTGATTGAACTAGTTTCTTACTCTATGATTTTGAGTCATTGATAAAAATTTACTATCAAAATCTTAGCATGTTTAGCATGAATTCTGCCTTCTGTTAATTAACCTCCCTCCTAAGTATGGAAACCCAATGCTTAAATAAACTTCTTCCCTCTTTAGTTTTAGCTATGTAATTTCATGATCTAAAGTTTTTTAAGATAACAAGATCCAAGGGATTGAAGAACATTGCTTGTTTTAACTTTTACTCATTATATCCATTACTGTAACTGTGTGTGGTGTTTGCTGTTACTCATTATTTTATCACGCACTTGCACTCGTAAATGTATACTTAGGCTAAAAGAAAAAAGGCAGACATAGCCTTACAATTACATCATTAACAATTTACTTATGTATCTGATATTCACATTTATGCACTTCATAATTAAAGAAAATGCAGGGTTATTACAAATGAAATAGATAGTTTCAATGTTTTATTAAACCAAAACTAATTAAGCTATTGACACTCACATTGCACCATTTTGTAGGGAATCCAGTGATGGAAAGTTTGCTCCTAACTGCGCCGGTTTTGTTATCTTGTGTCAAACTGCTACAAATTACGAAAAAATTTAATATTTACGCCCAACTGCGCCAAAACGGCAATACACAGCAATAACTGCCCTGCGAGAAAAATGTTTTCACTGCAAAAAATGCTGTTTTGAACAGCGAAATGAATGACGCTTTTTAAAGATCTACGTGTCATTTGGTTAAACATATAACGACACTTAATCAACATGTACCGCCAATCCCAACATTTTGGAATGTTTTTCACGTACCTTCTAATTTGTTGTTTTTGCAGCATAAGTGACAAATAGGTTTCTCGATGTAGGTGGAGCTTATAAAGGAGGAGTTTTGCTGTAATCACGTGCTATGCAGGAGAAACGATGCTGTACGTTATGAAATCCTAATGAAGATTGTTTACAGATAGTTTGGTGGTATTTTGGAGTGTTGTGTAATTGATATTGTTTATATGTTGTTCCTTACTCTTTGGGGTGGTGCAGTTTCTTCGTTGCGGACGAGGTGCGCGATTACATAAATGTGGCGTAAGGTCAGTCGTTAGCTATTTCATTGACGCGGATGACAACTTCAGATGGCTTTCCCATCGCAGGATACGATGGTTCTGTTTCTAAAGGATTCGTAGATATTCAGAGATGCCAACTTTTACGGATTTTCACTCCATCTTACGATTTTACGTAAGTTACCCAAAAGATTACGGAAAAGCCCACGCAAGATCCATGCATGCAAATTTCTATTTTTTTTTTTTTTTAGTCTTTTGGTCGAAAAAATGCACTTTACAGATAGTCACTATACACCTATGATGCTCTGACTTCCCCCACCAATAGAGACAGAGCTTTGTCACGTGATTCCCTATACAGCCATTTGAGAGTGCAGTGCGCAAAAGCAAAGAGGAAGCTCTGCTCAGTGCCTTTTGCGAACTCTACATTGATTACGTGTAGCTTTGTGCTTGTGAAAATTTTGGTGTAAACATTTTAACCCTTTCCACTCAACAGCTGGGTGACATCCAACATTACGAAATCGCCGAACAGCTCGCATGGTGGGTGCCACCCGCCAGGCTGATGACGCCTCTATCTCTATACCTTGCATGTCGGCGCTCGCGAGACATTTCTTTTTCATCTGATGTCATGCACTCTCCATGCACCTATAGCTCGCGAGACATTTCTTTTTCACCAAATAGAGAAAAAGAAACTTCATCGCCGTGTCGGGTGTCGCCCGCCATGATGACGTCGCCTCTGTAGCTCGCATGTCGGTGCTCGCGAGGAATTTCGTTTTTGCCGAATAGCTTACGTGTCTGTGTCATCTGCCATGCCTATGACGCCTCTATAGCTTGTATGTCATAGTTCGCGAGACATTTCTTTTCCACCAAATAGAGAAAAAGAAACTTCATCGGCATGTTTGGGTGTCATCCGCCATGACGATGGCGCCTCTGTACATGGCGACGCTCGCGAGGAATTTAGCTTACGCCAAATAGCTCGCATGCCGGGTGTTATTCGCTGCGCCTCTGTAGCTCGCATGGCGACGCTGGCGAGGAATTTCTTTTTGCGGAATAGCTCGTGTCGTCATCCGCCACGTCTACGACACCTTTATAGCTTGTATGTTGGGGCTTGTGAGACATTTCTTTTTCGCCGAATATCTCGCATGTCGGGTGTCACCCTCCATGCCCATGACGCATATAGTTCGCATGTCGGCACTCGCGAGACATTTCTTTTTCGCCATATAGGTCGGGTGTCATCCGCCACGCACATACAACTCCTCTATAGCTTGTGTGTCGAGGCTTGCGAGACATTTCTTTTTCGTCGAATAGCTCACTTGTTGGGTGTCAACCGCCATGCCCATGATGCCTCTATATCTCCTATGTCGAGGATGGCGAGCCAAAGCTGAGCTTTCACTACTAAGTTGTGGCCTCTACTGCAGAAAAAAAAAAAGTGCTGGGTAAGTATGGGTAAAAAGTTATTCGAGTGGAAAGGTTTAATTTAGATCAAAACAAAATGAAACATAGCCATGAAACAGTTATGACAACAGGAAGAACGAAGTCAGATAAAACTTATTGTCAAGTGTATTGTGATATATGTAGTAAGAAGGACCTTATGAAGCATCTAAAGTTTTGCTGAATCACGTTCTGTAAGACATGTGGCTGCTATTTTAGCCTAGCGCATGGTGACCGCAATTATTGTAGGTGTCGTGCGGAGAGCGAGAAGCACAAAGATCATGTCAAGAGACTAAATGGAGATGTGTAAAATTAATGTAACAAAAAATCTTCTAACAGCTTATAAAGAATCCTGGGGGAAAATATCAATAACAGATTAGTGTTGGAAAAATGCAGCAAAATAAGCGAAAAAAAATGTTTGTGTTCACAAGGTGATTTGAAACGGAAAAAAGCTGAACTTTTGCAGCAGTTGGATTCCTCTCATAAAATGCTAAACAATGCTGAGATGAACATTGAATGTGGCATAAAAAAAAAAAAAAAAGACATCAGTGCAATAGAAAGTAGACAGGTACTATTAAAGAAACAAAACATTGTTAACTATCTTAAAAAATGAGAAAAAAATAGAAGTGAGCAATTAAATATTGAGAAAAGCAGCAAAAAATTAAACATTTTATGTAAAATAAAGGATTAATAATAGAATCCTGCTATGGTTACAAATTTTTTGATCTATTTAAAAACTAAAATCTTTGCATATGTGTGTGTGTGTATTTCAATGCAAGATATTTTAAATTTGAGTAGGGTGCATCTAGTTCCCAAACAAGTTTGTTCTATCTACTAATATTTTACCTGTTCTGAAAAAATGTTTTCTTACACCAAAAATGTACTTTATCTGCTCCAAAAATGCATTTTATTGCTCAAAAAATGTATTTCACCTGCTCCAAAAATGATTTTGCAACTTTCCATCACTGGGGAATCTCTTGAAGTTTGTTACAGCAACTTATAGATGTTGAGTTTGTGCTCCCTTAGTCACACAGCACAACAAGATCCAAGGGAGTAGTCAGTTCAAGATTGCCAAACATGTGTTAACATATTTTCATCAACTCCAGCAATGGCAGTTGTGTTATGTTTTTTCAAATCTGCTAAATTAACAGGAAGGGGAGAGACAAAAACCTTGTCTTTGACTTAGCCCCATGCAAAAAAAATCGTAGGGTGTTAGGTCTCGACTTTGTAGTGGGCAGCATGTGAGTGACATGTCGCCTGTTGTGCAACCAATCCAATGCTGTGGAAGATTTTCATCAAAGTAATTTCTAACTTCCTGATGCCAGTGTAGTGATGTTCCATCCTGTTGGAAAATAAAGTTGTCACTGTCTTCATGCAGTTGAGGCATCAACCAAATAATTAGCATATCAAGGTAATAACTTCCTGTTCCAGCATTTTCTTGAGAATAGGAGCCATACACTTTTTACGGGATATAGCACAGAACACATTAACCTTCAGAGAATCTGGCACATGCTCCACTGTTGCTGTAGGATTTTCAATCGCCCATATGCGAATGTTGTTTAACTTTCCCACTTGTATGGAATGTTGATTCGTCGCTGAAAATTAGCAGCTCAATAAAACCATCTCCTTCAAATGCTCCGGCATTTCTGTACAGAAATCGCGATATGTGGTTCTGTCATTGCCACTTTACAGTAACCGCAGTTTGTAGGGAATCATTTTCAGCTGCTTCCTCAATTTTCCAAAGTCAGCTGTGGAATTTGTACTCTCAATCCGCCTTCGTTATGGATTTCCTTGGGCTGTGTTGGTAAATGGCATGAACATACTCCACTTGTTAAACAGATGCACGTGGTCTCCCTGGATTTTTACCTTTACACAAACATCTTGTTGTTTCAAATTTCTTGTGCCAGTTAGTGATTTCTTAAAACAAATTTCTTGATTCGGTGGTGATTTCTAGAAACCTGTTCTAAAAGCATACATCGCACAACAATAGCAGAATTTGTTTTGCTTAATTCAAGCACACAGAATGCTTTCTCCACAGCATTTGTAGGCATCTGGCCTAATTGATCACATGATGGTGAAAATGTAGAATCTTTTAGTAGTGATGTCTTCTATATAATAAAATCGTTAGTATTGGTGATAGAACAGTGCATTGTGAGTGTCAATATCTTACATAGTTTGTTTTTTAAAACTTTGAAACTGTTTATTTCATTTGTAATAACTGTATGTACATACATAATTTCCTTATTGAAGTCTTGATGGAATGCATTACCAGTAGAATACATTTTTTTTTTTTTAAGAAGTCTAATGTCATTTGTTGAAAATTTCTTTTAAGGTGAAATTTATGAGCAATGTCTTTGTTATGTTGTTGCCTATAAAATCTAAGCTTTTAAGGAAAACTAAAGATAGAAATGTCACTTGCCGGCAAATTAAACCACAAAAATTATAGTTTTGCAAAGTTAGAAAAATATAGACGTTGTCCCAGATGTACGAAGTTTGCATGAAATTCAAACTGAGTATAAATAAGGGAAAAACCAAAGTTATGGTCTTTGAGAGAGGAACTGGTGTAGCACTGAATGTAATGTTAGTATAAATGGTACTGTGATTGACCAGTGAGTTTGTGTATTTAGGAAGCATGTTTGACAGAGGGAACAAATTGAATGGTGAAATTATTAGGTGAGTAAATTTTTCATTGAAAGTCATAGCTACTCTGGGAGGTTTTCATAGGAATGATGGGTTGTCTAGAGAATCCCGCATGGCTGTGTATGAAACTGTAATTCTTCCTACTCTGATGTATGGTAGTGAAACCTGGGTACTACAGAAGAAACGGAAGTAGTTTGTGTGCTGGAGAAATGCGTTACTTACGTGGGGTTTGTGGCAAGACACGTTCTGATTGCGTGAGGAATGAAGATGTGTTGCAGTTCTGTGATGTGAAGCAAAATGTTGTTAGCTAGGTGGAGACTAATATGCTTCAGTGGTTTGGCCATGTTGGAAGAATGAGTGAGATGCTTACTAAGAAAATATTTTAGCCCAAGTGGCAGGAAGGAGAAAGGCAGAGGAAGGCCAAGGAAGACATGGGTGGATCAGATTGAGGAGTGTCTGCATGAGAAAAAGATTATGAGTATGAAGTATAAAAGATCTTGTGTACGGCATGTAATTGATATCAGTGAAGCCCGAGTTGTATGTCAAGATTGCTGTAAATGGAGAAGTTTGATACAACAACAGTAAGTAAAAATATCTGGTAGTTTGTATTTCTTTTTGGAGCTAACCTTTGAATCTCAGAGAACAGCTTAGTGATATGTATGTATGCATGTTTGTATGTAGAAAAATGTAGACTAAAACACACCCTAACTAAAATGTACTCGCATCAGTTTATTTTCTAAAGTACATATGCTATTTTTCCTTTATGTCACCTTAATTATTATTTTTCTAATTGAAAATTGCTTTTCAATTAGTTTGAGTCGAGCATACTCACTGTGCTATGCTTGGCTCAAGCTAATTGAAAAAAGTGAATCCAAAATAAGATTTTAGACAAGATGGATGGATGGTGGTTTTTAATGTTAGAATCTTAAAATCTTCCAGTTGACTCAAATAGAGGATTTTTTTTTCTCTCTCTGAGCTTGTGTTTCTGTTTTAAACTTGGACCATCTCAGTATGCACTTGCGGAAAGATGATGGCTTTAAAGACAGCATTTTCTTGTAAATAAATATGATAAAAATATTCGCCTTATAATCTGCACTTCTAAGAACCATCATACTTACACGTGCATATTATCAAGTAAGTTGTTTCATGAGATTCAGAACTTAGCATCTCAAAGTGTTAAATTTTAATTTTTGTTGATGTATTAAACATTTCTATTAACAGTGATTTTTACATACCACTAAAGCGTTGGATGCATCATACATCACATGGTTCACACATGATCTTTTCTTATTTCATGCTCTTTATTTTCCCTCTTTCACACATTCATGAGTCTGATCCTTCTACAATTTTCTTTGCCTTCATTTAGTTTTCTTTCCTATCACTCAGACTGAAGTTTTCTAATGCAAGTAGACATGCCTCAGAAAACTTGAAAATTATGTCGTCCTGGAATGGGAATCAAACCCACATCTCCCGATTTAGGTTCGAGTATGTTACTGTTACACCAAACAGAATGCCGCCTCGATGGCACAATGGTGTAAGCCCTGGCTTATGACCATTCATCTGAGAAGGGTTCAAATCGTGGTGAGGCATAGATGCTGTGTTTGTCTTATGGCACTGGCTCTCTCCCTTCCCTGGAACTAGTGACCCTAAACTTTAGGGACAGGCAACTGCTTATAGCCCTGAATTGCTCACATTAGTTGTCAAACCTTTAATCAAAAAAAAAAAAAAAAGCACCCAGAACAAGGAACCTCCAGGCACCTGAGGATGTGTTTCGAGACACATCCTCAGTTGTTCATCTGAGTCCCAAAACACATCCTCAGTTACTTGAAGGTTCCTTTTTCTGGTTAGTGTAATGATAACTTACTCAAACATAAATTGGGAGATGCAGGTTCGATTCCCGTTCCATGATGAGGTAATTTTCAAGTTTTCTGAGGCATGCCTACTTGCACGATTAATTTGGCGTATATCTGCCTGTAACATCTATTTGACTATCACGAAGTTTTCTTAATTAGCACCACTTGTTAATTCTTTCAAGATGAGCAGCCTACCTCAGAATATTTGTCTGCATCCTGCTTAGAACATTATTTCACATTTCATCCTCTGCTCTTCACACATGATCAGAATGAGTTGCCCCTCCCCTAATAAGTATTGCGTCAATCTAGTGAAGAAATTATTTCTGTCTTTTCTGTAGTACCTAGGATTTATTACCATACATTAGGTTGAGTTCTGACATAAAGTTTAAATTCTTATTTGTTTTTGTTTTTTCATTCACTAATTTCCATTACTCCTGTGAATTACACCCAAAACAATTGACTTTCGGAATTGAGTTAACTTGCCTACTAACTTCACTATTTTAAATAACTTTTCTCTGTTAAGCATGCTTCCTAAATACACAAACTCATTCATCTGATGTAACTCTATACCATTTAGATCAACCTGGAATTCAGTACAAGTAGTCCCTCACTCAAATATTGTGACTTAATTTTTCCTTATCTACACTGAGTTTGAATTTCATGCAGTTTGTTTACCCTGAGCAACATACACTGCAGTTAAAAAGTGTTAGTTTTAAAACAAGTGTTCAGTTTTCAACTTCATTGCTCCATTAAAAATAAATACGTAATTTGTTTACATATGTATGATAACCACTTCTTTTTTTTGTCTTTGATTTCTGTAGGTCCCCATTGGAAGAACTCTACAAGAACCCAGACTTTTGGGAATCAGAGTTAGAAAAGCTAAATTTTCAGTTTCTGATGCTTCATGGGCAGCATTCCATTAAGACAGTTATAGATGTAAGATTTCTGTGCATACTGTGTTAAAATCATTTTTCAGTTTCCTTGAAACTTTTAAATCATTTTAGCAATGTAACACCCACACAAATATCACATAAAATTTTAGTTCAGCAGCTATTTATTAAATGGTATTATCAGGATAAATAAATGTTTGAAGATCCAAATATTAGATGTTTTAAGAATCAAAGATATTCAGATGAGCAGCCAATTATTTCACATTCCATGTGATGTTGTAATGCCCCTTAATTTTATATAAAAGATTTTTACATAGTCAACAATGAGCATATGCCATTAAGAAAAACTGGTCGTTTGATGGTCTAGATATGTTAACACAGAATGTAACAAAAATGTACTTCAATTTTTGACAAAATATACAGTGTTGTAGTTATTTACATGCTTATGTCACCTTGCCAAAACATTCTTTCCTGCACTCACTGTCCACTCCAAGAGAGAAAGGCTTTAGAAACTTTCCAAAGTTCAGTCCTTTGCCAGAAAGGTGATCGGATGATGTTCTTGGAGGTAAAATCACAGCTCCAGGCTCGCTGAAAAATTTGCTATTAAAACATTGATTCAGAAAAGCCAAGTATCAGAGTATATTGACAGCTGCACATCAACAAAATTGAAGTTATCCGTCAGTGTCACTTGGTGACTGATACAGAACAGATATTTATTTGCAAGTTAAAACTTTATTTACAAAAAGTGCTTCCCTTTTTTGCATAATTGTGTTAAAGGGCAACAGAATAAAAAACAACATAAAACAGTAATTTTCATGAAACAAAGCCTGGATCATTTCAAAAATTACATGAGGGCAAAATGATGTAAAAGTACAAAATTCTGGTGTTGGTCATGTTACTGTTGGAAAGTGGAAAATGAAAAGAAAGTAGCGAAGAAAAAAATCATCCAGAGCTTTTGCTGTCTGTTTAAAATTAAAGACAATGAAAAAATATATTAGAGGCTTTATATTCTTCAGTTTTACACAACAAATAGATAAGTCTGTACAAATATCAGTTTCTGTTTTATAATAAAAGGCACTAATATTCCAAAAGATATTTAAGAGATGATGATTCAGTGTTTGTAGCTTGTGTTGGTTGGTTAGATTGAAAAAAGAAATGCTATTTAGGTAGACAGTTTCATATATGTAGAAAAATATTATCTGTTGGTTCTGAGTCATTACAAAATGGAAACACTTACTCAGACTAAGATAACTAACTATATTAACAAAACTTAATGAGGATGGTGAAATAACATCCCAATTAGTTTTTCTTGTAGCATAACATGTACAATAAAATATTATAAATCTTTTAAAGTCGCTGCGACCCCTTCACTTGAAAGTGAGTAAACTCTTCTTTGTCACTAAAGAATCAGACAAATCAGTTTAATAGGTGTAATACAGATATAAAGGTAACTAAACACAAGCTTTCACCAAACGTGGTTGGCTTCCTCAGGTGAATGTTATAAAATATAAACAAAGAATTCCATTTAAATGCACAGAGTAATGTGTAAAACAATGATACAGGTGGTACTGTGATAGGCACGTGCAGTTAAAGTCATAGAGCAGATGCGCTTGGATGAGAATTAAGTAGGGCATGCCAGGCAATGGGAAGCTCAATTGATGTTTCAGAGTTGCATACGTCATGTCTTGACAATATTTCTATGGCTTCTCGAAGAAGGGTCGCTCGGGCTGTTGTGTACGGAGCTACTTTCTTCATATTTGACCATAAAGGAACAGCTGATCGGGTGGCAACCTCACGGGCCAGAGCGGTGGTGAGTAGGCCTCTCTTGGCATCCTGCTTATGTTCTTGGAGCCTTATACTCAGTGATCTTTTTGTCATACCTACATAGTTCTTGGTTGTTTCGTACGGGTAGAGCAAAGGGATGGTATCTACCCCGCTTCATTCAGGTTAATGCCGCTTCGTTTGTAGCCCGTGAGACAAGCTGTGATGGTTCTAGGAGCTCGGATTCCTATACCCAGACCAAATTTCTTTAGGCTGTTCTTCAAAAAATAGGTAAAGCCTGGAATATATTGGCAACTTCCAATGTAGAGTAACTTCTGCATTGGCTGCAAGTCCTGAGGGCCGAGGATTCTGGACTAAGTGCATGCTATAATGCGGTCAACCATATGGGTCCGGTATCCCGCAGAGTTTACCAAATACCTCAGTTCTTTTAGTTCGGCCAGAGTAGAGGCATCATCCAAGGAATGCGTAAAGGCTCTTTTCGCTCTGTGCCTGAAAAGGGCCATTTTTCTCTGCTGCGGACATGTCGAGGTGGTATTTATCACATTGGGAATGTGGGTCTTCTTATAATACACTTCGGTGTGAAGATCGTCTGCAGGGGATTTCTTGATTAATACGTCGTGGAAGCGTAAGTAACCCTCCTTTTTCCAGTTCCATAGTGAAATGCATGTGGGACACAGGAGCCACTACATCTGCCTGTGTAGTGGACTGGGTCCCCATGGGATCCATTCGTGCCATTCGTGGCTCTCCTCGTCTGTCCGGAGCCTCTCCGCCGTGTAGCAGTGCTGTCATGTGTCCACTGCTCCCAACGCAGTCGGACAGTATGTTCAGAACGATCCATGTGGTGGGCTATACGGCGCGCCAACCACCCTGCGGTTTTCAGCCTGATGATCAGGCCTCTCTCAAAGTCCGTAAGTGGCGTAAATCGATGTCTCTGGTGTCTACCTGGTATTTTTGTCACTCTGTACTCTTGCTTGTGTCGGCCGGTGTTTTTCGCTTTCATGAGGCATTGACTACATGCCAGTTTGTACTTGCAGTACCACCACAGGGTGTGCGGTCATTTGCAATCGCACCAAACGTGAATCATTTGCATGCCAGCACGCACTCTAGCTATTTGCAAAGTTTGCGGTTGTAGCACGTTTTCTTCTAGGTGCACAAATTTCATTGTCCGCGAGTGTATATAAAAAAGGATGCATTTACAAACATTGTGCCAACAGGTTTCCCAGTTTGGTAAGACAGCCTCCCCTCCAAAAATAATAACAACAACAACAACAAAAAAGTACTTGAGTGAACTCTGACATTTTTCATAACTTTTATTTTGTTTTGACAATATTAGGCCCTTCAGTAGACTTTTTTTAAAATAAGCTCGTTGCTGATAATTTTTGTTCTTGCTCATTCTGTTGAATTAAAAAGCAGAAATATATAAGGAGATATTTTCACCATCAAATGTCACCTCATGGGCCAAGGTGCTAAAGGAATATTTAAAAAATACAAGATGTCCATAAATAATTATTCTGAGTTAAGCATGCTATGACTTTTAGATGAAAGCTGGCAATTAAACACAGTTTTAAAGTGAAGTAGATAAACATACAATGTTTTGATGCATAGCTAACAATTTAATGAATTTCTATATGTGCACACCTAATCATGTGTAAATTGTCAGTGACACTCACACCAAACATTTTCCAACATTTGTGGGGTAAATTTTGTAGATGCACCTACAATATGTTCATACACAATTCTAATATCTGGAACAACTGTTTTATAGCCCATATCTTTTAACAGAACCCATCAGAGAAACTAGCTGGGTAAGATCTGGGGATCATGAGGACCATGGGATTGGTTTGTTCCTGCCAATCCATCAATTTGGAAATGTATTGAGAATTTGACGAACATGTTCTCAATTCATCTTTACAGAAGATGGCTGCCTATTCTGCTGCTGAGAGATGGCAAAATCAATGAATGTATTCAGGTACATATTTGGTAAAACCATTTTCTCTTCAAAGGAGAAAGGACCAATTGTTCTGTAGTGCATTCACCCACACCAGATCAGATGTTAATTTTTGGACTGTCCAGAACACATGTACATACATACATACATATCACTAAGCTGTTCTCCGAGATTCAGAGGTTAGCTCCAAAAAGAAATGCAAACTACCAGATATTTTTATTTACGGTTGTCGAATTAAACTTCTCCATTTACAGCCATCTTGACATACAACTCGGGCTTCACTGATATCCATTACATGCTGTACACAAGATCTTTTATACTTCATACTCATAATCTTTTTCTTATGCAGACACTCCTGAATCTGATCCACCCATGTCTTCCTTGGCCTTCCTCTGCCTTTCCTTCCTGCCACTTAGGCTAAAAAGATTTTCTTAGTAAGCATCTTATCACTCATTCTTTCAACATGACCAAACTACCGAAGCATATTGGTCTCCACCTTGCTAACAACATTTTGCTTCACATCACACAACTGCAATACATCTTCATTCCTCACACAATCAGACCATGTCTTGCCACAAACCCCACGTAAGTAACGCATTTCTCCAGCACACAAACGACTCGTATGTTTCTTCTGCAGTACCCAGGTTTCACTGCCATACATCAGAGTAAGAACAATTACAGTTTCATGCACAGCCATGCAGGACTCTCTAGAGAACCCATCATTCCTGTGAAAACCTCGCAGAGCAGCTATGACTTTCAATGAATAATTCACTCGCCTACTTATTTCACCATCCAATTTGTTCTCTCTGTCAAACATGCTTCCTAAATACACAAACTCACTCACCTGGTCAATCACAGTGCCATTTCATCATCATCATCATCATTGTCAACCATTATCAATCCACTGCTGGACGAAGGTCTCCCCAAGTTTCCTCCACAACGGTCTGTCTTGTGCCAGTCTCCTCCATGTCACCCCTGCATACTTTCGAATTTCATCCACCCATCTCCTATGTGGTCTTCTTCTGGGTCTTTTCCTGTCCCTTGGAATCCAATCTAAAATTTCGGCTGTCCATCGATGATCTGTCCTTCTGGCAGTATGTCCAGCCCATTGCCATTTCAGGGATTTAACTTTGATCATGATGTCTTCCACTCTTGTCATTTTTCGGATCCACGAGTTCCTCTTCTTATCTCTCCTGGTTACACCAAGCATGCACCTCTCCATGCTACTTTGAGTTGTCTGCAGCCTTTGTATGTCTCTTTTAGTTAAGGTCCACGTCTCTGCACCATACGTAAGCACTGGAAGGATGCATTGATCAAACACTTTTCTTTTAAGACATAATGGCATATTGCTCTTGAAAATTATGCTGTTTCTTCCAAAAAGCTCTCCAGGCAAGTTTTGTACGCCGATTAATTTCTTCATCAATGTGACCCTCACTTGATATCTGCTGTCCAAGATAAACGTACGTGTCTGTTATCTCCAGCTTTTCTCCATCAATCGATAAATCTTCATTTCTTGTAAAAGCATTGAACATCACTTTTTGTCTTCTGAAAGTTCATTTTTAATCCCACTTCTTTACTCTTGTCAGCAAGTTCCTGGATCATACTCTGCAGCTCTGATGGGGTAGTTGCAAAAATGACTACGTCATCAGCAAAACGAAGGTGGGTTAGATAATCTCCATTAATCTTTATCCCCTTGTTTTCCCAGCTCAGCGACTGAAAAACACCCTCCAATGTGGCATTAAAGAGCTTCTGGAGATATGGTGTCACCTTGTCTCACTCCTTCCAATTTTTACGTGTGTTGTATTTTCAAACAGCCTAATCTTTGCACTTGCATTTTCATAGATGTTATTAATAATATTAATGTATTCATCTTCAATACCGCAGGTTTTCAGAGCCATTGTAACTGCTGATGGTTTCACCGAATCAAAGGCTTTTTCATAATCGATAAAAGCCATGCACAATGGAAGTTCATATTCCCTCGCTCTTTCAATTAGTTCTCTCAGCACGTGGATATGATCTATTGTGCTGTAGCCACTCCTGAATCCAGCTTGTTCTCTCGGTTGAGCCATGTCTAGTGCTACCTTCAAGCGGTGTGAAAGAACTTTAGTGAAAGATTTTATAAACTACTGATAGGAGGCTGATAGGTCTGTAGTTTCCGAGATCCTCAATGTCACCTTTCTTATGTAGCAGGATCATTGTAGCGGTGTTCCAATCCTCAGGAATCTTTTCTTCATTAAGGCATCGAGTGAAAATTTGGGCGAGTACTGTTTCGATTTCTCCACTTGCTTCTTGTATGATGTCTACAGTAATTCCATCTTCTCCTGGAGCTTTTCCTCGCTTCATGTTCTTGATTGCATGTGCAACTTCTGCTGGAAGGACTGGAGGAACTCTGGTACTGGTATCTTTCATGATGTCTGGAGTGCATATATCATCCCTTTCATATAATTTGGAGTAGAAATCTTTCAATCTTGTCAAAATTTCGCCTCTATTTCTTGTTACAGAACCATCTTCTTTTCTCAGTGCCATAATCTGTTTTCTTCCCTTACTGAGATGTCCCTTTGCTATCTTTAGGCTTTGGTTGCTTTCAATTGCTTTCCTCACTAGTTCACAGTTGAATTTCCTTACGTCTTCAATGATACTTTTTCTTACTGTCTTGCATAGCTCTATATATTCCACTTTGGAAGTCACATCTTCTTTAGTTGTCCTCATCTCTCTTCTTTTTTGCATCAACATTTTGGTTTTTCCTGATAATTTGTTCACATGCAACTTGTTCTTAGACCCAGCTAATTTTGTTGCTGTTTCCATAAGAGCTTTGGTTACTTTTCTGTTAACTTCAGAGATGTCCACTTCTTCCGATGTTAGGCCTTCTAAAGCAGAGAACCTGTTCTTCAGTTCTAACTTGAAGGTATTATGGTGTTTTTTAAGGTTGGTTATGTCAATAGATTTTGTTTGTCTTATGAGCTTGCCACGTTCAAATTTAGTGTTGAGGTGCATCTTACATCTCACCAATCTATGGTCACTACCTGTGTTGAACTTGTTTAGCACACTGCAGTCTTCTATGACGAATTTTTTGTTACACATAATAAAATCAATTTCACTTGTTGTCCCATTTGGATGTCTCCATGTCCATTTCCTGTGTGGCTTTTTCTTGAAGAAGGAGTTCAAAATGAAAAACCCTTCTGCCTCTGCAAACTCAACGAGAGTATTTCCACGCTGGTTTCTGTTGCCATGACCGAATTTACCTACTGAAGTTTCATTCTGTTGCCGTTGCCCTATTTTTGCATTGAAATCTCCCATAATTATTTTCAAGTGCTGCTTACCTTTATTATTTAGATGACAAATTTCCTCATAAAATTCTTCAATTTCTTCTTCAGGATGACTTGTGGTGGGTGCATAAGTTTGAATAATCTGAGCCTGGTATCTTCTCGAGAGTTGGATAACGAGTCGTGCAGCTCTGTCAGAGGAACTTTCAACTTCTACAACTTTATCCTTCAGTTTCTTGTTTATTATAAATCCAACACCACTAGTTCTGCCAGTATCTGTCCCACGATAGTAGAAGAGATGTCCACTTTTCAGTTCGATGAGATCTTCTCCTTTTCTCCTTACCTCACTTAGCCCCACGATGTCCCACTTGATCCTTTGTAGTTCCTCTTCCAATTCAAGAAGCCTTGAATCAGAAGATAGGGAGCGTCCATTGTAAGTAGCCAAGGTCAGCATCAGATGGCAGCCTAGTCCGGTCCTCCGGGGATTCTTAGCACCCTCTGCCTTCATGTCGCACTGGCCGCTGCCTTGGCCAGGTACATTCCAGCTGCCGGAGACTGAGGGCCAAGATTTAAGTTGTGGAATCATTTTGGAGGGGTTTGGCCATAACTCACCACGCTGGCCAAGCGGGTTGGTGAGTGTGGGATAGAATTTCCTCTGATCCCGATGGTATAGTTATACCGCTATGGGCGGTCGTCAGAGCCCCTTTAGTGGGAACAGGATGCACCACGAGAAGGCGGGGTTGACATTTGTCAAGGAGAGGCTGTGATGTTACGCATCACCTGACCTTGCATCCCCAGTGCCATTTATACTTACATTACATTCAGTGCTACCTGTTCCTCTCTCAAACACCATAACTTTGGTTTTTCCCTTATTTATACTCAGTTTAAATATCATGCAAACTTCATGCATCCGAGACAACATACTCTGCAACTCACTTTTGCTCTCTGCCAACAGGACAGTGTCATCAGCATACAGCAATCTGCACACATGGATATATCACCAAGACATAAACCACTATTATCTATTTTGGCATCACACATGCATGCATCCATAAATATATTAAACAGCCATGGTGACATTACACAGCCTTGTCTAACTCCTGCACCAGTGGAAAACCATTTTGATAAAACACCATTCACTCGTACACAAGCTCTACTACAGCATACATGACTTTTACACTATTAAGTAGATTCCCAGTAACACCATATTCATTCAATACTTTCCACAAAAGTGTTCTATTTACTTGGTCGTAAGCTTTATCTAAATCTATGAAGGCAGCAAAAACTTTCTTACCACACAGCCAGATACTTTTCAATCATCATGCATAATGCAAAAATCTGGTTAGTGTAGCCTTTACCAGGCTTAAAACCACTCTGAACATCCCACACTTTCTCTGATGTCAGACCCTGTATTTTTTCAATAACAATCTTGCCAAACACTTTCCCTGACACACTTAGTAGGCTAATACCACGATAGTTCTTGCATTCAGTCTGATCACCTTTTCCCTTTACATGGGAACAATAATAACATCTTTCCAATACCGAGCCATTCCTAACTCCCAGCACAACTGAAAAATTTCAGTTAACCAATCAATTACAGAGTCACCACCATATTTCAACATCTCGACAGTTATGCCATCAACTCCCGGAGCCTTACCATTCTGAAGAGATTTTAGAGCTTTACACACTTCTTCTCTTGAGATCCCTCCTGTGCTTCCATCCCTCATTGTGACATCATCTGCATCTGTCTCAGAATCATCTTTGCTTTCCTGATCTAATAACTCACAGAAATATTCACCCCATTTTTCACTTAACTCATTGGGCTCCCATATCATTTCCCCGATCTCATTCTTCACACAACTTACAACTTCGTTTCCCCTATTTTTCCTGAGTCACATGTACTTCCAGAAATACTTCCTATCTTTCCAAAAAGCCAGTTCATGCCTTTCCACCTTCTCCTTCCTATCTTTTATCTTACTCTGGCGAACCAGCTTAGCAGCTTCACGCTTCTTTACAGCGATATTCATCCACAGAGACTCTACCTTGCAACATCCCCAAATAGGCTTCCTTCTTTCTCTTTATGACCTCTTTAATCTCACTATTCCACCAAGCATCACCTCTATCAGGGTTCCCACGCAACCTGGAAAACCGGGAATTCTCAGGGAATTTTAAAATTGTTCCAAAAATCAGGGAAAACTCAGGGAAAATTGTGTTTTTCCATAAAAATCAGGGAATTTTTTTATCAGGGAGCTATAAAGGCAGGGAATTTTTTATTTTGCCAGAAAAATATTTTGTTTCAGACTTTTGTAAAATATATTTCTGTATTGCTAAGTTTTAAAATAAGTCCGAGTTGTTTTATCCTTCGAGGCAACTCCGTAACCCACCCACCGATTAAAGTGCAGCTGTGCAGGGGAGTGCGTCTCTTTGCGGTTTCCCCGTCTCCAGATGATCTAAACTACAACCGAACAAACATACACGTCAAAGCGTGAAAGAAAGCCATTAATCGCACACGCATTTCGCAGGCTCTTATCTGCTGGCGTTCGCGAAGAGAGGCAGTCATTTGTTCCTGAGTAGGTGCCCCGGTTCTCTGCGTAGACTGGGAAAAAAATTATGAAGAAGCTATTTCCTCAATTTTTTAAAAACCGACTGAAATTTTTACAGTGGGCAAGATATATGAAAGTAACGTTCCATTTCAAATTTCGCTGAAATTCATTGGAAACTTTAGAAGTTGAGCTTCCCCCCCCCCTTTTGTATGTTCTACGTGTCTTTTATCAAACCGTACAAAAACATTTTATTTTGCCGGATATTGGTCATCCTAATAAATACCCTCCCCTTCAACAGCAGTGTGGATGAATGTTGCAAATTGAGGGCACCTAATTTATTTTGAAAAAGGTTCGTATCACTTACGAACTAAAGCTTCGCTTTCGTAATTCTGTAGCAGAATTGGTATAGTTGGAAAAGTATGTACCTTCAAATGTTAGAACAGGGAAAATATTATGAAATAGGAAGATTCTTCAAAGAGGGGGAAAGATTTATTTTTTTCATAGTACTTACGAGTATTTTGACAAAAAATATATGAAAAATACCATGCAATGAAGCTGGTACTATTGCATACCTACCATATTTCCCAGATTTCGCGGCAGTTTTCTAGATTCGTTGTCTTCCGGTTTTACGGCCGGAAAGATATTTTTTTTATTGTCATATTTCTATTTCATAATGCATGAAGAAATTTATTTATAGCTATTTTAAGACGATATTCCAATTACTGCAAGAGCTGGCTGGTTGCGAAAAATAGGGTAGTCCGACGCCCGGAACCATAGATTTTCACATCTGGGTCATTCCACGCAAAATCGTCAGATATTGAAATAATTTTCCACCAACACATCTCCGATTCGTGCAATTTTATTTATTTATTTTACGGTTAGCTGCCTCCAAGTTATAAAAAAAACCTGAAAGTTTCAATTTTTTTTGTTTCTGATAGATTAGAAGATATTATTTTTTGAATTTTTGTGCATAGTAGAACCGTTTTCCGTAAAAACGCAAATATCTCCGTTATTTAGAATAAGAAATATAAAATTCATCATTCTCTCGTAATTTTTCCCAAGGTTTCAGCTTATACATAGGAAAAAAAAAAAAAAAAAAAAAATTTGCGAGAACAAAAGTTAGACGGGGTAGAAATTTTCTTGTAATCGTAAATTCTTCTTCTTGCGTTGCTGCACATCACAAGATTTGCATAAATTATTCATTTCACATCTTTACCCTCACATTGCCAAAAAAAAAAAAAAATCTACCTAGTTACTACTGATGAAAATTTTTGCTGTGCGTTTCAGGTTTGTCAGTGCAGGCGCTAAAGCCTCTGTCTCCGTTTTGGATGACGTTATTTGTGGGGAGTTACTGCAAAATGACCTGAGTGGGCTCCAGACCTTTCTCGCACTTTGCCTGATCAACAGCGCACAAATGTATTGCCCTTCGTAAAGATATTGTTAAGTATAAACATGCCACTCGCCGCAGGGTGATAAATTATGTTGACAATATTAGGGGGATTTTTATGAGCACACATGCACACAAAACTTCCTCTAATTGTTTCCCGTACAAGTAATTTGACGTAGCGTGGAAATGAACTGTGACCTGCGAGAAAAGTTCAGTACTAATGTTTGCGTCACAAACGTAGCCAATCAATTTTAAGACTTCCTGATTTTGGAAGTACTAATATGAAGTGTAGCCTCTCGGGCAAAATGGTATTCCGTATTAACTGTTAGTTTTCCCCACTTGTTGCTTCCATTATTTTTTCTTTATCCCTGGGTTTAATTTTTTTTTGCCGTTATGGCATTAGGATCTCTGTGTGCCAGCTTATTGGTTATGAAATTTAACAGCACAATGTCTAAATATCCTATGCTGCGTTATTTAGAAGCAAATAGCAGAGGTGCCAACTATTACGAATTGTCCGTAATTATTACGGTTTCGACTGTCAGATTACGGAATTACGAACAGGTTGGAAGAATTACGGAATTCAGTGTGTTTTGAAGAATCTCAATTTTGTATCCTTTTTGTTAAACCCTTTTAGTGCGACGCTGCCGATTTCTCGGCCTTCGATTTTGATCCGCATATTTTCCGAATCAGACTGCGGATTTCGGTGTCTCAATGATCATATCATTTATCAATCATATCGTTTTGAAATGGAATGACCATGAATCATATCGTCAAACAGCGATATTATCGGAAGAATGGTACCGTAATTTTCGTCGTATAATCCGCGGATTATCTGCTAAAAAAGTTAAAATTATAGGTTTTGCGGATTATACACCGATGCGGTTAACACGATGATTTATAAAAAAAAAAAAATATATATATATATATATATAGGACCTTCCGATTTAAAAAAATCTGCAGCGTGATTGTGCAGGGAAAGGTGTAATAATTGGAAAAGGAACTCCCTCGGAAGAATTTTCCTCAGTTCAGGAGTTTGTACGGAGCGGGGAGGAGGGGGAGGAATGTCGTAATGAAAGATCGGGATAGTTGTGGGGAGGGACGGCAGGGGTCATTTTATCGTTGAGGAGAGCTCTGACTGTCATGCCGGCTCTGTTTTTTGGCAAAAAGCCAAAGAAGTACGCACAGCGCTTGCTGCACGAACCTATGTGTTTCTCCTTTCGGATTTCATGTGCGCGACCTTGTATCTAGTTTGCTTTCGTTGTTTTGGCGAACGTCGCTGCTGCTGTTTTCCTTCATTGCTAATCATGATGTCTCTGAAAAGGAAACATTTCGGTTACACTGCCGAATTTAAACTTGAAGTGGTGGACAGAATTGAGGATATGATCATGTCACTGCGCGATAGTTTTGAGGTCAGAACACAATCGTGCAGCAACATACGGAAAGCCTCTGTGTCGCGATCTAAAACGTAAACAAATGCGTTGGTAAATTCCATGGGAGAATTCACGGAAGTTTTTTATTGGCCCACGTTAAGATGATCTCTCAACTCTGAAAGCAGGAATTCCTCCAAAAATTTTCGACTTATACGCGAGTACATACGGTATTTCTACGACTTGTTCTGTATCAGCCTTTCGTCATTGGCAGTGTAATGCAATACTCTGGAGCTACATCGGCGTGATCTATGGATGCCACACCCTTTATTTGTTCGGAGATAAAAATATAAAACAGTAGCCTTTAAAAATGAATTTCTTCATTTATTAAAATATATTTTTTTCTTACTTCTTCGGACTCGTGTGTTTCTGGAACGTGGAAAGAGCGACGTATTTATTTATTTACTGACTCCACGTATTTGGAGGATTTTCACCTTGGATCTCGCCCTTTGGAATTAACTGCTATAATATATATAGCCAGTGCCGTTAATACCCACTAGATGGAGACGTCTCAGTAGCTGAGCCCATCTTACGGATTTATGATGTCAGAAGCTGACTTAAAAATACACATAGCACCGTGGACTGTTGTCCAACGTGGTGTAAAGCTAACGCGCTCGGTTAGATATCGAGAGATCCGTGGGCCAATTCCCCGGCGGCGGCTGAAAACAATTTTTTGGTTGCTATGTGTTTCTGGAACGTGGAAAGAGCGATGTGTTTATGTGACCGACTTTTCTGTCGGAAATTCCACTTCTGATTCAACATCTATGATGTGCGGATTATACGGCGATTTTTTTTCCTAAATGTCAGTCTGCGGATTATACGAAGGATTTTTTTTTTATGTGAATTTTGCGGTCTGCGGATAATACGACGAAAATTGCGGGTAATATGCCGTAAGTGTCATCGTAAAAGAGTTTGCGCTTGCTATCGGTTCCCCACGCAATTTCTCCGTGTGACAGGAGAAAGGTTACTTTAGCCAAAACGTTTCCTACTGCTGTTGAAGCAGGGCTGTTCACTTGGAATTGTTGGTGTATTATAAGATGTCGTACTGTCGGAAATCACTTTTTCGAGCCCCGTTCGAAGTGCAATAACGATCAACTCGTCGCAACGCGTGGTCCCGCGATGACGGATGTTTATATTTCTTGAGGACTTTCGTCGCGCGGGAGAACGAAGTGCGGTGTTTTATTACTAGAAGCTCTTCACATTATTCCTTTATTTTTCCTAAACAGACACAATCGCAAAACTCCATGAATTACGAATCCCCCTCTTTTTCGAAACTCGTGTTAGCAGAGGATGACTTTATTGACAGCTTGTTCCTCAGACTAGCAGACATGCTTTTTCCTACTGTGTGAAATTTTTTTCTAAGGTTATTTGAAATGGCTTGTAGTGAGAGTGAAAGTTTGCCAAGTGATGGTAATGATTTTGAATCATCTGAGAGTGATATTGGCCAAGCAACATCAAGCCAGAAAACTAGCCACAGTGCCACGCACACCATAGCTTCTTCAGAAGGTGAAGATCTTCATAGTGAATCTTCAGATCATGAAAGTTCTGAAAGTGAATGGGAGGATGTAATGGAGGGAAGTGATGAACAACCTCAGCATCCTTTTGATTGTCATGAAATGCAGGGGCCCAAACATGCTCCTGCAACTGATGTGGCACCTATTGCATATTTTTACTTGTTTTTTACCAATTTCATCCTTGGAATTATCGTTTCTGAAACAAATAAATATGCAAAGAGGTTTCTCCAGGAACATCCAAATCTTTCTCCCAAATCTTGAGCAAGGAAATGAAAATGCTGAAATAAAGGTTTCCTTGCGTGCCTTCTAATATGAGAGTAATCAGTAGCCCATGTAGGACGAGATGAGATGATTGCCGAAGGCATATCCAGTCAAAACAAACACCAGGATTGTGTAAAATTAAAGACTCGATCAAAGCCTTTGGATAATTTTTTTGGCAAAAAAGAATGAAAATAGCGTAATAAATGCTGAATTGCTGTTTACTGCAATCGCTGTGGAGCATAACCTACCTATAGCAATCTGTGATCATGCTGGTCGCTTCTTTCATGCTATGTTCCCAGACTCTGATATTGATGAAGCTGGATATCCTTGAGCAGATGTGGCATGGAATGAAATATCTAAGATGAAGGATTCATCTGGCCTTCCCAAGTATTCTGCATTGTCTAAACTAATGTTGGCAATATTGACTATCCCTCACAGCAATTCCTCTACGTAGAGAATATTTAGTATAGTAAGGAAAAACCTCGCATAAGTGCCCTTCTTATACAGAAAAGTAAAGCATTTTCCTCAGGTGAGCTGTGTTATAAAAAGTTTTCTGAAAAGAATATACCACTGCAAAACAAGCAACAAGGGAGTTTTTATGTCAGCAATGACATGAGTTAAGTACAATATTGATAATTTAATTTCATATTTTTTGTGAGGATAGTGTAAACATATAAAGTTATTACATACTTCACGCATTAATTTCTCATGAAATACTCATTCCACGCGTTAGCGATGAGGCTTCTTATGGTGATTACCGATAGGCACCTCATACAAGTATTACAGGTTACACAGTAATACTATTATATTGTCCTTAACTTTGAAAAAAAAATGGCGTGTTACATTACTGAAAGTTTGTGTTCGATTACTGAAACATTACTGTAAAATCCCCTATTGATTACTGATGCGTTCTGCTAGAGGTTGGCCCCTCTGAAATAGCATAGATTCGATGTTCTCATTGCCAAGTGCAAGAACTAACGTTAGCTAAAATAATTACAATTTTGATTTTTAAATGTTAGCAGTATTTTCCCTGATTGCTAGAAATTGTTGGGATGGTACTGGCACACGTTTTTCCTCAGACGCAGAAATGCTGTCACAATTTCTGTTCTCTCTCTCTCTCTCTCTCTCTCTCTCTCTCTCTCTCTCTCTCTCTCTTTTTTTTTTATTTTTTAATAACTGTTTTACTTTGCTTTGTCTTTAAAGATTCTAAGTAAATTCCAATAGAAAATACAAATTGGTAGATCGATTTGATAGAACCGCTCTAACAAAATGTTAAGAGACTCTGTCAGACACTCACCATTTTATCATTCCCATTAGACTTCAATTTCAGCAAACGTTTCTGTGTTGTTTAATTATGTAAAATAAGCACTTAAAGGATTTAAAGCTTCAGCATTGTATCATTTAAGGGCAATTTATTCTCTTCAGTCACAATTCTCTCAGCTTGCATTTTTAAACCTAACTGGAACTCTAAATGTTATGAGTCGTTTAAAATGTTATTTATATACTTGTGTGCACTTAAAATACAGATAAATCAGTTGTATAATTTCACCTAATCGATTGAAATATTTCATTATATGTAGAATTTAAATTAAGTCTTTGTTCAAATATTCTTTAAAACATGTAAATACATGGTTTACATGTTTTAAGGGATATTTGAACCAACGGTACCAAAAATAAATAATGGTACCAAAAATAATATGCCTCATGCATTTAATTGTTATTAAAAAAAGCAGGTAATTGTATAAAGGACAGTTATTTAAAGAATTAACAAATGCATGCTTTCGTAAGGAACGCAAGAATGTAAGGAAATGCAACAATTTATCGCAATGTGATTTGATTTGCCGCTCTGGAAAAACTCTCAGGACCACCTGGAAAACCTGGAAAAGTCAGGGAATTTTTTTCTACTTTTGAGTGGGAACCCTGTCTATTGTTACCCACTATTGTGGTGCACGGGCCTCTTTAGCAGCAGTGACAGCACAGTTCTTAAAACATTTTACTTATGGCATGTGGGTTTTCTTATTCCCAAATATGCACATTCTGTCTATTGACTGTACCACTAAGATGGAACATAGATGTCTGAAAACTAGACACAGCAAAAAGTCATTCTTGACAGTGTGATTCAAAATGTCATTAATAAATGTTTCAAGTTTTGGATGGTCATAAGGCTGCTGTTCTTGAAGAGTTTAACTTGTAGGAGTGTAACTGCAAATGATTGTGTAACACTGTGTGCACCATAGACTTTGGTATCCATAGTTAGTGTAGAGCTTTTCTTAGATTACCATGGTGACTTTGTGAAAGCAGTTTGAATGTTTCCCATTTCTCATCAGAAACTGATGATCTACCAATACTCGTTCCCTTTGCACAGTTTTTATTTTCAATAATTTTGTCTGCTACAACTTAACTTTACTTTGGAGAAAGGGGTTTCTTTCCATACTTTAACTTTTGCTGAACACTTAGACAGATTTTGTTCCTGCCAACTGCACAACATATTGTGCATTCTTTGTCACAGACACCATCTTGACTTCATAACTGTTACAGCCACCTCAGTGGCACAGTGGTGTAAATGCTGGCATCTGATCAATCATTCAAGATAGGCCTGGGTTGAAATCCCAGATGAGGCATGGATGGTGTGCTTGTCCTACAGCACTGGTTCTTTCCCCTCCCTGGAACCAGTGGATCTTAAATTAGGTATGGGAGACTGCTTATAGCTCATGGAGATTGTTAAACCTGGAAACAAAATGAAACACACAGGGGGAAAAAACTGGTGCAGTGATCCTAGTAGCAGGTGCAGTAGATGAAAATACATCTGCACAAAAGCTATGCACTTATGAGATTACCTATAAAAAGGAAAGTGATGTAAGACTTAGTCATTAAAAAATTATAGCATATTGTAATCAGGGTAATCATTTATAGATACGCTGTATGGGTCATTGCTTCTTACTCTACTGGTGCAGTTGCTTGAAACTGGAAAAGCAATGGTAGAATATTTGAAGAAAATAAAACCTCAGAAATGGTTTTTTTGGGTAGTTCAAGCTTGGAAGGAAGTTCTATGAGAAATACTAATTCTTTCGTGGAGAAAAATTGTTTGACGAAGGAAAATACTAGCAAGTCTGTGGTGGAAATAACAGGAGGAATGTTGGATGATATTGTCCCATTATTATAGTCCTACACTGTGAAAAGGCAAATAAGCATCCTAAGAGAATGAATGCATCAAGATGAGTCATAAGAGTTGACCATTAACTACATAGATCTTGTGAAATTGTGTTGGCAAAAATAATTTAGATGATAGCCAAAGCAATTCAGAAGATATTCACAAAATTATTCATAATGCTGGATTAAAAGCTATCAAAATTGCATGTACTTAAGCTGAACAGCCAAAAAAGGTGACTGCTATGGACACACAGTTCTTAATGCATCAGAGAAATTTTGCCATAAGGGAAGGAGAATTTAATACAATTAGCAATTTCCAGTTGTTGTTTTTTAATATTTATTTTTTATGTATTTTGTTTGCAATGTAGTTATTTTATTTCTGTTTATTCTTTCACATTGTGTTTATAATGAATTAAAGGATGAAAAATATTTTAATATCAGGGCTTGAAAAATACCATGCTCAAGATGCCCAGGTCATATAAATTATTGGCCTGCACCAATAAATAAAAAATTTAGTTGTCCGGTCTGAGCAACTAAATTTAAAAACAAAGTTTGGAATAGAATTTCCTACTATAAGAAAAAAGACAGTCGTCACATTGTCGTGTTTCATTTCGCTGCTAATCATCAGAAGCTGTATTACTGTTACAGAGGGCCAAGGACAGAAGAATATCATTTCTTTTAATTAGTACATCATGCTCTGGGTTCAGAAATTGGAACCATATGTAGTTTTGCTCCACATGTAGTTTGTAGTCAGCAGTGGGATGCATGCCTCTTGTGGAACTAGCCTCCAGTGAGATTGACAAAGGGCAAAAACTTTGAAAGAAACATGGCAGAATTACTAAATTTCTTGAATGCCAATTTCACCATCATATCATTTCCTACCAATTTTGGTATTGCCTTAAAACTTGAGATACACACTTTTGCACATTGAACATTTTGAATGCAGGCCCTTAAAATTGAAATGCAAAACATGTAAAAAAGTTTCACCCATTTTTTAACTTAAAAAAAAATAAGGGTTTTGATTTGTTTTCTTAAAAGAAAAATTTTTCCTGGGCATCCAGTTTTTATTACCTGGGCAGGTAAATAATTTCTGCTCATGCCCAACTGGGCATGTAACTTTTCAGATACTTTTCAATCCCTGAATATGCAATTTTTTATATTAAAGAAAAAAAAATTCCTACATTGTTAAATAAGAAAAACTTTACTTCATCAAAGAGCATTTATACAGCATGGACTGTGGTCTTATTTACATAGAAGAGAGTAAATAGACAACTGAAAACTAGACTAGCAAAACACAAAACATCAATAAAAAAACATCCAACATAATAAGTTTGGATGGACTTGTGAGAAATTGGTAAATTCAAAGATTTTTCAGCCATCAATCAAAAGTCATAAAGAAAGGATTTGCAACAGAAAAGACTAATCAACTAACACATGAATTAGTCACTTCCAGAGGAATGATTCCAAATTCTTAATCTGAAACACAAAGAATTAAGTGTTGCCATTGTTGACCATAACCATCACAAATTGCTGACAAGAACCATCACTGAAGGCATAATAAAAAAAGTTCTGTAGATTTAAAATTCATCCAAAATAATAAACTGTAGTAAAATGCCATAAGGTCTTAAAAGTACTATCTACTGTAATGTCTTGTAAAATCATCAAAACTTCATCTGAAATCACTTTTTTTCACTATTACAGTTGTTATTTTTGTAATAGTTCTGCTGTAATATTGTATTATTGTGTATGAAAACGAAAAAATATGTTGACATAGTTGTTGCCTTACATGTAAATACGAAATTTTTGTTAACAGGCTTTTTTTCTTTTATCATCATTCATCATCATTGTCAACCATTATCAATCCACTGCTGGACGAAGGTCTCCCCAAGTTTCCTCCACAACGGTCTGTCTTGTGCCAGTCTCCTCCATGTCACCCCTGCATACTTTCGAATTTCATCCACCCATCTCCCATGTGGTCTTCTTCTGGGTCTTTTCCTGTCCCTTGGAATCCAATCTAAAATTTCGGCTGTCCATCGATGATCTGTCCTTCTGGCAGTATGTCCAGCCCATTGCCATTTCAGGGATTTAACTCTGATCATGATGTCTTCCACTCTTGTCATTTTCGGATCCACGAGTTCCTCTTCTTATCTCTCCTGGTTACACCAAGCATGCACCTCTCCATGCTGCTTTGAGTTGTCTGCAGCCTTTGTATGTCTCTTTTAGTTAAGGTCCACGTCTCTGCACCATACGTAAGCACTGGAAGGATGCATTGATCAAACACTTTTCTTTTAAGACATAGTGGCATATTGCTCTTGAAAATTATGCTGTTTCTTCCAAAAGCTCTCCAGGCAAGTTTTGTACGCCGATTAATTTCTTCATCAATGTGACCCTCACTTGATATCTGCTGTCCAAGATAAACGTACGTGTCTGTTATCTCCAGCTTTTCTCCATCAATCGATAAATCTTCATTTCTTGTAAAAGCATTGAACATCACTTTTGTCTTCTGAAAGTTCATTTTTAATCCCACTTCTTTACTCTTGTCAGCAAGTTCCTGGATCATACTCTGCAGCTCTGATGGGGTAGTTGCAAAAATGACTACGTCATCAGCAAAACGAAGGTGGGTTAGATAATCTCCATTAATCTTTATCCCCTTGTTTTCCCAGCTCAGCGACTGAAAAACACCCTCCAATGTGGCATTAAAGAGCTTCGGAGATATGGTGTCACCTTGTCTCACTCCCTTTCAATTTTTACGTGTGTTGTATTTTCAAACAGCATAATCTTTGCACTTGCATTTTCATAGATGTTATTAATAATATTAATGTATGCATCTTCAATACCGCAGGTTTTCAGAGCCATTGTAACTGCTGATGGTTTCACCGAATCAAAGGCTTTTTCATAATCGATAAAAAGCCATGCACAATGGAAGTTCATATTCCCTCGCTCTTTCAATTAGTTCTCTCAGCACGTGGATATGATCTATTGTGCTGTAGCCACTCCTGAATCCAGCTTGTTCTCTCGGTTGAGCCATGTCCAGTGTTACCTTCAAGCGGTGTGAAAGAACTTTAGTGAAGATTTTATAAACCACTGATAGGAGGCTGATAGGTCTGTAGTTTCCGAGATCCTCAATGTCACCTTTCTTATGTAGCAGGATCATTGTAGCGGTGTTCCAATCCTCAGGAATCTTTCCTTCATTAAGGCATCGAGTGAAAATTTGGGCGAGTACTGTTTCGATTTCTCCACTTGCTTCTTGTATGATGTCTACAGTAATTCCATCTTCTCCTGGAGCTTTTCCTCGCTTCATGTTCTCGATTGCATGTGCAACTTCTGCTGGAAGGACTGGAGGAACTCTGGTACAGGTATCTTTCATGATGTCTGGAGTGCATATATCATCCCTTTCATATAATTTGGAGTAGAAATCTTTCACTCTTGTCAAAATTTCGCCTCTATTTCTTGTTACAGAACCATCTTCTTTTCTCAGTGCCATAATCTGTTTTCTTCCCTTACTGAGATGTCCCTTTGCTATCTTTAGGCTTTGGTTGTTTTCAATTGCTTTCCTCACTAGTTCACAGTTGAATTTCCTTACGTCTTCAGTGATACTTTTTTCTTACTGTCTTGCATAGCTCTATATATTCCACTTTGGAAGTCACATCTTCTTTAGTTGTCCTCATCTCTCTTCTTTTTTGCATCAACATTTTGGTTTTTCCTGATAATTTGTTCACATGCAACTTGTTCTTAGACCCAGCTAATTTTGTTGCTGTTTCCATAAGAGCTTTGGTTACTTTTCTGTTAACTTCAGAGATGTCCACTTCTTCCGATGTTAGGCCTTCTAAAGCAGAGAACCTGTTCTTCAGTTCTAACTTGAAGGTATTATGGTGTTTTTAAGGTTGGTTATGTCAATAGATTTTGTTTGTCTTATGAGCTTGCCACGTTCAAGTTTAGTGTTGAGGTGCATCTTACATCTCACCAATCTATGGTCACTACCTGTGTTGAACTTGTTTAGCACACTGCAGTCTTCTATGATGAATTTTTTGTTACACATAATAAAAATCAATTTCACTTGTCGTCCCATTTGGATGTCTCCATGTCCATTTCCTGTGTGGCTTTTTCTTGAAGAAGGAGTTCAAGATGAAAAACCCTTCTGCCTCTGCAAACTCAACGAGAGTATTTCCACGCTGGTTTCTGTTGCCATGACCGAATTTACCTACTGAAGTTTCATTCTGTTGCCGTTGCCCTATTTTTGCATTGAAATCTCCCATAATTATTTTCAAGTGCTGCTTACCTTTATTATTTAGATGACAAATTTCCTCATAAAATTCTTCAATTTCTTCTTCAGGATGACTTGTGGTGGGTGCATAAGTTTTGAATAATCTGAGCCTGGTATCTTCTCGAGAGTTGGATAACGAGTCGTGCAGCTCTGTCAGAGGAACTTTCAACTTCTACAACTTTATCCTTCAGTTTCTTGTTTATTATAAATCCAACACCACTAGTTCTGCCAGTGTCTGTCCCACGATAGTAGAAGAGATGTCCACTTTTCAGTTCGATGAGATCTTCTCCTTTTCTCCTTACCTCACTTAGCCCCACGATGTCCCACTTGATCCTTTGTAGTTCCTCTTCCAATTCAAGAAGCCTTGATTCAGAAGATAGGGAGCGTCCATTGTAAGTAGCCAAGGTCAGCATCAGATGGCAGCCTAGTCCGGTCCTCCGGGGATTCTTAGCACCCTCTGCCTTCATGTCGCACTGGCCGCTGCCTTGGCCAGGTACATTCCAGCTGCCGGAGACTGAGGGCCAAGATTTAAGTTGTGGAATCATTTTGGAGGGGTTTGGCCATAACTCACCACGCTGGCCAAGCGGGTTGGTGAGTGTGGGATAGAATTTCCTCTAATCCCGATGGTATAGTTATACCGCTATGGGCGGTCGTCAGAGCCCCTTTAGTGGGAACAGGATGCACCACGAGAAGGCGGGGTTGACATTTGTCAAGGAGAGGCTGTGATGTTACGCATCACCTGACCTTACATCCCTTTTTCTTTATATATATATATATATATAGCCAAATGGCTACTACAGGGCTTGAAAAATATCTGAAAAGGTGTAACCAGGAGAGATAAGAAGAGGAACACGTGGATCCGAAAAATGACAAGAGTGGAAGACATCATGATCAGAGTTAAATCCCTGAAATGGCAATGGGCTGGACATACTGCCAGAAGGACAGACCATCGATGGACAGCCGAGATTGACAAAGGGCAAAAACTTTGAAAGAAACATGGCAGAATTACTAAATTTCTTGAATGCCAATTTCACCATCATATCATTTCCTACCAATTTTGGTATTGCCTTAAAACTTGAGATACACACTTTTGCACATTGAACATTTTGAATGCAGGCCCTTAAAATTGAAATGCAAAACATGTAAAAAAAGTTTCACCCATTTTTTAACTTAAAAAAAAATAAGGGTTTTGATTTGTTTTCTTAAAAGAAAAATTTTCCTGGGCATCCAGTTTTTATTACCTGGGCAGGTAAATAATTTCTGCTCATGCCCAACTGGGCATGTAACTTTTCAGATACTTTTCAATCCCTGAATATGCAATTTTTTATATTAAAGAAAAAAAATTCCTACATTGTTAAATAAGAAAAACTTTACTTCATCAAAGAGCATTTATACAGCATGGACTGTGGTCTTATTTACATAGAAGAGAGTAAATAGACAACTGAAAACTAGACTAGCAAAACACAAAACATCAATAAAAAAACATCCAACATAATAAGTTTGGATGGACTTGTGAGAAATTGGTAAATTCAAAGATTTTTCAGCCATCAATCAAAAGTCATAAAGAAAGGATTTGCAACAGAAAAGACTAATCAACTAACACATGAATTAGTCACTTCCAGAGGAATGATTCCAAATTCTTAATCTGAAACACAAAGAATTAAGTGTTGCCATTGTTGACCATAACCATCACAAATTGCTGACAAGAACCATCACTGAAGGCATAATAAAAAAAGTTCTGTAGATTTAAAATTCATCCAAAATAATAAACTGTAGTAAAATGCCATAAGGTCTTAAAAGTACTATCTACTGTAATGTCTTGTAAAATCATCAAAACTTCATCTGAAATCACTTTTTTTCACTATTACAGTTTTTATTTTTGTAATAGTTCTGCTGTAATATTGTATTATTGTGTATGAAAACGAAAAAATATGTTGACATAGTTGTTGCCTTACATGTAAATACGAAGTTTTTGTTAACAGGCTTTTTTTCTTTTATATATATATATATCATCATCATCATCATTGTCAACCATTATCAATCCACTGCTGGACGAAGGTCTCCCCAAGTTTCCTCCACAACGGTCTGTCTTGTGCCAGTCTCCTCCATGTCACTCCCGCATATTTACGAATTTCATCCACCCATCTCCCATGTGGTATTTTTCTGGGTCTTTTCCTGTCCCTTGGAATCCAATCTAAAATTTCGGCTGTCCATCTATGGTCTGTCCTTCTCGCAGTATGTCCAGCCCATTGCCATTTCAGGGATTTAACTCTGATCATGATGTCTTCCACTCTCGTCATTTTTCGGATCCACGAGTTCCTCTTCTTATCTCTCCTGGTTATACCAAGCATGCACCTCTCCATGCTTCTTTGAGTTGTCTGCAGCCTTTGTATGTCTCTTTTAGTTAAGGTCCACGTCTCTGCACCATACGTAAGCACTGGAAGGATGCATTGATCAAACACTTTTCTTTTAAGACATAATGGCATATTGCTCTTGAAAATTATGCTGTTTCTTCCAAAAAGCTCTCCAGGCAAGTTTTGTACGCCGATTAATTTCTTCATCAATGTGACCCTCACTTGATATCTGCTGTCCAAGATAAACATATGTATCAGTTATCTCCAGTTTTTCTCCATCAATCGATAAATCTTCATTTCTTGTAAAAGCATTGAACATCACTTTTGTCTTCTGAAAGTTCATTTTTAATCCACTTCTTTACTCTTGTCAGCAAGTTCCTGGATCATACTCTGCAGCTCTGATGGGGTAGTTGCAAAAATGACTACGTCATCAGCAAAACGAAGGTGGGTTAGATAATCTCCATTAATATTTATCCCTTTGTTTTCCCAGTTCAGTGATTGAAAGACATTTTCCAATGTGGCATTAAAGAGCTTCGGAGATATGGTGTCACCTTGTCTCACTCCCTTTCCAATTTTTATGTGTGTTGTATTTTCAAACAGCCGAATCTTTGCACTTGCATTTTCATAGATGTTATTAATAATATTAATGTATGCATCTTCAATACCGCAGGATTTCAGAGCCGTGGTAACTGCTGATGGTTTCACCGAATCAAAGGCTTTTTCATAATCGATAAAAGCCATGCACAATGGAAGTTCATATTCCCTCGCTCTTTCAATTAGTTCTCTCAGTACGTGGATATGATCTATTGTGCTGTAGCCACTCCTGAATCCAGCTTGTTCTCTCGGTTGAGCCATGTCCAGTGTTACCTTCAAGCGGTGTGAAAGAACTTTAGTGAAGATTTTATAAACCACTGATAGGAGGCTGATAGGTCTGTAGTTCCTGAGATCCTCAATGTCACCTTTTTTATGTAGCAGGATCATTGTAGCGTTATTCCAATCCTCAAGAATCTTCCCTTCATTAAGGCATCGAGTGAAAATTTGGGCGTAGTACTGTTTCAATTTCTCCACTTGCTTCTTGTATGATGTCTATAGTAATTCCATCTTCTCCTGGAGCTTTCCCCCGCTTCATGTTCTTGATTGCATGAGCAACTTCTGCTGGGAGGACTGGAAGAACTCTGGTACCTTTCATGATGTCTGGAGTACATGTATCATCCCTTTCATATAATTTGGAGTAGAAATCTTTCACTCTTGTCAAAATTTCGCCTCTATTTCTTGTTATAGAACCATCTTCTTTTCTCAGAGCCATAATCTGTTTTCTTCCCTTACTGAGATGTCCCTTTGCTATCTTAAGGCTTTGGTTGTTTTCAATTGCTTTCCTCACTAGCTCACAGTTGAATTTCCTTACGTCTTCAGTGATACTTTTTCGTGTTGTCTTGCATAGCTCTATATATTCCACTTTGGAAGTCACATCTTCTTTAGTTGTCCTCATCTCTCTTCTTTTTTGCATCAACATTTTGGTTTTTCCTGATAATTTGTTCACATGCAACTTGTTTTTAGACCCAGCTAATTTTGTTGCTGTTTCCATTAGAGCTTTGGTTACTTTTCTGTTAACTTCCGAAATATCCACTTCTTCCGATGTTAGGCCTTCTAAAGCAGAGAATCTGTTCTTCAGTTCCAACTTGAAAGTATTATGGTGTTTTTTAAGGTTGGTTATGTCAATACATTTTGTTTGTCTTATGAGCTTGCCACGTTCCAGTTTAGTGTTGAGGTGCATCTTACATCTCACCAATCTATGGTCACTACCTGTGTTGAACTTGTTCAGCACACTGCAGTCTTCGATGACGAATTTTTGTTACACATAATAAAATCAATTTCACTTGTCGTCCCAATTGGATGTCTCCATGTCCATTTCCTGTGTGGCTTTTTCTTGAAAAGGAGTTCAAGATGAGAAAAATCCTTCTGCCTCTGCAAACTAAACGAGTATTTCCACGCTGGTTTCTGTTGCCGTGACCGAATTTACCTACTGAAGTTTCATTCTGTTGCCGTTGCCCTATTTTTGCATTGAAATCTCCCATAATTATCTTCAAGTGCTGCTTACCTTTATTATTTAGATGACGAATTTCCTCATAAAATTCTTCAATTTCTTCTTCAGGATGACTTGTGGTGGGTGCATAAGTTTGAATAATCTGAGCCTGGTATCTACTCGATAGTTGGATAACGAGTCGTGCAGCTCTGTCAGAGGAACTTTCAACTTCTACCACTTTATCCTTCAGTTTCTTGTTTATTATAAATCCAACACCACTAGTTCTGCCAGTATCTGTCCCACGATAATAGAAGAGATGTCCACTTTTCAGTTCAATGAGATCTTCTCCTTTTCTCCTTACCTCACTTAGCCCGACGATGTCCCACTTGATCCTTTGTAGTTCCTCTTCCAATTCAAGAAGCCTTGAATCAGAAGATAGGGAGCGTCCGTTATAGGTAGCCAAGGTCAGCATCAAATGGCAGCCTAGTCCGGTCCTCCGGGGATTCTTAGCACCCTCTGCCTTCATGTCGCACTGGCCGCTGCCTTGGCCAGGTACATTCCAGCTGCCGGAGACTGAGGGCCAAGATTTAAGTTGTAGAGTCATTTTGGAGGTGTTTGGCCATAACTCACCACGCTGGCCAAGCGGGTTGGTGAGTGTGGGATAGCATTTCCTCTGATCCCGATGGTATAGTTATACCGCTATTGGCGGTCGCCAGAGCCCTTTTAGTGGGAACAGGATGCACCACGAGAAGGCGGGGTTGACATTTGTCAAGGAGAGGCTGTGATGTTACGCATCACCTGACCTTACATCCCATATATATATATATATATATATATATATATATATATATAGCCAAATGGCTACTACAGGGCTTGAAAAATATCTGAAAAGGTGTAACCAGGAGAGATAAGAAGAGGAACACGTGGATCCGAAAAATGACAAGAGTGGAAGACATCATGATCAGAGTTAAATCCCTGAAATGGCAATGGGCTGGACATACTGCCAGAAGGACAGACCATCGATGGACAGCCGAAATTTTAGATTGGATTCCAAGGGACAGGAAAAGACCCAGAAGAAGACCACATGGGAGATGGGTGGATGAAATTCGAAAGTATGCGGGAGTGACATGGAGGAGACTGGCACAAGACAGACAGTTGTGGAGGAAACTTGGGGAGACCTTCGTCTAGCAGTGGATTGATAATGGTTGACAATGATGATGATGATGATGATATATTTTTTATAATCATTTGTTTCACCTGGTGGCTGTAATTTACAAAGTACTGCTGTTTGAATAGTCTTATAGAAAAAAACCATTTTGGTACAGGGTGGAACTTATGGCAAACATTTTTTGTGCTCATTTGAGTGATATGCTGACATCTTGGCAGGGGTTCAACTCCATGTCAATCAGCTTCTGACCAGTAGCTTTTCCCAGAGATTTCAAAATTTTCTAAGAATCTGGTGGTTAATATAGCTGATCCCATTCTCAAAACAGCAAGTAGCACTAAGTTATAGCCAAATGGCTACTACAGGGCTTGAAAAATATCTGAAAAGTTACATGTCCAGCTGGGCATCTGCAGAAAATATTTACTTGTCCAGAAGTAAAATCTACATGTCCAGAAAAATTTATCTTTTAGGATAACAAAACAGAAGCCTCATTTTTTTAAAGTTAAAAATTATGATAAACTTTTCGTACATCTTTTGCATCGCCATTTTAAAGTGTCTGTATTCAAAATGCACAAAAGCGTACACATGTGTGTATATCTAAAGTTTTAAGAAGGTAATCGATGGCATTTGAGAAATTTAGTGATAATGCCATATTCAAGAATTTTTAATATATGTCCTGTGTTTTGCAAAATAATTAAATAATCATAGTTAACTGTATAGCAGTTTAAGTAGTTTTTAGCAACAATTTTGAATGTAAAAATTATTTGCCTTTTTCTCTTGTGCAAACTAAAGTGATTTTGCATCATAAAATATCCCAAGAATTGTTGTTTAGAAACAAAGGCAATTGTTATGTATTCGACTACTGTTGTATGCGCTTACAGTTATTAAACGTATATCATCACCTGACACTCCACATTCCTTAAAAAAAATTGCTGGTGGTATCGGCCATTTTAGGATGGTTTTCGCAAACATTACACCACATAATAGTCTTGTCAAATTTGACTTTAGCCAATTAAATTTTTTATCCAAGATTCCTCAACTGTACGACAGTATTTTTTTTTTTTTTGTGTGCGCTTTATCATAGTTTGTGTAAATTTAGCATAGTTTGCATCCTCCTGTTTCATGGCAGTTTACGCATTTTGTCACTAAACACTGTAGGCTAGTTTCATCCAAAGGCATGCATCCCGTCGTTAACTGTAAATGACATCTGGAGCAAAACTATGTGTGGCCCCAATTTCTGGACGTAGAGCATAATATAATTGAAGAAACGCTATTCTCTTGGCCTTGGCACTCGTTTCATAACAATAATACAACTTCTGGTGATTTGCAATAAAACAAAAAAACATGAGACGATCGTCTTTTTTCTCTAGAGTAGAAAATTCTCCAGTACAAATTTTGTTTCCCCTTTAAATCTAGTTGCACGACCGGGCAACTAGATTTCATTTTTATTTGCCCAGACCAATAATTTACATATCTTGGGCATGGTATCTTTCAAGCCCTGTACTACTACTACTACTACTACTACTAATAATAATAATAGCCTGTGTGGTTCAAAAATATACAGAAACTAACCCATAGAAATGGCAAAAGTATAGGTCAGGATGAAAAAATTGTGTAACAGCAGAATGTTAGTCACCATTCAGTCTTGGAAAATTCCTTAAACCGAACAACTAAAATAATTTTTCTGTGACCCAGAGGGAAATGTCCCATATGCTTATTTTGTTTAGATATAGCTTCACAAATGAATATATTTTTTGAAATGTGATTTCTGGAAACTAATTGGGTTTTGGAAAAGAACACATATGTAATATTGTGCACATTCTTCATGTTCAGAACAACTTTAATTACACTCATATTTCTATTATTTTTTAGGCAATGGTCCATGCTGTAAAAGTCAATGGAGTTCAACATGCTATTATTGATAACTTACAGTTCATGACAAGTGCAGATGATGTGAGCTTTTCCATTGACTTGTATCGTCTGCAAGATCAGATTTATTCTGAGTTCCGACGCTTTGCTACATTGCACAATTGCCATGTTACTTTAGTGATCCATCCACGAAAGGTATATTGTTTAGAGATCTGTGTTAACCAATCTGTTTTGTATTATTGTAACATCTTTTAATGTTAGTAGTCGTGTATGCCAAATAATAATAATAACAACAACAACAAAAATAGTGGGGAATTAATCTTCTTAAAGGCATGGAAAGCATACAAGCTCATGAATTTTGCGTAGAACGCCTGAACTTACTGTTTTCCATGTAGCAGACACGTCAAAAATTTTTAGAATTGTATCATTCTGGTGTTAGCATTCAACCTGCATCTCCTAATTTTTATCCAACCAGGCTACCATTATGCCATCTACTACATTATATTTTTAAGCTGCTGAAATATAGGTATCTGAAAAAACATGAGATTGTGCTAGGTCATGCATCCTCTGCCTTATAGCAATAGCCGTTCCATCCCAACAAACAGATTCAGGCCAGGAATTCACCATTTCTTCAGATTTTATAATGAAAAAATAATTTCTCATTTCCATACTTCACATAGTTAGAAAAACTTTGCCTTCGGTTGTGTGATATTTATTAGCTTGTTGAACAGTGTTCAGGAGATGCAGGTTCATTTTCAGATACGGAACTGTACAATTTAAGTTTTCCAAGGAGTTAGCTGCACAGAGAATATACACGGTCGAGTCACATTATTGTGACCACCAGCTAATATCCAGAGTAACTGTTGTGTGCAGCGCGGACAGCAGCTACACGGGCTAGGATTGACTCAGTAAGGTGCTGGAAGGTGTTCACAGGTATGTGGAGCCATGCTGACTGCAGTGCATCTGACAACTGCTGGAGGGTGCGGGGTTGAGGATCCATAGAGTGAACAACACGATCGAGATGGTCCCACAGATGCTCAATTGGGTTTAAATCTGGGGACAGTACACAAACTGCGCTGTTTCAGAAATACTGCCACCCTTGCCCGAAAGCCGATGATTAATCCCTCTTTGCTAATCTGATAAATCGCTCCTTTTATCTATGACGGCAATGAGTGATATCTTTTCAGAATGCCTACAGCACGCCTTATATAGCCTCCAAGCCAGCTCACGACACGTGCCTTCTGTCATTGGCTACATGCTGTTGACGTCAGAAGTTATCGTTTTTACATATCGTTATCGTGCTTACATATAGTCAGCAATGAGTGTTGGAACATGTTGTAGTTTGGAAACAATCATGACGCCTGATAAAAAAAAAAAAAAAAAAAAACAAGATGGATTCCGAAAATCGTCAGTTTCAAGAGGCTTGGACATATAAATATTGTTTTGTACAACAAAACAATTCACTTATTTGTCTCTTGTGCAGTGCTTCAAAAGCAGTGCCAAAAAAATTCAACGTGAAGAGGCATCATGAAACGCAACATAAGGACTTCATCATGCAAGGTCAGGAACATGAGAGAAAATTAAATCTCTGAAGCAGTCGCTAACCAACCTGCAAAATATCTTTAAAAAACAATCTGCAAAACTGGATGCAGCTGTTAAAAGTAGCCTAGAAATTTTTGCTTTATAGCATTGCTAATGGAAAAATGTTCTGCTAAAGCCGAAGGAAGTGTCTGCTATCAGACTGTGTTCACCAATAACGTACTGCAGAAAGCAAAAAAAGCCAATATTTATCTCTAAAATGATATACAGGTAAGTGAAAAATAAATTACTGACTTAATAGAAATGATTGTTAATTCCAAACATTTTGAATATTTCCTGCACATATTTTTATAACTGCTCCTCAAAATTTCTATGGATGCTCCTCAAGCTGTTCTTGAAAAGTTGGCAACCCTGTATTTATCTTTGAAGTAAAGTAAGTTTGTTTCTTAATGTATCATATTTTTTGTCCAAACACTTGAGCTTTTATATTTATTTGCAACCACATATTCTCAGATATGATGAATGTATATTATTACTAAGATAATAAGGGAAAATATACATTTTATATATATATATATATATAAAAAACTACAATTTGAGGTATTTTCAATGGTTGTTTATTGTAGTAGCTATGCTGAGAATGTCACAATTTAAATTTGGTAAGACCGATAGTATAGCACCATATCGGCTTCACGAGACGGCGCGTGGAAGGCGATCAGCATGTGCTCCTGATGAGCTTCATGAAATCTTGGCAGGTATGCTTCGCCTTATATGCCAATCTTTCTCTCAGCTACAGGTGGCTTAACTGAAGCAGACTGACACTACAGACCTTATATAGATCACGGTATAATTCCAGCCTCCCACAAAACAGAAGGAATCAAAAGACTAAAGTGATTTTTAGATATTGGTACAAACTAAAAATTAATTTTCAGAAATCTGTTTTTGGAAAGTTGAGTGGATTTTTTGGTCATATGATTGAGAATGGTTGCATTTTACCTTCTACTCTAAAGACTACAGCAGTTGATAAATATCCAGAATCTAAAGATTTGAAACAGGTGCAGTTTCCTAAGATTCATTGGATGTTTCAGGAAGTTCATTCCTTTTTATTTAGTAATTGCCAAGCCTTTAAGTGATTAAAAAAACAACAACACTAAAGGTTTTGATTTATTGGAAAAGAAAAGGACTTTTTGTGTTCGCCAACTAAAAGTGACAATCCATCAAAGTGAGATAAGCATGGTGGCAAAACTGCAGCAAATTATTAATTCCACTTATCAGAGGAGTATTGACACTCCTTTTGACATACTTTTTGGTACCAGAAGTCCTCTAAATCAAGAGACTGCTGGAAGTAGTGTTTTTATATGCATTTCAAGAATCTCAAAATGAATATGAAGCCAGGAAAAAAAAAAAAAGTGAAGAAGCAGATTGTCAAGGTTCAAGAGGAGAACTGAAAGATGTCTGGTCTTTTCAGATGTTTCTCACAGATAAAAACTCAGTGACTTAGTTGCTGTTAAAAGAACTCAACTTGGGCCAGGCCAAAAGCCAAAGCCAAAGCCAAATTTTAGGACCATATAGTATCACCAAAGCAAAAGGTTGTGTGTGTGTGTGTGTGTGTGTGTGTGTGTGTGTGTGTGTGTGTGTGTGTGTGTGTGTGTGTGTGTGTGTGTGTGTGTGTGTGTAATTTATGAAAGTCTGGATTGTACTCTAACTTTGAACTTCTATTTTTAAACAAAGATTTTAATGGTATGGACCAAAATGCAGTTCTGAACTTTTCATTTTATATTATTTTTTAATTACTGTTTTGTTTGCATCATTTGAGAGCAGATCTATCAAATTCTTCAAGAATAAAGAAAAAAACAAAACACAATTGAGCAAATAAAGTTGACTATTAGTTAAGTTACACCTTTTCTTTCTTCCTTCATTTTAAAAGTTATCCACATTGCTATTTCTTGTCAGTTTTTTTTTGTTAGTTTATATTATTCTTATACTGAATGTTTTTATTTCATATGTCACCATATTATATAATAAAAATTTCAGGAACCAGAATATACACCATTAAACAATAGTTCAATATCAGGAACTGCCAAAGCTACCCAAGAAGCTGATAATATTTTAATTCTTCAGTCGACAAAAAGTCAGCAGTATATCCAGGTAACATTTTTAGTATATCACATGACTTGATTATAATTTGTCAGTTTAAAAAATTTCAGCTCAGCCAATTTAAAACAGTAAACCTCTTAACAGTTTGTACTAATTTAAAGCAGTAGACATTTTAAATTTGTCCTAACTTTGCATGGTACAACAGTACACTCTTAATAGTTCCTACTATTTCACTCTTCTGAGTGTCATCTGAACATGGTATGATGAGGACAGTTTGTCATTTGTATCCCATGAATAAGTTCATGCACTAAGACAAGAAAAAAAATCATAAGTTTTGTATTGTAGTCTCTTTTGTATGCTTTCATTGACTCATTAATGTCAACCTTTTACTGTTCAACACGTTATTCTGCATTAGTGTAGAGATTCGAGACGCTAACAGGACCGATAGCAATTCAATTATGTTTATTACAAAATAACAGCAATTAACAGTATTATTACGTATCTGTACTTACTCTGCCTATGGCTGCATCCTTTCTTCTGATATATGATTCATCATTGAATTCTTCGGAATTATATCTCATCCATGTACAACTCCATAGGCAGAGTAAGCGCAGATATGTAATAATACTGTTAATTGCTGTTATTTTGTAATAAACATAATTGAATTGCTATTCTCGAATCTCTACATTAATGCAGAATAATGTGTTGAACAGTAAAAGGTTGACATTAATGAGTCAATGAAAGCATACCATTAGCCATGTAACATTACTTCAACTATAGCACCTTAGTGCAAGTAATTGAATATTGTGTTCAATGTCTCTTTTGTAGTTCACAGCTAACTAGGTACTTTTTGAAGAAAAATGAAAGCTCCATTTCTTTCTGCAAAACAGAAGCTTGTTGAAATTTTATCAAGATGTCAGCTTCATTAAAGAACATTTATTTGAAATTAAATCATACAGCCATTATTGTCATGAGGGTCATTTGAAGCACAGGCAATTTTTCAGTAGGTGACAGAATTACTCGGTAACTTATATATGATTCATAATTACATTTCTCTGTGCTGTTTTCAGTAGTTCATTGGCATTTCCTCAGTTTTGCTGATAAAACTTTTAACATAACTGTGGCTTTATGCTTTCTGGCACTATAGGATTTGTCACACACTTTGTCAGTGTTGAGGGTTTATGTGTACAACACAAAATTCCTTTAGAAGACTGACATTAAGCAGTGATACGACGTCGTTTGGTGTTTAAAAAAAAAAAAGAAGAAAAAGGCCGGTGATCTTATCTAGGGACCCCAATTAAGAATTTTTTTCATTAACGACTAACACCCCAGGTACGATCCTTAAAAACTCCCAGTAAATGGAAGGTGATTCCACCACCACCGACAAGAGAAATTCACATACGACACAAAATAATTTGATTAAACATATGTTCCAGGTTAACTAAGAATTTATTTTGTGCTCCCAGGCACATGTTGGCAAACAACTCAATACAAGGAAATTTTAGGTGGCTAGGCCGAATAAAAAAAGAATTTAGCTATGAATTTTAGAGTCCAGAGTATGTTAACAGTCCTAAATAATCCTCTCAGAAACCCTGGTCTGCAAACCAAGTAGTTTTCACCTGTGTGGTTTAGAGGATGAAGGAGGTAAGTGGCACAATTTGGTTACCAGCCTGCCTTACAAAAAATCTTTAAAGAATGTGATCATTCACTCAAAGAGTGCTAAGAGCTTAATGCTCGATGTGCATATCTGATAACTGTTGAACCTTGAGCTAAATGCTCTTTACAATTTAGATTTAGATGGTTAAGAGTGACATTTTATTCTTTTTTTCACAACACACTGATTTTGATCAGTTACCTGGAAAAATCTTTTTCTTACTTTACAGTACAGAAAACCAAACAAACAAAAATGTCAAGTCACTTTCCTCTCATTTGAGCTAACAAAAAAACCCTGTTCTAACAGAAAACCAAAATTAATATACTTCAATCCATTTCTTTGGTCACTGGCATTAACTAGACATTTTTACAAAAAAAAAAAAATTACACAATGACATATTACATTTGTTGGTTCTGGCCAGACCATTAATTCCAAACATACATTTGCATTTCTCTATTTTCCTTCCATTTTAATTTCACCTTCCCCCATTTTTTTCTCTCACCCCTGAATTTTAACCTTTTACATCATTCCATTTCTGATCAAACACATTTTTTTTTTTTTTCAATTTTAGGTGGTACTCATTTTTTTCTCTTTGTTTCTCCTCCTCCTTAAATTTTCCTTTTGATGCCGAATTGGAATTGGTGTTTGTGCTGTCGCTACGAGAGCCGGCACGCCGTGGAAATGGGGCTTGATGCACTTATGATGACATGGTAGGATTTTCCCTCTTCTCCTTCCTTTCTTTTATTCTTTTTTCTTACTTACTCCCGATGCCAGCCTTTGAGGAGACTTTCTCTCTCTCACACGGCGACAGGCGGCAGCGATGTTACCGAGCGAGTTACGAGGCGTAATGCCCGCTAGTGCCTTGGGACGATGTCAAGCACTTTTTCGCGCCATCTCGGTAGCAGAGTAAATTTTGAGCCATGGAAAAATTTGAAAAGAAAAGGATCGTTCCTACCGTTCTTGGGCCATCGCGGCCGCACGTTCCCGGTGCTAGAAGGTTACGGCAGGTTCGGCATCCGGACGTCCGTCGTGCGGACTCCCTCCTTTACTCGATTTTTTTTATTTTTTTTATTGTGGGACTCTCCCTTACGAAGTCTGGTATCGAAGTGTGTAGCAGCACGCAAAAATTCTCCGCTCCTCGCCGAATCCCTTGCGCACGCGCCCGAAATGGCGGAAGGCAATTGGCCCGAAGTTAAGTCGGAAGGCGGAGAGAAAGACGCAATTCCCAGAAATCGCTGGCTCGCATCTTCTCGGAGTCAGGCTTGAACTTTGACCCACGAAAACGGGCGCTGCGGTGAACCTTGCAGAATTCCGCCCAAATCCTGAAGTGTTCCTGTGCAAAGCGAAAAATGCCTTTTCGAAGTAAACAAGAGCATAAATAAATCGGACTTTCTGCACTGTTAAAGCTGGGAAAACGTCCTCACAGATGCCATTCTACGAATTTATCGCTTTTAGAAAAGCGACACCACAAACTGTAGCCATTTTCGTTCTTTCTTTCTGAACAAAGACTTTTGGAGACCACCTTTACAAAAATTCATTAAACAAATTAACTAACATTAACGAACATCGTTACAATTAACTTCGTAACGCATAAAAATCGAATTCTCTCTAGCTAGCTACAGGTACGACGATCGGAATTACGAAAAAATAGCGTAACGCAACGATGTGTTATTTTGCCCTGATGCATTAAGCCACAATTTCATTCTTTTACTAAATGACTATTAAATATCATTGACGATAGCGCACGCGCAATTAATTTACGAAAGTCTCTTCGTTACGGAGCGATCACCGACCTGCTTTTTCTATCAGTCGCTGAATTATACTATCACTAGTTAATACCAAGTAAGATTCATACTAAAACCAACTAAATATTAATACTAGGCAAGATTTTAATTACGAAAGGTTACTAAATTAAGCCCGATACACACAACAACGATTTTAATACACGCTACTGACATATGGCATAAACACGCGTTTTTTCTCATTTGATACCACTACAATAAGATAAAATACCTCGTACACTATATGTTTACAAATTACTTTTCAATTATTAAAGCTTACAGAATAATACAATAAAAGAAATCGCGATAACGACGGTAAATACGGAACTACAACCTTACAATTTTTTTCTTTTTATCGCTACGTTATCCTGACGATCAATAACGCCGAACGCCGCAGCGTTGCCGCTGATTTTAAACTGATACATCTAACACTATACACGTATAAACTGCACGATACACATAAGAAACTAAGGAAAGTTAATTCATATACACTACATCATATACTGCACTAAAATAAACTTCACTAATATCTCTTCCCTGAAAGTAAACAGTGCACTAAAAAAATGCAATGGAAGGAAGAAGAAAAACATTGCATGAAAGAACAACAACAAAAAATACCAGCAAAATCTTTCTTAAATCTACTTCCCAGCTAGTTACACCTCCCTTAACTAGCAACAGACATCACAAGGCTAACTTACTTAGACCTATTCACATAAATTTAACTACATACACAGAGATCAACACTTCACAGAGAAATCAGAAAGAAAAGAAAAGAAATGAAAAGAATTTACTTGATTTTTCTTGACTCTTAAATCTATTTTTTTTTTCTAACTCCCTCCTTGCCAAAGGGATTTGAGATCATCTCATGACAAAAAATCTCACTCTCATTGAGAGTGCGTGGATCTGGTGACGTGTTTTCCGATCCAAAAATATTGGCCCATTAATTTAGAGATCGGAAAAACGTCAACAGATCAGCAGTAACTGATTATCATAAGGTCCTAATTTGTCAGGACACATGGAAGACATAAACCCTCAACACTGACAAAATGTGTGACAATTAAGTCCATAGCTACATTTTTTAATAGCCCTTGTATATATTAGACCACTGTCTTCCAGTTCAGTGCACTACTGTCACATGATCAGCTCAGATATGCATAACTCTGATGTGTTTGCTGCCTCAGCTCACCTTTGCAAGAGATGTGGTTATAAATTTGTCGAAAGAAGTTAGGGTAGGGATCTTACAGAAAAAAGGGGATCAGTGTCATGTAAAGCAACCTTTTGCATTTAGTTACAGACAATGTAGAATGCAGAACATAAAACAAAGTGTAGCATAACTCTTGGTTTTCAACTGAGAGAACACCTCATTGACACAGGAGGAATGAAAAACACAAGAGGCTTACCTATAATGACTCTTTGGTTGTTTGCGACTGCTTGGCACTTCCATGGCATACTGCAGATGAGATGATTCAACTGACTTTGGTGTAGTGCCACCCACAGAAGAGGCAAAACATCACAAAAGTATGTAATTGCCATAGGGGCTGAATAATGCCTGCTCGACCTACCCTGTGGTGAATCCTAGACATGATAAATGGGATTAAGGTTGGGTAACTTTGGAGGTAAAATGCTACAATCTTTCAAGCCTGTAAACTCTGATGTGAGTTCATGCATTTTCATTCACAAAGAGTAAAATGTGGTCTGTTGCACCATGGAAAAGTGTCATGGTATTAGTGATTTCATCTCAGTACACACTAGATTGCATATGACCTTGGCAAACATACAGATCTGTGTGACTACTGAAGCAGATCCCTCCCTACTCTATGGCAGCTACCACTGAAGGGATGCACAAGTTAGAAAAATGCTGTCTTCCCAAGCTTCTTTATAGACTAGTGTCAAAATGTAAACCAAATTTGGACTCATCACAGGACTCTTTCTCACTCTTTTCCACAATACTGGTTGGTATCCCCTTTCACATCTGTTGTGGCAGGAAGAGTGCCAGATCCCTTTACACACCATAACTCATCTGCCACGGAAGGAATGCTCAGGTTGGAACAAATGCTGATTGTCCTGTGTTCCTAAAATTCTCCATGCAGTCACTGACTATTGGAATGTAGGCCAGAACTGAACTCATCACAGAAGAGGATCCTTTAACACTATTTAAGCCACAGTAGATGCCATGACCTCTTGCATCTTTCTTGTCCAGTTGCAGCAGATAGTGATATTTGGTGCAGTAAACATATGAAACAAAGACCTTCCCAATGCAGTCAATTATGGACCATTTGATAATTTACTGCGATGCTGGTAGAACTTCTCATAGCATCTTGGATGTGGCTGCTGAACGTTTGTGGCACCTGAGAGTTTTTATTATGATACTGATCTTTTCAGGTTGTAGTTGTCCTCAGACAACCACTTCTCAGTCATTTTACATCACTACCTTGCTGCCAACAGTGCATGTGGAGTCAACTTATCACACTTTGGGACATATGCAGGGCTTGTGCAACATCTGTCTGAACCCAGATTTCAGCATTCCAGTGATCCTATTACATATCCGAACCATCAAATATCTTATATGTATTGTTCAGTGTAACAGTGTTTGGATGCACAGTGTTTTAGACTCCTCATCACATTAACTGCTTCTAAATCCAGTAAGACTTAAAAGAAATCAATATGCCAAAGGTGCAAGAAAGATGTACCAAGTAATCTGTTGTACATCGTTCTTGCATCTGCGTATACAGAATTGCATATTGCTATATTTTATACTATTGCAACTACCATTCTGAACTAACAACACTTGCATAAATCTGCATACTGTTCTAAATTATAATATCCTTAACTTTCTTGGAGCAGTTTATTTGTGCTAGTATGTGAAAAGGCTAAACAGGTTGACTGGCAGACCAGTAGTCTGAAGCATTTTGGAAAAACATCCACCATTTACAAAATCTGCAAATGACAGCAACTTGTACAATGTTGCTGAATGCCTTTATATGCCAAAAGTTTGTTTACTCACCAATATAACAATCTGTTCTCTGCAATAGACCACAGCTTATTAAGTTTACTATTTGAAATTTAAGTCTTGGAACTCAGTTCACTTAACTGAAATTTGATACTGCTCTTCTGGCAGGTATTTTTTAAGAGGATTATTGGCTTTGATTCAAATGCATCAGCAGCTAAACTGCTGTCAATAGCTTTCCAGTTACATATATTTTGCCATTCAGAACTAGCAGACTACAATTCGTAGTTAAACTGAGGTCTACTAGGCAGACTGTTCTGTGGTCTGACTAACAGATGATACATGAAATGTAGTATTTTTACTAATATGACCTGTTTCTTGAACTGTGGCTCAAGCAACAGTAGGTACACTATAAGTGCAATTCTGCCAGCAGTCACTGCTCAAATACTAAGACTGTCCACTGAACAACTAGAAAATGTGGGTGGATCTCTTTTGTAGAATTTCATCACTTTCCCTTCTTGAAAGCCAGTAGATGATAATGCGCTGAGCATTGTGCTTACTCAATATGAAAAAGTATTTACTAAATATTGAGTCTTGTTAGTGTGGCCTTTTCATTGTTGTGAGTACTGACAAAAGAATCTTACAGAAGACTGATTTTTTATTTTCATATGAAGAAACAATGTTTATAAAGTTAGTAACTTGCATGTCTATTATAGTTTTCCATAGAACCCTGGTCCAACTTCCTCAGGACAGTGGTGTGTTGATTTCTTGTGGTGACAGTTGCTTTTTTCACATGAAAACACTCATCAAAACCAATAACCACCAATCTAATGTGTGAAACAGTCTACTGTTGTCGCAAGGAATCGGCATGCCGTTGTTCTGAGGAAGCTCAATCAGGGTTCCACATGATACTCTAGTAGATGTTAAAGTTTCTATTACATTTATAAATGTTTATTCACATTAAAATGAAAAATATGTTAATGCAATGTCTGTAGTTCATCTTTTTTTAAAAGAAAAAGGTTTTTTTTGAAAGAAACTATTGGCTACAGTTATTCCATGTGCCCACTAATGATAATTTCAGTAAATCTGTAATAACAGTTCATTGTGACACCATAACTTAAATTAATACAAATCACTTATAAGCATTTTTCCCCATATCATATACATAGTGCATAATTGAAGCTAGATTTTAGATCATACCACTGTGTAGTAAAATCTTTTTCCTAATTACTTTTGTTTGTGGGTGGTGGGTAGGGGTTGTTAGAGTGACTCTCAAGAGTTTAATATGTAGATGGAACCTAATTCAGAACATCAGATCTATTTTCTTTTCGTACTGCATTTGATTTTATGGCAGCAAACGGTTTGAATAACTGAACACCTGTACCAGTTTCCTTTTTTAGTATAAAAATCTTTAAAAGTCACTATTTTTTCCTGTATTAAAAATATCATTACATTAAGGACACAACTGGCAGGGAATTTCAAAATGTCCATGAAATAGGCAGGAGTGTTTGAGATAGTCATTGTGGTAACTGCACATAGTGGTAGAGTGTGTATGATAGATTCCCATATTTTTTACAGTTTGGGCCCACTGTAGATGGTATAATGGACTCTTCTGCTACACGGTTCATGCTACTCAGCTGTTAAGTACAATGCTGGGCAGACTCAGACTAACAGAACAACGTGTCGATTCCCTTTTCTCTAACCATGGATCAGTGTGGGAAAATGGTAGATATAGAAAATTCATTTGAAGAAAAGGAATGTTATAATAGGGGGATTAATGAACTGGTACTTGCATATTGCCATCACATTGACATTTCATCTTAATATTTCTAATGCAGCTTTCATGTAAAGACATCTTTTATATCTCACATTTTTTTTTTTTAATTTCAGGTTACTAAGAACCGTTTTGATGGAACCAGAGGTCACTTTTTCATTGATTTTGACAGATCAACCAAGAGTTTCAGTGTAAAATTCAGTAAAAACAATCCTATTCCTACAACTATACCTTCTTCCTGATGTTGGCATTGTAAATAGAGCACTAATATTTTAACATTATCCTACATTGAATTTCTGTAAAAAAACTTCACTGAAGTATGTTGTTGAACACACTCAAGGAATATATTTATGCTACCTCAGTGACCAAGTGGTTGAATGCATAGGCCTCTGTGTAATTGCCCAAGTTGGACACTGGTTCAAGTTCTGGATGTGAGGCATGGCATGGTTGGTGCATTTATGTGAAGCTACTGGCTCTGTCCTTTCCCTGGAACCAGTAGCTCTAAATTAGGGATGGGCAACTCAATATAACCTTAGATACTAATAGGGATATTAAAGCTTAAAATAAAGCAAAACATCCATTTGCATGCATTCTTGTTATATAAAATCTTCTAGCTGGTGATCATATAATTTTCACTGAGGTCTGCTTTTGTATTTATAATTCTATAAAAAAGTTGTGATCATTTGTATCTGCTGGACAGAATTAAATAGTGTTTTCCTTTCTTTTGTGTATGGAAGTTATGATCTTAATTTGTATCTACTGTACAGAATAGCAGCGTTTTTTTTTTTTTTCATGGACCAAAAGTTTTTGATACATTTCAAAAATTTATTAAAATAAAACTAATAAGTATAGGTATGCAGTTTACTGCATTTCCTAAGGCAATTGTTTGTAGACATTTATTGCAGATCAACAGATGGTATTTCTGATCCATCACAAGCATTTATTTGTCTTTAAAATGGCTACTCACCAGGAGAAAGCTGCCTGTGTCAGTTGGGTTTTCAAAAAATCTGCTTTACAAGTGAGAAGAAATTTCTGAACAAAGTTTGAAAAGGGTCCACTGTCTTGTAATAGCATCTTAGCCTGGCAGAAAACAGTTCCTGTGAACTGGAAGTGTTCTTGATAAAGAAAGAACTGGACATCCAAGTGCTTTGAAAGACACTCAAACAAATACACCATGCTTAGGTACATAGTACTGGAAAATTAAGTAGTGCTGCACGAATTCCTCGTACAACCTTACTTCATGTGAGGCACAAATTGCAAGCATAACAGCCTGATGACAAACCTTGTCATTTACACTTTCCAACTGTAGGTTAAAGAAGAGTATATGCTCTAGCTTTGTCCGTCTGCATGATAACTCGCTTAAAAATGGTTCGATTTTGATTAAATTTTAATATGTTGTAGGGGACAACCATTGAAAATGGATGAAATGGGGTCCAAAGGTCAGGAAATAGGAGTGGGATCCATTCCATCGCCCTTATGTGTCATAACTTATGTAAAAATGCTTCTATTGCGTCAAATCTTTATCATGTTGTTTCAGAGGTATACTGAACCAGTTCTGTTGAATATCATTGAAATGGGGTGAAAGGTCAGGGCACAGGAGCGAGATTTATTCCACAGCCATTATCCTCATAACTTGAGTAATTATTTCTGGTATGTTGGAAAGCATATATCATAATCAATTCATTGCATGATTTTACTAACTTGTTTTGACTTTACTGTAGGTGTGTTTTTGATGCCCTGGCTAGCTTAAATATCACATGTTGAGCAGTAAACTAGGCAATTCAGGCTATTCTGATTACCATTAATAGTTGTGCTATATTTTGTTTTCCTTGCAGCCTCAATAACCATTTTTTTTTATACTTTGTATCTACTAAATCTCAAAACTTTTAGTTGGTGAGCCTTTAATTTTGCTATAATCTTCAGTAATTTACTTCAAGAAATACAGCCTCACTTGTCTCTGCGTAATATGACTATCTTTAAATTATTAAATACATCATTAGGGCCACCCAGTGGTGCAGTGGTCTAAGTGCTGGCTTTTGACCATTCATCAAAGTGGATGTGGCATGGATGATGTGTCTGTCCCGTGGCACTCTCCCCTTCCCTGGAATCAGTGGCCCTAAATTAGGGACTGGGGACTACTTATATAGCCCATTGTTTTCTCATGGTGGTTGTTCAACTCACAAAGAAAAAAACAAAAACTGGAAGTTTATTTTACTGTGCAACTTTCTTTCACACAGGGTACTACAGACACAAAATACAAGATGTGAAACATATGCAGTGAATCATATTTTGTCTTAATATTTAACATCTTTGTTGGTTTCTTGTGCGCTGAAAAAATGACTTCAGGTAGATGCAACTGAAAAATGATCACTGTTTATTTCAAAACATCTGAAAACTGGTGTGTTCTCTTTATCACATTTCTTAGAGACCTTTATATATTTCTTGCATTATACATCTCTTACTCATTGTGACAATTATAATTTTACTATTTTTGGCCTTTTCTCAAAACCTAGTAAATTAGTAAATGTGTTTTTGTCTAAAGATAGCAATATATAATTATTTGCCTATAGTAAAGTCAGTGGGTCTTTCCTTTGACTTACACCCACAATCTTTTAATTTCCTGGTAGTCATTTCCAACTCTTCTGCTGAAGTCACAAAGAACATAATTGTCTTTTTGTCTGGTTTTTAACTGCTATGGCTTTAAGTCCATTTTGAAAACAGACACCTAACCAACCTAAAAGCAATTTCATTAACAGAGGCAGTGCAACATCAGTTTGTAGTTGACCTTTCCTCAATTCTTAATATTATAACCTGAAACATGCCACCAGAATACATTCCTGACATGTGCTCGCCCCATGGGTGCCTGCCGCATTTCGGTTGAATTTTTGAAAATCCTTGGCAGATTCTACTTTCTCATTCGCTCATACAGTTATGCTAACTGACCCTAATCTCTTTATACTTACCTGGTCTTGTAAAATAATTTAATTTTTAAATGTTTCTCCTAAGGAATGAGTACATAAGGGAAAGTAAATGTCACAATCTGTTCATCCTTCCAGTACACAGAAGGCTGATTGCTGTGGCTCTTTTATGACACCAGTCCTGTTCAGTGTTTAAGAATAGTGTCCATGAAAGCAAATTCTAGACCAACAGCACCTTGAACTTGTACATAGGGTCCTAGGATCTCTTTTTGATCCCTGTGGCTAGTTGAAGTACCTCTATTGAAGATGTGTAGAGGTACAGCAATCAATTGTGATACCTACCCACATCATTACCCCTGCATCTCCAAAACTGTGCCTTTCCATTATATTGGAAAGGTTATTTTGGGTATCTACATCTCTCCAAGATATGCTGGCATTGAGAATCACTTGTTAGTGAAAATCTTTACTCATGTCCAAAAAATAAAAGTCCCCACTGCTCAGGTGTCCAATTGTGATGATGCCCACTCCACATTAATCAAGCCCTTTTGTGGTTATATGTAAAAAGAATGCAGACCTTAGGTTTCCTGGCATAGTCTCTTTTGTGAATAAGTCAACAGTTGTATAACTATTACTACTACTGTTACACACATTATAAATGTCAAGTCGAGTGCTCCTATGCTTCATTATTCTTGCTATTACATAAATATTTAAGGATGTGAAATATAAAATATTTCTATGTTTATAAATTGTTCAGAATGTTGCACTTACCCAATAAGGCACAATTAGGAAGATTATTGTTGGTTGCTTTTATTCCCAGGTACAAATCTTGGACGTTCAGGAGTTTGCAGGTTCATGCAGATTAAGTTCATAGAACTAAAAACAATCACTAGTTTATATGAAAAATTTACAACCAGAGTCAAAATTCTAAGAAAATGAAGGTGAAGTTTAAAAGAATAAACAAAATAAAAAGTATTTACGGTATGGTTAAAATCATTAGCTCGAATCGACGTCGTCTTTATTTACAAAATCTAAACATAAAAGAACACTCGTAGTTACACAAAGAGATCAAGAGTTATTAACTATATGTCAACAAAATAGTTTCCATATCATCTACTGTTTCGCACGTTACTAGAAATTCGAGCACGGGAAAAACGTCCATATAATAAGAAAATTTTTATTTCAACTTGTCACTAATATTCCTTTTTTCCTTTTGATGTTCTTTATAATAGTTTAGAATTTTATTATGAAGATTACAAATTTATATGAAAAAATGTTTTAATATGTGCAGTCAAATGCATCAAAAGTTGTCAAAGTCTTCCAATACGTAGAGACAATATGTATTAAAAGATTAATATTATTCCAGTTTTTTAAGTCATGATTTACGAAATTAATACAATAGAAAAGAACTTTCGAACCTTTTGATTATGATGCGTTGAATCAGTAATAAGCCATCTTGTTATCGAAGAAGGCATGATTTTCCTTTCCTGTGGTATCAGCTTCCAAGTTGAACTTCGATCTTATAATTTCTTATTATAGATGATGGTTGCATGTTTTATTTTCCGTGGCTCGATATCCCAAACTAGTTTCAATTCCTTCTTTTTGGAATCATCTTCAGTGGGTATTATGATCTTCTCATACACGTTGTGTTTCGGCCACTTACATCGATTCTACTGGCAGCGTCCGACTTTTCACGGCAGTTGTACTCTTGCGCATGCTATTTTTGGTATTAATGCACGTTCTTAGTCGTGTTTTGATATAATTGGATGATATGAATTCCGATTCTAAATTAATTGGTGTTGCCATTCGTTTGTTGAAAATAATTAATAAGGTCTTTTATTATATTTTTTATCGTTAATTTCTTTTTCGATAAAATATTTCCAAGCGTACGGTAGATTCATTGGATCATTATTATTACAATTTATTTCTTTAGTTTTTTCAATCATTATCGCTTCTGAGGTTAATATTTGATTTTTAGTTTTATGTGAGGTTATTAATTTTGCATCATATCAAACAGGATAAGCTTCATTTTCAATACAATGATTTATTAATGATGTTTTGTTTTCTTTTTTATTCCAGTTCGATATATGTTCTTTTAATCTGGTCTTAAATCTTCTTTTTGTACTTCCTATGTATACTTTATTTCTTTCATTTCTTTCTATTTCTGTATAATATTTTGTTGGTATAGAATATACTCCGGCTTTATCAAGCATTGATCTTCTTTCATTTCCATTAGTTAATATAGTTTCGTTATCTATGACGGTTTCTGCCAATATCATTTTTTCTTTAATGCATTCCTTCTTTAAGATATCTGTTATTGGAGGAATGTAGGGAATTTTACCAGCAAATTTTATTTCATTTTTTTGTTTATTTTTATTTTCATTTAAAGATTTCTTTATATTTTCAAGTATATCATCTATGATCTTTTTCTTGTATCCAAATTTCATAGCAGTTCTTTTTATCCAGTTAATCTCAATCTTTTCTTTGTGTTTATTACAGGAATGGGTTAATGCTCTTCTTATGTAAAATTGAAGTGCTGCTCTTTTATATTTCCAAGGATGATTTGAATCAATCGTAATATATACGAACTAAACAAAATGAATATCACGAACTTTAAAAAGAATAGAATCCAGTTGAGCAAAGAAGTCGAACATTTAAACTTTTTGACAACTTGTAAAAACAATGGAATTACACCTAAATTTTTACAAATTAGAAATAAACCAATGAATTATAAAGATAAAACCATTTTACAAACTTGTGAAATTAAAAGATTAAGAGCCTCTATTAGAGAAAAACGAAAAGACATTGATAGATTGAGTAAGAAAAACTACAGATTATATAATCAATGCATGCAAGAGAAAGATAAAGAAGAAATAAAAATAGCATTAATTAAAATATTTGCTATTATAGAAAGACAACAATTTAAAGACAGAAGGAGACACTTTCATAAAATTGAAAACTTCATAAGAGAAAAGTATAATAACAAAGAAGAAAAAGAAAAACTACCAACATTAGAAGACAAACCACTGTTCATTAACAAATCTAATAATGAATTGACATATCTACAAGTTAAAGCACTCAATAGAGGAACGAGATATGCATATAAACAAGAAATTCCGAAAGCCGAGATAATAACCCCATATATAGAAGACGTCATCAAGAAACTACCAAATAAAAGACAAAACCCTACAAGATTTAAAATAGTAAGAGCAATCAATAACAAAGAAAAAGAAGAACAAATACCAGCTATAAAATATGAGAGACAAGAGCTAATGAACCTCAAGAACAACCCAGCAATTAAATGCGTAAGCGCTGATAAAGCCAAACAAATTATTATATTAGACAAAGATGATTATGATATAAAAATGAAAATGGCTATAGAAAAATTGGATATCGAAGAAACTACACTTGACCCAACAGATACAATTCTAAGAAAAATGGCTTATATAAAAAACCATGGACATTTACCTGATAATATTAAAAACAAAGCCATTCCGCCCGTTGGAGCGTCTATTCCAAGCATATTCAGCAAAATCAAAACGCATAAAAAAGAAGAACCATTAAGACCAATAGTAAATAAAACAACGTCTCCAACAATTCTCCTTGAAAAAGAACTATTTAAACATTTAAAACAGTATTACTTTCAACATATTTATACAATTAACAACTCCATTGAAGTGATTAAAAAAGTTAAAGAACTAAAAACAACCGATTTTCTGATGATCAGTCTAGATATTGTTTCCCTATATCCAAATACACCTGTTTATGAAGCAATTCAATTGTTAAATCAGAAGTTAAAAGATGAAAAAATACCTGAAGCACAAAGAATTAGTATTATCCAGGCATTGAAACTAGTAGCTGATAATAACTACTTCACATATAATAAAAAAATATACCGACAAAAACAAGGTGCACCAATGGGATCACCAATTTCGGGACTTCTTGCTGAAATAATATTACAAGACATAGAAAATAAACTTTTGGATTCATTCAATCAAAAACAACTAATACTATACGTAAGATACGTTGACGATATCCTTATCTTCTGGAAGCAATCTGAAAAAGAACTTGAAACATTTGTAAACAAATACAATAGTTTTTATCCTACAATACAAGTTACTATGGAAAAAGAAGTTAAGAGACAACTAAACTATTTAGACATTTCTTTATTCAGGCGAAATAATATGATTGAATACGAAGTATATCGAAAACCAACTTATACTCCAACGATAATTCCGATTGATTCAAATCATCCTTGGAAATATAAAAGAGCAGCACTTCAATTTTACATAAGAAGAGCATTAACCCATTCCTGTAATAAACACAAAGAAAAGATTGAGATTAACTGGATAAAAAGAACTGCTATGAAATTTGGATACAAGAAAAAGATCATAGATGATATACTTGAAAATATAAAGAAATCTTTAAATGAAAATAAAAATAAACAAAAAAATGAAATAAAATTTGCTGGTAAAATTCCCTACATTCCTCCAATAACAGATATCTTAAAGAAGGAATGCATTAAAGAAAAAATGATATTGGCAGAAACCGTCATAGATAACGAAACTATATTAACTAATGGAAATGAAAGAAGATCAATGCTTGATAAAGCCGGAGTATATTCTATACCAACAAAATATTATACAGAAATAGAAAGAAATGAAAGAAATAAAGTATACATAGGAAGTACAAAAAGAAGATTTAAGACCAGATTAAAAGAACATATATCGAACTGGAATAAAAAAGAAAACAAAACATCATTAATAAATCATTGTATTGAAAATGAAGCTTATCCTGTTTGGTATGATGCAAAATTAATAACCTCACATAAAACTAAAAATCAAATATTAACCTCAGAAGCGATAATGATTGAAAAAACTAAAGAAATAAATTGTAATAATAATGATCCAATGAATCTACCGTACGCTTGGAAATATTTTATCGAAAAAGAAATTAACGATAAAAAATATAATAAAAGACCTTATTAATTATTTTCAACAAACGAATGGCAACACCAATTAATTTAGAATCGGAATTCATATCATCCAATTATATCAAAACACGACTAAGAACGTGCATTAATACCAAAAATAGCATGCGCAAGAGTACAACTGCCGTGAAAAGTCGGACGCTGCCAGTAGAATCGATGTAAGTGGCCGAAACACAACGTGTATGAGAAGATCATAATACCCACTGAAGATGATTCCAAAAAGAAGGAATTAAAACTAGTTTGGGATATCGAGCCACGGAAAATAAAACATGCAACCATCATCTATAATAAGAAATTATAAGATCGAAGTTCAACTTGGAAGCTGATACCACAGGAAAGGAAAATCATGCCTTCTTCGATAACAAGATGGCTTATTACTGATTCAACGCATCATAATCAAAAGGTTCGAAAGTTCTTTTCTATTGTATTAATTTCGTAAATCATGACTTAAAATAACTGGAATAATATTAATCTTTTAATACATATTGTCTCTACGTATTGGAGGACTTTGACAACTTTTGATGCATTTGACTGCACATATTAAAACATTTTTTCATATAAATTTGTAATCTTCATAATAAAATTCTAAACTATTATAAAGAACATCAAAAGGAAAAAAAGGAATATTAGTGACAAGTTGAAATAAAAATTTTCTTATTATATGGACGTTTTTCCCGTGCTCGAATTTCTAGTAACGTGCGAAACAGTAGATGATATGGAAACTATTTTGTTGACATATAGTTAATAATTTCTGAAACCACGTAATGTTTTCGACAAATGTTGAATTAATATAATTTATGGAAACTGGAGATCAAGAGGTTTGTGTAAAATTTGAACATAAAGCATAGAATTCCCTGTAATAGGCACTCGCTACCTAAACACTACCAAATTAGTTCTGTTGCTGAGGCAAGCTCCAAGGAGAGTTGATGAGCTTTCATTTATCTTTAGTGCTTTACAGTTAGGCTACATAGCGGTCATCCTCTGCTGTTGTAAATCATGGTTGACCTTTGGATGTCTGTCCAGCATGTGTTTCTGCGACTTGGAACTTTTCCCATAGCCTTGATATGACACTTTCGGAATCGCCAGAAATCTGGCAACTTCTGCAAGACTTTTACCTGTTTCCATCTTTCCAATGGCTATTATCTTCTCATTGTCATTCAGATGGTGTTGTGAAGGTATTGCAAACAAAAACTAACAAGGTGCCCCAGTAGTGCAGTGATCATTTGTTCAAGTTGGGTCCAGGTTCAAATCCTGGTGAAGCATGGATGTTGTGTTTGTCTTATGTGGCACTGGCTCTCTCCCTTCCTTGGAAACCAAAGGCCTTAAATTAGGGATCGGTTGCTGCTTTATAGCCCATTGAGTTGTTCACAGTGGTTGTTAACCCCCAAGAATAATAAAACTAACCAACAGCAATCATGGTGTTGCTGATTCCCAGTTGATAGGCTGATGCATGGAGAGCTGCTTTTTGAAGCTGTCTCTGATTAGTGTATTTGGTGCTACATCAGAGCATTTACCTAAGGTTTCACTACACACTCAATTACCATATATATGTATGCTAATTGTGATAGAAAAATTTAATTCTACATTTAAAAAAAACCACTAAAACCTGGAATTTCTGGAATTTAGGCACTCCAGTGTAGTTTTGTCGCTGTGAGGCAAGGAAACGGTTTCTGTTTGTGGGCATCTTTTAATGTTCCTCTGGGACAGAAGCTCATTAATCACAGATGTGAATACACAAACCGTAAAACGACTACAACTACAATTCTTACCGAAGATAATCACCATTTACAAACGGAAAATGAACTTTTATGTAGATTTTCTGCAACTTGTTATGTATATGTTGTAAAATACTATAATAAGATCAAACAAAATCATGGATAGTTCTTACAAACCATGTCAAGTTTTTCAAAATGTACCGAGTGAAACTGATTCATTATTCCATATATTGGGAAACAAGAACTGTAAAAAAAAAAAAAGCACATGAGCATGTAAAATGGCTTCCAAGGAACCAAAATGTCTGGTGTAGCGGAAGCATATCCGGCGCGTAACTGGAAAACCCTGGGTTCGACTCCCGGTGGCGGCCATTGAGAATTTTTCTGTGACTCACTTATATACCTGGAAAGAGCGAAGATCTTTGTTTGATGTTCCTGGTCCACGTTAAATTTCTGTATTAATTACTCCACTTGGACTCAAGTGGAGTGCTCTTTTCATCTAAAGAAACCCTCCAATTAAGTGTTTCAGAAAAACCCTTAATGGAGGGTACCTTTAGTTAAAGAATCGCGTACCGGAGAAGACAGTTTCTTGATATTTACAAATCAGGGTTCCTGCATATCTGGAGGAGGAGGAGGAGGGGATTCAAGGATTTTTAAGAACATTAAAAAAAAAAAAAAAAATCAAGGCTCTTATTATCAAATTCCACATAAGAAATTTGTATAACTTGGCATGTTTTTTTTTTTGGTTTTTTTTTCAGCATTTTTACAATCAGAGTTTGTTGAACAAGGTGTGGGGCATGCTAAATAAAAAAAAAAAAGAAGAGAGAGAGACATTTAGTGAAATATGTGCCTTTAAAAATAATTCCAACTTTTTTTTTTTAATTATTGGTTTCTTAATCTGATGACTATAGACAAAAGGAAGAAGCACTGTATTTTCCTTTATATAATCCATGGTCCTGTAAAATACGTAAAATGTGAAATTCAGAAAACAAAATTTGCCATATAATCCTGACCTACGATGTTGATCCCAAATTGTAATTTCCTACTGAAAAGTTGCAAGTCACGGGATAAACCAGCAGTCCAAAGAAATAGGAAAAACCGACCTTCTTACTAGAAAAGAAGAATAACTGTCATTTTTTTTAAGGTATTTTGTGTTACTTTCCAATTGAATAAAGGGCAAACATCACGAGTATTTTCAGCATTACTGCAGTTCAACCTGCAGCACTCACAAACGTGTAACGCTGAGCTTCCCGCAGCATGTGATCATCAGCAAGAGCAAATAATACCACCTTCATTGTATCTTATTTTCTATCAAAATGTTCATAAGTTAAAAATAAAAAAATTCTTTCCAACTGTTTGCAGACCTATCTTTGTATTGTGTTATGGTTTTTCTATTGTTGATGCATTTCTGGTAATTTTCCAAATATACAACTTCTGACAAATACAATGTAGATTTTTTAAAAATAAGTGTCAAGTCTTTTTTCTTCGAAGTAGCGTATTACCTGCATATACGGCTTGAAAAATACCATGCCTGGGGCATGTAAAATATTGGCCTGGTCAGGTAAAAAAGCAATCGAGTTGCCCAGACCAGGCAACTAAATTTAACAATGGAAAAGTTTGAAATAGAATTTGCTACTACCAAAAAAAAAAGTCTCCACATGTTGTTTCATATTAATGCTAATCACCAGAAGTTGTACAGTATTATTATTACGGAGTGCCAAGGACAGAAGAATATTGCTTCATTAATTATATTATGTTCTAGATCCAGATATTGGAACCATATGTAATTTTACTCTAAATGTTGTTTATAGTCAGCAATGGGATGCATGCCTCTGATGGAACTAACCTCCAGTGTTCAGTGACAAAGGGCAAAAACTTCAACGAAAAGAACATGGCAGAATCACTAAATTTCTCAAATACCAATTACATTACCATTTCATACCAAATTCAGCAGCATCGTAAAACTTGAGATACACGCTTTTTTTTTTTTTGTGCATTAAACATTTTAAACATAGACTGTTGAAGCGGAAAATGCAAAACACGTAAAGAAAGTTACTATTTCTTAACTTGACAAATCAGAAACCTCTCTTTTTTTTTTTTTTTTTAATAAACATAAATTTTCTTGGACATCTAGCTTTTACTACCTGGACAGGTAAATAAATAATTTTTGCACATGCCCAGCTGGGCATGTAAATTTTCAAATATTTTTCAAGCCCTGAGCATAGCCTAAATCTAACTTTTTTTTTAAAAACAAATTACAGTAGTTGCCCAAGGCCAATGACCTTGTTGAATGAGTATCACTGAGGCTATGAGTTATTACTAAGAAATTCGACCTGAACAATGGGAGATAATTTCAAACAAGTTCACCAGGAGAAATGCAGAATGACTGCACAATCACATCTAAGCAAATTTGCATTATTGCAGTAATAAATAAGCATACTTCTGTTCACAGTGGCCACTGCTCCCAATTCAGATTCTCATCATGTTTACATCTTAGATAAATGCCATTCATTCCATTAGCCAATGGTGTTATGTATGGTGGAGTAGGAGCTAGTGATGTGATGCCATTGTCCAGCCAATGGCCTTTACCATTGGTTCAGATGCTCACACTTGTTGGATTGCTGATATGATGCTGTCAGTTGGCATTCCTTGGCATAATTCAAGTGATTGCTTTTTGTAATAGTGTTTTTACTTACGATAAAGCAACTGAAAATTTGTGGAATCCAATTTTCAAGGATTTTCCCGATTTTTATTAGAAAATAGCGAAAAGTTCCAATGTTCAAGGCCTTGAAAACAAAAAAATTAAATCAAGGCTTTTCAAAGCTGCATGTGCACCCTGAAAACTGTTTTCAATCTAAAACATGAAATGTCCCAGTTTCAAATTACAGATGGAACTTTTAAGATCATGCAAAAAAGTTTTCATACTGCTCTACATGGCTGATGCTCCTGTTGGTTTGGATGACAACAGCTGTGTTCCAGGGGCGGCGGAGAGTGATGTTCGTTGACCACTCTCTACCTTCTCACCCGAAACAAACAGAAGACAAACAATGGATAAAGAGCTCTGTTGGGAACTAGGACCACCCAACCACTTACCTAGAGGAACTTTTTCTAAGGCACGTCACAACAATCGCACATTTGCCAAATAAAAAAATAATAAAAATATTGGCTGAAATCGTTGAAATTATTGACCGGAACCTGTTGGTGCCACTGCTGTATTTTACCAATCCTCTACATTCTAGTGTTGTAAAAAAAGTTATACAGAGTTTCTTTAATCTGATGAGCTATGCTAATAAAAAAAAAAAACAGTTCATTCTTGATCTTTCCGTGCTTATCATTGACTTTGAATGGGCACTCCAGTAAGCGACTACTTCCATCCGTTGTCAGCAGAGCCTGCTTCTTTAACCCTTTAATAACCATAACACCCAAAACTTCTGTATGTACAAACGGCCATAGACTCCAAAAACGCCTTTCTAGAGTGAGTCTGATTTCTTATCCTTACTTGTTCTTCAAATTTTCTCTAACTATGGGGGGATCAGCAGGAGTCACCTTCAGTCACTATTGTTTTTACTAAACAAAGAAGTGAAACAACAGACAGTTTCGGGCATTATGTTATTTAGAGTGAAACAAGATTTTTGGATCACGATTGTTAAAGGGTTGATCTCGAACAGACCACATGTATGTTGAAAAGTTATTTCATCTGATTCGAAAACATTGTATGCTACTGACGAGGATTGTTAATTAAAAATAAGACAAATGTCAGATTTTGTTTGTCTTACACAGAAGGAGAGCAAACATGGGTCCAACTTAAGGCAGAAATTCCTGAAGAACATTCTGAAGTCCCAGATTACTTTGAAGAGAACATGTGTGAAGAAAGGCATTGTTTTAAAGAAAATAATTTTCTTTCATTTTCATAGCATGTACCAGATAAAGTTTTATTCAGAATCACTTATTGAAATAACTTTACAAGAAAATCATGTCTTACATAAATTAAATTGATAACATAGGTAACAAAAAATTTGCAAACACTTTTATTCTTTAAAAATGTTTAACTGATACTTGTTATATTACATATGAACAAACTAATCTGGTTCAGGAGCAGCAAGTAAATCCCAAAGGCCACCCCACTGGTGCAGTGGTCTAAGCGGTGGCTTCTGATCATTCGTTTAAAAGGGAGACGTCTGGGTTCGAATCCCAGTGAGGCATGGCTGTTGTGTTCGTTTATGGCACTGGATCTCTCCCTTCCCTGGAACCAGTGGCCCTAAATTAGGGACGGGCGACTGCTTATAGCCCATTGAGTTTCTCATGGTGGTCGTTAAACCACCAATCAAAAAAAAAAAAATATCCCAATTTTCATTCTTGGCATTCCTCTTTGACTTAAATTTACCTATCATCCTACTTATCATTTTTAGCTAGCTTTTGAAGATAGGAAGTATACTGAAATTCATGCAATTAGAATCATATGTCTGGCCTGTGGCCACCATATCTTTGCTTATAAATCAAGATTGGAAAAATCCTTGTTCTTTTGGGTAGCTTAAACTATGAAAATGATGATCCATAGCTTTGATGATAGGCGGTGTAAATTCACATTGCTTTTTGCCGCACAATTTTTATCTCACTCAGTGGTATTAAATACATAACTATAAAAGAAATATATATTTTTGTCAGATTACTTTCAGTATGATGAATATGCTAGACGTCAAATAATGTGTAGGTCTCCCACTAAGGGGGGAAAAAAGCCTATTTTTAGTTTACCTCGCTATCCCTGCTTATAAAGCCCAATTTGAAAAATTACTTTTTCATTTTATATATATTCTACTATATGGAATATTTCCCACTTTTTACAATACAAAATTATGTCAGGTGCAGAAGTTCCATTTGCAACTGCTATATTTGTTTCTGGATTTTTTGGGGTAGGTAAACAATTGACCATACCAAAAACATCTGCACACATTTTCTGTTGTATCAGATGCCATTATTTATGATGAACACTTTGACAGATAAAATAAATGATATATAGTTTATAATAAAGTATATATAATAGCATTTTCACATGGCAATAAATATGATTACCACAATTTACATTATTACACTTTATCATTCAAAAGATGTACTCGTTGCACCCAAAAATTCAATGGCATTGCTTTTGTTTGTGTACTATCGTTTGAAAGATTTGTTCATTCAATAAGCAAAACTTTTTCAAATTAGAATAGTGAGACAAAAACAAGGAAAAAATAAAAGGAAAATTTATAAACAGCAATGGTTCCTTTTTTTTTTTTTTTTTTATGTTTACCAGAATGACTTTGTCTTTAGATTCAATATTGACTATTATAGCTTTGTCTTTAGCTCCATTGTGCAAGAGGCACAGTCTTTACTTGTTTTACAATATCCAAAAATATGGCAGTCAAGTCACGAAAATTCTTTGAACAGAAATTTAACCCATTTTTGGCAAAAGCATGACAGTTATGTACAAAACAGATTACTGAGTGAAGAAAATGAAAAACTAATTACATATTGTGAGACTTTAAAGGGGTACTTTTTAAATCAATTTTTGAACAGTAAATAGTAAAACCAGGTTTAAAAAATTTTCAGAATCAAAGTCATTTCTCAAAACACTACGAAGTGCAGAACAGATTAACACATTTGTTTTCTGAATGTGGATAAAATGTACATTGGACCAATATGCATTAGATGAAATGTACCATTCGACTAGCTGTTCCTTTTGAATTAAACTAACATTAGACTAATCGGCACTGGGCCAACTGCCATTGGATGAATTTTTGGAGACTGCTAGACACTTTAGCTTGGGCCTATACGTAGTGAGTTGCTTGGTCTAAGTATATCCCAGAACAGTTGGTTTGTTAGCTCATCCTATAATCTCTCTGCAATTAATAGATCTTACACTCTGCACCATAAAGAGGTGATGCAAAACACTGGGTGATATTTCCAGCTGGTTCCACACATCTTTCCCATACCTCATTGTGTGGGTCTCCTGCTATTTTGAATACCTATCGTAATTCTGTGGAGCTCTCTTTATATCTGTTTTCATTCATCTTTATAGTGAGGTACTGTGGTTCCTGGCATGGGAAATTTTATAAAATGCATTCATTGTGAAGTTAAAATTACATTCAGCATTGGCAAACCAAAATATCTGACTACTGAAAGAATGGCTATAGATGCAAACGAAACATATACATTGTAATAATAATGTATACGCAGTGGGCCCATTACATAATGAGACAAAAATTATGTCAATACAACAAACTATATTTTGAGTTGTCACTCACTCAGATTTAAAATCTCCCTACAACTCTACACAACAGCGAGATCTTTCGTACAGGTGTTTGAAAGCATGGTGAAAGTCCTGAACTGGAACCTCCTCCAGGCTGTTGGTCACACCTGATTGGATGTCCTCAATGTTGCTGAAGAGCTCCCCTTTCAAGGCACACTTCACCTTTGGGAAGAGAAAAGTCTGCAGGAGTCAAATCTGGTGAGTAGGGTGGATGTTCGATCACACAGATTGACTTCAAAGCCAGAAACTGCTTCACAGGCACCCCCCCCCCCCCCCCAGTGTGTGCACACATTGTCATGCAGCAGAAACCAATTGTTTTTGATAGAACAGTTCTTTCCTGACATGTCGCATGTTTTTAACTTTTGTGTTTTAACTAAGAATTTGTTCTTTTAATGTATGTATGCATTTTGAAGTTTTATTTACATCTCTGTGAGGATGCAAATTTTGTGTCTGTAACTGAGGGAACTGGTCGGCTTGAACAGTTGAATGTGCTGTGAATGTGTGCTGAATAGGTGTGTACATGTGACCACCTTAAAAGTTTTAGCCTTATTTGCTGTTCATCTGTTGCATCAGAAAAACATTCTGACAGTCAATAACTTTTTCATTTGATGTTTGATTGTCTTAGAACATTAGGGAAGATCCACAAGTATTTACATGCTTTTCCAATTTGAAATGCATACAATTAAGTAATTGTAGTTATCATAGTAGTTTCACATCTTCAGTTCTCTGTGCCCAAAAGGAGTTAGATGTTAAAGTCACTACCTCGTGTGTTCATTTGCTGAGATAAATGCTGATATTTTTTATACTATAAAAATATATATCGTCTTTCTGTAAAGTGTAGCATTAAAATGCAGGCTCCTTTGTTTGTTTCCAATTTTATTTAGCACAGCCTAATATTACGTTCTTGATTCACTAATTAACACTTAATTTGTTGATGTAAGAGTAATTTGTTACTCCAGCAATTAACGTAGTATATTAACTGGCAAAGCTAAATTTTTGGGGACAGTTTTTTAAAGTGTGATGCAGAAAAAATGGTTGGTCATGAGCAGAACACTATGCATCACATAGCCTTTCAGAGTACAGTTTTATAAAGCTACAGCAAAAAAAAAAAGTAAAGCTCTTTACAATCAACATCTGTTGGCTAGCATTACAAAGTTGTTCTGAAAGAGATGCCAGAGGATACAATTCTTTTCAAATAACTTCTTTAGAAAACAGGCAGCACTGGTCTTTCATATTTGTCATGGCTTGTCTTCTATGCTTTTTACAAGACCACCTTGAAGAAAAACAAGAACATACTTTGGGCTAGTAATTAATGACTTCATGGCTTCTTCTAATTACTTTCAGTATTATAAACATTTAACGGGAATTATCGGAAAATCCATGAGGCTTGGTCGCCAGACCTGTGGAAGTAGTAAGACGCAAGAACTCCTGACGATGATCTAGTGTATAGATTGAAAATTTGAGAGGTAATGTACCTTAATCTATCCTTGATAATTCCTGTTAAATATTTATGATACTTTGGGCTCCAAAATCAGACTCGCTCAAAAGTTAGTGGAAAGCCAGTAAACCATGTATGAATTTAAAATGATCAAAAGGAATGTCTTCTATCACATTCAGCTGCAAACTTTCTGCTTTATCTTATGGAACCTGAATTAATTTATGTGCTTAAAACAATTTAAACCATTGTATGTATCACCAGTAATGTGTAGCATTAAAATGCATTTTCTTGTATTTGTTTCCTGTTTTATTTAGTGCAGGTTAATTTTAGTTTATTCATTCAGCAGAGTAAGAGCAATTATACTACCCCAGCATATCCACTGTAGGGGCAAAACTTTATGACCATGTGTCTAATATTGTGTAAGTCCTCTGTGAGATGCAGCCATGCGACAAGGCATATACCCCCTCAAGTCCCCTGGTGTGCCATACCATATCTGTATAAGGGCTGCATGTTGCTCATTCAGTGTCTGTGGTGAAAGCTTTATACTGTATGCTGAAGTTGACAAACCACATGGTTCTAAACGTGTTCAGTTGAGTTCATGCCAGGCAACTTGGATGGCCACGAAAGTCATCCTTCTGTTCTTCAAACTAGTTCTAGATTATATGCACCTTATGACACAGTGTATTGTACTGTTGTAACACCCCCTCTTGGTCTGGAAACATTGTTAACTTAAAGGGATGAACCTGGTCTGCAATGATGGACAAGCATGCTGCAATGGCATTCAGGGGGCCATCCACTGCTATCAGGGGGCCATCCACTGCTATCAGGGGAGAGAGTTCCCAGATGAACATCCCCCAGAGCATTGCATTACCTCCACCTACCTGTATCCATGGGGTGACAGCATCTTTTAACATCTCGGCAACTGTTTGCCTTACCTGCTGCCATCCATCCACTTAATGAAATAGAAAACACAAATTCATCAGAGAAGTTAACTTTCTTCCAAGGTCCACTCCTCATGTTTTCTGATAAACTATAGTCTGTCACCAATGATGTGCTGCAGTCATGTGATGCACCATATACCCATACAGTGGAGTAATTGTTACACTGTAACTCTTCTCCGTGCTTCCTGGTTGCAGACCACAGTTAGCAATGCCAACACCCAGCCATTGGTTTTGTGTTGTGCCTCTTTCCATCTGCTCTTTGTATGCTTTAACTATGGCAGTCCTTGAACAACCAACAAAGTTCACTATTTCCTGGATATGACCCTCCTTTACTCTGTATACAATGATCATGTCCTTTTCAAAGGGGTTAAATCTCATCTCTTACCCACTGCAAAAAGCATTACAGCTCTGACTGATACTGCATGTGTCACAAATCTTTGACTTTAACACATGAGTACTGCATCACTGGAAACAGTCCAAACATCAGAAAAAAGGGGTGGAAGTCATTATGTTTTGCTTCTAATAATGAAGATAGGTCAATTACTCCAGCATGTCTACTTACAATGTGAATATACATTAAGTGCTCACTGAATTATTACCACTACCTAATATTTTGTAGGTCCTCCTTTTGCCTGAATAGCCACCATTTGGTGTGAGCTTAGCTGTAGATCACAGCACAACTGTACGTGGAATGGTACAGTTGTGCAGTGATCTACAGCTAAGCTTAAGCTGTTTGTATTGTCCAATTTTGGTATGAATTGTGGTGTTTCCAACTGCCTCACCTAGCATTCCACAACATCCCACAGATGTTCAATTGGGTTCAGATCAGATGAATTTAGGATCTATTTGAGAGCTCTCATATCAGCACTGTGTTCATCAAACCATTTCTACACGAGGCAAGGTTGATGACATGGAACATTACCATCTTGGAAGAACCCATTCCCCTTAGGGTGGAGGTACAACATTGTGAGGGGTGCATGGTCTGTAAGAAGTCCCTGGTAGTAGCATGAAGCTATGGATCCCTTATTCATGCCAGTAAAATATGCCATGCATAAGGGATTCATGCTGCCGACGTCAAATGCAGACTATCATTGGCAGAATGAAGTACATATGATTTGTTGGACCAGTGCACCTGTTTCCTATCTTCTATCCAGTCTGCATACTGAAGGTACCAGGAGAGTAGTTTACATCACTGGACTGTTGTTAGGTGAGGGTGATGTATACAGATTCTCTTATAGCCTATCTGTACCAGCATGAAATGTATAGTCACACTGGATTTTGTTTCTGGTCAACCCATATTGTATTGGGCTGTATCATAAAAATTTTCATTATAGTCTTGTTTAATTAATTCTTGTTTCTAAGTTCAACAGTTTGATGGATAATATTAAACAAAATTATATTAATACATAAGTTTTAAAAACTAATATATCTAGGAATATTATGGCTGTGTATTTTAACAAATATTTTACTATCATATAAATTTCTTCTTTCAACAGCACAGCTATGAAATGTATCTTAACAAATCCTTTACTATCATGTAAATTTCTACTTCTAAATTATGGGTGTGGTTAGAAATTAATGTATACTTATACGTAATGCGATCAAAAAGCTCCGAGACTAGGTATGTAGTGTGCCAACAGATGGCAGTATGCAGATGCATGAGCAGCAGTCAAGGGCTGTGACCTTCACGAGTCATTGTGCCAAGTGGCATCGTTCTGTGAACATCAGGAGCTGTGCTACATGATATTTGGTGACCACGTGCAGAACACAGCTGCGATTTCAGTGTGGACTGCAAACTAGAGCAGCGAGTGAACATCAAATTCTGCATCAAACTAGGCAAATCTAAAATGAAGATGCATGAAACGTTGCAGCAGGCTTATGGCAATGAGTCGTGCGAGGAGTTTTGAGTGGCACTCGCGCTTCAAGAGCTGCAGAATGGCACTGGAAGATGACGAGAGGTCAGGGCGACCATCCACAAGCAAAACCCAAGAAAATGTAGACAAAATTGGGGAACTGGTGCACAAGGATCATCGGAGAACCATTCAAGACATTGCTACCATCGTCAATGCGTTATACGGAAACAGTGCAAGAAATTCTGATGTTGGTTTTGAATATGCACCGCATTGCTGCAAAGTTTGTGCCAAAGATTCTGAACCCCGAACTGAAGGCGTTCCATATCAAACTCTGTCAAGATCTCCGTCAGCAGGTGGTGAATGAACCAACGTTCTTCTCGCTAGTCATCACTGGGGACGAGAGTTGGGTCTACGGTTACGACCCAGAGACCAAACAACAATTGTCGCAGTGGAAGAGCCCAGCATCTCCACAACCTAAAAAGGCCCAACAGGACCAGATCGCAACCAAAAGCATGCTCATCATATTCTTCGACATTCGTGGAGTTGTGCACCGTGAATTCGTCAAGGGTCGTCGTTTTGAAACCGTGGACGACATCCAACGCGAATCACAAGACGGTTTTTGACACGATTCAAACAGAACTTCCAGGGAGCTTTCCAACAGTGGCAAAAATGCTGGCAGCTGTGTATCGCTGCCCAAGGAGACTATGTTGAGGGAGATCACAGCCAGAATTAAGTAACATAAGTACTTTGTTGTATATCGGCCTAGTCTCGGAACTTTTTATTGGACCTTGTATAAAGAAAAACCAACTTCACACAACCCTATTTCCCCCTACTATTCATATGTAGTGTTTACCTGTATGATGGAAAAGAAACTGAAAAATAATAACTAGGTTTACCTGTCAGTTTTACCTGGGGCTTCAATTTTGTTTTGCCTTACAAATGCTTTCTTTCACTTCAATACTGATCAAAAATTATGTCCCTGTACACTGAGAGTTTATAAATGGCAACTTATCCTATGCACATATTTACAAATGTTGTTTCAAAATTCTACACATATTCACAAGCCTTTATGCCAAACTTCTCTGAACTAGTTAGCTGTCTTGGTTGACTTTCAATGCTACCACTGTGGCATGCTTTGAAGTGGCCAATTCTTTTTCTGAAAAAGTGGCAGAATGGCAAACCTCTGAAAATGATACCAGTATAATGCTAAAATTCTTTCTGCAGTTGCATTACTGTATGGCACAACAAGAATAGCATGCATCAGGCTTAGCCTCACTTGCACCAGTCATTTTTGAAATGTTGGACCATGTGGTATCAATTCTAAGACTATTGAAAATACCTTCCAATTCATCAGCTTGGTATAAGGCAAACTCCAATTTCAACTTGTCCAGATTGTCACTAACAACAGCAGCTGGGAAAATATTTACGAAGTACATTACTGAAGAAAAGGAAGCGTTCTTTCTAATTCCTATATCAGCAACTTCTGCGTGCAGCAGGAATTCACTTTGCAATGGAAATTTCTTCAAATATAGCCATATGAAGTATTGTAAAAGTTATGAATCTCCCGGTAAAACTGCTGAACTTGTATGACTGACAAATTTTGTTTTTAGTCATTTAAAAGCAATCTTGCGTTGACAACAATGACTACATCCACATTATCTTTTTGCCTGTTCCAATTTAGAAATTCTACTTCAGTTGGAGAAGTAGCATCTTTTGAAACAAAAGGCCTCACAAACCTGACCATGATATCAATAAGTAGGTGCAAAAGTTGCCTTCTTAAAATATGGATACATGGAGCCTCCTTCTGAAACAACACATTAACCAAAAAAACATGCAATATAACTTCTCAGGTTTCATGCAACTCCATGAAACACCTGTCAATTGGCTGCTGCTTTGGAAGTTCATCAACATCCACAGATATGTCAAAGAACACCTGTAGTGCATCCCACTGTTTCAGAAAATGATTAATAGCATCTAACAATGAAAACTATTTTGTGCTAATGCAAGAGTCTCAATGTTTAATCATTTGTTGTTCCTGGTAATCTTTGCCTTCCTCCCAACTAGCATTGCAATCCAACAAGTCCTTCTGGGTGCAACTTTTTTTTTACTTAATATAAATAAAGCAATATTCATCTTAAGGAATTTTGTACCCATCCTACAAATGCAAAATCTGGTTCCCTAAAACTTGAGCTTGTATATATTTGTTAAGGCATTTGGCCATAAACTTAGATGAGATTAATTCATATCATCCAATCAGAATTTCTTCCAGATCCACACAATATAAAATAGGTAACAATAAGAGAATATATATTTGTGTAATAATGAAAATAATTTCACGCATGTTTTATTACGTGTTAAACTTCAGATCTGAAGTTTAAGATGTAATAAAACATGCGTGAAATTTTCTTCATAATTGGTTTCATCATATTATGTGAAATGGCCTTCCTACTGATGTATTTGTGCACTTTATAAGAACTAAAAATATATTTTCCCAGTGTTCATGGGACATGTTTTGTATTTCATAGTTTTAATTTACAACCACCACTTCTGAATGCAATAAAAACATTCAAACTCCCAGAGATTATAAGATTTTATTAGTGAAACAATAGCATTCAAGAATATTTATTATAAGATAATGTACAGCACATAGTGTGTTTACTTTCAGATATTGCAGCAAATAACCTATTTCTTAGCTACTGCAGATAATTGGTCTCTAATGCGCCCAAGACCATTTAGCATAGTATCCAACGTCTCTTTGCTTAGTTCAACATTATATGTTTGAAGTCGTTCCTCATCATGGGCTGGACGACTTGGATCATCAATCTGCAAAAATAGAAAAAAAAAGTTATCATTGATTAAAAAAACAAACAAAAATAAGCATTTGCAGTTATCATTATTAAGCATGCCCCCTCACCCTCTCCAAATTTCTTTTGCAAGATAGTGAATTTAAATTCTGTAGTAAAGTGCTATTCATAAAAGCGCAAGGATCCTAGGGGCTGGGGAAGTACATGCAAAGAACGAAGAAATCGAAAAAGTTAAGTGCACCATTTTGAGTCTTGGTGGTGCCACAATGACTTAAGTACAGCCAACTTGACAGCTAACTGCATGGGAGATTTCCCAGTAAGTATTGAAACTTTTTAAAACACAAAAAGTTTAATGTAAGGAAGCTTTCAACTGATAGCTTCAGTCTTCGTCAGCTTTGTTACAGATTGGTGATGGTAAGTGGTTGCCAGATCTGTAAAGTTTTATTCATTATTTCTTTTTTCAATTTTAAAAAGAAATAATGAATACGACTTCACAGAGCTGACAACCACTTACCATCGTCATCTGTCATAAGACCGAAGAAGAAAAAGTTACCAGTTGAAAGCTTCTTTACATTAAATTTTTTAAGTAACTTAAGCTTCTCAAAAGTTTTAGTACTTATTATTTATGGTTATGTGCTTATGCCCAAATTTTATCATGTTAGATTTCTCAACACTAAGGTGTCTAAATTCATACAGTACAGAATCCGGAATCCCAAAATCCAGAATTTTTTTCAAACAATTTTGGCTTTTTTTGCAGATTTTTTTTTTCGGGACATTTTTTAATATTGTATTTTTAGACATATATTTTATGGTTTTTAGAGTTTTTGTTTATTTATATTCACTATTTTAACGAAACAACAAACAAACATGCAAACCACAAATCCCAGATCACCTTGATATTGGAATACCTACTGTATACTAGAAGTGAAATGCTGTAAAGCAATCTTGTGTAAATAAGGTATGTATTGTTCCCTTAATATGGGAGGTTAGCAAAGGGTTTTATGTATTCTTCCTGAAGACTGGTGCCAGTGTTAAAAGTCCTCCTAGCTTTCAGCTGTGAAGGAACTCAGTAAACCATCATGTTTATTTGAAAGGAAGAAAACGAGCTTAAACGGGAAGAAACTCTCCCTCACTTATAGCCTGTGTGTCATTTTGTAGTCAGCAGCAAAGACTGGATCCTTCTCAGGGAGGAAAATGGGGGAACCCCCTGCTGTGTTATCTCCATATCTTTCTTAAATTCCCTGCCTCTGCTGAAGGAGGGTGTGTGCCACACTGCAAAATCTCTTCCTGTTTTCTCCTGTCCAACTTGTTCTTCCTTCCACCATTAAGATGCCTCAAATCAAATTACAGCAACATACATACCTAGCTCTCCCTCCCCCTCCCACAAGCACCCCCAGTGAACTTGGTCCCTGAGCAGGGAAAACAAAAAGTCCTGTTTGTTATCACTTCCAACTTTTCTTTCTTTTGAATGTTGGCAATGACCGGTTAGCTTCATAAGATGGTTGGTGTCTTAATAATTGTTTTAACCTTGGTTGTTTATTCAATTTTCCACACATGTCAAAAAGGGCAGCAACTATAACATATACATATGTACATACAGTACTTTGATGCATGAGGACCCAAAATCCTGAAATTGTTTGGTTCCAAGCTTTCTGGATTTGGGGTCCCAAACTGTATTAGCAAATATAATGGCCTAATAAAATATAAAAAAAATACCTAATGGAACAGAATGAATGCTTTCTTAAGATTGCACCTGAAGAACATGCATATACATATTGTATCTTAATTTAACAAGCGTTCTTATGTTGGAAAACATCTCTTTTTAACTAGATTTAAAAATAAACCTATAAATGATGGTGTGCATTTAGAGCTATGCTTATTTAAGTTTACAGAATATGGCAAAAAGAAACAAAACAATTTCACAAAAGATAAACTACTGCACATAAGGAATAGGCATCTATAATAAAAAATTTGTAACATTTATAAAGGCAGAATGTTGATCCTTATGCAATGGTGTGTAATCAGATTACATATAGAATTGCCAGTAAAAGTTAATAACATGTAGTAAAAATTTTCATTTATTGTCTTATCATACATTGCTGGTTCTGATATGAAGGTACAATTACATCTGGTTGAAAAAACATCCTCTGAACATCGACAATTTTTTAAATGTTCAAATTCCATAGCATTCACTGCAAAAATGCTTAAAATTTAAAAAAGACAGTGACTCTTTTCCAAGCATTTAGTTTACTTTTGGCACCCTTGAGCCCACTGGAGATAGTACAGTGAGTGCTTTTTGATCATAATTGTTTTTCATCTGAGTCAGCTACTCTCTGTGGCTCTTCCACAAGTGCAAAAGTTTTACTATTGCACCACTCCTTTGAGCACCCAATATCATCCCACACTTACAAGTCTGTTAGATCATACTGCTTTTCCATCAGACATACAGCAATTTATTCTGAACTATAATACTATAGGGAGTGCTTGTCGGGTGTTCTTCCGACATGTGGAACATCACAAATCCCACCGACATTATTGCCTATGGCATTGTTATGACGTAGTTATGATGAAATACATAACACTGATCTAAACGATCATTTTAAGAATACCGTTAATGCACAACAGTATTGATTCCATAATATCAGAGAAAATCTTTTAATTTTATATTCCACAGATTCAACATTTTTCTGTTTTAAGTACAACGAGGGAATTTACATTTTGTTCACTGGAAACCAGTTTTTACATATTCCAGTCAGTGTTTTTGATGATTGTTAACAATTCTCGGAAAACTTCAGTCTTATTCATTTTGCAGTTCCTTTTCTCTTTATATTCCAGATGTCGGTCAGCCAGAGCTTCTGTTGGAACACCTCCCTTAGTCACAGTGTTTTAATGCACACCAGAGGGACTCAATGTTTTGAGTATGAGCACCAGAATCTGGGTCAACAAAATTTTGAGAGTGATTCACAGTTTCATGAATAAAATATCCATTTTCAGATAAATGGGCATAGGCCTTCCACTGATCAGATATTCTTGTTGTACCCTTTGCTACATATTTTTTTTATGATGGGGATACGATGTTCCATGGAACGTTTGTTCTATCTCCAATTGGGATTCTTTTGTATCTCTTTCAATCATTCCAAGATCCAGGTTACCTCTATACACCTTCCAACAGTTTTTTCTCTTTCCAATTTTTGTCTCATCAATTTCAACTGTTTTCCCTACTCCTCCAATTTGTCCCTTCTCTTCCACAAATTGCAACATATACAAACTCATGATTTCAGTACAGTAGTTATAATGACTTCTCTACAGTAGCTATACCAGTCACTTATTGTTTCCAAGGAGGTTTTCAAGCCATTGTGAATGGACGTTTCCCTCACACCCAAATCGTAGTCTAAAGTACAAGCAAAGCTGTACATTATTACCAATGTCTTCTAAGGAAACAATTCCGTTTCAGCAAACTACGTTCCTCTTGCCCTAGAGGCATATTCTCCACAATAGCCATATTGATGGCGAAGTATCATATTGATACTTCGGACATCTGAACATTTCCTTGTCACAGGGATTAAACCTACGTTCTCACACCACATAATACATGTTTGCCTGTTTTTGACAACTTCAGTACACAACCTGAAAAAATTCCAGTACACCATCTTAACTCAACATAGAGATAAATGACGAATGCAGACGCTTTGTCAACTATGTCATAAGCAGTGTTGTCGGTGAGATTTGCGATGTTCTGCACACCAGAAGAACACTCCTATCCACTTGATTATTCAGCCACGATGACATTACAACAATGGGTGACATATCAGCCTATTTATATAAAATGGTCTATTGGTCCTAATAGATGGTCCACTCAGTACAAATGGTGGCACACGTGTTACGAGAATGTGAAATGCATATAAGTGCCATATGGTTCAAAGGCTATATGATCAAACTTTCACATAAGAGATATAGCTGCACAGCAATGTAAGAACAAGAGTGTGGACATATTAAAAATGAGTATCCATTACATATAATATGGCAAACAAAATCTTTGAATGGCAGATGCAAGCAGTGACTACAGTACTTGAAAACATGAGCCTGCACTATGTCAGGCAAGGAATATCATTAAAAATGTGTGGCACAAGTCATTGTAGCCTGTGTAAGCACATCTTACAAGATTTAGGTCTGGAACAGAAATACGAGGCTTTATGTTCACAAGATCACATCACAAAAAACAAATCTGTCATTAAGAAAAAATTGTACAAGTAGTACTTGACAGCTGCAACTTTGTGATCACTCTCAATGATGTATGGGTGTACCTGTTGAACTGTAACAAAATTTGACTTGTTTGCTATCATTCAAGTAGAGGGCTATCTAATTTGTGCTTATGAATGCAATTAACATTTTAGACATGAATTCATGGTAGTGGCCAGTTTTGCTTACAATGGAGACAAGCTTTACAGTGCAGGTGTCTAAGTACAAATGTCAAAACAAACTCTGCACAACATCAATGTGAAGTTTTTGTACTATTTAACAAACAAGGATTCCTTGCATTATATAATAGTGACACCCAAAAGATAAGGATCCACCAGGACAGGGTATCCAGCCATAAGCCAAGTTCTACGTGGCATTTATGGTAAAGATGAATGTATCCATTCTATCTCTTAAAGTAACGTTCCGCCGCCCTGGTGGCACAGTGGTCTAAGCGATGGCCTCTGATCATTCGTCCGAAAGGGGTTCGGGTTCGAATCCCGGTGAGGCGTGGATGTTGTGTTTGTCTTACGGCACTGGCTCTCTCTCTTCCCTGGAACCAGTGACCCTAAATTAGGGACGGGCGAACTGCTTATAGCCCGTTGAGTTGCTCACGGTGGTCGTTAAACCTCCAATCAAAAAAAATAAAAAAAAAAATTAACGTTCCACTAAAAATCATATGCAGCTTTTTTACCTTTGTACTGCTGAAACAGGATACTGGAAACCATCAACTTCACCAGTTGTACTGTGGACAATATGTCATGAGTGCAACAAATCTGACGGACTGACTTCTGCAACATACAGTTCGACAATGAAATTATTCTGCAAAACTACTGTCTATGAGCACAGAAAACATAACAAGAACACTCAGTGGTGGATACATGATTTTTTTTTTAAGCAAGCACAGCTTGACAATTCATTTCCACAAAGCTGAATTAACCTCAACCTAAATTAATCATGCACATTCTATGAATGATTCAATACAGACTGGGCCGCCCCGGTGGCACAGTGGTCTAAGCGATGGCCTCTGATCATTCGTCCGAAAGGGGTCCAGGTTCGAATCCCGGTCAGGCATGGATGTTGTGTTTGTCTTACGGCACTGGCTCTCTCCCTTCCCTGGAACCAGTGGCCCTAAATTAGGGACGGGCGACTGCTTATAGCCCATTGAGTTGCTCACAGTGGTCGTTAAACCTCCAATCAAAAAAAACAGACTGGAGAAGTATGTGGTTCCTCTGATACAGAATATGTAATGAATCAGCCAAGCAAACTCATGTAAAGAGTGGCATCATGAGCCAAGCATGATATAAAATTCTGTATAATTGGGTATGCTGTTGTTGTAGAAAGCAGATTTACACAATAATGGCCGACCAAAAATGGTTAAGTAAACCAAGGAATTGTTCAATTAAACAAATCTCATAATTGAATTGTATTGCAAGAAAAAAATGATATTTCTGACAAAAACACATGAATATTTAATTAGGGAAAGTGAAATCGAATATGATTTACTTTCAAGTACACTGCTCAACATTGAAACACTATGAGACGAAACTTTGCACGCGTGTACACAAGTAAGGGGGAAAGAAGTGATTTGATATCTGAGGAATTACATGACTGTGATGGATGAAGAGAGACGGCATAATGTGGCCTGAATCAGTAAGTCGTTTAATCACCATGATGGGCTATACATTCAGCAACGTGGCATGGTATTTAGTGGAAAAGTCTTCAGATGGTGTCCTGAGCTATTGCTAACCACCTGACCTATAGCCACAATTCTTTGACATTGCGAGGAGGTTACTGGGATGACAAAAACATTTCTTTTTTTTTTTTTTTTTTGTCAAATTTTCGGGTTGCACACCAACCCGGAAATTTGACAAAAAAGTAATATTTATGTCATCCTAATAATCCCCTTATTGCAAAATTATATTTTTAAAATATTTCATCACTAGGATTTTGCCATGACTTCATTAATACATTGCAGTGGTACTGTCTTTGATGATGTCTGACATGTTCTTTATTGGAGTGAAGTCTGATGATCATGTTAGCCAAGACAGCACTTGGACACCATGTAGGCATTGTGCAGGTGGGTGTTGTCTGGTTAAAATTGCAGCAGGAATACCATGAAGATATAGCAACAAAACACGCGACACTATTTCACTGACATATTGCTGTGCAGCCACCCACTATTCATAAGAACAGTGAATGGCTGTTGAAACTGATAGCGGCCCAAACTGTGATACCAGGTGGAGGAGCCATATGACACTCGTAGATGGCAGCATGGTGGCCATGTTATCTCCAGACTCATCGGTGCTGAGACAGAAGCAAAATTTATTGCTGATACAACGTGGTACCATTCATCGTGCCATGCACGTCTGGTATGCCACCTCTGCAACCTTGCATGAGGATATACTGTGATGAGTGGTAATCATCTTAATTGCTGCGGAGAGTGCAAGCTTATCTGTGATTAACAATCTGTTTCAATATGGGGATGTCCATAGTTGCCTGTACACCTTGTCGAATGCTGTTTGCTGGGAATTGTGAGGCTGATACAGCTTTCCACTGGCAATCAAGGCATTCAGACGTCGGCCTATGTGCACTATTCCCACTATAGCGATGGATATTATTACCTTCCTCCAAGCCCTGTTACCACATTCAGCTGACAGCTGCTGCATCCTGATGTGTTTCTACTGTGACACAACACAGGGACCAACCATTCATACATAGCCCTCTAACGAAGCCTCTGGTAAAGGTGTCCACATGATGATAGGGTTCACAATGACATAGCCCAGGCATCCTCACTCTTTATACGTGCTTTTGCCATGGAGATCACTCTGATGTAGTGGTACACATGCACAGGTGAGGATGACCAAACTTAGCTACGCTGAGCTGTTTTACCCTTTTATCACCCTCACCTATCATGTGATTGGTTCACAACTGCCATCGTTTTGATAACCAAACTGTCAACTCATACTCACCAATTTGCATGCTGCTCTAATAAATACTCCCTGGTGTATTTCTATGTTATGCAGTGTATCTAGGCTAAGGTAGGGGATGCAGGGATAATCTAAAATTAACATTTCACAAACACTAACAACAAAGCGTTAATTATTTCGTTGATTCTATAATCTTGACTTATTTTTAAGAATTCTTCACATTTCCCAATGCTAGTCTGAATTTTCTTTACAGCTATCATATCATTATGTTCATTTTTTTTTTTTTTTTTTTTTTTAGCTTACGACGATTAAATAGGACACTTTTGTGGAAGGTATTGAATGAATATGGTGTTACTGGGAATCTACTTAATAGTGTAAAAGCCATGTATGCTGGTAGTAGAGCTTGTATACGAGTGAATGGTGATTTATCAAAATGGTTTTCTATTGGTGCAGGAGTTAGACAAGGTTGTGTAATGTCACCATGGCTGTTTAATATATTTATGGATGCATGCATGCGTGATGCCAAAATAGATAATAGTGGGTTATGTCTTGGTGATATCTGTGTGTGCAGATTGCTGTAAGCTGATGACACTGCCCTGTTGGCAGAGAGCAAAAGTGAGTTGCAGAGTATGTTGACTTGGATGCACGAAGTTTGCATGAAATTCAAACTGAGTATAAATAAGGGAAAAACCAAAGTTATGGTGTTTGAGAGAGGAACGGGTAGCACTGAATGTAATGTAAGTCTAAATGGTACAGTGATTGACCAGGTGAATGAATTTGTGTATTTCGGAAGCACGTTTGACAGAGAGAACAAATTGGATGGTGAAATTAGTAGACGAGTGAATTCATAGAAAGTCATGGCTACTTTGGGAGGTTTTCACAGGATTGATGGGTTGTCAAGAGCATCCTGCATGGCTCTGTATGAAAGTGTAATTGTTCTTACTCTGATGTATGGCAGTGAAACCTGAGTACTACAGAAGAAACAGAAGTTGTTTGTGTGCTGGAGAAATGCGGTACTTACGGGGGTTTGTGGCAAAGCACATTTTGATTGTGTGAGGAATGAAGATGTGTTGCAGTTGCGAAATGTGAAGCAAAATGTTAGCAAGGTGGAGACTAATATTCTTTGGTAGTTTGGCCATGTTGAAAGAATGAGTGATTTTTTTTTTTTTTTTTTTTTGATTGGAGGTTTAACGACCACCGTGAGCAACTCAATGGGCTATAAGCAGTCGCCCGTCCCTAATTTAGGGTCACTGGTTCCAGGGAAGGGAGAGAGCCAGTGCCGTAAGACAAACACAACATCCATGCCTGACCGGGATTCGAACCCGGACCCCTTACGGACGAATGATCAGAGGCCAGCGCCTTAGACCACTGTGCCACTGGGGCGGCAGAATGAGTGATGAGATGCTAACTAAGAAAATCTTTTTAGCCCAAGTGGCAGGAAGGAAACGTAGAGGAAGGCCAAGGAAGTCATAGGAGGATCAGATTCAGGAGTGTCTGCATGAGAAAAAGATTATGAATATGAAGTATAGAAGATATTGTGTACGGCGTGTGATGGATGTCAGTGAAGCCTGAGTTGTATGTCAAGATCGCTGTAAATGGAGTTCAATATGGCAACAGTAAATAAAAATTACCTGGTAGTTTGTATTTCTTTGTGGAGCTAACCCCTGAATCTCAAAGAATAGCTTAGTGATATGTATGTATGTATGTGTATATGTATGTATGTATGGTATGTATGTATGTTCAAAGTTCCAGTGACTCACATACCCTAATAAAGCATTAACACAGGGCAGTGCTGTGCTCTGTGCTGTTATTCTTAATAGTTTCTTCCTCTATGGGTTGATCTGCAGATGTGATTATATCTGCTTCTTTCATATACTACTACTATACTCTGGTTCAGGTTAATCACTTTCTTGGATTTTGAAAATGACAAAGGTTTTCTTTGTCGGTTTCAAAACCCAAGTACAATATGTTGGACATCTTACTTATTTCTGCATTAAGGACTGGTAAGTTACCTACATGAAGAAAAATTTCCTCTATCATCAAGCAAAAGCTACACTGGATCACACCTGAAAGACAGCGTATATCACAACATCAAATACACAGGAGAGGGCACTCACAGGTGCCCAAAGAAATTTGATCTCCCTGAGAAGGTGTGGATTATCTATGCAAGACACACAGGATCATATTCTCTTTTTTTTTTATAGTACACTGTATTAAGCGATAAATTGTTTTTGGACTTGAAAACAAATATATGAGTTATAATTTTTTGTGTGTGTGAGGATTTAACGACCGCCATGAGCAACTCCATGGGTTATAGGCAGTCGCCCATTCCTAATTTAGGGCCACTGGTTCCAGGGAACGGAGAGACCCAGAGGTGTAAGACAAACACAACATCCATGCCTCACTGGGATTTGAACCCAGACCCATCTCGGACAAATGGTCACAAGCCAGCGCTTAGACCACTGCGCCACTGGGGCAACTGAGTTATAATATCACTGGCATTTTTATTGTATATGTGTTAGCAGATGCAGGTGTCTTTATGTGTATGTGTTGTAGAGACGGGTCATTCACGACTGACCCGTTCCAAGTGACCCGGTCCACAGAGTGAACGAAAAGATCCGTTCAGTAGTTCCAGCAGATTTCGTTCACCGTTCGCATCGGTCCTAGAGTCGAGAATCTGAAAGAACCAAAAAATCCGAGGATCCAAATCGTTCGCCATTCCTTTTGGTCGTTTTGTTTGCCGTTCGCTTCGGTCGCCGGTCGGAACTGGTATTTCATTGCCCATTGATTAATTACTGCATCGAAATTTTTTTTCGTGTTACTGGAACCATCTTATAACCATTTTATTTTAGGTTTTATCTAATAGTTTACAGTGAAATGAAGATATATCGCATTTTTTTAGATTCTATTTTCACTCACAAGATGGAGACACCAGCTTAGAACTCTGACAGAACAGATGTATATTAATAAATACAAAACGTAGTATTCGTACTGCCTCAGGGGGAAACAATTATAAAAATAGTTGCACATCATCCTAAAACGTATTTTCATTTAGTTCGTCGGTCTTCCACTGCAAGATGAGTAATGAGCTCGTGTTCAAAAGGCATCATATTTGCTCGTGCTTGTCACTCCAGTTCAGTTCATTGGTGAGTAAAGCATGAGTTATGTAAAAATCCTGTTTCATGACTATTTTATGTGGCCTTTAAAAGTACTTTTATGAATGTTGATTGTATCCCTACTCCAAAACATTTATTATAATGGAAACGTTTTGTTTTCTCATGAATAGGAAGGTGTCTATCTGGCAGAATAAGTCAATTGATTATGTGAATTTAAAATCAGTTAACTACGTGCCAGGGAAGAACTATCTGATGATGAGAATCAACATCTCTAAACAGTGTTCTGAGTAAAGATAATTCCATTGGATTAAATATTCTAGAATATGGTCTGCCAAATGATTTTTTATTTCCCTCTGTTAGTTAGCACTTGAGGGGATGCCAATTGCTCTCCACATCTTGAGTGTGAGCACCTGTACGGGGATCAACAAAATTAAGAATGGCTGACTGTTAGATGTTGAAATCTTAAGCTTGGCAGCTTGCCATAGGCAGCACACTGATCTATTGTGACTGTGCACAGTAAAAAACAAGAAAGATGACACCAAATTTTCGGGTGTAATAAGCACATCTTTTGAATCCGTTCTGATGCAAATTAAATTTATCAAAGCTATTCAAAGGCAATGGAACCGGTATGGAAAACAATTGTATCTGACGGAAGAAAGAAGTTTTTCAATCGGGTCTTTAATCCCTCAGATATTGCTGTAAACGGAATCTTGGGCTTACGAACTCTTAGAAACAGAGTTATTGACAAAAATAAGATGTGACCTTACGTCCGCTGGTGGGAAAATCATGCATTATTTTAGGAAGAAAGTATCTGCAAAAGGTTTATCCATATGAGCGGTATCGGTTCACGAAAAAAAAAATTTAGTCGAGTTTTCAGGAGCCCAGATTTTGCTACTAATACATCAGAAGCAGAAATTAACACTTATGACCCCTGGTGGCCACACCATTCTTTACAAAACATTAGAAATGATGTGAAAAATATTTTCCATCAGGTCTTGTATGCGATACAGGATGAATTTTTCAAATCAGAGTTTTAGGAGCAGAAAACGCAATTTACCTTTATGCGCCTAGCGGAAAGTCTTAAATAATTTATGTGAAAATTTTGAATTTATAGGAAAAACATTTTACATTGGAAACACTATCCAACAACGAAGGAATTTTTCAAATTGAACTTTTAGAAGTAGAGATATTGACAAAAATAAGATATACATCTACGCCCCCTGGCGTATGAACCATGCATTATTTCAAGAAGAAAATGTTCCTAAAAGGTTTGTTGACATGAGTAGCATCGGTCAACAAAAGACTTGTTTTTCAATCAAGATTTTAGAAGCTCATATTTTGCTGCAAATACATCAGAAGCGGAAATTAAGACTTGCGGCACCTGGTGGCCATACTATTTTTTTACTAAAATTAGAAATTATGTGCAAACGATTTCCCATCATGAGATGTATCCAGTGCTGAAAGAATTTTTCAAATCGGAGATTTAGAAGCAGAGAAATAGTGGGAAACACAATTTAACTTTACACCCCCTAGCAGAAAGTCTATGAATTACTTGAAAATTTTAAATTTATAGGAAAAACATATCTCACTAGAAACACTATCCAACAAAGAAGGATTTTTTTAAATCGGACTCCTAGAAGTCGAAATATTGACAAAAATATATATATATATATATATATACGTCTACGCCCCCTGGCGCAGAAACCATGCACTATTTTAAGAAGAAAATGTTTCTAAAAGGTTTGTCGACACGAGGAGTATCGGTCTACAAACGACGTTTTTTAAATCGAGAATTTAGAAGCTCATATTTTGCTGCAAATACATCAGAAGCGGAAATTGACACTTACGCCACTTGGTGGCCATACCATTTTTTTACAAAAATTAGAAATTATGTGCAAATGATTTCCCATTAGGAGCTGTATCTGGTGCAGAAAGAATTTTTCAAATCGGAGATTTAGAAGTAGAGATATAGGGAGAAACACAATTTACCTTTACGCCCCTAGCGGAACTCTATGAATTACTTGAAAATTTTGAAATTATGTGAAGCACATGCCACACTGGAAACACTATCCAACAAAGAAGGAATTTTTCAAATCGAACCCCTAGAAGTAGAGATATTGACAAAAATAAGATATACATCTACACCCCTGGCGTAGAAACCATGCACTATTTTAAGAAGAAAATATTCCTAAAAGGTTTGTCGACATGAGAAGTATCGGTCTACAAACGACGTTTTTTTAAATCGAGAATTTAGAAGCTCATATTTTGCTGCAAATACATCAGAAGCGGAAATGAACACTTACGCCCCCTGATGGCCAAACCATTTTTTTACAAAAATTAGAAATTATGTGCAAACGATTTCCCATCAGGAGCTGTATCCGGTGCAGAAAGAATTTTTCCAATCGGAGATTTAGAAGCAGAGATATAGGGAGAAACGCAATTTACCTTTACGCCCCTAGCGGAAAGTATGAATTACTTGAAAATTTTGAAATTACATTAAAAACATGTCACACGGAAAACACTATCCAACATAGAAGGAATTTTTCAAATCGGACTCCTAGAAGTAGAGATATTGAGAAAATTAATATATGCATATACGCCCCCTGGCTGTGGGATATTTTAGGAAGAAAATATTCCGAAAAGGTTTATCGATGTGAGTGGCATCAGTCCACGAAAGAATTTTTTAAATCGATATTATAGAAGCTCAGATTTTATGGCAAATACATCAGAAGCAAAAATTAACACTTACGCCCCCTGGTGGCCAAAGTATTCTTCACCAAAAATTCGAAATTATATGCAAAAGATTTTCCATCAGAAGATGTATCTGCTGAAAAAAAAATATTTCAAATCGGAGTTCTAGGAGAAGAGTTATCGGGAAAAATGTAAGTAATTTATTTTTACGCCCCCTAGCGGAAAATCTATGTGTAATTTGAAAATGAAACTATATCTAAAACACTCTTCGACATAAATAGAATCGAAAGATAAAAGAATTTTTTCAATCGGATGTTTAGAAGTAAATGTGTGGATTAAAACGTAATAAACCGATAACAGAAGCACGATCTTTTTTTACAAAAGACGTGCTAAAAAAGGCATCCGTAATGACAACAAAAAAAGTTTACAGGCTCCCATTACAAACCACACGCTCAAGAAATACACCGGAGCCAGAGATTTCTTAAGGGGGTCCATGGATTTGGTTCATTGGTGAAAGCCTATATATATATATATGTTGCTTTGAATTCGTACTCAATCCACCCTCATTGGGAGGGTGAACCCAAGGATTATTCCTTTGGCTACCCGCCATCCAAAGAACTGACGTGCTGCTATCTATCAGCCGATTTATGTTGAAAGGAACGGGTCTTTTGAATGGATCCTTTTAGTGACCCGATCTGAAAGATCTCGATCGCGTAAATGACCGAACCTGCCAACCACTAATGTGTTGATGCATAACAAACACCACTTGAAAAAAAATCAAATATCAATACCACCATTTTTTTTGACAAGGCAGCTTTAATCACACTTGCCAGTTCAGAATATTTTTTGTGTAATGCCATTCAGTTGTACAGTGCAACATGAAAGATTTCTTCATAAATATCATATGGCAACCATTCATCACCTGAGACCAGCGAATAATTTTAGCAGATTCAATCTTTGATTATACAGTATTAGTGCTACATGAAAGATTTCTTCATAAATATCCTATGACTGTACAGACTATGACTGTATGTCTGTGTAGCCCTTAAGAGATAAGGAGTTCTTGAAAAATCTATCTATCTATCTATATATTCTATAAAGAAGATACCTAAGCAAAAAAATGCATATATAATTTTGACTCACACCTAGTACAACATAGAAAAGGTTATGTATCTACCTGTGTGAGTAAAAGGAGAAAAGACAAAAAAATAAAACAACTGAATGTAGAAGGTGTCGAGAATACTGAGCCTTGGCTTTATCAAGGACCAGCAAAAACTCTGCATTTTCTCACTTCCACAAAGACCTAGTTGGAAATGGGTTTCTGCAAGGCCATAGATGCAAGTAACATTCCCACCTAAAATAGTTTAAAAAATATATATATAAGTCATGTCCTCCGTAGAGTTGCATGACCTAGCACTAGTTAACAATTTCGCTTGCATCCATTAACCTTCCTGGCCCGACCCATGCTCTTCATCTGTTACTATTAAACAGAGAGAAGAAGATTAAAGAGAACTCAAGCTGTGAGAGTGACATAATAATTAGAAATGATTTTCAGCCATAACGAAATTCCAAGTTCGTTTGAGAGAGAATTTAAACCTGAAAATCAAAGCAAAAGAAATCCAAATTTTACATTGCAATTAAAAAGGAAATGTTAATTTTTAACGAACAGATTTTTGAAAGAAAACTTGAGTCTAAAACCCCCTACTCTACAACTTATGACAGCACGAAAACGAGAATAAGTTAAAGATAATAATTAACTAAAGAAAACTTTGTGAAAGTTATATACCTTAAACAGTTAGTTGCAATATGTACAAAGTATTTCAGCAGTGCTTTAAGTGCATAATTAATTAGTTATTAAGAACTTAACTACTTTGAAAAAACAGCGCAGAGACAGCGCATAGAAAAGGAACAAGCTTAGCCATCTTCTGTTCCTAGGTACCCCAAAAGACGCTCAAAGTTACAAAGAAAAGAAAGAGTTAAAACCCGCAAAAATGTTAACAGACAAACCAATGCCTAAAAGCTGAAAAGCTAAAAAACGACAGAGAAAAAGTACATGAAGTACAAACATTGAACTTATAAAACCTAGAACCCAAAAACAAGGAAGAGAGCTTACCTCTTGTGTGACAAAAACTTTTCTCCTCACAAGAGAAGAACATGGCTGACCTCTTCCGCCACTCCCTAGACGCTGGGGGGCAGTGAGGGTGGGGCTGATGGCCTCCTCATACAGCAAGAAACCAACGCGCGGAGATTTTAACCAGAGAAAAAAATATATAAACTTAAGACTGTGGATCTGTATGATCAGAAAGAGCAGAATTTTTTATAGAATGTGAATTCTGAATTTTCAAAACTGCTGCGTTGTGCGTTTTGATTTTCAGGTTATTTTGCAACCTTCGTTTTAAATTCTAAAGTTTTTCCTTAGTCTTCAGTTTTGCTCTTAAGTATCTATATATATATATATATATATATTTCACACACACACACACACACACACACAGTGGCATGTCTAAGAGGATGGTTGGGATGTTACACCCCTCTCCAATTTTTAACTTTTCAATATTTCAAAAACATGATTTCAAAAGGAAAAGTTTTAATAGCATTTGAAATTTGTTTTTATGCCTCATGACAACAATTGAACATGTTTTCTCCATGAAGATGAAGCGGCAAGAGCCAAGGACTAGCATGTTCCCTTGCAATGAAAAGTCAATTCATGAGTATACTGAAAGTTTCTGTGGTGACAAGGTAATGCCAAATTTGAGTTCCATGATTTATTTCAGATTACTCTAAAGCATGCTGAAAAATAAGGAGTTCTGATTAAAATACCAAGAGTCACATCAAAACAAAACCAATGCTGTAACATAAAAACAGAAAACCCAGAAGACTATTATAGGATTACAATTTAGTACCATTTTTAGACATGTTTACTAGTGCTTTGTAAAATAGATTTCTCGCACACAAATCAGTCTTATCAGGATTCCAGTCACTTTTCCAAACTTGTGTTCTGCACAGATAAATAGCAAAATATAAGTGGCCAACCATTATGTGGTGATAAGAATATAGGGGTAATAAGAAAATTAATAATAATTTCCAGCAATATTTATTTGAATATTTTTGCACAGATGTTGCATACATTTTAAAAATGCACTCATAACACATTTAGTTGTATAAAAAATAAATTTCGTAACCTCCCCCCTCCCACCCACCCCGAAAAAATGTCTGGGCACGCCACTGTACACACACACACACAATCCTACATCTATATCCCAAAATTGCCTTTAGGACAAATTCAAAAAGAAATAGTGTGTGGCGCCAATTTCCTGTGTCCACTGCAGATCACAGCAGAATCCTATGTTCTCTCTAAAGTTCATATCTTAAGGAGAAGTTATTTCAGGCATTGATCCATTACTTTCTGTATAACTTTTCAGTTCTACAGCCTACAAATTCAGAATTCTAAGTTATTGCTTAAAATGAAGGTTGTCTTTGAGGAGTGGAACATTGCGTTTTTAAACGTAATTTCTTTTAAACGAAGGTTTCTTGATGAGCTTTGCAAAAACCTACTTCACACTTTAAAGACAGCAAACTAACATTCTATCCAGATAATACATACCTTTAAGTGTAGTATACAAGTAGGGGCATTCATTCTTGCTACCTTTCCTGATGCCATTTTTAGGTCAACCCTCCAATCAAAGTCTACTAATTTTGGTAATGATACTGGAAAAAAATATTATATACATATAATAATAAGCATATATGACTAAAAAAGAAGCAAGCTAAACATGACAAAATCATAACACATAAACAGTTGTTCTGGTGGTGTTGGCAAGAAGAGAGTGGTTCTTGGGTCCATACCTCCCTTTGAGGTTTTAGTTTTATTGCAAATATCAGGAAACATACACCACTATATGAGTTTTTCCTCGGCAATGTATTTTTCTTTTCTTTTTAAGTATTTACAATTAATATACAAATATTACTTAAATAGGCATGCATAGTGTATAGGATTACTAATTTTAAATGCAAAATTATAATTCTTTATGGGATTCCTAGGAAAATTTTTGAAGAAAACTTTTCCTCCACTTCAGGCTGTTACTTGTCAGTCTTTTATCTCACCATTACTATCATGGTTGTGGTTATTTTTCACAATATCTTGACAGATGATAGGCAGTGACAAAGCTCTGTAGTCGTTGATGATGGACTTCTGATGTTTCTCAGTTTTAAGTCCTTTTAATTTTCCAATATTTTGAAGGCATTTAATTTTGATTTACTCTCTCTCCTCCGAGGGGAGGATATTTTCTCCACTGTTCAAGATTTTGTGCATACTCTTAATTTGGACTATTTTTCTTAAGAAGCTTTCACCAATGACCCCCCCCCCAAAAAATGGAAATTCCCCTTTTAAGGAATTGTGATGAACAACAAATTAAAATTACAATGCAGTTGATCTCTTTTCATGAGAACAATTTTCTAAATAATTGCTTTGAAATATAAAATGAAGTTTTAATGCAATGTCTGAATTTCTCAAAGTGACCTTATAATTTATTCAATTTTCTATTACTGCTTATATTCCTAAATCTGAAGTGAAATTGCCAATACTTTGAAAGCATTTTCATACTTGCCATGTTTCACAGTTCACCCATAAAATTTATGGAAATTATATTTGCATTATGGTTATTTTACAGATATTTTATATATAATCATCATCATCATCATTGTCAACCATTATCGATCCACTGCTGGACGAAGGTCTCCCCAAGTTTCCTCCACAACGGTCTGTCTTGTGCTAGTCTCCTCCATGTCACTCCCGCATACTTTTGAATTTCATCCACCCATCGCCCATGTGGTCTTCTTCTGGGTCTTTTCCTGTCCCTTGGAATCCAATCTAAAATTTCAGCTGTCCATTGATGGTCTGTCCTTCTGGCAGTATGTCCAGCCTATTGCCATTTCAGGGATTTAACTCTGACCATGATGTCTTCCACTCTTGTCATTTTTCGAATCCACGTGTTCCTCTTCTTATCTCTCCTGGTTACACCAAGCATGACCTCTCCATGGTTTTTTTAGTTGTCTGCAGCCTTTGTATGTCTCTTTTAGTTAAGGTCCACGTCTCTGCAGCATACGTAAGCACTGGAAGGATGCATTGATCAAACACTTTTCTTTTAAGACATAATGGCATATTGCTCTTGAAAATTATGCTGTTTCTTCCAAAAGCTCTCCAGGCAAGTTTTTTACGCCGATTAATTTCTTCACCAATGTGACCCTCACTTGATATCTGCTGTCCAAGATAAACATACGTGTCTGTTATCTCCAGCTTTTCTCCATCAATCGATAAATCTTTATTTCTTGTAAAAGCATTGAACATCACTTTTGTCTTCTGAAAGTTCATTTTTAATCCCACTTCTTTACTCTTGTCAGCAAGTTCTTGGATCATACTCTGCAGCTCTGATGCGGTAGTTGAAAAAATGACTACGTCATCAGCAAAACGAAGGTGGGTTAGATAATTTCCATTAATCTTTATCCCTTTGTTTTCCCAGTTCAGTGATTGAAAGACATTTTCCAATGTGGCATTAAAGAGCTTCGGAGATATGGTGTCACCTTGTCTCACTCCCTTTCCAATTTTTATGTGTGTTGTATTTTCAAACAGCCGAATCTTTGCACTTGCATTTTCATAGATGTTATTAATAATATTAATGTATGCATCTTCAATACCGCAGGATTTCAGAGCCATTGTAACTGCTGATGATTTCACCGAATCAAAGGCTTTTCCATAATCGATAACAGCCATGCACAATGGCGGTTCATATTTCCTCGCTCTTTCAATTAGTTCTCTCAACACGTGGATATGATCTATTGTGCTGTAGCCACTCCTGAATCCAGCTTGTTCTCTCGGTTGAGACATGTCCAGTGTTACCTGCAAACGGTGTGAAAGAACTTTAGTGAAGATTTTATAAACCACTGATAGGAGGCTGATAGGTCTGTAGTTCCTGAGATCCTCAATGTCACCTTTTTTATGTAGCAGGATCATAATAGCGTTGTTCCAATCCTCAAGCATCTTCCTTTCATTAAGGCATCGAGTGAAAATTTGGGCGAGTACTGTTTCGATTTCTCCACTTGCTTCTTGTATGATGTCTACAGTAATCCCATCTTCTACTGGAGATTTTTCCCGCTTCATGTTCTTGATTGCATGTGCAACTTCTGCTGGAAGGACTGGAAGAACTCTGGTACTGGTACCTTCCATGATGTCTGAAGTACATGCATCATCCCTTTCATATAACTTGGAGTAGAAATCTTTCACTCTTGTCAAAATTTCGCCTCTATTTCTTGTTACAGAACCATCTTCTTTTCTCAGTGCCATAATTTGTTTTCTTCCCTTACTGAGATGTCCCTTTGCTATCTTTAGGCTTTGGTTGTTTTCAATTGCTTTCCTCACTAGTTCACAGTTGAATTTCCTTACGTCTTCAGTGATACTTTTTCGTACTGTCTTGCATAGCTCTATATATTCCACTTTGGAAGTCACATCTTCTTCAGTTGTCCTCATCTCTCTTCTTTTTTGCATCAACATTTTGGTTTTTCCTGATAATTTGTTCACATGCAACTTGTTCTTAGACCCAGCTAATTTTGTTGCTGTTTCCATAAGAGCTTTGGTTACTTTTCTGTTAACTTCAGAAATATCCACTTCTTCTGATGTTAGGCCTTCTAAAGCAGAGAATCTGTTCTTCAGTTCCAACTTGAAGGTATTCTGGTGTTTTTTAAGGTTGGTTATGTCAATACATTTTGTTTGTCTTATGAGCTTGCCACGTTCGAGTTTAGTGTTGCGGTTCATCTTACATCTCACCAATCTATGGTCACTACTTGTGTTGAACTTGTTTAGCACACTGCAGTCTTCTATGATGAATTTTTTGTTACACATAATAAAATCAATTTCACTTGTCATCCCATTTGGATGTCTCCATGTCCATTTCCTATGTGGCTTTTTCTTGAAAAAGAAGTTCAAGATGAAAAACCCTTCTGCCTCTGCAAACTCAACGAGAGTATTTCCACGCTGATTTCTGTTGCTGTGACCGAATTTACCTACTGAAGTTTCATTCTGTTGCCATTGCCCTATTTTTGCATTGAAATCTCCCATAATTATTTTTAAGTGTTGCTTACCTTTATTGTTTAGATGACGAATTTCCTCATAAAATTCTTCAATTTCTTCTTCAGGATGACTTGTGGTGGGTGCATAAGTTTGAATAATCTGAGCCTGGTATCTTCTCGAGAGTTGGATAACGAGTCGTGCAGCTCTGTCAGAAGAACTTTCAACTTCTACAACTTTATCCTTCAGTTTCTTGTTTATCATAAATCCAACACCACTAGTTCTGCCAGTATCTGTCCCACGATAGTAGAAGAGATGTCCACTTTTCAGTTCAATGAGATCTTCTCCTTTTCTCCTTACCTCACTTAGCCCGATGATGTCCCACTTGATCCTTTATAGTTCTTCTTCCAATTCATGAAGCCTTGAATCAGAAGATAGGGAGCGTCCATTATACGTAGCCAAGGTCAGCATCAGATGGCAGCCTAGTCCGGTCCTCCGAGGATTCTTAGCACTCTCTGCCTTCATGTCGCACTGGCCGCTGCCTTGGCCAGGTACATTCCAGCTGCTGGAGACTGAGGGCCAAGATTTAAGTTGTGGAGTCATTTGGAAAAAATTCTATAGTAATATATGTAAGTACATATATAATATACACTTATATATATTACTATAGAATTTTTTTGAAGAGAGAGTAATTAGCCCAAAGGACTATGGCACCTGTATGTTCTGATGTTCCTGATCACAATTTCATCCATTTCCACTTTCTCAAACCTTTCTGATCTCAACCAACCTGGAAAGACTCTGAAATAAACTTTGTAGGATTAAGGTGGATGTCAAGTAATTCTGCTTCCTATACTTCCAATGGAAAAACTTCTGTACACATTTCTTCACAATTAATGCATTCCCAAGGATGAAAATTTGAACATCGATTAAAATAGCTTCATTTTATAACTTGGAATACTTAATATTTTCTAAAACATAGCCATAATTATGCAATCTAACATTTGTTTGTCTACTGACATCATCAAAGTACAGGTCACACCATCTTTTTTCTGGTTTCAACACCACCAAAGGAAAAGTTATTGATTTTTAATATAATTATGGTTATGTTTTAGAAAATAATAAGTATTCCAAGTTATAATATGAAGTTATTTTAATTGATGTTCAAATTTTCATCCTTGGGAATACACTAATTGTGAAGGAAATGTGTACAAAAGTTTTTCCATTGGAAGTATGGGAAGCAAAATTACTTGACGTCCACCTTAAGGTTGGAAACAACTTCAAGAAACAAGAAAGATGACACCAAATTTTTTATTGTAATGAGCATCTCTTTTGAATCCTTTTCAACGCGAATCAAATTTATCAAAGTTATCCAAAGTCAATGGAAGCAGTTAGAAAAAAAATTCAACCAGATTTCTGCAATTGATAAAACATCCAGAAATAGAAACAGTTTCTTAACATCTACCAGCAGCTACAAAGTAAGTTACGAAAATTAACAAATAGCGCATAAACAGTTTCTCATCGCAGAAGGAAGGTATCAGAGCCAAAGAGATTTTTAATAAAACAGTTAAAGGAAGAAATATAGAAAAAAGCAAGATACAATTCTATGCCCCTAGCAGAAGAAGTTGGTATGTGAAAAGTATTCTTCATGGCAAAAGCTAATCTATCTTTGCTTCTGGAAGACATGTTTGAGCATGTCTCCTGGAAGTAGAAATAGCAAGAAAAAGGTTTTGACCTTTACACCTCCTAGAGAGAAAACTGTGCAATATTTAAAGAGGATGTTCCCCATCTTTTATTGTAATGAATGCATACTGTAAAAAAAGAATTTTCTCAATCGGGTATTTAGAAGCAGAGATACAGCAGCAAACGGAAGTACATAACATAACCTAGTAACAAAACTGTGAACTACAAAACTCTTCTAATACAAACTTCAAGTATTCCACAAGGTAATTGGTATTCAGTGTTAAAAGAATTTTTTAAATCACAAGTTTACAAGCAGAGACACTGAGAAAAACAGATTAAACATTTGTACTCCTAGAATGAAATTGTGCATTATTTTGGGAAGAAAATATACCCAAAAAGTTTTCATAGTTAGCAGCACCTGATTGAAAAATATGTTTTTCATTCGGGTTTTTAGACCTGCAGATATTGCTATAAACGGAAATGTGAACTTACTCTCTCTAGTAGCACATTTGTGTGTTAAGAAAAATTTGAAATTACATCAGAAACATTTTACACCAAAAACACATTCCAACAAAGGGAGAACTTTTCAAACTGGACAGTTAGAAGTTGAGATATTGACAATAATAATAATAAAAACTATGCATCTATGTCCCTGGAGGAAAAACTATGCATCTACGTCCCTGGAGGAAAAACTATGCACTATTTTAAGCAGGAGACATTTTCAAAAGGTTTTATGTGGTGAGCGGTATTGGTCCACGAAAGATTTTTTCAATCAAGCTTTCAAGAGCTCAGATTTTGCTCTAATTATATCAGAAGCAGAAATAAACATTTGTGCCCCCTAGTGGGCAAACTATTCTTTACCAAAAATGAGAAATTATATGCAAAACATTTCTCATCAGAAAATGTACCCGATACTAGAAGAATTTTTCAAGTCGGACTTTCAGAAGCAGGGATATTGGGGAAAATGCAATTTACCTTTACGCCTCCAAGCGGAAAATCTATGCATTACTTGGAAAAAAGACTGTATCTAAGACAGTATTCAATATGAATGTCATCGAAAGGAAAGCAAATTTTTTGAATTGGACATTTAGAAGCAAATATATGGAATAAAATATGTTTTGAATTTGATATCATCTGCATTACATCCTCTTGTAACGAAGTTATTAAAAAAAAAAACGGAATGCAAGAATCATCATTCTCACATTCCAAGCTTCCCAATGCAAACAGAGTTTTCCAAATAAGACTAATAGTTGCAGAGATATGGTGTTCACAGACAAAGTGATAACATAAACACAATCTTTTTTTCAAAAGACATGCCAAAAATTAGAAAAAAAATGGATTTTTTAAAGGTATTTTAGCATGCTGAAACAAAAATTTAAGATCACAAGTAATAAAGTAATTCTGCTAGTATAAAAGTATGTATTACAAAAAAACTTGATTCGTTGAAATAAATTACTAAAAATAAGTAAACAGTGCAATTGAAATTTAATGAATTAGCCTTTCTGTTCAGTTTTTTTTTTTTTTGAAAACTCTTATCTGTTTTGTTGAACAGCTTTCAACCAATAAAGAAAATGCCATGTCACAAAACCTGCACAAAATTATAGAAATTCAGGATGTTATTATGGTCTGCCTAAGCCAAGCATGTTTTAAACACTTGAACAACAGTTGCACTACTCACTTGTTGACTGACCAGATCTCCAATGCTCACCTCCTTATCACTTCCATCTTCTTCCATGACTCTTTGAATAATTTCACCATTGCACAAAATTTTACAACAAATATTTACTTTTCGGGTAATCCATTTTTCCACACCAGATGCTGAAATTCTTTTTCTTGTTTCAGGGTTTAACAACCAATACAAGTAACTTCAAGAAAACACTGATCTGTCTTTAATTTAGGGTCGCTTTTTCCAGAAAAAGGAAAGAAGCAGCGCCATCAGATAAAATGCCCACACATGCCTCATTTGGGACACCAACCTAGGCACATCTCAAGCAAATCATCAGACACGAGCACCTCTGTCACTGGGGCAGGTTGAAACATTTGCATTGTAAGAAAAAGTTCTCTTACTAAAACTTCTATTTCAATTTTATTGCCGTTAAGATTTTCTACATCAGTCTCCTCATCTCATTTTGAAATTGATGATCAAGATTGCAAGTTGAACTATTTTTGCTAACTATGCAGTAACATGAAGAGCACAACAGGTGATAACCTGGTGTCCACTGCAGTGAGATATATAGGTCAAAATAAGGAAATACCTAGTGGATAAGCACCTATTATGGAGGAGGGGAAGTTATCAGTTGATCTTGTTCAGAATACCAAGGGTTCTGTTTATTTTTACCACACTACTTGTTAAAACCCTATAGCACAAGTTACAAACACTGAAGTTTTGTAATAGAAAGGATATATGTATCAAAACATTATAACATATCTTGGAGAATCTAAATTTTTAAAGTAAAAGGACATCAATTCGAACTGATATCTATATCTATATATACCATACATAAGCTATCTTGCAGAAAAACCAAGCACCACAGGTTCATGAAACTGAAACTTTGCTGTGGCCATGACATTGGAGTTTACAGTGATGAAATTCACCTTGAGGAAGATGCTATTTTTAAATACGTAATGAATACATAAAGTAAAGAATCAGAAGTAAAAAACTAGATATCAATTAATTAGAAAAAGCACTTACCATAAAGTACTATCTGAAAAATTTCTGAAGATTACTGAGAAGTTTCTTGTCAAACTGACTCCAGGATTACAAAATCAAGTTAGCAATTATTTTCTAAAATTAAAGTGAAAAGAAGAAATCCTACTACAGGAAGGTGTTGTCTACAACATAAAATGTTAGTGTGGTCTCAGCTAGGTAAGAGACAGGCAGACAGCTTAAACATAGATTGGAAGAACATAAAGCTACAATAAAAAAAAATATGGCAAACAAATCACATTTGTGACATATATGTACAAAATACAGGACATAATTTAATTTGAGGCACTGTAGAAGTTCTGACACATCAACAGCACTTCAAAAGAAAATTAGCAGAAGGACTGGAAATAGAGAGAAGAAGAGGTACGCCATTAAATGATGTGAAAGATTAGAATTTATCTCATGAATGGCAACACCTACTGTAGCTGTAGTCCTGAAGAAGGATAGGGGAACTGCTTAAAAATTTCATGTAGTAATAATATCCTTTTATTCCTTAGTAAAAACCCCATAATTTTGAGAAATTTATAGTAACATTCATCTCATAACACTTCATAATCAGTAACAGTCTCTGTTTTTCTCATCAGCTGCAAATACAATATCCTATTGTGAAACACCTCTCAAAACAAGTAATGTATGTTTCACAAAGCCAAATTCAACTACTGAGACCAGATAATGAATGTGATACCTGATTACCAGAACACTGAAAACTCATAACAAGGTGTTAATAACCAAGTACATATCAACAGAAGACTGTACTTAGTATGGAGTGGACATAATAACTATGCCAGTGCACTTTCTCACAGGAGATGGGTGCAGCCATAATCAACAATTTCAGCCTTCTTAATGAACACAATTCAACAGCTGTCTACAGAAAGATATTAACAGAGTAGTCATCATCCCACTGCAGCAAACCATGGAAGAAGAAGCATATAATTTTTAATTATACATACCTGAATTACTAACAGTAGCTGTTCTCCACATAGAGAAATTATCAGCTAAAATCTTTGATAGCAGTTCCCTCAAATTTTTATGGAAGTCAGCTGGAAATAATGCAGAAATTGACTCAACAGTGGAGAGCCCATTGAAGAGAACAACTTTAATCAACTTTCCTAGAGACAATAAGAGACCCTGAAAAAAAAAAAAAAAGACATTTAAATTTCAATGAAACCACCATTTCACGAGATTTTATGGTACATGGACAGTACAGAGTTATGTCCTTACATGTGATCAAACACCACAGTTTCATCAGGGCCCAGTTTATACAGAATTGGGTTCTATACTATGCACAGTAAAAGATAAGGCCCCCACCATCAATGTTCTTGGAAGCATGAATATATTTATAGCACTGATAAATACAGTAAATCAATTTAAAAATGGGACTCTGTGTAAGGGAAATATATACACAGATTGGTAAAATACTTCATTTAATAGTCTAGTACTGTGTTTTACCATTTAATTGAGTAATAATTCTAATATGGATTGATGCCAAGTTATTCATCCCTTTTTTATTTTTTGAGCAATGAGCATTATTTAGGCTGATTTAAATTGGGAAAAAAAACTTAAATATCCATGAAACTGAAGAATGTGAATAGCAATTTCTATCCCTCTTAATTTTTTTTGCGGTCTTAATAATAACAAAAATAATAACTTAAAAATTACCCAAATGTTTCAACAAAACAAAGCACACACAAAATAAAAAACAGGTGAAACAAATGTTTTACTTGTACTGTGATTCTGGAGCTTGCCTAAAGTATAGAGCATTAGATCCAAGGCTTGCAGCTCGAACATAAATCAGACCTTGCCATACATTATGTAATGCATTTTTGCAATAAAAAGACTTTTTTAACTTTTGCTGATAAGCAAAATACACTTAATTAAAAACTAGACTTTGCTTGCACCATCCAGAGTAATTTTGTAGAGAAATATCTGTGCAATCACACAGTTTAATCCACCAAAGAGTGGCCTTACTACTCCTAGCACATTTGCATCTATATAAACATGTAGATGGGGTAAGAGCATGGGCAGCGGAAGGTGGGAGACATGAAAGTCCGGACCCCCTCTGGAATTTCATGGCCCCCTCACTAGGGTGTCTTCCTAGGAAACATAAAAACATTTGGTTCACATATGATTTATTGCATTTTTTTTTTACAAAGATTTCCTGAAGAACATAACCACACTTTGCAGTTTTCTGGAAAACGCTGCAACTACAATTTTGAAAATTGATTTTGCACAAATAAGTTGAAAAGTTAACTCAACATTTTGTTTTTTTCTTTGAAGCAATAATAAAGGTCATCTCTCTCTCTCTCTCTCTCTCTCTCTCTCTCTCTCTCTCTCTCTCTCTCTCTCTGTGAAATAAATATCTGAACAACAAAGAACTCAAACTCTCAAACTCAAATTAAGCATTAAGTATACTACTGCTTGCTGTACACAGGACATTATTGGAGTTAGAAGGTAAAGGAACCTGGACAAATGTGTGTGCCTTTGCTGTGAAAACAACTATTGTCGAAATTGTGAAATTCACAAATTTGTCGATGCCAAGGATCGAACCTGCACTTCCTCGCTCCAGAGCTAGTTGTTCTAACGAACTAAACTACACCGACAGAATGTATTGCTGCAGATTTGTTGTCTTGACACGTGCTTCACCTCTGTAGCACACATCATCTCATCTCTCTCCTAATTTTTTTTTTTTATTTTTTTTTAATTGAAAAAGGAATTTTTATTAATTTTGGACAATGTGTGGAACAAACATCACACATTTTTCGAAGAACCCAACAGCCAGTAGATCCATTTTCCACAATCGGGCGACAATGAGAAAACATAAATTTGTCGGTGACAGCACTGAACCCATGCCACTTCATTCAGGATACAGTTGTCCTGACCAACTATGCTGCACCGACGGAATGTATCGCTGCAGATTTGTCGTCTTGACACTTGCTTTACCTCTGTAGTACGTAACAAAATAATGGGTATTGAAATCACTTTACCTCTCACAATCTGTGATGAGCCATATGCTTTTTCCTCCTAGGGTAGATACAATCCATCAGTGTTCCCTTGATGTTTATATTTTCACCCGTCTCCTTTATGCAAATGCCAGTGGGTAGTGGGAAACAACTGAAGATATTTATTTGAAAACTAAAGATATTTATTTTTAAGAACTGAAGATATTTATTTGAACACTGGGCTTGACGTCAATTTCAAAGCATCTGAGTAAGAACTGGCTCCTGCCATTTTGACAACAGACATTTGACCTAAGGGATATGTAATTGCGATACTGAATGGCTGTTTCCCTTCCAGGTGTTCACTCAAAACTAGCTTATCTGGTCTCCATGTTTGTTAGCTCACATGCGAAATCTTCAGACACGCTTTTTAATCCATTTGAGTGTTACGGCAATCAGATGATGAAAGGATTTTGGTGTGCTTTAAACAATGTAAAATGTTTTCCAGGTGTTCACTCAAAACTAGCTTATCTGGTCTCCATGTTTGTTAGCTCACATGCGAAATCTTCAGACATGCTTTTTAATCCATTTGAGTCTTACGGCAATCAGATGATGAAAGGATTTGGGTGTGCTTTAAACAATGTAAAATGTTTTCCAGGTGTTCACTCAAAACTAGCTTATCTGGTCTCCATATTTGTTAGCTCACATGCGAAATCTTCAGACACGCTTTTTAATCCATTTGAGTCTTACGGCAATCAGTTGATGAAAGGATTTTGGTGTGCTTTAAACAATGTAAAATGTTTTGTACTTTGCAGGGTGAAACGGGAAGGAATTTTCTGATCACAGCATCTCTTTAAGTTTAGCCTCCCATTGAGTCAGGTGACTGCAATTTAGCAAGCAGATGCTACAAAACAACAAACTCGCTTTGGAATGCACTATCTTCTGAATATTAGTTGACAAGTGATAACATAACACCTTTTCAATTGCACCCAACATTTTCCAATATTTTTTTTTCAGTCTAGCTGTCCAGGTGGGGTAATGGAATTTTGGTGGGAAATGAAAAGATCTATTAGTATTTTGGAATTTTTTCCAAAAAAGGCCAATAAACCTGGAACTGATAAAAGGGATGCTCAGGCGGAAAGATAAATAACGTGTACCAGTTTGAATTAATTCTCTGTTTTCTGTCATATTTACACTTTACCACCTCTGAGAAATGTACAGTTATATACACTAATATGTCTACAGCCTGTATAAAAAAATTGAAATAAACAGTAAAAAGTATTAAAGCATTTATGAAACAAATAATGTGAAGTGAGATTGAGATGCTCTGTTTCACAAATCCTTTCGCATAATTTCGTGAAAAAATAACTGAAGACGGTAATCAGTGATGTAGGTCTATAAAAAAATACCATAGCAGTAATGGGATTAGTTAGTACGTGGGCGTTTCTGGAGAAAAAATCCAAAACATTATTTTTTTTATTTTTTATTATTAATTTTATTAAATCTTATCATTAACAATCTTCACAAATTTTAATTAAAATTGCTTAATTTGAGCAATTTTTAATAATATAAAGAATGACATTGAGGATTCCCACTTCAGTTTGGCCAGTTTCAATTGAAATCTCATAAGTAACGAATGATATGGAAACCTGCAATGAAAAATTTTATGTCAATCAGTTTTTTATTTCGATTGGAGTTTTAAGGACCACTGTGAGCTATTTGATAGGTTATAAGCAATTGCTTGTCCCTAATTTAGGGCCACTGGTTCCAGGGAAGGGAGAGACCTAGTGCCGTAGGATAAACACAACATCCATGCCTCACCGAAATTTGAACTCAGACTTATCTCGGACTAATGATCAGAAGCCAGTGCTTATTTTTATTTTATTTTTTTTTATTGGAGGTTTAACGACCACCGTGAGCAACTCAATGGGCTATAAGCAGTCGCGCGTCCCTAATTTAGGGTCCCTGGTTCCAGGGAAGGGAGAGAGCCAGTGCCGTAAGACAAACACAACATCCATGCCACACCGGGATTCGAACCCGGACCCCGTTCGGACAAATGATCAGAGGCCATCACTTAGACCACTGCGCTACCGGGGCGGCTAAGCCAGTGCTTAGACTGCTGTGCACTGGGGTGGCCAATCCATTTAGCTTTTGGATAATTGTGACACAAACCATAAAACAACAAGTAGATACAGACACATAAAAAAAGTTTGTGAAGTGAAATGTTTAGACACAGTTCATTTTCATCAAAATGTATTCCTTTGAAACAAACTGAAATGAGGTATATGGGCTTAATTTTCAGTTTTTACTTTGCAGATTTTGTATTTTCTCACTCTTTTAAAATGACCTGTTGGTTGAATTTTTGGTCCAAGGCATTCACTTGATATGAACTGAAACAGACATAAATTCATAGGCTTAATTTGTGTTTCTACGTCTTTGATTGCATTTTTTCACTCACGTTTTCATTCATTATATGCCTCGATGAAGGGAAGATGCTTGATGACTGACACAAGTACTGTGATCCTGCTATATAAGAAAGGAGACATTAGGGATCTCAGGAATTATCATCAACCTTCAATGAGTTGTTTCTAAAATCTTCACTGAGGTGCTGTCGTGTCATTTGAAGGAAACACTGGACTTGGCTCAATCAAATGAGTAAGCTGGTTTCAGGAGTGACTACAGAACTATAGATCATATCCACGTACTTAGAGAACTATTAATAATTGAAAGAATGAATCAATGTGTACTACCAATATGTATGGCTTTTATTGATTATGAAAAGGTTTTTCATTCTGTAAACCATTAGCAGGTTTATCATCTTTGAAATCCTGCAGTATTGCAGATGTATATATCAATATTATTAATAGCATCTATGAAAATGGAAGTGCAAAGGTTTAACTGTTTGAGGATGCCACACGTATAAAAACTGTTAAAGAAGTGAGAAAAGGTGACACCATATCTTTCAAGCTCTTCAATGCCGCATTGCAGAATATATTTCGATAACTGAACTAGAAAGACAAAGCGATAAAGATTAATAGAAATTATTTAACTCATTTTCATTTTGCTAGTGACAGTCATTTTTGCAGGTACCTCCTCAGAACTAAAGTTCATGATCCAGGAACTTGATGACAAGAGCAAAAAAGTAGATTTAAAAATGAACTTACAAAAGAAAAAAAAATGCTTTTAGAAAATTTGAAGATTTGGAAGTTGATGGGGCAGACACAGAAGTAACTGATGCCTACCTTTACTTTAAACAACAAATATCAGGTGAGAGCCACATAGAAGAAGAAATAAATAGGAGTTTTACTCAGTTGGAGGGCATTTTGAAAAAACACTACAATGTTCAAGAGCAATTTACCTTTATGTCTTAAAAGAAAAGTGTTTAATAAATGTATACTTCTAGTTCTTATTTATGGATCAGAGACATGGGACAGTAATGAAAAACGACATACAGAGAATGCAGACAACTCAAAGAAGCATGGGAAGGTGCATGCTTGATATAATAAGGAAAAGTAGGAAAAAAAGTACATGGATTAGAGAAATGACAAAGAGTTGATGACATCATGATTAAAATGAAGGCCCGCAAGTGGCAATGGGCTGGCCATATTGTTATATGAACTGATGGGCCACTGTTGAAAAACTGAAATTTTTGATTGGATACCAAGGGGCAGGAAAAGACCTAGAAGAATACTGCATGGAAGGTAGGTGGATGAAATGCGAAAGCATGCTGGAGTGATTTTGGAAGAGGTGGGCTTAAGATAGAAAGTTGCGGAAGAGACTTGTGGATACCTTCATCCAGCATTGGATTGATAATGGCTGCTGCTGCTGATGATACGAATGAGTTTACAATATATATCTTACAGTTCTCTCCTTTTTTTTTTTTTTATTGTTTTAGCTCTTGGGGAAGTTAGACCTCAGACCGCCACCCCCACCCCCTCCTGAAATTATTAAGTTCTGCTGCCCGTGACTAGAAGTATCTAACACACACACACACACACACACACACACACACACACACACCTTTGTAGAGAGATATATGTGAAATCACACAGTTTAATCCACCAAACAGTGGCCTTGATTTCTTTTTGTCCACCCATCTGTAGACACGATATCTCTGGAACTATTAGCCCGATTTGAAAATTCTTTTTGCATTAGGAAGCCCAAAAAAGTGAGAAAAATGATGCTTGCTTTCTGGTTCCTTTCTGATGCACAACTTCACCACTAGAGCACGTAAATACAGATTCTATGGAATTCAAAACACGTTTTATTCGATATCTTTGCTTCTAAATATCCTATAAAAAAAATCTTTCCTTTGATGTCACTTCTGATGAAGACTATTTTGGGGAGCATTTCTTAAGTAATTTATTCCACTAGGGTATGTAAAGGTAAACTGTTTGATTTCACACTGTTTCTAAAGTCCGATTTGAATTTGCTTTGGATAGAATTTCTGGTGTTCTGGTGGGAAGCATACAGCATATAATTATAGTAAAGGACCATTTTGCCGGGGGGGGGGGGGGTAGATTTCTGATATATTTCCAGCAATACCTGAACTTCTGAGATTAATTGAAAATGTTCCTTTGTGGCCAGATACAGCTCACTATGGCAAACCTTTTGCACATATTTTCTGCTTAGAACAGTGCAGTTTTTCTGCCAGGGGTGCAGATGCATGTCTTACTTTTCTTGATGTCTCTGCTTATAACAGATTTGAAAAATTGTTACTTCATCAGACAGCATATCCAATGTAGAATTTTTTGCATATAATTTCAAATTTTTCTTAATGCACAAGTTTGCCACTAAAAGCATAAGTCATGTTTCTGTTTAGAGCATATTTGCAGCAATATCTACACATCTAAAAACCCATTTGAAAATATCCATTTTCGGTGAGATACAACTAACTAAAGAAACATTTTCTGCACATTTGCTGCTCAAGATAATGCACAATTTAATCCCTAGGGAGTGCAAATGTTTAATTTGTTTTTCTTGTTACATATGCTTCTAAAATTCCAATTTTATTTTATTTTTCAATGCCAGAAATCATTCACCTTGTGGAATATTTTGTATGCATTCATGGATTGTTTGTAGTTCACAGTTCTGGTGCTAGGTGGTGTGTGTGTATTTCTGTCCGTAACTGATTTTCAGATTCTAAACATTCTATTGAAGAATTTCTTTTTTTAATGTATGGCTTTCATTACAGTAAAAATTAAACACATTATCCTCTTTACATAATATGCAGCTTTCCAGCTGTGGAGCATAAATGTCAAAAGAAAAATTTTAGCTATATTTGCTCCAAGAAAACGGATTTGAATTTATTTATTTTTTTCCTAAGCATAGCTTTCAGAAACTATGAAGAGTAATTTTCGCATATGTTTTACTTTTCATTATTCAAAATTCTGCCACCGCAGAAAGTCAGCATATATTTAGATGTGAATTAATTTACTCAATTCTAAAAATCCCTAAGAAAAATCTTTGTTTTGGTAATATATTCTTCATAATAAAGAATATTTTGCACCTATTTTATTCTTTAAGAAAAGCACAGCTTTTCCACTTTGGGTGTAAAGTTATATCATATTTTCCTCTATCTCTTCTTCAATTGTTTGATTTCAAAATCCCCTTTGTCCCTGAGAAATGTTTGTGTACAATTTGTTCATTTTTGTAACATACTTTTCAGCTCCAAATGGTGATACTATTTCTATTTGTGAATGTTTTATCAACTAACAAAATGTGGTAATTATTATTTTATTATTTGTAACCGGTTTCATTCCCTATGAATAATTTCATTCACATTGCATTGCACATTTTAAATTATGTGAATATGCTTACACCATCATTTTGATAGTGTAAACACATTCTTTTTTAGCTGAATTTTTATATTTTATAAAAATCTGCTTTCAAATACTTGTTTCACGTCAGAAAGGATTCAAAAGATGTGCTCATTACTATTGAATATTTGGTATCACCTTCCTTATTTCATATTATATAAAACAGCTTACAGGATGTCAATAAACCACAGAAATGCTGGTCAAATAAAGAATTTCAACAGAGAGGTAGCGACGCATACCAGATATGGATCACACTGATAAAAAAAACAACATAAAACTGGACATATATCGTTGTTCAATTTTCGCTAAGTTGCGATGAACATACTTTTTACGTGGCTACAATATTCAAATTCGGTTGACATTAAATGTCTGTAAATACTGTTTCACACGTTATACAAGTTCCGCTATCGGGAGTTTGCAAAAGGACATTAACGTAGTATTGGCAATTGAAATCAAGTATAATAATAATAAGTATCTATACTTACAATATTTATAGTGGCTGTAAGTGCTTCATATGTGCGTCTATTATATTTATAGTGGCTGTAAGTGCTTCATATATGACGCACATATGAAGCACTTACAGCCACTATAAATATTGTAAGTATAGATACTTATTATTATTATACTTGATTTCAATTGCCAATACTACGTTAATGTCCTTTTGCAAACTCCCGATAGCGGAACTTGTATAACGTGTGAAACAGTATTTACAGACATTTAATGTCAACCGAATTTGAATAAAACTGGACATTGGTGAGTATTCACTGCAGCCACATTGATGGTATTGATTGGTGAAAACTGGCAATACATTAGTACAACAGTGTGTGTGTGTGTGTGTGTGAGAGAGAGAGAGAGAGAGAGAGAGAGAGAGAGAGAGAGATATTACTTGACCAATAGAAAAAAATCTTTGATACATACCTTTGCACTTTGAGAGTTTTCGAGGGAAAGCATTTCTGCAGTGTTAGCTATTTCATTATTTGGAATATCTTCTTTTCCACTATTCTCAAATGCCTTCTGACACAATTCAATAACTTGTTGCTTGTTTGATGCCTTAAAAAAATGTGACAGAAAGTGTAAATTATATAATATTTTTTCTACATCTACCTTATTATTATTATTATAGATATCAAAGCTTGAAGAACGATTGATTTAGCTCTTATGAAACACACAATTTTTATTATGGAAGAAAAATGTACAAATTTCAAAGACAGGTTTTAGAGATAATGAATATGAATTGATAAATATTTAATAAAAATACTGTGCAATGCAATAGGGTTTGTTTCTTTTTTTTTTTATATTCTGCTACTCTAATCAAAAAAAAAAAAAAAAAGGAAGATATGCTATTAAGTTGAAGATCTTTCAGTGGCACTTGGTGTTTCTTTGTTAGTACAGAATTCCTATTGTTCAATCAAATTTCAACATTTAATGCCTGTCTATATCATTCAGGTGTCCTAAATCAAAGACTAGTTGGTCTTTTATCAATTCATATTTATCAAAAACAAACAGGTTTAACTAATTAATACATTCAATGGTGACTGAACTGATAATCCACCTAATGTACAATTGAATTACTGTGCACTATGACAATTACCCAAATAAATCATGGCATGGAGATTATAAATTAGCATTTTAGAAAATAGGAAGCAATGTTGCAGGTTATGTGCAGTGCAAAACAGTTAATATTTGGGCCCCAGTGGATGAAAATGAGTCGACATGGCAGCCTGCTGATCAATGGGAATTCCAATCAGGGAATTTGCAGACTACAAAATGGCATGAAGTCTTTCAAATGTTTATCAACCTGCATGCTGCAGTCACAACTGCAAGATGCATGATTACAACACTGCACCATCATTACAGGAGACATGGGGAGAAGAGAAACATGGTCACAATAATGGAGAATAGCTTTTGTAAGAATGCATAGATAGAAGATCAGCCATATTACATATTTGTCCAAATTTCACGAGTCCAATTAAAAAGAAAATTCATAATATTTACGTGATAATTTTAGTCACGAGGTGAATTAAAACAACCTGATTACCCAAATTAATTAATAGAGAGGCTCTGAGAAAAGCACTACATTAGATATTCAGAGCAGCTGAACAAAAGATCTGTAAGACTGTGACATTACCATCACTTGATGGGCCTGTCTGTGCCATGCAAGATCAGTTATTCATAGCCTTTTAAAATTTTCTGAAGGAACTATAAGCCATATTACACACAGGTGGAAAAAATCCATTGAAACAATAAAACTGTTTAGTGGTGCAGTTTTTGGTGAGCTTTCCCACAAGCAGTTTTATTGCTAGAACTGAGAGGGGGAAAAATGCCCAGCAGATCAGCGGGAACCAGATCACTTGTGTAGTCAGATCTAAAGTGATAGAGAATCGAACAATCACCACCACCCCCTCTCACAGGAGTGACTGTTTTATTGCTGTATTGGACAACCCGCTGTCTATCAGTGTGTACATCTTGCCTTACACAGATGCTTCTTTAACTTTGGACGGCACTTTTTCTGCCAAGTTTGTCACGAGCCTAGCGGAAGTTCAGCTGCTACTGCATCAGAATTTCTACAGCTTTTGCGCACCTAAAAGTCTCCATATAATTCCATAGCTCACCTGAAAAACAGCAGGGAGATTTATTGCTTTGACAATTTTTTTTTTTTTTTTTTTTTTGCCTGTATAAAATGGGCCTAATGCCAAGAAGTTCCATGTGCTAGAGAAATTATCTTAAAGAAGACCTTTTACATTTTCACTCACTAAAATTACAGTAAAAGTTAAGTTTACTTAATATTGACTTTAGAATTTTTATGTGGGAATGGCTTAAGGATGACAAACTGAACTTATGTTGAAGCTGTATTTACATAGCAAGCACACGGTTTTTACTTAAGAGTGTACAAGGTCTGTCTAGAAAATTTTAGGACTGATTTTGTTAAGTGATACTGTTAGTGCCAGCTATTGGCCATTGTTGAAACTATTCACTAACAAATCTTAACTGGATTGATGCCAAGTTTCATCTGTATGTACAAAGCAGTTCTACTCGAAAGTCATGTTCAAGCCAGTGCAGTAAAATCACTGCATCAGGATTCAAGTACTGAACAAAGAGTGACTGTCAAATTTTGTTTTAAAGCAGGGAAAAGTGCAACTGGAACAGTTGCAATTGTTTGTGCAACTGATGTAAATGAAGCACTATCATGAAACATTTTTTACTGGTATAGGTGATTCTATGAAGGGGCAAAGATGTTCAGTATGACATGCAGTGTAGTCAGCCCTGCCAAATTCATATGGACTCCCAGTACTGGCAAAGTTTGGCTGCTATTAATGGAAAATAATCACCTGTTGCTCTAAATGATAGCAAACAAGCTTCATATCAGCAAGGATACTGTGTGTTTGATTGTTGCCAATGACATGAAAAAAAAAGGAAAGTGTCTACTCATCTTTTTTTATTGGGGGGTTTAATGACTACTGCGAACAACTCAATGGGCTATAAGCAGTCGTGCATCCCTAATTTAGGGCCACTGGTTCCAGCGAAGGGAGACAGCCAGTGCAGTAAGACAAACACAACATCCATGCATCACCCGGATTCAAACCCAGACCCATCTTGGACAATTGATCAGAAGCCATTGCTTAGACCACTGCATTACTAGGACGGCAGTGTGTACTCACACTTCAATCACATGCATTGACAATGGAACAGGGGGGGGGGAGTAAGTTGTAGCATGTTGGGATTAAATCAAGATGGCAGACAGTGATACAGACTTTTAAAAAAATGTCCTAACTGGTGATGAATCCTGCTGCTTTGAGTACAACAATGAAACACAAAGACAATCGTCTGCATGAGTTGGAGAAAGAAAAAGTCTGGATTCACTGAAGCTAGTCCAATTCCAAAATTATTTAACAGAAATGATGTTGGTGATTTTTTTATTAGCAAGGAGTTGTGCACAAAAAAGTTTTACTGGAATAGTGGACAATTAACTGAATTTTACAGAGGAATGATGGACAGTTTATTGAAAAGAATTCAGCATGTCAGGCCAAATATGGCTGAATTAAATGGCTAGTTCTTGGATGATGGCGTAACCATCATCAAGTAGTTTCTTGCATAAAAGGGCAGTATAGTGCTTCAGCAACACCCTGTATGTGCTGGACTTAACACTTACTAATTATTTCATATTCCCCAAAGCAAAATTCCACATGAAGGAGCATAATTTTGACAGCATTTTAGAGATCCAAATGTGCTTAGATCCTTCGTCTTACCCATACTGCATCCGACTCTTACTGATTCCTGTCGCATCACTCCTTATATTGTCGGATCGCTGCATACGTCATGCCGTTTCTGTTTACAGGGCCACCCACAGCGCCACATTTGCATAACGCCAGCTGTCTCTAATTCAATTTGTAATGTACAGACAGAAGTTTGGACCACCAATGAGCTCTGAACTATCTTCTTTATTTGCAAAGATTATAATACACAAAATAGAAGAAGTCCTTAACAAATATAAAGACAATGTGCTTTTCTACGGAAGATACGTCGACGACACGCTACTGTTTTGAAATACCAGTTATTTAGAATTAGACAAGCTGAAAAAAGATTTCTGTGAAAACTATCCAAGTATCAACTTTACAATGGAATCAGAAAATGAAAATACGATTTATTTCTTAGATATTACAATAATAAAAACTCAAACATCCTACAAATACCATGTGTATAGAAAACCCACCTACGTGCCAATACTTATACCTGCAAACTCATACCATGTAAAGGCAAATAAAATATCGGCAATCAGAAGTTTAGTGCATAGATTCTTCACACATTCCAGCAATAACTCTTTCAAGGAAAAAGAACTTCAATGGATAATAACAACAGCCAAAAAATTTGGATATACCACCTTAGATGTCAAAAAAGTAATTTACATGTATAAACATCCTAAAAATAAAACCAAGCAAAATATAAAATATTGTGGTAAATTTCAATACATAAAACAGGTTACAAATGTAATCAAAAAGGAATGCAAAAAACAACATCTAGATATTGGAATTTCAGTAAAAGACTACAAGAATATAATAATCAATAACAGAGAAAAAACAAAACTATTAGACAGTGCAGGAGTATATAGCATTCCAATTAAGCTAACCAACAACAACAATAGAGTGAAATACATAGGAAGCATAAGAAACAAATTAAAAACAAGATTGACACAACATATGAAGAACTGGGAGAAAAAGGAGAAAAACAGCACTTGTACAATATTGCATTAAAAAATAACACAATGCCAGAATTTGAAAATATCGAAATTATCTGCAAACAACTAACCGAAAAGACCATCCATTTCGCCGAAGCAATCGTAATTGAAAAAAAAAAAACTGCAACATTAGTAGTGGAGTAGAAATGCCAATTCCATGGAAGATACTGATAGAAGAAGAGAACAAAAAATAGGAAGGCAAACAGAACAGAAACAATGCAAACATAAAAAAAATCCTGAATCTTCCAATAACAGGAGTGGCAACGCAACACATCCGATGACGTATAACGCACAAAGATTCCCAAACTGAACACATCACATATTCAACGTAAACTGTAAAGAGAACGGACGACCAGAGGTCCCAGAAAATGGCAGACATGTCTGCTGAAATGCGTCGGACAATACATCCAAGAAGTCTAACGAAGTTTTTTGGTGATTGCAATTCCTCATGCGAATATTTTTACGAGTGATTCATTTTTCCCGTTTTTCACATCTCCTTTGTCTTCATGTGCCTCCTCTAGTTCAACTAAAAAAGTATATCCTACTCAAGAAAATGTGCAAACTAACTTCAAAAAAAGCCTACACCCAAGAACCTGATAAGAACAACAGTGCAAAGATCTGAACATCGACCACCTACAACTGAGAGGTACATGAAAAATTTTTCCTTGAATCACATTCGATTACCGCAGTATATATTCGCAGCGAATATTAATAACTTCCAACTGAGAAATTGCTTTTCACTCAAAGGAAATATAACCTGTAAAAAGTTACAGTAGTTAAAGCCACCATTAAATGGTTCTACCTGAAAAATAATGAAAGGGACAGTACATGTACTCCAGACATCATACCAGAGTTCTTCCAGTCCTCCCAGCAGAAGTTGCACATGCAATCAAGAACATGAAATGGGGAAAAGCTCCAGGAGAAGATGGAGATACTCTAGACATAATACAAGAAGCAAATGAAGAAATTGAAACAGTACTCGCCCAAGTTTTCACTGGATGCCTTAATGAAGGGAAGATTCCTGACGATTGGTACAATGCTACAATGATCCTGCTACATAAAAATGGTGACATTGAAGATCTCAGAAACTACAGACCTATCAGCCTCCTATCAGTGGTTTATAAAATCTTCACTAAAGTTCTTTCACACCGCTTGAAGGTGACACTGGACATGGCTCAACCGAGAGAACAAGCTGGATTCAGGAGTGGCTACAGCACTATAGATCATATCCACATACTGAGAGAACTAATTGAAAGAGCGAGGGAATATGAACTTCCATTGTGCATGGCTTTTATCGATTATGAAAATGCCTTTGAAACCATCAGTTGCAATGGCTTTGAAATCCTGCGGTATTTAAGATGCATACATTAATATTATTAATAACATCTATGAAAATACAAGTGCAAAGATTCAGCTGTTTGAAAATACAACATACATAAACATTGGAAAGGGAGTGAGACAAGGTGACAACATATCTCCCAAGCTCTTTAATGCCACATTGGAAAATGTCTTTTAATCACTGAACTGGGAAAACAAAGGGATAAAGATTAATAGAGATTATCTAACTCACCATCGTTTTGCTGATGACGTAGTCAATTTTGCGACTACCCCATCAGAGCTGCAGAGTATGATCAGGAACTTGCTGACAAAAGTAAAGAAGCAGGTTTAAAAATGAACTTTCAGAAGACAAAAGTGATGTACAATGCTTTTACAAGAATGAAGATTTATCGATTAATGGAGAAAAGCTGGAGATAACAGATACGTACGTTTATCTTGAACAGCAGATATCAAGTGAGGGTCACATTGATGAAGAAATTAATTGGTGTATAAAACTTGCCTGGAGAGCTTTTGGAAGAAACAGCATAATTTTCAAGAGCAATATGCCATTATGTCTTAAAAGAAAAGTGTTTGATCAATGCATCCTTCCAGTGGTTACATATGGTGCAGAGACGTGGACCTTAACTAAAAGAGACATACAAAGGCTGCAGACAATTCAAAGAAGCATGGAGAGGTGCATGCTTGATGTAACCAGGAGAGATAAGAAGAGGAACTCATGGATCCGAAAAATGACAAGAGTGGAAGACATCATGATCAGAGTTAAATCCCTGAAATGGCAATGGGCTGGGCATACTGCCAGAAGGACAGACCATCGATGGACAGCCGAAATTTTAGATTGGATTCCAAAGGACAGGAAAAGACCCAGAAGAAGACCACATGGGAGATGGGTGGATGAAATTCGAAAGTATGCAGGAGTAACATGGAGGAGACTGGTACAAGACAGACTGTTGTGGAAAAGGCTTGGAGAGACCTTTGTCCAGCAGTGGATTGATGATAATGGTTGATGATGATATATATAAACCTGCGAGTATTATATTTCAAGATGATGAGCGATGACGAAAGGTTTCACTATCGCTGGTATGATACAAATCATCACAACAGGGTATTATTAAAATTAGGCACAAAATGGAGCATTGGTTTTGGCATTGGCTTGGAATCAATGTATGCAGCTATTCATTTATGTTGCATATCTCCCATGCAATCCAACATATGTACACAAAACAAAAGTTTGTGGGGGAAGCCTTGACAAATATTGTCGCAACAGGGACCACAAATTCTAAATATGACACTGATAAGGATTATGGTACAGGCTGAACAAAACATTCATTGATGTCATGGCTATTCCTAGACTTGATACACTATAAATTTCACTAAATTAGGGGTCTTACTTAGGAATAAAAGGAAATTATTTACAGTCGAATTTTTGGGTAGCACCCCTACCCTTCCTCAGGACTACTACACTCTGTAACCAGAGTGTGGTCCTGAGAAAGGGTTGGGGTGCTACCCAAAAATTCGACTGTAAGTAATTTCCTTTTATTCCTAAGTAAAACCCATAATCTAGTGAAATTTGTAGTGCATGTTCAGCATTTTTCATTTGATATGGTATGTAAATGAATAATCATTGCAAAACTTTCTCTAAAGGTTTCATATCATCTGTAAACATAAAATTGTACCTTTAACCTTCGCACAAAGTACGAATTCTTATTTGACCAAGCTTAATGGCCCGTGGCTAAAGCTTTGCTTTTAATGAGTTGGGTAATGGAACTTGCAGTGGGATGGAGCATTGCATACCAACTTATTTGAAATGCTGACACTGCCTTGAAGCAAGTATTTCTTTTTTTAGTTGTAGCTTAAAAATTTGCATGAAGATAAAATCTGTTGTCAGTCAATCCAAATTTTATATATATTGGTTCTGGAAATAAAACAGGACAACCAAAGAAAATTTGCATCACCCTTACTTCACCTTACAAAGAAAAGTAGACAACCAAAAAACACAAATTATAAAGGAAATGTGATGACTATTTAGAACAGCAGTGCAAATGGAGGTAACTCCAACACACACTATTTCCAATAGAATAACAATGGCCATGCTAAAAGATGGATCACAGGGAAGGAGGAAGGCCTATTCCAAATCCATGTGGAAATCGAGTAACTGCATCTTTCTTAATAACTATTTTTTTATTGGAGGTTTAACAAACCCAACATTGCGAGCAATTCAGTATGCTATAAGCAGTCGCCCATCCCCAATTTAGGACCACTGATTCCAAGGAAGGGAGACAGCCCGCACCACCGTAAGGTAAACACAACATCCATGCCTCACCAGGATTCGAACCCGGACGAAATTATTACAAGCCATCCACTAGACCACCGCGGCACTATTTGTTTAACAATCACCATGAAACACCTGTCAGTATGAATACTTCTCGATAACAGGACAAATTATATGACAGTTTTTGTCTTATAATAGTAATAGGACATCATTTTCAGTTATGTGGACAAGAACAACACGTGCTTCCCACATTTATCATCTATTTCAACTACTTTTCGGCGTTTCACGCTCTCCGGCCATATTAGCCTTTCCACTATACCACACTTATAGTAGCAAATTAAATTCAGTGAATATTTTAAGCAAAAAAAAAAAAAAAATTGAAATCGTGTTTACATTATGGTAAGCAGTTAAAATACCTTTAACAGCGATGTTAAATCTTCAAAATTAATATCTTGTGTTTGTGCCATTGCAGTTCCGCCGTCAACCTGAACACCACTGTTTACAATGTATCGTAATCGTACACAACCAAGCCAAACCAAACATTGTACACTCCCCCACCCGAATTTCGGACAGTTCCGGTTATTACAACTAATCTTCTGCTTATTAGGACTTGTCGTTCAAACTTCGAAACGGCTAAAAAGTTACATATATTGCATATTCTTTCTTGTAATTAGTTGTTGCCAAATACAACAGTCATTGATTAATATTTTACTGGGTTCAAATTACAATAAAAAGGAAAATGGAAATAGGCTGAGAAAAGGCGTCACCAAGCACAACCCAATCAGAACAACAGATTTATCACCTCAGCTGAGGTAAACGAACTTTTATTTCTAGTATGGCAACAGAAATAATCCTCGTGTTTGTAAACAGATACTGTTTCCCCGTTGATTAAAACCTGAGGTTCAGTGTATTAATTTTAACGACGTTTTTGAACCATTATTTTTTCCTGTTCCGTCTTCCCCGTTGATACTAAACACTTATATTGTTTTGCAAGAAATAATTTCATTAGCTTTAACATTTGTGTGTGTGTTTGGAAATCAAGAAATCTGTGTCGTCGTCTGCAAAGATGTCCATGTCTACTGCCCGGCAAAATTGTTTGATAATCTTAAGTGGTTCCAAAGGAGGTATGTTGGAATGTGGTTTAAGCGTTTCTTACAGAAATGCTATTTAGCAGGTGTACTTCTTTGCCAACGGATTACAGCGTAATTGTAGTTGGTTTTTTTCATTTCCAATGAAAACGATCACATGGGCGGTGCAAGCCACGTTTTCACAGTATGCTCCAGAAAAACGTCCTAAAGATGGGTAAAACAGAAGTTATTGTATTGTTAATCCCGGATTGCCCAACAAATGGTATCAGTTTAAGCTGGCTAGATAATTTGATTCGAGTAGGAGCCTTCACCTCATGCAGTTTAAATCTTATACCTCCGGGTATCTGATGTGGTTAAGAGTGAGATCCCTGACAGTGTGGTCGGGGAAATAGCTGCGGGAAACAGGTGGTGGGGGAGGGGAGGAGTCGGTTCCCTTCCAGAATGGTCATTCCAGGAGCGTAAAATGTAGAAATGCACGCGTCTGAACAAATTTTCTGAAAATTGTAACAAAACGAAAGTTGTACACTTCAGCATTTTCTTTTTTTCAAGACTAGTTAGCTGTATACAATATTGCGCACTAACAGGCTACAAAGTAACCTCTGTGAGGAACTGACCCTTCCAATGCATGAAAGGAATTGTCTCTTCGAAACAGCAGATATATGTATATATATTTATAAATCAATGTACCTAACCTCTAGGGATGTAATAGAACTGAAACAGTGTTCTCATACTTTTTTTCTAGCTGGCACATGTTTCGGTAAAGCCTATACAGTATAATTTGTTTTCTTTTTAAAATGTAAAAGTCCTAAAAAAATTTCCCAATAAAAAATATGCAACTGAAAAACTATAGTGGAATTAACATCCCATGATTGTTTGATGGTAGAGTTAGTCTGTAAATGTATTCTCACTTGGCAGTCCCAAGTGGACTGCCAAGTGAGAATGGATCTTGTTTCTTGAATGCCAAAATGTGTAAATCTGGAAGTTTGATTTCAACTGATCACTATACTTTCTTATACTATAAATATAAGAAAGTAAAAAGGGAAGAGGTGGAATGGGTGGTAGTAGGAAGGGGAGGTACTGAAGACGTAAAGGCACCATGCATTCTTGTACTTCTTCATTTAGCACTACCCCACTTCTAACCTTTGTGAATTTTCTAAACATGCCGTAGGGATGAAGAGTTGATTAGTCATCTGTGCTCTGTTACCGAAGGCTCCTCTGTGTGTTTAACCTTGAATGGCCATGATGTCTCCAAATTTGCAGTAGGGGTGAAGAGCTTATTTAGTCATCGATGCTCTGTCACAGAATGCCCCTCTGAGTGTTTAACCTTGCAAGAAGTTTTTCCAAGACATACTCTAAAAATATCTTCCTATTGATACTTTCACTATCTGATATTCATTCCTTGTTGGTTCACTTTCCATTCTCCATTTCTTTGGAGTGCTATGTTGGAGTTCACATAGCTTTTGTGTTTTACTTGATATCTGCAACCAACAGCTCCTAGGTATTTACCTAGTTTTTACATTTTTAGTAAAATTATTTTAAAAACTGGAACTGCAATTTTTGAACTATAATAAAATAAAGGAAGTATGAGAAAGTAAAATCTACATACTTGAACTCAAAGCAGGGGTGTAACTAAAACCTTTTTTGGAAGGTTCAAGCTCTCCCAATATCTGAATAAGCCTCCTGAATACAATTCACATGAAATAAATCATTGCCAATTAGATTTAAAAAAAAACTGTAATCTGAAAGGAATAAAAAAATTGTAATGAAAAAAAACATTTGTATATTGTAATTTACATTGTTGTGTGATGTTAAAGAACAGTTCTTTTTATTTCCCTACTTACTAGAGAACTGCAGTGCAAAAACTAATATTAAATTCTTTGTTTTCTTTTTTTTGTGACTCGTGTAGTACCACAGTGACTACGAGTACTTGTGCTGCATTGCCTCTCCTTCCATTCCTCCCGAAGTGGTCTTCTTTAGGTTATTTACTCTTTATCTTTTTCAATGTCTCCAACACACCACCCTACACCTCAGCTCATCTACCAGGAGCTTCTGCCAGACTTCCCTTAGTCTCAAGGATTCTTACTGTTTGCCTTGCCATGTGACTGGAGTGGAGACAGAGCCACGGACGGACAGGCCTGGAGTGCTAGGGTGTGATCGCACTTCAGGCCTTTTCGTTCACAGGCCCTAGAAACAAAAACATACCCAAAACTCACCTATAATACGTACTCGGCAAGTTTATATATTAAAAAAGTTCTTGAAAATTGATAAAACACATAACAACCCAAATTGGTCAAAATAATTGGCCTATTTTTCTCCCCCCCCCCAGCTAGGTGCTTATGCACTATATAAGAGTCCATCTCCATCGCATCTCGTGTGTGAAGTGTGAAATGTAACTCCTCTCAACCTCGACTACTACTCTTTCTCCTTGCTTCCATATCTCCAAAGAATACAGTCCAATCGACTCCAAAAATGGAAAAGGCCGCTGAGTAAACATTCCTTATTGGATCCTACATTATATTGGATCCTGCCCCTACATACAACATTTCACTTATTTTCTGAAGAACTTGTTCCGAAAATATGGACTTGACATCAGAGTAAGAGGACCTAAACCACTTGCCACAATCCTCACCTCAAAAAAGAACACTAACACAGATCTTTCAGACGTCGGAGTTTATTCTATACCATTTATCTACCCTGACGGATCCATGAAATAATATGTCGGCATGACAAAGCGCTCTTTCAAGGTAAGACTAGCGGAACACAAGAGACGTTGGAGCGGGAAGAATAAATACAACATTAGTGAAAGAAGTTGCAACCCATTCAGCCACTCTGCAATGGGACAACATGAAGAAAGTCACCTCCTACACAAATGCCAAGGCCACTGCTATAAGGCAATCCATTGAGATCTTAACCAACCTGATCAAGTGCAATGAAGAACTTTCATTTGACTTATCTTATGCATGGCGCATGTTTCTATGTACAGCACGCACCTAACCCATGTCCTTCACCCGCCTGCACGAGGCATACTTCACCTTCTAGCATTGTACTTAGTTTTTTGTTAATGTTATATTGCATTTAAATTTTGTATATTCTTTAGACGTTATTTCAGCTTGAAGAAGCCACCCGTTGGTGGCGAAAGTTTGCTCGCCTGTTTACTATTTATCACGCCAAATAAACGGATTTTCACACGAATCGTTATTCCTACCACAGCTTAGAAGATCATTTAAATCCCTGATGCAACATGAGCAAGAAGTTCATATAGTCCGAGTAAAATTAAATGACGAATATGCCAGGAACAGGAGAAATGACTCTGCAACTGTGAAAGCCGCGTAAGGCATTAAACAATAGCACCACCAGGCGCCAACCCATTAAAACTCCCATTTCACATTACACCGCAAGCGGACACCAAGACTTTCATTCAGACTTCGCTTCGTGTTCTTGTTCTGACTTGTGTTCTGCCAACAATTCAAGGAATTGGGCGGAAGAACACGTACAGCGCTTACTTCAAAGAGAATCCTCGTATTCATGTATGTCCCTAACCTTTCGCATTTTGACAAATGCACACACACATTACAGTAAAAGATAAGGTGCTTAATTTTTATTTATTTCTTGAAAATATGAGTATGAACCGTGAGCAACTATTGATGAGAGATTTTTTTCTTTAAGCCCCCCTTCCCAATGCGACCGTTCTGGTTACACCACTGACTTAAAGTGACATAAATTTAAGTCCCATTCTGCTCCCAGATAAGAAAAGCATGCTTCAGATCTTAGTGTATAGCTCTTTCGATCCATCTTTTGACCATCTAAATAGAAGATATTCAAAAACAGAAGTAGACAACACCTGTTCAATTTTTTCAGTAGCTTTTTTGTGTTAATAGCATATTAGTATTTTCCCAATTTTTACAAAATAAAAAAATAAAGAAATAGTCCACTTTTTTATGCCTTTCCATTAATTTTTTATTCATAAAGATTTTTTTTTCTGCTAACATCATATATAAATTTAAAGGTAAGTTAAAAATAAGAAAAATAAATCTATTTTATGAGTTCAGGTTGTTGAGTAGGATTATTAGTTTATTTTTCAGTTCCATTTCTTTTTCTCTTTCATAAAGCTGCTTTGAATTGAAATGGGATGACTCCTCACAATTTTTGATTGCCTTAGGATTTGTGAAACTAAAAAAAAAATAATAATAATAATCGACATCACACGCAATTCAGTTAATGCAAATCATAATCAGTTATGTATTAAGCATACCTTCCTAGATGTGTAAGTGTAGGCATATGTGTGTACAGATTTGAATCTGACTGATTCAACAAATGGGCCATAGCGACCTCTAACAGTGAGTGATGATAGTCTTTGACATGTGTGCTAATGAAGACCATGCCCAAACTCATTGTGGGAAGTAACTCAAAGTAATCACAGAAGTTTCTTTGCTGTATGGATGCTGAAGATCACAGATAGGCTGATGAAAAGATTTCATGTAAAGATTTTTAGATATGCATTCTGCACTTATCTGTTCCTTTTTGATGATGATCATATGTATAGGATTTTAGGAAGGGAGTGTCTTACCCCAGGTCTTAAACAACCCTTAGAAATAGGAAGCTATGAGATTTGGGCTGGAGTGCCTGATAGGAAAGTGACACAAAAGCGAAGTAGAAAGGGTGAGGAAGACACCCTTATTTATTACCTGGGGTCCGACGGCTTAACGTGCCCATCCAACGCACGGCGGATATGTAATGGATCGAGCGTTCGTAACTGCCTGGGATCGAACCTGAGGTCCTTTCTGTGACAGTCACGAATGTTGCCCACTGGGCCACCCGCGGCTCTGTTCCTTTTTAATACAACATAGTTTGTTTGTTTTAAATTGAAAATGATATTTACTGCACAAAATTGACTGATGTAAGTGAAAGGGCCTATGTGTTGAATAGGCAGTATCTTAATCTCTTGGCCTCAGCTCTGATTGTTTGAGTTTTTAACTGAAATTTTTTTGTTATTCATAATCCTGTTGTTGTTTTTCTGTTCCTGTTCTTTTTGTTGTCACATAGGTGCAGAATAATCATAAAACTACCAAGCTTACATGCTAAAAAGTGTTAACAAGTAAACTGTAACAGGTATGTATAAGCTACCAGGGTGAGAGGTTTGTCCCATTTTGAGCTACACATAATGTTGAGCCTACATTCCTATGCAAATCATTCAGAAGCATTGACTGTGTGGGGTACCTCAATGAAGTGGCATTCATGCGGCTGATAACATACATTTGGCATGAAACCACATTGAGTTACCAGATGAGCAAAGAATGGAGTAGGGTAAATGTGCTGTTTGAGTGCTTGAAAAAAGGTTTAAATGTGGCAGCAGCTAGAGAATTTCTGCATTTGAATGCTGGGAAACAGTGGACAGCAGTACTGCATGAAAATGGTTCAATGTTGGGGACACCAGTTTTGAAGACAAGGTCAAGACGTTCAATGACCATCAACGCTGAAGCTGTGACAGTAAACACCAATACCATTAATTGCACAGCAATTGGTAGCTGAGGTGAGGTCTTTCCAATCCACCATTGTTGTCACCTGTACTAGTTTGGTTTCTTCCTAGATGCCATTGAATTGTTCCCCATGTATTGACACCCCAGCATGCTGAACAATGTATCACTCTCAGCAGTTGCTCTGGCTTTTTTAAAGTTTTCACCAAATCCAATTTTTTTGCCAAAGTTTTATAACAGTACAAAAAAGGTAATCACCAAAACGTTTTTTTTTTTTTTTTTTTTTTTTTTTTTGCAAATTGTGAAAAATGCAATTGGCAGCACGACCCTTGACTCTCTCCTGCAGATTGCTGTCAAATCCATGAAACCATAGGTTTTGGTGTCATATCATCACAGAAGGTGAAAAGTGAATATATTCCTTCATTATCCTACCACTGGGAACCAGTAGCTGAGGCCACACTAGGAGCATAACCAGTAGTGCAAAAAAGGTGACAGCCCGAGAGGAAAGTTGTACAATGCACTTGATAGAATTGTGAGGGTCCTGTGCTCTGGAAACTCATGCCAGATGGTCAGGCTGTGGATGGGAACCTTTACGCTGAACAACTGCAGCAAGTCTATGATGTTCAGCATCAACGCTATCCAGCACTTATCAATAGGAAAGCGGGCATTGTTGCAAGTGGATAATGCGTCAAGTCACATCTCCTGAGTGGTCTGTCAAAAACTGCAGGAATTGGAAGGGGTTGAGATCCTACTCCATACAGTCTGGACCTTGCCCCATCTGACTACCACCTGTTTCTCTCCAAGGCCCATTTCCTACAAGGACAGTACTTCACTTCAATGGTGGATGGAATCGGGCATCACAGAGTTTCTATCCTCAAAACCTGCAGAGTGGTACTGCTGTGTGATCATGGCTGTGGTTGAGCATTGGTAAAGGACTAGATAGAAAACAGTGGCCTGTTCTTTGCAAAATGAGGTAGGCATGTATGGTTTTCTTGCATCATTAAACATTTTGGCTGTGAATGGGATGAACTTCAATTTCACCCTGGTTCTTCCTGTGAATTTGTAGTATGCCGCCATGGTGGCGTAGCGGTCTAAGCGCTGGCTTGTGATCATTCGTCCGTGAAGGATCCGGGTTTGAATCCCACTATAGCATGGATGTTGTGTTTGTCTTATGGCACTAGCTCTCTCCCTTCCCTGGAACCAGTGACCTTAAATTAGGGACGGGCGGCTGCTTATAGCCCATTGAGTTGCTCACGGTAGTAGTTAAACCTTCAATTAAAAAAAAAAATTTTTTAATTGAAGTATTGTTTTATGGCACAGAAAATTGTAAAGGTATTTACACTGAAGAGCTATTGAATTAGAGATAGCTGGCGTTATGCAAATGTGGCATTGTGGGCAGCCCTGTAAACGGAAACAACATGACTTATGCAGCGATCCGACAATATAAGGAGTGATGCGACGGAAATCAGTAAGAATCGGATGCAGTATGGGTAAGATGAAGGATCTAAGCGCATTTGATCATGGGAAAATTGTCGGGGCCCGACAAATGGGTCACTCCATCTCGGAAGCCGTGCAGGCACTGGGATTTTCATGAGCCACTGTGTCACGGGTGCACTGTGAGTACATTGAATCCAGTAAAACCATCCCTGTAAGGGCCAACTCGTGTGGATGAGCTGGGTCATCGTCGGCTAGCTCGCATTGTAACAGCGGATAGACGGGCCACAGTGCAAGAAATCACTCGGAAATTTAACGCTGGTGCACAAAAAGTGTAAGCAGCCACACCATCCAGAACCATCTCCTCGTTATGGGGTACAGAAGCCATTGTCCCACAAGGGTACCACTGCTGACCGCACATCACAGGGTGCAAAGATTAGCATGGGCGCGGGAACATCGCCACTGTACCCTAGACATGTGGAAAAATGTTGCCTGGACTGATGAGTCGAGATTCACGTTGGTACATGCGGATGGCAGGATACGAGTATGGCGCAAACCACATGAATCGATGGATCCTTCTTGCAAGCAGGGTACTCTTCAAGTTGGTTGGGGTGGCATTCTCGTCTGGGGACTGTTTACGTTGACTGAAATGGGACCCCTGGTACGTGTGACATCATGCCTCACAGGTCAACGTTACCGGGATATCCTGGATGACCATTTGCTCTTGTTTGTTCATCTTCAACATCCCACTGGGGACCTCATCCTGCAATAAGACAATGCACCATGCCATCGCTCCCGAATTGTATCCGAATGGTTGGATGAACACTCCACCAACATGACCTCGCTTCCTTGGCCAGCTAGGTCACCTGACCTCAATCTCATCGAGCACATCTGGGATGCCATCGAGAGAGATGTTCGAGGCTCTGACCTCCCCCCCCATCAAATCTTCATGAAGGGAGCTTGTTCAGGGGTCGTGGATCCGTATGGCTTCCCAATGCTTCTGGTGTCTTGTCAAGTCAATGCCGAGATGAATCGCCTCCTTCATCAGGGCGAAAGGTGGTGCTACACAATACTAGACAGATATCTCTAATTCAATTGCTCTTCAGTGTATATATGATGCTGTTTTTTTTTTGTTTTTTTTTCAAAAATGAGTAAAATTGCATTGACAGAAATGGTGAATTTGATAAATCATTCTGCTTAGAATTGTATTTGAAGACCTGCCATCTTTAGATGTGAAATATCTTAATATTTACAATGCTCAATGGTAGTACTTTTCAAACTACCCAGTGGCATATATTTGGGCTAACTAGAATAACTTTGAAAACCAGGAAATTCGAATAATAAAGAGATATATAAAGAAATATATGCTAATTCTTTTGCTTTGATTAAGACAATCAAATCATGCAAACAGTATCTTGAAACACAACTGCTGGTCAGGGACATAGCCAAGGAAAGAGCAGTAATGGTCCTGACTCCTCCCGAAATTTTTCATCTTCATTTCTTTTTTATTGTTTTCATTATCTTTTCAAAATGGTTACTCTTTAGAACCTAATTACATACAGTCTGTACACCATTTTCTCCTTAAGTTTGTAAGATTAATCAATATACTGTAATTTCGGGTAGATAAGCTGCAGCGTATATGAGTTTAAAATTAAATTTTCAGCCTGCATGGCTTATACACCATGGCGGTGTATACTGGGGTTTTTTTTTTTTTTTCCTTTTGGCAGAGCGAAATTATGTAACAAAAAACGTTTTGGCTTGTTCCATTTTTCCCGCGGGAAGATGTCTCAATGGAGAGGGAATAGAATAACGATGTTACAGCCATGTGCAATAAATTCCACCCACCCCCTCTTAAAACAAGACATGACAATAACAGGTTATAGGATTGAACCTCCTTGGGTCAGACAGGTAAGAGAGAGGTGACTCCGATAAAACTCGAAAAAAATCTATGGTAGGGGGGGGGGGGAACTTTGCAGGGAATCGCCCTTGTTTCATGCTTCGAGCAACGCTCTTTGAACTCATGATGTCATCAACTTCACTCCGAGGCCAACGCAAGAACAGCACGTGTGAAATTTTTCAGTGATATGTGCGTTCGTTGTATTCAGTTCGCCAAATCGCCTTTTCTCGAGTTCGCGTATTTCTGTGTTATCACGGAAAGTAAAATTCAATGATTATTTTGGGCTTCACTGAAGCAAACATTATTTCTAAAAACTGCGATGAAATGCCAGAAGACAGCAAAAGTGATGCAGACGACCCTGAAGTTTTTTTAGATGATAAGCTTTTAAAATTTCTTAATTTAGATAGTGAAGTTTCCAATTTTGATGGATTTGATGGAAAAAATATGTGTACCATATATTTTCAGAATGTTGTGCATGTATTTTTTAAATTCTTGAGGTATAAATGGTTTATAATTGGTTTAAGCGCCTTATGAATTCTTCGAGTAAATTTGTATAAAATAGGTAGTACGGTGAGTGTTATACTTAAGATTGAATCTTGTTTAACTGATAATTTTATTTATTATTTGAAAGATCAGATACTATATTTTTATCTACGTAATGTTTTCAAGATTCCGCGGTGGAAATTCCCACCTTACTGCGAAGGTGCAGCGTATACGGAGGTGCGGCGTTTCTGGTGATTTTTTTTACATTCCGTCCCCTTTTTTTTATCGCTGCGGCATATACGTCAGTGCGGCTTATTTACCCGAAATTACTGTAGTTGAAGTTATGAATTCTTCGAGTAAATTTTTATAAAATAGATAGTACGGTGAGTGTTATACTTAAGATTGAATCTTGTTTAACTGATAATTTTATTTATTATTTGAAAGATCAGGTACTATATTTTTATCTACGTAATGTTTTCAAGATTCCGCGGTGGAAATTCCCACCTTACTGCAAAGGTGCAGCGTATACGGAGGTGCGGCTTTTCTGGTGATTTTTTTTACATTCCGTCCCCTTTTTTTTTATCGCTGCGGCATATACGCCAGTGCGGCTTATTTACCCGAAATTACTGTAGTTGAATAGTTGAAGTTATAACAGCTGAATTTGAATATGCAATGTGTTACACATTCCACATTTTTCCACTGATCATTCCACTTTTTATATGTGTTGACTCAGTGGCATAGCCAGAAATTCCTTAGGGGGGGGGGGGGTCCATGGGTTTGGTTCATTGGTGAAAGCCCCATATATACATATATATCACTTTAATTTCATACTTGATCTCCCCTAAATGGGGGGGTCCGGATCTGAGGACCACCCCCTTGGCTTGGCTACACATATCTGTTGACTTCTTTTTTTTTTCTATATATCTCTCTACTTGTGCAAGGACACAGCACTCTGTGCAGTAGAGACTGTAAAGTATCACTGGACAAAATTAATTTACCTCACCACTTACAGCCTTATTTTGAAAATCTATAATTTCTACAATAGTAAAGTCATATTTTATGGGGTGTGAGGAATGGAAACAGACACCAGAAAAATTAAAACCTGCCAACATTACTACAGGCCTTCCTGCCTCTGAACAGGAATTCTAACCCAAGTATTTGGAGGCTGTTTAAAGTTCTGGATCAGCACCCAGTCTCAACAGCTAAACGGTCCTTTTCAACAATGAAGAGGATTACATCCATTTTAAAGAATAAACTGGACAGCAATGACCGAATGATTTGACTCTTTTTTTCAGTGTATTCAAATGTTTCTCTTGGTATGGAGGAAGTCTTTGGTGTAATGTCTTTTCACCTAAAGTGAATCCTTTTGCACTCCAATATAATACCTGTATAATGACTAGCAGTTTCCAATTTATAATTGCAGAGTAAAACATGAAATGCAGTCTTGCTATGGAATATAGGATAAATCCATAGAACATCAGGTCTAAAAGTGTTAGATAGGATCCAGGACCCCCAGAAAATGAAATCATGGTTACATTACTGCTGCTCGTGTGGTTTACATGTACCATATCTTCGCTTGGTAATGCTGAATCCCCTGTTAGTTAGATCCACCTTACCATTCGCATGGTAACAGGGTAGAACACGGTGATGGGGGACTACCCATTTTTGCATTGGCAAGGCTTTGCTGAGGGAAGATATAGACCCTATACTACAAATTGATCCCACATGAGAAATTGTGTTACATGCTAGCTGTTTGAGTTCTATGCTTAAGTGTAATTAGTACATGCTACTGAGTTAAAATGTATGATATTTTGTGTGCTTAGGGAAATGAATATGCTGTTGATTAAAATGGATGATGTCATTTTCAAACTGTTGAAAATACCCTGGGGGGATTAATGAAGATACCGTTTTACTCAGTCATGGTATGAGAAAGTATTCTAAGTGAAAGGCATCAGCTAGCATTTTCAGAATTTAAAACTGAATGCATGGAAAGAACCAATCATGCACTAGATGTTTTGTATAAGTAATTACTAAAAATACTTATGATTAACTAGATTAAATGACTGTTCTATTGACCATACCCATCCCCCTCTTTTTTTCAATCAAAACATTCCCTTGGAATAACGACTGACACCTAAAATATCACTTCTATTATCTTATGAAAACATTTTGATCAAGTAATAGAAAGAGCGTGCCTAAAATATTACCCCCATTAATATAATAACTCAGAAATTTTTCTGCTACAATTAAAAGAAATTGCTCTTCTGTAGGGGGAGAAGGACTCTGTAGTCAGGTCTTGGACCCAAACTATGTTCATGGAACAGTCCCTGTGCAAAAGTCGTGTCTACCTTCGTGAGGCAACTCTTTCAGTATTCAGGTCATTTTAGAACATGAGGAATAGGGGAAGATGATGTACTAGTGACAGAATTTTAGCCCATTGCTATCCACTCCAACTTTACCATTTCCTAAATCATTGAAATAGTAGCAGATAGAAGGCTCAGCTTGTGACTCAATGATCTTGTTTCCTTTTTTATTCTGGAATGTGCTAATGTTTTAGTCACATGTTGATATGTTTTTGATTTTGTGTATGCTAATTTTTTTTTTTTTTTTTCATGAACAGGAAATTCTGCTCAGTCATTTATCCAGTCTTTCACATTGCTTCATACCAATTTTACTGTTCAGATTGCTACTCCTGGGGTAATTATTTTTTATGTGCCATTTCAAATAAATTTATTTTTGTGTATGCACATTTAATTGCTTGTACCTACTTATATATTTAATTATTTGCAATAAAAATTTCATATGAGAACTGTGTTATTGAACTTGGTAATAATTGATGACATGGCTATTCGTAGACTTAACGCACTGTATGAAAAAATTAATTGGCATATAAAACTTGCCTGGAGAGCTTTTGGAAGAAACAGCATAATTTTCAAGAACAATATGCCATTATGTCTTAAAAGAAAGGTATTTGACCAATGCATCCTTCCAGTGCTTGCGTACGGTGCAGAGATGTGGACCTTAACTAAAAGAGATATACAAAGGCTGCAGATAACTCAAAGAAGCCTGAAGAGGTGCATGCTTGGTGTAACCAGGAGAGATAAGAAGAGGAACTTGTGGATCAGAAAAATGACAAGAGTGGAAGACATCATGATCAGATTAAAATCCCTGAATTGGCAATGGGCTGGACATACTGCCAGAAGGACAGACCATCGATGGACAGCCGAAATTTTAGATTGGATTCCAAGGGACAGGAAAAGACCAAGAAGAAGACCACATGGAAGATGGGTGGATGAAATTCGAAAGTATGTGGGAGTAACATGGAGGAGACTGGCACAAGACAGACCATTGTGGAAGAGGCTTTGAGAGACCTTCGTCCAGCAGTAGATTGATAATGGTTGACAATGATGATGAAATATCTCAAATTATGGTTTTTACTAAGAAATAAAAGGATATTTGTAAGTTAATATCCTTTCATTCTTCAGTAAAACCAAGATACATACAAATATCCTTTTATTACTTAGCAAAAACCCATAATTTGGTTGTGGTATTTATAGTGCATCATTATTGAAGTTTTTATAATGCACGAGACAAACACTGTGGCCTGCAATATTAGTAACAATTTACTCATAGTAATTCCATTTATTAAGCCAATAGTTTCTTTCCTGTATGCTGAAAGTTGAATTGTCAGATGAATAGCACTCTTGACAGACTACCATCTGGGCTTACATTTTCTGTTTGAAAAAGTAGCATCCAGTTCTTATGTTTTCTGTTTGAAAAAGCAGCATTCAGTAAACATGTTTGCTTAGTCCTGTTTATTCACCACTCTCTGGTATCTTGGTGGAAGCAATTCTTCAGGATATCGAAAATAGAATTATGTCTAACTGCAATTCTATATTACCAGCTTTATTTTGCCGGTATGTAGATGATATATTTATTATTTGGCAATATGATGTAGAAAAACTACAGGAATTTGCTGATGCATATAACAATATTTTATATCCAGAGATCAAAATTATGATAGAAATTGAGACCCATGAAAAATTACCATTTCTGGATATCCTCTTCACCAAAGATCATAAATTGGAAATAAAATATGAAATTTTTAAAAACTGACTTTCACCTCTGGTGTCATACCAGCAGATTCAAATCATTTTAAAAGTTATAAATTAGCAGCTTGCCTAATATATGTAAAATGCGCATACACCCTTACCTCAAGTCCAAGATTACTGCAAAAAGAAATTAAATGGATAAAAAAATTAGCTGTTATGAACTTAGGAAAGCAACAATTGATGATTTTATTAAACAATACAGCCAGCCCTTATTTACAAAAATTAAGAAATTATCTAAATATAAAGATAAAACCATTACATATTGCAGCTTGTTCCCATATATACCACAAGTAATAGACGTCTTGCAAAAAATTTGTCAAAAGCATAACATGAATGTGGAATCGAAGTGCAAGATATAAAAAGTATGCTCACAAAAAAAAAACAGAATAATGCGATGATCTTGAAATAAAATTGGACTTTATAAAATCCCTATCCAGGAATGACCACCATACTAAACCAATATACATACATGAGATTCTTCCACGGATTTGCGGAATTCCGCTTTTTTTGTCATCATTGGGGTCATTCTTCAGATCGATGCAGAACTGAAGAGAAATGGGGAGGGGACGTTTTCCGTCTGAGGATGGTATTTCGTCTTTCAAAACTTTCGAAAACTGAAATTAAACTGAGTAACGATTTTTCCCGTAATCATAATTTCTTTTTTTTTTTTCACGATGTTGCCTGTTCCCAGTATTGATATTAAATATCATTTTATTGTATAAATGTTTGTATTTTAGCATGAAACTGTGGCCAATGATTTCCAAAAATGGAAGTTAAGACGTAGCGAAGATTTCCCTGTAGTCTTCAGGCAGAGATTCTTGCGTGGATTCGAAGAATTCCGCCATTTCCATTATCATTTGGGGCATTCTCGAGATCAATGCACAACTGAACAGAAATTTTGGGAGGGAGGGGGGATTTGTTTTTCGTTTGACAACGGGATTCCGTCTTTCAAAATTTTCTAAAACGGAAGTTAGATGCAGCGAAGATTTCTTCTGTAATCTTTTTTTTTTTTCTTGCGATGTTCCTTCTGCCTAGTACTGTTCTTAAATAACATTTTATTCCACAAATACTGCATTTCAACCTAAAAATGGAGGAAGAAGTTTTCGAAAACGGAAATTGGTCAGAGCAAAGATTTCTCCCGAAATCATATTTTTTTCTTCCTGCGATGTTCTCACTATGTGTTGTTGTTAAATGTTACTTTTCCCCATAAATGTCTGCACTTAAGCTTGATACAGGAGGTGAACTTTTCTAAAAATGGAAGTGACGGAGTTTGAAAATTTGTTTGAATTGATGCATGGTGTTCAAAAGTATTCATATTCTGAAAGTCACACCATTTATCTAAAGTTGTGAAAGCTTTGATATCATGCGTTCATGGTCCTCAGGCTGAAAGTTCTTTCAGCATGATGGATAAATTGCCTTGTGAGGGAATAAAAGGGGAGGAGGAAAGAAAAGTGGTGAAGAAATAGGAAGGGAATTGTATCAACAGAAAGAAAATCTAAGCTAAGATTGCTGTGCAGCTGTAAAGTCATCAGAAGACAAATATGGCCATGGAACTTGCTGAGAAGAAAGCAACACAAGAGGAAAATTGAGCTGTTATTCTAGCAAGCAAAAAAAAAAAAAAAAAAAGAGAGAGAGAGAGAGAGAGAGATGTTTGAAGCAGTGTCTTTTAAAATCACTTTGTTTTGTTTTGAATTCAGTAATTTTATATTGTGAATACGGTGAACAATATCATCTTGCTCATGCTGCTTTATATTCACACTTCCTTGTCGAATGTTCTGATTGTTTTTGCCCGATTAAAAAGTGGAGCTTTTTTGTTTCTTGGTCAGTCTCATGTATGAATATATTACATCAGGGGTGCAAAACACAATATTGAAATCAGATTAGATGGACATACAATATAAAAATTGGCACTAATAAATTAATGCTTAAATAGTTAAGCAATGCCAGATTGCACTAATATCAAACTTATTTGCCAACAAAAAAGATGGAAAGAAGTACTAACAGCAGAATACATATGTATTGAGAAAACAAAGCAATATAATTGCAGTAATAATTGTCCAATAATTTTATCATATGTGTGGAAAAATCTGATAGTTATTGAAGAAAACATTAAGTTAAAGACGAAGAGAAAAAAATCAAGGACTATATACATGCTTGTACTTACCACCACTAGAGAGCACTGAGGACTTCAATTACAAATGATGATGTGAGGGAGCCAGAAAGTTGACAAAAATTTACACAGGATACAGCTATGTGCAACACAGTTGAGGATGCTAGTGAAATAGCAGGGCAAAACACATCTAATTACAAATGATGATGTGAGGGAGCCAGAAAGTTGACAAAAAATTAACACAGGACACAGCTATGTGCAACACAGTTGAGGATGCCAGCAAAATAGCAGGGTAAAACACATCTAATTCAGCTGAGGCAGACACCAGATTTTTGCGCCTTTTGAGTTTTAGGATTGGAGGTTTTGTAATCTCATTTTTTAATCCATTCATTTTGTAAATTCATTCAATTATGTTTTTAAGCTTTCATAGGATTTTAAACCTTGTTTCAATATCTTTTAATGGTAACTTGTACAAAAAACTAGCGGATAATGCTTACCTTGGCATTCCTTTCTAGCGACGGGAACATTTCACGCACGTGTTTTCCTGTCTTTGTTGATGTTATTGTCCTAAAGTCCTTGTATGTGATGACTGGCTTTACTTCTCACTCTTTTCGCTGGGTATACTCATTGGATCTTTGCCTTAGGATTCAAACATCAATTTTAACCGTTATTTATACTCGAAATTTTCGCCCATACTCTGGGCATCTTCAGGAGCGTGGCGACTTTACCACCGATGTTCGTGGTTAACTTCGCGCTAATGGAGTCCGATACTCCTTGTTGCCATTCGTCGGAAAAACTTTCCTGGATATATTTCGTTATCAAGCCTGGCTGGCGCCATCTATGTTTCGTTAAGAACACTTCTTTTTTTTTTTTTTTCCGTATTTTTTTTTTTTAATTTTCTTCTCCTATCCTGGTTTTCTTGTCTTTTTTTGCCTGTTTTTCTTTTGTTGTTGTTTTTCTTGTCTTATTAGTTCTTTCCACAGGCCTGATAATGTGCTAGGATCGTTCTGGTTACATACCCTTGCTTTATTTTTGTAGATTAATATTGCTTCTTCCCTCCTCATTTGCCTTTCCGATTTTTTATTCTTTTTTAGCATTTTAATTTCATCGAACTTTGGGAATGTCCGGTTTTCCATGCAGAATTGCACTAAAGCAGTTTTGGCTTCTTTTTTTGCCAGTTAGATATGTGTTGTTTAAGTCTTTTTTTAATCTGTTTTTCGTACTTCCAATGTACGATATTGGGGGTATGTGTGCTATTGGAATTTCGTAGGTTCCTGATTCTTCTAGCATTTTTTCCTCTGTACAATAATTAGAGCTATATAATAGTCAGAATTAGAACTACTAAGTGGAATTGATCTTTTAATGGTTTCACGTTTCTTTTAAATTTCTGCTCATTTCACAAAACTAGGAATTTTTTCTGGAGGATTGCAATTCTTGTCGTTGATCATCCAATACTACCATGTGAATGAATATAAAAAACAAAAACTGTCAATTGCAGTGCAGACAAAAGTTGCGTATGTGAACGTACTAGGTTAGGCTTAACTACATGGATGTTGTTGGGCCTGATGAACTGAAAAATTGAAGGGTGAAGAATGGTAACCTCTGGAATGGATTTCAAAATAAGGTATGTAAAAATCATTAAATAGTTTCTTTTAAATAAGTCAACTGGACTCAAAGAGACTGAAAAACATGTTGAACAGCTAAGTAAATATAGTACAGATGTCCATAATGCATACTTTACCACGGGGCCGCGCTGCCGATCACCATCTTCGCAACTTAGGAAAAAGAAATCATTTTGGAGATGGAAAAAAGCTTTGGCGATTACCTTTTCATAGTGTTATAACACTTCGGCAAAAACAAATTGAATTTGGCGACTAAATTGGAGAAAACTTTAGAAAAGCCAGCACAACCCCTGCTTTACAATTAGCGGTGTATTAGATTGTTATATTATGCAAAATATTACAGGTAGTCAAAATTCAAACTAGTCCTGTTTAAATTCATATTAACAGTTCATATTCCAACTTTGAAATCGATCGGAAAATGCTACTATTCATTTTTACGTGCATTATTTCAAAAACTTGGAAATATTCTAGTTGGATAATGCTTACCTAGGCATTCCGTTTCTAGCGATTATTCACTTTTCACGCACGTTTTGGGTCTTCGTTGAAGCTATTGTCCTATTGTCTGTTGTATGTGCATCTACCTTTCACATCCAACACACTGCTTACTTTGGGTAGATTCAGTAGATTTTCACTTAAGGATTCAACAACTTCAATTCTTTTCCATTACTAATGCTTCAATTCTTTACCGTTTTCATACAATGGACAATAAGACAATAGCTTCAACGAAGACCCAAAACGTGCGTGAAAAGTGAATAATCACTAGAAACGGAATACCTAGGTAAGCATTATCCAACTAGAATATTTCCTAGTCCTGTTTGTTTGTCATATTTATATTTACTGCCTGGTGTTTTGCATTCAGTTTGTCAGCTGCTCCATTTCCCCTAAATATGGCAGTTTTCAAGGGCACTTGATGTTGTGCATTAGTTTTTCTTGTAGTAGAATATTATCTTCCTTTTGTTTAAAATTGTGAAGAAATATTTTTATTATTTCATTATAGCCTGGTGCAAGCCCACTTTGAACTTCTGAATTTGTAGATTTTTTTAAAAAGATCCAGATGGTCGGTGATCTTTTTGGTCAACTTTACTTTTTGATTAGAGGGATTTTCACTTTATTTTCTATTTTCTGATAATAATTTATTCACTAATGAAGTAGGGTAGTTGTTTTCTTCATGAAAAAACTTTAATTCTGTTTTATTGCATTTCTTAGTGTAACACAAGGCAGCAATTAAAAATATGAATAATAAAACAATATCAAAAGCACTTTTTCAAATGGAAAACAAAGGGACTGTTAGTAGAAAAGAGAGGAACAGCCACAATAAACAATCACCAAAGGTAGGTTATTGTAACATGGTTGGCAGCACCTACTTTGACAGGGACTCAGATAATACATTTGGTTTTAGCATGAAAATTTAGTTGTGAGCAAAAAATGTTATGCCTCTGTGAAATCCAGTTTTAAATATGGTATTTTTTGGAATATAAGACGCACTTTTCCCCCCACAAAAATTGGTGTCAAAATTCCCCTGCGTCTTATATACCAAAGGTCATTATTATCACCATGAATGTATATGTATGTGGGCTGCTATAAAAACTGCTAAATGAGTTTAAAATGTTATTGCTTTATCTTAGTTACAGTAATTAATATTCTTCTACACTTTTTTAAAACATCATTGTATTATGAATGCTTGCATGTACTATACTTTTATATTTATCAATTGTTATCTATGCATGTACGTGTTTTTTTATGAAACGGGCCTGTTATCATGCTGGACATGTGTCTTTGTGCTTGTGTGCATACCTGTGTGTTTGTGAGTTAATGATGTAAAATACAGTTTAAGCACATACCTCATATGTTACACATAGCAATCTGAAAATGGTATAAAAGGACTATCATAATTCTTTTAAAAAACAAAGTGATAGAACAAGAAGGGAAAGAACTGCATCTCAGGATGAAACATCACAACGGATGATCATGAAACACATATAGCATATTAAATCCATTTAATTTTGTGGTGTAGTCAGCACGAAGAATCACCAAGCTTTTGTTCTGACTACACCACAAAAATAAATGGATTAAGCTATAGGTGTTTCATGATCGTTCAAGTCTGGTATATTTAAAATAAAATTACAACAGATGCTTAAGACATCCACCAGCAAACTGGGAGTGCATTATTGCTTTTGCAAATTCTTTGATTTATACAGAGCTTTTATCGATGAATGCAAAAATTTTGAAGTAATTTCTGGAAAAATACATTCATGAAATGTGAACTTTAAGTGGGAGAACATATTTTTATTTGCAATTTATAATGAAAGATGCCACCCTATCTGACAGTCTTGTTTCCTTGCTGTTCACCAACAATATGCAGAGTAATATTTGCACTTCCAAGGTATTAAAACACCAGCAACATGCGCATATTTACGTGCCATTCATTAATGATATATTATTAAAACAACCAATCACTTACCCAAAAGATCATGGTCACTTTATTCCTTTAACACTTCTAGCACGTCCATCATCATCATGCAAATCCGCTGGCCTTCAAAGGTTGAAAATCCTTGCCGATGAGATTTTTTCTTTCTATGATGAAACATTGTATTTTCCCTTTTTTTTTTTTTTTTTTTTTCTTTTTTGTTATTTACTGGACAAAAAATGACGGTTTCTCTCTGCCATATGATACGTGACCATAGCTCGTCATCTCCATAAAACCTCACAAAACATACACACCATACCACTCATTCATACATTCAGTTAAAAACACCATGTACATAATAACACTATTTACACTTCCAGGCAGTTAAACCTTTGTCAACAGTGACTAAAAAAGTGCTCCATCCGTTTCAAAACTCCGTGCTAACCCTACTGCAAGTGTCAACCTCATTCAGCCCATCATACGCGAACCTCTAGCGCTTTCAACAGGCAACTGTCATCTTCAAGAGGCAGATGTGTCTCACCTGCCTACCACAGCTCAAGTGAGCAGACCTATTGAGGTTCGGGCTCCAGTCGCAATCTCTGCATCTTTGTGTCTCTGGCGCCATCTATTGTCATTGCTACTCTCTTTTCTTTTTGTCCCTCTTAGCTGTTGTTTTTTTTATGCAGAGGTTAGTCTGTTCACTTCTGTGGCAATATTTTTTTCCAAACTTTAGATTTAAAAAACAAAAACAATCTTTGTTCCCAAGAATTGTTTGCATGCCACAGAATGCTGATAGACTCCGACCACAGCCATCTTTCTTTGACACATCACGGTGAGGATGACTGTCTGAACTTATAACAAAGGCTGTATGAAGGTGTGACATCACGGGCAAATCCTGTAGTGCATGTACGCTATTGGCTATGGACTGAGTGGTGTTTTTCAACTTTGTTTTTTATCAATGGCATCACACATTGTTAATTTCACAAATTGAAAGGATTCAAAAATTCACAAGCTGCTGTTTTTTCGCATACAGTTTAATTTTTTTCTTAATGAAATCTTTAAAATGCCATTCTGTTTTCAAACATTTTTCTCAAAAAATAAGGATATGTCTCATATACCAGTACATCTTATATTCCAAAAAATACAGTAATTAAAGGAAGTTTCTTA